>JAJJWX010001315.1:2703687-4055531 GCA_023529315.1 Papaver bracteatum
GCTTTATCAATCACCTCACAATAAACTTAATCGACGCAGCGAAGAAGGTTATTGAGGAATCACAAACTATGAGACGAAGTGTTTGTGACTACTTTTATATCTTGCCTATCGGAGATATAAATCTCAAGCCAATTATTACAATTGTGCTCGTACAATAGAATATGCAAGATCAGATCACACAACTACGATAAAAGTAGTATCGGTCTGGCTTCACAATCCCAATGAAGTCTATAAGTCGTTAACGTGGTTTTAGAAGAAGAAAACCAAAGGTTAAAGGAGAATCGACTCTCGATTAGCAAACTAGTATCACACATAATGTGTGGGGATTAGGTTTCCCAGTTGCTAGAGTTCTCCCTTATATAGTCTTTCAAATCAGGGCTTGCAATCAATGTTAGCTTAGTAACAAAGCATTCAATATTCACTGTTAGATGAAAACCTGATTAGATTCAAGCTAATATTTATCAACCGTTAGATCGAAAACATAGCTTGTTATACACACTTGTAATGTACATTTCCAGTCTTGTGTAACCGTACCCAAACTTGTACATTAGTTGGTTCAACACTAGTTAACCAAATGGTTAGCCGTATGATAACTTTCATATCAACCATATTTTTATTCACCATAACTAGTCCAAATGACTCAAATGAACTAGTTAGAGAGTTGTTTAATTGCTTAAATCTTTATGTACTACACAAGACACAATTGAAGCAAAAACGATGCGATTCACTCGAATCGATTCATGAACTATAAAGCCACGGTTTGAAATAGCATTCCTTAGTTTATTAATATAAGTTCACAAACATCGTTTTTAGACATAACCTACTCAAGTTCGCGGACTGGGTTCACGGACTTAAGTTCCCGGATGGAGTTCACAAACTCCGGCAGAAATTCTCGGTCGAGACTTCCGCCAGTTCGCGGACTACACCGGTTTCACTTGATCAACAAAGTTCGCAAACTTCGGTTCAAGCAATAAGGACTTATACATATATGTTATGCCACAACAATGCTTATATCCTCCAATAGTTATATTGTCTAAACTCTCATTTCAATCATTGAAACATTCTCAGAGGACGTTATATAATTGTTATTCACAAACTATTTTTTGTCAGAGCAATTTCCAAAATGATTGAAACATAACATGACTTTCGTCACTAAGTAAAGATGAACTTGGCTAAAGCGAAAGCTTTACCAACACATATTTCGAGAAATAGATAAGCGAGATATACTCAGCTCGAAATATCATATGTGTATAATCTTAGTCTATATAGTAATACGAATTTTGTCTCAAGATAGGAGATAGAGTAGATAGACTTTTGAGTGATAGATAAGTTCAAGTCTCCACATACCTGAAGATCCACTGGTTCCTTGAGTAGTCTTTCGTCTTATATGATGATCACCATGGAGTTCTTGAGCTCAACTACACTTTTTATCCTAGTCCGAGACCTTAGCTATAGTAAACTAGAAATCAAATACTTTATAGTTTTGATCACTAATATTGACAAACATGCTTGAGATAGCAACGCATGCGAGTTCGACCGAGCTTTGCTCTAACAGATACAACGCACAACCTGTGATATTTAAATTATATAACAAAATCTAATGCGGAATATAAATAACACAGACACCAGAAATTTTTTTAACGAGGAAAATGCAAATGCAGAAAAATCCCGGGACCTAGTTCATATTGAACACTACACTGTATTAAGCCGCTACAGACACTAGCCTACTACAAACTAACTTCGGTATGGACTGTAGTTGAACCCTAATCAATATCACACTGATTCAAGGTACATTTACGCTTTTTATGTCTCTGATCCTAGCAGGATACTACGCATTTGATTCCCTTAGCTGATCTCACCCACAACCAAGATTTGATACGTCCCAAAGTCGAAGACTTGAAAAAAACAAATCTATATCACACAGAAAATTATATGATAATAGATAAATCTGTCTCCCACAGATAAACCTATGATTTTCGTTCCGTCTTTTGATAACATCAAGGTGAATCGGAACCAATCAATAACTCGGACTTATATTCCCGAAGAACAGCCTATAATTATTGATCACCTCACAATAATCTAAATTGTATGGTATCGAAACTAGATATTGCGAAATCACAAACGATGAGACGAATATGTTTGTGATTTCTTTTTATCTTGCCCTATCGGAGATATAATCTCAAGCCAATTATTCAATTTAACTCGTATGATAGAAAATGGCAATATCAGGCCGCTCAACTACAATCCCAATGAAGTATTTAAGTCGTTAACTGACAGGGTCTCGAGAAGAAACCTACGGTTAAAGGATAATCGACTCTATCAAACCAACTAGTATCACACTAGAGGTGTGGGGATTAGTTTTCCCAGTTGCTAGATGTCTCCTTTATATAGTTTTCAAATCATGGTTTGCAATCTAAGTTACCTTGGTAACAAAGCATTCAATATTCACCGTTACATGAAAAACCTGATTTATCCAAGCTAATATCTTACAACCGTTAGATCGAAACTTAGCTTGTCACACACATAAATGAAATGTATTTCATTTAGGTTTGAGTAGTACCTAAACATGTACACTTAGTTGGTTCACAAATATTTAACCAATGGTTAGCCATATGAGCACTTTCATATCAACCATATTCATCTTCTTCATAACTAGTTCAAATGACTCATAAGAACTAGTTCAAGAGTTATTCGATTGCTTGGATCTTTATACATAGACACAATTGAAACAAAATCAGTTTAATTCACTTGAATCAATTTATGAATAATATAGCCACGGTTTGCAAAGATTGCGTTCCTTATTAATTTATTGTTTAAGTTTATGAGATAACCGATTTGAGATATAACCATCTTGGGTACGGGTACGTGTACTCTAGCTTTACCGAAATTGGGTTTGAAAACCCAGCAGAAATTTTCGGATGAAAAATTTCGTGGGTACGGGTACGCGTACCTAAGGTGACTGGTTTGTAAGTTGGTAAAATCCAAACTCAGCAGAATTTCACGGACGTGAACTTCCGCCAGTACGCGTACCCAACCTGTCTCCTTCACCAATACTGCATGCACACATATGCATGCACTTGGTTTCTGGTACATGGATTTATACACTAATGTGCGAACATACTATATATGCTTATATCCATATATGGTTACGTAATCTCAACTCTACATTTCAATCATTGAAACATTCTTCTATAATGTTATAACATTTGTTAGACATAAAGAATCGACTATCGTCATCAAATCTATTTTCAAGATTGAAACGTCATTATGACTTTCGTCACGGATAAAGATGAAAGGTGCTTAAAGTGAAAGCTTACCAACACATATTTCGAGAAAAATATAGGCGAGTAAACTCAGCTCGAAATAGCAAATGTGTATGTATGAAAACTATCATACTTATACGACTGTTGTCTCGAGAGTAGGAGATAGGTAGACTTTTGAGTGCTTGATAAGTTCAAGTCTCCGAATACCTTTTTGGTCGGATGAAGTTCCACCGGTTCCTTGAGTAATTATTCGTCTTCATAAGATAATCGCCATGGAGTCTGGATCTCAACTACACTTAACTATCATAGACCGAGACTTAGTCATAAGTAAACTAGAAATCAAGACGTATAGTTTTGATCACTAATATTGACAAACATGCTTGAGATAGCAATGCATGCGAGTTCGACCGAGCAATGCTCTAACACAATCTTGGAATCGATTATACCACACTTTCAAACAAGTTTGGAATTGGTTCATCTGTATTCCAAGACAACTATGTGATTAATCAAGTATCAAATCACAACCATGGGTTCAATCGGTTCTACCAATCACAAGGATCGGTTCTAACTCAATATGGATTACTTGTGATCGAATACACAAGTTACCAGGACTGGTTACATCAGTTACCAGGATCGGTTACGTCAATTACCAGGACCGGTTACCATATTCTCATGATATTTCTTGTGATCGGTTACACAAGTCACTAGATCGGTTACACCAATTACCAGGATCAGTTAAACCAATTACTAGGACAGGTTACACCATTTACAAGGATCAATTACATAATTCTTTTATGATCGGTCATACCAATTACAAATATCGATCATACCATCTCATGTGATTACTTCAGATCGGTTACACTAATTAATAAAAACCAGTCATACCAAATCATAAGTCAGTCACTGTGATTAGTTATACCAAGATACATAACAACTTATGATCAGTTCTACTAACTCATATATATTGGTAATCCAAATATATGCAATGAATAACAATACCCATAAGCCTAGCGATTTCCCTTTCGATTCATAAAACAAGTTCATAAATGTACTTCCTTTAAACAAATGTAAACATTGTTTTCTAGGATGAAATCTTCACCTTTACCCATAAACATAATCATAATAGCATTCATACGATTATGTCAATGTCATATATACTAAATTCAAAAGATAAGCGTTATACTTCGTATTCTAATTTCTTAACACTATGATCATGTGATCACGTCTCACTACTAGAGTATAATCATTCACAGCTTCGCAATTATGTTTTCAATATAACACGACTTGAAAGATACGTTAGGACTGAAACATTTCAAGTCAATATTACTAACCTCAAGAGGAAGGATGATATCGTCGTTGTAGCTTGTTACTTCTTCACATTCTTCAGGTCTTCGAGTAATACTTGTATGTCTCATAAAACTAGACTTTTTAGTCTAACCTATACAAATTTGTCTCAAGTACATAATCACGTGACTTTTAGATGAGTTTTAATTCACTAAAATATGACAACAAACTTGACATACCAACACTTGGTAGGTTCAACCGAGCTATGCTCTAACAATATTGTTGTCTTTTCCTCTTGTTATCAGCTCTAGTCTCCCGCTGTTTGGGTTTTCTTTCATTCTCACAGAATTTTATCCAGTCTTTTTCTTTTATATTTGGAGGAATATGGGCTATCATTTCTCCGTGACTAGGATATGGATCAAGAGAGTATCTTGGTAACTCATACTTAAGTCACCTACATGGAGCAGACATATCCTTAACCATATTTATCTTATAAGTCTCAGGTAAATGATATGATTTCTAGAAGAAAAAAAAGAGAGCTAATGGCTTAATAACTCAAATAAAGTTAACAAAAATGTGAAAAGAAATCAGATTGAGGCAAGTTTCCATACCTGTAGTTCAGTCCAAACATCAACTTTGTATGCTTCCAGGTTAGGTATGAAATCGGAATATAGGTACGAATCAAGGAGACCTTCATGTGGCCGAGATGACATGATTTGCATGAAATGGGAAGTCCATTTTCACCTACATCTACTGCTGCCATAATAACCTATAAAATAAGCATTAACATGCATCTCTGTTAAGAAAATAAACATAAAACAACCTTTGTATCTATCCATATAAACACAATGAACCTATCACATAAAACAAACTTATCAGAAAAATAGCACAAATTATACGATGAATGTGAAAAGTAACACATTGCGCTGATGGCAGACATATCATTTTTAACCATATAATTAACACATATAAGTTTCTCTAAATTATCATTGTCAGTAAGAGCTGACTGATAAACAATAGGAATTTCAAGCTGATCTACAGAGGAAGTTAATCTTTGCGATGAATGCAACACCACGGACCAGCCTTCGTCATAAAGATCCTTCGCGTAAAACACTCGTGTCGCTTCAGATGCAAGAATAAACGGCTCATCCAGTGCTCTATCGATTATTTTTATCTTAGACTATTTAACCTTTATCAAGTTTGAATTTGTATTAACCTTGCACATATTAGTCTTATCTTCAACCTTCACCTAATCACAATAAAAACTGCTTCTGCGAATTAGATGTGATTCAAATTGATAATCTTTTTGATTACTCCATAATAGGTTATTTATGCTTCCTAGTAATTTATGTTCGTGAACTTTTCTCTATAACTTTTAATAGCTCTCATTGACACACCACTGTTTTGACATATAACCCACACCTCGAAATCATGTGGAGTGAAAACAAATCCATTGACCTGGTATCTCTTATACGGCTGCACCTTGAAGAGAGGTCCATGCACTAGTCGCCAAAGTGTTGACTTCGTATCTTTAGCTTCTAACAACTGCAAGAGAACATATGTGAGTCAGTTACACAACCAATCATAAAATTTGTTTAATATAACTAGGACTGAAGCTAATAGGTTACCTCGTCGTATAACTATTATAGAAAACTCTTTGAGGTGTTCTTGGACGAACATTAGACTTAGTGTTGTTGACATATGAATCATACTTCTTACAATCAAACAATCATTCAAGAATATTATAAACATACAATGATCCGCGAGAGTCATTATTCAGATGTATTCAATTCATTATTCTTGAAAGATCACTACTTAGAATTCTGAACTAAACATGTATTAAATTCATTATTAAGATTCTAATTGATCTTATTAGATTTTCATAGTTCTGCGCTTATTAAAAATTAATCAGATGAGAAATACAGAAGTTACAAATCCTTAAGATAAAAATTAAGATATTACTGAAGTTACTAGGTCTAGGTAAATTCCCGCAGGTGAGGAAGAAGACATCATTAGACTCATTTTACCATGCTAAGCACTATTAAATCACAGATAAATAAGTTCCGAAGGATACAAATACACACACGTAAGAAATTCTAGCAACATCATACTCTGAATATAGCTGTATAATGGCACATGCAAACAATAATGTCTCGCTCAAAAGTGCAGAATGTTTTAACAGCAAAAGATATCATTTCCAACCAGTCAAAGTTTGTAAACACGAGCTCTAAAAGTTCATATGTGTGAAACTAAAAATCTATACCTTTTCCAGTCGTCTATTCCAACATGCTTAGACAGAACCCATTTTCGAGCTAGTTTAAACTGCACTTGATCATCAAAATAAGATTCCTAGCTTTACTTAAAGGAATTTTATCAGCAAACTCGTCGTCGTGATAAAAAAAATGCATGTCGAGTACTGATGCGTGTCGTAACCACAAAAAATTAATTAATATTTTTCCACCTAATTAACAAGTAATATAGTGTAGTCAACTTCGTTCCCATGAGGAGCAAGAGAGTTTTAGTTGTCAAATTGTCACAAAGGGGGGGGGGGGGGGGTTTGGTTTTAGATTTTAAAAGAAAAAGAAATTAAATAAAGCAATCAAAAGTTTAAGTTGAAATCAATAAGAGAGATTAGATCAAGGAATCGTTCTTCGTTGCAAAACAATGATTCAAGTTATGTTATTTTCCACTTTTTATTAGTCACAGATTATCACCAACCGTAGGATAGCAGGTTCGCTTATCTAACCCCAAAATTATTTGTTTCACTGAGTAACAAGTCCGCTTAGTTATCAGATTTTATTCAAAAGAACCCCCTTGAGGTTCGCTTACAAGATGTAATTCCCCTGAATGCATTAAGATTTATGAATTTAGGTTTAGTACTAGTAGTTAAACTCGGTTCTCTTGGTCCACTTTCTAGCGTTGTTTTTACACACAATTTCTCCACAGAATCCCTCTACAAGGTCTCGTGTTTTCTACTTATGTAAAAAGTCAAGAAACGATTACGTATTCCCTAACTTCTACTAGCTTTAGATTGAATAACAAATCAATTCAGTTGGCCACCTAAACGATCTATCACGCAAGCATAAACATTCCTATTAGTAAAAACAAACGATAATTATGTGAAAAACTTCAAAGTAAAATTGAAACAAAAACTCAAATCATATGTTAAGAACTAGGAATTCATCCCCAATCAATAAGAAAATTAGCTACTCATAGTTTGGAGTTTACACAATAATAATAATAATTAAAGAAGAAAGAAGAACTTATTGAAAAGATGTTGGTTGCTCCTTCCTCCAATCCTTGTGTACTTTAACTCTTTCTCCAAAGTAAACGTGTGTTAAAAAGTTGTAGAGAACTCCTTTATTTATAGGATTCAAAGCTCTCCAATCCTTGTAGGAAAAGAATCTCTTTCTCAAAATAACACCACTTTCCCAATTTGAGCCTAATTCCAATTTCAAGTCCAGTTCTCCAAAGCTTCCAAGTTTTCATCCAATTCCCAAATCTAAGTCTTCACACCCATGAGACAAGTCACATAAAAAATATGTAATTTTGGGTAGATAGAAAAGTTCTCGGGATCACCGGAATTCTACCGGAAAAGTCACATACTGTCGCCTGAGATTCTGTTTAGGCGACGGAATATTCCGTCACAGCACCGTCCAAGTTAACGGTCAAACAGTCAAGATGTTAGTCAAGAAATTCAAGTAAGGGGTAGTCAGCCGAGACAGCTGGTCTGACTTGGTCTAACTGGCTGATTTATTACGGCTTATTGAACTCACTGAGTTGACTCGTCAGCGAGGAAATCCGACAGAGTTCTGTTTGTTTCTCAATATTTCTAGGCCAAATTCAGGCCATTCTCAGCTGCATCCCCACACACATTCATTTTCATACAACCCAATTGATTTCTTCTCGACTACAGCAGCAGCAGGTCACCACTATCCAACCCCCATCACTCAGCACCACCAATAGCAATAGCTTCATCTTCTGATCTTAATTCAACATCTGCATTTACATATTCATCTTCTCTTAATTCAGCAGAATCTCAACATTTCTTCACTGCCTTCACGAATCAATACAAACCCATTCTTTATTATTGTCTGTAACATCATTATTCTCGATCTCAGACCATCAACAACACCAACTCCCTCCATCGTTCATATCACACATCAACCCTATCAATTCCATCATCTCTGTGTTCTACATCCAAAACCCATATTATTTACACAGCAGATCCCCTTTTCTTCCATCTCCAAGAACACCAAAACAAACCCATTTTAATCCCCGTTAATTCTTCAACAATGACCAGATTTAATCTTCTATTCTTCATTTAATCCCATCATCAACAAACCCTTATTCTTTTTCGATCTGATTTCTTCTCAAGTAGCTGATGTTCTGCTTTCGATTTAACAACACCATAATTTCTTTATTCCTTCTGATTTTCTCATCGGATATCTTCAACTCGATCTACTGAATCTCTACTTCATAATTCGAATCAACCTATTCTTGTTTTCATTACCATCTCTGTCATTAATCCCTCTCTATCAATTTCTAGATCTGGTATTACCAGCAGCATCTGCTGCCTTTATTTGTCTTTCTCAATTTCTGTTTTGCAAATGATTGAGTGGAGATATTTCTCAATTGAGGGTTGGACAGATACTTACACCCAATGATAATTACACCCTCTGATAAATGATAAGGGATACCCTGAATGACAACCCCTTAACCACAACTGGTCTGTCTTTAGTGCTCTTCCAAAAGAATTTCCCCTTAACCTTGACTGGGCTCCGGATAGTGCTCGCCCTGAAATGACCTTTTTGCCCTTTCAGCTCAAATTGAACGTTTTTTTCTTCTTTTCTTACCCGTGACTCCAAAGTACCTAATAACTCAAAAACACACGTAAAATATTTACAAGAAAAACTACCAAAGAAAGCATAAACATAGATAATAAATACGGTGTATTCTACACATATCAAGTATGTTTATGAGTGCCATCAAAATCCTTTGACAGGTCCTCCATACTATATAAGCTAGTTTCTCGCAGCGTATACCCTCTTGCAATGCACCCATCAATATGTCCTTTGAAACCTTTTATTAGCCTACAAGTATTAGTAAGAAAAGTTAGTAGTTCAGTTAGACAACTCTCAAGTTATATACATTAAAAAAAAATCAATTGTGTGGTTACTTCTCAAAGGGATACATCCACCTGAATTTGATCGGACCGCAAATTAAAGCTTCATCTACTAGATGAATCATCAGGTGAATGCTAACAACACAAAACGAAGGAGGAAAGTGTTTTTCCACGACACTCATTGTTTCCTTCAAGATTCATTTTACTCTTAGCAGATGTTCTCGGTTGATAACATTCGCTCATAGGATGTTAAAAAATATATTGATCCGATGAAGAGAGACTCCTAGATCTTTAGGCAGTGAAGTTGCAATGTGAACCAACAATAGAAGAAAATGTTGCATTAGAACATGGTAATCATGAGACTTCGGATTCTTTAGCTCAAGAGGATCAACATTGATGTAGTTGCACAGATTGGTATAGAAACCGGAAGGTACCCTTAAGTTCTTCAAAGTAGTACATAACTGAATTTTCTCCTTCTTCATTATCTCAAAAGTTCTAGCTTCAAATGTAGTTTTACCAGTCTCAACATCCTCTTTCAACCACAACTTCTTTTTAATCCCCATAGCTTCCATATCTTGACATGTAACAGAACTATCATTTGACTTGCTATTACCAATTATTGTATTCACAAGATTCTCAGTTGTGTTTTTCTCTGTGTGCATAACATTTGTAATATTCATGATCGTATTTACCCCAATACGGCAGATCATGAACAATGAGTGCTCATTAACCTCGTCTTCTACATTGGCATCATCTTCACTTTCCACTTCATATTTCCTTTTAGGTTTCAAACTTGGTTGATTTCCCTTACCCTTCTTGGATCGTATTGTACCTAAAATATCTTGCATTTTCAACCCTGTAATTAGCTATGAAGCTTTATGTTTGTACCCAAAATTACTTTTGGGCACGAAACACGATGTATGGATAGTTTTGGTGTGTTTTTAGAGTTTGAAGATGAGTTGAAAGGAAAATAAACAGACACAAGTTTAACGTGGTTCGGCATGGTTTGCCTACATCCACGGGAGAATCCCCTTCGGGAATAATTTTATTGACAATGGAATTACATTTGTTGTTTTCTTACCCTCTCTTGGCTACCCCCATTCTGACCTATGCTCCTCCCTATTTATATAGTTTTACATTTAATTTTCAATATCCCATTAAATGGCATGAAACTTCCCATTTATGCTCTCATCATGAATTCTGCATGAAACTGCCCCTTTATGCCTTCATCATAAATTCTGCATGAAACTGACCCTTTATGTCCCTATGATAAATTCTGCATGGATGAAACTGCTGGAATTCAATGGCTGAAACTGCTGGAATTCAATTGATGAAACTGCTGGAATTCAATGGCTGAAACAGCACATTTATGCCTTCATGATAAATTCTGCATAAATGATGGCTGGTAGTATTGGTGGACATTTGTTTGGAATGACTAAGCGCACGGGTAGGGACTGGCTTGATGGTTGACAGGCATGATGGTTGGCATCATGGACGGAAGCTGGTTGGCAGCATGGTTGGAGACTGGTTGGCAGTATGGAAGGATGCTGGTTGGCAGACTAGTTTGGCTGCATGGGTAGAAGCTGGCTAGCAGTGCGGATGAGTTTTTTGGCTGAGAATCAGTTAGCATCATTGCCGGTTTCAAGACTGAAAATTGTCTAGGGGTGCGACTGACTTCGATATTTGACTTTGACCATTGACCTTGACTGTATGTTGACCTTGAGAGTTGACCGACTTTGACCATTGACCGTTCTGTGCAGACTGGTGGGCTACCTTGGTTGACTGGTTAGCGGGCTTGGATGGGGACCGAAATATGATTCAAGTGTCGATTCGGCCCATTAAGTGGTATTTTTGCTTATGTTACAAATATCGCCCCCTCTTAACTTCCAACTTGTTGGGGGTTAAGAAAATTTCGTTTTCCTTAGTCAATGATAAAACTCGCCCCCCAAGTGTGGATTATTGATGTTGGGGCGATTGGCAAACTTCCCTTGTTGTTTGCGGAAATCCAATCACGACGCCCCCAAGTGTGGCTATTGTGACTGGGAGGTCGGCGGGAAATAATTGAGCATGAACCACTGTTGTATGCAAAATCAGGACGGAAGGTTGAACTGTTCTGTAATAGAAGCGTGATGCTTGAGTGGAGTGGTATTGTGAGTGTGCGATAACAACATTGAATGAAACTGGTCTGAAGCAGCTGTGATCAGCTGGACTGCAGGAGCATCGAGCATTGCAGCAACTGCAATCAGTTGTACTGCAAAATCGACGAGCAGAACTGCACTGCAGCAGTTGCGGTCAACTGGACTGCAGGAGATGCGAACATAGCTGGACTGCATCAGCTGCGATCAGCTGGAATGCACCAGCAACGAACAAAGCTGCACTGCATCAGCTGTGTTCAGCTAGAATGGAGGAGCTGCGAACAAAGCGCTGATCTGCAGCAATTGCGTTCGTCACCGGAATGTAAGAGCGTAACAAAGTCGCGATCAGTTGTACTGTGTTCATCCTGGATCGCAGGAGCTGCGAACACAGATGGACTGCATCAGTTACAATTATATGGAATGCAGCATCAACGAACAAAGATGCACTGCAGCAGCTGCGTTCAGCTGGACTGCAGGAGCTGCGAACAAAGCTGCACTGCAGCAGCTGCGTTCAGATGGAATGCAGGAGCTGCGAACATGGATGGAATGTATCAGCTGTGATCAGCTGGAATGCAGTAGCATCGAGAAGAGTTACACTACAGCAGCTTCGATCAGCTGGACTGCAGGAAAGACGAGCCTCACTGCAGCAGCTGCGATCAGCTGGATTGCAGGAGATGCGAACATGATTGCAGTAGCTGCGATCAGCTGGAATGTAGCAGATTTGATCAGCAGGACTGCAGGAATACGAACAGAGCTGGAATGCAGCAGCTTTGATAAGCCGGACTGCAGGAATACGAACAGAGATGGACTGCAGCAGCTTTGATCAGCTGGACTGCAGCAACTGCTGAGGAACTGGACTTAAACAGTTCAATGAACCTAGGTGTAACAGTTACAAATAAAACTCGATAGCATCGATTCGTCCAATCGAGTGCAACTTTGATTTACATCGATTCGTCCAACCGAGTACAGATTCATGCAGCAATCGATGCGTCGGTTGCGTCCAACCGAAAGTCGCGACGATTGCTTTTAAATTGGAGTACAATAATTCAATCAACATAACTATGGCAGTTTAACATTACTGATTGTAATAATTACGTAAAAATATTATGGTGTATGCTCACCCCCTCTTAATCCTGCAACTCATTAGGGGATTAAGAAGTTCGGGTTACCTGAAACTTCGATTTTCGGGAGTTGAATTCTGCATTGCAATTAGGTGATGTATAACTCGCCCCCAAGAGTATGGAGTGTTACGCAGCTTTCCCCAAAGAGTCATTTTAGACCATGAGGTGTTACATATCTCGCCCCCAAGCGATAGTCAGTCACGTTGAAGTGATATGTAACTCGCCCTCAGAAGATAGTGATTGTCATGCTGCTCAATGCTCGCACAAGGGTGCACTTTCTTGCTGAATTTTGCTCGCGCATGGGATTTTTAAGATGTCTGCTATCTGGAATTCGTGCATGGGGCCAATCCCACTATTCCAGATGCGCGCAGAGTTGGAATGCGTGCATCTTCTCATGAGAAGATGCTCGCCACATTACAGGTGTCTCACTGAACAAAAGTATGCATGATTATATGAAAAGATGCAAAAATATGTAAATTGTATACTTACATTATTGAAAATTTTACTGCGACTTCATTTATGAAGTGATTAGGATACCCATTGGCTATGTCGGTGTTTTCCAGCGACGATGATTAGTATAGTTGCCTTATCATCTCGTCTCGACTTAGTAAATTGATTTGTCCATGGGACTGGAATGCACCAGTTAAGTCCAAACTGGATTGAATACAGTTTCCACGGAACTGTATTTTAGACGCTGCGATCATTTCAGATCTTGTATGATGATGCATAAAACTAGATCAATCAGTTGTGAGGAAAATCAGTATTGAGGCGAGTTTTTGGGAAAATCAGACTACAATGAGTTAAACCAACTGGACAGTAAGAATTCAAAAGGGTCGCAGATTGATCAATCAAGCAAGAATTATTCTTTTGAACTGGTTTACATTAGTTCGATCAACTGACTGTAACAGTTATGTGGAAAAGGACAGCATCAGTTCGATTAACTGGACTCCAGTATTTTCAGTGGTTAATGTGACCGTTTTTGGTGCTGTCATTTTAGATTTCTAAAAATTTATTTTTCTCTGAAAATTGAAATTTCGCCTTCACGATGTTGGGAATTGACATACGATCTCAACGGGCCAAAAATCACTCAGTTTGGATGCACGAAGAAAGAGTTATCGAATAATTGGTCGGTTAGCGCCTTGCTAAAAATATGTTGATGTCGTGATTCCACCCAAAAATTATTATTCTCCAATTATAGAATTTTATCTTCATGTCGTAGGATATTGACATGCGATCGCAACGAGCCAAAAATCATCCAATTCGGACGTGAGACGAGGAAGATATCAACGAAACAAATTTTTAGACCAAGCCCAAGTGGGGTGTACATATCCGCAAGGCAAGAGAAATGGGGATCTATAATCCGAGGGCTACGGAATTAAATTGCGCTGCGATGTACTGAAACAGGGCTACGAAATTAAGTTGTACCGCGTTTTGCGGAATTGGGAGCATGGACTTATCTTGCGCCGCGAAGTACTGAATCGAAAACTTCAATTAATCTTCAACGATTAATCGCAGATCCCGATTGGTCGCCGATTGATCGCCTAGAACTCGCCAATTGCCGCTCGGCTTGGCCGCCGACTTTTTTTTTTTTTCTGGCTGAAACATTTGGTGACAGTTCTTCGAAACTGTGATCTTTACTTGTATGTTTCGTGACATTTTTGAAAATGTTGTCTTTGCTATGAAGGCTTCTTGCAACGGCTTTCTGAAATGTGATCTTTTCAACCGCAGATGTTGCCTTTTCTTCTTTGTAACGGATGTTGTAACAGTTTAAGAAATTGTTGACTCTTCTACTAGAACCGTTGATGTTTCTTTATGGACCTTTCACCATGGTTTTGTTGCACCTTAGCGGACTTTTCTGACACGCTTTTCCGGAGGTTTTCTCTTGGGTATTCAAGCACCTAGAGATGTAAGCAACTTGGCAACCTTGCGATCATGATAGTAGTAATTTTGTCATGCGGCAAACTCGAACAGGTGGATAATGCGTTATTTGATAAGGATTTTTTTTTTGAACTTTGGACTTGAACATGCTGCGGATCGAACATCCTGACAACAATCTTGGTAATTTTTGTAGTGAGTCAGCTGTGGTGGCTCCGATCGATGTTGGACTGAGCGATTCACGATCAATCATACGATCCATCAGTAATTAATCGGTCTGCAGCACTGCGATCACCGACTGCGATGATTGGAAATAAAATTGGACCAAGCCATGTTGCGGATCGAACGTCCAACAACATTTTTGGTGATGTTTTTACGACATCTTTCACCGTGGATCGAACGTTCTTACGGGGGTTTCACCATTCTTAATAGTGATTTTTCGCCATGTGATGTGCAGCAGATCGTACATACTGCCAACAGTTTTGGTGGAATTCCGCTCCGACTTTTTTACAGCGGACCGAACATTTTGGCAACATTTTCATCAGACTTCGTAGTGATGTACTTTGGTGGTTTGAAGGTATGATTTGATAAACTTGAACCTCGAATCTGGATAGCAGCAGTTGCGATCAACTTGACTGCAGTATCTGCGATTACATGGTTAGCAGTAGCTGCGATCACCTGGATCGCACCAACCAATTGAAACAGATCGGATCGCAAAGCGATTCGTTCAACTCGATTGCAGTGGTGATTTTCAAGCCGTTCAAACTGCTTTTTGACGAACATGATTCGAAGCATTTTCTATAACTTTTCTCAATTGGAAAACACGATTCCTTTTCTCGTAAATCCCCTTAGTCGGCGCCAACGTTTGTACCCAAAATTACTTTTGGGCACGAAACACGATGTATGGATAGTTGTAGTGTGTTTTTAGAGTTTGAAGATGAGTTGAAAGGAAAATAAACATACACAAGTTTAACGTGGTTCGGCATGGTTTGCCTACGTCCACGGGAGAATCCCCTTCGGGAATGATTTTATTGAGAATGGAATTACATTTGTTGTTTACTTACCCTCTCTTGGCTACCCCCAATACGACCTATGCTCCTCCCTATTTATATAGTTTTACATTTAATTTTCAATATCCCATTAAATGGCATGAAACTTCCCATTTATGCTCTCATCATGAATTCTGCATGAAACTGCCCCTTTATGCCTTCATCATAAATTCTACATGAAACTGCCCCTTTATGTCCCTATGATAAATTCTGCATGGATGAAATCTTTGGAATTCAATGGTGAAATCATTGGAATTCAATGGATGAAATCGCACATTTATGCCTTCATGATAAATTTCGCATAAATGATGGTCGGTAGTATTGGTGGACATTCTTTGGTGGAATGACTAATCGCACGGTAGGACTGGCTTGATGGTTGACAGGCATGATGGCTGGCAGCGTGGACTAAGCCGGTTGGCGCATGGTTGGAGACTGGTTGGCGATATGGAATGATCTTTGGTTGCGACCGGTTTGGCCGCATGGGTAGGTTGGATGGCAGTGCGGATGAGTTTTTTGGCTGAGAATCAGTTAGCAGCATTGCCGGCTTCAAGACTGAAAATTGGCTAGGGGTGCGACTGACTTCGATATTTGACTTTGACCATTGACCTTGACCGGATGTTGACCTTGACAGTTTACTGACTTTGACCATTGACCGGTCTGTGCAGACTGGTGGGCTGCCTTGGTTGACTGGTTAGCGGGCTTGGATGGGGACCGAAATATGATTCAAGTGTCGATTCGGCCCATTAAGTGGTATTTTTGCTTATGGTATAAACACTTTACATGTTCTACCCATTTATCAAAGTTTATTTTATTGTCTCGATCTTATGTTTCGCTGGCAGCCATCTTCGATGTCCCCTATAACATATCTTCTTACTAAATGACAGATAATCGGCAACTATTCCTTCTCCACATATCGGGAAAGCGTAATACCCATGGGTAACAATTCATTTAGAGTCCCTAACTCCGGAAAGTCATGAATAACCCACAAGAACCTTGCTCTCACAAGAAATTCAGTTTTGGTGAATGAGCCAAATGTTATTACACCATCCCACAACCGTTTTAGCTCATCTACCAGTATTTCTAAATATACATCAATATATTTGCCTGGTGCTTTTGGACCTGATATCAACAACTTCAGCAATAAGAATTTTTGCTTCATACACAATGATGGAGCAAGGTTGTAAAAACAGATAATCATCATCCAATAATGGTGAGCTGCACCGAAACATCCGTTTAGAATGAAACCATCAGTTGATATCCCAAGCGTCACATTCCTTGGTTCCTTGGCAAACTCCAGTGAAAATTTATCCGCACAACGCTAAGCTGAAGAATCAACTGGATGATGCACGACGTTTATATTTGACTTGCTCTATAATGCCAGGTCATTGCCTCTGCGATCAATGGTTCGCTATAAAAACTTTTCAGCCTTGTAATAAAAAATGTCCAACCGTCTTTTGAGCAACTGAAGTAAGTTTCCTATTATCATTAAAACCTTCTTATACTTAGGTTCTTGACAAACAAAACACTTCACCTTCGATGCACGATCCTTTTAATATAAAATACAATCATTCTCACATGCATCATAAGTTATATAATCAATTCCTAGTTCTTGGATCATCTTTTTCACCTTTGGGTACTTAGATGGCACTTTGTTTTCTTTGGGAAGCAACTCCCTCATTAATTCTGACAGTGTAGTGGATCAATTATATGAAAACCCATACTGGGTCTTTATATTATTCAACATGATAACAACATACAATGATGTCTTTCCTTTATGACACGAAGGGTACAACGGTTCTTTCGTACACTCATACAAAGATTTCTTTTTCCTTCTTTTGATGGTTCCAGCATTATCATGAATCCCACTATCTATCCCAACATTATTATCTACACCTAAAGCAGGATGAATATCTCCAACAACATCTCTTACATTTTCACCTACATTTGCTACATTCTCCGCTACCTTTCATGCATTCTCATGTGCTTGTGCTTCTACTCCTAAGTTTTCCTCATGAAAACGCAACGTTGTCCACGTCGAGTGAATACCATTTCTGAGCATATGATAGGAAATTTTACTTAGTGGCTCCAATCCTTTACCATTATTACATCTAACACAAGGGCATGAGTATAAGCTATTCACATTACCATTTATTTCAGCAAATGCGATGAACGGCCTAACACCTTCTATATATTGAGGAGATTTACGGGGAAGTTACGTCCACCCCTTATCAACCATGGACGATATATCCTAAAGAAATATCTATGTTAAAGTTTACACAATATCTATACACTACATCCATGTAAAAATAAGCATCATTATCTATCAATATGCGTAGAAGGACATCGAGAGAAAGATTACTGAATAACTTAAGGGTTTGTCAAAAGGAATGAACTGAATCAAGCAAATTCTATTGAGGATTTTTCCTAATATCTACAAAGCATGTTTATGTGTTTGAGCATGACTAGTTATCTATATTTTAACTATAAATGAGCCAATCTTCCTTAAAATACTCCTCATATCAGAAATATGTACTGGTTGTGATGTACTGATACTTATTAAGATATATAATGTAAGTATCTAACAATGCATATTGACATGTAATGATGCTTATTCAATCATAAAAGAGACTTTACATAGTTCAACCACATATAACAGTACATATTGATTTTTACTCATGCTGATTCAACTACATATAACAGTATAATGATGCTTATATAACAATACATATTCAAGCATACAACTAATTTTGATATACCTAATCCAAGAAAATTATAAATACACCAAGCAAACTGAGAATCGAAGCTTCTACATCCATAGACTACTAAAAATCATTCAAAATCGAGAATAAAAAACACCCAAATCATACAAAATCGAAACCAATGAACACCCAAATCTCACATACCCAGATGACTTAAAATTAAACCCAATAAACACCCAAATCTCACATACCCATTTGACCTAAAATTAAACCCAAAAGTAAAGTACATTAAAAAACCCATATACTGATACTCCATATATTAATAAACTCTATATATTAATAACAAATCATGGCCCCAACTTGGGACGGTTATAAATAATAGTAATAAACTCCACATTTTAATATTAATAGATTTTTCTAGTCCCACCACAAGGAATTTGCCTCCATATATTAATATAATAGACATAATCGGAAAATTATAGATCTTGTTACATCAAAATCAAAATTTAAGATAAAGAAAAATATGTATCCATAGTTGTTTGAGAAAAGGATGTAATTTTTTTGGATTGTTATCGCATCTTCTGATTTGCATATGCGTAAGACCTCATTACTATGTGCACCTTTTTATTGAAGCCAAAATATGTCCAAGTTATCGAGCATGTTTAAAGATTCTTGCCGAGCAATTTTTTTTGGGATACCTCCCTATATTAATAAACTCCATATATTAATAATTTTGTGAAGTCCTAAGGCTATTAATATATGGAGTTTTTACTGTATAACAAATAGATAAAGCCATACCTAGGTATATTAGTCTTAGCAATAACTCTCAAATCCAGTACTGTACTTCCAGCCGCAATAACACAAGTGAAAGACTTTAATTACCAGAGATGAAACCAAACCTAACTACTCAGATCTGCTATATTGAAATTAATTGACTTACACTACTTTACTCTTCTCTTTCTTTATCCTTTAATGGCAGCAGAGTTTTTCTCAGAGAAATCTTATGGATCTAAATGAATAGAGAAGAGAAAATCTTACGGATCTAAATGAATAGAGAAGAGAGAAGAGTAAATCAGATAGAGATGAAGTCGTGGCTAAGAATGGTCGGGTACAATGGTGTACTTGATTTTTTTTTGATTTTTTTGTGGGGGGGGGAGTGGGAAGATATTTGGGATAATTGCCGCTCAATTGTTTGAAGTATAATTTGTTGCTTGTAAAGCACCTGAAAATTGGGGTGGAAAGATGGGTCAAAGTGTCACCAACCACACAGATGAGTGGCACGCTCGAGATGAAAGCTGTTGTGAATCACAACAGGACCTGAGAAGTTGCGAAATTAACAACAGATTTGAGTTGTTGCTAAAATTTAGCAACAATATTTTTAGTTGCTAATTGGAAACTGCTTTAGCCCCGTTTCTAATCTGAGTTGCTATATCCTTAATTTGGTGTAAGGCCAAAGTTGTCGGCATCATCTCCAGTATCAACTCCAACGGAGCTACGATCATCAACTTTGGTAACAACGATGGTAGAACGAGGCACCCTACTAGGTTCAGTAACAATAACATTTTCTTCGGCTGCAGCTGAAGGGCTGTTACCATCACCAACAACTGTGGAATAAGTAGTCTCTTTTAAAACCTCGGGATGTTGGTCAATAGGGCCCGAACCTTCCCAGAAAACTCCTCATCATCACTATCGCCGAGAATGTTAAAATTAATACCAAGATTTTTCAGTCATGTCCACCACAGTGTAACCAACCTGACCTCCACCAGAGTTAGCCAAGAAAGTATCACCAGCAGAACAATGATCAGGAACTTCTCGAATCATTGGAGAAATAGCATCACCTTCACGACCATCCAACACGCTTTTCAATTTCTTCTCCACAATCTTCATGGGGATATTCGTGTTAACAAGCCAAAAAACAGGGGCAAGGTATATATACCTTAGGGCAAGGAAGTGTTTTTTTACCTTCTCAACATGAGTCCCCTAAGGAGCAGGCCGCTTTCTAGATCGAGAAAACAAAGGTTCATCCTCCTCCTCATCCTAGAGATCATTCACCATCTTCTGAAGTCAGATTAATGGTTTGCGGACGCCTTGGATCTTCAATCCAAACTAGCTCCCATGCATGATAATCAGGAAGGTGACTATGAATGGAAGCAACACCTTGAGCGACTGTATGAGGAGAGTCCCAACCATAGACAACATGTTCTTCAATGATGAGGGGACATCTGAACCACATCGAGTCGCAAGTGTTGCAAAGATTCTTATTTTATATAGTAGGAGGGTCCTTTTCAATAAGAAAGAGGGGACCACTGACAGAAGATCTTGGCCCGTGGAGTTCACAAAATGGTCAGACCCCAACCTTGATGTTTTTGCACAGATTATGGAGAATATTAATTTTGAAGAAATGAATCAGGGGAATACAACGAATGATCTTTGGTAGGATTGTATACTTGTCCTCAATTATGACGCTTGGTGCAACGACCCTGACTACGGAGAATAGCTTTGCGAAGTAGCCTCCACCAATTTCCAGAGTATTGGAAAATAGCTTGTTAAGACTAAGTCTTATGGGCTAGATTGGAGGTGCTAGATTAGCACATAAGTGTTGCAATTCCAAAATAAAAGTGTAGCAAAAAATTTAACACTAGTTATCTTTCCTACCAGTTGCTAGTATGTGAAGTAGCATGCTAGATTGATACGCAGAATGATTCAGCGCTAGAAAAACTACCTTTTCGCGGAATGATTCAGCGATGAGGGATTTATTTTTGATCTGATTTTGAGATTGGTCATTTGAACCATTTAGTATTTGGTTGACATGGACTGCTAATCTAGCTGCTAGATTAGCACTCCTATAAGACTTAGGAGGTATTCCTGACTGCTAATCTAGGTGCTAGACTAGCACCCCATAAGACTTAGTCTAAGGACTATTATGTGCCAACACCTTGTACGAAAAAGAATCTTCAGCATCATACAAGGGTAACCGAATACCAGCCTTCAACTAACCCTCATAAATCACTATTTGGTTAGAGTACTAATGTTGCTTTGCAATATCCAAGGTCATACAACACCCGGTTGAACCTTTTCTACGTCTCCCGACCAACCGTCGTGACTAGTGGCGTCACAAATGATATTTGTGACGGTTTTTCACTTTTAGTGACAGTTGGTCAACCCTCACTAATAGATTCTCTATCTGTGACGATTATTTGGCCCTCACCAATTATACGACCACCGCCGGCTAAAATTTTCCGTCAACGGCTCCCAAGTCCGGTTTCGTATTTGTGACGGTTTACAAAGCCTCACTAATATTATCCAGCCGCCGTCCGTTAATGTTAACCGGTCACCGGAGTTGGATTTTAGAGTCAAATAATTCTCAAAACATAAATCTTATATAAAAACTTGCATTCATATATAACAAAGTTTTAGAAAGTTCTCCATTGAACTTATATTCATATATAACAAAGATTTTACAAAGCTCTGAAACTTACATATATGCAAAAAAAAAGCATATTTTACTGTTTTAAAAACATCAGAAGTACACCTGTGTAATGTTTGGGACAAACTGCCAACACAACTGAAAGGTCATTTCTATTCTACTGGAATGAAAAGCATACTCTAGTCCTAGCTGTTTCTCTGCAACTTGACTCCATCCAAGTCGTTCTGCTTGAATTACTGTAGCAGCAAGAGTATCTACATGAGTACATATACCAGCTAACCGTTGTGCACCTGTATTTGATTGTCTCGGTAATTCTGTTGAAAAGAGTTGTTTATACATCATTTCCATGTCCCGGAGCAAGAATAAAGGTGTGTAAATCTTAGTTCAGATGAGATTCATTACATTTGTCGGAAGAAGGGGAAAATTACGAACCTCTTGGTATGTCTGTTATTGGTGACATCCTTAGGAATTTTTGGCACATTCTGGTGTTCTGGAAATCTAGAAAAGTGTATTGAAGAAACACTAATCTCTCAGATTTTGTCAACTTAGAGAAACCTAAGTAGACCATGTGTGTATCACTTGAGGTATAGGTAAAATCACTCTCTCCACTTCTAATTCTCTGAGCTTCTGAAAAAACAAAACAGAAAACAAAATGATTCTTTCTTTTTCGAGTCTCACCTAAACATTTAAGAGGGGTCCAGTGAAAGCCTTTCTAGTTACCTCTTCAAGAACATCAAACAGAATGTGGCTCATTCCTTGCCTACGATATTGAGCACGCTTACAAACAAACGGTACTTCTGAAAAGATTTGTGAACTTAACAATTGGATGGTGTACCATTATACCATTTAATTCACTAGTAAATATGATATAGAATAGCATACCTAACTGATGCAACAAAGATGAGCTCATTGTTTCGCTCCAAAATCACGGTGTAAAATCCCCGAAAGCTCAATCGGTTCAGGTCTGACCTGAATAATGAGATACCAGAGAAAAAGATATAATTACAACACAAAAGTTCTATCATGAAAGAAGAAAGCAAGCCCTCCTTCACAGTAGCATTTAGGCCTTAACACCTCCAATAACAACAAAAAACTTACATTTCTATCAATCTACTAGTTACGAATAATTTAGCAATGAGGATGCCTTACGTTTTATTGAAAATAACATCTTCAATAAGATGTCTCCCCATTTCTTTAATCAGCTCGAAACAATCATGCATTATAGCGAGCGCTACATAGATCTTGGTCTGACATTCCATCCCAACCTCAATTTCAAATGGAACAAAAGGTTGACAAGCATCTTTTGTGGATTTTAATATACTCCATGATAAATTATATTGCCAACTGGAACAGATTCTCCCAAAATTTTGTGGAGACCTGCATAAATCTGCACAACAAAACCTTAAAATGAGCACTTAAAATAATGCAGCGAATTTGTATATGATTGTAATCAAACTATCCAAACTAAACCTTTACTAATTCGTGCAATCACTTCCAGGAACAAACTAATTTAGCAAAAAGGTGTTTCATCTAATCCATGACAAAAATATATAGATCTACATTTCCAATAAAAAGTTTGTGTTTTTGTGTGTATATAAATAACCATATATTTCTAGAAGTTGCAGGACAAACTTACAACATCTCCATTGTCAGTCAAATCCACATTATCTGATTTCTCAATGTTTTCGAATGAACTAGCACAGGCAAGTGGAGACTTAGGAGAAGATGGTTCCTTAATGCTTTCGAATTCAACCAGCACTGGCAAGTGGAGACTTAAGAGAAGCTGGTCCCTAACAGCAGAAAATGTTTCAATCAAATTGAAGCAATCTTTACGACTATGAAAAGAAAACACTACCAAACCATACAGGCAGTGATGGGTATTAGATCAAAACCAGAAAGGTTTCTTTGCAGATGAACATAAGACATAATTTTGTGTTCCCTTTCAAACAGCAAAAATAGTCAATACCCTCTCACACTTAACCATTACAACCTCCTAATTTAATACCAGGAGATTCAACAAAGGATGGGGTTTTAAGAAAACACAAAGCTAAACTTAGATATGATCTAAATTTTCTTTTAGAGAAAGTAAAAAAAAAAACCAGAGCTCAAAAACTAGTGATACAGAAAATTAAAGGAGGAACAAAATAAAAGAACAAAGTACAGAGAAACACACTTATCTTTAGTTTCTTTTAGATCGAAAGAGTTCAACAATGAATCAAGTGAAAACCCAACAAAACTAAGCAAATTCTACATTCAAAAAGCATAAATCAAGCTTTAGCTCAACAATTTAGTCTTTCTCGGTAGTAAAAAATCAATCAAAATTAGGAAAATAAACCTAACACAGATCAAAATATATCACACAAACACAAATTCACCAAACCCCCAATCTAAATAAAACCCTAGATTTTCAAAACAAATCATACAAATTACAAAACAGGAATGCAAAACGAACTACTAGTTTACACAGACATCGAATCAATACTTTTAATTTCACAAAATATCAACAGATTTACAAGAAGAAAATCTGGAGATGAATCAAAAAACCTAATACCTAACGAATTAAAAATCCACAAGAATCTACATACTGTTCCTTGTAGCTTTTTTCAAGAAGAACGGCAACACGAATCAGGTTGTATTACCTTAATATTTCTTCAGATCTCTGTGTAATTTCATGGCAAGATAAGAAGAGAGGGTGAGGGGGAGCGAAGAAGAAGATAAGTCTAGGTTTATTCTTTTCTTTTTTTTCTCTCTCATCTGCGATTTATAGAAAGTGAAGCCAATCCTCAAACTATTTTTGACGCCTGGGCAAGTGTAGCCATTATTCTGCCTGAATTATTTTTTACACTGTCGGAAATACGAAACTGACAAAAGAAAACTGTTCCTTTGACTAAACCTATTATTTCCCACGGTTGGTCAAAAACTCTGACTATTTGTGACGCCCTTACAAAAAAACCCTCACTAATAGCTATTTTTGTAGTGAAAGTTTTCATCAACTGGATTTCCTCAAAGGCAGGATCCTGAAGATCAGGTTCTAGAGTCTGGAAATACTCAACTAAGAACTTAGAAGCACATAACAATGAATTAAATAACTGGGGATCCTCTAAGTCAATCAGATTTGACTCACACAGCTGACCACAGTATTGGTCATTCTTAAGCAAATGTGTCAACCCTAATTTTCTAAAGTAATTAGGTTCAGTCTCAAAACTTAATAACTGACATATCTGAAATTCATATGTTCCCAAAATTGGAAGGAAGATTTTTTGTGGGAAAACAAAATCAATTGTGGTATCGTAGCCTAGGTTAACCACATTAACTAGAGGATGGGTTTCTAACAACTGAACTTCTTTATGGACACAACTAGGTTCAGGAAAAAGTGTATGAAGATAATATTGTAAAATGGTTGAGGCACGGATGTCTAGTCCTAAGTGAGGGGACTTTCTGAGAGTTAAAGGTAAGGCACTAGGAGAGTGATAATCACCCCCAAACTTAGAGTTTTTAGTGTCTCTGTATAGACTAGTCACAATTTCCCTAATTTCTAGAACATCAGAATCCTGAAAATGGTCAATTGATTCTTCTAAGTTATTATCAGGTAATGCATCCTTACTTATGTCTACGAGTTTATCGTCTTCTAAGACTAGTGTTTCTAAATCACTAGACTCTGGGTAAACTCTTTCCTCTAAACCATCATCACAATCATATAAAGGATTATCAGCGAAAGTTTCTAGTAAAGGCTCGTTAACTAAGGTGTTAATCATAGTTACTTCCTCCGATTCACTTATAGGCACATCAAATAATGGATTATCCAACATATTGCAGGCTAAAGGATCATGAACTACATCATCTAAAGCGGTGGCATCTCTAGTCAAATCCTCGTCCTTTCGAATAGGTGAAAAATTATTAAAATTATTGGGATTTGAACCAGAAATAGTACTATCATTATAAAGCTCAACTGGAGTTACAATTTCCTTATCACTATGCCTAGGCCTACATATGTATGATTCTTCATTAACACTATCCTCATAATTATAATAATATGAAAATGGTTGAACCTCATCTAAAATAGTGTCTCCAATTCTATCCTCGTCATCTCGATTAGGTGAATAGTAACTATCCTCATTTTCAAGGGTGAAACTGGGAACACTGTGTTGGAAATTCAGATTATTTCGAGCAATTATTTCGTTCGTCTCACCTATCCGCTTGAGGGTATCTTCTAAACAAGGTTCACTCATTATTGTAGTTCTTTCGTCCATAACTATACCATTCATCTCAGTTAACTTACTTGTCGACTCAGCTAACTTCCTGAGGGACTCTTCTAAAGGAGGAATGGTAACAGAGGGATCATAAAAAGGACTACTTTTCAATAATTTGATTGTATCCTCTAGTGACGAAGAACTAGTATTATAATCTTCTTGCTCGTAAGACTGATGCACGTGTGGATAGTAATTTGGCTCACCATGGTATGACCCATAACCTTCAAAAGGTTGGCGTTCCCAATCACTATTCACACTATGGTCGTAAAAAGAGTGATGTCCATATTGTTCAATTGGATATTCATATTCATTGTGATGGCTATTATAATACCAGTTTGACATCCTAACTGTAAGGGAATTCTACACAAGCACAAACAAGGATGACTCGACCACAACAAACCTACTGATTTCTAGCAAAAAAAAAGCATGATGGCTCCACTTAGATTGTTTCTAGACCAGCTTCTAATCCTTCGAAAAGGAATTCGTTACAATTTAAGCAAACCCCTCTGGAATAAATCCGAGTCAAAGTAAGTTGAATAGAGGTGAGGGAAGCTCAATGGAGCTTTGATACCCAAGGACTCACCGGCATTATAAGGCGGCGCAGTCACGCATTCAACTCACAGAAACCATCATGAACTTCGAAGTATGCTTAAAAGAGTAACCAATATTTTTCGAATGACTTTCCTATTAAGCTTGTTACCCTATCGGTCTCGTTCTAGTCAATATTTTAAGTTTAGTTTCGCGTTTGGTATCGTTTTCCTAAGGCGGGGAAAAAGAGAACGGTGATGAAATCCGAACCCTTATCTTGTATGGCCAGGCTTTGGCCTTTACTAGGAAATTAAAGCAGTCCTATTCAATACCTCAACATATATGCATACAAAATCATCCAGTAAACCTGCTGACAGGGGATTCGCGGGTGTTTAGAATTCTTACCTCCCGTTCCAGATGGGGGATGAACTGTTGAAGTCGACTCGGGCCACCGACTCATATGTCAGTGTACGAACCCGAGGGGCCGAGACAGTATCGTAACTGTCGTCCTTCCCAGTGTAGTTTATATTTAAAATAACCCTTCCTTAGGGTTTTAAAAATAAAGTCCAGTGTCTAATGTCCAAAGATAAAAAATAAAAAAGTCCAAAAATAAAATATTACAAAAATATATTCCTAATTACAGTTTCTAAAAATAAAATAAATAAAATCTAAAAATAATAAATTAGCAAAAATATTCTTCTTTACTCCTTTGGATTTTCTCTCTTCTTTCCTTCTTTGGCTTCGCTTTACTTTTCAACACTTTCTCTTTTATATAAGCTCCGCACCAAGTCTGAAAGCAAATAGAAAAAACCAAAACGCGTAAAAAGGAACAAAAATTAAAAAAAATTAAAAAAACCTAAAACAAATCTAAATACAAGTTCGCGTCAGTGGCGTCAAAAATTGATCAAATTTTAGATAGTGGTAAGTAAGGTTGTCGTTCACTCGGACTTTGTTGAGATTAATTTTAAAGGTTTCATAAACTAAAATAAAAGAAAAATACATACAAAATATTGTCACAGGATGAAGAGAGTTACTGGGACTAGGATTTCATCGAATTCATAACATGGGGTTCAATTTATTTATTCTCAACAATTAAAGCTCAATAAATAAAACTAAATGGACTCTGATTTTGCCAAGGTAGATTCTCAAAAGATTAGTTGTAAATCCTAAGCATGATGTATCAAAATATTTAAGCTAAGCATACCTCATCAAATTAAATGACAACCAATTAATTCAAATCATATTTCAATTGAAATTAATGCAAAAGTCTTAAAAATAATTAAATAATTTTACCCATTATGAAATTCGTCTTCCTCCGTTGTCCTGTCCCGGTGTTGGGGTTCATCTCATCATTCTCAAAATATTGATTCATGCTCAAAAATGGTTTACAAATGATGAAAAGAGTGAAAATGGTGAAAACCGAGTTTTTGTAACTATTATAATTGTTGCAAAACTGTTACAAAGAACGATAAATGTGTAGTGTCACTGATACTGTAGCACTACGACCCTCCAACGTTTGTCGTTGTCACTATTGATGAACGACAGTTTTGTAGCGTCTTAAGTTCTTCGTATCTTCTTCACCAGCAACAAGCTCTTCTCTTCTGCAACTCAATTATTTTCGGCTCTATGATGTTCTAACTTCTCCCCCAAACTCTCCATCCCCCTTCTCTGCTACACCAGCATCATATTTATACTCAACAGGGACATGAATAACTCATCATTACTCCAGATAATATCTCCATAACTCAGTAGTAAAAGAAAATAATCTCAGGATATTTTCTTTCCTATCTTGCATGCGTCTGTGCCTTAAGTTGTCAATAATCATTCAATCACACATTAGAAAGTTGTGTACACGTCTCAGATTGCATTGAACACGCTATAAACAAACGTCAATCCTACACAGAATATCCCGAGAATAAACAATGCTCTGTTTTACTCAAATTTGTTTCTCCAACCCAATTTCTTCAAATTTGATGTAGTCACCGGTCCTTTTTAGCTGAAACAGGCCCAATCCAAACTATTGTAGCACTTGAATCTTCTTAGAAATCCTCCAAACCCAAAACAGGGATAATCGGGTTTTAAAAGCTGCGCTGCCCTGTTTTGCTTCCACACGATTTTCCAGCCAAAACCAGTTGATTCTAAAGATCATACCACGCCTTTTAATCCAAACAAACTCATCACAGAGAGTTTCAGTTGTTGAGTCTCTCTATAACACGATCAAAACTCGAACCCTAAATTTTCCCGTGTGCTGCAACATTTTCCCGCCAAAAAAATATTAATTCAAACAGAGAGGAAGATGATGGCCCCTTAACCAGTGATGGGGTGCGGCTAGCAGTTGCTGTCCTGGGGTGGAAATAGTAAAGAAGGCGGCCCTTATCAAATAAGGTGCCCCTTAAACAACAGCGAGAGCCCGAATAACACGTGTCCTCCGGGTGCCTAAATCAACTTTTTGAGCCGAATTTTGCACACATGTTTATTTCTCCAAAAACACCTACACATACACAAAAACACCATAATTAGTACAAAATCAAGTGCCAACAAAATATAGTCTTAAGATCAAATTAGACACAAAAATGTGTCTATCAGGTACACCTGCATATTAGCTACAATAACTACATCTAGAGTGTTGATCGATCCGGACATACCAGATGTCAATGAATTCAAGAAAAAATAAGTGTGCAAAATAGAAGATAGGCTATACTACTTTCATTACATACTAAAAATGCAAATTTAATTTAAGACGGTTTAAATAAGGAGATAACATAATCACAATGACTGGCTTGCTACAACTGGATGATCCCAACGAAAATAGAAATACTATACAGAAAATAACTTACATGATACAATACAGTGAAAGTATGGTAAGTGTGTAGTTAGTTTAGTATTTTACATGCTAGAATAAAATATATTTAAACGTGTGTCGTTCCATGTAAATGGTATGGAAAAATATTCACATGCGAGGAGACGGTACTGAGTTTAGTTGGGAACAAAAAATAGGGATACGTGTCATATAGAAAACGTAGTAAAAAGGTTGAGGACGAGTAAGACAAGGAACCTTGGTGTACTTAGCAAGTGCAACAAAAAATTTGAAGTTGACATACCATGGTGAGAATGAATGACGGTTTTTTATCTATGGATGGACAATACAACGAGACTTAGTAACGCTTTAGAATATACACAAGTACAAATTGAATTTTGGATGTAAAGGATGATAAAGATAATGCAATAATCACGGTGATGGGAAAGACAGCAGAAAAGTTGATGAAATGCAAGCAAAAGAACATGTAGATTATTTGGAAAAATGGAATGAGGTAACGAGATATTAGTATGGACAATTAACTTGATTATAGATAGATATACTCTGAACATATGCTCACCATATTATTTACTACCAAATGCAGATTAACAAGGGAGAAAAAGCATATGGGCGGTTCAACCGAATCAAGGACCACACCTTTTTTTCCCTTCCAAATTGGTAATCTATGAGTACAATGTAAATGACCAAGCTGACAATTTTACAATCCAAAAATTATTCAAGCCAGAAGGAGAATTAGAGGATTCAGATGCTGATGTTGAATGCCAGGAAGCTTTGCAGGCAATTTGTACTAAAGCAATTTTTTTTTAATTATGAATAATTGTTTATGTAAATCTCTCTTTCTTTACAGGGCCCAGGTAGCGAAAAGCATGTTACACATGCTATCAAAAACAAGGTCAATGAGATATCTAATAGGGGTAGGAAGCGTGCATTAAGTAACGACAAAGAAGCAAATCATGCAAAAAGATTCAAAAAACTACAAAACAAAGTAGATTCGGATTCTGAAAAGTATGCGGCCAATGATTTTTTGAAAAAAAAAATCTAAAGAATTAGTTCAATAGATGAAGAACATACGTTATCAATCGACTAATGTTAGGTACAACATAATAAAATAGACCTTACACACGACACCCTTATTTCCTTGATAGAAAACCGATGGATTCCAGTGAAAAATATGAGTTGGAACAATATATACAGGGTAAAAAATATGGTACGAGATCATGTTTTCTTAGTATTATCTGATTGAGTTTTACAAATCTAAAAAAGATTGTATTAAGGATCATCACAATAGGATCATATATATATACAACCAAAAGAGAAGAAAAATACAAGAGCTGATAGAGTTTAGAAAATTTCAAAAATTAGACAAATACAGGAGTGATATCACATTTAGCCAATTTTTAGAATTTGCTGACACTGACGAAATCAACAATGCAGGAAAAAAAATCCTACAACTCATCTATTGTCACGTGACAGTAAAATGCTTGATGCTTATTTATTTGGAAAAACTTTCAGATAAGATTCGGTGTTTAATGAAGGTCGTACGCAAAAGAACTACAAAGACAATTTCTGGATATTTTTTGAAGAAGAAAATACTAAAAGAAATAGGTGAAGAAGTGGTTTCCTACCTAGGAAAATAAGTAACAGAACAGATATATAGAGAGTGTGATAATATGAGTCTCTCCGCAAACCATGGATCTAAAGAACCAATAGAAGAATTTGGGAATATTATTACAAGGATGAACAATATGTAAAATAAAATAAAAGACAAGAACGCAAGATGTTAACATTAAAAAATTCACCTAAAACAAAATGCAGCGTATACATGGATATAAATTGGAATCGAGAAAGAATAAAAATATGTCAGGAATGTCTTATAGTATATATACAAAACTAATGAAGCAATATAAGAAGTCGAGCACAATTCAAAAACCTATAGATTTGGTCTCGGGTTAATGCCTAATATAAGTCAAATAGGATTAAAAGGTAATTTCATGCCATACTTTACGTTAAAATTTATAGTTGTTTTCATGTCATTTTTTAATCAGCATATATTACTTCTTATTTATTTTAGTTGAACGTGATATGGTACCAATACAGACTACATAAATATCAATAACTTAAATGCAACATATGTTGGGCTTACCCTACCTAAACTTTGGTTGAGCTTACCCTTACCTAAACTTTGGTAGCATAAGTTGTACTAAAACTAGCTTAAGTGCAGATTCAAACAAAAACTTGGGAGGTTGAGCCGGGGCCGTAAGGCCCCGGTGATACCTAATATGATATATACAAAATATGATATGATGCATTGTTAACCGATGATGCCTAACTTGTCTTTATGTAGATTTTATGTGGATTGATTAATGATTGTCTAAAAGGCACATATACGTAGGCAACAATATTGGTGATTATCATACATGGGAACTCATTTGATTTGTTTTTCTTTCTTCGCATCTTATTTCTTCTCGAGTTTTTTATTTTGATTACTTTTTATTTTAATCTGTTTGATAACATATTGTTGGTTAATACCGCGTTTCTTTCTCCAAGACTCAACACCATAAAATTTCCAAGCCTATTAATTACAGGTTGGTGTAGTCATAATGTGTTGTACGAGAAATATGTTCGTTTTAAAAACGATTTGAGAGTTGAATTTTGCTCAGACCCTAGGATTGATTCAATAATATTTTATTCTCCATATATGATGCATTTGGCGTGATAGTCCTTGAAGGGATCATATTACATTTACACAAGAAATGTGACTGGGAACATATTCAAATTTGTAATCCTTGTAGGATTCAAATTATATTCTGGCAGCCACATGCCTCTATTACATCAGGTTTAACAATCCTTTATGTGTTTTTCAAAAATTTGTTAGAAGATCAAAAATCCGGATTAATTAGTTAATTATATCGACTTCGTAGGTCTCTTGAAGAGTCTATAAAAACACTAAAAATCCACGGTTTAACAACATAAATTCTATTTTATTTTTTCTATCTTAGATCTGCAGTTAAAATTATGCTAGCTTAAACTCGTGTTTGAAATAGACTAGAGTTATTATTTGATGCTTTTCTTTTGTAAAACTCATATAGTTGGGTTAGCATCCATATATATTTATGTCAAAAGTTGTATTCTTTTCCCTTCATTTCAGGTTTTATCCCATGTGGTTTTCCTGACAAGGTTTTAATGAGGCAACATCTTGTTAACATTAAATTTCTTTCAAAATGTTGATATTTGTGCTCTTTTTACTTGGTCCAAAATTTTCCCATTGGGTTTTACTGACAAGGTTTTTAGTGAGGAAATTTAATTCAACATGATGGCCATCCAAGGGGGGGTTGTATTTTGGTTATTTAGTGGATTCCCACATATGGTTAAACCAAAACAATTTAATCTTCTCCTAATAATTTGGATTTCCTTATTACATATACGATATTTGTTCATGTATGATAATGTATTCATAACTTGGCACTTTTTGGAAGAAACTACATCAACAACTTCTGCAAATCATCTCGGGAAGCTATCAATCCGTGATACAATGTGTTGAAGAAGAATGTAGACTCTGCAAAAGTATTAACCGAAGACAATACTGTTAGTGCAACCCAAAAGAAGACTTCATCAACTATCCGACATCTTCATAAAATCACAATAATCTTCTGCATTCAAGAAATTTGTTCTTCAAAATTGGAAAGTCTCGACTCAAAGATTTGCACATCAAGATTTGACTGAAGTATTCATCAAGGGTAGAGCCATCATCAAAGGTGCATTCACTGGACTTATCGCGTTGTACTCTTTATCCTTCGTCAAGGTTTTGTCCCATTGGATTTTTCCTTGTCAAGGTTATAACGAGGCAACGTATGCGTGTCCAATGCTATCTGAGTCTTCACATGCTTATGCAATTTCTGGTTTTTATCTTCTGAGTTTTCCTGGTATGTTTGTAATGACTTAGCCACAGTGGTCATCAGGGGGAGTGTTATAAAACTAAAGTTTATTTACTACTTCATGTCTAAGTTTAGGGTTTACATATCTTGGACACCAAGTCTTCTATCTATAGAGGCTTAAACATTGTATTCTACACACATATAAATAGAATTTCTCCCTTCTTCTTCTCTCTACTTTGTATCTTCCTCTCCCTTTCTCTATTTCATAAGACAAAGATATATTTGTTCATTTGTTACAAAGAAGCAAAATAAAATAGTTGAATATGATATTTTACCAAACACAACTTGATCGCACATAACAAAAAAGTGATTGGGTATATTAATTATATGTCTCTAGTTTTAACACCCTAAAAATATATCCTTATACAACAATAAATATATCCCTACTTTTTGATAACCATATCCATTTAAAATTAAATTACCTTAATACCCTCACCCATATAATATTTTTCTTTATTTCAAAATGGAACAAATATTTCCCTCTACCACTTCACCACCACAACTAGCACAACCACCACCAACATTCAAATACCATTCCACCACCACCGTTCAACGACCACTACCTACCTACCAACCGCCACCACCACTAATATTCCACCACCACCACTAGTCCGCCGCCACCGCCGTCGTCGTCGCCACCAGTGGTTCATATATTTATGTATCAATAACAGTAGTTGATCCAAATAAAAATAGAATCAACAGTAGAAGTTAATCCAATTTAGGGGATCAACAATAGTTGATCCATGTAAATGGAGTGAACTTGGCGTGAGTCGAACACGCATTATCTTACATGGAGTCAGTCATGCTACCATTGCACCACAAGTTCAAAATTTGATGAAATTTACATGATTTAAACTACAAGCATAATTTAAACTACAAGCATGATTATACTAATCCAAGGAAATGTTGTCAAAAAATAGGAGTTGATCGGATCAACAACATCAGTTGATCGGATCAACAACATCAGTTGATCTCATAACAAATTGGGTCAACAACAAGAGTTGATCCCATAAAAAATTGGGTCAACAACAACAAATGATCTTATAAAACATATAAACAAGAACAATTGATCATCACTTGTAGCTTCATAAACAACAACAACTTCAAGACCAAGCTCTCCATCTGAAGCTAAAAACAAATATGACTCCAACCCATCTGTAATCTTCTCAGCTCCTATAGAAACCATCAAAGCCCATCAGAGCCCATCTATAACCAATCAACATCATCTTCTTAGCTTGGTTATGATTGGCCGTGTCCAAAACGTTTCTGTCATTATGAAAAACTGAATTATCACTAACCTGTCACCACCAGAACCCATAAGCACCACATACTTGTCTTGAGCTCTGAAAACTCTGAAGAATACTATTGTGTATTCTTCTAAATCTTTAGAATCTAAGGTTAATAATCTAAGTGGTCCATTCCCACCTTTAACAGTAACACATTTTTTACCACTGAGTTGTTGGGCGTCAACACATGAAGGATAAAAAACTTCTGTATTTTCTAAATTTTGTATATGAAATATAACTTCGATATCAGCCTGTGTAAACAATGTAGTAAGTAAAAAAACATCTGACAACCAAGATCATAAAATAGCTTTAATAATTGAGTTTCTCGAACATATCTGTGCTGCTGTTATGTTTTCAACTTCAAAGTGTTTTCCCTCAGTCATAAGTTTTTTGGTGTACTCAACTATACAATCGCAATAGTAACCAAATATATTCCATAAAAATTGGAAATGAGATGCTAATACACCAAATGGTCCAATGATTAAAAAACTTTTTACGGGTATTAATTATATGATTCATCACTCTCCACAACTAAAACCACCGCCACCACCATGATCCCCTACGTTTTTGCTCACCCCACAATAATTGTTAATCAAAATACAAAAATTTAAATCTAAATAATCAAATTAAAATGGAAAAAAAAGATAAATTAACTTAACTTTTAATATTTTTGATGATTAAATGTTCGTATCCAATTATTAATGTCGATATTTATCATCTCTTCCAAATTGATATAGCTTCTTTAAGAAGTAACATCACAGATTTAGATTTTTCAAACCCAAATACAATTGAAATCGCTATAAAATCTAATGTTGATTCTAATGCTCGCTATCAAGTTCCATTGATTCATCACTAAATTTAATATTTGTAGTTGATTCCTGTGAAAATCGATCTCAACCGGTAGTTTAGGATGTGGTGTTGGTGGTGTTGTTGCCGGTGGATTTAGCAGAATTATAGGAGGTGATGTTGTAACTGGTGGTGGGATTGATGGAGGTAGTACACTAGTAGGTGGTGACGCAAGTAGAGGTAGTGATGGAGCGGAGGGGCGATGATGGAGATGGTGGTTATGGCTATCGTTTGGAGATGTGAAATAATTGAAAAAGAAACGAATTTGATTTTCTTGGAGAAACGATCAGATCTGATAATATATGAATGGGGTAGATTTGGTATTACAGATTAAGTTGTTTTTATTTTGATGGGCCAGGGATAAAGTTATTATGAAGAAAGATATTTTTAAAGGCCCTTCAGAACCAAGAATATCTATTCAATTTCCACAAAGTGATTTTAGAAAATTGAAAAATAGTATAGTGAAAAATACTAGAGCCCCCCTACTATATGGGTTCAACATATAGAATCCCCACTAAATGGATCATATATTGTCAACTCCATACTTTCAGAAAATAATATTGCTAGACCCAAAATATCAAATTTTCTTCAGATCTGGACCATAGTTAACTATTACGAATTTTAATAATGACAACACTACCCTTTAGTATATATACAAGAGGAATATCAGAATACATTTTTATTTTTCTATTTTCTTTCTCTCTCATCTTTATCTCTCTTTCTGCTGTAGAAAAATGGTTTCTAGGGTTTCTGAAATTCATTTTTCTTCGTCTTCATCAAATCTTCGACTGCAACAACAATGATCGATTGCATCTTCTCATTCTATGCCTCTGTAATTTCAGTTATGTCAAAGATCGATTGCATCTGATCAAAAGATAGATCTTATGGAAGATGCAGATGATTTGTTTAATCCGATAATTAACCAAAGAAATCGAAGAGAAACATCAGTAAAAACGAATTGAAAGGTAAGTTAATCTTCTCATAAAGCTTTAATTAATCGATTTCGAGTTGAAATCAAATTTTCTGTGGTTTGATTTTAATGATTTTGAAAGAAAAAAATGAAAATTAATCTTGATTTCATTATCCGATCCTTAATCAGAGTTGTGGAAATTGAATAAATAACCCTCATTTTTCATAGGATTTACAAATGCCCTTATCCATCAATAATTATACCCCTAAACTTTTAAAAAGGAATCAAATTAATCATTGATACCAAATTTTCCCTCCCCGTATAATAGATTATACTTTCTCGACAGATGCAATCGTTTAATTTTAGATCAATAATTTGTCTCTCCAACTCTCCCAACGACAACCACCACCCCAACCAACACCACCACCACATCTCCAACGCCGCCGTCACCATTTCCATCGCTACCGTCAAGCAATCTTAAAACATTATATCAAATTAGAGATTCGGAAAATATAGTTTAATTTATATTTCGAGATAGATTTTATAGAATTCGAATGAAATAATTGATGAGATTCAACATCAACAGAAATTATTTTGAAGAGTTCATCTTCGAAAACGGTTGAACTGGTAAGATTCCGTTATCATTATCCTTTTAACACAACTTAAAGTTTCGATTCATGGATTTTAGATTTGAAATTTCTTAAAAACTAATTTTTTATATAAACATTAAAAGTTCAATTTCAACTCGAATCTCTTATTTAATTGAGATTTGTTGCTGCGATTTCAGGGTTTTTTATTTAGAGGATGATAATAATGATCTTAATATGGTTGTTGGGGTTGCAATTGCTTATGATCTTGTTAAGTACGCCTGCAGTACCACAAAGGAGAGCAAAAACGAGAAGGTTTATCCACTGGTAAGTCTCGATAGGAGAGTAATTGTATTCGGTGGTATGAATACAACAGAAGATTTGTGAATGCTAATCCCATAACAATACATGAGTATATTCTGTTTTAAATGGTTGATATCAAACCAGAAAAATGGTTGCATCAGTTTCTCATTTTTATGTGCTGTTTATCTTGAATGGTGTATCATTTAATTTAAACATTTTCATGAGTTTCTTTGATTATTAGTTTTTCCTGAGAAACCATAATTTTATAGGTTATACATATTTTAATTTCAGGTTGGATGAGATGGGTACTCGACGTCTGAAGTTATTGTTCAGACTTGAAACTTGGCGCTTAGTAACATCTCCATGACTACATGCATGGATGTTTATCCTGATTATAAACGTTTCAGGTGCTTTTTTCAACGACGGAGGAAGATAATTAATTATGGTGGAGAGTTGTCAATGGTGGAGACACCCATGGTGCAGGTATGTAATTCTTGTTTGTGTTGGTCATGCTCATTTTATTTGCATATGCCTAAGCCTAATTCACCGCGAGTTCACTGAGAAATGATTTATTGTTAGTTGTGTGTAAAGTAAGGGAAGTTGGTGTATGTAAATATTGACATACGAGCTCCTGAAACTTTTGAAAACCAATTGTAACTTGATATGTAGTGGTTAAACGGTGAGCGGAATGAGATTGCAGTTGCAATTTATGTTTCTACTTCTTAATTTGAGGGTGCAAACGAGACTTTGGCTCTTGTTAATTTAGTTTTCATTGGATTTACTCTATGTTCTAGGTAAGAGATGTATATGGTTTAGCTTCATCACCGTTGACCATACATATGCCCTTTGTATTGATATGTTATTTTTTGAATTAGTATTGCAGTTTGAACATACTGCACTTTTTTTTTTGTTAATTTCGAGTCTAACTATGAAATTCTGTAGTAAATAATATGTAGTCATTTTTTAATATGGTGATAACTTGTTACACTTTCTTTGATAATTAGAGGAGGTTGTGTATCTATATATATTTTCGTGGTGCCTTGAATCCATCCACTTCCTATGTAGTTCACGTAAGAGACAAACCAACTATTCTATATCATGAAATTACTTTTATTGATGCCTTTAGATTTTTGCTTTGTAATAGGAATGATATTCATAGAATTGTATTGTATTTTGATGTTGTGATGATATATCGGTTTCTCTATAGTTAGCACTAGCTATATTTTAAACCACCGACGAGCTTCTAGTTTTGATTAGCTTACAAGATTATATATATGTCTTTGTCAGGAAGCATGACGATGTGACATTTGTGGTTGCAGATCAGGAAAGGGGTTCCGTAAGTAGCTTAAATTTTATGTTTGTAGTCCTTGAATACATTTACCTTTTTCATTTTTTAGTTGTTTTGCTTGCTAAGGAAGAAGCTAAGCTATCTGAATGTAGCTAGTTTTTTCTTACAAGAACTTCATGTGTTAGAAAATTAACCTTGGTCATCCCACTATTTTCTTTTTAATCAATATGCTTTTCAGGTCTATATATGAGGCTCATTACATCATATCCAGTTGCCGGCTTCCCCACCTCTTGCAAGTGATTTTAGTTTCCCAAGTTTTGTATATTTTCCAAGCACAATTACATTTTTTTCCAGGGAGTACTTGTGTTGGTTCTAATGTTCCACAGTTTAGGGAATCAACACCAAATATTTGTGTATCAACAATAGAAATTGACCTTAGTTTAGGGAGTCAACAACCAATGTTTGTGTATCAACAATAAAAATGGTAGTCAACAACCAATATTTGTGTATCAACAATAGAAATTGATCTTAGCGTAAGGAGTCAACAACAAATATTTGTCTATCAACAATAGAAATTGACCTTAGTTTAGGGAGTCAACAACCAATGTTTGTGTATCAATAATAGAAAAATGGAATCAACAACCAATATTTGTGTATCAACAATAGAAATTGATCTTAGTGTAAGGAGTCAACAACAAATATTTGTGTATCAACAATAGAAATTGACCTTAGTTTAGGGAGTCAACCAATGTTTGTGTATCAATAATAGAAAAATAGAATCAACAACCAATATTTGTGTATCAACAATAGAAATTGATCTTAGTGTAAGGAGTCAACAACAAATATTTATGTATCAACAATAGAAATTGACCTTAGTTTAGGGAGTCAACAACCAATGTTTGTGTATCAACAATAGAAAAATGGAATCAACAACCAAATTTGACAAATATTTTTGAACTTTTGATTTTTTGGATCAACTTCAGTTGTTGACACCTGGTGGGGGCGGGGGCGGCAACAACAATGGTGGTGTTGTGTGGCGGTGGTGGAATATTATAGGTGGTTGTATTTAGTAAGTGGTGGTGGTGGCGGAGTGGTGGTGGTGGTGGTGGTGTTGTTGGTGGTGGTGAAATGATGCTATCAGTGGATTTGTAATAATAAAAAAATTTATTTTTTAATGGATAAGATTTTTTAATGAAAAATGATATTATAAGTGAGGGTATTAAAGTAATCTATTTTTTAATGGATAAGTTATTTAAATGATAGGGGTATTTATATTGTTGTATAAGGGTATATTTATTGGGTGTCAAAACTAAGGGTATTTAATAAATTTACCCATCATAGTTTAGATCTTTACTCATGAGAAAGATGAGCATGATTATGCCTATAAGTATCATCTTCTCTTATGGAGTGATTTTAGTTGATTAATTTCATAAACAAATTTCAAAAAAGGATTTTAGGGTTTTCAGAACTTAAATCTTCGTATTCTTTTCAATTAACTTACTCTAATCGAAATCGAAGCATGGATTTATAATTTTCTACTCACTCTGGATTTATAATTTTGATTTAGATTTTTTGAAGAATTTTGAACAAAAAATTCAGATGGCTACGATCTAAAAACCGTTTTGAGATTCAATATCAACGAATCATTGTCTCGGTTACCCATACATTTGATTTTAATTTCATCCACTCTTAATTTTCGATTACATATAAACTGGTCTAGTGGTGTTGGTGGTGCAGGTGGGGGTTCTTTAGGAGGATGAGGAGGTGATGGTGATATTGGAGTAGGTTTGGAGGAGGATTTAAAGTCAGTGGTGGTGTTCTCAGTAAAGGACCATCATATTGGAATGACTAGATAACATTGGTTGGAAGTTGCTTTATGGCCATCTTGTTCTCAGTAAAGGACCATTATTCGGTTTGGATGATGATCTAGCAGTAACTAGCAAGATGTGTAACTGCTAGTTACATATCCTGGATATAAAGTTTATGTTCTATATATTTCAGGTTCTTATGAAAAGGTATATCATGCATATTAGAATGACTATATAACATTGGTTGGCAGTTGCTTTATGGCCAGTTGTTCTCAGTAAGAAAACAATAATTCGGTTTGGATGATGATCTAGTAGTAACTAGCAGGATGTGTAACTGCTAGTTACACATCCTGGGATATAAAGTTTATGTTCTATATATTGCAGGTTCTTATGAAAAGGTATATCATGCATATTGGAATGACTAGATAACATTGGTTGGCAGTTTCTTTATGGCTAGCTTGTTCTCAGTAAAGGACCATCATTCGGTTTGGATGATGATCTAGAAGTAACTATCAGGATGTGTAACTGCTAATTACACATCCTGGGATATAAAGTTTATGTTCTATATATTGCAGTTTCTTATGAAAAGGTATATCATGCATATTGGAATGACTAGATAACATTGGTTGGCAGTTGCTTTATGGCCAACTTGTTCTCAATAAAGGACCATCATTCGGTTTGGATGATTATCTAGCTAAAGAAGCGAGTAAAGCAGGTCAATTATTTATCTTAAAACTCTATCCTTCGACTCTTTCATGAAAAATAAAAAAACTATTCAATGCACTCAAATTATATTTGAAGTTTTTTTTTGTGAGTAGCTTAGGCACATAAGCAAAAGATAGCAACAGAAGTTTCTCCGGTGCTTAGTATTAGTGTTGATCTTAATACAATGCCGATTGAAAAGTTTGTTTATTTTGTTTTAGATCGTAAAAAAAGAAATATGAGAGTTTGGAATATAATACTTTTGAGTTTCTATTCAGCTCTGAAAAGATGGTAACTACATTGCGCGCTGGGGTGGAGTATGCTAGAGTTCCTGTACTGAACTTTGTGCTTATTGCTGGAATCCAATCTGGTGTATCTGAATCTTAATGCATAGTCATGCCATGTATCGTTCTGCGGAGCAGGTTTGTGATTTCTTATATACATCAACATACATTATACGTTTATTGTACAGTTCATGATTTGATCATATTTGCATAGTGTTATAACTTATCAAGATAAATGGACTTGTAGCTACTAGTTACATATGCTAATTATATGTGTAACTTATATATACACATGCTAACTAAATGTGTATCTACTAGTTACACATGCTAATTAGATGTGTAGATACTAGTTACACATGCTGATTAGATGTGTAACTTATAGATACACATGCTAATTGGATTGGATATAAAGTCTATGTTATATGCATGATGATCGTTTGCTAGAAAGTGGTGGTGACAGTCATCATAGGTAAGTATTTGATTTCAGTTTATGCTACAGTTAAGATTCGATTTCAGTAAAATCTATATTTGATTTAAACTAAGGACATTTAGTTGCTATTATACCTATAAATGCTTGTTTAACTATGAAATATCACTAACTAAAGACATAATTAAAGAATCTGGATTATCTGAATCATTTGGACTTTCAGTTGTCTTAATGTATGAGAAAAGTATTGGTGAAGCTTCTAATTGGGCTGTTTATTTTCCCGTTTACATATGTGTTTGAAGTCTGTATTGTTTTACCACCTTGTCAAGGATGTGATAGTTCATGAATTCACCTCATCTTTCGACGTTAACTTCATATTTCAAATACGAAAATTTGAGCTTCATATCATGGAGGAAGAGTTTGCTGATCCTCAGATTGTAGTTATGCTTGGTGAAAACGGGACAGGGAAGACGACATTTTTTTGCTTGCTGGTACACCTATTTGGATCCCTCTCTTGTTGTTTTTAGTTTCAAATTCTATGTCTAGACTACGCATTTATTCTCATTACACAAGTAGGATGCTTGTGTAATTCCTAATTACACAAGTAGGATGTATGTGTAACTCTGAATTAAACTAGACAGATGCATGAGTATCTTCTAATTACACATGCTAAAATGAACAAACCTTGTAACCAAAAATTATGCATGCCAGTTACATAAGATTTATGGATGTGTAACTATGAATTACACATGCTAATTGAATATGTAACTGTGAGTTACACATGCTATGTGGATGCGTATCTGTTGCATATGCTTATACTTTGGTGTGTTTGATAAGCACTTGTTTTGAGTTTGCAAAAAAATTGAATTCTTGCAGCAAAGTTGTTTCTTAATCTCTGGTTTTTAATTACTTGATTTCACATCTCCTTATGATAGAATGTGATTTCATGTAGGTGAAACTGAATATACATTGTTGTATGTACTATTCATTTTAATCTTATAAATACTGATTGTGTGTTGTTATATTTTAGGTTTCAGATAACTTCATAAAAGCTAATTGCTTAAATGTGACAATGGTCTCGCTGGAATTGGAGTTGACTCTGAATACACAAATCATATGCATGTGTAACTCTCAATTATGCTAGATAGATGCATATGTAACTCTCAATTACAATAGACAGAAGCATGTGTAACTTATAGTTACACATGCTAAGAAATTATTTTAAATGAATATTAAAGTAATACATGTATTTTTTGTATGCGTTCCTTTTTATGTTTATTTTTTTGATGTGTAACTTTGCATTACACATGGCATAAGGATGTGTAACTTCTGGATACACATGACATATGCATGTGTAACTTATGTTTACACATTCACACTATACTTTAATAATTCTGGGCCTAGATTTAATAATTTTGGGATCAAATTTAAATTTTATTTAATGTGGGGCTTGACAGTATATAAAAGAGCATGGATGTCTTTCAATAACTCGGGGCCTAGATTTAAACTTCTTTTAATTAAGGGCCTTATATTGTTAGATTTAAACTTAGCATGGTTTGTGTGATACAATAATTTGGTGTATACTTGGAATGTTTCGCTATGATTATTTCAATATCTTGAAAATTGCTTTGATGCTAATAGTGAGTGAAAATGGCTATTGTTATTCTCTAAGAAAGTTTAAATGATTGAAATAAAGAGTTTATAATCAAGTAACCATGTTTGGATATAAACATAGTGTGTTCTCACATTTGTGTGTAAGTCCAAAACCAAGAACCTAAAGTATGCGTACCCGTACGAGTACTGGCGGTTGTTGGATGTCTGGGAAAGTATGTGTACTCGTACATATACTGGAGGAAGTCTCACGTCCGTGAATTTATGCTGGAGTTTAGAAGTGTGAATTGGTATGCGCACCTGTATGCGTACTGGCGTAACCAAACTCGGTCCGACTACTTAAGTATGCGTACCCGTTTGCATACTTGAGCTGGTTACTTTCTAAAATCGGTTGTACATGAACTTAAACATTTATAAAATAAGGAATGCAATCTTTGAAAACCGTGGCTATAATGTTCATGAATTGGTTCGAGTGAATCAAACCGATTTTGCTTCAATTATGTTCTTGTATACTTCTATGAGAATATAGCAATTGAACGGCTCTTTAACTAGTTTTATTTGAGTCTTTTGAACTAGTTATGGTTAAGATGAATAAGGTTGATATGAGAGTAATCATATGGATAATTTCGGTTAACTATTATTGAGCCAACATGGTGTACACGTTTAGGTACGGTTATATAAACCTAAATGAGGGTACATTTCATTTGTGTGTAACAAGCTAAGTTCTTTCTAACGGTTGAAAGATATTAGCTTAGTTGAATCGGCTTTTTTCATCTAACGGTGAATATTGAATGCTTTGTTACCAAGGTAAACCCTGATTTGAAAACTATATAAAGGAGAACTCTAGCAACAGTCTAAAGATCCATGTCGAAACCTTGAACTTGTTTGAGTTAATATTATATCAGAAGAGAAGATTCTCAAGCATAAACAAACTAGGTGCAATCAAAGTTCAACCACCATTAGTCAATCAAATCAATATGAAAACTAAACATAAACTGCAATTATCTAGTTTCCCACCAACGGTATGCACTAGAGCTTCTCAATCCCAAAGAAGACTTTAAACTGCGCGGCCGTAAGAGATTTCACCTAATTAGATTACTCTCCTCTCCGATAGGCGGCTTCACCCGTAACAGTACAACAGAGGAAGTTTACTTTCACGAAGGGATAGTTTTCTAGAAATGCAAACTCAAAGTATTTATCGATAAGGAATTATGGACACCAAGGAATTTCCAAAATAGAAAATATTCTCAAGATACTTTTCCATATTAACCCAAATTCGGTTTTCATAATTCCTGTGAATGCACTGTCCAAATTTATGATCGAAATCTCCTTGGAAAATCTTTAACTAGCAAATGCACATTACTAATTCTTATTTTCCATATATAATTAAAAGATTCTTAACTTATTTAAATTCGATCTTGGGATTTACTTCCTTCTTAGCTGTCAAGGAATATCTTTGAATAATAAAAGAATACACATTAATGCGCATGTTCAAAGTGTGTCAACATCTTTCTCTTGCAAGTCCTTTTTCATACTTTCTCACTTGAAACCGATTTACCACACTTCCAAACAAGTTTAGAATTGGTTCATATGACTTTCAAGAACTATGTGATTGATCAAGTAACACTCAATCACAAACCATGGGTGTAACGGTTCTACCAAAACAAGTTTCGGTTCTACCTCCATGTGAGTATTGTGCATAGTCACACTAGCTTACCAAAGATACGGCTGACTAGGTACTAGAATCGGTTCCCCACATATATTTGGTATCTAACTTGTATGCACTGCACATGTCCATAGGATCGGTTCCCCCTTGCGTAAAATGTTATGCACATGTTCATAGGATCGGTTCCCTTTTTTTTATAAACCTTGTTGCACCTCATACAAGGATCGGTTCCCCTTGTGATGTACTGCACCTCTTACTAGGACCGATTCACCTCTTCCAAATTTGGTCAGACACACACAAACCCGATCATACCCCAGGTGATTACTTAAGATCGGTTTAACTAATAAAAGTCATACCAATACATAAGTCAGGCCTCATGTGAATTGTTTTACCAAGAACACAAACAAGTCATGAGCGGTTATACTAATCACACATATTGGTCGTTCATAAGATATGCAATGAAGAACAACCCCAATAACGCCTAGCGATTTCCTTTTCGGTTCACAACATATATCATGAACTTGCTTCCTTAGAACACATGTAAACATTGTTCCCTAAGATGAAATCCTCACCTCATTCCCATACATAATCACAATAACATTCATATAATTATGTTGATGTCTTATATACAAAGTTTAATGGTTAAGCAAGAAACTTTATATTGTATTCCTTAATACTATGTCTATCTAGAGTGTTCATGCTTCGCATTTTTGTTTTTTAAATATGCACGGCTTGAAAGATACGTCTGGGAATGAAACAGTTCAAGTCAAATATCACTAACCTCAAGTGGAAGGATGATGTTGTGGTTGTATCTCCATGCTTCTTCACTTCTTCAAGTCTCCACAATACTTGTAATGTCTCATCCTAATACTTTCAATCTAACCTATACAAAGTTGACTCTAGTACATTTAATCCGTGCGTCTTTGTTATCCCAATCATATGATATGTTACTCCCTCTTAGTCTGTGATTTTCCTCATTCGTTAGATAAATGTTCAAGCACCATTGTCCTCTTCCATAGTGACACCAATCAATATAAAATTGATACTAGCATCATCTGTTTACTCCATATATTTCTCCCTCTTTTTGTCACAAAAATGACAAAAAAACAAAAGAAAATAAAGGACAACACTAAAAGGATCTTACAAATCTCAAAATAGACTTGCAACCTGTTGAGTCAAGCACGAGGGTTCCACATACCATTTTTGATAACCAATATCAAAACCGAAACTACAAAGCAATTATGTTTTGGTATGTTATCATGGAAACAATTGCCCGAAATAATTTTCCCAACTAGTTTAGCAAACCAAAAATCAACTAAGCAACTTAGTCCCTTTGCTAAACCGATTGTATGAATACAACCGCTTCATTTGATAAGACCAAAACAAAGATAAACTCCATTTTTCTCATCAGGTTCTAATTATACATATAACTTAGACCTTTAGATTTTAAACAAGCTAAATACTAGGTTAGTTAACTAGTATTTCCTTGTTTAGGCACTCAGATAGACTTGAATAACCGAAACCTCCACTTTGATAAGTCTAACTAAGATCATAATTAACTTAGTTTATCTTATCCGGAATCGAATTGGACTAAACAACTAATCCGTCAATATATTCATTTGTTAAGCCATAAATAATTCATACAAACCAATAAATCAACTTGCATAATTATTCACCTCAACCGGAAGCAATTGAAACAACATATATCATTAAAGTTCCACTATTTCACCAAAATTTTGTAAGCCTAAACAATTGATACTACATATTAAAGAAAAATAATAATTGTTTTACTTAACTAGAAGCAATTGAAATAACATAAACATTAAAGCACCACAATTGCACCAAACTTTTGTAAGCATAAATGATTGATATCACACAACAAAGCAAGATAACAAAAAGTTTTACTTAACCGAAACCAATTGAATCACACATACATCCACACATACATAATGGAATAAATACATCAATTGTACCGACAATTTCATTCAATCAAAATCAATAGATATAAATAAAAACAGGCTTTTGTTAAACAGGAAAACAATTAACTAACAAGATTGTTACCTCAACTTCGCATCCAACTTCTCCTATATGATCGCATCTTCTTCTTCCAGGGAGAATTGATATCGAAATACCATTATGTTGTCATCCTTATGCAAAAACAAAAGAATAACAACAACCAACCTTTACCAGAGAAAGGTTGAAAATCGATTTTAACAATTGCAAGCAAAAGTTGAAAACCGTCGAAACACATATGCTTTTATGCTAAACCAAAACCGATTCAACATATTGTGACTTTTTCACATATTATTTCTACAGGAACCCCTCATGATCCTTTGATAAATCCTACCAACATGGGCTGTAACTTAATCCTAAATCTTGTAGGAAATTGAATTATCAAAACAACGCAAAAATAATGAGGTCATTCCGAGTTCGGACAAAGAAGTTATGGGCAAAACATTTTTACACTTCTTCGTAAGGGGACATCTCACTAGGATCGGTTCCCTCACCAGTACATGGTACTAGGATCGGTTACCTCACCATGACAGGGTACTAGGATCGGTTCCCAAGAGGTACTTGAGACAGATCACACCACTCATCTGTTTTCGACATAACTTTTGCATACGATGTCCGAATTCAGTGATATTTGGCTCGTTTTAACCGTAAAAATAAGAGCTACACATATATGATCAGTAAATATAAACATCATAAACTAACAATTACCATTTCTTTCAAAACTCAAATATAGATAGATAAAGTATGAGTATAGAAGAAAAAGAATCTCCTAAAGATGTTAATTAGTCATATAATAATCGAGAGATCATGTGCTCAGTTTCATGTGCTTCCTCACCTTTCAAAATTGAGCACCAAGTTGAGAATGCACATTCTAACAGAACTAGGTTGTGTTAAGTTCAGTCTTGTCTTGTTCGTCACGAATGACTAAGACATAATCATTCTTGACCTCTTGCTTGGTTTGTTTGCTCTTGTTCCATCTCATGTTTTTCTTCTTTGACTTGTGATGAAGAGTGTCATTATAACAACCTTTACTAGTACAAGAGATTTAAGACATAATGTCGTTCTTTAGCTTTTCACGAAGACTCTTGTAATTATTGTCACCAATAATTAACAGTTGAGAGTCATTCTTGTGACTAAATTTTGGTCCCTTCTTGGCTATGGAGGACTCAGGAACCCATTCAGAGTTGGGTTTCGCATGAGCAGCTTTATCCTTCATACCACTAGGATCATTGTCCTTGAAAATATTTTTCGAAACACCCTTTCTCCAATTTGGAACATCAGATCTTGTTTTTGCATTTAAAAAGTCATCTCTCTTTGTATAATTGGGTCTTTTATGAAATAACCTTGACGAGTGATATGCAAAATTTGAACTATTATAATAATTATTTTGCCTAAACTTAGGACAATACCGATCTGAGTTCCTTTGGGGAGCAATCTTATCCAATTCGTTTGATGCAGAAGAAAGTGCATCTTGCATTTTACGAACTTTGCTTCCCCATTGCAAGTGTCCTTTAATACCAAAATAATAACAATACTTAGTATAAATATACGAAGTATGAGTTTTAGTGTTACCTTTTTGTGGATCCTCTTGCATTGGATCTTGACGAGTTTTCTTCTTCTTCTTCTTCTTCTTCTTCTTCTTATCCTTGTTCAACGTTGTTGCTTTCTTTACATTAGAAGAAGTGCTCTCGTTGATTGCTGCTGGTTAAACATAATTCTTAGGCTTGACTGGCTTTACTTCTTTACAAGAAATAGTATCATTTTTGACACAGTGGAAGCCTTTGGTTGAGAAGAATTAGTATCTTTAACAAATTTCACCTCTTTGTTAATATTTGAAGCATCTATTCCCTTATATCCCAATCCTCGTGTATCACGATGATTTATACTTGCTTCTAACATTCTTCTTCCAACATCTTGATTTTATCCAGAGCACTAGCTAGATCATCCTTAAGATGTTTTTCTCGTGAGATATATACATCTTCTTTCTCTTCAAAACTCTTTAGTTGAGAATTAACCCTTGCTTCAGATTCAGCAAGTTTCTTTTTCAACAAAAAGAGATCTTTTTGAAGAACTTCACATTCTAATTTCTTAGAATTTAACTCGTCTGTATGATCTTTAAGAAGAGAATCACCGATGCGGTTACCCATATAATATCCTTGGAAAACCCTCTTCAGTTTCTTGTTTTCACTAAAAAGAGGAGTCATGACACCAAGAAAATTCGAAGTTCTCAGTTTTTTATTTTCAAAGATCTAGTAGCTTAGAGTATTCTGAAATATCCTCTTCTACTTCTTGTTCAAAATCTGAGTCATCATCATCGAAAATTTCATCTAACCTTTCTTGAAGTACTTCACATTCTAATTTCTTAGAATTTAACTCATCTGTACGATCTTTAAGAAGAGAATCACCAATGCGGTTACCCATATAATATCCTTGGAAAACCCTCTTCAGTTTCTTATTTTCACTAAAAAGAGGAGTCATGACACCAAGAAAATCCGAAGTTCTCAGTTTTTTATTTTTCAAATATTTAGTAGCTTAGAGTATTCTGAAATATCCTCTTCTACTTCTTGTTCAAAATCTGAGTCGTCATCATCGGAAATTTCATTTAACCTTTCTTGTAGACATATTTTCCAGTCGTCATCGGTTTCTACATTTTTAACAAGATTAACTTGTCTCGTAGAATCTCTAGAGATGATTTCTTCAGATATTGAATCGTAGATTCCATCATCAAGTGTTAATTCAAAACTCTTGATATCTTGCTTTATGTTAACTGAATCATTCATTAGATTCAATTCTTATAGGATGGATCGCACCAAACACAGATTGTTAGATCTTTTCGTGTTTGCCTGATCTGATACCAATTAAAAAGGAGAGGGTACCCAAATATACCTCAAGCTAAAACTTTTCCTTCATATAATTCCTTTCTCCGAAAGTGATTGTCTATGGACTGAGTCAAGACAATGCAACTAATCGGTTCACACTTCGTGTGATCGTTTATGGATACGAGATCGAGACAATACATCAACGAAGTATGTTTACTTGATACAAAGGTTCGGACTTAACCAAACTCAATAGGATTCATGTATCAAGTAGATAGGAATTAACTTTTGTGCAATTTACTTTAATTATAATAAAACAATTATAATGCGGAAATATAAAGTAAATGACACAACAAGATTTTGTTAACGAGGAAACCGCAAATGCAGAAAAACCCCGGGACCTAGTCCAGAATTGAATACTCTCGGGATTAAGCCGCTATACAAAATAAACCAACTTCGTATAGTTGATACCAAGCAACTAAACCTATAGTTCACCTAGTTCCGTCGTATTCCCACGCCTCCAACCTTTAAACAAGTCACGTACTTGGACTAATTCCTATAATTCGTATTCCAAACAGTAAACGAACAACAAATCTGTTTGGAATCAACTCTCTTGAACCAAGTGATATGAGTTGCGTAAAGGATCTTCTGTTTATCTTAACATAAACTCCTTCGCCATGTTCCAAGATCTATTTTATTTTCAATCACCAAAAAGCAATCGGTAAGATTAATCCAACAACACTCTTAATCCAAAGAATTGTGTTGATGCCGATCTTATAAATTAATCAATCCAATCTACCACAAGGATAAACCAATTATTAATTGGATCCTCTTTTACCAAAACAAGTATTGTGCATACAAAAGATTATAAAAACCAAGTATGAAATCTTCTATCTCTTCTTTGTCTTCAAATCTTCTTAGATCTTCAATAAACACCTGCACACAACTACTTGAATCTCTTGTGATCAATCACACATAGAATGGAGTCTGTTAACAATGGACTATCACAATATCGTCTTTAGATCTAACAACAGTCTAAAGATCCATGTCGAAACCTTGAACTTGTTTGAGTTAATATTATATCATAAGAGAAGATTCTCAAGCATAAACAAACTAGGTGCAATCAAAGTTCAACCACCATTAGTCAATCAAATCAATATGAAAACTAAAGATAAACCGCAATTATCTAGTTTCCCACTAATGATACGCACTAGAGCTTCTTAATCCCAAAGAAGACTTTAAGCTGAGCGGCCGTAAGAGATTTCACCTAATTAGATTACTCTCATCTCCGATAGGCGGCTTCATCAGTAACAGTACAATAGAGGAAGTTTACTATCACGAAGGATTAGTTTGCTAGAAATGCAAACTCAAAGTATTTATAGACAAGGAAGTTTGGACACCAAAGAATTTCCAAAACCGAAAATATTCTTAAGATATTTTTCCATATTAAATCAAATTCGGTTTTCATAATTCCTGTGAATGCAATGTCCAAATTTATGATCGAAATCTCCTTGGAAAATCTTTAACTAGCAAATGCACATTACTAATTCTTATTTTCCATATATAATAAAAAACCTTAATTAAAAGATTCTTAACTTATTTAAATTCGATCTTGGGATTTACTTCCTTCTTAGCTGTTAAGGAATATCTTTGAACAATATAGAATAAGTATTAATGCATGGTGTTCAAAGAGTGACGACATCTTACTCTTGCAAGTCTTTTCCATGCTTGCTCACTTGAAACTGATTTACCACACTTCCAAATAAGTTTAGAATTGGTTCATATGACTCTCAAGAACTATGTGATTGATCAAGTACCACTCAATCACAAACCATGGGTGTAATGGTTCTACCAAAACAAGTTTCGGTTCTACCTCCATGTGAGTACTGTGCATAGTCACACTAGCTTATCAAATATACGGCTGACTAGGTACTAGGATCGGTTACCTACATATATTTGGTATCTAACTTGTATGCATTGCACATGTCTATATGATCGGTTCCCCCTTGCCTAAAAACGTGTTGCACATGTTCATAGGATCGGTTCCCCTTTCTTCTATATGCCTTTCTGCACGTCATACAAGGATCGGTTCCCCTTGTGATGTACTGCACCTCTTACTAGGATCGGTTCCCCTCTCCCAAATTTGGTCAGATACACACAAACCCGATCATACCCCAGGTGATTACTTAAGATCGGGTTCACTAATAAAAGTCATACCGATACATAAGTCATGCCTCATGCGAATAGTTTTACCAAGGACACAACCAAGTCATGAGAGGTTATACTAATCACACGTATTGGTAGTTTATAAGATATGCAATGAAGAACAGCCCCAATAACGCATGGCGATTTCCTTTTCGGTTCACAACATATATCATGAACTTACTTTCTTAGAACACATGTAAACATTGTTCCCTAGGATGAAATCATCACCTCATACCCATACATAATCACAATAGCATTCATACGATTATGTTGATGTCTTATATATAAATTTTAATGGTTAAGCAAGAAACTTCATATTGTATTCCTTAATACTATGTCTATCTAGAGTGTTCATGCTTCGCAGTTTTGTGTTTTCAATATGCACTACTTGAAAGATATGTTAGGGAATAAAACAGTTCAAGTCAAATATCACTAATCTCAAATGGAAGGATGATGTTGTGGTTGTAGCTCCGTACTTCTTCACTTATTCAAGTCTTTGCAATACTTGTAATATCTCATGCTAATACTTTCAAGCTAACCTATACGAAGTTGACTCTAGTATATTTAAATCAAGCGACTCTTAAATGAGTTTTGGCTCACTAAAATATGACAACCAAAATTGACATACCAATGCTTGGTGGGTTCAACCGAGCTATTCTCTAACACTGCTGGGATTAGAGACGTAAGGAACACAACTGTACCTTGAATCAGTGTGAGATTGATTAGGGTTCAACTACAGTACAATCCTAAGTTCATTGGTAGTAGGATAGTGTCTGTAGTGGCTTAATACAGTGTGGTGTTCAAACTGGACTAGGTCCCGGGATTTTTCTGCATTTAAGGTTTTCCTCATTATCAAAATTCTGGTATCTGTGTTATTTCTTTTCCGCATTATATATTGTTATATAATTGAAATATCACAGGTTGTGCGTTAAGATCAATCAATCAGATAATCCAACCTTTGGTCTTTGGTACCGTTCAAGTTGTTTCACATCATAATCAGGCTCGCGGATTTCTATTTGTTTGATTTGTTGATTACATTGTGAAACAGGTATATTAAACTCTTTGATATACTTTTATCTAGATTGAGTCTAACTGTCTAGTTGATTCTCTAGAAAGTATATTGGAGTAAGTCCTCTCAGATTTCCAAACGAATTATTGGGTGTGGTTGTTAGACCCCCACATTTTCAATTCACTTCAAGCTCTTGCATCGCTCACACACGGTAAAAAGAATACCAGTTTTGATATTTCTTGCAAAATGTTACTCATGTAGCCTCTTCATCTAGCTCTAGGGAGGTTTCTTCTATTTCTAATGGTTCTACTATGTCTTCGTCGAGATACAATCGTTATGTTGCAATGTATTTGGAAGATAAAAGCAAGCCTGCAAAACCTTTGTTCTCAGATGGTTGGCCCAAGGTACTTGGTGAGATTGGTCATGTGTTTTTTAAAGGAGTTAAGATAGTCAGGATTGCTTACACCAAGTATCGTCTTCGTACTAGTTTTAACATGGTTGTAACATACAATGAGTGTTCTAGGTTAACGGCTAAGTGTGCAGTAAAATAATGCGACTAGAAATTTCATGCAGCTTCTATTGATGAAAGGAATGAAATGTTTCAGGTAGGTTTTCTGTGTTCTGTTATCTGTGGTTGTTAGTATATGTAATTTTTGTTACAATATGTGTAACTTTGAGTTACACATGATGTTTTTTCCACCATTTGTGGTTGGTTTTTGGTTGATTTGTTTATATTTTGTATGTATGAACCTATTCAGGTCAGGGATTATAACCCAAAGCACATTTGTGGTGTTTGTGGGCGCGACTTGAATAAAAAAACTCAACCAGTTTCGCGTCTAGTTTGATTGAGGAAGAAGTTCGGAAAAATCCTCTCAAGAAGCCAAGGCAAATTGCAGATGATTTCTAGACCAACTATGGGATTACCATGGAGTATTATCATGCCTATATTGGTAGGGAAAACGTTTATGAGACCATTTATGGCGACGATGTGAAGTTATACTCTCACTTGGTGTGGTATATTAATGCTATAAGGGAAACCAACCCCGGTAGTGTGATTGATTTTGAATATGATCCTGCAAAGAAACAGTTCCAATGAATTTGCATCGTGTTTGCTGCATTCATTAAAGGGTACCAGTTTTTTCGGCTAATGGCATACTTGGATGCTACTTTCCTTACTGGTAGATTCATAGGTTGCTTGATGGCAGCTACTAGGATCAATGGTGGTAAAGGTATGTTTTTTTTTTATGTTTTTTTGAATAGCTTTAGCTAGCAGATAACTGACTTAGTTACACAATTGGGAATAACATCTGTAACTTTAAGTTATACATTTGTTTTAGGATGTGTAACTTCTATTTACACATTGTTTTCTGTTTTTGTGAAACTTATTATTTTTTTTTATTTCTGCACACTTTTGTAGGATTTTTCCCACTTGCTATGGCACTAGTCGGTTCTGAGAATAACGACAACTGGGAGTGGTTTTTAAGGAATTTGACTCAAGTTGTTGGTGATTGGAGGTCAATCACCTTCCCTTCGGATCGCCATGAAGGACTCTTTCATAGTGTTCCACTTGTCTATCCATATTTGTTCCACAGCTTCTTCTACTATCATTTGAAAAATAATCTGTGAATCACTGGCTCAGATCCTAGGTACACGCTTGTGCTGGACCATTTCCAAGAAGAAATATACGTACTCTCACCTGAAAACCATGCTAAGGACATACTGAAAATCAGAGATTTGAATTGCGATTGGGTTGCTGATTACATCGAGACCATCCCACCTGAATCTTATGCGAATGCCTATTTCAAAGGTTGTCGGTATGGATGCACAACTAGTATTCTAGGAGAATCATTCAATAGCTAGATCCTAGTTCACAAGAAGATGCATGCTATTCTTAATCTGGTTAGTAGAGTGCTTCTTTTGTTTGTTGTCTTTTGTTTCTTGTTATGTCACTTTTTGCATTCATAAGTTTTTTTCTTTTTCAGATTAGGAGGAAAGTAATGGTAATGATGGTAGACCATCGTGATGATGGCGTGGATACTATGAGTCAATTAACTCCAGAGTATGAGGAAAAGCTTATGGATCTTTAATATGAAGGTTTGGCTTGGAAATTATTGATGGCTAGTCCTACCGTGTTTTAAGTTTTTAGGGAAAGTACACACAGAGTGGACCTAGAACACCAGACTTGCACCTGTCAAAGGTTTTGTTTCTTATGCTTTTTTTCTTTTTTTCTGTATATATATATATATATATATATATATATTTTGAAAGTTTATAGAGTGTGTATCTTCTAGTTACACTAGATATATGCATATGTAACTACTAGTTACACACCTTATTTGCATGTATAATTTAAAGATACACTTCATGTATATGCAATGTGTAACTAGCTGATTTTTTAGTGTTTTATGATTTGCAAGTGAGTGTTTGTGTTCTTGTTTTTGTTTTTTTGAAGGTGGTGTGTATATGGTTTCCCTTGTGCTCATGCTCTTGCAGCCATACGAAAGATTAAACGTAAAGTTATTAATTTCATTTCACCGTATTTTACGAGTGGTTATTTTAGGAAGACTTATCTGCATTGCATCCAGCCAATTTCCAACTACAACAATCATGTTGATATTGATGAAGACAAGACATCAACCCGCCTATTGTAAAGAGACATCCAGGTAGACCACAAAGGAAAAGGATTCTTAGTAAAGGTGAAAAGAAAGTAAAGAGGAAAGTTCATTGCAGCAATTGCAAGGAAGCAGGTAACAATAGGGCAGGTTGTAAGAATCCTCCGATGTACACATCCCCTAGATTGAAGCTATCAGAGTTTATTTCTGCAAGTATTGATTTTATGCGTGGTTTTTTATTTGTCTTGGATTATTTGTTTTTTAGTTTTTTTCATTTCGGTTTGTATGCACAAAATTTTCTTATTTTACTGCAATGTTGATTATGTGCAAGGATCATTTATTTAGATTTTATATTTTTATGAGTACACAGGTGAAATTCATTTTTATTTTTTTGATTAGGGTGTACCTCTGAACAGTGGTCAAATGGTTGTGTAACTTCAGTTTACACTCAAAAATATGGATGTGTAACCAGAAGTTACACTGTTGTAAATGCATATGTAACATTAGGTTACACATCATAAATACATGTGTAAACTCAAGTTACACCTTAAGTAACTTTTCCTTCCGCAATCATGTAACTTTAAGTTACATAACTTTTAGTTTTAAGACTACATTATAGCAAGTGTTATTAAATTTTTCCAACAGCAAAAGATAGATGAATTTCTATTTAATTAAAGATATACTATCTGAAGAAGTATAAAAGTTCTAAAAATATATTTTGCAATTCTAACATAACTATAAAAGTTTCTTAATCCAAAGGAACTGCGTTACATAAAAGTATAGAAGTTTTTCAATACGACAAACTATTTTTACAATAATGTTTAATCAGCCCTAATGTCTTCATCTGAAATAATCTTGTAAAGCATGCTTGCTCTCATGTCATTCACCTTTTGAACCGTTACCCTCTGCATGTGTGTGTTTACGCGAGATGATTGTGGTTGAAATTTTGTATTCTTTATCCCACACTTCATGTAATAGCATATAAATAACAGACAATCAGGATATGAACCTTGTTTAGGCGAAAGGATAGATCTAGCCTTCTCATTCAATCCAAGAGGAATTTGATAGTTTAGTGCTTGACTTATTGCAGCTGCATAGGACTTAGATTGCTCAAAGTGTTCTTTCTTCGTCTTCACAACGCTTATCGAGTTCATGTGGGACCAACCTGCACCGCTAGTCAAGTCATACTCCAGTAGTGAGAAATGGGTCTTGTTGTTACTCATGGGTGCGAACAAATTGACTGGTTCACATTCATGATAGTCATTAGCAAGCTTTTTAATCCAGAATTTGTTGAATTCATACTTATCATTAAGAAAAGATTCATGCATAAACAGAAAGCAGAAGAATGAACATTATAAATGCATATTGTATAAGCATGTGTAACTTTAATTTACTTACAAACAGATTTTAATTTTTTTGAATCTACATACAAGAATGAACGTTATAATCCAAGAATGAACCTTTTTTGAATCTATATACAAGAAGATTTTAAATTTTCCAAAGTACTTAGATATGCTTTCGGGGAGAGGAATGTCGCTTTGTCATACTTGGGGTTTGAGTCATCTATGTCCTCAACCTACTAATGTAGAAATCAATAAATACCAACTCCAAGTAGGCCTCTTTGCTGGTTAGTTGAAGCATAAGTTCTCCACTTATATCAAACATCGGGCTACCATTGTCTTTGAATTCCATCCAAGCAATATCTTTGCATTAAAAATAAGAAACAATTAGACCACATAACAGAATCAAGTAGTAAGATGCAACGTTTAACATTAAAATCTACATTTAAACACCATAACAAAATCAATAAGTGCATAACCTTTTTGTTTCATTCGTATCTACTTACGCTTTGCAATGTGTACTGAAGTATTCAATTAATTTCCGCTTTTGATCGTTATCCATCATTTTAATAATTCTGGAACCTTTTTCATCCTTGCTCATTGTCCCATCATCTTCTTCAACATATGCATCCATTGTTTCTTCTACCTATAGGACTGCAACCATTGTTTTATCAGTAACAATACATTTTTGCTTCTTTGGCTTTCTTTCATCCTGTTTGAGATTTTCGGTTTCAGCTTTTCTGCTCCTCAGCCAACATTGGTGTATGATTCGTGTCTGGCTTTGTTCATTCACAACTTCCTTGACTAGTTCTCCGACAGGTAATGGAGTATTGTCTAGGCAAAGTGGTAGGCTTAGAAATACACCTACTACTATTTATAAACTGCAAGTGCACAGTGTCGACAAGCAACACAGGGAAAGCACAGGTCGAACCACAGAGACTAGGAGAGTGTAGAAGTTGATTCTAAATCCTTACTTAGAACTGATTCAGAGAGTAACCAAAAGGGGTTTGATTTTGTCGATACGACGAGATATTGGCAAAAGACTTAAACAGAAAGTAATTTGAATTAAAATATGCAATTAAATCAAGGTGTAAATACTGAGAATATGGATACTAGGGTATTCAAATCCACCACTAACCTATGATATGCATTCAACTTGTAATATTATTCTTGTCCTTACAGCAGATTCAAGTCTACCATATATCTAAGGTGTTTCTACAATGGATAATTTAATCACAACTAAAGTATTTCTCCAAAGCATTAACTGTCTAATTAAAGCACAACTAATCTGAGGATCAATATTTGGTTAAGCATGAGTTGCAGCATAATCAACATAGAGATATTCTAACTACAATGGATACATGACATACATTGTGAGAGCAAGATTTTGACAAACTTGGATTAAATTATATCTTTAAACAATTCTAAACTTTCAAGAACAATATACAAGATATGAATACATAACAATAAGTTACGGCTTCATTTAAACCCTAGAAAATGAAATTAGAACATGAACAACATTACAACAAAACTGAATTTAAGAAACTAACATGAACAAGCTATTCTTGGATGGTTTTTCAACACAACAACCCTCTCTATTTATACACAAAAAGTCTCTCAACACTTGGATTCGAATTTGGAAATCATCCACTCAACAAAACATGTTTTCTTTAATTGATGGATAAAATGGAATATATTTGGTGGTGGGAAACAAATTGGGAGTGATTGAGTGAGAGAATGGGGGTGAGGTGGATGTTTTGGAAAGAATCCAATGGGGGTGAGGTGGAAACGTATTTGGGTCTTGGGTCTTGGATCATGGGTAGTTTAATCCCATGTATTGTAAACAGGTTGCCACTGATGCGCGAGTGGGTTGCAACGCTTCCAACTTTCTGCTCTTTTGTCTTCTCAATTCTTCCAAGCTTTATTTAGTACTTAAAAACACAAAATTAATTAATACAAATATTTATTCTTGAAAATGGTAAAAATGCAGAATTTGGGATAATATATGACTTTGAAGCGCGAAAGATGAGTTAAGTGTCAATGAAAAGGTGTATGAATATGCAATATTTGGCACTCATCAAATACCACCAAACCTGAATTTTACTTGTCCTCAAGTGAAACAGAACTTAAGAAATCCTAACTATACCACTGTCGATGGTCTCTCGAATGCATTTAGCGTATGCACTAAGCCTTTAAACCCCTAGGTGTCCCTAGTGGACGAGTTGTAGTCTCGTGAGGGCCTACCAAAGATGTACCCACAAAACCTTCTCCAATTTCAGAGCATCCATAGAAACGTCTTCGTCTTCGGTCTTCAACTGTAGATGGTGAACTTCGGAATTTCGTAGAACCTTGATAAAAAATAAATTTTTTTTTTTAAGACCCGCTACACAGCTGGTATTAGAAGACAACAAAAAAATGCAAGACCCGCTACACAGCTGGTCATAGAAGACAACAAAAAAATGCAAGAGACTACAAAGGATCCTACAAAAGACCCGCCTCACAGATGGTCATAAAAAATGCAAAAGACTACAAAGGATCCTACAAAAGACCCGCTACACAGCTGGTCATAAAAGATAACAACAAAATGCAAGACCCGCTACACAACTGGTCATAAAAGATAACAACAAAAGACTCACAATGCCATATGCAAATACTCCCCCAAACCTAAATCTAACATTGTCCTCAATGTTTCAAAAGATAACAGAAACAACAACAAACCATGAGAACAAAACAGATTCAAAGGAAAGAGATTACCAAATGCCAAACCAGAGACAGTAGAGTATGTCCACAGCAACCAGCAGGGACGATATCCTGTGGTATGTACAAGGGGTAAACTTTTCAGTCCACATAGATCGGATCAGCAAGATGAGTTATTTCAATCTCAGGTGGAATTGGTTCAAGGAACGGCTTCAGTCTCTGCCCATTGACCTTGAAGACATTCTTGGTTGCTACATCTTCTAGTTCTACATCCCCATGGGGGAAAATTGTTCGCACCACGAACGGGCTTGTCCATCTAGAACGTAATTTTCCTGGAAAAAGGTGCAACCGTGAGTTGTACAATAAAACTTTCTGGCCTGGAGTAAATGACTTTCGCAAAATGCGCTTGTCATGGAACACCTTCATTCTATATTTGTATAACTTTGCACTGTCATAAGCATCATTTCTCAGCTCTTCCAACTCATTGAGTTGGAGTTTCCGCTGTGTACCCGCCTTATTAAGAGAGAAGTTAAGCTTTTTAATAGCCCAGTATGCACGATGTTCAAGCTCAACAAGTAAATGGCAAGGCTTCCCATACACAAGTCGGTAAGGGGATATGCTAATAGGGGTTTTATATGCTGTTCTATAAGCCCATAATGCATCATTCAATCTTAAAGACCAATCTTTTCTAGATGGGTTAACCGTCTTTTCTATAATGTGCTTAATCTCCCTATTTGAAACCTCTACCTGGCCACTGGTTTGTGGATGATATGGGGTTGCGACTTTATGAGTTATTCCATACTTGCGAACTAATGAATCAAAAGGCGTATTGCAGAAATGTGAACCACCGTCACTGATTATAGCTCTAGGGGTGCCAAATCGAGAAAATATGTTTTCCTTTAAGAACGAAAGTACCACCTTGTGGTCATTAGTTTTGGTTGCAATTGCTTCTACCCACTTAGAAACATAGTCAACAGCAATAATAATGTACAACTTTCCTTCAGAGTTAGGAAATGGGCCCATGAAATCAATACCCCCACACATCAAATAGCTCAACAATCAAAATAGGTTGTAGGGGCATCATGTTTCGTTTTGATATACTTCCCAATTTTTGGAACCGATCACAAGAAATACAGAATTCATGGCTATCCTTAAACAATGTTGGCCAGTAAAAACCACTCTGCAAGATCTTTGCAGCAGTTTTCTTTGCACTAAAGTGGCCTCCACATGCTTGATCATGACAAAAAGAGATGACATCCCTTTGTTCAGAATTGGGGACACATTTCCTAATGATTTGGTCAGGGTAGTATTTGAACAGATATGGGTCATCCCATAGGAAATGTTTCACTTCGGCCAAGAATTTAGACCGGTCTTGTTTAGACCAATGAAGTGGCATCCTACCTGTAGCAAGGTAGTTCACGATGTCGGCAAACCATGGCATTTTAGAAACCAGCATCAGTTGTTCATCAGGGAAGGATTCCCTAATAAGAGTGGATTCATCAGCATACTCGACATTCAATCTAGATAAGTGATCCGCAATAATATTTTCTGACCCTTTCTTGTCTCGAATTTCGAGGTTGAACTCTTGTAACAAGAGTATCCATCGAATCAGTCGAGCCTTAACATCTTTTTTAGATAAAAGATATCTCAATGCGGCATGGTCAGAATATATGATGATTTTTGATCCTATCAAATAAGATCTAAACTTATCTAATGCAAACACAACAACTAGCAACTCTTTTTCGGTTGTTGAATAATTTATTTGAGCCTCATTCAGTGTCTTACTAGCATAGTAGATCACATAGGGGTGTTTGTCAACTCGCTGACCTAAGACAGCTCCAACAACAAAATCAGATGCGTCACACATGATTTCAAATGGCAATTTCCAATCAGGAGGTTGGACTATAGGTGCTGAAGTTATAAGAGTTTTGAGCTCTTCCCAAGCATGCACACAAGCATCATCAAACACAAATGCAACATCTTTACTGAGTAGATTACACAGTCGTCTTGAGATCTTACTGAAATCTTTAATGAATCTACGGTAGAAACCAGCATGGCCTAAAAATGATCTAACCTCCCTCACAGAGCGAGGTTGCGGCAAGTTTTGAATGAGGTCGACTTTGGCTTTGTCTACTTCAATGCCTTTTTCAGAGATGATGTGCCCTAGAACTATGCCTGAGTTCACCATAAAATGACATTTCTCCCAATTTAAAACCAAATATTTCTATTTACATCTAATCAGCACGTGAGTGAGATGGTTCAAACATTCATCAAAAGATGATCCAAACACAGAGAAATCATCCATAAAGATTTCAAGGAAATTATCTATCATGTCAGAAAAAATGCTCATCATACAACGCTGAAATGTAGCGGGTGCGTTGCACAACCCAAAGGGCATACGACGATAGGCAAACGTTCCAAATGGACATGTAAATGTAGTCGTTTCCTGATCTTCGGGTGAAATATGAATCTGGTTGTAACCAGAAAAACCATCCAAGAAACAATAGAATTTACGCCCAGACAATCGTTCAAGCATTTGATGTATGAATGGAAGAGGGAAGTGATCTTTCCTTGTAACTGCATTCAACTTCCTATAATCAATGCAAACTCGCCACCCTGTGGTTACTCGAGTAGTGATTAACTCATCTTTATCGTTTTGAACTACAGTAACTCCTGACTTTTTCGGCACAACCTGAATGGGGCTAACCCATTTGCTATCTGAGATTGGGTAGATGATACCCGTATCAAGAAGCTTTATAATCTCACTCTTAACAACCTCTTTCATGTTAGGATTGATTCGCCTTTGCATCTCCCTAGATGGTTTAGCATTTTCCTCAAGGTTTATATGGTGCATACAATCAGTGGGACTTATGCCTTTAAGGTCCGAGATGGTCCATCCTAAGGGTTCTTTATGCTCCTTAAGTACTTATAAAAGTTTACTTTCCTATTTTGTATCTAAGGCAGATGAAATGATTACAGTTAAAGTATTAGAAGGTCCCAAAAATGTATATTTAAGAGTATCAGGAAATGGTTTCAGTTCGAGCTTTGGTGGCTCAACAAGAGAGGGAACAGACTTGGATTCCAAGAGTGGAAGTGGTTCCACTCTAGCTTTCCACTTAAACATTTCCATAAGTGGTGTGGATTCAAGCAAAGTATGCACTTCACTTATGTATTCATCATCAAACAGATCCAGGTCAAAATTATTCAAACAAGCATCCAACGGGTCAACAGACATGCTACTAGACAACGAATCCTGAATCAAACTTTCAATCATGTTGATTTCATGCACATCATTATCATCATCAAGATATAAATGTTGTTGGCTAGTATTTAAAACATTCAACTCCACAGTTATATTACCAAATGACAACTTCAGCACTCCATTATGGCAGTTAATGATTGCATTGGACGTTGCTAAGAAAGGACGTCCCAAAATGACATGAATGTGACTGTCAGGATTTTGCACAGGTTGAGTATCTAAAACGATGAAGTCCACAGGAAAATAAAACTTATCAACCTTAATCAAAACATCTTCTACCACACCACGTGGCACTTTGACGGATCTGTCCGCCAATTGCAGAGTTATAGGTGTTTCCTTCAACTCTCCAAGACCTAATTGCACATATACTGAGTATGGTAGTAACTTCAAACTTGCCCCTAAGTCTAGCAACGCCTTCTTAACCGTCTGGTCACCTATTTTGCATGTGATAGTTGGACTACCTGGATCTTTAAACTTAGGAGATGTGTTGCTTTGAATGATTGTACTCACCTGCTCAGTGATAAAAGCACGCTTATGCACATGAAGCTTTCGCTTTTGTGTGCACAGATCCTTAAGGAATTTAGCATAAGCAGGGACTTTATTGATTGCATCAAGAAATGGGATGTTGATGTTCACTCGTTTGAACATTTCTAAAATCTCGTTGTACTGTATACTCTCTTTTTGCTGCACCAATATTTGTGGGAATGGAGCAACAGGTACATGAGATGGTGCAGAGACATTAGAATTATGGGAATTCTTATGTTGCTCAGATTTGTTTTCAACAATAGGTGTTTTCTGTGGAGTTGTATGCATTGGTGAGTCCGATTTAGACTCACTCGACTGTGGTACACCTACATTGTTCTCAACAACCTTACCACTACGAAGAGTGGTGACAGCATTTACTTTATTATGGGAGGCCTCATTTCGAGTTGAATTTTCTTCCTGATATACAGTTTTTGGATTTTGTTGGGGCTTACTAGGGAGTTTCCCTTTGTCCCTTTCATTCAATGCTTCACAAATTTGACCCATTTTAAGTTCTAGACTTGTAAAACGTTGGTCTGTGGTCTTTTGAAGTTGTACCAAATTTTGGGTCAACAAACCGAAACTTTCTTCGAAGCTAGGCTTTTTCTCTGCAGGGTACTGCACATGTGGTTGCACTTGGGGGTTTCTAGGATAAGGGTATCCTTGGTTATTATTTGATGTTCCCCCTTGTACAGGTCCCTTAGACCATGAAAAGTTAGGGTGATTTCTCCACCCTGGGTTGTAGGTATAAGAATATGGGTTGTTCTCTTGCCTTTGGTACAAAACATTGGCTTGCTCGGTTTTAGACTCTTGAAATGCATGGAGGTCTGGACAAGTGTCCACTAGATGGTCTGAACTATGGCATGCGGCACAAGTGGCCATTTCAATTTGACTACTGAGAGTAGGGATATTAGTTTTTCCATTCTTTTCTAGTTCTAGCTTTTCTATTCTCCTGGCCAAGGATGCCATCTTTGCACTTCCTTCGAAGTCAGAGTCAATTCTATGAACATTAGATGCAAGGGTAGTCCTATTTGGTTCACGGGGGGATTCCCACTGCTGAGTCTTTTCAGCGACTTCGATTAAGAAATTCCAAGACTCATCAGCATTTTTTTCAATAAATTGACCATTGCACATGGACTCAACTGTAGTTCGGTTCTTGACATCTAAGCCTTCATACAAAATTTGCACAAGTCTCCATTTTTCAAAACCATGGTGAGGACATTGGAGCAATAATTCATTGAATCTCTCCAAATATTTTGCCAAAGTTTCCTCCTCTAATTGCACAAAACTATTCAGACTTTGACGAATTGTCGTAGTCTTATGGTTTGGGAAGAACTTTTTGAAGAACTCTTTCGTAAGAGCATCCCATGGATGAAATGACTGTGGCTGTTGAGCACACAGCCAAGACTTTTCTTTGTCTATCAAAGAAAAAGGAAAAAGTCTTAGTTTGAGGACCTCATCCGTCATTTGGTTGATCCGAAGAGTTCCACAAATTTCCTCGAACTCTCTCACATGGTGGTAGGGATTTTCAGCTTCAACCCCTTTAAATTTAGGCAACATATTAAGGATACTCGCCTTTATCTCAAATTGTCCAACAACAGCTGGTAAGACAATGCACGAGGACTGGCTTGTCCTCATTGGGTACATGTAGTCCTTTAGACTACGGACTGGTTCTCCCATTGTTTCGGATGGGTTTGGACTGTCTGCCTCAGAACTATGTATTTCAATTAACTCTTCTTGACTGATTCTAACTAGTCGGTGTGTATGGTCTCTAAAGGACACAATCATAGCCTAGCTAGCACATCAAGCATGTTAACCATTCACCTAGAAGGGAAGTTCTATGCAATCACAAACAAGGATGACTCCACCACAATAAACCTACTGATTTCTAGCAAACAAAAAGCATGATGGCTCCACTTAGATTGTTTTCTAGACCAGCTTCTAATCCTTCGAAATGGAATTCGTTACAATCTGAGCAAACTCCTCTGGAATCAATCCGAGTTTAAGTAAATTGAATAGAGGCGAGGGAAGCTGCTAGAGCTTTGATACCCAAGGCCTCACCGTATTACAAGGCGGTGCAGTCACGCATTCAATTTACAGAAACCGTCATGAACTTCAAAGTATGCTTAAAGAGTAACCAATATTTTTCGAACGACTTTCCTACTAAGCTCGTTACCCTATAGGTCTCGTTCTATTCCAAATTTTAAAGCTTAGGTTCGTGTATGTATCTTTTTCCTAAGGCGGGCAAGAAGAGAACGGTGATGAAATCCGAATCCCTTATCTTGTATGGCCAGTGCTTGCCCTTTACTATGAAAATAAAAGCAGCCGTATTCAAATCCTCAACATGTATGCAAACGAAGGAATACAGTAACTCGCTAACAGGGGATTCGCGAGTGTTTCGACAAGCTTACCTCCCGTTCAAGACGGGGGATGAACCGTTGTTGTCGACTCGGGCCACGACTCCTATGTCATGAACGAACCCGAGGGGCCGAGGTGATATTGTAATCACCGTCCTTCTCTGCAAACAATTTGATATTTAATACTACCCTTCCGTAGGGTTTTAAAATAAAAATAAAAATAGAATGTCCAAGTCCAAAGTCCAAAAAAAAAATAAAGTGCAAAAGAAAAAGAAAATTACAAGAGTAGAGGAATCCTAATACAAACTAAAAATAAATAAAATAAACTCTCTCTTTTTTTTATTTAAAATAAAAACTTCTTCCGCTTCCTTTCCTTCCTTTCCTTCGCCTTTACAACAGCTACTCAGGCACCTGTTGAGCTCAAAAGAGGTGGTTAGGGTTTTGAAGTTTGAAAGCAAAAGCAAAATTAAAAAAAAAAATCAATATTAATTGTAAAATTGACTGTGGCAGTGATTTATGAACAGTGACAGGAGATAGAAACTTGAACTACATCGCAACCGAGTCCCCGGCAACGGCGCCAAAAACTTGGTAGGCTTAGAAAGATACCTACTACTATGTATAAACTGCAAGTGCACAGTGTCGACAAGCAACACAGGGCAAGCACAGGTCGAACCACAGAGACTTGGAGAGAGTAGAAGTTGATTCTAAATCCTTACTTAGAATTGATTCAGAGAGTAACCAAAAGGGGTTTGATTTTGTCGATACGACGAGATATTGGCAAAAGACTTAAACATAAAGTAATTTGAATTAAAATATGCAATTAAATCAAGGTGTAAATACTGAGAATATGGATACTAGGGTATTCAAATCCACCACTAACCTATGATATGCATTCAATTTGTAATATTATTCTTGTCCTTACAGCAGATTCAAGTCTACCATATATCTAAGGTGTTTCTCCAATGGATAATTTAATCATAACTAAAGTATTTCTCCAAAGCATTAACTGTCTAATTAAAGCACAACTAATCTGAGGATCAATATTTGGTTAAGCATGAGTTGCAGCATAATCAACATAGAGATATTCTAACTACAATGGATACATGGCATACATTGTGAGAGAAAGATGTTGACAAACTTGGATTAAAATATATCTTTAAACAATTCTAAACTTTCAAGAACAATATACAAGATATGAATACATAACAATAAGTTACGGCTTCATTTAAACCTTAGCAAATGAAATTAGAACATGAACAACATTACAACAAAACTTAATTTAAGAAACTAATATGAACAAGCTATTCTTGGATGGTTTTTCAACACAACAACCCTCTCTATTTATACACAAAAATTCTCTCAACACTTGGATTCGAATTTGGCAATCACCCACTCAACAAAACATGTTTTCTTTAATTGATGGATAAAATTGAATATATTTGGTGGTGGGAAACAAATTGGGAGTGATTGAGTGAGAGAATGGGTGTGAGGTGGATGTTTTGGAAAGAATCCAATGGGGGTGAGGTGGAAACGGATTTGGGTCTTGGGTCTTGGATCATGGGTAGTTTAATTCCATGTATTGTAAACAGGTTGCCACTGATGCGCGAGCGGGTTGCAACTCTTCCAACTTTCTGCTCTTTTGTCTTCTCAATTCTTCCAAGCTTTATTTAGTACTTAAAAACACAAAATTAATTAATACAAATATTTATTCTTGAAAATGGTAAAAATGCAGAATTTGGGATAATATATGACTCTGAAGCGCGGAAGATGAGTTAAGTGCCAATGAAAAGGTGTATGAATATGAAATATTTGGCACTCATCACCAAGCATAAAAGCAATTGGATCACTACCAATGTTCAGTTGAGTTTGAGTTGTGCAACAACAAAAATAGGGATAATAAAAAAAATATTGCACATGCACAGCTTGTGTAAACAAAAGTTACACTTGCATATTTGTGTGTAATGATAGGTGTGATAAACACCTAATTTTATATCTAGTATTTATGCTTTCTTTGCGAGTTTTCATGTAAATTATGTATCTTATGTGTGAGTTTGAGTTTATTAGGTGCTTTGGAGTCATATGGAGCAAAAGGAGAAGAAATCATCCTAAATTGAGCACTAAGCGCAAAATTGTCATTTCATATGCCAACAATATTGGGAGCCGAGCCAAGGTTAATAGGCAACTCTCTTTTGGAGGAGTAATAAACATATACTAGATGAGGTTAAGGGACAGCCATCTTAGTTATGCCTTATCAAGGTGACCGGGTGTTGGATAACAAACCCAATTTATAACCCTAAATCTAAATTCAGATATTTATCTTCTCAATCATTTTTGCACCTGAAAGAGAAGAGCTAAAAGCAATGGCTTCCGTTATTGGGATCGAGAACCATTCCGAGAATTTCAAGGATCGAGACCAGCAGTGAGGAAATTGGAGGTGGTTTCATATCACAGATGAGTTAGAGATTGGAGGGATTGATGGTGAAATTGAGTTCGTTCTTTAACTCAAGCAGATCGACACAGGGATTGTTTGTAATATCATATGAAGAGCACCAATTTAGATTAAATTGGTTTGGACTCTGAGAGAAGAAGGGAATGAATAAAGTGGTCTCTGTCGAAGCCATGCAAGATGGGTGTTCGAATTTTATGAGATATGAATTCACCGAAATCAGTGAGGAAGAAATGGCGATGTTGTTGATCCGATGGGTTCGAATCTAAGAGTTCCTAGAAGAATAGAAGATGGGTTTGTCTCTGAAACAATGGGTGAAGAGGAAATGACGCTGCTGCTGATTTAGGAGATGGAGAAGAACAAGGGTTTGAGGAATTTGATCGAGATTCAGATGGAAATGGATGAGTTATATGAAGAACATGGGTTCTGACTTTGTTTGAGATCGAGAAGACCCTGCTGCTGTTGATCTGAAGATAGATGAAGAATGAGCTCTGAAGGTTGAGAAGAGATGCTGCGGTGAATCAAAATCATAAGAAAAAGAAATTGAACTGAGGGTAAGGTCTGGTGGTGATATGAAGGATGTTGCTGGTGCAGTAGCAGCAATTTGGTGCAAGAATGAATGCTTAAAATTGTAGATGTATGTTAGGATACATGTTGTGCAGGAATTGAAGATAAGTGAGGCCAGAATTTGGCTGGGAAAATAGCCTGAAAACATAGGAAACTCAGCCAGTTTTGTGCTCTGGCGAGTCAACTCAGAGATCCACATGAATCGTAAAACCTAACTCATTGAAAAAGATCCAGTCAGCCAACTCAGCCCTGATCAAGATAGCTGACTAGAAGATGAATGACTCCTCCTCTTTGACTCAATTGACTAACGGAAGACCATCTTGACTGTTAACTTAGACAGTGCCGTAACGGAATATTCTGTCAACGGAATAGAATCTCAGGTAATCGGCGGTCCCGTATTCCGGCGACGGATTTTGGACAGAGTTTTGTTGGGTTATTTCCACACATGGGCTTGGTGGACCACTTGGAGATGAGTTTTGGGAAGACCTAATATTGGAAGGAGTATCCTTTATGGAAATTGAGAAACATATAAAAGATAAAACTTTTCTCTAATCTAATCTCATCTTCTATCTTCTAATTTGTTTTCTAGGGTTTGCAATATGATAGGGTTTCTCTTCCTTCTTGTTATGAACTCCTTGAATATGAATACCTAATTTTCTTTTGGTTATGGATTAGTTGGATTTCACATAATATGATTCTTTGATTCAATATATTAGTTTTGTCTCCATACTTTATCGTTTATGATTCATCGTTTATATTGTTATATGATTTGAATGCTTGTTTGATCGAGTCGCGAATCGGTTGAGCTTGTTTTCATCTCTATTGCTAGATTAGGGTTTGTTTTACGTAAAAGTGATAGATTCCTGATTACAAGTAGCATGAATATGATTATAGTTTGTAGTGATATATTCTTATGATCATATGTGAACCATAACCTTTGTTAAATCAGATTAATGCGTTTTCCACGTTCGATTGCTTTGATATGCCTGATTTCATAGAACTTAATGCATCTAGGGAATTAAACTTGATTAGTGCTTTTACACGTTAGGTTGTTCTCTAAGATAGAATTCATATTCGCATCTTTTAATGTGTTTGTTGATGACAAAAGGAGATTAACGGGATATTCTTGCGATCAAGTTATTCTAGGTCCATTGATAAAAGAGAGATTAAATACCAATTCTAGTTATTATGACAAGAGCATGTTAGTGAATGAAAACGAAATCCTTAGCCAATGCTTTCACATCTTTGAATCTATTTGTTTACTTTTCATTATTTGCTTTCATATTGTTTTACTTTACAAAAATCAGAAAATCCCTCGTGTTACTTATAGGAAACCGAAACACTTGACAACCTAGTCCTCTCTGTGGGAACGATCCTTTCTTGCCCTTACTTCATTATATATTTTGAGTAGTAAGAAAGTTTAATTTATTTTTGACTCCTATGACAACGATCAAATTTTGGCGCCGCTGCCGGGGAGGCAACGGTTGTCACTTGTTTTTGGTTTCTTTTTTTTTTTTTTTTTTTCTTCTTATTTTCTGGTTTTAACCCAGTTTTGAGAACTCTTGTTTCAGGTACTTATTATGGAAGGAGCATATTGGAGCAATGGATATGATTTTCAACCTCCTCAACACTTTGAGAATTTCCCACCAACTTTGGGTTACAATCAAAACCAATTTATTGGCTATGATGCATATCCTAGAGAACCTTATGGTGATTTTCATACATACCAACAACAACCTTGTAGTGGGTATGTAAGTCAAGCACCAAGGTGGGATAATTCTACTTCTAATTGGCTTTATTCGAGTTGTATGCAGATTTTGAATGGATTGCAAGACATGCAACAAAGGCTAGACCAACTTGACCGTAATAGAGAGAACGTTGCACAAACCAATTTCTGGAACACTTCTTCTTACCCGACTCCGGATCGTAGTTATGATCATTCACCCATTCAAAGGGAAGAGTCATGGGAAAGAGAACCTATTGTAGCTAATGGTGGTAAGCGTGTGAACGTCAGGAAACTTGCGCATAAATTATACAAGTTGGAAGACGATGGATACTCGGAATAGCTTGTTGATGAAATTAGTAGGACCATTCATATGGAACTTAAACGACATCGTGATAAAGGTTGGGAAACCGACGACGATTCTTATTATGGTGAGTCTGAAAATGAAGACGAAGATGATTGTGTTAAAAAGGACCAACCTTTGGAGATATTTGATGACTTTAGTGTAGTTGACTCAACTCTTGATCTTTATAATGATCAAGAACTTATTCAAAAGGTGCATGAGGATGATGAAACTAGTGTTTTACATAACTTTTCAACAAGGTTTGAGTCTAATGAAGAGAAGTATGTTGAGAATGAAACCGATATGACCAGTATTGTGGAAGACCCAGTTGAACTTGTGAATGATTATAATGATGATGTTAATGTCGAGACTTTGGTTAAGGCAGAAACAGACGAAGAATGGTTGCAAGGTTTGATAAAGGACCATGATATAACAGAGGTGAATAATTCACTTGAGTTTTTCAAGGATGAAGAGGATTCCGTAATATGAGAGATTGTGATAGGTTTGTCTAAACCTTTTCATATTGATTCTTCTCATTTACGTCTTATTGGTTTGAATGTATGTGCTTCGAAAATATTGTTAGATGACTTTGTTTCTCGATATCTGCCATTAGAAACATTAGATTCTCATACTATGCAGGTTTTGGAACAAGAAACCGTGGAAGTATCCAACTTCTATATTCTTTATGCACTTCCAAGTGTGGACAAGAATAAGTGTGGGGGTAGCTTTTATCGGTTAATAGCTTCGTTTCTTTTTTATATTACTAATATTTGTGTGAAGCTAGTGTTTGCAACACAGGTGCTATGGGTGGATCCCAAAATTTTCCGGCTATTGGTGTATGGAGAATTCGTCTTGCAAGTTTGGCTGATGACTTTAAACCAAGCGTTAATGGGAGGCAACCCACTGGTTTTGTGTATTTATTTATCTCTATCTTTTTCTTTTATTTTAAGTCTTTTATCTTTATTTTCTTATTTTGGATATTTTCATATCAAAACTCCAACTTTTAGAGATTTTTGAACAATTTAGAATAGACACTAGCCTTTCTAAGTAGATGGAATTTTTTCTTAACGATGAGGTATATATATTGGCTGAGTTGGGATTAGATGCCAACTAAATAGGTTGTTTAGTGTTTATCCTCTATTGTTCAGAAATAGCTATGAGTTGGAGTATCAGTTTTTATTATGCATTTGTATATATATCATGTTATGGATTTCCCACCTTGACTTTCTTAGGACGATTCAATTTACATTGAGGACAATAAAGTTTAAGTGTGGGGGAGTGTTCTCATATAGAGTTTTTAGCCTTGTTAATTTTCCCTTGTGTTCATAAAAAAAAAATAGAAGAAAAAAAAAGGCTGAAACCTAGAAATATGTGCCTGTAGGATGACACTATCAATCTAAATAGATGGAACCATTTTGGCTGGAGGAGTTGAGGAACCCATTAACTAAATGGACAGAATTATTCAAATGTTAGAAATAATATGATAGTTGTTACCATATCTCGGAATATCACCGTATCACGTTCTATTTTTATTTTTCCATATTTATCTATTGTTCTCTAATTGATTTGGTGGGTCACTAAACATCGAATTTTTATTACTGCTAGGATGAAATCGAGTGATTGAGTTGCTAAAAAAAAGACCGACCAATTAGACCAATCGGAATAAAAAAGAAACTTAGAATGCAGTATGTGTGAAACGTTGTCCCTGTCTCCGTCGCCTAAACAAGCATGGAATGCAGGATCCAAGGCAACTATCACATACTTGCTAACAAGAATCATGCGCTTGGATCCAAAAGATCTAATCATGATGTCTAAAAAAAAAGTGAAAAAGAAAAGAAAAAATATTATTATTGTGTTGAATAAAGTCGACTCCTGGTTCCCTTGTATATGTTGGTTGAGTTGATGTAGAATTAAAATTGTTGACCACTGGTTCCCTTGTATATGCCAGTGTGTTGACACTAGAATTCAGACTAGTATCTAAATCCAATAGGATGCATAGGTTCATCTTGGCGGTGACCTTCAGACAGATATGGGAAACATCATTCACTTAGTCAACATTCGCAAACATCTAATTCTATATCCATCTTCTTAATATTTTCATCTTATGACCTTCAGACAGATATGCGTGTCGTAACCACAACTAATTAATTAATATTTTACTACCTAATTAACAAGTAATATATGGTAGTCAAGATCGATCCCACGAGGAGCACGAGATTCTAGTTGTAAAATTGTCACACAAAAGGGGGGTTGAATTGTCACAAAAAAAAAATAAAGCAATTAAAAATATAAAGGAAATCAATAAGAGAGATTAGATCAAGGAATCCTTCTTCGCTGCAAAACAATGATTAAAGTTATGTTCTTTTCCACTTCTTATTAGTCACAGATTATCATCACCCGTAGGTATAGCAGCTAGATCAGTGTTAACCCCTAAATCCCTTATATCACCGGATACGGAAGTTCTCGACTACCGGATTCTATTCACCAAACCACCTAGTAGTAGATCACTCAAGATGTAATTTAGTTAAATGCATTAAGATTTATGAATTTATTAGGTTGATATTAGTAGTTAAACTCTTATATCAAGGTCCACTTGCTAACGTTGTTTTTACACACAATTTCTCCACGGAATCCCTCCGCAAGGTCTCGTGTTTGCTACTTATGTAAAGAAACGATTACTTATCCCCTAACTTTCACTATCTATAGATCAAATTAACAAATCAATTTAGTTGCGCACCTAAACAATCTATCAATCAACCATGAATGTATAAACATTCCTATTAGTAAAAACAAACGATAATCATGTGAAAACTTCAAAGTAGATTTAAAACAAAACTCAAAACATGTTAAGAACTAGGAATTCATCCTCAATCAATTTAGTTACTCATGCTAAGGAGTTCACACAATAATAATAAAGAAAAGAAAAGTGTTGTGTGTGTAAAAGTGTATCAATGTGTCTCAATGTGTATGGAAGTGTGGAAGAAGTGTATAGAAAAGTAGAGAACTTCTCTATTTATAGGCTTCAATGTTCTCCATATATCTTCCAAGGAATAGAATCCCTTTCCTTTTGTAGCTCAATTTCCAAATCCAAGCCTTTCTCAAATATTCCATCTCCTCTTTCCAAATCCAAGCCGAATTCTTCATTCAATTCCAAGTCCAACTCTTCACATCCCATGAGAGAAATCCACACAAAATTCTGCAACTTAGACTCGCCGGAAAACTGGTTTTTTGGCCGGAAATAGGCCGGAATCCGTCACCGTCGGCCACCTGAAAAATTCTTATCCGGTCAAGGTATATTCCGTTGGTCAACCGTTATGACTAACGGTCAAAGGAGTCAAACTTAACGGTCAAAGGTTAGTCAAGGGTCAAGGTCAAGGGGCTGAGTTAGAATAAGTCAGAACCGAGTCAGTTGGCTAACTCGGCTGCCTAGTTCTGACCATGCCACTTGCACAGAACATTGTTCACGGCCAAGATGGCCATGCTGCACTATCATTGTGCATCACTGCCAATTTTAATCCCAGCCATGATGGCTGGCCTCTGTAACCTTCCCTGTCGCAAAACTTGGCTTCAATCTCTTCTTTGCCTCAACTCGACTGCAATACTCTCTTCTCATCACTGCCATAACATCATCATTTATAACAGGCCTGCTATTCACTGAAATTCCAACACAGCAAACTCATTCACAGTCCTTGTTCTGTCTTGGCTCATAACTGCAGCATCTGCCTCCCATCCATCTGCAACCCATTCACAATCCAATTCCACCTGCAACATCAATCCTAGCATACATCTGCATTCATTCATACAACTCAATTCTGCACCACCAATACAGAACATCAGCTGCATAGTTTCTTCCATTTTCTCGATTCAATTTCTTCTTCTCTGCACTATAACAACAAACCCACTCAGACCCCATGGATACCATCTTGTTCTTCTCAACCGATGTATCATCACCTGCATCTTCTTACCACCATTCACAAATTAGTTTCAGTTCTTGTCTCAACCCTTGATTCTCCACTAACCCATAGCATCAACAGATCCCATCAATTGATTGATTCATCAATTTCATCTGAAACCCATTTAATTCACAATCTTTACAGACTCGAATCCATTCTACAAATTTCTATTACATATCCATGGATCCGATCTCCTCCAACCTCAATTGAATCTCAAATTCCATGAAAAACCTTAAACTTTAAACCTAGAACATCATCACAGCTCTAAATTCTTCATCAAATCGAACCCTTCTTCTTTCTGTTTCAACAATCCCTTAATTCTCGTCCTCAAACCCTTGTAATCATCCAACCACTGATTTCTCCTACACCATCAAACCCTTCTCTAATGGATGCATCTCTTGCCCGATCTGAGATAGCATCTCAATTTCTTCTCTCGGATTCAATTACTTCTTTACTAATCCATAGCAGCAACCCCCAATTTCTATCGAACTCACCAGCAGATCAAACCCATCTCTCTACTCTTTCGAACTGCAAGAACAACCGCTGCTTTTTTCTTTCTTCTTTCTCAATTTTTGGTGAGACTTCGATTTTAGGGTTGGACCAAACTTGGATAGCTATTTGCACCCAATATAAAACCACCCAGTGATAATTACACCTTCTAATAAATAATAAGGGGTACCCCAAATGACAACCCCTTAACCGTTAACTGGTTGTCTTTAACACTTCTCAAAAACAGAGTTGCCCCTTAACCTCGGCTCGACTCCGGATAGTGCTCGCCCTATGAAATGACAATTCTGCCATTTGTTGCTCAAATTTGGGTAATTCCTTCTTCTTTTCTTCCGTGCGACTCCAGAGTACCTAATAGCTCAAAAACACACGTAAAATACATAATTTACAAGAAAAATAGCAAAGAAAGCATAAACTACTAGATAGTAAATACGGTGTATTCTACACCTATCAAATTCCCCCACACTTATACTTTGCTAGTCCTCGAGCAAATCAAACCAAAACTTACAACTTCAAAGCATTCCAGCGCCCCAAGCATCCTAAGAGCTATGAGGACATAGAGTTTCTGCATGCTAGTAATAAGAAGTTAGAAATACTAAAGAACATATTCTCATTGTTAAATGTTGAGTGAGAAATAACCACACCATAATGAGATAACACGTGTTTGAGAAACGTTCAATAAGCATTTCGCCTCGACTTCTACCTCACCAAAAAGGATTTTATGATAATTGCACTCAAAAAGACGGCTTTTTTATGGGTCTCACATGTGCGCAGGTAGGAATGAAGAGAAAATTCCTGCAACACGTTGAATGGTGGGAAGGATAACTTCCGAAATTTTGAAAAACCCACATCTTTTAACATTTTGAAAAACCATTTTTCTAACGATCTCTAAGAAAGGAAATCAACCACTTATATCGAGGATGAGATTACTTACTTACCTTCACATCCGATTTCCAATTATGATAACACCACTCTCACGGAATCCAATAGAAAAGTCTTCCGCTCCTTATCTTCATCTTCTTGGTCTTCGGCTTCAACTATTGATGATAAACTTTCGAATTTCGTAAATCCTTGACAATTTGTAACCTTTTTCCTTAAAATCCATGTTGCTTGAAACATCCTTACAGATTTTCCTTCCCCGCGGCTTATTCAAAACAAAACAATAACAATAATAGATATTTCTCTTGTATCATATTTTTCATTTTCCTATTTTTTTTTTTTTTTTTTTTTTTTCAGACAAGAGAAACAAAATACAAAACAGAGTGAAAAATAAAACAACCATGGCCGTGGAAAAGTACTTTACCGCTTGATTCTTCACAACTTGTATCGTCTTGAAATCATAAACTTCAATAATTCTCACCTTTTGCTTTTCTTCGCTCTTGTAAATAAGTCTTTATACTTTGATATAAAATTACCTCATTGTATTTTGCTTTACTTGGATATAAAATTTTGCTCTTTTTCTTATTCCATTGTTGCTTGCAAACCTCAAACCTTTTCAACTTTCCTTGTAGATTTTGATGTCGCCCCTTGTTGATAATTGTGATGTTTCGATGGACCCGTTGTTGAGAGAATGGTGCTAACTGCAAATCAAACTACAAGAAGGTGGCTTTCATCTATAGACGTCACCCTCATGATTGACAAAAATTAGCAATCAAGAGATCAAAATAGTGTTGAAAATTGGTGTGAAATTGGGTAGCTCACCATTCAACCCGGAATTAACGTACGGTGACACACACTCAAAAGAAGCTCTTTAGTAAAGGAAGAATTTCTGGTCGGTGCCTCACATGATATGAAAATGGGTAGTCTCTACTAATGATTGATCAGCAACTCTAATAACGCACTTCTCCCTGCACCAAATTTGCATCACCGGCATGATTAAATCCATTATTTAACACTCTAACAAGCAAGAAATCGAACGTAGTTCCCTAACATTTCCAAGTTCAATTATGTCGGTCAGAATTCTCTATGTAATCATACCTAGAAGGATGCTAGTGACTCTAAAATCTCTAAAAGTTGGAAATTTTATGCAATTTTTTTTTTTTTTTTTTATTATTATGCAAAATATATGCTTAGCCACTCCCCCACACTTAAACCTTACATTGTCCTAAATGTAATTGAATCGTCCAAGTAAAATCAAGGTGGGAAATCCTAATATGATATGGAACAAGAAAAATAAACACACAAAACAAAAAGCAAGTAAAAACAAAAGGAAAAGAAATACAAAACCGGTGGGTTGCCTCCCACTTAGCGCTTGTTTTAAAGTCGACGGCCCGACTTGGCTCTTGTAAGATTCACTCCCCATATACTAACAATCGAAAAATTTGGGGATCCTCCCATGGTACCTGTTTTTCACATAATAACTCCATACAAATATTAGCACAAGAAAACAATAGTGAAATTATCGCTCGATAGAAATTTCCCCCACACTTATTCTTGTCCACACTCGGAAGTGTATAAAGAACATAGAATTTGGGAATTTCTATGTATTCCTCTTGGCAAACCTGCATAGTGTTAGCATCAAGTGTTTCCAATGGTGGATATCGAGAAACAAAATCATTCAAAAGTACTTTGGAAGCACATACATTCAATCTAATAAGAGGTAAAGTAGAAGAATTAATATGCAAAGGGTTAGACAAACCTTGCACGGTATCTTCTTCATTCTTAAAAAATTCGAGTGAATTACTTACCTCTTGCATATGATGGTCCTCTATCAAACCTTGCAACCATTCTTCATCATTTTCTACCTTAACCAAAGTCTCGGAATCATTAAAATCATTAGCAAGTTCAATTGGGTCTTCCACAATATCATTCAATTCGGTTCCATTATCGAGCATCATCTCTTCAACATTCTCATCATCGGAATCGGGCCATTCTTCTCTCATAAAATCTTCTTCAGTGTAAATTATAAGATCTTCTTGTGAGGGTGTTATATCGTTTATAACAATATGCAAGTCACATACAATCTCCTCCTTTTGAATATGTGAAGGATCGTTATTATGATCCGGAGTTGGAATAACTTCCTCATGGTTGCAACTTTCATACACTTCTGCGGACTCATAATTTTCCCTAAGAAATTTTTTCCAAGCACTAAATGCATCTTCCTCAAGCTCTACCTTTTGAATAGGATCATTATTAAGATCAAGGCTCGAGTAAACTACACTAGCGTCATCAAAAGTCTCCAAAGGTTGGTCCTTTTCAACACAATCATCTTCATTATCGGAATCACCATAATAAGAATCGTCGTCGGTTTCATAACCTTTATCCCAACGTCGTTTAAGTTCCATATGAATGGTCTTACTAATTTCTGCGACAAGCTCTTCCGAATCTCCATCATCTTCCAATTTGTATAACTTTTGTGAAAGTTTACGGACACTAACATGCTTACCACCGTCTATAGAGTTTCTAGATTGTATATCCTTAAAAAGTGAAGGAAAAACACGATGAAGAGGAGTATATTCCCAATTCTCTGTCTGCACATTACTAGAAAACAATGTATTAGAAGCATAATTATCCATCCATCCTTGTGATTGTCTACTTACATACCCGTCATAAGGTTGTTGATATGCATGAGAATATCCATAAGGCTCCGTAGGATTTTGATTGTAGTTGCAGGATTTCCCACAACACACCCCTTGTAATATCTTGATAATAATCTCTTGATCTAAGCTAATTTGATATTTAAAATTCTAAACATTGTAAATAGACACACGGATTTTTACATGGTTCGATCAATTTGATCTACATCCATGATTCTCTACTATGATTGTTAAAGTTTACATTTGATTTTACATTTGATAATCTCCATTAATGGAGTTCTAAATCTAATTTTGGGGAAGAAGATGATAAAGAAAAATATCTTTTTCTCTCTAAAAATCTCTCTGAAAAAATCTTTCTCTCTCCTCAAGACTCTCTCCACTCTAAAAAATACATCATCCTTTTCTGGACTTACTTGAACCCTTTATATAGGAAATTACATAGTGGGTGACAGCTAAGTTTTCCCCTTCTTTCGGATCTATTTTGCGATCTCATCGCGGTAATTACAATGTTAATATTCGCCAACTTTTGTAATCCTCGTGAAACAACACTCTTCTAATATGCCTCTTCAATCGTCAACTTCGTCAATCTTTGAATTATTTTGTGACGCTCGTGAAATGTTGTTGAAGATTTTTCAGTAACGCTCGCAGAAGTGTCATTAATCTCTCGTGAATATAATTGTGGCAATATTCTGATCCTACATTGATCATAGCCAAAAGATTGGTTTTGATTGTATCCTAAGGATGGTTGGAAGTTGCCATGATGTTGAGGTTGAAAACCGTATTGATTGTTGTAATATGCTTGCTCTTGTCCACCATACATGGAAAACCGGTACCTGAAAAACAATTCTCAAAAACTAAGTTAGATACGATAAAGAATCCAACAAAGTAGGAATAAAGCAAAAAGTAAAAATAAAACAACTAAAATCATCTGATGCTCCCCGGCAACGGCGCCAAAATTTGTATGCGTGTCGTAACCACAACTAATTAATTAATATTTTACTACCTAATTAACAAGTAATATATGGTAGTCAAGATCTATCCCACGAGGAGCACGAGATTCTAGTTGTAAAATTGTCACACAAAAGGGGGGTTGAATTGTCACAAAAAAAAAACAATTAAAAATATAAAGGAAATCAATAAGAGAGATTAGATCAAGGAATCCTTCTTCGCTGCAAAACAATGATTAAAGTTATGTTCTTTTCCACTTCTTATTAGTCACAGATTATCATCACCCATAGGTATAGCAGCTAGATCAGTGCTAACCCCTAAATCCCTTATATCACCGGATACGGAAGTTCTCGACTACCGGATTCTATTCACCAAACCACCTAGTAGTAGATCACTCAAGATGTAATTTAGTTAAATGCATTAAGATTTATGAATTTATTAGGTTGATATTAGTAGTTAAACTCTTATATCAAGGTCCACTTGCTAACGTTGTTTTTACACACAATTGCTCCACGGAATCCCTCCGCAAGGTCTCGTGTTTGCTACTTATGTAAAGAAACGATTACTTATCCCCTAACTTTCACTATCTATAGATCAAATTAACAAATCAATTTAGTTGCGCACCTAAACAATCTATCAATCAACCATGAATGTATAAACATTCCTATTAGTAAAAACAAACGATAATCATGTGAAAACTTCAAAGTAGATTTAAAACAAAACTCAAAACATGTTAAGAACTAGGAATTCATCCTCAATCAATTTAGTTACTCATGCTAAGGAGTTCACACAATAATAATAAAGAAAAGAAAAGTGTTGTGTGTGTAAAAGTGTATCAATGTGTCTCAATGTGTATGGAAGTGTGGAAGAAGTGTATAGAAAAGTAGAGAACTTCTCTATTTATAGGCTTCAATGTTCTCCATATATCTTCCAAGGAATAGAATCCCTTTCCTTTTGTAGCTCAATTTCCAAATCCAATCCTTTCTCAAATATTCCATCTCCTCTTTCCAAATCCAAGCCGAATTCTTCATTCAATTCCAAGTCCAACTCTTCACATCCCATGAGAGAAATCCACACAAAATTCTGCAACTTAGACTCACCGGAAAACTGGGTTTTTGGACGGAAATAGGCCGGAATCCGTCACCGTCGGCCACCTGAAAATTCTTATTCGGTCAAGGTATATTCCGTTGGTCAACCGTTATGACTAACGGTCAAAGGAGTCAAACTTAACGGTCAAAGGTTAGTCAAGGGTCAAGGTCAAGGGTCTGAGTTAGAACGAGTCAGAACCGAGTCAGTTGGCTAACTCGGCTGACTAGTTCTGACCAGGCCACTTGCACAGAACATTGTTCACGGCCAAGATGTCCATGCTGCACTATCATTGTGCATCATTGCCAATTTTAATCCTACCATGATGGCTGGCCTCAGAACCTTCCCCTGTCGCAAAACTTGGCTTCAATCTCTTCTTTGCCTCAACTCGACTGCAATACTCTCTTCTCATCACTGCCATAACATCATCATTTATAACAGGCCTGCTATTCACTGAAATTCCAACACAGCAAACTCATTCACAGAATCACAGTCCTTGTTCTGTCTTGGCTCATAACTGCAGCAGCTGCCTCCCATCCATCTGTAACCCATTCACAATCTAATTCCACCTGCAACATCAATCCTAGCATACATCTGCATTCATTCATACAACTCAATTCTGCACCACCAATACAGAATAGTAGCTGCATATTTTCTTCCATTTTCTCGATTCAATTTCTTCTTCTCTGCACTATAACAACAAACCCACTTAGACCCCATGGCTACCATCTTGTTCTTCTCAACCGATGTACCATCACCTGCATCTTCTTACCACCATTCACAAATTAGCTTCAGTTCTTGTCTCAACCCTTGATTTTCCACTAACCCATAGCATCAACCGATCCCATCAATTGATTGATTCATCAATTTCATCTGAAACCCATTTAATTCACAATCTTCACAGACTCGAATCCATTCTACAAATTTCTATTACATATCCATGGATCCGATCTCCTCCAACCTCAATTGAATCTCAAATTCCATGAAAAACCCTAAACTTTAAACCTAGAACATCAGTACAGCTCTAAATTCTTCATCAAATCGAACCCTTCTTTTTTCTGTTTCAACAATCCCTTAATTCTTGTCCTTAAATCCTTGTAATCATCCAACCACTGATTTCTACTCCACCATCAAACCCTTCTCTAATGGATGCATCTCTTGCCCGATCTAAGACAACATCTCAATTTCTTCTCTCGGATTCAATTACTTCTTTACTAATCCAGAGCAGCAACCCCCAATTTCTATCGAACTCACCAGCAGATCAAACCCATCTCTTTACTATTTCGAACTGCAAGAACAACCGCTGCTTTTTTATTTCTTCTTTCTCAATTTCTGGTGAGACTTCGATTTTAGGGTTGGACCAAACTTGGATAGCTATTTGCACCCAATATAAAACCACCCAGTGATAATTACACCTTCTAATAAATAATAAGGGGTACCCCAAATGACAACCCCTTAACCGTTAACTGGCTATCTTTAACATTTCTCCAAAACAGAGTTGCCCCTTAACCTCGGCTCGACTCCGGATAGTGCTCGCCCTATGAAATGACAATTATGCCCTTTGTTGCTCAAATTTGGGTAATTCCTTCTTCTTTTGTTTCGTGTGACTCCAGAGTACCTAATAGCTCAAAAACAAACGTAAAATACATAATTTACAAGAAAAATAGCAAAGAAAGCATAAACTACTAGATAGTAAATACGGTGTATTCTACACCTATCAGTTTATTAGGTGCTTTGGAGTCATATGGATAAAAAGGAGAAGAAATCATCCTAAATTGAGCACTAAGCGCAAAATTGTCATTTCATATGCCAACAATATTGGGAGCTGAGCCAAGGTTAAGAGGCAACTCTCTTTTGGAGGAGTAATAAACATATACTAGCTGAGGTTAAGGGACATCCATCTTAGTTATGCCTTATCAAGGTGACCGGGTGTTGGATAAAAAACACAATTTATAACCCTAAATCTAAATTCAGATATTTATCTTCTCAATCATTTTTGCACCTGAAAGAGAAGAGCTAAAAGAAATGGCTGCCGTTATTGGGATCGAGAACCATTCCGAGAATTTCAGGGATCGAGACCAGCAGTGAGGAAATTGGAGGTGGTTTCATATCACAGATGAGTTAGAGATTGGAGGGATTGATGGTGAAATTGAGTTCGTTCTTTAACTCAAGCAGATCAGCACATGGATTGTTTATAATATCATATGAAGAGCACCAATTCAGATTAAATGGGTTTGGACTCTGAGAGAAGAAGGGAATGAATATAGTGGTCTCTGTATAAGTCATGAAAGATGGGTGTTCGAATTTTATGAGATCTGAATTCACCGAAATCAGTGAGGAAGAAAGGGCGATGGTGTTTATCTGATGGGTTCGAATCTAAGAGTTCCTAGAAGAATAGAATATGGGTTTGTCTATGAAACAATGGGTGAAGAGGAACTGACGCTGCTGCTGATTTAGGAGATGGAGAAGAACAAGGGTTTGAGGAATTTGATCGAGATTCAGATGGAAATGGATGAGTTATATGAAGAACATGGTTTCTGACTTTGTTTGAGATCGAGAAGACCCTGCTGTTGTTGAGCTGAAGATAGATGAAGAATGAGCTCTGAAGGTTGAAAAGATATGCTGCGGTGAATCAAAAGCACAAGAAAAAGAAATTGAACTGAGGGTAAGGTCTGGTGGTGATATGAAGGATGTTGCTGGTGCAGTAGCAGCAATTTGGTGCAAGAATGAATGCTTAAAATTGTAGATGTATGTTAGGATACATGTTGTGCAGGAATTGAAGATAAGTGAGGCCGGAATTTGGCCAGGAAAATAGCCTGAAAATAGAGGAAACTCAGCCATTTTTATGCTCTGGCGAGTTAACTCAGAGATCCACATGAATCGTAAAACCTAACTCATTGAAAAAGATCCAGTCAGCCAACTCAGCCCTGATCAAGATAGCTGACTAGAAGATGAATGACTCCTCCTCTTTGACTCAATTGACTAACGGAAGACCATCTTGACTATTAACTTAGACGGTGCCGTAACGGAATATACTGTCAACGGAATGGAATCTCAGGTAATCGGCGGTCCCGGATTCCGGCGAAAAACCCAGTTTTCCGGGGAAGGATTTTGGACAGAGTTTTGTTGGGTTATTTCCACACATGGGCTTGGTGGACCACTTGGAGATGAGTTTTGGGAAGACCTAATATTGGAAGGAGTATCCTTTATGGAAATTGAGAAACATATAAAAGATAAAACTTTTCTCTAATCTAATCTCATCTTCTATCTTCTACTTTGTTTTCTAGGGTTTGCAATATGATAGGGTTTCTCTTCCTTCTTGTTATGAACTCCTAATTTTCTTTTGGTTATGGATTAGTTGGATTTCACATAATATTATTCTTTGATTCAATATATTAGTTTTGTCTCCATACTTTATCGTTTATGATTCATCGTTTATATTGTTATATGATTTGAATGCTTGTTTGATCGAGTCACGAATCGGTTGAGTTTGTTTTCATCTCTATTGCTAGATTAGGGTTTGTTATACGTAAAAGTGAGAGATTCATGATTACAAGTAGCATGAATATGATTATAGTTTGTAGTGATATATTATTATGATCATATGTGAACCATAACCTTTGTTAAATCAGATTAATGCGTTTTCCATGTTCGATTGCTTTGATTGTCCTGATTTCATAGAACTTAATGCATCTAGGGAATTAAACTTGATTAGTGCTTTTACACGTTAGGTTGTTCTCTAAGATAGAATTCATATTCACATCTTTTAATGTGTTTGTTGATGACAAAAGGAGATTAACGGGATATTCTTGCGATCAAGTTATTCTAGGGCCATTGATAAAAGAGAGATTAAATACCAATTCTAGTTATTATGAAAAGAGCATGTTAGTGAATGAAAACGAAATCCTTAGACAATGCTTTCACATATTTGAATCTATTTGTTTACTTTTCTTTATTTGCTTTCATATTGTTTTACTTTACAAAAATCAGAAAATCCCTCGTGTTACTTATAGGAAACCGAAACACTTGACAACATAGTACTCTCTGTGGGAACGATCCTTTCTTGCCCTTACTTCATTATATATTTTGAGTAGTAAGACAGTGTAATTTATTTTTGACGCCTATGACAACGATCAAATTTTGGCGCCGCTGCCGGGGAGGCAACAGTTGTCACTTGTTTTGGGTTTCTTTTTTTTGTTTTTTTGTTTTGTTTTGTTTTTAGTTTTTCTTATTTTTTGGTTTTAACCCAGATTTGAGAACTCTTGTTTCAGGTACTTATTATGGAAGGAGCATATTGGAGCAATGGATATGATTTTCAACCTCCTCAACACTTTGACAATTTCCCACCAACTTTGGGTTACAATCAAAACCAATTTATTGGATATGATGCATATCCTAGAGAACCTTATGGTGATTTATATACATACCAACAACAACCTTGTAGTGGGTATGTAAGTCAAGCACCAAGGTGGGATAATTCTACTTCTAATTGTCTTTATTTGAGTTGTATGCAGATTTTGAATGGATTGCAAGACATGCAACAAAGGCTAGACCAACTTGACCGTAATAGAGAGAACGTTGCACAAACCAATTTCTGGAACACTTCTTCTTACCCGACTCCGGATCATAGTTATGATCATTCACCCATTCAAAGGGAAGAGTCATGGGAAAGAGTACCTATTGTAGCTAATGGTGGTAAGCGTGTGAACGTCAGGAAACTTGCGCATAAATTATACAAGTTGGAAGACGATGGATACTCGGAAGAGCTTGTTGATGAAATTAGTAGGACCATTCATATGGAACTTAAACGACATCGTGATAAAGGTTGGGAAACTGACGACGATTCTTATTATGGTGAGTCTGAAAATGAAGACGAAGATGATTGTGTTAAAAAGGACCAACCTTTGGAGATATTTGATGACGTTAGTGTAGTTGACTCAACTCTTGATATTTATAATGATCTAGCACTTATTCAAAAGGTACATGAGGATGATGAAACTAGTGTTTTACATAACTTTGCAACAAGGTTTGAGTCTAATGAAGAGGAGTATGTTGAGAATGAAACCGATATGACCAATATTGTGGAAGACCCAATTGAACTTGTGAATGATTATAACGATGATGTTAATGTCGAGACTTTGGTTAAGGCAGAAACGGACGAAGAATGGTTGCAAGGTTTGATAAAGGACCATGATATAACAGAGGTGAATAATTCACTTGAGTTTTTCAAGGATGAAGAGGATTCCGTAATATGAGAGATTGTGATAGGTTTGTCTAAACCTTTTCATATTGATTCTTCTCATTTACGTCTTATTGGTTTGAATGTATGTGCTTCGAAAATATTGTTAGATGACTTTGTTTCTCGATATCTGCCATTAGAAACATTAGATTCTCATACTATGCAGGTTTTGGAACAAGAAACCGTGAAAGTACCCAACTTCTATATTCTTTATGCACTTCCAAGTGTGGACAAGAATAAGTGTGGGGGTAGCTTTTATCGGTTAATAGCTTCGTTTCTTTTTTATATTACTAATATTTGTGCGAAGCTAGTGTTTGCAACACAGGTGCTATGGGTGGATCCCCAAATTTTCCGGCTATTGGTGTATGGAGAATTCGTCTTGCAAGTTGGGCCGATGACTTTAAACCAAGCGTTAATGGGAGGAAACCCACTGGTTTTGTGTATTTATTTATCTCTATCTTTTTATTTTATTTTAAGTCTTTTATCTTTATTTTCTTATTTTGGATATTTGCATATCAAAACTCCAACTTTTAGATATTTTTGAACAATTTATAATAGACACTAGCCTTTCTAAGTAGATGGAATTTTTTCTTAACGATGAGGTATATATATTGGCTGAGTTGAGATTAGATGCCAACTAAATAGCTTGTTTAGTGTTTATCCTCTATTGTTCATAAATAGCTATGAGTTGGAGTATCAGTTTTTATTATGCATTTGTATATCTATCATGTTATGGATTTCCCACCTTGACTTTCTTAGGACGATTCAATTTACATTGAGGACAATAAAGTTTAAGTGTGGGGGAGTGTTCTCATATATAAAAAAAAATAGAAGAAAAAAAATGGCTGAAACCTAGAAATATGTGCCTTTAGGATGACACTATCAATCTAAATGGATGGAACCATTTTGGATGGAGGAGTTGAGGAACCCATTAACTAAATGGACAGAATTATTCAAATGTTAGAAATAATATGATAGTTGTTACCATATCTCGGAATATCACCATATCACGTTCTATTTTTATTTTTCCATATTTATCTATTGTTCTCTAATTGATTTGGTGGGCCACTAAACATCGAATTGTTATTACTGCTAGGATGAAATAGAGTGATTGAGTTGCTAAAAAAAAGACCGACCAATTAGACCAATCGGAATAAAAAAGACACTTGGAATGCAGTATGTTTGAAACGTTGTCCCTGTCTCCGTCGCCTAAACAAGCATGAAATGCAGGATCCAAGGCAACTATCACATACTTGCTGACAAGAATCATGCGCTTGGATCCAAAATATCTAATCATGCTGTAGTAGCAGGATTTCCCACACTACACCCCTATTAAGATCCTATAAAAATCTAAGTGAAATTAGTTGAAGATTAAAGAATTAAACGACACTTTTATTATTTAGATCTCAGAAATGTTTACAGAAAATATTCAAACTCAGAATTACAACTTTCTTTTCTGGAGTTTCTCTCTCCTCAAGATTTTCTCAACTCTAAAAAATACATCATCATCCTCTAGACTTACTTGAACCCTTTATATAGGAAAGTACATAGTGGGTGACAGCTAAGTTTTCCCCTTCTTTCGGATATATTCTGCGATCTCATCGTGGTATTTGTAATATTAATCTTCGCCAACTTTTGTAATCCTCATGAAACAACACTCTCATAACATGTCTCTTCAATCGTCAGCTATTATGAAGTTTACTTGTGACGCTCGCCAAATGTTGCTGAAGAATCCTTACGACACTCTCGTGAACAATGTCATTTATACTTATAGGAATATTTGACCTTCTCGTGAAAGCGTTGTTCTTACTACGAGAATATCGTTGTGGCGATATTCTGGTACTACACATGCTGTCTAAAAAAAAGTGAAAAAGAAAAGAAAAAAAGAAAAAATATTATTATTGTGTTGAATAAAGTCGACTCCTGGTTCCCTTGTATATGCTGGTTGAGTTGATGTAGAATTAAGATTGTTGACCACTGGTTCCCTTGTATATGCCAGTGTGTTGACACTAGAATTAAGACTAGTAGCTCAATCCAATAGGATGCATAGGTTCATCTTGGCGGTGACCTTCAGACAGATATGGGAAACATCATTCACTTAGTCAACATTCGCAAACATCTAATTCTATATCCATGTTCTTAATATTTTCATTGCGATTGTGGTTAGTCAGATTCCGAGTATTGTGGTTTGTTCGACTTTCTAAGAAGATCTTAATTTATTTATATATGAATTGAATTTGAATCAGGGTACCTCCTCCAATAGCCATTTTGGATTCGTTCATAGATTTGTCACAGGTATCTGGAGTTGAAAATATAGGTTTTGTAGGTAAACCTCTTGTAAACCTTCACGAGACTATAACTCGTCCACTAGGGACACCTAGGGGTTCAAAGGCTTGTTATTTATGCTAAGAGTAAACGTAGCCTCGATGACATGGAGTTGTATGTATGTTTTAGAATTGTTTTATTTGATTTGCTCGAGGACTAGCAAAGTCTAAGTGTGGGGGAATTTGATAGGTGTGATAAGCACCTAATTTTATATCTAGTATTTATGCTTTCTTTGCGAGTTTTCATGTATATTATGTATCTTATGTGTGAGTTTGAGTTTATTAGGTGCATTGGAGTCATATGGAGCAAAAGGAGAAGAAATCATCCTAAATTAAGCACTCGGCGCAAAATTGTCATTTCATATGCCAACAATATTGGGAGCCGAGCCAAGGTTAAGAGGCAACTCTCTTTTGGAGGAGTAATAAACATATACTAGATGAGGTTAAGGGACAGCCATCTTAGTTATGCCTTATCAAGGTGACCGGGTGTTGGATAACAAACCCAATTTATAACCCTAAATCTAAATTCAGATATTATCTTCTCAATCATTTTTGCACCTGAAAGAGAAGAGCTAAAAGCAATGGCTGCCGTTATTGGGATCGAGAACCATTCCGAGAATTTTGGGGATCGAGACCAGTAGTGAGGAAATTGGAGGTGGTTTCATATCACAGATGAGTTAGAGATTGGAGGGATTGATGGTGAAATTGAGTTCATTCTTTAACTCAAGCAGATCGACACAGGGATTGTTTATAATATCATATGAAGATCACCAATTCAGATTAAATGGGTTTGGACTCTGAGAGAAGAAGGGAATGAATATAGTGGTCTCTGTCGAAGCCATGAAAGATGGGTCTTCGAATTTTATGAGATCTGAATTCACCGAAATCAGTGAGGAAGAAATGGCAATGTTGTTGATCCGATGGGTTCGAATCTAAGAGTTCCTAGAAGAATAGAAGATGGGTCTGTCTCTGAAACAATGGGTGAAGAGGAACTGACGCTGCTGCTGATTTATGAGATGGAGAAGAACAAGGGTTTGAGGAATTTGATCGAGATTCAGATGGAAATGGATGAGTTATATGAAGAACATGGGTTCTGACTTTGTTTGAGATCGAGAAGACCCTGCTGCTGTTGATCTGAAGATAGATGAAGAATGAGCTCTGAAGGTTGAGAAGAGATGCTGCGGTGAATCAAAAGCACAATAAAAAGAAATTGAACTTAGGGTAAGGTCTGGTGATGATATGAAGGATGCTGCGCTTGTAGTAGCAGCAATTTGGTGCAAGAATGAATGCTTAAAATTGTAGATGTATGTTAGGATACAGGTTGTGCAGGAATTGAAGATAAGTGAGGCCAGAATTTGGCCGGGAAAATAGCCTGAAAACAGAGGAAACTCAGCCAGTTTTGTGCTCTGGCGAGTCAACTCAGAGATCCACATGAATCGTAAAACCTAACTCATTGAAAAAGATCCAGTCAGCCAACACAACCCTGATCAAGATAGCTGACTAGAAGATGACTGACTCCTCCTCTTTGACTCAATTGACTAACGAAAGACCATCTTGACTGTTAACTTAGACGGTGCCGTAACGGAATATTCTATCAAAGGAATGGAATCTCAGGTAATCGGCGGTCCTGGATTCCGGCGAAAAACCCAGTTTTCCGGCGACGGATTTTGGACAGAGTTTTGTTGGGTTATTTCCACACATGGGCTTGGTAGACCACTTGGAGATGAGTTTTGAGAAGACCTAATATTGGAAGGAGTATCCTTTATGGAAATTGAGAAACATATAAAAGATAAAACTTTTCTCTAATTTAATCTCATCTTCTATCTTCTACTTTGTTTTCTAGGGTTTGCAATATGATATGGTTTCTCTTCCTTCTTGTTATGAACTCCTTGAATATGAATACCTAATTTTCTTTTGGTTATGGATTAGTTGGATTTCACATAATATGATTCTTTGATTCAATATATTAGTTTTGTCTCCATACTTTATCGTTTATGATTCATCGTTTATATTGTTATATGATTTGAATGCTTTTTTGATCGAGTCGCGAATCTGTTGAGTTTGTTTTCATTTCTATTGCTAGATTAGGGTTTGTTATACGTAAAATTGATAGATTCCTGATTACAAGTAGCATGAATATGATTATAGTTTGTAGTGATATATTCTTATGATCATATGTGAACCATAACCTTTGTTAAATCGGATTAATGCGTTTTCCATGTTCGATTGCTTTGATTGGCCTGATTTCATAGAACTTAATGCATCTAGGGAATTAAACTTGATTAGTGCTTTTACACGTTAGGTTGTTCTCTAAGATAGAATTCATATTCGCATCTTTTAATGTGTTTGTTGATGACAAAAGGAGATTAGCGGGATATTCTTGCGATTAAGGTATTCTAGGGACATTGATAAAAGAGAGATTAAATATCAATTCTAGTTATTATGACAAGAGCATGTTAGTGATTGATAACGAAATCCTTAGCCAATGCTTTCACATCTTTGAATCTATTTGTTTACTTTTCTTTATTTTCTTTCATATTGTTTTACTTTACAAAAATCAGAAAATCCCTCGTGTTACTTATAGGAAATCGAAATACTTGACAACCTAGTCCTCTTTGGGGGAACGATCCTTTCTTGCCCTTACTTCATTATATATTTTGAGTAGTAAGAAAGTGTAATTTATTTTTGACGCCTACGACAGCGATCATGTAATGTGTGTATCCTTAAGTTACACATGCATATACAATGTGTAATATGAAGTTACACATGCTTATACAATGTGTAATTTGAAGTTACACTTGCATTATAAACAACAACAGAAAATATGGAATCAGAAGGAAAAAAAATTCATAAGAAGTTACACAAGGAAGATGGTTCACCACTGGAGGTAGGTTCTGGATTCTCCATCTCTGCAGGTCCATGTACATAAATTCCTTCAGCTTGGTTAATTTCGCTGACAACTTCATCTATCATTTCATTTACATATGTCATGTCATCTTGGTCAGGTCTTAATCGTATCAACCTGTAGGTGTCAAGATTGTCACACTGAGTTTGCTGTATTGTAGTAGTTATCACCATAGAGTCATCAAACTGTGTTGAAGAAAAACTGTCATCAAAAGTTGTAAGTGTTGGCTGAGTTAGAGCAGTCATAACCAAACTGTCACTAACAGTTACAGGTGTCTCTTCATCCATTGGTTTCTCTTGCAATGAGTCATCGAATGTAGTTAGATCTTCTCTTCTTCGGATTTCTTCAGCGGCTCATCCACATCACCACCTTATGAAGCTTTCTTCCGCGCCTCATCAACAACGTCTGTAGGAGTGGGATTTTGCTTTGCAACGGGCCTATTCTTTGGAATATTTTTTCACACTTTTCATACTCGAACTATATGTCCTGAGAGGTGTTTAAGCTTGCATAATTGTGGGAATATTTCCATCTGCAAGACTGATACATGGAACTGCACAAGGATTAAAATGAGAAACAATAATAAGGCTTTGTTTATTTATGATAATGATGATGACGTTAAATTTTTTTTAAAAAAAAAAACTACTTACAGTCTTCTTGGAATGAAGTTTCCGCGTCATCTTTGTCTTGCTCACTTTCTTCCTCTGACTTTTTTTTCTTGATGCTCAGTACCTCCATGTCCTTGTCCATCATCTTCTTGTTTCATAAACTCTTCCTGGGTCATTGCATAAGGTTCAATTTCCATTGCTTTCATTATGTTGTAATATACAACGTGCTTCTCGTATTGTTATGTGTCGGTAAGGTCCCCTTATCTTATCCCTGCTCTGGAAATTTTATGCACTGCATCAAACATTTCTTGCTTTGCTTGTAGTTGCTCTTTCAGTTTTCCGTTCTCAATTGTTTGCTCTTTGAGCCACCTTTTCAGCTCGATTTTGCTTGGTTCCATTGTTGATATACCAAGATGCTTTTCAAGCTGTGAAAATTCATCCACAAAGCTAGCAGTTGGCTGCAATTAACAGATGGAGAGGTTAAAAACAGATAGCAAAAATGCATGTGTAACTATAAGTTACACAATACAATGAATTCACTGGTATCTGCATGTGTAACTTATAGTTACACAATACAATTATATTCAATTATGATATTTTGCATGTGTAAATATAAGTTACACAGTCTCATTTTTATGTATAACTTAAAGATACACATGAAAATTTTGATTTTTTTGTGACTACCAGATGCATTTATGAACAGTAATTATACAAAATATAAACCAAGTAATATAGAACGTTTACCGAAAACTCTGCCATGTTTGCATCAGCTATGGAATCTGATATCACTTGAACGTCCCACCTTATAACCCTCGGGATTTGTTGTTCGTTGTTCGTAACTTTTGTGATTAAGCCTATTGGTGTGTGCTCAACAAACAATATCTACAATATATAAAATAATCAACCAAATTTAATTAGTCAATCGAACAAAAATATCTACAACATAACAATAAAACTACTTGAACAATAATAAAGTAATAATATTATACTTACCAGTAGGTATTGCAAACAAGCTTTCACGTTTGATAAAAAAACATTATTTAGAATTTGGTCAAACAAGTGTTCGTGTACTAAATTTGGCCACGACACCTTGAGCACGGTCTCATAAGTCTCAACAATAGCAAGAAATAGCACATTGACTCCACTAGCATTTACGTCGCCGAAAAATAGTACACAGCAAAGGTACAAACCTATCAAACAAACTACATGCTGGTCATCAAGCTTTGTTCTTTCTCTTCTGCTCATAACTTCTTTTAACTCCTCTATAATATTCTTCTTTGTCACTTTCGTTGGATGTGCTGTATCTTTGATGTCAGTAAAAATATTTGTTGTATAAAACATTGTCATCCAATTCATTTAGAGAAAAGTAGTTCAACAATTTCTGACCCTTTCTACTTCCAATCATTTGCATTGCAAGTATACGAGCAAACTTTACTGGTGTAGACTGTATAAACTTATCATCACCAAACTTGAACGAACACGGTATGTCACCATCTCTATCTAAGCAATTCAAAAGCTTCATGACACCATGTTTGTTTGTAGAGATTTGTTTTGTTGTACTTGCATCAGCAGCATCATATGCCTCGTAATACATCATTACGAGTTTACCGTAAGCTACTCTCCTAAGGTACTCAGTCATGCCTATAGGTTTTATTTCCTTGAATAAATCCTATATCGCGTTGAACGATTGTCTTAAATTTCCTGTACACATCACATGAAAAATAGCATGAATCAGTATGTTGTGTACTTATCAAATACACTTTTTTTTAATTGTAAAATAAAAATCATGTTACAAACAATGTGTATTTGCCAAGTACACAAACTGAATCATGCTATAATGTGTTTATGTAACCTTAACTTACACATGCATATGAATCTGTAACTTCAATTTACACACCTCATTTTTGTTGTGTAACTATCAGTTAATCACAACCCAAGGCAAGTCAGCGGTGAGATTTTAAATGTGTATCTTGTAGTTACACAGGCTCATTTATATGTGTAACTATAAGTTACACAATCAATATACAAACCATTGTACAGTCATTGGTGAGATTTTGAATGTGTAACTTATAGTTACACATGCCCTTTGCATGTGAGTGGTGAGATTTTTAATGTGTAACTTATAGTTACATAAGCTCATTTCTATAAGATTTAGTTACACAATCATTAGTATAAAACAGGGTTTAGATAAGTTTGCCTTTGTTAGTGGTGGTCAGGATTTGTTTGGACAAAGATAAATCAAGGGCTGTGGTTCTCCTGACCACCCCCTACATCTCACACGTGTGGCATTAATTCCAATATTATGAATAAAAAATGAATACTCAAGTCAAGATATGGAAATTCAAAAATTATAACAGGGGGTTCGAACTCATGACCTATTGTGTAATAAGAGTGGCCTCTAACCAGTGTTCCACCTTGGTTGGAATTGATAGAAAATATAAATCAACAGTGGTGGTTTGTTCAACTCAAATACCATAATTACTTTATTAATTAGTGTTTCACTAATAGCACATAATAAATAACATATTCATTATAAAGTGTTTTATTAATTAGTGTTTCACTAATTGCTCATAATAAATGACTAATCATTTTTTAATTATAAATGTTTTCTTAATTAATTATAAAATTTATTTTTATTAATAAGTAATTTTGATAAAAAAATATAAATAGACATTTTCTGCGACAATGAGTATTAGAAGAGGTGGAGGCCGAAATATTAGTGGTGGTTAAGGGCAGAGCCAAGCAAAATTATATTTATTTTTGTTCTTTTATCGTAAAATGGGATACAAAGTCCATTTTTCACATGTATCGAACTTGCCAAGAATTTTTTTCTCCCTCTCTCCTCAAAATCCTGGCTCCGCCCCTGGTTTGTGGTGGAAGAAGTAGTGACGATGAATGCTGGTGAGTAGTGATGGACAATATTAATTTTATGGCATTTGTGATTGAAAATTAGAATTGCGTCCAACAACCTACATGGGATGAGCGGCAGTGATGGTGCCAGTGGTGGAGTCAAAAATTGACATTGAGGAGGCCTATATATTTTTTTAAAGAAACATGTAAACTTTGGTGGACTAAGCCATAAATAAATATATATGGACAAAGTATTATTTATAAAATAAACTAAACAATTTATGTAGTTATTAAAAATTTAAGGGGTTAGAGCCAGATTAGTCAACCCTTGGCTCCGGCACTAGGTGGTGGTGGATAAAAAAAGTGGATTCATATGGTTTTATGGTGGCGGCGGGTATTGGTTAAAAAGAACATATTATGCTAATTTCGTAACGCCACAAAATGTGTAACGTTATATTATAAAGTATAAAACGTGGTTGATCATTTTAATGTTAATATAAACTCGATAAAACACGTGTCCATTTTATAAAATTGGTGCAATCAATTTCCATGTTATGTAATAACTAAACGAATGACACGAATCAACATCAGAACATATGAAATTATTTATTATCGATTTGTTTATGTAAAGAGTGGTCAGGATTTGACCTTGGCAAAGATAAATTTACCGCTAGGGTTTGTTCAACTTAACCATTTTTAAACGTTATATTAATTAGTGTCTCATTGATTGTTCATAATGATTAATTAAATTTCTATTATAAATGTCCCATTAATAATCTAACATAAATACATAATTTTATTAATAAATAATTTTACACAAAGTTATACTAATTCTAATGGTGAGTATAAGCGGTGGCTGATGTTTGTGAATAGTGGAGACGGTAACATTACTATTGGTGGAAGAAATACTGGCGGTGGATGGTTTTTATGGTGGTAGGTGTTGGTAATAGTAGTGTATAATAATAGTTTTTGCTCTTTAGTGAGTTTTATTGACCAAGTAAAAAAATAATCTTCACAAAACATGAACATTGTATTGTGAAAGATGTAATTGGTTGTTTTTAGCACGATTGATAAGGACAAAAACCAAATATTTCGAGGATGATACCGGAACGTATAAGACAATATGATCATGACTGTTCGATCACCCGTATTATATAAAGGCAATTGGTGTACCCGCGTAAAAGAACATTATCGCTCTCTCAAGTACTATTATAATCTTTTTCCTGAAAGATCATCAATGTCGAGTTGTTTCGCGACAACTACCTACAAAGACAACAACTTTCACTCAATTCCCGATATAAAACCTTATAGACCGGGAAAATGTATTTGCATTCTAAAATATTTGTTTGAAAATTATGTTTGTTCATCAAAATCATCATAAAAAAACTCTAAATCATAAATCTAAATTTCGCCTCCGAAGTTTATAGAATATTTTTTATATTTTACATTCTCAAATTATGCGACCTCTTGATGACAAATCAACAATATCAAATTACGAATCAATATGTGCAGGTTTCATTCACTGGGTTAGAAGGTAGAGTAGACACAGATGGGTAGATCACACAATGCAGAACATGACTGAGAATACTTCAATAATTTGGTCAAGAGATAAGGTCAAAAATTTAAGATTAACTTTCTATTTGAATAATTAGATCGGCTTCGATTGGAGCTGACTAAAATATGGATTAATAATAATTTTCACGTAAGACAATTGCAAAACATAGTTTGTCTATCTCTGCCTATGTAAAGAGTGTTCAAGATTTTTCCTTCCTCAATTTCTATGTTATGTGAGAAGAAGGTGATATCTAAGATTGAGGTATAATTCAAATATATTAGATTCATACCATTTACAACTGGATGCCTTGAAAAAAATTGACGTGTTGTTATTATTATTATAGGCAATGGATACATTTACATTGACCACACTTGCGCAAATAGATCACTTCGCAAATGATTGGTGTTGCATGTACTATCTAGAATGCAACGAGGAATTTGAGGAAAAAAGGCACCAGAAGCAATGTCCGGAGTATTTTGGATATAGTAACTTAGACCCGATGTAATACTTATGTTTTTTTTTTTTAGTTTTTCCACAATCTATTTATTTTAAAAAAATGGACATTGCAAATACATAACATCAACAAAAATCAGACAGATTGCGTTTGACAATAATGGCTATTGATGGTCCGTAAACGGCAAAAAAAAAGGAATTGTTGGGATATACAACGGATTTCTTGATACGAATGAAAGAGGTATAACTATTTTGATTCTGAAATCACATACTGTTCACAGTAGAAGGTGACATCAAGTTTAAAGTTAGTAACAAACATAATATGGCTAACTAAAATGTTAAAAACAAACAAGATATATAAACTTAGAAAGCCGTGGGACTTGAAGAGGACAATTTTGAAAACTACAATCTTAGAAAGCAAGGATCCACAATACCGTATTTATTTTTATATAAATATTCAACGTAAAATATGTCAACTTTTGGTAAAGGATATATTGACAACCTATTAATTTGAAATAGGATCAGGGAGTACAATATGTGTTCAAGGTTCTTTATGAGGTAATGTGTCGCCAAATTGTATTCCAAATGAAGGTAGGAACATACGAAAGTGAAAAAATGTCCAAGACTTTTGAATTTACCAAAGCCTTCGTTAAGACGAATTGCTGGGCACAATACTTTGTTGAAGATTTAATGGCAGAGGTTCGCATATATACAATCCCTTTGAAAAGGTAATGGGTACACATTTTAAACATTGTCATATAATGGGTGTTGAAAAATTATAGGAAAATCATGTCATATTGGATAGTTTGTATCATTAAAAAATACTATTCTTTGCCTATTTGAAGGATCGAAAACATGACCATGATAGATGAGTCAGCTGGAGCGAAATAGGAGCATGTGGAGACTCTTATGGACGATATTGATTAGTTGATTTCACTGAGATGAGCGCTGCTGACGACATATTTCCAAAAAATATTTAAACTTCCATGTTCATGTAGATCATTATCTCATTATAAGCAATGAACGTAAATAAAAAAGTGTCTGGAAGTTAAGATTATCTTTCTTTCGTTTGAGCAAATCTCCGGCGGTGAAATATTAAAGGAAAAAACAAAGAAAAAAAGAGAGGAAAATCCCAACTATTTTTATGACAAACACATATTAAATCATAAGGAGTTGATAAGTATTCAGGACATAAATTATACGATATATTAAAAATGAATCAACATCATGGCCCGTGCCGTTACGACACGGGTTAAGGGCTAGTCAATATATAAACCATGCTTTATTTCTATAAGATTTTGAATGTGTAATTTTTAGATACACACTCTCTATTTCTATAAGTTGCACAAGGAAAATTTACAAGCATATCATGAGATCAAATTTAGTTCACGACATCATCACAAGCAAAACTCAGAAGCAACAATAACAAAAGAACACTAACATTATATTATCACAAACGATTGAAAGATTAATCAGTAACATTATATTATATCATCACAAAAGAACACTGACATATACTCCAGACGATTGAAAGATTAATACCTGTTAATGTAGGATCTTCTTCAGGTTTCCTCTTTCTTCCTTTCATCATCGTAGATAAATAATAGTTCGAAATTGAATCTGCAATTGTTCTTCTTTTCCGATCTAGTTTGAAACTGAATCTGCAGTTGTTCATCTTCTCCGATCTATAATTTTTTTGAATCAACACGAATTAATCAGTAACAACATGAATCAAAATTGAGGAAAGGAGGAGGAATCAATATTAATCAGTAACAACATGAATCAACAAATATCGAAAAGATTAAACAATAAGAAGAAGAATATTGATCGAAAACCTACCTTTATTTTCTTCTTCTGATGTTTGTTTTGAGTATGATAGATTCATTCTTTGAGGATTCTGAATTTTATTTTGGTTTTCGGTTCGATCTGGATAAAAAAAATCTCTGCACTTCTTTGAAGGTTTTCGACCGGTAGTTTTCTCAGGTGAGATCTGGTTCTCTCTCTTGAAACAAAAATTAATGTTAGTTTGAGAGAAAACCTAGGTTAGATAGTTATATACTGAAGGTTAATCTGGTCATTTCGACCTCTATTAAAATTTATTTTAAATTCGAGACCTGGTTTTTAAAATTCTTTTAACTATGGGCCTCATCTTATAGGTTATCCATGGGTGGGACCTTAGCGTAAAAATCCCTTTAGAAAAAACACAATAATACCAAGTGAAAACTACAGCCACACCCATTTTAAAGATTTTTTCCACTATCAAATCCACGCTCAAAAATCTTCAGGCGCGCACCCAATTTTTGTGAGAAAATTTCTCCCAAACCCATAGTTCATAAAATTATGTTTCTTCACTATTCCTTCTTCAGTTTCTTTTCTTCTTCTCTGTTGTTAATCAAACTCCAATTCTCTCTTTAGAATCGAACAAACCCATGGAAAAATTCTCAAAACTGGACATTCTAACGATACATATCTCATCACTTATCTTCTTTCACTTTAAGCGAAATATCATCTCGTTTCTGATGCAACCCATCTTTTAAATTCAATTACTGGTCATGGCATTTTATCCTTTTCAACTCTGATTTCATCTTGTTCGATCTCTCGTCATTTCAGTGAAACCCTTTTGCTTTTTCGTCATATGCTTAATCATGGTATTTTACCTGATAATGTTGTTACTCCAAGAGCACTAAAAGCTTGTGCTGGATTGTTTGCATTGAAAATTTGGTAGACAGATTCATAGTTTAGTTAAAGTTTGTGGGTTTGAATCAGATTCATTTGTTCAATCTTCTTTTATCGACTCGATATGTGTGTGAAATGTGGTGAAATTAAGGACGCTCACATGCTGTTTGATAGAATGGGTCACAGAAATGTGGTTAGTTGGAAATTTCACATATATGATGATTGGTATGATAGATTACGTGTAGACTCTAAGGCTTTGATTTTGAATTTCACATATATGATTGGCATGATAGATTACGTGTAGACCCTAAGGCTTTGATTTTGAATTTTTATCTGAAGATCTTAAAATGAGTACCAACTAGAAATAGAAAAAGTTCCACAGATTTCGGGAACTGAAAAAGATGAGAAACAATTGGTAACCATTAAAGAGGCATAGGGAGAGCTGTAAGTATCTTGTACGTGTTTGGTAAAATAAATGGTGACAGTAATGTTAACATCTGTACAGGGAATGAGCTAATGAAAACTAGTGCTAGTTTTGGCTTTTTATTCTTTGAAGCATAAAATTAGTGCAAGTGGTGTCATTACCTGATGCTAATCCTAGTGCTAATGAAAGTTATTTCCACTCAAGTGACGGTGAATGAGTTAAATGATTCATAGTGGAAGTGTAGCTATGTGATGGAGCACTGACGTATCAAATTCCTTTTTTTGTGCAGCACTTGCAAATACATTTCAATCTAAAATCACCTTAACAAGAAGGATTATAAATGATTAAGTAAAATAACTTAGAAGAGTTTACCATTCTCAAATGTATTTTTACCATTTCAATACATTTATTTTTACTTAAATAAATAAGTAGAAATAGATAGTTTCTTCCCATATTTTTTAGATGTATCTCGATGCTGCCCTTTATCATTCTCGACATTTTTGAATAATTTGTTATGCAGCCATGAAAATGGATGCACAATAGGTTATGCATCTACCAAATTTGTTGCATCACTTGTTATGCATTCTCGAAATTGATTGCATAACACGTTCTACGACTTTTTTCTCTTTGCATAAATTGTTATGCAGCTATTTTTTTCTTAGTATTGAAACCAACAAAAAATAAGGTTGCATAACTTGTCATGCACCTACAATAATAGCTACATAACATGTTATGCAGTTGTGAAAATGGATGCATAACCTGTTATGCATCCGAAAATATGACTGCATAATGCATTATGCATCGAGAAAATTGTTGCACAATCTTTTATGCATCGAGAAAATAGATGCATAACCTGATATGCATCCGTAAATATGGATGCATACTGCATTATGCATCAATTTTTTATGTACGCACTAAAATCAACCAAAACAATGGTCACATAACTTGTTATAGATGCATACTTTGTTATGCAATCGACAAAATGGTTGCATATGCATCTGCATAATGTGTTATGCATCGTTTTTTGTGGCTGCATAATGGTTATGTAGTCAATTTTCGAAATTTTGCCTAAAATGAAGATCACCTCCAATATTTTCGTGAAAAACAAAAAATTGATATTATTGTTTGTACTCGTTGCGTAGCTCTCTTAAAAAGATTTCCAACGATATAAAATTTGTAAAATTCCAAAGCGCGGATTTTTAGATATGTTATATACAAGTTGTGTTGCCAATTATACCCCTGAAAAATTAGGATGCATAACGAGTTATCCCTGAAAGAACAGTATGCATAAGAGAAATTTCTTAGTTGGTCCAGAAAACCCGGATGCGTTTAATCTGTGGTCCATCCAGAAAAAATATTTAATCGGAGGTCCAAAAGAAGTTATGGTCTTGCAAAAAGACCAGGGTACCCTTCTTAATTTACGTGCGGATAATAGAGAAACAACTTCCCTATATTTCTTCCATTAAACAACTTCTCTTTGTTACTTCCAGTCATTCTCTGCTACCTCACCATATTCAATTGATCTTCTTAATCAATCAAAATAGAAGAAAATCAACGAGAAAACCCTAGATTTGATGAAATCATCACAAAATTCTATCAAAACAATCAGAAAATCAACTGAAAAATCGGATCTAAACGGGAAAAAGATGGTGAAAACAAGAAGAAAAAATCGTAGAAGAAGAGGTTGAGGTAGTTTCTCTAATGGAGATTCGTTTTGGATCTGATTTTATGATTCGGTTTCTTGTTACTCCTTCACCAACGTTCAAATGGAAGATAAAACGTTGTTGCTCCTTCATCACCAACAACAAATGAAGAAAAAACGTTATTACTCCTTCACTAACAAAAGGGATGAAAACAATTTTACCAAAAAGGTACAGATCTAAAAATCACTTCTAATTTCACTTTTAAAAGATATAGTACATATCAATATGTATTGTCTGATAGTTAGGTTTGAGTTTTTTTGTATGATCTAAGAGTACATGTTGACATGTACTGGGTAAACCCTCTTTTATGCTTAAGTATGTATTAGTACATATCAATATGTAGCATCAGATATATTAGTATTGTGTATATGATCTAACATTACATATTGACATGTATTATGTATATAGAACCCTCTTTTATGATTGAATAAGTATCAGTACATATTGAAATATACCATGTAAAAACCTCTTTTATGTGAAAACCTCTCTGTCAATATGTAGTGTTACTTACTATTTTGTGGTATATTAGTGTTTCTTATCACAACCTTTCTCCAGGGAAATATGTTGGTCTAGCATAAACCATTAGGGGGTTTCAATTGATCCTTTCTGGAGAATTAGTGGTCCATAAGTAGCATATCAGTTTGTGTGTAAAACTTTCCAGTATGGTTTCATCCAGTATATATTTATATATACTATGGTTTCACCCAGTATATATTGATATGTACCGAGTATCATAGCCGTAAAAAATCCTAAATTTATGATTGAACATGATCCGAGAATACATATTGATATATAGTTAGATTTTTCGTTGCGGTACATATCATTATTGTAATCCACCTAGTTTATGCTTTTGTATTATCAGTGTTTTGTGTATGATCTAACAATACGTATTGATATGTATTATGTAAAACCAAAAAGAAAAGATATAAATCAGTACATATAGACATGTACTATTATGGTTCATATTAGTATGTAGTACCTTGCGAAAGAAAAAATGTTATTGTGCTTTGTTACTTTAGTCCAGCAATATTTTTGGTTCTTGTTGGTGCATATTCCCATCATTTTCAGTATATATATTTTGTAGTTTCATCAAGAAGAGTTTTGGTTTGCATTTCTCGCAAGAGGAATGGTGATGAAGATGCAAAGGAAGAAGTGTCACCAACATTGAATTTTGATATGTACTCATTATTGCTTGAAATAATATAGGTACCTTGTTTTTCTTCTATGGATTACTGCCTTCATATTTCAAGTTCTCAAATTATTGTGAGCACCATTTTTGTTTCCAAATTTTATGCAACTTGCAAGTATTCTATAAGGTGTACTTCGAGGTTGTATTAAGAGTATCATGTACATAACAAAATTTGTTGAATATAGTCCTAATATACTAATTTTTCCACTATAATCTTGTTGTATGTATTATGATGTACTTATTTTTCCAGTATAATCCGGTTGTACTTATTGTGATGTACTCATTTTTCCAATATAATCCCGCAATACATATTGTCATGTACTGAGTTTTAAATCCTGCAATACATATTGTGTTGTACTTAATACATATTGTGTTGTATTGAAAAAGCTCGTTAAAGCCAAGGCTTCCATGTGTATATTTTTTGTTGGTGCTGGAGCTTCGAAAGTTTGAGATTTGTTTGAGAAAGCAATAGTCAACACTCCATGTATTGTATTTATTGATGAGATTGATGTTGTGGGGAGGTAGTGTGGAACTGGTATGAGAGATGGGATTGTTAACGAGCAGATTTTCAGGGAACAATGGTGTCATCATTTTGGCCATGACAAACATACTAGATGTTCTTAGACATGCATGATGTTGTTGGTTGTATAAAGATCACCGAGTTGCGTTCTCGAGGAGTTTTTCCAAATGGGAGTATGAGAATGCACACTAATAATCACCACCAATACTAGTGAGTTTTAGTTTATTATCTGACAAAGATCTATCTCAGAAACTCACTCAATTTAGTGTATGTAATAAGTGTTGATCAAAGAACAATAAAGGCATTAGAAAAGGTAATTTTTATCTTCCAGATTTTTTCATTCATAAGTACTGGTGTAAAAATGACAGGTGGTATGATTATAGAACTTAAAAGTATTATAATATACTACTATGACATTCAAAATCGTTAACCTCTTTAATTCTTGCAACAAAAAAATGTGACATTAATCATGATTCATAAAGTTCAAACTTTAATACAAGCATTACTTTTCTTAAATATTATCAAAATGAAAACTAAATACGAGTTTAATTTGACTAATAACTACATCAAACATTTGAATAACCACTGCAAGACAAACAAAAGATTTCTAACTTTATTACATATCGATATGTACTGCGTGAAAACCAAGCACATACGGATATGTACAGAGTGGAACTGGAGTACATATTCATATAAATATTTAATGAGTAACAGAATAATATCAAGTTCATAGACCCATTTGCACTCGGTTGCGCCTATCTATAGTAGCGATGAACCTTTCGGATCATGAAGTCCAACATGCTTAGTCACATAATTTCACAGCAGAACCAAACGACTGATAGTAATCTTAGTAGCTCCTCCCTGAAATCAGTCAAGGCTCATACAAGTGAGATAATATGTACCGAGTAAAAATTTGGTTTGGAATATTATTTGATCCAAAAGTATGCTACAATATCCTACAATACATATTGATATGCTTGAATGTTATCCTACAATACATATGGATATGTATTTACCTATATGTACTAAAACGTAACTCAACAAACTATAATACACATTGATATGTACTAAGGTAAAAACCAGTACATATAGCTATGTACTGAGTGAAACCCTTAACAGTTTTGGGGTTACATATTCTATGTGACAATTCATAGTGCATATATTTTAAAATAAAACACAACCTAATATCTAGGAAAAAAAATAAGACCCGGACATAAATATCAGCCTAAGAGAAACTTTTGAATGGTTTAGAGCGAGAGAGTACTACCTTGACTTCCTTCCCTGATTTTCCGTCCTCTTCCACAACTGTGTTATCCCATAATTGATCTTCATATCTACCTGTAAATAACTTTTTCAATAAAAATCCATATAAGAAAGTTAGAATTGAAAATTTACAATCCCCACTACATATGTTGCTACAAACAAGAATTGTTATTAGAATATTTTAAGAGACACCAGTATGTATTGACTGAAAACACAATAGATAACGATAAGTACTGAGTAGATATCTAGTACATATAGACATGTACCGAGCGAAAACCTAGTAGATTTTGATTGCTATGTGTAGAATTAAGTGTAGTTTCTGCATTAATAATAAGAATATCTTTACATTCCTAAGAGCTTATCTCATCATATACAGGTCAGAGCAGTGTAACCTTGTTCTTGATTGAGCCTTGGGAATTGTTGTTCTCTTCTAGAACGAAAAATCTAAATATGTCCACTGGTCTTGTAGGTGGAACAGGTCCTGGTTCAAACTCTACTTTTTTTCCTCTCCATTTCATTAACTTTATGTAAACCTTATCAGTTTAGGGAGGAACTATATCAATCATTCTATTAGCTAACAGAAGCTCCCTCTGAATCCTCTCCCTAATAAAGAGTTGTCAGCTGCTATGTGGATCGGCGGTAAAACTTAAACTCGGGCAGTGAGGGTCAAACTTAATAAGAGCACTTAACAAGGAGCCTAGTTTCAGTATTAAGTAGACAAAATGAAAGTCAGACACAAAAGACAACATGATAGCAACGTATCAGCAAGTCAAAATTTAGTTGCTGATTACCTTGAGAACAAACTTTCATTACAGTACATAATGATAAGTACCTAAGATATCTATAGTCATGTTTTTGAAATCTCCTACAATATATCAGAATAGAGAATTGGAATCCAATAAATTTTTAGAGAGATTCCAGATGAATAAAGTAGTACATATATACATGTATTGAACAAAACAAGAACGGTACGTTTGGATATGTACTGTGTATTGGGTGAAAACCATATTGGACTCCGTCAACATATGTACTGGGTGAAAACCTTATTGGACTCCATCAACATCGAACTTGACTACTGGGCAACAAATGAAAAGAAAACCTGAGAACCATTTTAGGCATACCAAGTAACTAGCATTTTCTCAAACCTTACTGGACTCCACCATATGTAACTAGCATTTTAAGAATATGCAAAAAATAGAAATCCTAATACATAATAATATGTACTGAGTGAAACTCTTGTATATAAGATATGGACTTTTGATAAACAACAAGCAATCGTTGCACAATATTGTACCGATGCAGCTGTGAACAAAAATGAACATCAATGAACCTATTTTACATAACACCTTTGATTCCTCAAAAGGTGAAATATGATATCGGAGACAATTCATGCATTTCAGTCATCATAAATCAATGTCACGGGAAGATCTTACCTCGAGTGCAATATTCAAGTTGGAATTGATGCAAGAACCATGAAGGAAAGCCTGCTACCAAAACCTAATTAGATATCAACATCAATACATCTATAACCTCACATAGTAACAAAATGCAGTATTCTTTGTATATTGGTTAAGATCAACACAGTGTAATGAGAATACACATCATTCGAATTAGTTTAGCCAAAACATTGTGCATAAAAACACCCCTATCTACAAACATGCTTTTCATTTTTCTGATACTTACCATTACAACATCATTGACGAAATCTTTGGCGAAGTGGTCGGATTAATTCCATTTGTTTAATCTCTCCGGTAGTAGTAATCTGCATAAACCTACAAAAGTTTATAATTTATTTTTCAAAAAAGTGAAATCTCTTGGGAAAAAAATCAAAAATAAAATATTAAACATCTATAGAATCAGATCTAACAAGGAAAATAAGTAAGAAATGTATCATCAACATAGTAAACAGCAAAATCGATCGATTGATCAATCAATTCCATAAAGAAAAACCCTAAAAAATAAGCATAAGAAGAAGAAATCAAGGAGAAACCCTATAACTAGGATCAAGAATAACAAAAATGGAAGAAACGAGTTTGATTTCGGGAATGAATCACAAAATATCTACTTCAACAATTGGATTTCTTCGTCGGCGCAGAGATCGAATGAGGAAAAAAAATGAAATGAAAAGACAAAGTACTTTGAGTGCGGGCTAATTTGGTCATTTCGAAAATACACACTGCGGCAGGATTAAGACATTGGACCACCGGATAATATTTTTAGTCCAAAATCATGAATTTGGACTAGCAGTTAAATCACTTTTATGGGTGGACTAGACACTAAACGAGTCTCCTAGAATGAGATTAACCAGTAATTCCTAGTATGCATAACACATAATGCAGATGCATAAATCATCATGCAGACAGGGTTTAATAATTTCAGGTAGTTATGGGTGTCACGGTATCCAAAATTAATTTGGGTCTCCCCCTAATTTTCCCTAATACCAAACTAAGCCTTGGGCCGTAACTAGATTAATCGCAAATTAACCGGAAATGGCAAACGCGTTTTCAGTTCAGAAGTGCTGACAAAAGACAGGGGGGTAGCAAAATATAGTTACAAAATTTGTTCAAACCCAACACAAACTCTATTTTGTTCCATCTTCTTAGCTTGAGCTTCCCTTTCACGAACATATACAACATATCTTACTGCGCGATCTTCCTAATACGTATCTCATATGTCCACAGAAAAATCCCAAAGACACGTTCGCTGTTAATGAGACTTTCAAGGCTGTGATGGAGAAGGAGATGTTGGTGGTTTCAAATCTGGATACTGCAAAACCAGATTAAATTTAAAAGAAATGGTAAAGCTTGAACTGATAAACTTGCACTTAATTAATAAAACGGAAATAAATATAAGTTCGAGTAATGAAGGAAAGACTATGACAAGTAGGGACTTACGGATGCGTATGGAGAAAGTGGTCTTGGAAATCGAAGAGTTGGTTCTGCTTTAGCATCAGTTTTGGCGGCGGAATTACTTTCGGTTGGTGCCTCTAATTCTGCTTCTGCTTTAAATTCAGTTTTGGGGATGGAATTACCCTCTGCAGGTGCCTCGGGTTTCAGTTGTAGGTCCTTTTCAGTTTTAAGCACGTTGCTAGTAACATCAGTATTTGGAACTTCTTCAGGTGCTGGTAAAGCTTTCTTACTAATGGAGGACGGTAGAAAAGACAATCCGATTTGCTGAATTACATGTAGAATTAGAGGACGAAAAAAAAAAAAAAAAGACCCCTAAAATGTTACATCACAAACAAGCTCTGGTATGAAGTTGTTAAACATAGTAGAAACAGTTTACCTGTATTTCACCAACAAGCTCCTTAGGAGCAACCTTTGTGGTCAAGAACTCATCAACTTGTTGAAGGGTTTCCTTTCGGTTCTGTCAGTAGAAAGCAATTAAAGAAATCAGTGATAGTGAAGATTCTAGGGTCTGGAAGCACACTAAAGATGGAATTTTTACGGTTAAGTCTTGCTACAATGCTCTTTCTACTACAAACCGTGCGGACTTTCCGTACAGGGCAGTGTGGAATACAAAGGTACCAACTAAAATATCTTTCTTCATTTGGTTGATACACCACCATTCTATACTCACACAAGATGTCCTGAAGGGGAGGGGGAGACCTATGGCAAACAGGTGCACTATGTGTAAATTGGAGGAAGAAACGACGGACCACCTCCTGATTCATTGTCCAGAGGCTACAAAGATCTGGAATTTCTTCTATGATGCTTTCGGAGTTCAGTGGACACAAAGGGAAAACGTACAAATGGTCTTCCTCGAAAACAAGACTACAATTTTCTCGACAAAGGGAAATTTTATGTGGGATGTCTTACCTTTCGCCATCTGCTGGTGTATTTGGAAGGAAAGAAATGCGAGGACTTTTGAAGGGAAAGAACTGAAATTTGACGGAATTATACAAGAGATCAAAGCTACAATCTTGTATTGGGCCATCCCTTTCAAAGCTTTGGAGGGAATCCATTTCGAGGACCTTATTTGCAGGTGGGGAGTTGTTGTGAGAGCTTGAGGGGTTTGGGTACTGGCTGTACACTTTGGTCTTAATGTAAAGGCTGTAATTCTTTTTCCTATAAGCTGTAATTCTTTTTTCTTATTATCCCTAATATATATCTATCTATTTTTGCCGATCAAAAAAAAAGAAAGCAATTAAAGAAAGATGATATAATTGAACTAGTTCATGGAGTCATTGTTCTAGATACATGCATAGTTATCCAGAATCATAATATACTTTGTTCCAACTCTATTAATAATCATATAATGAGAAGGAATATAGAGACTAACTTCAGCAAATAGAAGCTTCTTGCTGACAAACTGAATGAGCGCTGCGGAACCAAGAAGTTGGAGTATTGTTTCTACCTGCAAAAAGAAAACATCACACTGTTAATGATCACGTTCTTGTAAAAGAAACAGCAAGGAACGCATATTTCCCAGGAAGGAGAAGTGATGAAATCACAACCTCTGTAAATGCCAATAGACCTAGTCCAGTAGCTGCTGCAACTCCAAGGGCGAGTGACAAAGCCTCAGAAGTCTCCTGCGTTAGGTATGAATGTCAATGTCGGGTATGAGCGCCAGTGCTTTAATACGGCAATAAAGCTCTTAGGGAACATGGACAATGGAGTTAGTGTATTCATCTTAACAGAATAAACTGGCTATATCTAGGCCTATATAAAAGAAAAAGAATATAAATCATGAGCTACATACTCCAAGTGCACCACTGAATGATTCTGTCAAACTACCAAATTCAAAACTTAGTGTCTTCTTCGGCTCTATCCAAGGAAGCCCGCTACTCTGCACCATCAGAATAAATCATCACGATTCATGTATCAAGATATCCGAATATGGATGTTTATTAGAACAGCAGAAGTAATAGTTAAGAAGACTAACCATCCATCCACGAGTTCCTTCTGCGCCATCTTTTATCGCATAAGCAGCTTTGAAACCATTGACAGTTACCAATTCCGCAACCAGTTCAGAGTTTCCATCAAACCTGAATTCCATTATAATTTGGATTTTGGATGGAATTGCTTAGTTTTAAAATCCAACATAAATTCAAAATTAGAGGATAAAGAGAAGGAACAACAACTAAGACAAAACTTGAGAATCACAGAGCTATAGTATCAATACTGGCAAAATGTTTGTAATATTAGTATTCCCGTTAACATAATTAAGTTCTGTAATATTCCTTCAACAGTCTGTTGAAGATGTGTTGAGCTTCCTAACAATCACCGTGAGCGATATTAGTTAAGATTGGCTTCATGTGCACTTCAGTAACCACATAAAAAAAAATTCTTTTCGTAAACTTGAATATTTAGAGAAGACGGTTGGTAAACAACTTAACTAAGTATACATTTCTGTTTGTTATGATCAAAATTTCTTATCCGGTAGGTTAGGATTCTTATCAGTGTTACATTTATCAGAAAAAAAAAATGACTACAACCTTTATTTACAAAAAAAAAAGTTTGGAATCTACTAATAATATCAAAACCAAGCAGTTGAGAAGTTTTACTTGTCAAGAATGAGCAACGGAGTATTCTCTGGTTCCTTGAACTTTAAAGACAATTTCTTCAAGAACCCTGGTTTGTCATCACCTTTGTATACAATAGAAACTGGTTTTTTCTTCAATCCTCTAATATCCGGACTACCCATTTTCTTAATTTCAGCTGCTGCTCTAATATCAAGTAATTGAGCATTTCCATCTTCGGCTAATTTTGAGTAGGAATTTTTTGCAGATTCAAGACCCCATGCCTTGGGTTTCTTGCTAAACACTTGAGATAATACTAATGGAAGTCCTAAAAGTGCAAATCCACCAATTATAATTGCTGGGTTTTCTGTAACAAATTTAACAGCATTGTCAACGATATCAAAATCTATATCAGAATTGTCTGTGCTTACAGATTGTTGTAAAGCTTCTTCATATGTAAGTGCTTTTGCAAACCCACTACTAACAACAGAAGATAATGCAACTAAACCTCTATTCAAACTTTTTGATAACGCAGAAGAAGCATTAGGAGTAGAAGATTTTAAAAAACTAAGTTGAGGAATTGAAAGCAGTGATGAAAGTTTTCGGGGTTTCGTTCTTCTATCAGAAAGAACTGAAACTGGGGTTAAGCTTGATGCATTTAAAGCTTCCATTGCAGTTGGGTTTCTCAGGAAATTGAAAGAAAAGCTTTAATTTCCATCAGAATATTTAACTTTTCTGTAAATTATGTTTCTTACGAGAAGATAGAGAAAAAGAGATGAAAGGCTTAGGTTCATAGAATGTCAAGTTGTTGATTGAAGTGGGCATTAGCGCTGAGCTGGAAGGAGAAATGAGTAATCTGCGAATAGCAAGGTGACACGTGCATAAAAAAAAGGATCATGATCATGTTAAACCTGAATGTTTATTTCCGCGAAAATTCTATTTGACTCGCTCAATAACAGCTAGTTAACAGCTAAATTTGACGTGGCATCACATGTGAAGGAAAGAATTGTTTCATCAATTGTACACGTCATGGATAACTCTAATCTTTTATCTTCTTTTTCTTCCGTAGTCTGTTCTCATCTTGTTTTTATGGCTGTGTTAAACAAAAGCAATCAATACAACTTTTGATTCCTAGGAAGTAGCTATGCACATCTAATTTACACAAACAGAAACGCATAAAATAAAAAAAACAATAAGATTAGTTAGATCTGATCATAGTCATGCACAAAGCATCAAAATCCCTTTTTTCTTCTGGAATCATTAGATTGATGAGAAATTCTTAATTGTTGATTGATTTTGCTACTGGAACTAAATTTGGGCTAATTTTCTTTGTAATTCTGAAAGATTGATTATTATTTTTAACAAAACATGATTTGCTTTCGCAATTCAAATTACACACTTTCATTCATTAATAAAAAGTTGAAGTACATGTGAAGAGTAATAAGAATGTGATAGCCGAGAAAGAGTAATACGAGTAATAAGTTGAAGTAATGGTTAGAGGAAAAAATTAGATAAGGGAGAGAGATCGCATCAAGTTAAGAATTTGATAGCCGAGAAAGAGTAATAAGAAGAATGTGAAGATCATTGTATGTTTTGATTCTTCTTCCCATTTCAGATTTTGTCCGAACAGTGCCGATCAAAATTCAATATCTTCTTTTATCGATATTTTTCCCTTCGTATGGCTTAGGTCAGTAAAATTCATCCACAAATGGTTCGAGTTCTTTGTTAAGAAGATACTGAATTCAGATTAAGAAAAAATCAAACCGTTTTGTCAATCTAAGTAACAGACAGTTTGAAGGTAGAAAAAACCAATGTTCCACATTTTGATGACATGGAGAATGAGTAATTTTTCATCTCACATACGTGACATATCCACATCAGCATAGCTGTTATTCAACTGGTCATGTAGCAGGATTGTTCGTTATTTCCGTCGTCCATTCTCCACTATGACAGTGCCTTGAGCGGTTTAATGCTCCCGGCTCAAAAGCACTATGGCGCACCATGTTAGTCATTTTTGGCTAAAGAGAGATGATACACATACCGCGTTTCTCTCCCAAGTGCAAATCTGACGGTTCTTGTCGCGTGCTTAACATCGAGATATGAGCCATGTAAAGTGGGTCCCTCCTCTCTATCTCTTGCGGGATTTTCATGCGGGAGAAAGTTTCGGTCAAGCTATCATTTTCGGCTACAATCTAGTTATGAGAAACAACTATGCTAGGGTAGAGGGTTCTGACACGTAAAATTAAAAATTAAGGGGAAAGAGTCATATTTGATACTATTAGATCGACCCAAGTCAATAGGACTAGCTCAGTGATCTAGAGCTCGATTAGCTCCGCTCAATTCTACATGCTCGTGTAGTCCAGCTCTACATTAGACGACGACGATCAGCTCAGCTCCAGAATGAGACTAGCTCAGTGATCTAGAGCTCTACTCGTTTGGCTCAGTTTTATGGCTGACCAATTCAACTCTTCTCTAGATCTCAATCGGTTCATCTCTTCTCATGACCGGCTCCTAATACATCCCCGACTGAACTCACTAGTCATGGTTGCTCCTTACTTTCATGGACATGTCCAGGATTGACTCCTGGTAACGTTTTCGTGAGACTCACTAGTCAAGTTAGCATGATGTATAGTCTCATTCAAACAAGAGACACTCATTAGGCATATATGCAAATGCCTAGTACTCATAAGAGCCATGCACTCAATCTCGTATGAAAGACGAGACGTTCAGGAACTTACAAGCCTCATTTTCAATATTGTGGGTACGTCCATGGCTGGTCCATGAATCCGAGCTACGCAAGTTTATTCATACATTAAACTAAGCTATAATTATTCATAAGAGCTTTTGCGTTTGTCTAAAGGGACCTACAAACAGGAACCCGGTCTTTGTTATTTCATGGACGGCCACACTAGGTTGATGCTCAACCTACGTTCATCTCGTGTCTCGTACATGATACGCATCGTTATATCGTATTATCTCGTGATCTCCTCCATATGTCTCATGCTAGTCATAACACAAAAATTAGGGAGTATTCCTCCACCTAAGTCAATGTTGACTATGGAGAATATTGCTAGCCCGCCAACATATTACATACGAAAGATGACTTAATCAAAAAAATTGGAGGATATCTTCAGGGTTTTAATCTGCCATCTATAGCACGTGTGAATATGTAGTTGTACTAACCTAAGAAGTGAAGAGTTGGTCGTGCGGGCTACCGGAATCAAGGACAAATACGTATCACACGGTTATTCTTGGAGGGTAGACTCAACTCATTTATCGATCCATTACAATTCCTATTGGTTTAGGGTATTAGAGAATTTCTTGAGATGTAACACCTGATTACATTAACGCTCTGCTAATGATTCCAAGTGGATAAGGAGGCTGGTGTCGGAGAAATGGAGACATGCCCTCATTTTCACGATTTCGCAAAAGCTTTGCTATTGTAAGTACACGTATTTATCTCCCTCACCACGTGTACTAGCAAGCCCACGTGGAGGCCACGTTTTAAAAGTGGATGACACATAGGGGCACCCGAAGGATCCAGACGGCGTGCCATCTGTCGAGTTCAACAGTCGAAGATGGAAGAGCATTAAAAGAAGGTATCCCCACATAACACCAAAGAATTGCTCTGCTGCACTTTATCTCATCACGAGGCGAGATATGATCAACGGCTGGGGAAAGTCCAACTGACACAGACGTGACCAGGGAAGACTGACACCGCCTGGCGCGAAGGGGACGTGTCAATTGATCGACGACAAGAATGAAGATTGGCCAGCGTGATGAGCATAGGAATCGTAGAAGGCGCGGGATGATAAAGAGGTCTGCGGACTATGCACAGAACACAAGAAGATAATACTACAGCAGCTCTTTTCCAGGGGGCCCCTTGGATAATCTATATATATATATCCCTTCCTAATGCGAGAAGGGGAGAGGGACATTGGGGGAGAACTAGAGAATAGGAGAGAGAAACCAGTAAGAAGTAAGTATGAGCATCAACCTTCGGGTTCCATGTATCACTCAAAGTCTTTCGACTGTTCTTGTAAACATTTACCACATAGTGAATACCCCCCAGACCTGTGGATGTAGGCCTTAGAGCTGAACCACATAAATCCTTGCCTCATTTACATTTCGTATTTATCTATCTTTATGTGCGTATGTATTTCTTAGATCTATCATTATGGATGTTGATGAGACCATGACAAACCCGCGGGGTTTGGAATCAATGAATCAACATCTGTCCAAGCACCTCATACTATATTCATACCTTAATGCATGCATTCGGTACATGCGGAGATTGTTTGTGAACACGCTGATGCCTACATGATTTTCGTGTTCACAATTTGGCGCTAGAAACAGGGACTTTTGTCCCGGTAAAAAGATTTATCTTTTCCTGTGATTTTATAGCCTCTCCTTCAGAAATTTTACTTAGAACAGACAGATCTGTGTCTAAACTCATTTTTCGCACATCTATATTCTTTGTATTTTCTACCGACAGATCTGGGCCTTTTACGACTTTTAACTAGCAGATCTGTGTTTTGGGCTATTTTTCGCACATATTTATGACCAATGTATTTTCTACCAACAGATCTGGGCGTTTTATAACCTCTAACCGACGGATCTATATTTTAACTAATGTTTTATACATATTTTCTACCAATAAATCTGAGTTTTATAACAACCCATGGACCTTATCCCAATCGATTCCGCACATCCACCTATGTTTTTCATATTATTTGCAAAACCAGTAGTTTGAATACACTATTTGCCACAAGATATCAAGCTTATGGATGCCATGAACTAACAGCTAACCCGTGGACCTTTTGTCTCGGTTTACCTTCATGCTCTCATTGCAGAATATTACAATGGAAAAGAACAAAGATTTAGGGAAGACAAAAGTACCTTCAAAAGATGCGCCCAGGACTACGCCAATGGTAACAAGGAGCAAACAGACGGGTGAAAGACTCATAGCTGGGGACAAGACGCAGAACGGAGCGGAAAGCACATTACTTTTAGAGGCGGGCATCATTGCAATGGAAGCACAGAAGGCTGCGGCGGTAAAAGCTGCTACACATAATGTAGTAACTTCTTGAGCGGCCGTCTCCAAAGTGACAACTACAACCAGACCCACTGAGCCTCGAGAAGCAGCAGTAGGCTCAGTAATCCAGAACCCTCCTTACGGGATGCCGCCGGCCCATGAACAAAATTCACAACTGCAAGCAGGATACCACGGAATGATCGAACCGGTTGTACATCTAGTAGAAGAAATCAATACCGCAGCCCCCGAGGGACAAGCTCAATTACAGACAGGAACGTGAAATCGAGAATGAAACCAGTCTGCGCAAATATTGGCGGAACTAGAAGAGCTAAAAAGGAATCAGAAAACATACGCGGACGCGGTGGCCTTACTAGCCCAAGAGAACCAGCAATTAAAAGAAAAGATCCTCCGAAGCGCGGAGCTAGAAAATCAGCAGAACGAGGATAACTATGCGATACATAATAGAGACCGGAGAGTGATCCTCGAAAACGTCCCTACGGTAGTCAACCAAAGGGGAATACCTCGAAGAGGTGCGCGTAACAGCAGGAGGTCTGACCCAGACTATCATCCGGAGACTTCAGACTACTACGATAAAGAGGAGGCCACGTTACCACAACCTTCGAGGAGAACGCAGTCTTCCATTCAGGACGAGCACTATTTGGAAATGGAGAGTCTTCGTGCAGAGATGCTAGCAGAGATCAACCAAATCAAGACCAGGCAAGGAGGTGGAAGACTAGAACAGGTTATGAAAGAGGCTAGCACTACCCCCCTAGCGCGGCAGTTGTCTACGGCTACCATTCCGCAGAAGTGTTCGGTCCCATCCTTCGAGTATTATGACGGTTCCGCGGATCCCGACGCCCATCTACGATATTACAATAGGGTAATGGCCAGGTGGGACTACGATGAAGCTATACTATGCAGATACTTCCCTTCAAGCCTGAAAGGATCCGCACTATCCTGGTTTGATAACCTCAAGCCAGGGTCCATTGACTCTTATGATCAGCTCACCGAAAATTTCTTGGCCACCTACATGTATAACAAGGTTGTGAACACAGGAATGGACAAGCTCTTCTCGCTCGCAATCAAGTACAAGGAGTCCATTAGAGAATACATGGATAGGTGGCACAAGATATGTCAAGCCATAGGACATGTTGATCCCGTGGTGAGTATTAACTGTTACAAATGGGGACTGGACAAGATGAGCCCATTTTTTGTCGAAATCCACGGTATCATCCCCGCCACAGAGGGAGATTTGAGGATAATCATCGAAAAACATGCAAGGTTGGAAGAAATTCAACGGGAGAACCCGAGAGCGCAGGCTCAACGACTTCCGCGGAACAAGCAAGCGGATCAAGAGGACACCAAAGGGACCCGAAAGACGACCACAAAAGGAGTGGTAGAAAGTTCGAAGACCAAGTCTACACGAAGCTCAATACCAGCTACTTACGCATCCTAAAGGAGATCAAGGACCGCGAAAACTTAAACTGGCTTTGGTCTAAGGGGAAGCAACCGCCGTCTTCGGAGAAGTCCAAAGAATACTGTGATTTCCACTGCTTCAACGGGCACCCAACAGAGAAGTGAAAAAATCTCAAGATAGTGATACAAAAGCTGATAGATGCAAGGGATCTCAAGAAATATATAGATAAGGCTGGAACAGAAGACAGAGCCAAACGAAGCAAACAGGTCCAATTACCAGAAGGTAACCGCACAGTGAATACTATATCCTGCTCAAAAAGCAAAGAGCAAACCCTAACTGCACAGATAGGTAAAAGATTGAGGAAGCAATTTGAAGACTATTGTGAGCTTTACAATTTAGACGGGAAAGAAGTGGAAGATCACGAAGAATGGATGAACGCACCCCTAACCTTCGAAATAGAGGACATTGAGAATGACATGGAAGACCACAAAAATCATTTGATCCTCACCTTGCCAATTGCAGGATGCAACATAAATAAAATCCTCATCGATGGAGGGAGCTCCGTAAATGTCCTGTTTTACGATACCTTCAAACATATGGAGCTTAACGACGAGCAACTCTCGACCTCGCACCACACCATCCATGGGTTCAATGGTACGGATATGAAGCCCCTCGGGGATATTATTTTGCAGGTGGACGCAGGCCCCATGAAAGTTGACACTCGCTTCAGTGTGGTAGACACGCCTTCACCCTACAATGCCATTATTGGACGGAGATGGGTCCACAAGCTTAAGGGAGTCGCCGCCACCTACCATCAATGCCTTAGGTTTCCTACCCCCTAGGAGTAATGGAGATCAAGGGTGATCAAGCCTCCGCAAAGGAATGCCAGGCAATGCAAATGCAACTCAAAAATGAAGAAGGCGAGAAACGAAGAACCTGTAGGGCTCGGAACAAAGCAATATCAAAGGACAAATCCATCGATGAATACCTGGAATAAATCTCAGGGAAAAGCTTTTCCAAGGGGAACTCCGTAGGAAACGCAAAAGCATCAACATCAACTGCTAACCAGGACGCTCTTGCGAACAAACAATCTGAACCTTCCAAATAGCAATTAAAGAAAGTTCCTCACCTTGGGGAACCAAAACCCACATTCACACCCTTGGAGGCGGTGAAGGAAGTTAACATCGGGACAGAGGAGAGCCCAAAGATGAAGAACGCGAAGCCTAATAGATGAAGAACGCGAAGCCTCTCTGGTGAAACTACTAAAAGAATACGCGGACATCTTCGCGTGGAAACTATCTGACATGTCCGGAATAGATCCGAAGATCGTACAGCATGAGCTTCACATTATACCTGACACACCCCCAGTAAGACAAAAGTTACAGAAGGTGGCCACGGAGTATCACAAAGCAGTGGAAATGGAGCTGCGAAAGCTGTTGTAGGCTGGTTTCATAAAAGAAGCCAAATATCCTACTTGGATCTCTAACATGGTGATTGTACCAAAGAAGAGTGGTGGGGTCAGAATCTGCATCGACTTCACCAACTTGAACAAAGCGTGCCCCAAGGACAGTTACCTACTACCCAGCATTGATCAACTAGTCGACGTAGTAGAAGGATACGAAGAACTATAATTCATGGACGGATATGCCGGGTACAACCAACTATTTTTAGCAGAAGAAGATCAGCAACATACGGCATTTTACACACCCCACGGCCTCTATTGCTACGTAAGGATGTCTTTCGGACTCCGGAACGCGGGAGCAACATACCAAAGGATGGTCGATGCTATTTTTAATCCGTGGATTGGTGGAACCTTAGAGGTCTACGTTGATGATATGCTAGTAAAGAGCAGACTAGAGAAGAACCATCACCAAGACCTGAGGGACATCTTCGAAGCTATGAGAAAGCACAACATGAAGGTAAACCCGGAGAAGTGCACCTTCGGAGTAACATCTGGAAAATTCCTCGGGTACCTGGTGACAAAAAGGGGCATTGAGGTAGATCCCGCAAGAATCCGAGCCATGGTAGACATGCCATCCCCAAAGAACCTAAAAGAAGTACAAAAGCTCAATGGATCCATAGCAGCTTTGGGAAGGTTCATCTCGAGATCCTCGGATAAATGCAAGTTCTTTTTCAACATACTAAAGAAGGGAACGAAGTTTGAGTGGACTTCAGAATGTGAAGAAGCCTTCCTAGGCATTAAACAGTACCTAGCAGAGATCCCTATCCTTTAGAAACCGGACCCTGACGAAGTCTTGGCATTATACATCGCAGCAACAGACGATGCGGTAAGCGCAGTACTTGTCAGGACCCACACAAAGGAGGAACAACCAATCTACTATGTCAGCAAAACCCTGAACTCCGCGGAAAGAAACTACACAAGAATCGAACAACTGATTTTAGCCATCGTATGGTCTACCGTGAAGCTGAGGACGTACTTCTTGACGCATGACATATGTATCCCATTTCGAGCACCATTAGAAGCCATCCTCAAAGGGGCAGGAAAGGTAGGACGCATAGAAAAATGGAGCACATACCTCGACCAATTCAACATCCACTATGAGCTTCAACACTCTCAGAAATCCCAAGTGCTGGAGGACTTCCTAGCAGACCTACCTTTGGACAACGAAGAAGAAGTGCGCGTACAAGGATGGAGAGCCGCGGGAGCCCCAGATATTGAAAAGCAAAAGGATCCAAATAATATTCTTGAACCAGTGAACCCACGGCAATGGGAGGTCTTCGTAGACGGCTCCAAAATTTGAGATGGCGCGAGGATAGGCATCGTTATCACCACACCCACATGGGACAGGGTCGTGCACGCATTCAGATTGGAATTTGAAGGCCATACAAATAACATCGTAGAGTACGAAGGAGTGGTCCACGCTCTCCACTTGATAATCGAGATGGGGATACAAGAAGTACGTTTGACAAGTGACTCACAACTAATCATCCGACAGATAAGCTACGAATACAACGTGTACGACGAGACACTAATGGCATACATGGATTTGGTGCAAACGTTGGTTTCCCAAATACCAAAAATCAAGTTCCGACATCTACGTAGGAAGGAGCTCAGGCACGCAGATGCCTTGGCATATGTATCGGCCATGCTCAAGAACGAGGATGTCAAAGCAATCAAGGTAACAAGAGTGTATGAACCATCCATCAAGATCCGGGATATGTGTGCGACTAACCAACGCAAGTCTACGAAGGAAGATATATCTGACGAAGATATCGGAGAGCTCATTTTCGACGACTTCCAAGGCGATGATATCATGCAACAAGAAGATGAGGATGACGATTACAATCGGGAAGAAGATTGGAGAGTCGAAATCCATTCTTTCCTCCAGGAAGGGAAACTACCCCAGGACACCAAACAGGCTAGGAAACTACAATCCAAAGCAGGGATGTACGAGCTAAGAGACGAAATATTATACAGAAAATCATTCCTCGGGCCACTTCGTCGCTGCCTGTCCCGATCCGAGGGTCATGACATCCTGAAAGACATCCATAGAGGAGACGCGAGGAATCACAGCGGAATGAGATCACTTGCAGATAAGGCAAAGACGCAGGGCTACTACTGGCCAACCATGATCAGAGACGCGTCCAGAATGGCGCAAAGGTGTGAGGAATGTCAAAAATTTGGCAAGCGAATCCACGCCCCAGCCATAAAATTGAACTCTGTGGATAGTCTGTGGCCCTTTTCAAAATGGGGCATCGACATAGTGGGCCCGCTTGTATCGGGAACCGGGAAAAGGAGATTCCTAATAGTGGCAACGGATTACTTCAGCAAATGGGTAGAAGCCAAGGCACTTGCAAGAATTCGTGATTCAGACGTCTTTACTTTTATATTTCAAAATATCATTTGCAGGTTTGGCATCCCCGCAGAGATAGTTTCCGACAATGGTAAACAGTTACAAGGAAAGAATATCGACTTACTGTTCGACACCTTCAAAATTCAAAAAAACAAATCCACCCCCATATACCCACAGAGCAATGGATAAGCTGAAGCCATAAACAAAAATTTGGCACTTATCCTAAAAAAACAGCTAGACGAGTACAAGGGGCGATGGTGCGAGCAATTACATAACGTTCTGTGGGCATACAGAACAACTCGAAGATCGGCTACTGGAGAGTCTCCATTTTTACTCACGTACGGAGCGGAAGCAGTAATCCCCACGGAAATTCTACTACCAACAACAAAGACAGAAGCATGGGAGAAGAACCTCACCACGGACATGATGTTAGATAAGCTTGACGATCTCGAAGAAAGGAGAGAGGTTGCACTGCAAAGAATGGAAAACTACCAGCGCAGGCTGGCCAGAGAATATAACAAGAAAGTAAAACTTAGGAATTTTGTAGAAGGGCAGTATGTGTTAAGGACCATTCCCCAATACCAGCGAGAAAAGAAATGGGTAAAATTAGCACCGACTTGGGGCGGACCCTACGTAATAAACGACATCGCAGGAAATGGCTCTTACTATCTGCGTAATTTGAAAGGGGAAATACTCAGGCATCCGTGGAATTCCAAATATCTCAAGCCATACTACCCGTAATCTATCACCTGCGTATGCAGTTCAGAAGAATAAAATCGACTCACAAGTCCGCATGTTTCTATCTCTGATGGAGGAGTAACGCACCTCAACTTTTTAATCAATACAAACTTTCATCTTCAGGTGTCATATTCTACTCATTTCCCATACGCATCTCAATTTGCTCAATACCCATAACCAATACCATACGAGACATGTGTGTATACCACCCATACGCATTTCAATTTACCCAATCTACTCAATACTCATATACTACTCACCCACCCATCCGTACATAAGGAGATCAACAAAAGAACAAAATATGAATGTACATTGAAAACCATACCACATCTTAATAAAATGTCGACACTATCGTTACCCCATGGACGTAGGCCTTAGGGATGAACCACGTAAATCTTTGTGCAGTTACTATTATTAAAAACTTGCATTATACTTTAATAAGGGGAACGTCCCGTACAAAGCGTGGATCATACCCACTACAATATACCGGGAATATCCCGAGCAAAGCATACATATGCAATCTCTCGGAACTCCCCCATAAGTGTCTATAAGTGTATGACCAGGGGGCGACTTCCCACAGAACGAGATATCCAAGAAATATTAAAAGCCGCGATATCCTTGAACGCTGGCTGGACCCCCACCGTTCAGTAATCCTCTGGCCCAGGAATTAGCTGAACGGGGTGACAGATCACAAGATAATTCCGAGGATACCAACCTACGGAATTGCATGAACACTACACTTTATCAAAACCGATCCTGTGGATTACAAAACCGATCCTGTGGATTACAAAATCTACGGAATTACTTAGTATATTAACTTGATCTATAAAACAAATAGATACGAATTCAACAAAATATGAGTTCAGATTTAGACGCTAAAGTTTGATCTATTACACGGCAGTTGATTACGAACCTAGCAAGAAAAATAGCAAAAACGCCAAGAAGATTAAGCAACTGAGATCAATCCCCAGCATACTAGGTATGATCTACAGAGAAGGAGCATTATCCGCTGGTGTCTCCTTTAACGACGAAGGAACGCTACCACCAGATGAGGGGCCGGAGGATCCTGAAGGGAGCGTGGGCACGGGACGTCGAGTATAACTCTTGCTTATTCCATGGGTCTTATTGAGATCCAACTCAATCTCACCAACAGTCCTGTTAATCTCCTTCGCCAACTGCTTACGAGCCACAAAGACTATAGCTACGCTCTTCATCTCAGCTTGATTTAGGGAAATGGAAAGATGGTCCGCCTTTTGAGTAGCTTGCCTCATCGCTTCCTATTGAGACGAAGCCAGACCCCGATGGTAGCCGACCTGGCCTTCCAATTGAACTACCTTAGCCTGAGCTTCGGTAACCTTCTCATTCGCAGCCTGAAGCTGTCCTTGGAGCTCTGCGGATATTAGAAGAGGACAGTGAGTCACGACAAATACGACACAAAGCATACTCGATGACAAAGACATACCTTCACAATGGTTAACCGCGGAATCCCTTGCTTCGATTCCAACCCCTTGTTAAGACGGTGCATAGTCACCTCTAAGATTTTCTCATTCTTCGATTCCAACCCCTTGTTAAGACGGTGCATAGTCACCTATAAGATTTTCTCATACTCAACCTGACGAGCCACATCAGCTCGAGAGATGCGGATAAGGCACTACTAAGAGCACCGGATTACGCCCTAGCGTCATCTCTCTCCTTAGCAAGACGTCGCATATAATCCCGCACATCAAAGGGATGAGAAGAACGCGCTTGCCGCAGCTCCTCTTCCATATCATTAAGCTTAACTTCTAAAGTGGAAATCTAGCCGCAGGCTTTCTCAAGATTATCCCGCGTCCATAAAAGAGCCCCATTGAATAAATGACGGTCATGGTTGTTTTGATTTTGCAGATATACCAAGCAAAACTTTTTCTTACGACATTCTTCGGCCATAAAGTTATGGACATCCGCGCGAGCATTCCATTTCGCTGATTCGCTCTTGAGTTTTTCAACTAACTCAGCGATACGACCTTTTTGACGAATTCTCTCACCCCGAAGCCACATCAGCTCAGGGATTCCGCCCACTGAAGATAGTACAGCGGGAGGAGGGAAGAAGAAGATAACTCAGAACATATATGGGACATCTAATTGGCAAGGGAGAGGAGGCACAGACCTGAAATAGACAAAGAATTCTTCTCAGCCATCTCCAGCTTTCCCTTAACCGAAGCTAGCTCAGAACGCAGCCTCGCTTCTTCCGCGCCCTGGTGTTCCTTGCGCTTAATAAGGTCCTTCAGCTCTTTTATTTCCTCATCTTTAGCAGAGGCCGCGGCTTCGGCACTCGAGAGCATCCCTTCACGATGGCGGAGTTTCGCTTCTAACTTAAGAGACTTGGCCTTGAAAAGCCGGTAAAGATTATGGTTACCATACTCACTCCTCATCATCTACGAATCAAAAGGGGAAGTTAGCTCACATAACACAGCTAAGTAAAATCAGGATTAGAAAAAGCAGGACAAACCTCCAATAAACGTTGCTGAGGATAACCGTACCGGTACCCATCAGCGATGGCCATCATACCAGCAACAGTAGAGGAAGGATTCGCCACAAGATCAATACCGCTGGCCACAAGATTATTGTCCCATTCTTCATCTACCACCTCCTCAGGGATTAGATCCATATGCTGGCGAGTAAAGGAATCCGAACTCTTTTCCCCTTCAACTACAGGGGCAGGATGCAGCACGACAAGCAATCCCTTCTCTTTAAGCCAACCCAAAATAAAATCATCGCCATCCGCAATCAAGGATTGCGGGAAATCATCGGAGGTGGAATCCGAGGGCTTCCCATCAAGTGAAGCACCAGTCTTTCCTTGTACCAAAGCCCCACCGACAGCGGAGGAAGCGCCACCAAAACCCTCGGGATGAACCACCAAAACTTCAGTATCTGGTCCGCGAGATGACCCACCCACGCATCTACCTTTAAGGACATCCCAGTCATCACCAGGGGAAAGCAGATTGAAATCCGAGACAAGCCCCATAACTGCGGCCATATAGAAAGATTGCTCCCTGGACAAAACCTTACCAAAAGAGAACTCACCGTAAGCACCCCCATCCTTGTCGCTACTAACCTCAAGAGCAACTCCCTTGCCCTTGTCTACGACAGTCCGCTGCAGAACAACCTCCATATCCGCGGCCCCACTCGACTTAGTTCCACCAGCGTCCTCATCAACACCACCACCACCAGTGGCCTGATCACCATCACCTCCACCGACGCCCCCATCAGCGCCACCAACACTATTTCCTTCATGAAAAGGTGGAGAAGTATCAATATGCTCTTCTTCATCGGAAACATCCTCATCAACGTTCACTGGACTGTTCACATCCTCGAAGTGCGTATAATCTTCGGTGGGAGAATTTGACGATTGCTTGGGATTGATCTTTTTCTTTCTAACCACCTGCGAGACATAATAATAAATAGCCGTGAGTATCTCCTTTCCTTGGCGTAATCAACATTACTTAAGAAAATGAAGGGGCATATATACGAAGAAAACAAACACACCTTAGCAACATTAGTATTCTGTGGAGGAAGGTTAGCGTCGGAGATATCCTCGTCATCTGCGTCATCAACATCACGACTGTAAGCAAAATCCATACCTTCGAAATTCATCTGCCAAGGGCAGTAATGGGCATAACGAGAAGGAGAGGCTTCACGGTAGGAGCTGTCAACAGTAGGCTGCCAACCATGGGCTCCGGGGACCCAACCATAGGCCCACAGACCAACCACTTCGAGAACAGTGGAAGACCACTCATAGTCATGATCATGTTTGATTCTCTCATCAGCGGGAATAGGAAGACCTTCAGCACCAGGAATCCTCGCCATCTTGGAATCGCTTACTTCGCTTAAAAGGCGAATTTAACAGGAGCAATATTCCGCAGATTCACAGACCACGGCTTACGTGTCTTCCTATTAACATAATCTCCAAAGGACTTTTTGAAATTTTCAGGAGTATACCACCCTTTCTCCTCTTCTAAGTTGGGGGTATAGTAGGTCATCATCGTTTGCCATTTTCTACGAAGATAGCACTCTCGAAGATGACGAAGATAATTTCCTGTCAACTGCTGCACCCCACGATTACGACTTTTCTTAGCAGTGTCGCGGCTAGACAGGACCCGGTAGTAGAAATCATCACCAGCTTTATATAAAGGCAACATCAAACCATCTTCGAAAGCACCCACGGTCGTCAATAAATTAAAGGCATCGTACTGATAATTAGGGACCATCTCATAGGTTATATCTTTATCAGGGGAATGAAAGCATACTTGGAAGTGCTAAAGACCGTGCTTCACTTTGAAGGCTTCAAGATTGATGTGTCTGAAAGTGAACTTCTTGTTACCCAAAGGTAAAGGACGAAAAGTAATTGCAGAGTAATCCTCGTAAGTGTCTCCTGTATCATCTTCTGCAGAGCACGCTACCTTCTTCTGTGGAGGAACTGCATCTCCCAAAGATTCTGTCTCCGCAGCCTTCCTCTTCGGAGGCTGATTCTTAGTTGACTTGCCTGATCTAGGCGCAGATGAAAGCGGAGGAAGATTAGTCCGAGGGGGGGCATGGTACGAAGAGGCTGTGCATCTAGAAGTTCGGTGCGTGGATTCTAATGTTTCTTAGGAGACCCATCTCTAGGATGATTCGCGGCATATCTAGATCCCTGCGGCGGATCACCTCTTTTGAACAAAGGTCTCTGACCAGAGGACGAGGACGTTCGTCTATCCCGAGGATTACCCTGAATAGGAAGAGGCGAAGTTCCACCCCTAATATTGGCATCTCTCCGAGGAGACCTGTGAGGACTCGGCGGAGGAGTTTGATAAGGAACCCGCGGATGATCAGACATATCTGCGGACACAAACACAAATAAAAGAGCAAGTAAGGGTCAAAGAAGATCGAAAAACAAGAAAATCTCAAGAACAACATCGAACGTGAAGAAAACCCTAGGTTTCATCCACAGCCATTTAAGCTCTCAAACTACTACTCAACTCAAAAGAAGGAAAAGAGAATCAAAACCTAGCCGGTAAAACACACGGCTCAGCAGCAGCAACTTCCAATCCCATGATAAGCATGGGATTAAAACCCATCATGATTCATCACCAGAAAATCAAGAACTCAACAGGGGCAAAAATGGCGAATAAGCTAGAGGAAAAATCCTACCTGAACTTCAGTGATTAAACGAAATAGCGATAGCGAGGACAACAGAAGCAGCAATGGCAACAATAGTAGTAATGGCAACAGTAGCAGCAACGGCGACAGCAGCAGCAGCAGTGGTAATGGATGCAGAAGAATTTAAGAAGATAAAGAAGAAAGTGCGGCAGAGAATAAATAGGGAATGTGAATTTAATTCACATTCCCTCGTCCTCTTCTCTTTTATAGGACCAAAAGAAGCCACCCGTTATCCAAGGGGCAGTTATGGCCGGACATGGGAAACGTGCACAATTAATGTCGATAACTCCTTTTTATGAGAAGTTATGAGGGGAGAGATAAAAACGTACCGCACGATTCTTCTTACAACTATGGTTGGCACCCAGTCACAAGAATAGGGGCAAATTGTAAGTACATGTATTTATTTCCCTCACCACGTGTACTATCAAGCCCACGTGGAGGCCACGTCTTAAAAGTGGATGACACATAGGGGCACCCGAAGGATCCAGACGGCGTGCCATATGTCGAGTTCAACAGTCGAAGATGGAAGAGCATAAAAAAGAAGGTATCCTCACATAACACCAAAGAACTGCTCTGCTGCACTTTATCTCATCACGAGGCGAGATATGATCAACGGCTGGGGAAAGTCCAACTGACACAGACGTGACCAGGGAAGACTGACACCGCCTGGTGCGAAGGGTACGTGTCAATTGATCGACGACAAGAACGAAGATTGGCCAGCGTGATGAGCATAGGAATCGTAGAAGGCGCGGGATGATAAAGAGGTCCGCGGACTATGCGCAGAACACAAGAAGATAAGACTACAGCAGCTCTTTTCTAGGGGGGGGCCTTGGATAATCTATATATATATATCCCTTCCTAATGCGAGAAGGGGAGAGGTACATTGGGGGAGAACTAGAGAATAGGAGAGAGAAACCAGTAAGAAGTAAGTATGAGCATCAACCTTCGGGTTCCATGTATCACTCAAAGTCTTTCGACTGTTCTTGTAACCATTTACCACATAGTGAATACCCCCCAGACCTGTGGATGTAGGCCTTAGAGCTGAACCACATAAATCCTTGCCTCATTTACATTTTGTATTTATCTATCTTTATGTGCGTATGTATTTCTTAGATCTATCATTATGGATGTTGATGAGACCATGACAAACCCGCGGGGTTTGGAATCAATGAATCAACATCTGTCCAAGCACCTCATACTATATGCATACCTTAATGCATGCATTCAGTACATGCGGAGATTGTTTGTGAACACGCTGATGCCTACGTGATTTTCGTGTTCACAGTTATATCTCCGCCGGTGATGAAATTTTGTTGTTGACTTCTTTTTTGTACTAGATCGTTGACGACGTAAACTTCATCATCTCCTTGGTCGTGAGCCCTTTAGGTGATATCATCAGCGACAAACTTGGAGGTAATTTGGCTTGCTCCGTCTGATACTGGCGTTGCTCTGGTAATGGTTTCTCTGTCAGATTCTTGAGATGAGTATCTCCTTCTAAGTGGCTTCTGCATCGACTTGGTTTTTGAAGAGAGTCTTCAATTCAGAACACTAATAGGATATGAAGTATTCTGGTCTTCTTCAGGAGTTTTACTGTAAGAGAGTTTGTGGTTATCAGAGTAACACCATGAGTGACAAAAAGTGATACCAGGAGTATACTTGGTATTGACAGAGAGATAATTAAAAGTTTTTGAACCCAATCTAATCTCAACCATTTTCGATTTTGATTTTTGCATTCAAGAGGTTGATCTCCCACTGTGATCGCCAATTGTTTGTACCTAAAAAAAAATCTAGAGTAAAACAACGTATTTTAAAAGTACTTTAAGTTCTAGAGATCAAAATCGTACAAGGCGATACTAAACCAAATGATGGTAGTTCCATCCTTGCTTCGGTCACAGAGAATGATGATGGGTTGATCTTAGGGGAAGGAATGGAAATTTAAGGAATCACTGCGGTGATGTATTTGAAGTGTGAAGTTGTTGAAGTATTGTGTGTAGGCTAAATTTATAAACATAAGCCAGTTTTGACCGTATTTCTTTCATGGAGAATGAAACCATCTATTTATAGTCTTAATGAACACATTGATTGCTCGTACGTAGTAGAGGTTGTGAAGGAATGGAGATCATGGAGTTAGTGGTGAAGTCATGTATGTTATGTCAGGGTAGACCATATGACCATTACTTCATTACTCTTATAACTGCTCCTAACTGTCACCACTATTTGTTATGTTCCCATCATGAGGTGTTGCCACGCCGCATGTTGTAGTAAACTGCCAGAGCAATACCCCAATAAGTATCCCCATGTGACATATTTGATATCTCGTGGAGGATAGTGGAGTCATGGACTACCTCTTATTTTTAAGTTATATCCATGACGTGCTGATACTAGATGCTCAGCTCTGAATAGATTGACTACTATCAAGTATTATTATAGTGACAATAAGTCGATGAATGACTTGTCTAATAGTTTACTATATCACCATAGCCTGAGCTTTGACCTCTAATGATGATGTCATGGGCATCTGAGCAAGATGATATTCAATAATAATTTCAATGAACAATGATGACATTTTAGTGATGATCTCATTTGGGTGATTTAGTTAGAGAATATTAACAACTCATAGTTTAGAGAAGGTAGCTCGGAATCGAGATGTACATCGTAAGACAAAGGCATGGTATTGCACAAGAATGAAATCTTGGTATGTCACCAAGACTGAAGGCGTGGTCTTGCTCCAAGGCTGAGAACTTGGTATATCACCAAACTGAAGGCTTGGTCTTGCACCAAGGTTGAGGGATTTGTATGTCACCAAGGATGGGCGTTTTATGACATCTCAATTCAATGATTTTTTTTGTAAAATATTTGTGCCTTCGGGCTCAAGGATGTAGCTCAGACTCGAAACACACATGCAATTGTATCAACATCAAAAATTCACAAATCAATAAATTATTTTTTATTATTATGTATTTTAATATCTTAAGTTTGTTGGGTAGAACAATCAAAAATGAGGAAAAAAATTAAATAAATAAAAGTTGTATTTAACTCCATTTTGATAGAAGTGATCTGAAACTGATGAGCTCCTCAATTCTCCGTAACAACAACATGATACGTTGTTGATGGGTGAAAGCGATTTGCTGGTTTCGAAGAAAAGTGGAGGGTTGTGTAACAGGCGGATCCCCAATTAAGCAAATTTCCTAAAAATTTAACAGATGTACTACACGGGAGTGCTTTGATTTCGAGAGGTCAATCTGTAAGACTCCGACCTAAACTAAGATAATTATTGTACCATAGTCAATTCAATCACAAAGAGGGATGAGGGTCGATTTGTAGGAGGGAAGCTAAGAATTGTGTGATATCAGTGATAATTTAAGGATTATGGATGTGTTGAAGACTTCTGCAAGTTTTATGAACCGTCAGTGAACTTTTGATCATATTTAGTAGTGTTCGACTGATATCCGTTGAATTGAGTTAAGTCTTGTTCATATAAGTTCGGATAAGTTGATTCTGATTAAGTTAGGTTCTCCAATCATGGATTAATGAACCTATTTATATTGCAAAGGTAGTTAACACATTGATCTCCAGTAAGTGTGATAGTTGCAGAGAAGTGGAAGAATTTGGAAGTGGAAAATCGTGGTTGAACCAGTTCCACACTGCGCGGGAGACTTGGTTGTTTGTCCATCCACTAGTGAATATCCCCCATGTGACATGATTGATGTCTCATGAATGTGGAGTCTGCAAGGCAGGCGTGTATTTAATTGGTCAATTGTTGGCTTGGATAGAACATGAGTCTTATCCTTGATGAATCGAGCATAATTGACAAATGTGATATGCTTTGAGGCTCATGGATTGAGCATAAGGCATATGTTGGGACATGAATAATGCATAGACGTCGAGTCTGATGAATTGTGATGTTTTATTTTACTAGTTGAGGCAATAATGATGCTGATAATTTGGATTGACGAGCATTGGTCTAATGAGATTGCTCGATGATGGACCTATTCTGATATGTTGAGCATTTGACAGGAAATCAGATATTGCTGAGTTATGTAGTGTGTTCATTCCTGATCTAATATGTCATGATTTGTCGAATGACAAAGTAGAAATTAGAGTATATTGAACCCTCGCCTAATAAAATATTGGGTAGTCGGCCAAGTGGATGACCATCCAATTCATGTTACTCTAGGACAGTCGAGCAACAAAAAAATGTTGGTGGCGGACCGAATATTAAACATTAATTAAAATATTGATAGTTGAATCAATATGAAAATTATTGATTTTTATCAGAATTAACATAAATCTGAAACCCTAATTTTGGAGAACTCTAGATCATGGATATGGAGAGTTGTCTGATGAGAGACGGCCATTGGTAGTGGAGAGACGGCTGAGCGTGTATGGAGAATTTTCCAGAAAAGGATTCACCAAAAATATGGAGAATTCTCCAAAAGAATGAAGAAGTGTGGGACCGGAAAGTCATGATGGCCAAGGGACTGGCCATGGTGGTGCTCGGGCCACCATGTCCCTCGTGTGTCCATTCCTGTGAGTTTTAGGTATTTGATTGGTCACTTGTGCAACATTTTGTATTTTTAGAAAATTTTGATCTTGACTGAAACTCTTGATTTTTGCATGAATGAGAAATTAGTGTTTTTTTCTCACACATCCAATATTTATAATATTAAAATAATATTTATTAGGGAAAATACCTAACGGTCGTGTGACCATTTGATTTTTGTAGGCTTTTTGGAGAATTGAGCAATATTTGGAGAAATATGGAAAACTAAGAGTTTGCACAAATGTGGGAGTTCAAGAGATAAGGGAATAATAATAAAAAGTGGAGAGTCGTGGGATCGGCCATGGCCGGCCGTCAGGTGGGCCTAGTCTCATGCGTATCTCTTTTCTTTTCTTTTTTAATTATTTTATTAACTTCCTTTTCCTACTTTGCATAGGTCTCCATATATCCTCGTTCGTCCATATTTTTGGGTGCTCGTTCGTGCATTATTGGTAAGTACACTAGCACCATTTTATCAAAAGGTGAATATTTATTACTGGGTGGTGGACCATATGCCCGAAAGGTGAATATTTATTACTAATCCATGAAATTCTGCTGGGAAAAGCCTTGAATTGAAGTAATGGAATATTGTAGTAAAAATAGAATATTTTTTAGGAATTCAATTGATGAATACTATAGTAGAATTATTTAATTGATGAATCTATACTAGCAAACAATCTGTTTAAGAGCATTATATTTATTCGAGAATTGAGGTATGAGGTAGTGGAAGCATCATACTCGCTCTGAATGTTTATTCTGCATAGTTAGGGAACATTTGCAATATCCTGAAGACGTTATTGCTATATATTAGTGGTCAATCCATGTAGGAACCGTCCAATCCTTCTTGATTCTATACAGAAGTGAATACTGGAATTGTTCAGTATTGTTGATGAAATATGCAAAATATTAAAAGCTCGGCTGAGAGGTTTTAATGATTGCATATTTATGCATGCTCTGAGAGGCTATCCACTCAGTCAGAGATTACCATGACATGAGATTTCATGTCTAAATTCTAAATATGAATTTCACATACTCGTCTGAAGATAGGTCAGAATTATGAAAAATTATAATTTTACAATTTTAGCCTTTGTCAAAAATCCACCATCAACATATGTATAAAAACTTTGGAAAACAGTGTGAGCTATGTGCTCAACACGTTGTTCTTAAGATGTTAGCCCTCATACGCTCAAGAGTGATGCTATATCGACGGAAGCCTCCAAGATAAAACACCCTACTACACTTATTACTAGCACTAGTAGTATATGCTCAACTTGAGCTTGGAAACATAGAAAAACCTTTAAGAAAATCTCGAGAGAAAATAACAGAAAACCATTATTTGTTAAGTCTCTCTAAAATATAAAGAATTTAGTTTCCTTAGATTTTTCAATAGGTTGAGAAAATCTTGTTTATGTAATCTCTTAGTACAACTTATAAGAAGTGAAAATTCCCCAATGTGGGACTAATAGGTTTTCCATCAAAAAAAGAAAACAAAGCAAAATACAACAAGTGTAAAGTGGCTGATAGGTCGAGGACTTGAACCGGCAGAGGCACGGTAATTTTATTTTCTTAAAAACTATAAAATTCATTTTTCATTGTTGTTTTCCAATAATATAAATGTTTGATATTCAGGGGAACAAAAAAAAGGCATGATTGTTGTTGTTTTCACGTGGAGTTAAACTTCTATGAAATCGGATATACCCAATCAAAGTAGTTTAATTCGCTCCTCGGACCTACTCGGTTGGGAAGAGAGCAGCGAGGAGCATGAGTTAAGACTTCAAACTTACCAAAACACAACTTAATATTTGGATATAATTATTAGATACTTAGAGTCCTCCTGATCATACATACTACTACTAACATCAAAATTAGGGGGGGAAATGATCATGTTAATCAAAATTTGCGAAGATCGGTTTCATAACTCGCCAAAACTCATAATCGATAATGAATTGAAGTTTTCCTCAGCAAACTAGTGAGTAGCGACTGATCCCTTGGAAATCGTCCTTGGAAAGCGATTTTAATGACATAACACCAAATATAAGTCATGTAAGTGAGATCACCCTTAGAGCAAGCATTATGGTGGCCAGAATGTGGATTTATCTTTAAAATGTGGATAATAACAACTACTATAGTGCTCACTTTCTCCACATTTCAGTAGATATCTTAGTTTAAGCTTAAGCATATAACATATAAGTAGCAGCATGTGGCTTAAGCCTAAGCGGTCAAAAACTATGTTTTCACCCTCTATGAAAGCTCAGTCTCTGCAAAAGCAGGAAAGCGAAAACTTATTAGATTTTACCCGTGTTTATTCTGCCTATGTTTATTTTTTGTTTGACACTTTTTATTTACACCCCGCTCATACTCAATCATGGTCATCCATTTTGTGTTAGAACTATATTTTCGGATCCGTTGGATCTCAACGATTTTTTTTTTACATTCCCATCACATTTTACTCACACTGCTCTTACACATCTCTCAAAAATTTGCTTATTTTGCACACAATTAATATACAATATTCGATCTGGTTCTTAATTTTAAGAGTGGATTTTCTTAAACGAATAGTACAACCAATCGTAAAACAAAGAAATGATTCCATTTATTAAAAATTTAAATTACATATGTTCTTCATCTCTCAATGTCCAAACAAAGCTTGTTAATTATTTCTTTGTCTATATGTTCCAATTAGCGACTTCAAAATGTTATTCTTAAAGATCGAACAAGAGAGAGGAGAACATAAATGCGGAAGCGTAAAAGACTACATTGATATTAATCTTGGTGGAATACAATCTATTTGATATTTTTGATTGTTTGATTCTTTCTTTCTTACTTACTTACAAATGAATACAACATGCCTATTTATAGGCTACAAAAGAAGAAGAGAACTATGCCTATGGAGGCTAACAACTATGCCTTTGGAGGCTAACAACTATGCCTATGGAGGCTTACCAAACAACTACTAGACAATCTAGTATTCTTGTTTGATTTGTCTAACCCTAGAACACTCATTTTACACATGTTAATTGTCTAATATTGACTCTAGACATCCTAGATATTTCTAGGTTAGTCTAGATAGGTGTGAATTCTTGACTAAGTTGGTGTTGAATATTCAACACTCCCCCTCAACACCTACTTTCCAACTTCTCTTTATCTTAGACGTTTCGGTCCCCTTCATAGTTTAAGGATGTTTCGGTCCTCTTCATAGTTTAAGGACGTTTCGGTCCTCTTCGGAAGTTTAAGGACATTATGGTCCTCTTTGGAAGTTTAAGGACATTACGGTCCTCTTCGTAGTTTTAGAACATACGGGTTCCATCGTAGTTTAGGGACATTGCGGTCCTCTTCGTAGTTTTAGAACATACGGGTTCCATCGTAGTTTAGGGACATTGCGGTCCTCTTCGTTTCAGTAAAATACTTCTTGTACTCTTTGGACAACTCATAGGATTTTCACCCACTTTTGTTGTTCTCTATCTCATCACCACTTGGTGATTGCTTCCATTTCTTCACAATCTTTTTGTTGTTTCTTCTTCTCTTCTTCTTTTTTTCCGGTCATGCTTTTGTTGCGAAAACCTTCACACTTCTTTGATTTGGTTATCCAGATTCTCTCACAATCTTTCATTTCGTCAAGCTTCTTCCACAAGCTCTAACTATTTTTCTTCTTGTTATTTGATGTTACAAATTTGCCACTTTATCCAGATTTGCCACATTTATGAATTCGTAACAGATTTGCCACACTATGACATAATTGTCACACTTTTGTTTCCCTGATCATCCTTGCATTTAAACAAACATCTTGTCTGCATCTTCTCTATTTTGTTTGAGGCTTTCAGCCCATCTTCAAATCAGCTTCAACTTGCTCTCCTGTCATGACCATCATCACCGTGAACATCATCCTTGCTTCTTTTTTTCTTTTTCTTCTAGAGCTCTTCCATCACATGCGAAGAAAGTTCCCATGGGCATCATGCTTTTTTTTTTTTTTTTTTTTCTTGCTTTCTTGAGCAACACCCTGTCTCCACTGCCACCTTCACGTTCTTTAGCAAACATCAATCATGGCAGCAACTCATCATCATTTCCTTCATTTCAGAGTTCTCACGAGTTGCTGAGTTGTGAAAAGAGCCATGGAAGCCACCCAGGAATGTGCATGAGGAGCCGTGTCTCGCCGTCCCCAAATATGGAATCGCATGAGTGCACCGTGATACGTGACAAAGATACCTCAATGGAATACCCATGACTGAAAGTTCACATCAGTCCTTTGAGCACAAGAGGTTGTACTCCCTCAAAAGTCGGCACCTTCCCACTTAAAGTTGGAGGCTCGCCTCCAACTCTCGACTTCGTCCTTTGATGTTCGCCCGTATGGCAGGTGTCGAGCTCATCCCGGGGCATGCTTTCCAAGCCACACAGCTTCCTACTTTCTTCGTTGTTAACCTTTTTTTTTTCTTTTTTTTTTTCACGGCAACTTTCATACCGTCCTCATATCATGTTTTTTTTTTTTTTTTTTTTTGGACAATCAACATGTTTTTTTGATACCACGTTTTTGTGTATCTAAAAAAAACTAGTTCCACACGTACACTTACTTGGGTGGTGAAATCCAACACACATAGCCGCAACCCCATAGCTAGCACCATCATAACGAGAACTTAAACCTAGTTCCACACGTGTATCTAAGGTTTTTGTTAAACCTTCTATACTCAACACCATAATGAGAACTTAAACAATAACAACCAGATTTTTTTTTATTTTATTTTTTTAGTTTCTCTAGCTCTCTTCCTCTCCTCTCTCTTCCTCTCACCTTGCTCTGATACCATCTTAAAGATCGAACAAGAGAGAGGAGAACATAAACGCTGAAGCGTAAAAGACTACATTGATATTAATCTTGGTGGAATACAATCTATTTGATATTTTTGATTGTTTGATTCTTTCTTTCTTACTTACTTACAAATGAATACAACATGCCTATTTATAGGCTACAAAAGAAGAAGAGAACTATGCCTATGGAGGCTAACAACTATGCCTTTGGAGGCTAACAACTATGCCTATGGAGGCTTACCAAACAACTACTAGACAATCTAGTATTCTTGTTTGATTTGTCTAACCCTAGAACACTCATTTTACACATGTTAATTGTCTAATATTGACTCTAGACATCCTAGATATTTCTAGGTTAGTCTAGATAGGTGTGAACTCTTGACTAAGTTGGTGTTGAATATTCAACAGTTATACAGAAAACTTAATGATTAAACTTGTAATTATTTAAAAAAAATATTAAGATCATATACCTACGGAACAATTGGTACCCATTTATAGTCGAAATGACCTTTTTTATGACAAATCCCTGATCAACATCACTTATGAAGTTAAAGACTAACAGGTTGGAACCATGGTTTTGATTCCCCACTTTTTATACTTCCTCCATATTATATTCAAATCATGTTACCTTATTTGCATCTACTTTTTCGTGGCTATTATCTTTCCAATAAGACTGTTTGGACTATTTAGTTGCAGCTTCATCAACTTCTTCGGCCGAGATTAAACTTCTTCGCACTGGTCTAGACATTTCACCATTTAAATAGGTACATTGCATCTTTCTTGTTATTGCTGCTAACTGGAGTTGAGAGATTTGATACATGATAAATTCTATAGTCTCACAAATAACTACATATTTTGATGTTAAAGTGCTTTGAAGATTTAGGTTTAGGGTATGAAAAATGTTAGCATAATTGGTTTGACGATTTTAAGAGTCAGAGAATCTAGCAGAGATATAGGGCTGAACTTAAATTTAAGAAGGGAAATTCAAAATTTTGGATTTCCGAAGAATACGAGTTAAATTTATATGAATTTCCAAAAATACCCTTACTGAAATGCTTCCAACAATTACTTTTCATAATAATGGAGTACGTTCTGTTATCCAATGTGAAGTATGATCTGATGAAGTAGGAGAAAAAACAGATTCCTGAAAAGTATAAAATTCTTAATAATATTGATGACTTATATTTGTTCACGAACTATAGAGGTTTGCAAACCCTGTTCGCAAACCTTACGGATATGAATTCGTAAAGTGGCGGGGGTTTGCAAACCCTGTTGATTTGAACTCATGAATTAGGAGGAGTTTCCAAACCCTGTGGATAGGGTTGTCAATAAACTTCCAAAATTCAAGATTCATTTCCGAAATTTCGACATCCTATAGGATTTAATCTGATTTTTTGGATTTCAGAACCAGATATATTATCGGAATTTACCCCGGCCCTTGACCTTATCGGAACCGGATTAGGCCATTCCGTTTGGCTAAGTTTTGAAATCCGATAATCCTAGCTAGGGGTGTACTAGTAATTTCCAACCCCTAGGATAAAGATGTCAAAAATATTATCGGCCTTCTCTTCTTATTCTGATGCTAATTTATTTATTTACTTCTAATGTAAACCAAACCCTGACTTTCAACTCTCCTTCAGCCTTTGTTCAGAACGTTATCTACTCTAACAGGATCACAATCTTCTCCAAATCATATTTCCCATAAGTCTTTCTCTCTTTTTCCCGATTAAAAAAATGGGATCATATAATCTAAATTCTCGAATCAAACTTCATGCCATTTATAATTTCATTTGTTTTCAAGTGAAATTGAATTCTTTTTAGATTGGCTCTATTTTAGGTCTTAATTAGAACTTGATTGTGTTAATTTTTTTCTAAATTATGGGGTGAATTTTCGCCTGTATATTTAACTATACAATTGCTTGTATTCAGAGTAGGAAGAAGCTTCAGTTGGGGTCAACTTATGCAGATAATGCTAATCCTTGAACTGGGGTTAATCCGTTCTTCACAATAATATTCATTATATACAATAAAAAAATACCTCATATTTTATAAGGGACCTAGTGTATATCGATTGATATAGGTCTTCACATTTACGTTTTTCATTTGTTAATCGCATTTGTTGGATGACATTTAGCGGTAGTTATGAGTAATCTGATACATGTATTGAAACTAGATATACTAGTCTAATGATATTCTGATACAATAGAAATCCATTACTTTGGAGTTTATGAACTGCACAGACCTTGTTTATTAGTGATAGTAATTTCTTAGCAGGTATCGGAATTTATCGGATTTTTTGATAGCTTAACATATCGGAAACATATTATATTTTTCGAATTCTGTCGGATGTTAGATTTCAAAATTTCGATAACAGTTACCCTATCGGAATCGTTTGGTCAAAATCCGACGGAATTTAATCCGTTGACAGCCCTACCTGTGTACCTGAATTAATGAAATGTTTTGGGTCTTTTATTTCCTACTATAGGTTAGTCATTTTTAGGAAGGGGTTACCTAACCGTTTCGGATTCTTAAAAGCTATGTTTTGTGACCTATATAAATAGATATTAGACCTTGTAGAAAAATTAAGGAAGGATTAGCAAAAATATATTTTTGGAGAGATTGAGAGAGATTTCTTGTAATAGCTTTTGGGGTAAAAGCTAGGGTTTCGTAGAAAGTGCAAATTGGTGAGGAACAAGAGACAAGATAATCATCTCGCTTAATTGTTATGGTGTAACCAGTATTTATTGGGATTCACACAGTGAGTTGTAATCGTTTCTTCATAGTGGATTCAAGTTGGTGCAGCTTTAAGTGGACATCCAAAATATATATGCGTTGTCTATATCTTTGAACCACTATTAGTATTAGTCTTATGTCTTGTGAATTTTATTTCTCTTTACCGTTGATGACTATCGTATGCGTCAAAAATAATTTCACTTTCTCACTTCAACTAAATATAGTATGTGATAAGAAAAAGTCCGTTCCACGGAAGGCTTATGTTGTTATGCAAATTTCAGTTTTTAGTAACCAAGGGGGGATTTTAATTTTATCAAAGCAAATAAGAATAATTGAAAGCAAAGTAAATAATTAAAAGTAATCAATAAGAGGAAGATATTGGTCACGGGATAGTATCATTCACAAACATGTATTTTCATCAATGACTAGAATTGAAATTTTAATCTCTCATTTACTAAAATTCCTAGGATATCTTGATCGCAATAATATCCCGTTTATCTCCCGATTTTATCACAAACACATTACAATATGCACATGTGAAATCTACCTTGAAAGCAACCTAAAGTGTAAAAGCACAATTAAGGTCAACTCCCTAAGACCAATAATTTCTATGAAATAAGACTAATCAAAGTAATCGAACGTGTAAAAGAATTAATTCGATTCATATGTGACTAGTAGGATATATCACTACAAGCACTACTCACAATTATGCTACTTGTGATCAGAAATTATTCAACTTTTACGTATTGAAAACCTTAATCTAGCAATAGGTATGAATGCAAATCGGATTGATTCCGAACTCAACCAAACAAGCATTCAAATCATATAACAATATTAATCATGAATCATAAACAATAAATTATTGAGAAAAAACTAATTCATTGATGCAAATATTATATTTGAGAAATCAACTTTATCCCATAACCAATAATAGTATTTAGTTACTTATAGCTATGGAGTTCATCATCATAATATTAATGTAAAGAAGATGAAACATAAAGCAAACCCTAGTATCTGACTCTCTCCAAAGCTCCCAGTAAAAAAATACGTGATCACCAAAGTTGTAGAAGTCTTTCCCTTTTATCTCTTCTTCTTTCCAAAAGTCCATAAGATAGAAGTCCACCAAGCCCATATAACTATGTGTAGAAATAACCCAATAAAATTCTTACCAAAAAGTAGTCGCCCGAAAACTGGGGTCATCACCAGAAATTGGCTGGAAAACAACCGGGAAAGTGATCGGAAAGTAGTTCAGGTGATTGGCAAAGTCCACCCGGTCACCTGTCAAACGAGTCAGTCAACACGGTCAAGCTCAGTGAGTCACACTGAGTCGAGTATGAGTCAGATCAGCTAACTCATCCGAGTGGGCTGAGTTGGTATTGGCAAGGCCATTGCACTGGCCTAAGCTCTGTTGCACAATCATTGTGCAGTAGCATTACCCATCCAGCCATGATGGATGCTTCATGCACATTAAGCCATCTTGCCCAGGCCATAACCAAGTTAGCTCCATGATTTCCCTTCACCCTTCATTCCATCCTCAACTATACTGTAGTTCAATACTTTCTACTCCATGGCAGCAACACCCAGCCTGAAACATTCCATGTAGCTTCTACCAACTTGGCCCTTCTTGCGGCTGCAAAATCAACTACCACTGCAATAAACCACCTGAACTGCAGCTCTACCAATTTTTGTTCAGTTCCAACTCCACCTACCATCTGCATCTCAAGCCTAAAAGTACTAACAAACCCATTTTCTCATCCATCTAGCTCACTTCAATTATATGTATAGCTTCATGATCTCTGCATTATACACAGCTTATACACAGACAATACCGATGCAACCACATTGGAACTTCACCAGAATCAACACCTGTAATACCTTCTTATCTGCAGCTTACTTCACTTAACTTCAGCCACAATATCAAGACCCTTCCAACACCTCAAACAGCTTCCCTACCACCATCTCACTACCAGCACCTGCTATTCTTATTCAATATCCATTACTGTACATAGAATTATATTCTGCATCTGTACCTTCACCTGCAACATGAACCCAACAGACACCATTCTTGCACCAGGCCCATCTCTGCTCAAATACATTCAATCCTACAGAATTGCACCTTTGGTTCAGTCATTTGCCAGATCCATTCATTTATCCATAACATCACCACCAACTCATCCACCTTATTGCAACTGTAAATTCAACTCAACTGCAACAACATGCTCTAACTGCAACTGCTCTTGTCAGTTCAGCCCTGTCCTAACATACATCTAGCACATTCATTCAATACCATTTCAGACCCTGCGACAGTAGCTTGTCCTTCCTCCTTGTATTGCAGCAATACCATCACCAAGTCATTCATACATCTACTTTATTTCAGTAACCCATGAAATCCACATCTTCCATCCATTCATAGTATCACCAGAATATTATTATCAGCTCAATACTTGAGCCATTTCTTCTCAATTCTCACAGATATGCAGCTGCATTTCAGACCCTTCTCAAACTCCTCTCTAACTCAATTTCAGTCTGAACCCTTCATTCTTGGTTTCAATTGCTTCAAACATTCATCACATAGCCTCCATATGCTTGCAGTCACTAGTAATGGCAGCAAACCCATCTTCTCTGATTCCACCAGAAACCCATTCACAGATTCTTCTTCCTATCTTTTTGATTCAAACACGAACCCAATATTTCTCTCATCCAGCATCAATAGAATCTCCCAGATTCACTTCTATGCAACCCTAGTTCCCACTTAAAACAACGAACATCATCTTCATCAATTCAATTCAATTCAATTCTATTGCAATCCATCGATTCCATCTTCGTTTACTCCATGCATTCATCGATTTCAGGCCAAGAGATTTCAGATAGCTGCCTCCGTTTTCATTTTGAATTTCAGGCAAACACTATTGGAATATTATGGACCGTGTGCGCAAGAGATCAAGATGATCGTACTTGAAGCGAAGACCAAGTAACGGTGCAATCCTTGCAGTCAAACGAAGACCAAGCCAACTATAAAGTCTAGAGAATATTATGCAATTAGTTTTCCAGATATGCATTTACTTACTATTCAAAGATATGTTGATGAGATATTATCTTCTAGGTTTAATTTACTCTATAAATAAGAGTGCGAGTGTATATGTAAAACTATCTCAGCATAGTCTGATGATCATAATATAATTCACCCCTTTGGGGTTTTGTCAGTAGATGTAGGCGTTAGTGCCGAACCACTTTAATCCTTGTCTCCTCCATTTGATTTGGTACATAGATTATTTATTTTGATTTATTTCTTTATCATTGATTAATCTTTATTTTCTTTATCAAATCAATGATATCCATGTTAGTTTTTATCTACATATTAAAATCTAACAAACACAGCCACCATTCTCTCTCTCTCTCGGTTTCAGATAACAATAAGAGCTAGCACTATGGTGCTAGATATCCCTTCCCTATCCCTCAAATAAAGGGAAGGGATGGCACACGAAAGGAAATCCTTCTATGGTGTGTTGCTATCCCTTCCCTACACTCTACGCGTACTCAGTCCGCGTATGCATAGTGCCAAACGGGTACTCAGTACGCGTATTTGTAAACTCGTTGACTTGACTAAATACGCGAACTGAGTACCCGTTTGATAGGTTTAAGTTAACAGAACTCGTTACTGTCGCCCATTTCATCTTCTTCACTAAAACCTTTATTCCCTTTTGCAGTTGCCCTCATTCGATTTTTGTGTTTATTCCGGTCGATTCAGTTGGTAATATCAAAAGGGTTTGTTGGTAACACGAAGGGGAAGGTAATCCTTCAATCAATTTTGAATTTTGTCCACAAAAACATCAAAGGTTAGTGATTAGAATGTTAGGGTTTTAAATTTTATTTGAGTTTGATTTAGATGAAATTTGAGATGTTTTGTTGATTATAATGTTGTTTGATTGTTGTTTGATATTGTGGGACGTTTTTGATTGAGTTATTGATTTTTTGTTGATTTTTTGAAATAGGGTGTTGTGTATGAATGAATTTTGATATGTATAAGATAGTGTAATTGATGATTTGGGATTGTAGAATGATTAAGAGCATATGTATTATGTATATGACACATTGGTGGCAAATTGATGAATGTTTTGGTATTGAAGAATGATTAAATGTATATACATATGGTATTATGTTTGATGTTTTTTTATTTTGGTAGACAATGTGGCTAATATGTAGACAATTTAGCTAATATGTAAAATACATGATTTATGATCGTTGTTTGAATATGTAAAATAAATGATTTATGATTGTTTTGTGATGATTTTTGTGTACATGTGTGCCGTAGATGAACAATGTTGATTTTCGACGAATTATGGAAGAGAGATTGCCCGTTTCTTCAACGGAACATAGTGATCATAAATTGAAAATTCTTGATACGTCTAATACTAGGATGACTTTGTTGAGATATCGCAGTACCATAAGTACAATTCATGAAGTGTATACCTCAATTTCTAAGTTTCCTAATGCTAAAGTGATTGTAGATAACTGTGGGTTCGGTTCAGGTTTTCAAGTACAATATCCAAAACTACCAGGCAACTGCCTTACTACCGGAATATTTGAAAGGTGGTGGCATAACACCAATACATTTCACTTCCCTAGTTTTGAAATAGGGTTTACCCCATTAGACTTCACTCAAATTACCGGAATTCCAATCGGTCGAGGAGATCCCATATCATTGGAATCAATTAGTATGGAGCAAATACATGAAATTTCTCCCCAGACCATAGGATGTTTGCTCCCATATATTGAGGCGAGACCTACTATTAGAAGAAAAAAAGGCACGAACCACGTTATCGTTACTGGAGTACAAGAAGTAATTAGAGATGAAGAAATAGTCCCCTTGAGACAGAAACTTGTGGATAGATGCAACGGGATCAAGAATATTATAATTAAATCGTTTCTTGAACATTGATTCGGGCTGGAGAACGATGTAATAATGCAGGAGCATATGGAAAGATGGTTTTTGATTTGGGTTATTGTGAATGTTTTTTTCCCAAATAAAAAAAGTGTTGTTGAGGTTAAATGGCTTCGTATAATAAGGGATTTAAGTGTACTGAGGAATTATGATTGGGGTTCGGCGGTGTATGCATATATGTTAAGGGGCCTGAGTACCGGAGTCACGAGCAACGCTCCTGAGTTGCAGTTCTTCTCGTTTCCTTTGATGGTAAAAATCTCTACCCTCTCGTAATCTTACTTTCCTTTTTATTTAATTTTGTTACCACTATATTTTTATAGTTGTTAATAACAACGTTAAATTTTGCAGCCATGGTTTTGGGCTTATTTCCGATGGCTATTTCCCTATACAAAGGCTGAAAGTGAAAATATATATATGTGGCCAGCTGGTAGGTTATATGATGGATCCCAACGAGAGACGAAAAAATGCGGTCAGAGAGATACATGTACCCATTTTATGACTATTGTTCGTAACCAAATTGATAACTTTGCATTCGATTCCGTATACTGGTCGCCATGGTAGGAGAGTCAATGGAGAAGTAAACCCGAGGTGGAAGAGGCTAAACGAATCTCAGTAACACGTAGAGTTTTTTTACGATCCATTTGATCACGGCGTCCTGTACCTGGGAGAACGATGTCTCAAACAAGTTCTTGGATTGACCGTAATACCGTGCAACCCTCCTGATTCAATAGTAGACATCAACAATGCATATTTGTACACAGACCAGAATCTTAATAGCCTGCATTTTGATGAAGTATTCGATCGATAGTATAAGTTATGGTGGAAGAAGAGGTCAATAGGGAAGTATAGGGGTGTAATTGTACATGAAGCAAACCGGGATTTGTATGGCACCCAAGATAACGATGCGTATGTACGTCGACCAGCCCCGCAACGCCAAATCACATACACACAAGAGTTGGTGCCCGTCGACTGTCATCTCTTCCCATATCCACCAAGCCAAACGACGAATAAGATATGTGGCCCCGACTTTCAGGCGTCTGAGTTATCGGTTGGAATGGAGTATTTGGGAATGTTTCCTAAATCCAACTATGATGTTAGCTTGGGTACACCTGTGAGTATAATATAACCTTTAATTCTAATTTATTTGACTTGTGAAAAAGAATTATACTCACTTCCTTCCTTGTTGTTTACAGGAGATGTGGCGCGATGCTTATGTGGATATGGAACAAAGATACAAGGATACACAACAACAATCCTACGACTACATAGCGGAGCTGCAACACCAAATAAAATACGGTGAAGCACCCCGTGTGATATTTGTGAAACCGTATGAAGCCCCATATACATGTGAGTCATCTAGCCAAGGCCAGTCTCTGGAATCGGGCCCGTCGACCAGTTCTTTTGTTCCAAATAGTCAAGAAGAACCTTACTTAGGTCAAAATCCGGATGAGCCATTCAACCAAAGTACAACCACGTACCAACATCAGGGTAGTGGAAATTTTCCATGGTTTGATGTGTAAAAATGGCTAGTATTTAAATTTCTTAACATAACTGTTTTATTTTACAATATAATGGCTACTTATAACTTTTCTCTCATCATATCTCTATAAATATCTCTATAAAGATCAAATCACATTCTAGTTTAAAACCTATCCCAACAGACAATCATACCTCTGTTTTATAAAAATGGTAAGATTCAGCACTGAAGAAGATGTTACTCTTACGCAAGCATGGATTCAAGCCAAAAACAATAATTTTAACGAAGTTCAGGCTTCAGGCGACAAATTCTGGAAGAATGTTTTTGAATTGTTTGATAACATTTCTGGAAATCCGAACGCCAGAGACAAGGGAGGTCTTAGAGCTAGGTGGAGCAATATGAACAAGGAGATCATAACTTTTGTCACTATTCAGGCCGATGTTAACATACGCTTTCCTGAAATGGCATATGAACAAAGGGTAAGAATGTTTTACATATTTCTTTCACTTTTAAGTAAATAAATATACTTAAGCTAATTTTGATTTATAAATTTCAGATAACTGCTGCTCGTTTAGGCTATCTTAACCAGACGGGCGACAACTTTCCTCATGATGAATGTTATCAGCTATTAAAAGCGTTTTACGATACCTACAATCCTGACAAAATGTAGCTATATTGCAAGATGGTTTTAGCATCAGATGTTAATCAAGTCTTCGTCAAACAATCCTGAAGATTGATTGAATTTGAATGTTCTATCTTATATTTATGTAATTTTCGGATTTTCTATTAGGTTTCAGCATCAGATGTTAATCAAGTCTTCGGAACAACAATCCTGAAGAATGATTGTGTTTGAATGTTATATCTTATATTTATGTAATTTTCGGTTTTTGAATTGCAACTTTAAGCATCAGATGATAATCAGGTCTTCGGAACAACAATCCTGAAGAATGATTGTGTTTGAATGTTCTATCTTTCATTTATGTAATTTTCCATTTTCCTGTGTGTGTTTCAGCATCATAAATAGAGTCGTTTGTATTTAAAATCTTTGTTTGTTGTTTGAAGATAGTTAAAACAATTTATAATATCCGTCAAAAATAGCTGTTACAAAGTACAGGTTAAAAACTAGTTGTTGCGATATAGTCGTTCAAAATAGTCGTTATAAAAGTACATTACAATTATTGAATAAAAGCGCAGGTTACTAGTTTTACTAATCCCGGTTGCGGAACAACACGTGCAACAAGCCTTTAAACCTCTGGAGGCCTGCCGACATTCATTTCCGGATTGTAATAATCCATGTTACCCATGTTAGCTTTAAAGATTAAGTAACACTCAAATCATGTAAATTCACTACGAGTATCTAGTTGGTACACAAAATTTCCCATTTCCTCCTACGCAAAACAAACAAAAGGCAATAGGTTAGTGTGTAGAAGTAGACAACATTTTAAATATCATAACCATTTACGATGACGTACAGTTATCGCAACTGTCATGTGTTGTGGGGAGTAACCATGAATTCTTTTTTGAATTGCAACGTACTTGCGAACCATTATATCAATTCGAGAAATGCGTTGTTGAACTTGTCGTCTTGTTCGGTTATTAACGTTTCCGAACGCTTGTACAAAGCTGTCGAACACCAACGTGCATTGTTCATACACGGAGAGGTATTGAGTATCTTCAGTAGGCAGATTACAAGCATTTACAAACGTTGTGGTGATTGCAACATCTTCTTCTACGGTATACCCAACCATTACCATGTTATCTTCCAAAATCAGGGAAATTTTATATACTGAGGATACGCTTAAAATTTTGGATTGTTTAGGTTGAGGAAGATTTTGAAAATTTATAATAAGCAGTTAAAGTAGTCGTTGGGATTTACCCGTTACCAAAGATCAGTTGGAATAACAAATTAGAAATACATAAATAATTGTTACCGACATAAAATTAACTACACTACCGGAAATAAAATACATGATTACTTAAAATAAAATATAATTAAACTAATCTATTACAAATTGAACGGATTACAAGAAATAAAATATGACATTACTTATTAAAACGAATAAACACTTAAGCTAAGCTATTAAAAATGGAACGGATTATCTTGTTGCCTCTACATCTACTTGGCCAGTATGGCATTCTGTTGATATTCAAAGTACTTTTTTGCCTTTGGAGTCATCTTCTAGAGATCCAATTGCATTATTTCCCTTTCTTCTTTCATTTGAGCTACCTGAATTTGTTGTTGAGTTGTCTCTAACAACCTTTCCATAATTTGGTTTTGTTGTAGCTGACGAGGTGGGATAATCGATCGGGATTCTTTTAGATAATCAATAAGTTTACTGCCCGCGTCACTCATCTGAGAGTCTTGCGAGGATGGTGTGCCGGGTTTATTTTTCGTAACCCGCTTTTTAGCAATTTGCGCTTGGTTCCCTGCTCTGGAAATGCGTTTATCTCCTGTAAATCCACCAGACGAGGTTCCAGGTATAGTCATTGGGCTCGTAGTAGAGGTAGATCCTGATGCAAAAGGGATACCGCTAGGGATATTATTTTGAAATGGATTTTCGACGAACTGGCTTGAGGGTGGATTTTGGGAACTAGGGGGTGGGGAATTAAACATATTAGAGAAATTTGCATTCATTTGAGATGAAGGAGGATTAAAATCTTGTTCCATATATTCGGTTAAACCGACTGGTACAATTGGAACATCTTTAAGCATATCATACTCAACATCTCGTTCAAAATCTTTTCTATATATATCAACATATATGATTTTCGCAATTATGATGTACATCAATGTAAAGATACCGTAAATAAGATATTAGTAAACATATACAGAAACTATAATAAAAAAAATTAAATAACATACCCGATTAATTGAGTCAATGCCCGGATTAGCGATTGTAGCTCTTGCAACACAACCGGAAAAGTTATCCACTTCACTCTTGATTTTGCTAAACCGATTACGAACGATTTTCAAAGTACGACCGTATCGATTTCCACCACAAGCTTCGACAAATTTATTAAAAAGCACCTCCCAAAACAGTTCCTTGTCTTCATAACTTCTATAACCAACAGCAAGGTACTGAGTAATAAGGTGATGATTTTCCAAAACACTAAATCCCGTTCTTTGTTTCCTTTTTTGGCTTTGAGTCTCATCCATTGGTAAGAAAAAAAAATTAAAAAAATTACTTAAACAAATATAAAATTGGAATGATTTTAGTGAAGAAATCAATTGATGTAGGAAGAAGAAATTGATTTGGTGTGGTTTGAGTAGAGAATTAGATTGGTATTTATAGGGGATTTTGAAAAAATGTCCGTTGGGATCCGACGGCGTACAAAATAGAGTTGTTATTAGTGATGGATGGCTAGGATCGGGTGTGAGAGAGGTGTCAACGAAAAAGGTCAAACAAATATTATTTGCCGAAACGGGAACTGAGTACGCGTATCAACGGCTTTACGCGTACTCAGTACCCGTAAAGTGAAAAAGCATATGGGTACTGAGTACCCGTGTGATTTCCCTTCCCTACAAGGCTGAACAGATCTATTCACCCATGTAGGGATGGTGGTGTGTATCCCTAGTCGTGTAGGGATATGGGAGACCATAGTGGTTGCATTTTTAGGATTTTGATGGAAATGGAGGGATAGGGAAGGGAAATCCCCTCCCATAGTGCTAGCTCTAATGGGAAGAGAAGAAAACTTCTCTTGAATTTAGGGCTTGTAATGATACAAAATGATATAGGCCCCCTGTATTTTAGTACAAGCTACCAAGATGACTCTAGGCACCTTATAGCATTGCCAATGAAATGATCTTTTTGCGCTTCTTGCTCCAAATGGCTGATTTCTTCTCCTTTTCCTTCGTATGACTCCATCGCACCTAATAAACTCAAAATCAGTCATAAGATACATAATTTACAAGAAAACTCACAAAGAAATCATAAACAATAGATAAATATTAAGGTGTTTTAGACACCTATCACCCGTTTATTATTGTTGTTTGTGCTTGGTTTACTTATTATTCACCATAATATTCCAAGATCTTGTTTATTCAGTAGTTTGTTACAATTCTTGACAACTAATACCACAGCGGAATCGGTAATAGAGACGGAACAGTTCTTGACAACTGGTACCAAAGCTTTATAGTTTGGGTATGATTGAAGTGGGATTTATGAACGATAATAACGAAAGTACGGTAGACAAGGTTATAATGTTTTAAATGGGGAGAACTTTGCATATTGGAAGTCTCGGGTAGAGAAAGACCTTAGTCATTAGGTGAAGTCGCGAAAAAAGGAATACTTAAAGACGAAAAATGGTTAGTTCTTGATCGCACGTGTGTAACGGTGATCCCGTAGATATCTAACGGGGGAAGTTTATAATAATATACAAAAGGTTACTAGTTCGAAGACTCTTATGGATACACTAGAAAGTTTGTATCAAAATTCATCAGCCTCGGGAAAGATTATATTGTGTGAACAACTATTTAATTTAAAAATGCAATAAGGCCAAGCGATTTTAACACATATTCGGAAGTTTAAATCGATTATTTCTTAGCTTTCAAAAGTTAGTATTACTTTTGATGATAAAGTTCAAGCATTACGGTTGTTGTCTGCATTGCCAAGGAGTTGGGAGACAGCAAAAATAATTATAAGCAATTCTGCAGGGAGTGGAAAGTTGATGCTTGATGATGTGCAACAAAGGTTCATTACAGAAGAATATGGAAGAATAGAACAAGGTTACATTGATTCCAATTCTTTGATTCAGCCTTAAGTTTGCAACGATATAATAGAGGCATGTGTTCAAATAAAAACAATAACAAATTTTGATGAAAGTCTAGAGGAAAGTCTAGGGATGATCTCAATCTTGACCCAGAGGTACTATTGAGTGATGGGCGTGTAAGAAAGTATGAAACTATAATCGTGATTGTCCAGAAAAAAAAAAGTGTGAATAATGGTGGAAACAATGGTAATCAAGAATAGGCCAGTGTATTTGCAGCTGAAGAACCGTTGAATGTCCTTATTGACAACAAAAAGGTGATCACATAAGGTTCTACTACTCCGTGAGGACTGAGGACTAGTAAGAGGAGTCATGGACTATAAACTAGAGAGCTTCTTTCCATACAATGGATGATAAAAGTATAAATAAAAGGAATGATAAGAGTATTATGATCTCCTACACAGAAAGATACTAAGGCCAAGTATTCTTAGGTGATGGTGTAGCATGTGATATCATCGGTGTAGGTGATGTGATTGTGAAAGTCAATGGTTCGAGATAAAAGTTGAAAGTGATTTGAAGAAAAATTTGGTATCTTTGAGTCAAGTTTGTAATGATGATTGTGAATCTAAGTTGATGAAGCACAACAAGTAAAGAAAGGGGTTATATGGTATTATCTCAAAGAGATAGATTTGATACTCTATATCGGACTTCAGATGGATCTACTTTAGTAGTAGCTAGTAGAGATTAAGACACTAACTTATGGCACATGAGTGAAAAGAACATGAATATTTTGTATTCATAAGGTTATTTACCGAAGGTGAAGTATGTTAACATGACTTTTTATGAAGGTTTTGTTCTAGGAAAGCAAAAACAGATTAGTTTCAGCAGAAGTGGCAACAGCTTAAGAATTGCGAGACTTGATTTGGTTCATACTAGGGCTGTCAATGGGTCCGGGTCCTCCCGGGTATCACTGGACCCAGACCCATACCCTACTTTTAAAAATCGGGTCCGGTTCCGGGTACGGTTCCTAAATTTGTGGACCCAGAACCGGACCCTTTAAAAACCCAGGGTACCCGTCGGTTCCGGGTACCCATTGGGTATCAAGAAAACTATAAAAAAAAATCAAAAACTTAATATATTTCTCTTTTTGGCTTGAATTTAAATTTTTTTACAAAAAATTATTATTGTTTCTTCATTAATGTAATAAATAAATATTAAATGTAAGAAAAAATGAAAAATGAAAAAAAAATCTAAGCCAAAACTAACAAAATACATATAGTTTTGCTAAAAAGATGAAGTAAAGTTAGAATAACCGGGTACCCATTACCCGCGGGTACCCTGCGGGTATTACCCGTTTGGACCCGTTAAGATTCGGGTCTAATCGGGTAATTACCCTTCGGTTCCAAAGTTGTTAATGGGTCCAACTTTAGGACCCAGAACCGGACCCATTTCTCTAGGGTCCGGGTAATGGGTACCCATTGACAGCCCTAGTTCATACTGATGTATGGGGATCAATCGATATTGCGTATCACAGTGGTTTCCATTATTGTGTTACCTTTGTTGATGATCATTTAAGAAGGTGTGCCTTTACTTCATGAAGAATAATTACGAGGTGTATAAAGTGTTTCAGAAGTGAAAATAGTTGGTTAAAACAGAAATTGGTCTGAAGTTGAAGTGTTTAAAATCAAACAATGAAGGTGAGTATGATAAAACAAAAATCTTACAGTTTTGTGCTACAAATGGAATTCGTTTGAAGAGGATTCTTCCAAGGACACCAAGAGCATGGAATAGCAAAATATATAAATTGGACATTGAATGCATGTGCAAGGTGCATAAGAATGCAATCTGGTTTGTGCGAGACCTTCTAGGCACATGCAACAGAAGTGGCTGCTTATCTAATCAACAGGATAATTAGTAGTCCATTAGATATGAAGATATCGGATGAGGTTTAATTTGGACCAGAAAAAAGGTAAATTGTGTTGGTTATGTTCATATTAGTCATGGTGATAGGTCTAAGATAGGTGTTCAAGCAAAGAAATGAATATTCATTAGTTACGGAGGTGACGCTTTTGGGTATAAACTTTGGGGATATGAGGGCCACAAAGTTATCATAAGTACAGATATTACTTTCAATGAGAATGAGTTATACAAGGACGTAAATAGAACATAAGTGGAAGATGTCAAGTATATCAATGTCGATAAAGATTTATATATCGACATGGATGATGGTTCTAGAAGAAGTGTGGTACAAGAAGAGCATGGTGTTGTTGATGGCATAGAAGAAGGGATTTCTACTGCAGTAGGAATTACTCCTACGGTTCCACAAGAAGTACGAAGATCGTCTAGACCTCCGAAACCAAAACCCAGGTGTGCTTTGAATTATCTTTTACTTACGGATAGAGGCGAACTTGAAGATATTAAAGAAGTACTAGCAGTTGATAATTTATGCAAGTGCAAACTTTATATGGGGATGAGATGGATTCACTTGAGGAGAATGGCACATGGGTTTACCAAAATTACCAACAGATAAGAAGACGTTGCAAAAAAAGTAGGTTTATCAGATGAAAACTGATGCAAAAGGAGAAATTCTCTACAAGGCGAGGTTGGTTGTAAAAAAGTTTCAACGAAAAGAAAGTGTTAATTATAATGAGATATTTTCTCCAGTTATGAAGATGACTTCTATCAGAGTAGTATTAAGCCTATTGGTTCTGAAGATCTCTACCTTGAACAGTTGGATGTAAAGATATCTTTTCTTCATGGTGGTCTAGATGAAGAAATTTACATGAAGCATCTAGAAGGATTCATTGTTAAAGGCAATAAAGAGATGGTATGCAAACTTAAAAAAGAGTTTGTATGGTTTAAAACAAGCCCTGAGACAGTGGTATAATAAGTTTGATAGCTTCATGCATAGAAGTGGTTACTCATGGTGTCATGTTGATCATTGTTGTTACTTCAAAAGGTATAGTGTTGACCACATCATATTATGATTGTACGTGGATGATATGTTAGTTTCTGGAACATCTTTACATAAAATTAAGAATTTGAAGAAACAATTATCAAGTAAGTTTTCTATGAAAGATCTTGGTGAAGTAAGACAGATTCTTGGTATGAGAATTATAAGGGACAAATCTAAGGGTACCCTTACGCTTAGTCGGGCTGAATATATTAAACGGGTGTTGAAGAGGTTCAAATATGGAGAATGTTAAACCAGTTAGTTCTCCACTTGGAAACCAAATTCGTCTTTCAAGTATGCAGTGTACACAAACAGACAAAGAAAAAGAGTACATGGCTAATGTACTATATTCTTCGGTGGGAGTCTAATGTATCATATGGTATGCACGAGACCCGATATTACACATGCAGTGGGAGTACTTGATATATATGCTAGCAACCCAGGTAAGAAACATTGGGAAGTGATGAAGTGGATTCTTAGGTACTTGAGAGGTAACACAAACATACCATTGTGTTATGGAAGAGGTTACATCTTGATGGATTATGTGGATGCAAATTTTGCAGGTGATATATATATATTCTTTACCATTTTATTCGGGATATCTTAGAAGAAGGAAAATTGAAGCTTGAGATGATTCTTAGTTCCAAGAACCCGCTAGATATGTTTACCAAGAGAGTTACATCAGACAAGCTAAAGCTTTACAAAAAATTTGTTGGTCTTTCAGAATGAGGGCAGTCGCACCGACAAGGAAGTTGTTTAGCACCGTCGATCCAAAGTTGAAGATTAAAGGAAAGAAGAATCAAAGACAATCAATAAGTCTTCAAAGTGGGAGCTTATTAATAATATTCACGGGTCTGTTGAGGTTTGCAAACCTTGTGGATCTGAATTTATGAACTGGAGGGGTTTGCAAACCCTGTTGATCTGAATTCGTGAACTAGGAGGGATTTGCAAACCCTGTGGACTGAATTCACGAACTATTTTTGGTTTTTATTTCTTACTTTAGGTTAGTCGTTTTTAGGAAGAGGTTCCCTAAACCGGCTAAGATTCTTGAAGGCTAAGTTTTGTAACCTATATAAATAGGCTAAGTCCTTGTAGAAAAATTAAGGAACAATTAAAAGAGCGAAAATACAATTCTAGAGAAATTTCTTGTAATAACTTTTGGGCTAAAAGTTAGGGTTGTGTGGCGAATAACTTTTGAGGTAAAAGTTAGGATTTTGTGGTGAATGCAAATTGGTGAGAAACAAGAGACGATATCGTCTCGGGAAATTGTTATGGTGTAACCAAGTATTTATTGTGATTCACATGATACATCCTAAACGTTTCTTCATAGTGGATTTGAGTTGGTGCAGGTCAAAGTGGACATAGACAATATATAAGTGTTGTATATATTGTTGATCCACTATAAATCTTGTCTTGTGAATTTGATTTATCTTTCTCAATTTGATTTATCTTTCTCGTTTATTATTGTTGCGATTCACAAGATACGTTCTAATCGTTTCTTCACAGTGGATTTGAGTTGGTGCAGGTCAAAGTGGAAGTAGACAATATATGTGTTGTATATATTGTTGAACCACTATAAACCTTGTATCTTGTGAATTTGATTTATCTTTCTCTTTTATTATTGTTGTTTGTGCTTGATTTACTTATTCCTTGGTTTGTTAGAATTTTTTGACAATTAATATCGCAACGGAATTGGTATTAGAGAGGGAACAATTCTTGACAGAAGCACCACTTTTTCCATGGAATGAAATGATTAAACACAACTGCTGGGAAGATTTATAATCCAACGCAACCGTGCTTTCACAAAACACCACTGAATACTGCAAAGCAAACGAGTAACAAACAGTTAAAGCCATAGATAAATATGAATAAAAATCAGAAACAAAATAAAACAACAAGGATGCAAACAATGAAACAATTGGGAAAAATCTTGAAACCACTTGAAACCTTGTGTTCTTTGTTCGGTTGACCTTGGCACAAAGGTCAACTGAGTTTTGCTGAGTTTTGCTGGATGCTAAGGTTTGACTCCAAAGAACAAAGAACAATTTTGTCCCAAGGTCAACTGAGTTTTGCTGGATGCAAACAACAAAAAAAAACCCTTTGATCTCTCACATACCCCAACTTAGCCCTTAAACAATATCTCATCTAGGAAGAATTGGGGTGAGGGGTTTTTCTACGAAATTTACCTTTAAAAGAAATTAGAGATTACCATTTTGTGCCCCTTGTTCAAAATTACCAAAGAAGAAAATAGTATACGATGGAAAGAATCTGTAAATGGCTTTAGAGCAACATTGATTCAGGATTCTCGATGTATCCTTTAAATGCTTTCAGCCACTCTGCACCAATTGCGCCTGAAACAGAGAAACAAAAAAAAAAATTAGGACTCACGTAACAAACAGAATGACGGCTGAGTCCTTGGAAGGATGCACATGGTGCATGACCTAAACACAGTTCATTGTTCCGGAAAACAAGGAATGCACAAATACTTGCCTTTATTATTTAACAATTAAAGTTGAAGTCAAGTTACTTCCAGAATCAATGATGAATGTAACTCCGTATAATTTACCAGATTTACAGATTACATGACGCACATCCTAGCTTGATGCAAATCAGGGGGGAAATAGAATATACATACCATCAATTACACGGTGATCACAGCTTAATGTCACTGCCATGTAGGAAGCAAACTTGTATTGATCTACTCCAGTACCAGGTACAACTCTCTTCTCAGCTATTCAAGACATGCAAGTGGAAAATTATAAAATGTATATGAATGGCAGAAAAAGGCTAACCCAAGCAAGTTTTAAAATAATTCACATTTATATTTAATAGACTACCCAGAATTATTTCTGTTTCTGTTAATATCAGTTCCAGTGCCAGTCTTCAAATAGAACCAGAATAAGATTACTTTAGTTCTTGGGTATCTAGATCTTATCACCATTAATAACTTCACATTTATCGAATGTCAAATAGCAACATATCGATGTTCAGAACAATGAAATTTGCAAACGATTTCATTTCATCAAATATCAAGATACCCAAAAATGGTAACAATTGATTTAGTGGAGATAAAAGTTTCATTGACAGCCTACTGATGATGTTACAGCGAAAATTACCTGACCCAACAGCTAGAATTCCAGACTGTGGAGGATTAATGATGGCACAAAATTGTTTGACTCCAAAAGGACCACCCAAGTTTGATACAGTAAAAGTGCCTCCCTGCAGAATGATTTTTTTTTTTATTTGATGCGAACAGGGCAAAATGAATTCAACTTTGTGCTTATGGATGACGATAGAAAAATATGAAAAAAAAACTGATAATAGCTTTGTAAAAGCATCATTACCTCATAATCTTTTGGTTTCAAGCTGTTTTCTTTAGCTTTTGTCGCCAAATGTTTGACCTCTTCAGAAATTTTAGATAAACCCTTCTTGTCCGCATCCTGCAAAAGCACATTAGAAATTCTTATAAATCAACAAAATTTGTTAATAGAGGTTACCCGACATCAATCCCCTGAAGAACTTCAAACTCTTGCCATAACCCACCCTAACAACAGGAACGAATAGTCCATTCTCTGTCTGGACGGCAACACTGATGTTCACGTTATGGTATCTGGACAAATAACATTGAATTTAATGCAGTAAGTATCGGAAAAGATAAAACGTTAATAAAGTGCGTGCTTTTGATACTCACTGTCGGATGTAATCGTTTGTCCATGAACTGTTACACTGAGGAACTTTACGAAGAGCTAAAGCACAAGCCTGCAGTTGTGGAACAAAAACTTACAACTTTACATCATTGGATGTCAACTGGAAAATAAATTTTGAAGTTAATTCATTATCATGTACTCTTTTCGCACACTGGCACATTACTAAATATGTGAATAAACTGCAAAGTTTTGAAGAACTGTACCTTTATTACAAGATCATTAATGGAGATACGCTTTCCACCAGAAGATTCTTGTAAGGAATTCAATTGGCCCCTCAAACAGAGAAACAAAATAAGCCTCTATTTTAAGTGCAACCAACAGCAAATAGTACACGATGAAAATAACTTATAAAATGGCAAATAATAAACAGATGGAACAAACTTATACTCACTCCATGAGCTTGTCCATGCAGGTGTCCACTGTCAAATAATAGTGAGGAATTGATTGTTTCGAGAGCAATAAACGTGAAGCGGTTATCTATTCAAGTAGAGGATATAACTGACTGTTAAACATGAGTAAAATAATTTGATAACAGCATAAATGGAAATGTTTATATAAAGAACCTTTCTAATCTGAGAAACTGGGAGATCAGTGTAATCTAATGTAGTCATTGCCGGTGCCCCTTGAGCCTTGGAAGCTGGTGCAGATGTACCCTTTTTACCAGATGCTGCAAAGTTTGAAAATGAGTTTATGTTGAAGCTGACAACATAGAAGATATGATGAAACACCATCGCACCGGCTATATTACCTAATGTTCTTGCTACTCACGAAATAAAATATTTGATGATATGGAGCAAGTAGAAGTTTGCATAATGTCAGTTTGCTGGCATATCATTAGGCAACAATATTTTGCGAAATGCGAGTAAAGCAACCATATTTTGTGGTTCAATCATAGCATTTTTCAAAATTGTGATGAGAGGAAGAGAGAAAGAGAGGCCTAGAATGGGAAATTACATACCCAAGTAATCTTCGATATCAGCCTTTATAATGCTTCCATCAGGACCGGTTCCTTTGATGCTTGCAAGAGGTATCTGTATGAAAACTACATAAGCGTCCTAATACATAAGCACCAGAAAAGTGGTTTTACAGTAATTTAGCACTGGTAATAATATTAACAATTAGACCACTAACATTATTGTCTTCTGCCAATTTTCGTGCAAGAGGACTGGAGAAAACACGATCTCCTGATTGAGAAAATGGAGATTTTTCAACCTTTGAGTCCATTCTCTTTGGAGGACAGACGGGCTCAGCTACCTCTTTTTTGGGTGGAGTAGGCTCAGGATTTTTTGCGTCATCTGTAGATTCTGGCGATGAAGACTTGAAATCTTTGAACTTGGCAATATCATCCTCATCTTCCACTGTTATGGCAATTGCCTAACAAATTATTTATTTTCAAAAGCGATCAGTATTTAGTTACAACAATAGCTCCAAAAGTAAAATTTAACCAGCCATACATCCAAATACAACGCAAATTATGTAAGAAGTACAGATAAGGGGGGAACAGTTGTGGCAGATATGCAGGCATTGTTATAAGTAACACAGAGAGCAAAGAACCTGCCAAAGTTGGAAATTGAAGCATTATAGGAAAGTTTGCACTGTAAAACAAAAAAAAAATTAAGACCTCGCCAACTTTGATGTCTTTTGCTCCATCACCATGGACTATTTTAGCAAGATACCCTTCCTCCATGCACTCCATCTCAACTGTTGCTTTATCCTTAGAGAAGACATAGTATGAGTGTTAGATTAAAGAATAGAGTAAGAAGTAAGAAAAGGAAGGATCTTACGGTTTCAACTTCACACAATACTTCTCCAGGGGGTAAGTTTATCTCCTTCTTTTTTCAACCATCGTGCAATGTTTCCCTTTACATGAAAACAGAATATTTAAATTCACAATAACAAAAATTAGGCTTGACGTAATTTAACTTTCCTTGGATGCAGCAACAAGGAAAATACCTCTGTCATTGTAGGAGAAAGAGAAGGCATTCCAAGTTCTTGATGTGGAGGGAGCCCTGCAACCATGTAAAAAACTTCTTAGCAATTTTGGCACCACCATAGGAGGAGAGCACAGACAGATTACAGACTCGACAGATAAGCTTAGACATAGAAACCATAACAGATAACCCACTCTAACCTGAAGTTGAAAAACCTCGTCTGAAGGACACCTTTGACCTGATTATCAAAGATACATAAGTAAGGCAGTTGAATATGCAAACATCGAGGAACAACATTGAATAAATGAAAATTTGACGCTAGTACGAACCCTAGAAAAGGAGTGGAGCATACTGAGCCAGTTGTGGAACTGCTTTTTGTAGTTCTTGATATCTAAAATCAACGCTAAAACCTTTAGACTCTTAGCAGAGACATCCAACCCACTGGGTATGCTCTTAGACTTTTCCATCATAAAACAAAAATTATAGTATGACGGATGATGAATTTATTTTATTTTTTTCTTATTGCCGCATATGATAAGTGTAAGAGCAAAGGTAAGGCACCCATTTAAAACCTGTGTTGCAACGATACGAATACGGTATCGGATACAAGATACCAATACGCTACTATGATACACCAACTTGAAAAACTAAAATACGGCGATACGGCATACTCAATATTGATCAGTAGTTTAACATAAATATATTATATATAAGATAAAAACTTAACAAAATACATACATGTGTTTGCATGATTAAAATATAATATGTATGATTAACCTCACTGGGGTGAGAAAGAGTCTGGATAAGAAGGAAGAAAGTCTAGAGCAAGATCAGTGGACAGATTCGGAACTAATATTTTGTCACTATAGTTAAAACTTCTCATGGAATCTAGTAAAATATCTAAATTTTCTAATATTTAGTCAAAGTTTTCTAACTGAGTTGTATCTTGAAGTATTGGAAGTATTAGTACGCGTATCCGTGTAAATACGTATCGATACGGCTAATTATTATTTTTAGGCGTATCGTTGTAACACAGTTTAAAACACAAGCAAATAAACAAAATAGGTTGCACGAGTGAAGGGTAAAATCACCGTGAAGATGTTGAGAACTTTCACGGACGAACTAAAATTATGTGGATTGCCTCCAAGAAATCTGCCATCTTTCTTTCCATGTTGATGGATCTTTAAGAGATCTAGCAGTCAAGGAAAGCTAGAATATTAGCATACTACAAATTTGAAAGCTGATACACATCCAAACAGTAACTGAAATAAAGTTTGTGACACTGAAGCCTCTATATGGATTAAATGCTACAAAATCTAAATTGTGTACCTCCAAAGAATATCAACTCTATGTAAATCAGTTAACAACTTACCATCTCCTGTATTGTTAGACGAGAATGCCTCTTTGGAGAACCAACGGGCCAGAATAGCCGGCTTATCTCTAAGTATGTTCTGAACATTTCTTAGCTGCAAAATAGAATTGTAGCAGAAGAACTCACTATCGTAAAAAGGAAGAATATCGTTCTTCAAATGTCATTATGCAAAAACTTGCGTATATTATCATGGAGAATTGGAGATGATAGAAAAAGTAAAAAATTGTAATAAAAATAGTTCTTCTAGTATTAAAAAATTGTAAGTCTCGGAAAAAAAGAGTGTTGGTGAAAATCCTGGCACATTCACACAACTTATCCAGATTTCGTTCAGAAAATTCAATCGTGCCATCATCATAAACACAAAACAGTTCCTTGCACCTTTGGTGGGTAAACAGGATTGCAAGACTAGCCAATAAATTTGTGAAACCAAATAGTGACTTTAATATTCAAGAGAATCAAAAACGAAATATTAGCTAATGAAAATATCCAGACCATGAACATCTGAGTATATGACCATCAGCTAAGATGTAAGCAACTATAAGAAAAAGATTACTCAACACTTCCGGATAAGATTCAACTGGTCAGGAATTTTGGCATATCTAAATAAAAAACCAGAGTACATTCTAATAAATTTAATAGTAAGAAAAACAGGAAAGATTGTCATGGTCATCCTCAATCTTGTCGATCATCTTAGCTGCTAAATCTAAGAAACACTCTTTTTATGAGTGACAAAGCATTAACATAAACAATTGAGGCTGACAAATACTTATTAACCATAGCTCCTCAAGAAATTGCTTGTCAACTATCAAGTTGTTAATAAAACCCTAGCAAAAACGTATTTCTCTAAGAATCTGCACAGGAAGCCATGTCTGTAGAGATGAGATGTGCCATTTTCTCATTTTTATTCATCAATATTCGAATCACTCAGTCCTAACATAAAAAAGTTCAACTAGGGATTTATAATGAATAAGACCTATTAGATAAATACGCATCACTCCATTATAGGAAAAACCTAATTACTCGTTACTCATGTTTGATATTATAGATCAAACTTATTGCAAAAATAAAGTAGGAATACAGAAAAAATACATGCAAACCCCCAATTAACAATAACTCCGTTGTCGATAATCACATTATCAAATCATGCTCAAGTCAACAATTACAAATCAAACCAATCAAAAATCCAAAGAAGTAGAACAACCACAAGAGAAACAATCAAACCCATCATCAAATGGTCACTCCAACCTTTTTAGATCAAACCAATCACAAAGTTAACTGAATTTTATACAAATAAAAACACATTTGAACGATGATTACCTTCCTAGAGTGACGTACGACACAAGCGGCGTTTGTCATTGATATGTCTTTTATCTCTCTCCTCAAAAAAAAAATTGCGGTCTTTTTCTGGAAAATACGAAAATTGTTAGAATCTGTCGGAGAGGAATAAGTGATACACCAAGGGAGAGAGAGAGAAACAGAAAGGATCTAAACTCTACACAAGTCTGAACCGGCAAAAGAGAAGAGAAGAGCCGAGTTGATTAGTTTTGTTTTCTTTTATTTTGACTCGCGTTTTACTACCTCACTCGGTCTGTGTAGACACAGTATCTCTGTTTTCTGTGTGTAGTGGCACCTCCTGGTAGGGAAACAAAATGGCCAAGGTGGCTCTTCGAGTTCGAACTTCGAAGAAGAAGGAAGAAGGGACCCAGTCACCCCAAATAGAGGTATTAAAATTATTATTTTTTGGAGAAAATTAGGTGAAGGACTGAAAAATATATTCTTCTTTTATTGGCCGGTTTATTTGATAAAGAATATTACATTAACCAAATCGGAAGCCTAACAAGCTAAGCTCTAACAACAAACTATTTGTATATTAATTGAACAGGTTGTTGTGCTAGCCTACTAGCGAGCCTTATGGGTAACCTAGCTAAGGGAGCCGAAGCAGATGGGGAGCTGAGATTGTGTCACAAGGGGGCAAACTAACAAGAAAAAATTGGGGGCCAGAAAAAATAATTGGGGGCCTAGAAAAATTTATACCCACACCCAAAATTTTACGGGGCTTCTAAAATGAAGTTGAAAGTACCATTTTACCCTTCTCTAAAAACTAACCCTAAAATCCTATTAACACTTAAGATAGGCCCCCAATTTTCATTCCAACCCAAAACTTTTCTTATTCTCCTCCCCTCCCTCTCCCTGTCGTCCTCATTTTTTCCATTAACGATTGTGGAAAAAAATATCATCCGATTTATAATTGCAGTTTCAGAAAAAAGGTCGTTAACATCGAAGTTTTGTTGCTTAACGATTTTTGATCTGCATGTGGAATTTATGAAAAATCGTTAACCATTAGGGTGGAAGTGAAAACGACCCTACCAATAATTTATGAAAAATCGTTAACCTTGAACGGCATGTTTCGACGACCTTTTTTAATCATCGTTTATGAAAAACCACCTCGTTGTTTGGAAAAAAATGAAAGGGTCGTCAATTAATTAATAATGTGTTAACGATCCTATGATCAATTTATGAAATTAACGACTCTGTACCTTTCATATACAACTCCTCTGTCAACAAAAGTGTAAGGGTCGTCAATAGAAAGCAATTGAATCGTCAATTTTACTTTGAGAATCGTCAATGAATAATCAGAGTCGTTAATTATTTCTAAGGATCGTTTTAGCTTCTTCTTCTTTTCCAACGACTTTCATTTAATATGAAAGGGTCGTCAGTATATAGTAATACTAAACTGACGACCCTACTTCTACCGCTGCTGCCCCCAATTCCTTTAGAATCAAACATCTCCAGCTCCTTGACAGATTTCACCAAGTCACCTTCTTGACTACCATCTGTTAGGAACTCGGCTAAATAGGTTCCCCTGCAATACATGAGACACGAGTATTAGTAGAAAGTTCAAAACACAAATATGAAAGGAAGAACATACAGAGGGTTTTATCTGCCTAGTTGACATATATCTATGACTCCAAGTCTCCAATACAGAGATCCAATTTCATAGTTCGGTGACACACATAAAAAAAACTCAGATAAAAAACCATGCAAATTAAACAATCATGATGAAAATTCATATAAATAGAAGTCGTTCTTACGAGACTCTCTTGAAAACCAGAAGTAACTGTTCAATTTTCTAGTCAAAAATGGCAAAGGACCCTAGCTGGTCATTGACATTGATTTCTCTGATTTATCATTAATAACAACCCCCGTCCTTGTCTCAGTTAGAGAATTATCATCATATTCCAAATCAGATAACAACCAATGAGATTCTCCTCCATTGAAGTAAAAACTTGTAAATTGTGAATCATATCTGCAGCTGCCGGCTAAAATGAGATACAGTTTCGGGAACATGACTTGTGTCTGGTCATAGTTTCAACAACGCCAGCACACACATATATACAACTATTTTGCTGAAAGCATCTCCAGATAGGCAGATATAGAGATGTTTCTAGGTATTTTTCCTGACGACCCTTTAACGACCCAAAACGACTCTTATTGACAAAATGATAAAATGATGATTAGAGTCGTTATGGTATAAAATAATATCTTGACGATTTTTCATAACCTGCACATTAGAGTCGTCCATTTATTCAAAACTGAATGACGATTTTTCATACTGCAGATTAGAGTCGTTTATTTCTGTGACAAATAACTAACGACTCTTATGGGTCGTTCGATTATTAAACTCCCGACCTAACGACTCTCACACTGAGCTGCTGCATAGTGACCATGAATCGACAACTTGGAGCACCATTCATGCGATTTGAAGAGTATAGGAAGTTTACCTGATTGTTTAGAGCTTTGGGTTCTTCATTTTGAGTATTGGTTCCATCATTTTGAGCAAAAGGATCTTCATTTGCAACCATTTTAACCTAAAATTTTCCCCAAAACTCACTTTATTCCTCTCAATCCAACACAAATCTAACTTAACTAATCAACTAATTAACAACTAATCTAACTTAACTAATCAACTAAATTAACACTAATGGTTTGGGGGTAGTTTAGCCATTTCGAAAAATTCGGATAAGGGGTAAGCACAAAATTCTATTGGGAGACCAACTGGTCAGGCCCCCAATTATTTTTTCTAGCCCCCAATTAATTCTTGCAAACTAACTCTACCTTTCATGTTAATTTCTGCAATATTACCATTGGGGCCTCGAACCTAGGACCTCATGGAACGCATGAAACTTTGGGGAACAGGGATGACCAGCTGAGCTAGGTACCCGTTTTCAATGGTTTAAAATATTTCAATGGTTTACGCCATCGTCTGGTTTAAAATATTTTTTAGTTTGTGTGACATCCCAATGCATCATGTTGAAAAAAATATATTTGACTACTAGATGGCAGGGCAAATCGATAGATATTCATTATATCGTTGGCAATATTAAAAATAAAGTGTCTACTGAGAAGCATAAAGTTGGCGTGGTAATGATGGCGTTAGCGTTGTAATGATGAAGCATAAAGAGACTTCTGAGATAGCAGTTATGCTCTATGGTCCATAAACGTTGAATTTGATGGGTCATCGATGATTGTGACATATCATTGTGCTAGTTGAGGCAGCAATGTTATTCGAATTATTTGGGTTAATAAGCATAGGTTTGATGAGATTGTTGGATCATCATAGACCAATATATATTTTGATGTGTCAAGCATTTGACAGAAAATCATATGGGGATGAGCAATGAGTAATTATGAAAAGTTGATCCTTGATCCACCATGTTATGAGTAATCCAAATGACAAAGCAGAGATCAAAATATTGGTAGACAGATAAATAAAATATTGATAGTTGGATTAATATGAAATAAATCTCAGAGCAATCGAATATTGGTAGCTGATTCAATGTGAAAAAATATTGCTTCGCAAAACAATTGGATATATTGGTAGTTGAATCAATATAAATGTTGGTTAGAGCAAGTGGATATTGATAGTTGAATCAATATAAATGTTGCTTCGCAGAGTAACCATATATTGGTAGCTTGACCAATTTTTTTATGAACAAAAATATTTGTAGTAAGACCATATATTAAATAATTAATTAAAATATTAATTTCTAGACCTAATTAGAACTATGCTCTGCAGAGCATCAAACATAAAACCCTGAGTGGGTAGGTGATGGACCAAGGAGCAATTGAGTGAGGACCGACCAATAGGTAAAGGGAACCGGCCATTGGTGGTGATGTGACCGGCCGTGAAGGTTTCAAGTGCTTTGCAGAGAATTCGTCAAAAACGATTATAGGGATATGGTGTAAAAAAAGTTAATTGGTGTTTAAACCTAATTAAAATTATGCTCTGTGGAGCATTAGGTTGTTAAACCTAATAATGGTAAAAAGAGGGACCGACCAATGAGTAAGAGGATCGCCATTGGTGGTGGTGGGATTGCTAGGCGGTATATGGATGATAGTCCAAGTGATGTAAAGAGAATAAACCAAATTAAATAATTAATTAACGTGTGAAAAGGGATCGGGTTTGGCCAATGGAACCGACCAGAGAGCGGTCATGGTGGTGCACAAGCCACCATGACGATTGCGGATGATCCTGAGAATTTGGTATTTTTGGTGGTCCTTCGAGCATTATTTTTGATATTTAGAAGAATTTGATCTTGACTGGAACTCTTGATTTTGCTTTGAAGAGGAAGTAAGATTTTTCTCTAAAGACCAATATTTAGAAATACTAAAATAAGAATATTTTAATATATTTCATGGTGTAAATGCCTACTGTTTGTGGGATCACTTGCTATGTAAATCATACAGTTCATAGAATAATATTTGATAAGATTGGAAAATCAAGGAAGTCATTTATAAACGAGGAGATAATAAAATGATGAAAAAGTGAAAAAGTGGGGGGACCGGTCACGGCACCAGCGGTGTGGCCGTCCGGCGAGCCTGGTCCCACGTGTTTTCTCTCTCTTTCTTTCTTTATTATGATGGTAGTAGTAACGTACAGGTTCTGAATATTTATTTTTGTATAGTCAGGGAACACCTGGAGGGGGGAAATTCTACCAACACCAGTGACATCCTGAAGACATTATTGCTTCATAATAGTGGTCAATCCATCTAGGAATTGTACAATCATTCGCGATTCTATACAGAAGTCGATAATGCGTTGCACAGTATAAATGATGAAATTTGCAGAATATTGAAAGCTCAGTTGAGAGACTCTAATATTTTCATTACATATTTATGCTCTGTGTTAGAGCACTGCTCGGTCGAACTCGCAAGCGTTGCTATCTCAAGCTTGTTTGTCAAGTTTAGGTGATCAAAACTATAATTCTTGATTTATAGTCTACTTATAGCTATGTATCGGATTATGATAAAATGTGTAGTTGAGATTTAGACTTCATAGCGTTCATCGATTGAAGATGGATATCTACTGAGGAGAGCTCGGAGGAACTTCATCAACAAAAAATATGTGGAGACTAAAACTTATCTATCACTCAGAAGTATATTCTATTTTATCTCCTGATGAGACTAAGTCGTATAGCTATATAGACTTTTGCATTATAAACATTTCATATTTTGAGCTGAGTTTAACTTGCTTATATATCTCTAGAAATACATATGCCAGTTTAAACAATGATAACCCGGGATATTTGTAAAGTAGAAGGCATCATACCTCATAAAGAAGCATGAAGTCCTTTGCCATGGACTAATAACGCATCAGTTGCAAGCTCATCATTTTTAGATGTGGCCACACGTACTTAGGGTATTTGTGCACCTAATAAGCATGTGAAGGAACAACATATCAATGTTGGTATCCAATTGCGTGTTCTTAATTATTTAGCACATATAATATAACAAGTTGGTTCCTATAATCAGATACACATATTGTAAGCTGTTAAAAGACAGTGTAAATACAAAAAAATACCATTATGGCTCTCCCTGCTGAATTATGATCAAGACCTGCAAAGGTCGAATAAATCAAATAACCGTTTCTGCAGTTATTACCTAAAGAATGCCATATGTGGGAGTCAAACCCACATCTGTCTACATGTCCATGACCATGCATATTGGTAATTAACTTGTATCAAGTAAACAAAATTCGATACGAAGCACAGGGTACCCTTTCTTCAACATTATCGATACCTGGATTGTAGCTGCAAGTACACTCCACGTACCTACAGAGACTACAACAGTCAAATGAATTGTGCAATCTTGAGTCATTAACAGTTAAGAACAAAATATCTATACATACGGATAGATGCTGATGAAAAAAAAGAAACAAAAGATGGGTATATCTCCTATAAGAAGAGCTTCCTTATCTATATAGCTATAAAGGATCGGCGCCAATGTATAAAATCATACTTAACCATTATTTAATTGGCGTTTATACTTGCTCAATTGATTCTACATTTCTTTTTTTTTTTGATTGTGCCCTATAACTGGTGTTGAGACGCGATAAGAAGCACATGACTTTCAAATTAAAAGAATCGAACTTCAATGTAATTGTATAAGCATAAAAATTAATGTTAAACTGAAATCTCATTCATCTATTTTTTTTTTATATTGGATGTATTTTCATTACTTAACAGCTTACACTTTATATTAGATTAACAGTTCCCATTCTTAATCAGCAAAGTTAAAATAAAAATCAAAAGATTTGACCCCAATGAAAATCTGACTAACCCATCGCATAAAAATGGTAAGAAAATGAATGAATGTCCAATTGATAACAAAATTGAAACGCTAGAGTATTGTACCAGTTTTTTGTGGTGCAAAAAACTACTGTCAATCGAAACATGCGTCAGTTATAAGATTATCGCAATCATCGATGTTGTCGGAAAAACTTTGCAAAGGATTTTTGCAAACATGAAACTTAAGTATGAATGCATATGCTCATATACTAAAAATGTAACATTTTAGAATCTGAGATCCAAACTTACCAACTCAACCATCATCTCAATCAGCAAGAAAAATTTAAACCAGTATTGAACACGTACAAGTACCTAAAATAATACCAATAATGCAATAACCAATTGCATAGTGTACCTCATCAGGATGAGTAAAGATGATTTTCCACATCAATCCTGTCATTCTTCTCGTTCTACCAATAACCTTCAAAATTTAATTTCCAAACAAAGGCAATCCCTTTCGGCTTATCCGTATAACTGATTATATTCTATCGTAAAGGAGGCTTTCTGAAGTCATTACCAAACAAAGATATAAAAAAAGCTCATGCCTAGGTTATGGAAAATCTATCCACAACATATCTTGGCTATGGTCACCAATCTCCACCACCATTTGTTGATTTCTTTCGCACACATTGAATGACTTTCCTTCCTTCCCACCTATTGAATGCGCAAGTCTGTAGTTTTGCATCATTTATATTGACATAGGGAACTTGAACATTACGAAAACTCCCAGCAATAATTCTTCGCAATTGTAGCCTAAATTTAGCATAAAATCTTAAAACGAAAATCATTCTCAATAGGAATGGAAAGTATCTGCATTAGGTTAGAAGTCTTAGATTTATTTCCTAACATATTGAATATATACAGAAGTATCTCGATGAAAATCCAAGAGAAAATAGAAAAACAAATCTCCAATGTTAACTGTTTATCAATGGTGTTAGAGCATAGCTCAGTTGAACCCACCAAGTGTAATGACCCGTCCCTCCACCGATACTGTCCCCACTTTGCCACTGCGGTTATCCGGAAGTGTGGGGTTTTCAACGGGCATCGCTGCGGTAATCCAGCAGAAACTTCCCGGAAGGTCACCCATCCCTGGATTACTCCCGCACGAGCACGCTTAACTGCAGAGTTTTCTGCCAACTCTGGAGCCAATTATGCTGAAAAGGCCTCGGTATAATGTAGACGTTCTTTGCCTCATGTGAGACCAGTATCTAGCTCAACGGCCTAGCGTACTCTCTCTTCCGAGCACAAGCGATCCGTCCATAGTTGTATCCCAACTAACACTGATATTTTTCCCACTTACCCACTGCGGTTATCCAGCAGTGTGGGATTTTAAACGGCACTACTGCGGTTATCCAGCAGCAGCTTACCGAGAGGTCACCCATCCTGTGACTACTCCCGGCCGAGCACGCTTAACTGAGAAGCTTTTCCCCACAACTCAGTCAAGTGAACCCATTAGTCCTCGATGTTATGAGAGGACAAACCATTACCTATATTCCATTCCATCGGCGAACCACTGCCGAAATCGGGGTATTACAATACCACCACCTTAAATTGGAGCCGTCCTCGACTCCGGAATATATTTTCAAACCCAGATCTCTGACGTTCCCTGCCCCTCATGAGAGCAGTACCTGACATATCCCGTACAGCGTACTCTCTCACCCTCGGAAGGTGAACCGTCGTCGGCTCTGATACCATTTGTAATGACCCGTCCCTCCACCGATACAGGTCCCCACTTTGCCACTGCGGTTATCCGGCAATGTGGGGTTTTCAACAAGCATCGCTGCGGTAATCCAGCAGAAACTTCCCGGATGGTCACCCATCCCTAGATTACTCCCGCCCGAGCACGCTTAACTGCAGAGTTTTCTGCCAATTATGCTGAAAAGGCCTCGGTATAATGTTGACGTTCCTTGCCTCATGTGAGACCAGTATCTAGCTCAACGGCCTAGCATACTCTCTCTTCTGAGCACAAGCGATCCGTCCATAGTTGTATCCCAACTAACACCGATATTGTTCCCACTTACCCACTGCGGTTATCCAGCAGTGTGGGATTTTAAACGGCACTACTGCGGTCATCCAACAGCAGCTTCCCGAGAGATCACCCATCCTGTGACTACTCCCGGCCGAGCACGCTTAACTGAGAAGGTTTTCCCCCACAACTCAGTCAAGTGAACCCATTAGACCTCGGTGTTAGGAGAGGATAAACCATTACCTATATTACATTCCATCGGCGAACCACTGCCGAAATCGGGGTATTACACCAAGCATTGGTATGTCAAGTTTGGTTGTCATATTTTAATGAATCAAAGCTCATTTAAAGAGTCGCTTGATTATATACTAGAGTCAACTTCGTATAGGTTAGCTTGAAAGTGTTAGGATATGAGACTTACAAGTATTACATGAAGACTTGAAGAATGTGAAGAAGTGTGGATCTACAACGACAACATCATCCTTCCTTCTGAGGTTAGTAATATTTGACTTGAATTGTTTAATTACTTAACGTATCTTTCAAGTCGTGCATATTGAAAACATAACTGCGAAGCTGTGTATGATACTCTAGTTAGACATAGTGTTAAGGAATACAATACGAGGTTTACTGCTTAACCATTAAACTTTGTATATAAGACATCGACATGATCATATGAATGCTATTGTGATTATGTATGGGTATGAGTGAAGATTTCATCCTAGGAAACAATGTTTTACATTTGTTTAAAGGAAATAAGTTCATAAAATTGTTTAGTGAATCAAAAGGGAAATCGCTAGGCTTATTGGTATTGTTATTCATTACAAATCTATTTTGAATTACAAATATATGTGTTTAGTATAACCGCTCATAAACTTGTTTATGCATCTTGGTAAAACTATTCACAAGGCATGACTTATGTATTGGTATGACTTTTATTAGTGAAACCGATCTTAAGTAATCACTCAAGATGGTATGATTGATGCCTTGTAAATAAAAACTTTTATCTAGTCATTGGGGAACTGATCCTAGTAAGAGGTGCAACAAATTTACAAGAGGGAACCGATCCTTTTAAGAGGTGCAACACATTTTTGGTAGATGGGGGAACCGACCCTATGAACATGTGCAACAAGTTTGTAGTTTTGGTGGAACCGATCCTATGGACATGTGCAACCGAATACAGGTAGTTACCATAAGTTGTGGGGAACCGATCCTAGTACCTAGTCAACCGAATTTTGGTAACTAGCGTAACTATACACAATACTCACATGGAGGTAGAACCGAACTTGTTTTGGTAGAACCGTGAAACCCATGATTGGTGATTTGATAGGATAATCAATCACATAGTTCTTGGAATTCAGACGAACCAATTCTAAACTTGTTTGGAAGTGTGGTAAATCATTTCCAAGATTGTAAGTATGAAAAAGGACTTGCAAAGTAAAGATGTCGACATACTTTGAACATGTGCAATAACTCTTATCATTAATTGTTCAAAGATAGTCCTTAATAGCTAAAGGAGAATCCCAGGATCAAAATAAATTGAGAATCTTTTATTGAAGGTTTCTTAGTTTTTATATGCTATTTATTTTCCAGCAAATAAATGCATATCTTTAGAAAATAATAATTAGTAATGTGCATTTACTAATTATAGATTTTTCTATTGGATTTCAGACAGTATTTGGACAGAGCATTTCCATGAATTATTAAAACCGATTTTGTGTTTATTGCATATCTTTGAGAATATTCGTTTTTGGAAATTCCTTGGTATCCAAACTTCCTCGTCTATAAATATTGAGGTTTGCATTTTGAGCAAACTAATCCTCTGAGCCAGCAAAACTACCTAGTTGTGTTGTTACTGGTGGAGCCGCCTATTCGGAGAGTAAAGCAACCTAATTAGGCGAAATCTCTTACGGCCGCTCAGTTTAAAGACTTCTTTGGGATTGAGAAGCTCTATTAGTACCGTTGGTGGGAAACTAGATAAATGCGGTTTATTATTAGTTTTTGATTGATTTGATTGACTAACGGTTGTTGAACTTTGATTGCACCTAGTTTGTTAATGCTCGGGAATCTTCTCTTCTGATATAAGATTCACTCAAACTAGATCGAAGTTTCCGACGTGGATCTTTAGAATGTTTGTAGATCTAAAGACGTCTTGTGATAATCCAACATTAATAGACTCTGTTCTATGTGTGATTGATCACAAGAGATTTAAGTTGATTGTGTGCAGGTGCTGATTGAAGATTAAAGAAGATTTAAAGACAAAAAGACTTTTTGGGTTCATAATCTTTGGTGTGCACAGTACTTGTTTCGGCTGGAAAGGGATCCAACTATAATCGGTTTATCTTTGTGATATTGGATTGATTAGTTTAGTAGATCGGCATCAATACACTTTTTTTGTGATTAATAGTATTGATTGCATAGTCTAACAATTACTTCGGTAGTTGTCGAAAGATTGATCTAAGGACCCGACAAAGGATTTTATTGGTTAAATGGAAGAGCCTTTGTCAAACTCATATCACGTTGTTTGAAAAGAGTTGTTACCGAACAAATTTGTTGTTCCTTTACTATTTAGAATACGAACCAAAGGAATTGTTCCAAGCACGTGACTTATTACAAGTTGGAAGCGTGGGAATACTGAGGGAACTAGGTGAACTATAGGTTTAGTTACTTGGTCTCAACTATACGAAGTTGGTTTGATTTTGTATAGCGGCTTAATTATGAGAGTATTCAACTCTGGACTAGGTCCTGGGGTTTTTCTGCATTTGTGGTTTCCTGGTTAACAAAATCTTGATGTGTCTTTTACTTTTATATTTCCGCAATTATAATTGTTCTATTATAATTAGAAGTAAAATACACAAACGTTAATTCCTATTTTACTTGATAGATAATCCCTAGAGTTTGGTTAAGTCTGAACCTATTATCAAGTAAACATACTTCGTTGTTATATTGTCTCGATCTCATATTCATAGATGATCACACGAAGTATGAACCGATTAGTTATCTTGTCTCGACTCAGTCCATAGACAATCACTTTCGGAAAAGGACTTATAGGTGGAAAAGTTTTAGATTGAGGTATATTTGGGTACCTCGTCTTTTCAATTGGTATCAGAGCAGACAAACACGAAAAGATCCAACAATCCGTGTTTGGTGCGATCCAACCTATAAGACTGGAATCTAAAAATGATTTTTATAGAACCTGGTAATGATTCAGTTAACGTAAAGAAAGGTATTAAGAGTTTTGAATTAACACTTGATGATGGCATCTACGAATCAATATCTGAAGAAATCATCACTAGAGATTCTACTAGACAAGTTAATCTTGTTAATGATGTAAAAACCGATGACAACTGGAAAATTTGTCTAGAAGAAATGATGGATGAAATTTTCGATGGTGATGACTCAGATTTTGAACGAGAAGTAGAATAGGATATCTCATAATACTCTAAACTACTGAATCCTATGAAAAATAACAACTGAGTTCTTCGGATTTCGTTGGTCTTATGACTCCTCTTTGTCGTGAGAACAAGAAATTGAAGAAGGTTTTTCAAGGATATTATATTGGTTACCAAATCAGTGATTCTTTTCTTAAAGATCTTACAAACGAGCTAAATTCTAAGAAATCAAAATGTGAAAATCTTCGTAGAGATCTCTTTTTGTAGAAAAAGAAACTTGCTGAATCTGAAGCAAGGGTTAATTCTCAACCGAATAGTCTTGAATAGAAAGGAGGTGTATATCTCTCACGAGAAAAACACATTAAGGCTGATCTAGCTGGTGCTCGTGATAAAATCAAGATATTAGAAGAATAAATTTTGGACCTTAAAAAGTTCAATGTTAGCTCAAACAATTTAACCTCAATGTTAGAAGCAAGTAGAAATCATCATGATACACGAGGATTGGGCTATAAGGGAATAAATGCTTCAAATATTAACAAAGAGGTAAAATTTGTTAAAGCTACAAATTCTTCTCAATCAGAGGCCTCCACTAATGTCAAAAATGATATTATTTCTTGTAAAGAAGTAAAGCCAGTCAAGCCTAAGAATTTTGTTCAACCAGCAGTAATCAAAGAGAGCACTTCTGCTAATGTCAAGAAAGCAACAACGTTAAATGAGGATAAGAAGAAAACTCGTCGAGCTCCAATGCAAGAGGATCCACAAAAAGATTACATTAAAACTCATACTTCGTATATTTATACTAAGCATTGTTATTATTGTGGTGATAAAGGACACTTGCAATGGGGATGCAAAGTTCGTAAGATGCAATATGCACTTTTTATTATATCAAACGAATTGGCTAAGTTTTCTCCTCATAAGAACTCAGATCGGTATTGTCCTAAGTTTAGGCAAAAGAATTATTATGATGATAGTCCAAATTTTACATATCACTCGACAAGGTAATTTCATAAAAGACCCAATTATAGAAAGAGATATGACTTTTTAAATACAAAGACAAGATCTGATGTTCCTAATTGGAGAAAAGCAGTTTTGCAAAGTATCCAAAAGGATAATCGTCCTAATGGTATGAAGGAGAAAGCTGCTCCTGCGAAACCCAACTCTAAATGGGTATCAAAGTCCTCCATAGCCAAGAAGGGACCAAAAGTTAGTCACAAGAATGACTTTCAGTTGTTAATTGTTGGTGACAATAATTACAAGAGTCTCTTTGAAAGGCTAAAGAAATACACCATGTCTGAAATCTCTTGTACTAGTAAAGGTTGTGATAATGACACTCTTCATCACAAGTCAAAGAAGAAAAACAAGAGATGGAACAAGAGAAAACAAACCAAGCAAGAGGTTAAGAATGATAATTCTGTCTTAGTCACTCATGACGAACAAGACAAGGCTCAACTCAACACAACCTAGTTGTGTTAGAATGTGCATGCTTACCTTGGTTCTCAATCTTTTGAAAGCTGAGGAAGTACATGAAATTGAGCACTTGATCTCTCGGTTATTATATGACTAATTAACACCTTTAGGGAGATTTTTTTTCTTCTATACTCATACTTTCTCTATCTATATTTGAGGTCTTGATAGAAACGGTAATTTTGAGTTTATGATGTTGATATTTACTGATCATGTATGTGTAGCTCTTGTTTTTACGGTTAAAACGAGCCAAAAATCACCGAATTCGGGATATACTATGCAAAAGTTATGTCAAAAACAGTTTAGTATTGTGATCTATCACAAGTAACTCTTGGTAACCGATCATAGTGATTGGTTCAATGTTGGGAACCGATCCTAGTGAGAGGTCCCCATACGAAGGAGTGTAAAACTGTTTTGCCCATAACTTCTTCGTCCGAACTCGGAATGACCTCATTATTTTTGCGTTGGTTTCACAATTCAATTCCATATAAGATAGAGGTAATTGCAATAGTTGATTTTTTTTGAAAATTTATGGTGTATTACATTTGTATTTATGGGATGTTTGATTTCGGTTTTATCACCTTAATATTCGATCTCATAATATACGAACCCTTATGGTTTGGGTGACTTTTTGATTTAGCGGGATTAAGTTATAGCCCATGTTGGTAGGATTTATTAAAGGATCATGAGGGGTTCCGGTAGAAACAATATGTGAAAAAGTCACAATATGTTGAATCTTTTGGTTTAGCATAAAAGCATATGTGTTTCGGAGTTTTCAACTTTTGCATTGCATTAGTTAAAACCGGTTTTCAACCTTTATCTGGTAAAGGTTGGTTGTTGTTATTCTTTTTTTTTTTGCATAAGGATGACAACATAATGATATTTCGGTATCAATTCTCCTTGGAAGAAGATGCAAACATATTGGAAAAGAGGATGCGGAATTTGAGGTAACAATCTTGATAGTTAATTGTTTTCCTGTTTAAGAATTTTAATTGTTTTCCTGTTTAAGAAAAGCTTGATTTTATTTCATATCCTTATTGCTTTTGCTTAACAAAATTTCGGTACAATTGATGCTGATTCCATTATTCGTGTATGGATGTTTGTTTGTGATTTAATTATTTCCGGTTAAGAAAAACTATTGTTATCTTTCATTATTTTTTCGTATCAACTGTTTAGGCTTACAAAATTTCGATGCAATTGGGGTGTTATAATGTCTATGTTTGTTTCAATTGCTTCCGGTTAAGATAAATGATTATGCAAGTTGATTTATTTGGTTTGTATGGATTGTTTATGGCTTAACAAAAGTGTTTCAGGAACATTTGTTTAGTCCAAGTGATTTCCGAATAAGAGAAACTAAGTTTTTTGGATCTTAGTTAGACTGATCAAATGTGAAGGTTTCAGTTATTCAAGTCTAACCGAATGCCTTAACAAGAATTACTAGTTAACTAACATAGTATTTGTCTTGTTTAAAAGTGAAAAGTCTAAGTTAATTTTTTTTTGAATAATTAGAATCTGATGAGAGAAATAAAGTTAATTCTGATCTTTATTTTGGTCTTATCGAACATGTGATTGTATTTGTACAATCGGTTTATCAAAAGAACTAAGGAGCTTAGTCGATTTTTGATGTGCTAAAATATTAGGGAAAATTGCTTCAGGCAATTGTTTCCTAGATAACATGTTAAAACCAAATTACTTGTAGTTTCGGATTTGATATTGGTTATCTAAAATGGTGTGTAAAACCCTCGTGCTCAAATCTTATAGGTTTGCAATTTCTCTTTGTGAGATTTGTAAGATCCTTTCAGTTTGTTCTTTATTTTTTCGTTTCTTTTTTATTTTGTGACAAAAAGGTGGAGAAATATATGGAGTAAACAAGTGATATTGACTTTTTGTGAGTTGGTATCACTAAGGGAAAGGATATTTGTGCTAAAACGTTTATTCTAACAAATAGAGTGAAAGCATAAACTAAGGGGAGTCACATACCATATGATATGTAGTTATGAGGAACTACATGGAAATAACAAAGACGTGCAGATTGAAAATATACCTATCTTACCTTTAGGGGGAGTATTAGCTTTGTTATTATAATGTTAGCAGCGGCATTTAAGGATTGAATTTAATGCAAGTTTTGTGTTGTTGAACTTGGAATCAAGCGTATGTGTATAATGGATTTTTGTAATTTGTTTATCTATATGATGTAAGAGTTTTGTCACTAAAATTGAAAAATGGGGAGATTTTTAGATCATAGCTCGGTTGAACCCACCAAGTGTTGGTATGTTAAGTTTGGGTGTCATATTTTAGTAAATCAAAACTCATTTAAATAGTTGCTTGATTATATACTAGAGTCAACTTCGTATACATTAGCTTGAAAGTGTTAGGATATGAGACTTACAAGTATTACATGAAGACTTGAATAATGTGAAGAAGTATGGAGCTGCAACAACAACATCATCCTTCCTCTTGAGGTTAGTAATATTTCACATGAACTGTTTCATTCTCTAACGTATCTTTCAAGTCGTGCATATTGAAAACATAATTGTGAAGCTGTCTCTATGATACTCTAGTTAGACATAATATTAAGGAATACAATACGAGGTTTAGTTGCAACACCTTAGTCTATGGTGTACCCCATACTGAGGATTTCTAACCTTGCAGGAATATTTTCAGCTGGTATGTGTGATCTTGTCACTTTAGCGACATCAGTGTACATTCTGAAAATCGATTATTCTTTGTCACTTCACATTTACATTTGTGGAGTACAAGACTCAACATGAGACATAGTGGGAACACACCACGACAATTCCTGTCGTTCCCTTAGAAAATACTTTTTCTTATCTCCCCCTAACGACGGGAAGAATGTCTCATTAAAATGACAACCCGCAAATCTAGCGGTAAGAGATCTCCTGCCAAAAGTTTTAAAATGCGGATAATTGTTGGGAACTCATTTCCAACATAACTACTTAACAGTTTTGAAGACCCATCATAGTACGATGTGGAGTCATAATGGCACATATATAGTTTAACCAAAAATGCGTAAAAACACGAATGTCAGGATTAAATCTAGTTACCAACTGGTACGCAGAAAAGGTTGACTAATATTGGGTTCTAAAAACAAATTAAGTAAGATGCGTGTAATATTGCATATCCCCAAAGCAATAAAAGATAGGTTGGTACGCATAACCTATTCCTTAGACACCATCTGTAACCTTTGATGGTAGCCTCTGCGAGACCATTGTGTATAAGATGTTCTATATTGATCTTATTAAACATGCAATATTCATCAAGTCCTTTTGATGTAAATTCTCTAGCATTAACAAGGGTGGTTAGCCTTTGCACTTTGCATTGTGTGGTATGTGCTAGTAGTTTTCAAACGCAAATTTCTTAGGAACTATAACTAGTCCAAAAAGTCAAAATATTCACCAGATCCATCAGTCACTTTAATGGTCCGCATTCTGCATGAATATTTTTCTAAAGTTCACCTTGTTTTCTTTGTAATATGTAATTTTTACCATTTGCATTTTAGGATGGTCTCGATCCTGTTTTACTGAAGACTTTGTAAAATTAGTGATATGTTCTCTTACTTAAAGCATAATGGGAGGGAGGAGGGGGTTGTGCATCTGGTACTTTAGAAAACACTTATTGAGAGATATGTCGTCACTTTGCATTCTGTCAATATTTTTCCCATTTTCGTTCACTCAAATAAAGTGATATTTGTATGAGTTCTTTCAAAACAATTATCATGTCACAACCAAAGTTTCTTTATGGTTATGCCCAAAGCCTGTATGAGTCAGAGTTTCCAACATTTCATCGTCGGAGTCAATATGATTCAATAATCCAAATATTATAGTGAATTACATTGCACTAGATTGACTCATTAGTTTCTCTAAAATATATTTCCTTCCAAATATATTAGAGACTATAAAAGATGTAATCAATTACATTCTCATCATTTTGATGTTCCACATGATATCCATTCTCATGGGTTTCTTTGGAATTTAACATGGTGATTATCTCTCAGTACATATAGAGCTTTTGTGACTTTGTTTCATCTTGGAAACAAATTTTGAAAATGCTTCGCTCAATGACCCAATCATCGTAGTCATATTATAAGGAAGTAGTTCAACAACTAGTTTAAATTCCTTAAGATAATCGAAGAAAAACAATTATGAGTTAGACACTTGGGTCTTGAGAGTTTTAACAGGTGGTGTGGCCTTATTACGTAATAAAAGTGGGATTCAATTCAAGTACTTTAGAGTGAATATATATTACGTGTCACCCAATATATCTCAAGTTCTTTAGAGAATTTATGTCTCTTGTTTTCATTCCATAAGTACAGACATTGGATCTAGTTCAACTGAATAAGATAGTCAATTGGCTAGGAAAATTTCTTGTTGCCATTAAAGTTGATGTGAAAATTGGTTGCTAATATGATACACACATTACATTGTATATACCAATACCTATGACTAGGTGCATTTCCAATTTTTTTCATTTATGATGGAAGCTAGAATTACATTTTAGCTTCATCCCATGATATATATGTCCCTTTTTTCATGCTTTATATGAGTCATTATGTCTAACCCTTATTACTTTGGGGTTCTTTACATTTTCATTTTTGCTATGTTTAGCTTAATTTGAAAATTTTCTTTATCTCATTAGGCCAAGAGAATCTCATTACACATGTCAACCACTTACTTTAGGTTGAATATATATTACTAAAGATAATTCTCTTGTTGTCATACTTCAACATATACCGGTTCGTTAGTATTATGGATGAAGTAGAGAAATGAAAATTTTATGACTCATATCATCTTTTGTGAGTTCTTTCACAAAAATTGGAATACATGTGATTTTATTTGAACGTATGTTTTGAAACTATTGACAGATTAATAATCGAGTAAGTGGATACATTCCACGAAACATTCAAAAAATTTGGGAAAATATCAAGTATCCAATAATGGTGCTCAAGTACTTCTAAGCCCCAAATGAATACATTGGAATTGAGTTGGAACAACCAATAAAAAAAAAAATACGCCATTCAACTATATCCAAAATATCATATTCAAGAGAACAAACAACATTAAGACCAAAATTCTTAATGATTGAGATCAATAAAAATAATTTAAATTGACCGTTTATATGTTGTTGGCTTATTTTAAGACAAAAATTAACAAAACTAGGCATATTCTAAAAAAATAAAAATAAATAAGCCTAGCAAGTAAATAAGCCTAGCATATAAAAACTCGCGTTATATAAAAACCCACATTATAGTTACATACCTCAAAATTTGGTTCCCACCGTATATAGGCAGAACCGGTGCAAACTTAGTCATGCACGCCCCAAAACCGGAGAACAAAATAGAACAGGACAGAACTGCACCGGGTCAGCTGGAGTGGGTCAGACTGAGTTAAACTGGAATCTGGATCGGACCGGGTTGGACTGAGTTGACCGGGTCGGGTGAAACGGGTCGGCCGGGTCGGGTTGGATATCTTCCGTTCTCCTCACGAAAGGACACAAAATCGCCAAACAGAGAATTTCTTCGCGTGAAATCTTTCTCCTCGCGAACAGGTATATGGACCCAAATAATTCTATTAATAGGCAGATGAGATGGAACGGGATAGGGAGGCAAAACGGACATCTTTGGATGATGAACAAATTTTTGGTTCTTCCTCTTTTCTGGGATTCTCCAGAGTCCAGTTCTGCACATACAAATGATCAAAATAATAAATTAAACCAAAGCAATTTTAGAGATCCGCGCATACAAATGATTAAAATAAATTAAATCAAAGCAATTCTATAGATTCACACATACATACGAAAACAATTCTAAATTGGATTGACACAACCCCTGGTTAGTGCGTATACAAACTCATATACAAACGGATTAAATTAAGATCAAACAAAGTAATCCATGATTAATTAGTATATACACAGTACCAAAACTAAAATAATAATATCAAACTAATTCCTGATAACAAACGATTAATCAAAATAATTCTTAATTCCAATATACCCAACGTATATGCCAAAATAAAAAAAATAGGGAAAAAAAATAGATTCAACTTATCTGATTTGATTCCAGCGATTTCCTTGATGTAAATCCAAACCCAACTTTTGATTCAAAAAACTTGTGTTTATCATTCATTTAGGAAAAAAAATAAAAAAAATCAATTGCTCTGCGGTATAGCATCGGGCATGATAACGTATTGTAGTGGTAATAAGAAAAGAGATAAAAGGGGAGAACATTTCTATTAGCCAGAGAAGGAACCATATTACATAGGTATAGCTTTCTATTTATACAAGGGAAGGGAAACCCAAGTATTCTAATGGACCGCACATCCATGGGCCACAGGCCCTATAATAGGTGTAAGAATTCTGCTAAAATTTCAACCAATCAGGAGCGTTAGATCGAACCAATTTAATCAAAAATTAACGGCCACGAAATGTATGGGGGATAACTTGTTTTTTAGCCAATCAGGAGCGAGGGTTCTGTTGACCGACCAATCGGAGAGGAGGTTAGCGCAACTCTCGACGTGGAGTGAGAGATGTGATTGGGTGTTTAAGTTTTTGATTGAAGTTTATTTAGAACGCGCAGTTGGGGGATATGAATTACTTCCCCCCAACCAAAGGTGGCTGCTAAGGGGTGTTTTTTGGGGGCCAAAATACCAAAACACCCTTTTATTAATAAACAAATATTATGAAAGATTGTTATGCCCTTTCCCCTAAAATAATAAAATCTAAAAACCAAATCAGTTTATCCCCCATTTCTATTTTGAGTACCGGAACTGTTAGGGTTTCTGGAAAAAAAAATTCCTTCATCTTCTTCATCGTTCTTCATCGACGATTAATCGTTAAAGCAAAAATTTCTTCGTCGATTAACCTACCCGAATCATAACCATGCCTCCACGAAAGAAAACAAAAGCCAAACCGAAAACCAAATTGATTACTCAACAAAAACACGAACAAAGAATTGGTTCGATTGCTGAAGAACAAGAAGAGGACTAGGCGGCGAACTCGGACGATCAACCACTCACATCCATTGCTTCTGTGAGAAGGTTAGTGATTTTGAACTCATTTATGATTGTTTTAATCGATTTATAGCAATGGGTTTAGGTTACAATTGCCAACCATAGCTGAAATAGTCGAGTTACACAGAGTACCGGCATCAAACTTTATATGAATACCAAGCCGATTTAAGTACCGGTATTCGATCTGGGATGAATACCATGCCGGTTTCAAATCCTGAAAGTGAATTTCTTGTACCGGCATATAAATTGGGTTGAATACCATACCGGTTTTAGGTTACCGGCATACCTTAATAATAATTCGTGTATGCCGATAGTGGACTTAAAACACACAGAAACATGTATGAACTTTGTCACCAGTACCGACATTGAATCTAGGTTTCATGGATGCCGGTATCAGAGAAACGACATAGATTTGATTTAATTCGTGTACGCCGGTAGTAAAATTTAAACATACAGGAATATATATGATTTTTTTGATTAGTACCGGCACACTCTTTCTCTTCCATTGTATGCCGGTACATTGTTACCGACTCGGAATTGATTTACTTCGAGAATGCCGGTAGTTGTCTTTTGGTATCCAGAAGAAACCCATTTAACTACCGGCATTCTCGATAGCTAAGTTTCAATGCCGGTAGCACTAAACTGGCTTGGTCTGTTTAAGAGTCTCAATGTCGGTACTTAAACTTCCAATATGACTTGTCTTATTTTTGTTTCGTGTGCTTATGTTATAGGTCAAAAGCCAAGGAAGCTAACAAAAGAAAAAATAAAGATGCTTTCACTAAGAGAAAGAGGAAGGACGGTCTTGATACTCCTCAGTCTCTTCCTCCACGAGGGAAAGATGAAGGTCGCAAGAAGTGCTTGGGGTTTGAAACAATAGGGGCAATTTTGAAGAGTGGTGGTGACCGTAGTGCACTTGTAATCCGTGAAGGTACTGGAATAGTTGAGGACGATGAGCATGATGAAGGTGAAAGTGAGGAGGAAGATGATGAGGTTCACCCAAGTCAATTAGCAAGCCAAAGCGAAGTTGGTGGGCCGAGTGAACAACCAACACAAGGCAAGGGCAAAGGGAAACCCAAAGTTAAAGGTTGTCACCTTCCTCACATTGATGACATGATACCCGACCTTGAACGTGGTAAAATTTGGGGTGAAGCTCCGGAACCGAAAGTACCATTTGGATACAAGCACTCTTGGGCTCGTACTATCTATCAAACCTATGTAAGCATTTTTTATTTTGTGCATATGTATTGTTTTGGATTTATGCAAAATCTCTTAATCGTATTATTTTCTAATTGTAGGATCATACTAAGGATGTTCGTGTTTGCCGAAACCAAGTCTCGGCTCATTGGGATTTGTCTTTGGAGCACGATTATGTCCAAACAATAGTAAAGGATTCTGGTCTATATGCTTTAGTTGAAAATTATGTGAAGCCAAATATTGTGACAGTCAATTTCTCCGTCGAAAGGTATTATGGTGAAATTGATACAATGCACTTCCCGTTTGGAGAGATGACCTTGATCCCTGATGATGCTCAGAACATTCTAGGCTTGAACGTTATCAGCAAATCAATTGCAAAAGGAGTTGAGTGTCTGGACCTTGAATGGTCTAAGTTGCACGCTTTGACTAACAAGTTGTTTGGTTGGGAATTCAAAACTTCTACGGGGAGATTTTATGTATCCCAGTCTAGTAAGACGAAGACATTCAAGCTGACGATGCTTACGCTGCGTACCTGTTATACATCTTGGGCACTAGGGCATTCCCTGACACTAATGGCAATAGGGTAAGTGAAAACTTTCTTCAGTACTTGGATCCGTTGGAAGATGTTTATATCTATTCTTGGGGCACCGCGGTAATTGCACATTTGATGGAGGAGATTAGAAGGGCCTCTTTGGCTAAAATAAACCAATTTGTCGGGAATTTCACTCTACTCCAGGTAAAAAAAAATTCTTAACTTATTTTCTTATGTATATTGTTCACATGTATATTCATCATGAACTTAGAATAAAAATTTACTGCTTCACATTGGAATAGGTGTGGTGTTATGAACACTTCCCAACCTTGTTCAAGAAGTTCCCTTTCTTGAAGACCATTGACCTTCCCGGACCCGATACTCCTAGAGCTAAGAAGTTCGAGTTTAACAACATTCCAAAGCCCGGTAACAAAGTTCGAATGATCGAGATGAGATTGTCTCTCGATGTAATGAGTACAGAAGACATTGTGTTTGACCTATATAAGGAGGCTAGAGAATACCATCAACTTTTGAGGTTTGGTAACGTTACATTTTACAATGGGCCGTTGTTCCAACTAAAAGGATATATCATGGATGATCCATGCCGTGTGATGCGCCAACATGGATATAAGCAATTATCACGTTTTGAGTCGGCCTCTGATGATAATTATCTTCTTCACTTTTCTCTGTGCAATTCAACTCCCAACAAGTTGCATGTAGTGTATGATCCAGATCCGGAACCAACACACTGGAGGGATAGGGAGCCACGTCGTTTGGTAGATATTAGTAAGTGGGAGATTTCGGAAAATGGCGATGAAGTTGATAACAACTACATGGAAGATTACCTGGAATGGTCACATACTTATGTCGTGCGCCCGGATGACGTCCAAGTTCCACCCCAGAAAAAACCTCCTGTTAAAACTCCTACACCTCCACCGCCTACGACGCCCCAACTTCTTAAGACCGTTGGATTGCTAGTAAGTTTTATTAATTGCTTAGCCGTTTAATGTAAACATAATGTTATATTATCATATATATATATATACATACTAATTATGTGTTTCATGTATTAAACTAGCGACGTCGGCTTGGCAACTTGAAGAAGATGTTTGGTTGCAAGTACGAGGAAGGAGTGGTGCTATCCCTTCAAGAAATCAAGGAAATCGAGGAAAAGATTGATAGAATTGAAAAAACCGACCCTAGTGCAAAAGCTTTGTTTGGAGAAACGAGGAAGGCGCACGCCAAAAATAAACTAAAGACCAAGTGAAAAATTGGTGGTTATTTTGTTTATATTGATGGTGGTTGTTACGTCTTGAACAATTTCGAACTTGTTTTCGTTTGTATCTCAGGGTTAACTCTTTAGTTGTTTGGTTTGCTTTTGGTTTATGATACCTGGATTAAAAACACATAAGCATAATCCAGTTGTTTGGTTTATGTTGAACATGTCTATATTTCTAGTGAAAGATTATAATTTCCGGCATAAATGAGTTCAGTTCCAGAAACGCCGGTACTTATACCGGCATCCTCGAAATTTACAATTCAATGCCGGTTCCCAAGTCCCGGCATTGAAATTGTTTCTAATTCCATTCCAGAACAAGAAGTTTAAAATTTTCATGTTCCTGTATAGATATTGACAACTACCGGCATGGTGGTATTTTTTAAATTCTATGTCGGTATTCTAATTTTTCAAATTTCCCTACATTGTTGACAGAAAACCGGCATAGTTATCTCGATTCAATCAATGCCGGCACTCTGCTAAAAATTCATTTCAAATGCTCTTTTATTTCATTCCTAAGTAATCTATTACATTGGATTGAAAACTTTAAATTAAAACATGCTAAAAACATTCAATGGATTGCACTTGGTTAGAAATAATCTATTTCCATCCCTTTTTAACAATTGCGTAACCTTTGAGCCTTTCTCGAAGCTGTTCGAAGACATCGTCCGGGATGGGGATATCAAGGATCATCTTTACTGGTTCTTCTTCTTTTTCAACATATTCCTTCCCTTCATATAACACCCATCACACCCATCGATAGGCTTGCGTTGGCCCTTCTGGTTTTCTCTTGACTCTGCTAGTTCAACAGCTTTGTCAAACCATTAAAACTTATCGCACTTTGGGTGATTCAAAAACCTTAGAAACATTCTTCCATTTTCAGCATCATCAGTTTTTGCAATCCAAAACCGGCGTGTCCCGTCACAGGTTCTACACTTTGAATAAATAATAGGGCAGTCCATTGCTAGATGAGATGGTGACTTGCAAATTTGACACTTGCAATGATGACTCTGTAAGAGAAATTATATTAGTTATGCGTCATAGTTGTGAAGATTATGTTGTTAGTAATGATTAATATACTTACTTTGCAAATAGAGTTAGATGATGAATCTCCCATCGCTTGTGACACTTTAACCGTGCTTGCTTTGTTGAGAGAAGGATTTTTGTGGGTGGTTTGTGTAGATTTTCGCCAAGGAATGGGGGTATTATATACAAATGAATCTCCAACGGTCTTATTTTTCAAAAAACTAGCCGTTTTTTTTTATTTCACGAATACTGGCATGTTTTATATTGAAGATTCAATGACGTAATAAACTGTCGGCGTAGACTTAATATATTTGAATGCCGGTAGTCGGTGCCTAATATTTTTATGTTCCTGTGTACAATAAACGTATTTCCGACACAATCCGTTTAATACTATTAAATGCCGGTATAGTATGCCGGCATCCACTAAACCATAATTCAGTGCCGGTACGTAAGATTCAATGCCCAACGGTTATTTTTTCAAACTATAAATCAATAAAGTAAACTTCCGGCGTAGATTTGAGGTTACCGACAATGCCGGTACCATAAAGTGGAAAAGAGCCGTTGTGTACTCATCTATTTAAAGTGGATACACCTATTTCAGTTGATACCTAAATAAAATAAAAAATTGGTGAGCTCCAACACATTTCTATGATGGCAAAAAAATCACCGACTACCAATTTCAGAGAATATTTATATGAAAAAAAAGTCTCAACTCCGATAGGGAATCAATAATCATCCACCACCAAATCAATTCCCATGATACTAGAAAAACTTAGAAGGAAGGACCAAACCAACAAGTCAATTTCCGCGATAGAAGAAGAGATACTTAGAAGGAAAAGGGAATAAGAAGAGGCAGCAAAGGAAGATTACTATCGCGAAGAAATAAAGAGAATATACGAACGTGCAAAACAAGAGAAGATTGAAGCGGATGTTTAGGAAGAAACCAAATGGATCAAAAATTACCGCATAATATCTTATTTCCCGGAAGATCACCGCCCTCCACACCTTTTTTGGGGTCTTATTGCGGATGGTCCTTATATGCCGAAGTTCGTGGACGGTAAGTGCAAGAAACGCAAAATAGATTACGGGGATGAGTTTGTATCGCATCGGACAATTGCCCTCATAAAATTATGTCACAAATACAACGAGTTTCTCGCAAGATACCGAGATAATAGGTTTCATGCTCAGGCTGCATACACCAAATGGAGAAAAGAGCCTTTTAGGCATTTCGAAGCTGCTTTGTTTGTTGAATCTCGTACCAAAAAATGATGTTAGTTGCAATTAACTTGATATATTTCATTTTATGTGTAAGGTTGTTCAAGTGTTTAATGTTTTTAAGTCCATTTCCTTATAATTAATAAGAAGTTTCTTTGGTTTGTGGTTAATGTTGTTTATTTCATCAAGTTTCTTTCACACACAGGCATTGATAAAATACACCAAATTCTATACTGTTCCAGGTGCCGGCATTAAATGGTGCACCAAATATTAAGCCGGCATCATATTGACAATTTAAACATATTGTCAGAATGCCGGCATTTAATTGTTTCATGTGTCCATGCCGGCATTCTGACGATTACAATTGAAACTCCTTTATTCCAATTGTTTGACGGTTACAAACTACTTTAACCCAGTTTTTGGACGGTTACAAAATCCTTAATGTGTCGGTTACAAACTTCTCATTCTATTTAAGTGACGGTTTTGGATATGAAATAATTCAATCTTCCTTTTGTATCCAATCTCCATATTTTTTCATCTCCTATACCAAAGACAATGGGTCTTTGCCAATCTCGTGAAAAACCCAATCTACAAATACATGTTGATGAACCGCAAGAAAGTCCCGAAGAGTCTGTTGGTGAGGCGAGCATAACAAATTTGATGCGGTAAGTGAAGTATTTGTTGAATTGAAGTATTTTTAGGGTTTATCCCATATTATATAACACAAAGTCAAACTTTCTTGTTTAGTCTTTATACTATAGTAAAAGAAAATTTTGAAATTGTAATCTAGTCAATTGAAATTTTGTTTTATTCGCGGTCGAATTCAATTTGAAAATCATGCCGGATTATATGTCTTGAATCCCTATTGTATTGCATGATATTGCCGGCATACAAAATTAGTTGAATACTATGCCGGTTACGTGTGCCGGCTTTATATATTTGATCATTACCATGCCGTTTTTATTTTCCTCTTTTGTTAAAAACTCTGTACAAAAATCCCCCAGTTCCGGCATGGATGAAAATATGTCTTACGATTCCGGCAGTGTCGATATGTTTACAAACCATGCCGGTTTGCTTTCCCTAAAATTGTTATTCTATGTATAGAATTCAATAAAACCGACATGGAATATATAATTTATTACCATGCCGGATCTTGTACCGACACTCATATTATGTTCTATATATATGTCGGCGTCCAGTATATAACTCAGTTTAACGTATTGGAACATAGGTCCAAAGCATCAAAAAATGACAAAGGAAAAGGCAAAGCTGTTGTATAAACAAAACGTAAGTCTTCTCGACGTAGCCGTCCTAATCCGGCTACTGCTAAGGTCACAATTCTGGATCAACCTATAAGCGACTCAACCAGCAGTGATGATGATGATGATGAGTCGGAAATTGTGCCTGTACCGGAACGAACAGGTGGCTCATCCTCACAAGCAGCTGATGTCGGAGTTGAAGCCCCTAATGATGATGAAAAGGCACCCCCAGCCCACCTTCCTGATAAATATGACATGATTCCAGACCGCGTTTATGGCAAACATTGTCTTCAACCGATAAACCCGCAACTCTTATTTTCCTACAAAGACTCTTGGGCTCGTTGGATCTATCAAACTTATGTAAGACGTTTGCATCTTGCTATTATAATATTTATTTGTGATCAAGTGAATTTAATTAAGTTTGGTGTGTTTTTATAAGACCACAAGAAAGCCTTCCGTGTTAGCCGCCATCAACAATCGGATGTATGGACTTTGAAGGATTAGTGTGTGGCTGTTAAAGCAGTAGTCAAAGCATATGGGTTGTATCCTGCGATAAAAAATTATGTGGCCACTGATACCGTCACGGCAAACTGCTTTTTGGAGAGGTTTTTTGGTGAAACTGACACCATGCATTTTCCTTTTGGCGAGATGACCATTATCCCTGAAGATGTCCAAAGGATAATAGGTCTAGAGGTTCTTGGGAAAGCCGTTAAGGTAAGGAGATGACTCTAAGGACCTAGAATGGGAAAAGATCTATGAGCTCACTGAAAGGTTGTTTGGATGGAATAAGGAAACCACTTTGGAAAATTTGTACAAGACAAGGACTTCCCAGACAAAGACTATCACATTCGTCAAACTCATTAAATTTTTTGGGAATACGAAGAACAAGGCATTGACTCCCGAACAAGTTCAGCAAAGTGACGCTGCTTATATGTTGTTCATCTTGGGCTCCGCTATATTCCCTGACGCTAATGGTAATAGGGTGCATATGAACCTCCTACAATACTTGGATCCATTGGAAAAGTTTCATGAGTATTCATGGGGCATTGCTTTCTTGGCACACTTTTTGGCAGAAATTCGTCGAGCTTCTAAGTCGAAAGCCCGTCAATTTAACTGTAATTCAGGTATAGTGAACTACCATTTTGTGATTGTTATCATTAAATTTATTAGTTTCCAATTATTTATTTTCTTATACATTTCATTGAAACAATCCTTCATGGGCACAAGTGTGGGATTATGAACACTTCCGAAGTTTGTTCATTGGGTATAAAAGATTGAAGACTGTCCATGGATATGATCAAAATAAGGTTCTAGCTCAGATATACTACTTCGACAATACCCCGAGGCCCAATAACAAAAAACAGTTAATTGCAATGAGGATGGCTTTGGACTCGGTGGCTGTGAAATGTTGTGTTTGATCCATATAGGAATGCCAGAGGATTTCACTTTCAAAGGCGTGACAATGTTTCATTTTACAACGGACCGTTATTTCATCCAAAAGGATTTGTTATGCACAAACCTCGCCATGTAATGCGCCAACTAGGGTACAAGAAGAAAGATCTCACGGATATATCATATCAGAAATTATCTCTTGACTTTCCTCAATGCCAATCAGATAAGAACCACACTCTCATAGTTTATGACCCTCAACCTAATCTTGCACATTGGACTGAAAGGGAAGAAAAAGGACTTGTGTTGAATAGGGCTGATTGGGAATTGGCTGAGAACAGTTATGAGAGTGATCCAACCTTCCTAAGAGGCTATCGTAAGTACTTGCATCCTTATGTTGTGCGCCCGGATACCGTAGAAGTTCTTCCATAACCAGCACGTCCCTCCACAACTTCGTAAACTGTGCCCGAACTTCTACAGCTCATTACGTTGTTGGTACGTACGTCTTGTGCATTACTATTCTTTTAATCTATATCTATGAACTTATACAATTGTACATACTAAATATATGTTTGAAAATTCCTTAACAACGTCAGCGGATTAGAAATTTGTCAAAGTTCTTTAAGAAGAAGACCAAGAAAGGAGAGGTGCTGACCCAGAAAGAAATGAAGAACGTCGTCCAAAAGATAGACAAAATTGAATATCCTAAGGCAAAAGACTTGTGGGGCGAAAGGAAGAAGAGGGTAAACAAGAGGCCAAGAACCGAGTGATCGTGTGTTTTTTTTATAGTATTATTTTGGTTTGAACAATCTAGAGTTAGTTTATGTTTGTTTGCGTGTCTTGTTAAACTTTGAACATCTTTCTTTCATTTGTTTTCGGTTTGGAACATCTTAACTTTACATTTGGTTTGGTAAACAATCTAGTCTTTTCTTATGTTATTTTATGTGTCTTGCTAAACTTTGTTCGATGTTGATTTCATTTGTTTTTGGCTTACAACATAATATATTAGTTAATCTATATGAAACTTTAAGTTTTTTTTTTTAAACCGGCATGGTCAAAATCGTGACAACTATGCCGGAAATCTGTTTTCTTTCCAGAAAAAAAATATTTAGAATTCCGGCATGGATTCTGTTTTGATGCCAATGCCGGTAATCTAACTTTTCCTTATGAATAATTGATCAGCGTATAATACCAGCATTGTCAGTAAGTTATTTTCAATGCCGAAAATTACACAATTATCTCTGTGTACTTATGGTGATTTTCCGGCACAAAAGAGAAAGTACATTTCTAAGCCGGCATAAGTTCCGGCATTGTAAAGTTTGAATTAAATCATGCCAGCATATACATGGCATATGGTTTAATGATTACATTCAAACTTCCAAAAAAACAAAAGGTTGTGTATTAATGAACACCAGATATCCAAATTACTCATCATCGCCTCCACACATATTAACTTGAATCTCCTCATCTTCAAGAGGTTTCTTCGACAAGGCCAACGCATCCCATAATTGGTGATTCTCCTCGTACAATGCCATCCATCCCTTCCAGATATTGGTATCTATATTCTTGTTTTTAACCATCCCACAAACAGGGGCAATGGACAATTATCCTTGAGTTTTAGAATAACGAAATGATTACCGTTCACGAACGCCAAAACAACTCTTCTCTTCTTAAGGGATCCTTCGCATTTTTTCCACTTTGGTGTAAATATTGTGACTACCGTGGGGGTAAAATAATGAACAACACAATTAAATGTATCCTCTACTAGATGCCCACAAAGCGGCATCCTCATCCAATATTGATAAGGAAGAAATTCCATCTCCTGCTCGGGTCCTAACACTTGAGCACACATATCATAAAACCCCTCGTCGTGACCAACCAATTGCTCATAAAAGCTCCTCTTTTTCACAAGTTGATCGGCCATCCTCATTATAGCATATCGGCATGGCGTCATTCCTTTACTAATCGCCATCTCGAAGATTCCTAATTGTTCGGTCACGGCATGATAGCCACAATTTCCATCTCCATCGACATCATCCGTGTACACAATAAACTCGCGAATAACCTCAGGAAGTTGGTTTATGTATGACGCTACCTTGGTATGGTAATGTCTAACAGTCCTACCCGTCGAGGATTCCTTAAACATCTTCATATTACTATTGTTTATCTTAATTATATCCAAACCATCCTCTCCAATCTCTGCATTATCAATGTCTTCAGTATGTGATGGGAGATTATACTTCCTTGGCCTACCCCTTCCCCCTTTCCTTGGAACCTCCGATACATTGACTATGGTGTAGCTTCGGAATGCTCACCTTGTTGTCCTTGGTAGATTAATGTTGGTTGATACGTGTCGTAGGTGCAGTCAAATTAAATTACTTATTTTCACACAATTAACTGGTAATATAATGGAAGTAAGGATCGTTCCCACGAAGAGCAGGGAGTTTTAGTTGCCAAAAGTGTCACAATGGGGGGTTTTTGTTTTAGATTCAAAGTAAAATCAAAGCAATTAAGAATAATTAAGTTGCAAGCAATGGAGAGAAATATGATCAGGGAATCCTTCTTCGTTACTAAACCGTCATCAAGTTATTATATTCATCCATTAATACAATTAATCACAGATTATTACCAATCGTGGAATAACAGCTAGCTCAGTGCTATCCCCTAAATTCCTTATATCACTGAGTACGGAAGATCTCCAATACCAGATTCTATTCGTCTAAACCACCTAGTAGTAGCTCACTCAAGGTGTAATTTCTCCTAATGCTTTATCTTTTGTGAATTATAAATTGATCCTAGTAGTTAGACTCTTAGCTCAAGGTCCACTTTCTACTGTTGTTTATACACACAATCGCTACACAGAATCCCTCTGCAAGGTCTTGTGTTCTCTACTTTTGTATGAATATCTCCTAACTCAATACTAGCATTTGATTGAATCAACAAATTAATTCAGTTGGCCACCTAAACAATCTATCAATTAATCATAAATATTTTAATTAGTATAAACAATCAATAATCATGTGAAGAACTTCAAAATAGATTTATATAATAACTCAAATCGTGTCTAGAACTTAGAATTCATCCCCAATCACTAAGAAGTTTATCTACTCATGGTACTAACAAAACCCATGAGTTTCATATAATAAAATGGTAAAGAAATAGTTACGGTGATGAAGAACGCTCCAAAACCCTAGCTTTTATCCCTTGTGTTCTTCTCTCCAAAAATTGATTAAAGATTATAAGATTGATGTCCCAAAAATATTAGAAGTTCTCTTATATAGGTGCCCCAATTGTAGTTGTGCCCGTGCTCAAATCCCGTGTCGAATGGTTGCCAAAACTAGCCAAAACCTATCCAAAATCAACATACGTCCAAGTCTGGCCGTGCCAAAGTGGCTTGAAAATTGTGAATAGGCTTGCGCAAGTGGCAGAGGCCCAGCCCATTAACTGTTTTCTTAACAGAAATTGGCCTGTCAGTTGGATGAAACTAACAGTGCATTTCTTCTTCTCATATACGGATAGGATTTTCCGTACGTAAGTTCTCCTGGAACTTTTCATAATTTTCTTACTTTCTATCACGGCTTGGTTTCCTGTACGTAAACTTTCTTCTCTTTTATCTCGAATTCAAACTCACTACCGTGGTTTGCTCTCTCGGGAACTCGAACTCATGTTCTCATACTCCACCGAGCTTCTCTTTCTGCCATAGTCTGTTAAGCTTAATCCCCTATCAACAGCTCCATCTTCTCTGTTCTCTCACACACATTCTCGACTACAATGATCCAACAACCCTAACTCATCATTCAAACACCGAGCATCACCAATGCTACCTAACTCTAGCTTTTCACAGTTCAGTCTTATCTCTCCTTCAAGCATCACAAACTCGAGCTCCTAGTCACTGCCAAACAACACCTATATCACTCCATTCATATCCTGAGATTGAGACCTTCATTGCCGAGAAGATCAACAACTAGACTCAAACTCCCAGCTGTGTTATCCCGAGCTCTGATATCTCCTGAGACATCCATACTATCATCTCTTCCGTGAAAATACTCAGCCATATGCTGCAATGGAAGCAGCATCATTACTTCCTCTCTTCCATTATCACGATCTTCTCCATCGTCATTCATTATTCTTGGTTTCACTCGAGACTAACTCATTGCTAACCACCGACTCCATGGCCGTAACTTTACTGACATTGCTGTCATCATCACTCTTGACCATCAACTACTCCACCTCACTAGCTGCTCGATTAACTCCATCACCAACAACACCATTGCTGCCATGCTCGTCTCAACAACCAACAACTCAAGCAGCAGCATATCCCATCACTTCTTCTATCACACAACTTCATCCGTGTCTCATCACTACCGATAAAAGCAAACCATCACCGAGAATTATAGCAGCAACTCCTCTCCATGTTCACCATATACATCACCAAAGCCATTAAACTCGATCTCAGCCAACCAGACTTCCACTGCCATTAATCATCCCGTCACAGCTCGAACCATCTTCCAAACTCATCTTGCCAAGCTTGAGTAAACAACGGCCATCACTAGTCACAACACTACAAACTGTCACCATGCACTCGAGCACAACATCTCCACAGTAAATTCTGTCCATTCTCGTGTATGATCAATGATCACAGCAAACTCCATCTTCTCCTTCACTGCCAGTAACGTCTCTGCTATCATCACGAAAGAAAGCAGCCATTGCCCTATTATTTAGCTGCCAACACCAGCGACCAAGGCTTAACTCCACCACTGCCTTCACTCGCCGTCATTATTCCATGCTCAGTTCTGTTCATGCATAAAATGAAAATAAAGAAGATGAAGTGCCCCAAATAAAACCAGCAGGTGCTCTCAACACTATTTGATTTATAGCTTCCCCTCAATAATGGGCCTAACTGCCTTTAGCAGCTCCTTTGTAAATGTGTGTGCCCCTTAGTAAAGTGGACACCCCTTAGCAATTTTGTGCGCTCATCTTTGCTTGCTTCAAATGCATCTAGATTCTTCATAAGATGTCGGATTGACTCCATTCTTTCGCCGTTGGCTTCGTATTTTCGTCCTCTTCGAGATGATAGCATGCACTCCTAAGTTCGAATGAGTTCCACTTGGTCTTTGGCCTTTCTCCGCTTTTAGCTAACTTCTTTTATTGCACTTTAAAGTACAAATTCACTTCTTTTGGATGATTCACCTAGCAAAACACAAATAAAGAAAACTAATGTAATATAAAATAATTTACAAGAATATACAACAATTACTAGCATGGATTCGACACTAAATATATGCAAAATATGCACTTAACATTGGTACCTTCGGCGGCCTTCCCCCTTTCCTAGGAACCTCCGAAACATCAACTATGAGTGTAACTTCGGAATTCTCACCTTGTTGTCCTTGGTAGCTTAATGTTGGTACCTTGCGGCCTTCCCCTTTTCCTAGGAACCTCCGATACATCGACTATGGGTGTAGCTTCGGAATGCTCACCTTGTTGTCCTTGGTAGATTAATGTTGGTACCTTCGGCGACCTTCCCCTTTTCCTTGGAACCTATGATACATCGACAATGGGTGTATCTTCGGAATGCTTATCTTGTTGTCCTTGGTAGCTTAATGTTGGTACCTTTGGAGGCCTACCCCTTTTCTTTGGAACCTCCGATACATCGACTATGGGTCTGGCTTCGGAACCCGTCATTTTTTGTTGACTTGATATAGGTTCCATCTTTGGCCTACCCCTTTTGTTTGGAACCGGCGCTTCCGTGAATCTTGCTTCCGAAATCTCACTTGTGGATAGATCTCGTTTCTTAGTTTCCGCGAGTTCTTCTTCACGTCGAGTCATTTCTTTTAATTCTTTCCTTTGTTTTCTCCTTGCAATTTTAGTTTGTGGTCTACCGGGCGGATCTCCCTTTGTTGGCTCTTCACTTGGTGTTATCCATGGGCATGTAAATAGCCTTAGTTGGCTCAACAATACTTGTCGGCTAGCCGAGTTGCCACGTGAGTAAGCTTCATAGAATTCCTTGGCCTCCTTTGTATCCCATGGTGATTGTCCGGGAACTTCCGTAAGGGGAAGGTCGAAAGATGGTTTCTTCCAAAATGGATCAATAACATCAATAGGTATCACTTATTCATACTTCACAAGCATATGATGACACGGAAGCCCCAATGAAGACATGTCGGGACAAATACACACATCACACAGTTTTCCATATTTTTTCTCATATTGTATTTGTCTCATCATATGTTTTATTGCCCAATGTGAGACGTTGAACTCTATTCCTTGGAGCAACTTAGTATATTGAAGAAATTGAGTCATCCTTTTCATTGAGCTTTTCTCCAAAGCCTTCTTGATCCTATCGATATCAGCCTTAAAGTGTTGCTCAATTGCCTCGGTGACCGTAACCACGTTTACTTGGCCGGACTGGATGATATCTTTAAATCTCCCATGAGAGGACTCCGCTATACTAGTTGCTTCATTCCCGTAATGTGTATAACTATTTGTCCACTTACGAACAAATTTTTCCTTGAACTTATCCAACCAATTATCCCGACAATATGAGACGGCACTTGGATACACTTTGTTATATTTGGAAATAAACATGTTCAATCTCTTTTCATACATGTCCTCGGTAAGAGACCAATAAACTTTCTCTCGATCCTTTAGAAATTCCAACCACCTTTTATGATTTTCATCGTGTTCTTTGTTCACTCGCTCTTTAATCTTTCCTCTTTCATTTTTTTCTTTTTCGGGTGATAGTTTCTCTTTGAGAACATCTTCCTCTAGTTGAGCAACCATTCTATTCTTAATATCCGCCTTAGAGGGTTCAAACAAAGCATGACAATGTTTTTTCACATTTTCACCTATATGATATGTACATAGGAAATTTTGTGCATCCGGATATACGTCGGTTATGGCATTCATTAGTGCATCAAATCGATCGGTTATGATGATCCTCGGAAATCGATTTTCTGGGAACAAAACTTTCAATTGTCACAATGCCCAATGATAATTGTAATCCCTCTCGTTTTACATTAAACACCAAGCCAATGTGAATGTTACCTTGTCCGATGTTTGCCCCATGATGTTGAACAACGGCATGTTGTATTTGTTTGTCTTGTAGGTGCAGTCCATCATAACACGTATGAGCCAATTGTGAAATCAAAGGATGTGCAATGAATATTTAAAGGGGTTTCTTGTCCGGTCCTCTTTTAATGATACACATGTAGTTGTGATCCCAAACTCTCTTCTCAAATTCTTGCATAACAGTCATCCCTTCCCATTCCAACCTTTTAATGGTTGCTTGTGCGCTATAAATTGTACTTAGTGAAGAAACGTTCATCTCATCCTTTTCCTTGAAGCCTCTGAGAATCACTCTTGGTTTGATACATGCTTTGGTCATTATCTTTACATCCTCGAATTGATGAGGTTTTAGCTTCGTAACTAGGGAGTGACCAACAAAATCTTTCGGATCCCGATGGTTATGACGCCCAAACCACACCGTACAATCCCATTCTTCTTCTTTTCCTTTGTCTCTTAGATAGAATACAAGCTTAAAGGGGCAGTCATCCTTCCTCGTATGAGTCTTGTATATCCTATTAGTCTTCTTTTCATATACATAATCCTTTGTCTTATGGCTATTCTTCTCCTTGTATTTTCCGTTTCTCTCACAAACCATCTCAAAACGAACACCTGAACGTTGGCTATTCCTTACTAAGACACACATGTTCTTAAGAGACGTCTCTTTTTCCCAAGCAATTGCTTCCTCTGGAGATTTTATTCCCTACATAAGGACAACAATGGGAGATTATAAGGTTAATTACAAGCAATCCCAACATAAAATTGTAAAAACTAGGTGAAAGTATTGTTTGGTAACATACTCGAGGCATTTATAATATTCGAACGTATCCCGAAAGAGAGGTTTGGAATTTGGATCGATGTATGTCACAATCTAAGGCATTATTGAAAATAAAATTGAATTAGTTACACATAATAATGTTCCGGCATTGTATGTTATTGAACTGAAATGCCGGGATTTCTCATAATGGCATTGTCGAAAAGTTAAAATCGGCGCCGGGATCGAGTGCCAGCGTGCACGATAATTTACATTCGACGCCGGTACTGAAGTTCAAAATATCATTAACTCTTGTATGTTTTTCTTGTAAAACCGGCATGGTATATATGTAAGGTTCCAAGCCGGTACTGACTGCCGGCTTGTCTCATAATATACAAACCACGCCGGTACCAAGTGCCGGCGTTCACGAAAAATTAAATAGGAAGCTGGTATTTACGTTCGAAAATCCAAAACTCCTGTATGTTTTTCTTGTGGTACCGGCATAGTTAGTTAAGAGTGAACCATGCCGGTATGGATATTCCATGGAATATTTGGTGGTAGGTAAAAAGTGTAAATGTGTACCGGCATGGATTTTTTGGTTTGAATACCACGCCGACATATGTTTTAAGTATGAGGGATATTTTGTACCGGCATACAAATAGTATGAATACGATGCCGGTTGTAGAGGTTCCGGGGTAATATTCACACTACGAGTGTGCCGGCACTAAGCTTTTTCAGAGAAAAAAATGGCGGTTTGAAAAAGAAAAATCAAATTTTCGACCTCTTTGAAGCATTACCTGTTTGTTGGGGTTGCTTGTATGTTGAACATGTTTAATTTCTTGGGTTGGTTCTTCACAAAACACTTCATTCTCACGAAAATCATGATCCAAGGGTGTTGGTTCATCATATAACTCCAATTGTGAGTTGTTATCATTAACCGAAGATTGAAGATATGATTGTTGTTGTAGTTGAGCTAAAGATTCAGCAACTGCAAGTCTCTCATCACAATCATCTTCCATTTTCAAAAAAAAAAATCCACTCAAAAATATTTTTCCCTCCTTCACTCTCAACTAACCCACACAAATTCAAATAAAAATAAATACACACTAATTTATCCCCCAAATACTTAACATTTTACTAATTATAATTAATCACTAATCCTGATTAGTGGGGGCTAGATTAGGAATTTAAAATATAATTACATAAGGGTGACCCCCAATTGATATATGGATCCCTATTTTGTCTTGTAGCAATATCCCCCAATTAAAACCCATATCCCCCAATTGCACGTTCTTTATTTAGTTAAATTTTATTTTGAAGATGATTGCAATACCTAATCTTTATTGATTACTATGTGTATTGTTTATTTTGTAAGATTTGTTCTTTGTTATCGTATTTCTGGTGATTAGAACGGATATCTCGTATGGTTTCATAGGTTAATCTCTTAATTCTTTTTGTTCATAGCTGGCTAAAGAGGAGTAAACTATTTTGAGAATTCCAATATTGATCCTCCCATAATTACACTTTGTGAATATATTGTAGGGATTCCATAAGGTGGTATTAGTTGTCGTCTTTCCTCTTGGAATAAGATTGAGAACTTCAATCTCTACGTCCCTACATGGCTAGGGGATATAATTTCCTATGTGAGTTATATCGCTAAAATTACGCTCTTTTTTCGTAACTGGCCTAGAGATTATTTTTCTCTATGTTATATTTCTCATGAAAGTAATGTTATTTAGTGCGTCTAAATCGTTGTTTTGAACTTCTTTGTTCGTAACTGGAAAGAAGAAAGAAAAATATTTGGGATACAAAATGTCCAAGAAATCATTCTCTTGTAGTTGGAGAAAGGTCGTTCATGTTGTTCTCTTGAGAATGACATCAGATGGGGAGAGTTCAATTTGAACTTGTGGTTAATATTATTATACCTTTGTGGAGAATTGGGTTGTAGAATTATAGAATACAATTGTACCTTTATATCTCCCTGATAAAGACGTTAAGTTTACTTAGTGGAATCATCTTTAAAAGTTGTTATTTTATCCTTAGTCTCAATAACTTTTTTGTGCAGTTCATTAAGATCCCTTTTCTTTCATCTTTGCCAATTTTGTTTACGAAAAGGCGGAGAATTATTTAGTAGTATTCTACTACAACATATGGCTTTTCTGAGCATTATGTAAGGGGGGGGGGGGGGTGAATTGCAAGTTGTAGGTTTCACCTATTATGGAAAAGAGACAAGTAAGGACTGAGAGGGAGAACATATCATTGTACTATTATTTCAAACTTTTGGTACGATTGGACTTTGAGGTAGGTAAAAATATTGTGCACCAATATAACAAACTATTGAGTAGATTGTCTTTGTCATTCTAGAAAAACTTTAGATGAATATTCTCGTAAGTTGTTATTTGCTACGGATCTTCAACAACAAAGGGTCTGGCATGATCATATGCAAAACCATATAAGAAGTTGAAGTACAAAGAATTCAAGCAAATGTTAAAGATTAAAAAAATCAAGCATGGTGGATATTAAGTTGAAGGGTTTACTTCGAATCCATATGTATTGATAGTTTCATCATTAAAATTATCAAGGTGGGGGGGGGGGGACTGTTGGAGCATAACTCAGTCAAACTAAAAAGTTTTGCTATCTCAATCTTGTTGATGTTAGATATACAAAACTATATCTTGATTTATAGTCTATTATGGTCAAGTCTCGGACTAGAATTAAAGTGTGGTAGTTGAGTATCAAACATCACCGAATAACCTTTGAACATTGAAGATCGAAGAACAAACAAAAACATTTCCGAGAAATTCGTCAAAGAAGAGATATGTGAAGACTAACCTATCTTATTGACTCACGACAATTACCATTCTATCTTATGGGACTATGTCGTATTTTGATATATGTTTCAACAAAGTCGGTCATAACGAAAAATCAATTGAAGATATTGAATATACAATTCCAATTGAACAAACAAATCAAATAAAATTTTAAAGAAAAATTAAACCGAAGATAAAACTGACCTAAGCACAATGAAAAATCAATTAAAGATCCGGAAGAAACATAATTCCAATTGAGTTACAACAAATCCAAACTGGTAGATGCTTTGGTATCCTTAAATTCAGCTACATGCCACTTAAATATGTGCCTAATTGAAAGTGGCAGGGTTTCCTTTGCCAATATCAAGTAACCAATTCATAGCCATATACTTGGTATATGGGATTTTCCCGGGAGAGTTATATCAGTGTTGAAATACCATTAGAAATCAGTACATCACTGACAACAAAAAATAAAAACAAGAAAGAAATCAGACTCAAAAGCTACAAATGCGAAATAACTAATTAACATTCTTGTTATATTAAGGTACATATGATTATGCATGCAGTCCTAGAAAGTATATGCTTGAGTGATGGATTCTTCAATACTCACCCATAAAGTTTCTATTTACACATATAAATACAATTGTTTAGAGGTTATGTGACCTATATTTTTTTAGATGCCATTAAAAGAATATATCAACTCGAAACTAAATAGGAAGCATAAACTGTTCTTTCTAAGTTTATTCTCTATGGTGAATTTAAACAAACAATTTATCTCAAAAACGTCAGCTCATAAAAAATTGAGGCTTGGTAGAATCAAGGGCTCAACAAATTTCTTAAGCTAATCAATAGTTCAGTACTACCAAACATGGTGAAATTAACCAGTAAAAGAAATTCTACCAAACCCATAACTATTTTACCTGATTTCCTTATAATTTCACTTCCAATTAATTATTTTTGGAATAATCCTTGATTAAAATTAATCATTTAAATGAAAAAAAAAACAACAACAATAACAACAAAAATTGAAAACTAAAAACCAAAATTGAATTGAAGATGTTGATCAAATATAAAGTTAAAAAATAAATAAACTGAAAATAATACTTACGTAATAGTCTCGAGAAAATATGTGGAAGTAAGAAATGGAGACAACCTCGGAAAATGATAACCTCCTTGATGTGTTTATGTAAGGGAACATTTCAAAGGGTAGCTCTTCTAACATAACACATCAAATTAATTATCAAGGTATGAATCAAAGGGGTTGAATGGGTGGTGAAAATCATGTCTTTGTTAATGAAGGAGAATAGTCAGAATAACCTAAATTGTTTATTTAACAGAAAAGGGTACGAATAAAAAGGAATGAATTACGAATTCAATCAAAAGAGAAGCCCTAAATATTTCTTTAACAGACGAGGGTATGAATAAAAAAAATGAATGGCGTAAATTATTAATGTAGGAGAACAATTAGAAGAAAAGATTGACTTTGTTTTTGTAATGAAAGACGATATTAAGTGAAAGGAGGATTCAACGATTATATGATGATTGATTTTGTCACGGAAGAGGTAAGTGCAAGAAGTGAGTGTGACGTCGTATCAGAGCATGAAATAAGGGTTCATCCTCAACCAAGATTTATCTTTTACACTTTTAAAGGAATATATGGGTTGGCGATCCCCTTAAAACGCCCATCCATAACTGTCGGGTCGGGGAAAACACATCCCCTAGACGGTTACTTTTTTTTAATTTTTTCGAAGTCTTGAATAGTCATTTTTCAAAAGTCATAAAATTCAGAAGTCTTAATTTTTAACTTTATTATCAACCAACGGGTATCCGTACCCGATGATTATCCATGTCTTTTACTGGACCCGGTTCTCGATCCATATAATTGGGATCCGATCACGAAACTGTTAGGACCATAATCGAATCTAATATACCAGATCTGGCTATGGGTTTTATAGCATCCGGGGGATCCGGATCCACTGACAGCCCAAATTAAGACCACGTCGATTTTGTTTTTTTAAACTAGAAATTAAAGGAGTCTCCATGATCGTGATTTATAGAACGCATGTGAATTTTTATTTTACGAAAATGCATATAAAAAAAATCAAAAAAAAAAGGAAAAAAACTCGCGAGATTGGGTTATACCCGGATTAATTGGGGTATACTAATTTTGTTCCCAACCATAATAGTGGGCTAAGGGGTGTCTAATGTGTATAAAGTTACTCAATTACCATTCCCCTTGTAGGACCAGAATATCGCCATGATATTACTCTTGCGAGATTAACAACACTTCTGCGAACATCACTGTGAGTTCTTCAACAACACTTCGCAAGTGTCACAGAATAATTAAAAGAATGACGTAATAGCTGACGAATGAAGAAACACGGGAAGAACGTGATTGTCCTGCGATGGTTACAACTCCTGCGAGAGTTAGCATTACAACTACCGCGAGAACATCGCGAGTCAGGTCCGAAATTAAAGGACAACTTAGCTGTCATCCTCTATGTAACTACCCTATATAAAGAGACCCAGTAGATTCAGAAAAGGATGATGTATTTTTGAGTGTTGAGAAAGTCTTGAGGAGAGAGAAAATTCAAGAGAGCGGTTGTATTCTTGATTTCTTCCATTTCTTGTAAACATTTCTGAGAATCAAATAATAAAGTGTCGTTTTAATCTTTAAAAATGTGTTAATTAGTGTGAATTCTTATCAAAGGTGTAGTGTAGGATTTCCTGCAATTACATTTTGGCGCCCGAAACAGGGATGAATTGATGATTATTTGAAGAAAAAGATAAGAATTGACATTGTGATTGGAAGGAATTTGGAACAATTAGTGAAAGATCTTACGCAATATTCAACAGTTTACTAAAATTAATGACTAGAAGAAGAAGAAACGCATCAGAACCACCAACAACCGTAAGGAGGAGTAAAAGACTTGCAGGTGGAGGAATGAATGAAATGGGAGAATCTTCAAGAATAAGAACAAGAAGAAATAAAACAAGGAATGAAGGAGAAAATCAAGTTCAACAGCCAAATCAGCAAACACCAATACAAGATATAGTTGTGGATTATGATAGAGTTAGCGTGCATACTTGGCGATCAGATTCGATGGAAGAAGCAGAAGATCGACAATTAAGAAATGAGAGAAGAGAAGAAAGAGATCAAGGAGTGGTTGAAAGATTAATTCATGGAGAAGGAGAAAATTAAACAACAGATGATTTAAGACAAAGAATACAGGAGGAAAGGAGGTTAGAAGCAGAAGAACGTGCAAATCTAACAAGACAGAATCACGAGTTAAGAATGGAGAACTTGAGATTGCAAAGTAGGAGATCAATAAGTACTGCTAGATCAAGTTCAAGATCATTTAGAGAAGAACCAAGGCGAAATTTCCCTGTGAGAAATGCTGGAGCAAATATCCGAGAGGAAATGCAAAATCCAAATGAAGAGCAGCATCATAGAGAAGAAGAGATGATTCATGATCGTTACATTCCACGCGGAGAAACTGTGAATGGTAGACGCGATAATAGAAATCAAGAGGGTGGAAATAACCAAGATGGTGAAGAAAATCGAGAAGAAGGTAGAAGAATATTACATGAGCGAGAAATCCAAAGAAATCAAAGAATCATTAAGGAGGAAATTGAGAGGCATTATGATGAACAAGCACGTCTAGCATGCGAGAGAGAAAGATTAAGAGCAGAAGTTGAAGAACAAGAGTTTCAAGAAGAAATACGGCAGAATAATCATGACAATCGAGAAAGGAGACGTACACAAAATCCCAAAGCAATAATATCAATGAGGAGTATGACAAATACAAAGGAGAATAGAAAGACAGCGAAGAGAAATGAAGAAACTCGAAGAGAAGAAATTGGAAGGCATAATCAGTTGCGAATTCAAAAAGGAGATGAAAAGGAAAATCGCAGGAGAAGGCGAAATGAAGATGGTGAAAAAGAAACACAAAATCTCGCAGGACAAGAAAGACACGAGCGCAGAAGGAGAGAAGCTGCACTGAAAATACCAATTGAACAAACCTCAGCTGGGAATGAACAAATTTTAAGAGAGTTAGCAGAAATGAGGGGGATGTTGAGTAACATAAGATAAGGAGGTAGAAAACAACTTGATGAAGCCATTGAAGAAGTTGCGAGAACTCCATTCACTCAAGAAGTACAATTAGGAGGAATCCCTCCAAAATGCAATTTACCAGCATTAACCAGTATCTTCGATGGGACTACCTGTGCTGTTCAACATGTTAAGGCTTATGTTAGGTGTATGCTACAAAGGGAAAACCATGATGTTGTATTATGCAAATACTTTGCATCTAGTTTAACTGGCGAGGCGTTAAAATGGTTCGAAGGCTTACCTAAAAATACAATAACTTCTTTCGATCATTTGCAATTTCTGGGAGCATATATAAGCAACAATTCTTCACGGCTCGGTATTGAAGATGTGTTTGGGTTAAAACAGAGGATTGGCGAGAGTCTGAAACACCTAACCATAAGATGGAAGACAATGTGCAGTGAAATGGCAGGAAGAGTGGATGAGAGATACCTCATTTTATCTTTCATTAATGCAATGTTCGCAACCAATCTGATGTACATACAAATTTTCAGAATCAAAAATACCATCACAATGACTGAGCTAAGAGAACTAAAAGAAGAATACATTGCTTTGGAGGAGAAACAAAATGAGATGGAATCTTATCCAGTCACAAACACCATCTCAACAGCGGAAAACAGGAGTTTACTTCCTAAAATGATTAACAATGTGGCGAGCACCTCGCAACCACGGCAAGAGAAAGTGGTTATTGAAAACCAGCAGAAGTTAGTAGCCATGGGAAGCCGAGACCAAGAGGAGTATGAAAATAAAGGAATTATTACAATCGCGGTGGAAATAATAAAATTCAAAGACTTGATCAACCGCAAGAAACTTATGGCGGCCAGAAGCAAAATAATTTTAGAGGACAAGGGAATCAAAGAGTAATATGAGAAGAAATTAAGATTCCACCCCTGAATGCCAGCATAGAAAAAATCTGGGAGGCTATTATTCTGATGGAAAATATACCATCCCCCTGGAATATGGGAAAAGAGCCACATAAAAATAATCGAAATCAAGAATTTTGTCCTTATCATCATTTCCATGGACATTCACTAAACGATTGCAGGAATGTAAAAATAATAATTTTGAGGATGATTGATCAGGGAAAGTTAAATAATTTTCTAATAGGACATCCACAATCTCAGCAGTTACCACCAGCACCAAGTATTCGCAGAGTGAATACTGTAAAAGGAGCAGAAACATTTGTGATAGATGTTGGAGCCAAGGCGAAGAATTTGTTCTGTAATTCCATCGTACATTCATACAAAACTATTGAGGATTTACACGACAATGTTCTAAGCAGAGTCTTCGCGAGAGACGCAGATGGAAGAGAGATAATGAATATTGTGAGAGTCTCGCCATTAGAGGAGTGGCAAAAGAAAACTATTTCCTTCACTGCACAAGAAGTACCAGAGCCTGGCGAGATGCATGACAACCCACTGGTGGTAAGGTTAAAAATAAATCCAAAACAAATAGAAGATGAAGATGAAGAAAACGATGATGATGAAACTGAGGACTCCTGGGCAATTAACAGAGTTCTAATAGATACTGAAAGTTCAGTTGATATCTTATTTTGTCATACTTACAGAACCATGGGTGGAAAAGACAAGGATCTGATACCATCAACCTATAAGATCTATGGTTTCAACGGCACTGCCAACAAACCCAAAGGGGAAATTACAATGCGAATTCCATTAAAGGGGTTATCTTCTAAGATTCTATTCTGCGTTGTGGATATTGAGTCACCTTATAATGCCCTGATTGGCCGACCTTGGTTACATGGGATATTAGGTGTGGCGTCAACCTTTCACCAATTTATTAAATTTCCTCATCCTAATGGTGTTGGAATAATAAAGGGAGACTGGGCTGATGGGAAGGAATGCTATGAAATTGATATGGAATCTTGCGAGGAGAGGGAAACAAAGAGCAGAAATTGGAAACGAAACATCAAGCAAAAACAAAGAGTTGATAAGCAGATGGTTGATACAATAGAGCGGCGAGAGGAGGGAATACTGCGAAATCAACATGAGTTGGAAACTGTATGCGGCGAGCATCTCGCGGACGGAGAGAAAACAACAAAACGCAACAAAAAGGGAGAAGCAGAAAGTAGTAAGTACAAAAGGTAAAATGAAGAAATTTAAGAAGTTTATGAATGATTTGTTGAAGAAAATGTTTCAAAAGAATATTTCATTTGAATAAAAAAAATGGAATTGAAAAGTTGAAATGCAAATGAAAAGAAGATCAAAGAAAATAAATTTCATCAGAATTGCATTACTCGCAAGAAACGCGAATAAAATTTTGCAGAGACATAAGAATGGGATGAACCTATATGGCGTACATCCTAGTTCGCGGATACAATTTCGCAAGAGGCAAATGTAAGACCTAAAGTGCGTCATATAAGGGGGTATCTCTTTGCATGACTCAGGGATAAGGTTATACCGCTGCTGGAACCTGAGTCATGGAGATGTTGGGGTTAAAGAAAACCTATCTGGTGGAGGTACCTTGGATTTCCAACTATATAAGGTTATACCCTGGTTGGATGACCGAGGATCTCTTCTAAGGAGTGCAAAGTATGACCAAGGCGCCGAGGTACACGGTTGAGCCAAGGGTGCCCGGGGCGTACGAAACTACCCTGGCCATTCTTGGCAAGTCTTGGCTATGATACACTCGGCCCGAAGAAAACCCCACTTAGGGGGCAGTCTTGTAACTATAAGCCTTATAGGCATAAAGGACAAGAGGCTGCGAAAACAACTGGTTGTTGGTAAATCCGTATAGGAGGAGCTAGTCTTGTATGGCCGATGTGACCTCCTTGAAGGGGAAACCAGGGGGAAGATAAGGGCGGCACCCTCCATTAAGGAGCTGATAAGTGTCTAAAGACGGCAATGTCATGGGGATTTAAGATCGCAAGAACATTTAGGCCTGTCATATTGTCGCGTGACGAATATTATACAGAGGCAACAAGCCATAAGAAAAAGTTAAGATGAGATCAATGGGTTTTTATATGAAAGTATAAAGACGTCCTGCGATTTCATCGCAAGACGGCAATGTCATAAGGCTTTGTTCTCGCAAGGGAACTTAGACTTGTCATATTGTCGAAGAGAAACTGAAAAAATACATATAAGGCAAGATCAATGGGTTTTTACATACAAGTGTAAGGACGTCCTGCGGTTTTGTCGCAAATATAAAAGGTGGCAAAGTAAGACCTTTAACTAGGAAGGCATAATAAGACCACAAGAAATTAAAATTGAATGACTGAGATATTTACGCAGAGATTATGAAATTTGCGATATTTGCGCATAGATCATAAAAGTATGCAACTGTTACTCGCGATGTTATCGCAACTCAATTTTATTTACAACTGATATCTAAGCTCTACTCAATTTTTTTCATATTACAGATGAATAACAGAGGCAAGTATGGGAATGCATAGAATGATAAAATTGTTATTCATCATCATATGATAAATTTACGTAGACATTATTATATGACACATTTACACAGATAGTTAAAGATTAATAATTATGTTGATTAACTATATTGCAGAAAGGAATTGTTTTCTAATTCATACAGATAGAAGCAAAATAAATTTATACATCAAGGAATCTTGCAGTAATAAATGTACAAATATTTCAAGGAGACTAAAAAGAGGAAGCAAAACTAGGTGGATCCATCATTATCCTCGCCAGATTTTTTTGCTTTGTCTTCACCATCATCTCCGCCAGATTCTCCAGCTTCACTGTCAGAGATAACAATATTTGGAGTATTCTTTGGAACTTATTCAGCGAGGCAAGGATACAAAGAGTGAGAAATGTTATGATTATCACAAACCCCCTTGACGGAGTCATTGCGAACACCAACAAGGATATTACTAAAGTTTGAAGTAGTGATCTTTAAATGTTCCTTCAATCTTGAATATTTTTCATTGCGAGCAGCAAGAGTCTTTGCGAGTTGATTCTTATCAGCTTCAAGTTCTCCAATTCTTTCAGTATATCTCTTCTCAACTCCTGCGAATTTATAACAACAAATTGAAAATTTTGCAAAGATAAGAAGATTAATGACAGGAAATTAATGAGGAAGAATAATTATCAACCTTCTCTTTCAGAAATCATGTCCTTAATTAAGGTCGCTTGTTCAACATGAAGACTAATAACATCTACACCTAAGTTAGCTCTGGCGTTGTCAAGAATCTTTGCAGCCCAAGAAAATTCATCATCATCGTTAATAAGAAGACGGGAACGGATTTGGTTTTCTCTTTCAACAAGATCACCTCTCTCGCGGATAGGTTTATCTCTTTTAATTTGGACTTCAAGAAGGGTTTTATGAAAATCCGCTAAGGTTTGTGCTCCTGTCTAGAGATACGATCCCTTTCATCTATAAGATCATTTTTTTGGGCTCTTAGAATCTTGATCTCTTCTTTAGAATGTATTATCCGCTTTCAAACTAGATCTGTGATCAATTTCTAAAAGATGAAATTTGGATCTAAGATCATCTACAGAAAGGGAGTTAATCTGTTCATTTGAATAACTACCTAAGGATTCATTAAGGCGGTTGAGAAGAGTATCATCATCTATTGGGTTTGGAAAAGAACGAAGGAATACAACTTCGTCAGAAAGGTCGTAAATATCTGCGAAGAAGGAAAATAAGAAAAAGTGCAAAGGAATACAAGGATAAAGAGAAAGGGAAAGATTTCTTACCATAAAGTTGATCATTCGCAGCTTGGAGGCTTGCGACCTTTTCTCGCGAGAAAGAAAGATCAGTTTCCAACTGCTTGATTTTTTCTTGAAGGTCAATTGACCCAGATTCCAATTGCCCGCGAAGACTAGCGGACTCAGATTCCAAATCCACATTCTTCTTGCGAAAAGATGCACACCTCTTCTCCAAGTCTGAGGCAACAACAAAAGAAGCTCTCCCAGTCTGCGAGAGAACAATGTAAATTGAAACTTGGCGAGAAAATAAATACATATATATGGTGAAGAAGTAGCAACATACCAGAATACCAAGAGAATTCAAGAGACTGGGAGTCATTGATCTTGAGATTCCTTGGAGAGAATCATTATCAACCAGTATGGGAGCATTACAGACTTTAGCGAGTGCCTGGGATACCACATTAAGAGCTTCATCTCCATAATCATTTGCGATACCATGTGTAATATCGCTAAAAATCTTGGACAATTGAGTCATAGAAGAATCAGAATGAGAAGACTCCATCGCAGAAGGGGCATCAGCATTAAAATCATCATCATTATTATCATTATTAGAATCATCACTCGAATTTTATGCATTAGGTTGAAGAGTTGAAGAAGAAGAAAGCTGGGTTTTTCTTTTCTTTAAGGGAGGAGCATCATATTTCTCTTTGCGAGTAACAGTAGACTTCTATTTGAGAGGAATGGTAGATTTCACCTTGCAAGAAGCATCTCTATCTTTCCCTTTAATCTTCACAGGTTCTATTTCTTCAATAACCTGCAAACACAGATAAAGGTAAGAAATAGAGGCAACAATATATTGTTAAGAATTATAAAGGAATATTTTTTACTTCATATGTGAGAGATTTAAGAGCTAAAAAGGTGCTGGGCTTCCCAAATTTCTGGTAGTAAAGTTCCAGCCTGTCAATCTGGAAAAATTGGAGTAGTCAGCGAGAGAATGAAGACATGGGGAAGATAATAATGATAATTATACAAAAGATTTGAGGTAACATACCTCTTTATTCCTTTCAGACCAGTTGAAAACCCACGGTTGATATTCTGTGACACTCGCATGCAATGCATGAGGACCGGAGATGTAGGGACCCTCTAAACATAATGGAAAAATGAACCATTTGTCATCATTGGAATGGCGAGGACCTTGATTATTACCCGTATGCCAATCAATATCTGACATAAGAACTTCATCTTCAACAATGTTATCTTTCTTTTGTAAGCGGACGCCCCAGCGAGCGCTATCCTTTTTACAAGGGATTATATTGTAATTTGCGAAAAAGTTCTCGACGGTATACTTCGCAGGAACAATTGGAACATCTTTAAATTTAGGATTCCTCGGAGCATCAGGGTAGCGAGATTCTTTACTAGCACCGTGAGTAGCATACTCAAGCATTAAGCGAATACAATCCCCACTCAGCTGATATATCTCCCGCGAGAACTTCGCGTGAAAAAGAATTTCATAGAATAATGGAAGTTCAGGATCATAGAGAGGAATGGGAAGACCAGCCTCAAGCTGACCTAGCGAGATTATGATTTTCTCACGGTTACATGGAAAACCAGAAAATAATGGAACAGAGAGTTCAGCCTTAGGGCTTTGATCATGAATAGTAGATAAGGTGAACCCTTTATCTCTAAGTTTCTTTTGCATCTTCTCAAAGGCAAGAACATTTTTATGACCAGCTGCAACCATTTTTAGTATGGGAATGAAGATTGAAAGAGTAAAAGATCGAAAGAAAAATTGTAACAGTAGCAGATCCGGAATTTACGGAAGAACAGTAAAATTGCAGAGAAAAAGAAAGAAGAAATTAAAATAGGGAAAGAAAAGAATGAAAGAAGTATTTATAGAAGAAGAAAATTCTCGAGAAGATGAATGCAGTTAATGCAAAGAAATGACGTGAACAGTCAGATCGCAGCGGTTGAAAAGGACGTGTCAAAAATTAAATGGAACAAAAAGTACGTGAAAACAGCTGGCGAAGAATACAGAAACGTGTCAAATCAGAAGAGTGCAAAAAGATAAACAGCTGCGGCATCGACATTACAAAAGATTCAATTCTCATGATCTTTTATCCTTCGCAGAAAAGACATGAGAAGAGGCAAGATGTAGGACCAGAATATCGCCATGATATTACTCTTGCGAGATTAACAACACTTCTGTGAACGTCACCGCGAGTTCTTCAACAACACTTCGCAAGTGTCACAGAATAATTAAAAGAATGATGTAATAGCTGACGAATTAAGAAACACGGGAAGAGCGTGATTGTCCTGCGATGGTTACAACTCCTGCGAGAGTTAGCATTACAACTACCGCGAGAACATCGCGAGTCAGGTCCGAAATTAAAGGACAACTTAGCTGTCATCCACTATGTAACTACCCTATATAAAGAGACCCAGTAGATTCATAAAAGGATGATGTATTTTTGAGTGTTGAGAAAGTCTTGAGGAAAGAGAAAATTCAAGAGAGCGGTTGTATTCTTGATTTCTTCCATTTCTTGTAAACATTTCTGAGAATCAAATAATAAAGTGTCGTTTTAATCTTCAAAAATGTGTTAATTAGTATGAATTCTTATCAAGGGTGTAGTATAGGATATCCTGCAACTACACCCCTAATAATAAATCAAACTATTTTCTTTTGGTTTTGGATCTAAACCTTATTATTTTCCTTTCCTCCATCATCAATCCAGTGATTAATTCTTTTCTTCATCTTCTTCTTTATATTTCATCGTTTTCAAATATAAAATTCATCGATGAAACATTTTTTTATTGTCAATTAATTCTTTCAAACTCTATCTAATACTTTGTTTTGTTGTTTTAATTGCATATTAAGTCAAAAAATTGAAATTGTTGAATTGCAACTATACGACCGTCATGGTATTTATTGATTGAGCATGACGATTTTTCATATTTATTTTCAGTTGTCAAGATTGTAGGATAAACAATGGCCGACTTTTCAAAGAATTTTATTTCTGAAAGTAATATTCACAGGGTCGTCATGGTCTTCATCCCTAAACCTTGACGACCAGTGATATAGTATGAATAGTCGCCAGGTTTTGAAAAGCTAAACCTTGACGATTAACAACTCCCATAAAACAAGTTTTCCTGTGAACACTTTTGTTATTTGGTCGTCAAGGTTTTGTGAAAATAAGATGACGACTAATATACAGTCATCAGTGTGATGCATTTTCGACCATGACGACTGGAAATGCGAAAAAACAATATTTGGTCGACATGTTTTGTTTCAGTTGAGCATGCATGCTAAATTTGGTCGGCATGCTTTGTTTTAACCGAGCATGCCTACTAAGTTTGGTCAGCATGCTTTTTTTTTTAGTGGAACGCATGCCGACTTTTCATGGACCGAATTCTGAAAGTGCTTAGTCGGCGTGTTTTTTTTCTTCAGTTGAGCATTACCAACTTTTGTCTCTGAATTCTGAAAATCTAAAATCATGCGATCATTCGATGAATTAAACCAACAAAATCATGTTCGATTACATCTTGAGAAGTGTTGGACCAGAGTGATTCATTTTCGTCACAACATTCTCAAAAAAGAAAATCTATTTTTTTTTTCAAACAAGATTATTAGTTTAACCAAACAAACAATTTAGTTTTTGTTATATTTAAATTTGTTCTAACAAGATTCATAAGTTTGAATCAGTGCTAATCAATTAGGGGTAATTTAGACATTTTTCAAAATATTTGGCTAAGGGGCTTTCAACTTTACTTTCTAATGATCTTATTTTGTTTTATTTGGTATACCCAATTAATCTGGGTACACCCAAATCTCGCGAGTAAAACAAAATTATTATCAAAACAAAAATTTATTAAGAATTTGTTAATTTTTTTATTAAATACCCCTCAAAATTCGCTCTTAAAATATATCCTTATTCAATTTTAAAAAATACTACTATCTTCTGAAAAAGTGGAAAGAACTAGCACAAGTTGTTTTCAGAAGTGGATGCAAATAGCACAAGTTGCTTTTAGAAATGGATGCAACTTTGTACAAGTAGCTTCCAAAAAATGGAAGCAACTTACTTAATTTTTTATTTTATTTTTACCCCTAGAGATATTTGTGCAAGAATCAATCAAGTTGACTTAAAAAAATAAATAGGTAAACTAAAAAACCACACAAATAGTATACATGTCCACCCTATTGGTGCAAAACTAATTACCCCAACACTCCTCGAGATGCGTGCTAGAAGATTGAATCGCCGCCGTTTGATTGGATTCTCCAAGAATTGATGATGGAAAATGGGGGGTACCTGCAAAGATACTCCGATGCTAAAGTCAGAGGATATTCAATGCAAGTAGTTGTGAAGAAAGGAGTAGAATTGTGTACCTGTTGAGTTGGATTTTGACATCTATTTATAGGCATAAACCCTAATCTTGTTCCATAATAACCTAGATTTGTAGTCATCCAAAATAACCACATGGATTTGTACTTTCCTTTAATATTTGTGTCTATCCTTGAAGATCCATGTCTATCTTGAGAGATCTTTGTATATCTTCACATGATTTGAGTTTATCTTGAAATATCCTTGTTTATCTTCCAAGATTTGAATATATCCTGGAAGATCCATATCATCTTCACAAGATTTACAATTATCTTGGAAGATCCTTGTCTATCTTCCAAGATTTGTGACTATCACCAAATGACTTCCAGTCATCTGGGCTTCCTTATTTAGCCATGCGGGTTTTATAAACCATAGCATGGTTTCTTTAATAAACCTTCAGACTCAGTCCGAATCCAGCTCTGATGATCCCCGTGGGTCACCTTGATAACCCACGGTGTGGTTTTAATAAACCTCCGGACTCAGTCCGGATCCATCTCTGATGAGCCCCGTGGGTCACCTTGATAACCCACAGTCTAGTTTTAATAAACCTTCGGACTCAGTCCGGATCCAACTCTGATGAGCCCCGTGGGTCACCTTGTTAACCCACGGTCTGCCGTTATTAAACAGCTTGTTTGTACGCACGTACTCTATTTAAATAGGGTACAAACATCGCCCCCTCTTAACTGTTCAACTTGATGAGGAGTTAAGAAGAGTAAGGCTTCATGTGACAGCGGTAGGTACATAGCACGTACAAATGTATCCTGACACTATGTAGTGCACACCCGTCATGATTTCTCCTGCAAAAACATGTTCATATTAACTTATTATTCTTAAGTAAACTCATACCTGAAATTTATTTTCCTCATCTCGTCAGACTGTTTGATGACGTAACTAGCCCCCAAGTGTGAGTAAAGACATTACAAAGACGCCCCCAACTGTGATAACCTGCAATAAAATTTTCTCACGTGGTGGACTTGTGATGCTCGATATCTAGTCGAGTCTTGAGGAGAATGTAGTCTGTGCTTGCGGCTGGGGCAAGGCTTTTTGCTCGCAACGTAACAAGGCTAGCGCTAGATGCTCGGGGAGATTGGATGTTTCTTGTTTTGAGTACGAGTCTTTGGACCAATATCGGGCATTGGGCTCGTGGTCGAGACGAGACTTTATGCTTTCCAAGGTGCAAGTCTTTCATACTCGTGTGCAAGACGAGATTTTATGCTTGCGATAAGAGCAAGAATTATGTGCTCACGTGCAAGGTGAGGCTTTAAGTGCTTGCGAAGCGATGCAAGGCTAAATATTGAAGGGTCTAAGCAATCCTCATCTTGAACTCGATCATGTCGCTATCCACGAACCTCGAACTCGATCATGTCGCTATCGACGAACCTCGAACTCGATCATGTTGCTCCCCCAAGTGCATATAAAAGTTTCCCTAATACTGGAGTTTTAGCTTCCATGTTGTATGAAATTCAAAGGGGATTCCAACGAGCCAAAAATCACTCAATTCGGACTTAAAACGAAGAAGTTATTGACGAAACAAGTTTCCAACGAAGCGCGCGTACTGTTAGTGACGTCGCAGTGATGATGGATCACAAGAATGACGTGGCTATGCTGACCGGGACAGCGTTGCTGACGTGGCACCCAAGCATGCTAACGTGTCATAGGAACGGATGCTGACATGGCGTTGATGACTCAACGATTTTCGATGACGTGGCAGCCTGTTATTGCATCACTAGTGCTGATGTGTCTGCTGACTGGACGCTGAGTGGACCCACGTGGCTCTGAGAAGCACTGGATCGTTGATGAACGGAGGCTGGACATATCTAATGGCCCAGATTCGTCAAATCTGACGGATTGGATCTTCTGGATGATGAGGCGTACCTGAGGCTGGATATATGTAGTTGTAAAGGATAAAAGATTTTGTTACCCTTTTCTGCAACATTTGTAACTGTTACTGTTTCTCTTGATTTCACAACACTTTCTGCTGGTGGTTTCGCCACGCTTTCTTTAATGTTTCGCAACGGTTTATTCATGCTTGTAACGGTTTCGCTGCAAACCCTAATTTGTTTTTGTTTTTTTTTTCTTCTCTTCTTCGATGATTTTTTGCATGGAAATTCGTGCAAGAATTTTGAGGTTTTTCCGCACCTTTCTCAATGGAAAAACACGATCCTTTTACACGAATCCCCTTAGTCGGCGCCAAAAGATGTTGGTGAAAAACTAATTACCCCAACACTCCTCGAGATGCGTGCTAGAAGATTGAATCGCCGTAGTTTGATTGGATTCTCAAAGAATTGATGATGGAAAATGGGGGGTAACTGCAAAGATACTCCGATGCTAAAGTCAGAGGATATTCAATGCAAGTAGTTGTGAAGAAAGAAGTAGAATTGTGTACCTGTTGAGTTGGATTTTGACATCTATTTATAGGCATAAACCCTAATCTGGTTCTATAATAACCTAGATTTGTAGTCATCCAAAATAACCACATGGATTTGTACTTTCCTTTAATATTTGTGTCTATCCTTGAAGATCCATGTCTATCTTGAGAGATCTTTGTATATCTTCACATGATTTGAGTTTATCTTGAAAGATCCTTGTTTATCTTCCAAGATTTAAATATATCCTGGAAGATCCATATCATCTTCACAAGATTTACAATTATCTTGGAAGATCCTTGTCTATCTTCCAAGATTTGTGACTATCACCAAATGACTTCCAGTCATCTGGGTTTCCTTATTTAGCCATGCGGGTTTTATAAACCCTAGCCTGGTTTCTTTAATAAACCTTCAGACTCAGTTCGAATCCAGCTCTGATGATCCCCGTGGATCACCTTGATAACCCACGGTCTGGTTTTAATAAACCTCCGGACTCAGTCCGGATCCAGCTCTGATGAGCCCCGTGGGTCACCTTGATAACCCACAGTCTGGTTTTAATAAACCTCCGGACTCAATCCGGATCCAGCTCTGATGAGCCCCGTGGGTCACCTTGATAACCCACGGTCTGCCGTTATTAAACAGCTTGTGCAGTACGCACGTACTCTATTTAAATAGGGTACAAACATCGCCCCCTCTTAACTGTTCAACTTGTTGAGGAGTTAAGAAGAGTAAGGCTTCATGTGACGGCGGTAGGTACATAACACGTACAAATGTATCCTGACACTATGTAGTGCACACCCGTCATGATTTCTCCTGCAAAAACATGCTCATATTAACTTATTATTCTTAAGTAAACTCATACCTGAAATTTCTTTTCCTCATCTCGTCAGACTGTTTGATGACGTAACTAGCCCCGAAGCGTGAGTAAAGACATTACAAAGACGCCCCCAACTGTGATAACCTGCATTAAAATTTGCCCACGTGGTGGACTTGTGATGCTCGATAGCTAGTCGAGTCTTGAGGAGAATGTAGTGTGTCCTTGTGGCTGGGGCAAGGCTTTTTGCTCGCAACGTAACAAGGCTAGCGCTAGATGCTCGGGGAGACTGGTTGTTTCTTGTATTGAGTACGAGTCTTTGGACCAATATCGGGCATTGGGCTCGTGGTCGAGACGAGACTTTATGCTTGCCAAGGTGCAAGTCTTTCATACTCGTGTGCAAGATGAGATTTTATGCTTGCGTTAAGAGCAAGACTTATGTGCTCACGTGCAAGGTGAGGCTTTAGGTGTTTTCGAAGTTATGCAAGGCTAAATATTGAAGGGTCTAAGCAATCCTCATCTTGAACTCGATCATGTCGCTATCCACGAACCACGAACTCGATCATGTCGCTATCGACGAACCTCAAACTCGATCATGTTGCTCCCCCAAGTGCATAGAAAAGTTTCTCGAACACTGGAGTTTTCGCTTCCATGTCGTAGGAAATTCAAAGGGGATTCCAACGAGCCAAAAATCACTCAATTCGGACTTAAAACGAAGAAGTTATTGACGAAACAAGTTTCCAACGAAGCGCGCGTGCTGTTAGTGACGTCGCAGTGATGACTGGATCACAAGAATGACGTGGCTATGCTGACCGGGACATCATTGCTGACGTGGCACCCGAGCGTGCTAACGTGCCAGAGGAACGGATGCTGACATGGCGTTGATGACTCGACGATTGTCGCGGACGTGGCAGCCTGTGATTGAATCACTATTGCTGATATGTATGCTGAGTGGACCCACGTGGCTCTGAAAAGCACTGGATCGTTGATGAACGAAGGCTGGACAGATTTAATGGCCCAGATTCGTTAGATCTGACGGATTGGATCTTCTGGATGATGAGGCGTACCTGAGGCTGGATATATGTAGTTGTAAAGGATAAAAGCTTTTGTTACCCTTTTCTACAACATTTGTAACTGTTACTGTTTCTCTTGATTTCACAACACTTTCTGCTGGTGGTTTCTCCATGCTTTCTTCAATGTTTCGCAACGGTTTATTCATGCTTGTAACGGTTTCGCTGCAAACCCTAATTTTTTTTTTGTTTTTTTTTTCTTCTCTTCTTCGCTGATTTTTGCATGGAAATTCATGCAAGAATTTTGAGGTTTTTCCCGCACCTTTCTCAATGGAAAAACACGATCCTTTTACACGAATCCCTTAGTCGGCGCCAAAAGATATTGGTGAAAAACTAATTACCCCAAAACTCCTCGAGATGCGTGCTAGAAGATTGAATCGCCGCCGTTTGATTGGATTCTCAAAGAATTGATGATGGAAAATGGGGGGTACCTGCAAAGATACTCCGATGCTAAAGTCAGAGGATATTCAATGCAAGTAGTTGTGAAGAAAGGAGTAGAATTGTGTACCTGTTGAGTTGGATTTTGACATCTATTTATAGGCATAAACCCTAATCTGGTTCCATAATAACCTAGATTTGTAGTCATCCAAAATAACCACATGGATTTGTACTTTCCTTTAATATCTGTGTCTATCCTTGAAGATCCAAATGTATCTTGAGAGATCTTTGTATATCTTCACATGATTTGAGTTTATCTTGAAAGATACTTGTTTATCTTCCAAGATTTGAATATATCCTGGAAGATCCATATCATCTTCACAAGATTTACAATTATCTTGGAAGATCCTTGTCTATCTTCCAAGATTTGTGACTATCACCAAATGACTTCCAGTCATCTGGGCTTCCTTATTTAGCCATGCGGGTTTTATAAACCCTAGCCTGGTTTCTTTAATAAACCTTCAGACTCAGTCCGAATCCAGCTCTGATGATCCCCGTGGGTCTCCTTGATAACCCACGGTCTGGTTTTAATAAACCTCTGGACTCAATCCGGATCCAGCTCTGATGAGCCCCGTGGGTCACCTTGATAACCCACAGTCTGGTTTTAATAAACCTCCGGACTCAATCCGGATCCAACTCCGATGAGCCCCGTGGGTCACCTTGATAACCCACGGTCTGCCGTTATTAAAAAGCTTGTTTGTACGCACGTACTCTATTTAAATAGGGTACAAACATCTATGTACCCAAAATAAATTCTAGGCACAAAACACGATTATTTGATGATGGTTATATGCAAATTAGGGTTACGAGAGAATTAGAGATAAATAAAGAAGACAAAGATTTACGTGGTTCGGCAAGTGTTGCCTACATCCACGAGGGAACAGAGAAATATTTTATTGATTGTGATGATACAAAGGTTTTTCTCCGGGCTAGCTAACCTAAAATTCCATGTAGGAATAGAAATTTCCTCCTCCTGAGTTGGATTTTTAGCCTCTATTTATAGGCAAAAAACCCTAATCTAGTTCCATAATAACCCTAGATTTGTAGTTATCCAAAATAACCACATGGATTTGTAATTATCCTTTAATATTTGTGTCTATCCTTGAAGATGCATGTCTATCTTGAGAGAGTCTTGTATATCTTCACATGATTTGAGTTTATCTTAACAGATCCTTGTATATCTTCATAAGATTTGTATCTATCTTGAAAGATTCTTATCAATCTCCCAAGATTTGTATCTATCTTGGATGACCCCTGTTTATCTTCCAAGATTTGTGTCTATCCCAAAATGACTTCTATAATAAGTCATTTGGGCTTCCATAATAAGCTAGACTGGGCTTCCATAATAAGTCCTCCGGTTTTTGGAATCTTCTTTAACGGGATTTTTGGGCTTGATTCACGGGCTTCTAGTGTATTTTATACACGGTACAAACATCGCCCCCTCTTAACCTCCAACTTGTTGGGGGTTAAGAAGTTTGTTTTTCCTTCTGCGTCGACCGTTGATGACGTAACTCGCCCCCAAGAATTTGTAGAGACATTGCGAAGACGCCCCCAACTGTGATAACCTGCACAAAAAATAAAAATAAAAAGTAAAAGTAAAAGTAAAATAAAAATAAAAATAAAAATAAAAATAAAAATAAAAATAAAAATAAAAATAATATTGCTCACGTGCTAGGCGAGACTTTTTGCCATGTGGTGGAATTGTGATGCTCGATAGCTAGTCGAGTCTTGAGGAGAATATAGTATGTGCTTGCAGCTGGGGCAAGGCTTTTTGCTCGCAACGTAACAAGGCTGTAGCTCTTGATGCTCGGGCAGGCTGGATGTATTTCTTGTGTTGAGTACGAGTCTTTGGACCAATATCGGGCATTGGGCTCGTGGTCAAGACGAGACTTTATGCTTGCGAAGGTGCAAGTCTTTGTACTCACGTGCAAGGTGAGATTTTATGCTTGCGAAGGTGCAAGTCTTTGTACTCGCGTGCAAGGCGAGATTTTATGCTTGCGATAAGAACAAGACTTATGTGCTCACGTGCAAGGTGAGGCTTTAGGTGCTTGCGATGTGATGCAAGGCTAAATATTGGTGGGTCTAAGCAATCCTCATCTCGAACTCTCGATCATGTTGCTATCCGCGAACCCCAAACCCGATCATGTCGCTATCCACGAACCTCGAACCCGTTCACCGATCATGTCGCTATCCACGATCCTCGAACCCGATCATGTCGTTGCTCCAAGTGCACCTCCAAGTTTCTATAACACTGGATTTTTCGCTTCCATCTTGTAGGAAATTCAAAGAGGATTCCAACGATCCAAAAATCACTCAATTCGGACTTAAAACGAAGAAATTATTGACGAAACAAGGTTTGAACGAAGCGCGCGAGCTGTTGCATCCGTGGCACTGATGAGTGTGCAGAATCGCTGACTGGAACTGCTGACGTGGCACCAAACTTGCTGAAGTGGCAGTCAGTGAATGCATAACACTGCTGACATGGTTGTTGACTGTGCAACGATGATATGTCAAGGTTTACTGACGTGGCACTCGGAAAGTGTTGACGTGGATATGCCACGTCAACCATATGGTGACCGGTCGCTGACGTGGCGTCCTGCTGACTGGACATTGATGCTGATGTGGCAGTGACGTGGTGCTAATTGTACACTGATTAGTCAGTGCCTGAGAAGCACTGGATCGCTGATGTACGTGAGGCTGGGTGAGATTTCAGCTTCTTGCAACACTTTTCTGCAACTCTTATTTCTGTTACTGTGTAAAGTGTTTCGCAACACTTCCTTCAACTGTTTTTCAACTTCGCAACAGTTCTCGTTCTTTTGCAACGTTTACGGAAGAACCCTAATAAATAATTTGTTTTCTTTTTTTTTGCTGCTGATTTTTGCATGGAATTCGTGCACGTTTTTTGAGGTTTTTTAACGCACCTATCTCAATGGAAAAACACGATCATTTTACACGAATCCCCTTAGTCGGCGCCAATGTATGTACCCAAAATAAATTCTAGCCACAAAACACGATTATTTAATGATGGTTATATGCAAATTAGGTTTACGAGAGAATTAGAGATAAATAAAGAAGACAAAGATTTACGTGGTTCGGCAAGTGTTGCCTACATCCACGAGGGAACAGAGAAATATTTTATTGATTGTGATGATACAAAGGTTTTTCTCCGGGCTAGCTAACCTAAAATTCCATGTAGGAATAGAAATTCCATCCTCCATGTAGGAATAGAAATTTCCTCCTCCTGAGTTGGATTTTTAGCCTCTATTTATAGGCAAAAAACCTTAATCTAGTTCCATAATAACCCTAGATTTATAGTTATCCAAAATAACCACATGGATTTGTAATTATCCTTTAATATTTGTGTCTATCCTTGAAGTTGCATGTCTATCTTGAGAGATTCTTGTATATCTTCACATGATTTGAGTTTATCTTAACAGATCCTTGTATATCTTCATAAGATTTGTATCTATCTTGAAATATTCTTATCAATCTCCCAAGATTTGTAGCTATCTTGGATGACCCCTGTTTATCTTCCAAGATTTGTGTCTATCCCAAAATGACTTCTATAATAAGTCATTTGGGCTTCCATAATAAGGCTAGACTGGACTTCCATAATAAGTCCTCCGGGTTTTGGAATCTTCTTTAACGGGATTTTTGGGCTTGATTCACGGGCTTCTAGTGTATTTTATACACGGTACAAACATCGCCCCCTCTTAACCTCCAACTTGTTGGGGGTTAAGAAGTTTGTTTTTCCTTCTGCGTCGACCGTTGATGACGTAACTCGCCCCCAAGCATTTGTAGAGACATTGCGAAGACGCCCCCAACTGTGATAACCTGCACAAAAAATAAAAAGCAAAAGTAAAAGTAAAATAAAAATAAAAATAATATTGCTCACGTGCTAGGCGAGACTTTTTGCCACGTGGTGGACTTGTGATGCTCGATAGCTAGTCGAGTCTTGAGGAGAATGTAGTATGTGCTTGCAGCTGGGGCAAGGATTTTCGCTCGCAACGTAACAAGGCTGTAGCTCTTGCTGCTCGGGCAGGCTGGCTGTATTGCTTGTGTTGAGTACGAGTCTTTGGACCAATATCGGGCATTGAGCTCGTGGTCAAGACGAGACTTTATGCTTGCGAAGGTGCAAGTCTTTGTACTCACGTGCAAGGTGAGATTTTATGCTTGCGAAGGTGCAAGTCTTTGTACTCGCGTGCAAGGTGAGATTTTATGCTTACGAAGGTGCAAGTCTTTGTACTCGCGTGCAAGGCGAGATTTTATGCTTGCGATAAGAACAAGACTTATTTTCTCACGTGCAAGGTGAGTCTTTAGGTGCTTGCGATATGATGCAAGGCTAAATATTGGTGGGTCTAAGCAATCCTCATCTCGAACTCTCGATCATGTTGCTATCCACGCATCCCGAACCCGATCATGTCGCTATCCACGAACCTCGAACCCGTTCACCGATCATGTCGCTATCCACGATCCTCGAACCCGATCATGTCGTTGCTCCAAGTGCACCTCCAAGTTTCTAGAATACTGGATTTTTCGCTTCCATCTTGTAGGAAATTCAAAGAGGATTCCAACGAGCCAAAAATCACTCAATTCGGACTTAAAACGAAGAAATTATTGACGAAACAAGGTTTGAACGAAGCGCGCGAGCTGTTGCATCCATGGCACTGATGAGTGTGCAGAATCGCTGACTGGAACTGCTGATGTGGCACCAAACTTGCTGAAGTGGCAGTCAGTGAATGCATAGCACTGCTGACATGGCTGTTGACTGTGCAACGATGACATGTCAAGGTTTACTGACGTGGCACTCGGAAAGTGTTGACGTGGATACACCACGTCAACCATATGGTGACTGGTCGCTGACGTGGCGTCCTGCTGACTGGACATTGATGCTGATGTGGCAGTGACGTGGTGCTGATTGTACACTGATTAGTCAGTGCCTGAGAAGCACTGGATCGCTGATGTACGTGTAGGGGTGGGACTTGGGTTGGTTGGGCGGGTTAGAAGGCTTGGCCGAGGCAGACCCGAGCTAGGAATTCTTTGCCCAGATTTCCCATCGAACCCGTGGAACTTATTGAGATGTTGCCCAAGTCCGCCCAAGTTATGTTCCTCGGGTTCCCCGGGTTCGTCGGGTTGGCCCAAGTTCCACTAGACATACAAGTTTGTTAATGTGATAATAATAAATTTAGTAATAATAAGATTTAATTCCTCTATTTATTTTAAATTTCCAAATAACTGAAGATTATTTATAATAATATAAACTCTTTTCATATCGAATGATTAATGAGATAGATATAATTTATATTTTCACTAATAGATTTGAAAATAATATCTAAAATTTCTCTAAATAGATAATAACACTAATTATAAAAAATGTCTTATACATAGTTCTTCGGGTTGGGCGGGTTGTTTGGGTTAGAAATATTTGTTCCCATGCTTGCCCAAATTTAACTCGGGTTCATAAAATTGTTGCCCAAGCTTGCCCAAAGTTTTGAAATACGTTGCCCAAGTCCGCCCAACGTTCGGGTTGGGCATGGGTTGGGTGGGTTGACCCAACCCAAGTCCCACCCCTATGTACGTGAGGCTGGGGTGAGATTTCAGCTTCTTGCAACACTTTTCTGCAACTCTTATTTCTGTTACTGTGTAAAGTGTTTCGCAACACTTCCTTCAACTGTTTTTCAACTTCGCAACAGTTCTCGTTCTTTTGCTACGTTTACGGAAGAACCCTAATAAATAATTTGTTTTCTTTTTTTTTTGCTGCTGATTTTTGCATGGAATTCGTGCACGTTTTTTGAGGTTTTTTAACGCACCTATCTCAATGGAAAAACACGATCATTTTACACGAATCCCCTTAGTCGGCGCCAATTTATGTACCCAAAATAAATTCTAGGCACAAAACACGATTATTTGATGATGGTTATATGCAAATTAGGGTTACGAGAGAATTAGAGATAAATAAAGAAGACAAAGATTTACGTGGTTCGGCAAGTGTTGCCTACATCCACGAGGGAACAGAGAAATATTTTATTGATTGTGATGATACAAAGGTTTTTCTCCGGGCTAGCTAACCTAAAATTCCATGTAGGAATAGAAATTTCCCCCTCCTGAGTTGGATTTTTAGCCTCTATTTATAGGCAAAAAACCCTAATCTAGTTCCATAATAACCCTAGATTTGTAGTTATCCAAAATAACCACATGGATTTGTAATTATCCTTTAATATTTGTGTCTATCCTTGAAGATGCATGTCTATCTTGAGAGATTCTTGTATATCTTCACATGATTTGAGTTTATCTTAACAAATCCTTGTATATCTTCATAAGATTTGTATCTATCTTGAAAGATTCTTATCAATCTCCCAAGATTTGTAGCTATCTTGGATGACCCCTGTTTATCTTCCAAGATTTGTGTCTATCCCAAAATGACTTCTATAATAAGTCATTTGGGCTTCCATAATAAGCTAGACTGGACTTCCATAATAAGTCTTATGGGTTTTGAAATTTTCTTTAACGGGCTTTTTGGGCTTGATTCACGGGCTTCTAGTGTAATTTATACACGGTACAAACACACCCCTACCACCCCCTCAGGTTTATAAAACACACAAATCTGAAGTTGACGTTGGGGAGAAAGAAACCCTTTCGCTGGATCAGTTTATTCTTTGCTCAGCGAGTCAGCGTTTCCGGAGAAAAAATCAGATAAGAGAGACGTATCCACTTTTAGGTATAATTAAGTTATTTTGTATCGATAGGATTTTTTTTTTTAACAAGGTAATTTCGTTTCAGTTTGTTAGATTGTATTCGATCCATCGAATTGTAGTTCTACTTAAAAAAGGAGAAGAGTTTTTCTTTTCTTTTATGTGTTGATTTGATGATGTTGGTTTTGAATTGATTTGTAGAGGAAAAAGTCTATCTGTGTTCTAATTAGGTAGTGTGTCAGATTGAAATTAGCGGTTTCATGGAATTGATTTATTAATTATTTTTTTGAAGATGAGGTTGCTTTGCAGTGTAAGTTTGAGTTAAGACTAGATAGGGTTTTCTGAAAATACAGGATGGCATGATAGAATCACTCGTACTTGGTTTTGTCATAGAAATTGAAAGGAAAAAAAAAAGACAGCTGTAAGAGTGATAACATAATAGCCAGTACTACTAGCACTTGTATATCGCTGGATGGTATTGGTAAGTTTTTTTGTGGGGAACATGAGTGGTCCTTGACTGAAAAAGCTTCAGTCAATCTTGGCCGATAATTATACGGCGGGAATTGGTTTACAGGTAAGACCATCAAACCGTGGAACCATGCAATTCTCAACTCTTGCTTGTATAAATTTGCCTGAAGTTTATCGGACAAGATTTTTGTTGTCACGCCAACCCTCTCGTAAATGAGTAAGACTTTAGATATTTTGAGAGGCACCCTTTCGTAAATGAGTTTGACTTCAGATTGAGAGGCAGAGTAATTAAGCAAGTCTATTTTAAGAGTGGAATTATGTAGAAGACTGGAGGATTTATACAAGCCTTTTTTGAAGAGAGGGTTTTAAACTTGTCAGAATAAGGAATAGTGGCACAATGATTTTTTGACTAGTCGAGGGACCATGTGGAGAAACATTGTAAACAGTTTCGAAATATTATTTTTCATACTGCTTTTAATGTAGCAAAATCATCTCATTGGTTGTGTAACTGTGCTCAGTTTAGTGCATAATAACCCTTACATTTGTGTCTTTCTTTCTTTTTATCAGAATTGGTGGCTGTAAAATGTCATCTGTGTCGAGTCAGCCGTCTTATTTGCTGGGGAATTGGTGCTCATTTTAGTGCATAATAACCCTTGTATTCACACATCTCTTTTTTTTTTTTTTTTTTTAATCAGAATTGGTGGTTGTAAAATGTCATCTGTGTCAAGTCAGCAACAATTCCGCTATGCACAACAACCTTCAAAAGTTCTCCATTTGAGAAATTTGCCATGGGAATGTACAGAGGAGGAGCTTATAGAACTAGGAAAGCCGTTTGGGAAAGTCATCAACACCAAGTGCAATGTCGGAGCTAACCGCAATCAGGCCTTTATTGAATTTGTAGGTGATTGCATCTGTACTTGTATGTAGGCTCTCCATTTGCACAACTCCAGATTTGATGCTTGCTCAATTGCTTTCTCTTGTTCTTTTTCCAGGCAGACCAAAATCAAGCTATCTCTATGATATCTTATTATGCTTCATCCTCAGAACCAGCTCAGGTACGAGGGAAAACAGTCTACTTACAGTATTCTAACAGGCAAGAAATAGTACACAATAAAACCACTGGAGATGTAGCTGGAAATGTACTATTGGTGACTATCGACGGCGTTGGGGCACGTGATGTCAGCATAGATGTTCTACACTTGGTAAGCAGACTACATGTGATTTGTATTATGGGGGGAGATTAAAGTATCGTAATTTGGATATTCTTGCATGAAATAATTCAGATATGCGAGTTTCATGTGTTTGCTTGTAGTAATGAATCTGAATGGATCAGCAGGTCCATGTCACGGAAACATCTTCGATGGCAGCATATTGCATCAGGAGAAAGCTCATGTGTGTTTGTCTCCTTTCTCCTTTCTCACCACTACCTCTTCACCCTTACTCCTCTTCTTCTTCCTCACAACCATACTACATCCAAAAAGTTAGCCATGGTTCTAATCTTCCTCCTTCCTCACCCATAGCTCCCATTATTGAGTCTTCCTGAATTAGTGACATTTTTAAACATAATTAAGGAAATGTAGTTGTTTACTGTAATGGTTTCTTCTTGTGCATGCATCCTGTTTGGATTCTTGTGAATACATTTCTGCTTGTCATCAGTTTTTTTTTTCTCATTTCCGTGCGCTTAACGTTTGAATTTGAACATTCTCGTAAGTCATAAATGATGTATAGTTTAGAGAGTTGAGTTTCAATGCATTTCTTGTAAAGTAATTAGAACAACTAGTTTCAAACCCATTATGAGTTGAACATAATCTTCGGGCTACTGTTACAGAATTCCTGATTTGGTGCATTATGTTCAAAGCTGCCATAGTGCTTAGGTGTCTCTCCTCAAGATATGGTTTGGATATTAGCAGTTGATTTTTCCATCAAGGATGTGTTTTTGTTCTCTTCTTTAATTTGTACTATCTGGGATAAGGCATCAATGTGCTTTTTTTTACACTCCCGTCTCTCTTTTGTATTTCTTGGTACATTATGATAAAAAATAAGTACTTTTTTGGGTACAAGGCAAATCATGCAAGTTTATTATCTATGCTTTAAAAGCACCTTTATATTTCATCCATGGCCTTTTCCTCGTAAAATTTATTATTATGTAAGTGTTTGTAATCGCTTCGTTTGAGGCTGAAAGTTGCCTTGCCGGATTTTACTGACAACAAAAACATCATTGTGAGTGCTAACTATCACTGGTGATGCAGGTATTTTCAGCTTTTGGCTTTGTGCAGAAGATCGCTACTTTTGAAAAGACTGCTGGTTTTCAGGTTATATATGTTTATTATCAAACCTGTTCCTGCTATTTTCCTGGTTTGATTTTTGTTTAGTTTTGAATCATCACCTTAAAACTCTTGCATCCACCTGTTTTTTATTAGGTGCTGGTACAATTCATAGATGCAGCAACTGCTTCTGCAGCAAAAGAGGCCCTTGATGGAAGATGCATCCCTAGGTGACCCTTATATTCAGTTTTTGAAATTAATTTCTGAATTTTTATTATGCTTATAGTTAATATTGTTGCCCTGATGGAAGATGCATCCCTTGGTGACCCTTTTATGCTGTTTTTAAAATTTATTTCTGAATTTTTATTATGCTTATTAAGTCGTTCACGGGATAGTGTCGATTAATCCTTGATGAGTTCTTTGATTGGTCTAGTTGTATAAGCCATCTAGTAGTTAAAAATCAACTGTGCAGGACTCTGTCTACATGTACTCCTGATTCTCATAGCTCTTATATTTTATTTTATTATTATTCTATTGATTTTTTTCCCTATGTTCTGCTTGTTTCTTTGCAGTTACTTGCTTCCAGAACATATGAGTGCATGTACTCTCAGAATAACATTTTCTGCGCACACAGATTTGACTGTGAAGTTTCAGAGCCACAGGAGTAGGTAAGCTTATATTTTAGATGTGGTTATATGACAAAAAGCAATTTTTTCTTTCTCCCAGTCTTCTGCACACAGATTAATGTACCTTTTTTTTTTTTTCCTTGAGCAAGATTTTCTTTTAATAATATTCTTAAAAGTAAGTTCTTAAAACTAACTAGATATTTTTTTCTTATTGTGCATGCTTTAACCGTTGAGCTTATATTTTGCTCTTCACACAGGGACTATACTAATCTAAACCTTCCCGTAGCTCCATCAGCCATGGATGGGACTGGTCAGGTAACTATTTTTTCTTTTCTAATTGGATTCAGATCACCTCAGAGCAGTGGACATAGCGCTACGATGTTCCCCTATATGCGGCATATCTGCGCACATTGAGAGCATCCAAGTCCAAATATATATTTGGAATATCATGTCCTAACATAACCTAATTCAACATGCGTTGTATTCTAAAATAGTGATTCAGATTTTGAACAAGATGAATACCTAGTTTCCATTTGTATGTTGACCCAAGTATCAAATAAGTACGCATTTCTCTTCTTAGAGGACCTACTTTGCAGATAAGACTAAAGTTTGATGTTCCTGCAAAACTGTCATGTAGGTAATTGCTGGATTTGATGCGAAAAAAGTAGAACCTGAGAGCAATGTCCTGCTTGCATCTATTGAGAACATGCAGTATCCAGTGACTGTGGATGTGTTACACATGGTATGTGCAGCAGTTGTCTTGATTCGCCACTGTAGAAACTAATGAAGTTGTACCTCAACATCAGTCTCATATCTTCTTGCAGGTCTTTTCTACTTTTGGACCTGTTCAAAAAATAGCCATGTTTGAAAAAAATGGAGGGTTTCAAGCTTTGATACAGTATGCAGGTAAGCTCCAAATTTTTTTTCAAGATTTGTCGGTTCAGTTGTGCAATATCTTCTGCTAATACTAGTTGATATTATTATTGGGATCACATAAGAACCTTCACAATTTCGCATGTATAAGCATCGTTGTCAAAAATATGGAAGTTTCACCATCATTTGTATTTCAGATATTCAAACTGCTGTTGTTGCAAAGGAGGCTTTAGAAGGTCACTGTATATATGATGGAGGGTTTTGCAAGCTTCACCTCTCATATTCCCGTCATACTGATCTCAGTGTGAAGGTTAGTTCTTATCTGTCAACGTTCTGTGCAAAATGCATGTATATATGGACTAGATAACTTCTAAATGCCTGTATGGATTAAATGATAGGTTGATTATCTGGTTTCAGGTGAATAATGATCGAAGTCGTGATTATACAATCCCTGATAACAGTATTTTAAATGCCCAACCATCGATTCTAGGGCACCAACCAGGTCTAGTGATGGGTCCTCCAGCGGTTCCAATCTATAATGGATCTCATCAATTTCCCGGAGCAGGAAATGGAATAATGGGAGGAGTTCCTGCAGGTCCTGGATACACAGGTGTGTCTCATCATACTATGCAGTTGCCTAATAATGCGTACATGCCACCACCACCTCCACCACCTGGTGCACCCCACTCCACAGGGGGTTATGGAATGATGCAGTATCCAAATCAACAGCCACCTGTCACTCAAATGTCGCCTTATCCGCAATGAAAATCTGCGGCAAATAACATTCTTTTCCTCATAACATATGGTTTCGAAATGGTCTTTATATTTTATTAGAGCAAGCAGAACATTTTGATACAACTTGGTAGAAAGTGATTCTAGCTCCAAACTTCTACGTTTTATCCTGAATCTCACATCAATATTGGATGTTGAAATATAGAAACGGCCAAATTTCAACATGATTTGGAATATGTTGGGGTTCACGTGGTACTATTTAGTATCTTCTTCATTGGGGTGTTCTTCCCAGACAAAGATCGGATCGTCATGATTTGCCTCCCAGACAAAGATATCTATATTCGGATTGTCATGATTTACCTCCGAGACAAAGATCTGTTGTGTTTCGGTCCATCGACCTTGGACATTACCATTTTAGCCGATCCAACGATCAGGATCGCTTAAGATTTTGAGATGGTATCAGCCGTTAATAATGTGGGTATCAGTGGGTTTTCCGACTTGTGTTTCTCTTCTTTCTTTGGACACTGCCCGTCAGATTTAGATTGGAGTCTAGAAGAATTACATTTTCAGTTGAGTGACCCACTCCAACGTTTCTACGGATGCTAGGCAGTTTTTCTTCCAATAGTATTTTCTTGTTGATCTAGGATGACATCACCCCTTCCAGTTAGACCTTTGCAGTTATAAAAAAGATAAAATAGTCCAAAGATCATGGGGATGGGACATCACACTGTTTAACCACAGTATTACTATAACTAACGTGAAAATGCTAGTCTTCCCCGTCCATGTCCACTAACCATTTCCACCAGAGGTGTCATGGTGATAGTGGTTTAATGTCACACAAAATGACTCCCTGTTAATCTCAATCCAAGACATCAAGGGGTTAAAATTTGACACCTCATGGGGGAAATCTGTGGGGGGAATATGTTTAATATTGAGTTTCTTATTTTGAAAAACTCAGCAAATAGCTGCTGAAACTTAGCCCAAAGAGAATCCGTTCATGAGAATTACCGAACCAAGAGGAACACCATTCAAGAACAGTGTTAAAATTCCTTGTGGTATTTTCCAACTTGCTGAATATGACACTGCTAGGATGGTTGATACAAAAACACAGAAAGGTTTACTGAAAGGTATTATGCTGGTTTTGAGTTTTCGAAGGAATTGGATTCTACCGAAATCTTTCCAGCAATGAGATATGTATCTCGTTTTTTTTTTTTTTATCCAAAAGGTCATGAGGCCAAGCACAATGGTAAACGATATTCGCTTCGCTATAGCTTAATTGTAGCAAAATGCAATGGTCTTCCGTATAGCTTAATTGTGGCGATATCCCTTAGCTCTATTTCAAAGTTGATCACATCTGATCGAGCTTTGTAGTGTAGAGAAATCACATGGAAACTGAGTTTTCTTGGAACTTTCTACTTTACGGAAACTGAGTATCCTTGCAATATTCAACGAATACTCAATATCCGTTTTGGTTTTCACTATTTTATATTAATATTTCTCTTTTCCAAAATCTTAGCTTCGAATACGTTATCCTATGGTTTTTATTCACAAAAAGGACATACAAAGTGTGAGATAATGTGATAATAGGAATGTGAAGGGTTCCTTCCTCTTTAAAATTGGTTTTACCTATTTCCCATCCCCATTTTACTTATTGTTGGGAATATATATGTTTTAAAACATAAACTAGTTTCCCGTTATAATTGTTTTAATACTCATAAAGCTTTTCATAAAAGAATAAATTAATTCTGTCATTAATGTTTTGACCGTTTCATTTTTAATGGGTGTTAATTGTGCAAGTTATATCATAATTAATTTTCATTAAACTATTTTGAAACCTTTACTATAAATCAATTTTTTGGCTGCAAAAAGAAAAAAGAGAGTTTTTCTCTTTTATGACTTGATTTTACAAAAAGAAAATGAATTTTGGAGAAAGAAAAATAAGTGTGTGGACATCCTTATTTTTCTAAATGAGTTTCTGAGCAAGAATGAAGTGTAGAAGTTTTCACATCCTCCCATCGTGCAAGAGTGATTGTGTAAGAGATTGAACTCGGCTGTTTTATCATGGGGACGAGGCGACATGGAAGAACTGCTTGCACAATCTTGGGTAGAGCCGCGAAATGTCTTAAAGAGCCTGACGAGATTGGGGTATTCCCAGATTAATTGGGGTATACCAAATGAGACAAAATAGGGTCATTTTGAAGTAAAAGAGGTCACCCCTTAACCAAATATTTTCAAAATGGCAAAAATGTCCTCGTTTAATTAACACTAAAATTTTGATTAGATTAATTAATTAAGTTTAAATTGATTGAATAGATTAAAACTTATGAATTTAAGTTATGAAATTTTGTTTTTGATTGAACTTTTGTGGGATGATTTTTGATGAATTTCTAATTTTTTTTTAGAATATCTCTTGCAACGAAAATGAAGCACACAACCGAAACACTTCTAAAAAGGGGATTGCAAACCTGTTGTATGAAATCATACTCAAAATCAAAGAAAAAATCAACACTTTCAGTTCTGAAAGTATGAAAAGTCGGCAAGGTCGACGAATGAAGAACATGCCGACTATATTTGTCCGGCCGGCAAGGTATTTAAATGAAGAACATGCCGACTTTATTTTTTTTTGACACACAGGAGATGGCTATTGAAAAATATTAGTCGGTAACTACAAAAAAAAAAACCCGTCGGCTGTTGAAAATACCTTGCCGGCTATATTTGGCCGGCAAGGTATATAAATGAAGAACATGCCGACTTTATTTTTTTTAGCACACGGGAGATGGCTATTGAAAAATATTAGTCGGCAAGGTCTACAAAAAAAAAAAAAACGCCGGCTATTGAAAATACCATGCCGACCTTGCCATGGCTGTTGAAAAAATACCCTGTCGGCTGTTGAAAAAAATTACAGTCGCCGCCATGGCTGTTATGAAAAGTCGGCAAGATATGCATGTTACGACCTTGCCGACCAAAAACACAGAAATCATAATTTTCGATTTTTGACCTAATATAACAATCAAATCACACAACACAATAATGGGTTTGAGTTTAAACATCATTTATAGTCTTCTTTTCGCTGGTAGAGTCAACATTTTTTTTGGAAAATCAAAGTTGATGATTTTTATATGGCTTTGGTTGATGGAAGAAGAAGAAGAAAAAATTAAGAGTTGTTTAGTTTTTCAATTTTAGGGTTAATAAAATTAAGAAATGGGTTTATTTTTAAGATTTAATTAGTTCAAGGGTATTAAAGTAAAATCATCCTTTTTAATAATGACACACCATGTCCCCTTGAAATTGGGTATACCCCAATCAAGCCATCTTAAAGACAGCGAATTGGTCATGACTCAGCCATAACAGTTTTTTTTATTTTTACGTTTGGTTTTATGATTGTTTTGCAGGCTATTTTCAGCAATTGTTCCAACAATTTTAAGATGTTTTATTCTGCCATGGATATCAAAAGAAAATGATTGCTGAAAGCGATAAGTATCACTGTTTTAGTTTGTTTTATAGTATTAAATGAATGGTATAATTTTTCTTTAACGATTTGATATAATGCTTGGAAATTTTAGGTTATTGGATACCTAAAGTTAAATTTTATTTATAATTTTGATGGACTAGGGTTGAAATATGGTTGATATTTTTCATCATGAATAGCTAAGATAGAAAAATGTTATTGATTATAAACAAGTTTTTAACATGTTGTAGAGTTTTATTTTTATCTCATACACGATTGGGTCTATAAATTTGCACCAGATATATTAGACATTATGTGGATCATCCATGTCAAATTTCAATATTTTTGGAGTTTGAAAAATATTTTTAAAGTATTTTTGAAAACTGCATAACATATTTGAAAGGGTAGAAAGTTAGTTATAATTGAATTCGTTTATCCTAATCTTTCTGTAGATAATTTGAATTCACATAACATGAAACTTTTAGACCAAAAAGTTATATACAAAATCCATTTTGAAATTTTCCATTTGGATTTTTTGTCTGAGAGATGTGGTGATTTCAAAATTGTTGTGTATGTTTGTCCAAAATAGGAGATGATACTTGAGATTAGAGATTGAGATGCAATAAATTACTTAAAAAATCATGTTTTCATTTTGATTTTTTTTACTTCATACTCTTGTTTTGGTAATGAAAAAGGAGATCATTGTTAGAAATCAAACTAATGCACCATATGTGTTGATAATATGCTTAGTGGAAAGTTATAACTATATGTACGATGTTATAACTTTGAATCTTTGTTTGAAACTTAAAAGAAACTTGGAGTGCTATGTTTTATCTGATTTTTAAGTAATTGTGTAAGTGCATATCTTACTTATGTTTGGTTTCAAAATGCTCACATGCAAATGATCGTGACAGGTGAAAATTCACTTACTTGAGCAAGTTTTTATTTTCCAATGAAATAAAAACTACGGGAGATTAATCGATGTGTGGAGCAATTGGGTTGCTGATTTCTTTGTTGGTGTGCAAAGAATGGACAATAGTTTATGACCAATTGAGCTTTCAAAGCAAATGAGGTATGTTTGATGAACTATTTGTAGCTATTGTAGTGATCAAATAACTGTATTCTAAATTGAAAATAAATTGATTGTTCAATCTTAGAATGGATTTTAGGGAAACAAGATATTGAGAATTATTGTGTATGACAATAAACGTGTGACTCATATAAATTTGTAACTTATGAGATAAAATTTGATACAAAACCAAAACCGAAAGAATCAGAAACCTAGTCAAAACAACTGTGTGTTGGAATTTAAGGTGTAACTCCTTAATCATTTGAACAGAATTTTAGTTAAGGAACTGAAGCAAGGGTTGGCAACGTTTTGTTTCAAATATTATTTGCCAAACAGTTCCTAACTACCAATTGATAGTGTCTGTTTGGAAAGAATTTGAGTCTCTTCAAGGACCAGACGTGGTGCCTCTTGGGAAGAGACTCTTATACTTTAACTACAGTTACCATTCTTCTATAAAACCTCCTCTGATTTCCCAGTTCAATACAAGGTTTTAACTCCGGTTTTGATTGAGTTTTGAGTGTCAAAAAGAGATTATATAAAAGCACGATTTAGTTTGATATTTCTTGCGTTGTTTGAAGTGCTGCATCAACCAAGAAGGAGATGGTTGTATCCTAGGAAATGAACGCCATTAACCTCACGGCATCATTATGGGGGCGTAATCATTTTAAGGACAAAGAGAATTCTCTAGCCTCAATACACTGTTTGATATCTCTATCTCTATTCTATATGTCCTTTTTCTTTTTAATTGTGTTATTGATTTGAATGCATGAATTACATTGAAACTGTGTTTGCTATATTTATTTGAATGTATATGAAGATGGGTATTGAATGAAATACAACTTCATTGTATTTATGGTGAACACGGGGGATGAATTTAATTAACATCAATACACATGTTTACTGCTTACAAGGTGTTTGTGAAAAGGTCACAGTAGGACATGTCCAAGTTTATGACTTTTGATATATATTTTATTTTGAAGGTAACCAGGTCATTTATTTATTAACTTGTGTTGCCATAGGTTACAATACGAGGGAAGGTGGTCCCAATTCTGTCAAGGAATACAATTTGTTGTAGGAAAGTTGGGCAAGTGTATTCACAGTTTGTTGTTGTCGCCCTTGTTGCTTATTGTAGCTGGTTTTCCACTACTTTGTTTTCTAAAGCATCCACCGCTTGGTTCGCCTCTCTATAGGTGTGTGTGATCTTGTAATTTGGAACCAATGCTAGTAGCTATTGAATTTCTTGAATGAGTCTTGTCAGTTGCCACGAGTTCGATTGTGGTGTCTTCAGTAGCGATACCAGAGCTTGTGAGTCTAATTAAAACCACAGTCATGTCCATTGGTGTTGATTCGCTATTCGCACCGCTATCAGTTGTCCCCATGTCTCTGCTAAAATTGTTGTAGTGATGCTTAACGGTGCCACTGTTGCTTTGAGTACATTTCCATGATTGTCCCTACATATGATTCCCGCTCCTGCCGGTCCCGGATTTCCTTTTGATGCTCCATCTATATTTATTTTAATCCATTGTGGTGTCGGTTCTTTCCATCCTATGTAGATAGTTGTTGGTGTAGTACCTGGTTGTTGCTGCCGAGTTGGTGTTGGTCCATTAGCCATGATAGGTGCCGAGTTTGTTTGTGCCCATTGGTATTCCTCAAACATGACCATAATGATCTGGTATGTCTTCCAGGGTGTTTGTTATTGTCATTTGTATACTCTTGAGTTACGTGCCAGCCATTATGTTCCACATTGTGAAGCTATACAACTCCTTGATAGAAGGTGAGTTGGTGTTTGCTAACACCTCACGGACATTATTGGGTTCCAAGTATCCCAAATAATGAGTGAGGTGAGGCTGTGAGCGAAGGTTCCAAGTATTTCGGGGAGCAAATCAAGGACCAGGGTGAGGATGGATGTTGGTGTAAATGCCAAATTATTTTAGTGAGCAGTGTATCATTGTGAAATCTGCTGTTTCTTATCCCTAGTCCACTTAGAGCCAACGGTTGTGTGACAGTGTCCCAGCCAATGGGATGCATTTTTCTAATATGGCTATCATGGCCCCAAAAACAAATCCTGGTTATCTTGTCAATCTTGTTATGTATTATGTATTTCCACCGGAATCTGTTGCACCTGCATAACATGGTTGGCTGTTGGAGTTAGCACCGTTTTGATGAGTACCAGTCTCCCAGCCTGGTTTACGCACTTGGATATCCAACCCGTTGCTTTTATCTCTATTCTGTTGAGCAATTCTTTATAAAGGTGTGCCGAGCTTCAACCTTTTTAAAATTGAATGCCAAGGTAAGTCGGTGGATCGGATGTTGTATTTATGTTAAAACTTGCCTTGAGTCTCTGAATTTCTAGGGGATGTAGTTTGGGGTAGTGAACTAGCGTCAATTTGTCGGTGTTGATTGATTGTCCAGCTGATGAGGAGTACGCCCCTAAGATTTGTTGTAAGGTCGAGCAGGATTCGGAATCTGCAGAGCAGGTGAGTAGCAAATCATCCGCGTATATCAGGTGCAAAATTAACGGTGCCCTTTTCGAAATTATCAGCCCTTGTAGTGTTCCCTATTGTTCTAGTACTCCCAAATTCGTCGACAAGACCTCTTCACAGAGAATAAAAATATATTTTTGAATCCCGGTCCAGTTCAAAAATGGTACCCATTCTTCAGTTCCTTCTTAACTTCAAAATCCAACCACTAACAGAGTTAAGCAATCTCCATCTATTCCATTCAGTTAATCAATGGAAGAAACACACCTTCTTCCTTGTATTCTCGCACAAAAGACAAACCAAACTATCACAAACTCGTACCAAAATTATTCCTTGTCTCGGACTCTGAATCTAAAAACCCATCAAGCACAAACCCATCTGACCTGAACTTTCCAGGGTAGGGAACTTGGACCAACAAACTGGTCTTGAACTTGAACTATGAAGGACTAGTGATTTAGATGCTAGGTTATAAGGAAAAGAGGATGGTGGCCCTGAGCGAAAATAATTCTGCCTTCAACCATGTAAATGGTTGTTCTATGGTCTGCCTTAAGTAATCAGTGTCTGATGCTCTAGTAAATTGCTCTCTTGGCATATGAGAGCCTTCTGTCCATGCACGCTTCGACTCCGTCGGTTCCAAGTTCTCCAATCAATGAATTAAGCACTTATTTTCTTTGTTTCATCCTACATGACTCCAAACTGCCTGTAAAATAAAAACAAAGCATAATACACAAGAAATACAAGAGAAATAACTAAGAATAACATAGGAAATCGATACTCAAAAGATGTATTTTAGGTACTTATCAAATTCCCCCACACTTAATCTTTGCTAGTCCTCGAGCAAATTAAACAAAAATACAACAACTCCATTTCGTCGAGGATACGGTTAACCTTAGCATGTATAACAAGCCTTTAAACCCCTAGGTGTCCCTAGTAGATGATTTTTAGTCTCGTAAAGGTTTACAAGAGGTGTACCTACAAAATATTTTACTCCAAATTCCAACTGCCTGTGAAGAATCTATGAACGAATCCAAAATGACTACAGGAGGAGGTACCCTAATGCAAATCCAATTCATATATAAGTACACAAAGCTTTACTCAGAAAGTCGAACAAACCACAATATTCGGAATCTAACTAACCACAATCACACATGAATAGATTAAGAAGATGGATATAGGGATATATATGTTTGCAAATATTGACTAAAGTGAACGGTGTTTCCCATATATGTCTGAAGGTTACCGCCATGAAGATCCTATGAATCCTAATGGAAGAAGTCTAATATCGACAACTTAGTTGGCATATGCAAGGGAACCGGCGGTTGATTTTATTAAATAATGATAATAATTAAATTATTATTTATTTTTTTTTCATATTTTTTTTCTTCGAATTGACAACATGATTAGATCTTTTGGATCCAAGCGCATGCTTATTGTCAGTAGATTACATGGTAATTCTCATGGATCCTGTGTTCCACGCTTGTTTAGGTGACGGAGAAAGGGAGAACACACACATATTGCTATCCAAGTGTCTTTTTTTAAGTAACTCAATCACTCTATTTCATCCTAGAAGTAATAACAATTCGATGTTAGTGACCCACCAAATCACTTAGAGAAACAAAAAGTTTGCAAAAATAAAAACAGAAAGTGATATGGTGACGATTCCGAGATATGATAACAACTATCATGTTATTTCTAATACATGAGCTCCGTTCTTTTAGTTATTAGCTTCCTCAACTCCTGTAACCAAGATGGTTCCGTCCACTTAAATTGGTAGTGTCATCCTAAAGGCACAAGTTTCTATATTTCGAAGTTTATCATGTAATTTTTTTTCTTCTATTTTTTTGAACTAAAGGCATCAAACTTTACAAAATATATAAACTGATACCCTAGTTAGTAATTCGGCGAATCATACGCGCATGATTCGCGAATTCTTGCGTATTATTCGGGACAGAATTATACGGCCGTCCAACTGAATCACCGTACCTAATACGCGTGTTTTGTAGAGTTTTCGAATAATCTGCGAATTATACGGATACGCGAATCATTCGGTGGTTGTGTTCGCCAGCTGGATAGGTGCTTTAGCTTAACTATAATATTCGCAGCCCACTGTAGTTCCTAGCCCACCTCACTGTCCAACTGTACTTCGCACTGTAGCTCCTAGCCCACCTCACAGCCCACTATAATATTGGCACAACACAAACGAATATCTTCTTTTTAGTTTTTTTTCACCTCACTGTCCAACTGTACTTCGCACTGTAGCTCATAGCCCACCTCACATCCCACTATAATATTGGCACAACACAAACGAATATCTTCTTTTTAGTTTTTTTTCGCAAAAATGGGAGTGGGGGGAGTCGAACCTTCGACCTGTTGCTCCCCAAATCAATCCAAGACCACTGCACCAGCCGTCTGTTGGTGTCACAGTTAGGTATATGAAATATATATTGCATTTTAGATAAAAAATCATGCACTTCCACAGCTAAAACATATTATTTTATTAATTAATGTGTGCCGTATTTTCCATCCCGAACTCAGACTAGAAAAACGAATTATACTCGTACGTATCACGTTCCGTATTACTGCCGAATCACGAATCGTTGACCGGATTTTTGACCGAATTTTATTTTTACGAACCCGTATAATACTCGTACGTATGCCGTTCCGTACGAATGCCGTATCCCGAATTGCTAACTAGGACTGATACTCCAACTCATAGATATTTCTGAACAATAGAGGATAAACACTAAACAAGCTATTTAGTTGACATTAATCCCAACTCAGCCAATATATACCTCATCGTCAAGAAAAAATGCCATCTACTTAGAAAGGCTAGTGTTTATTATAAATTTTTCAAAAATCTCTAAAAGTTGGAGTTTTGTATACGTCAAGTTTAGTTCTTATTATACCCTACCCCCACACTTAAATCAAATATTGTCCTCAATGTTTCAAACCATTACAAAAATAATAAGAGGAATACTTGAAAAAGATAAGGAAGTAAGAATTGGAATTGTTCACCTGATTGACGCATACGAGAAACATTCGAAATAGACTCCCCATATATCAACAATCTGAAAATTTGAGGATTCACCCATATTTTTTTTTTGCATATATAACAAAAGCTTCACAAAAATATTAGCAAATGGTAGGAAAAGTGAAACTATCATCCCACGAGAGTCACCCCCACACTTAGTCTCTTCTACACTCGGAACTGTATACAAAACATAAGTGGAAGGAACTTCTATTGATTCCTCTCGGAAAACCTACATGGTGTGAGACTCGAACACATATGGTGGATACTTAGAAGAAATAAATTTGGAAAGAACTTTAGAAGCACACAATTCCATCCCCAAATGAGGTACTTTTCTAAAAGATGGATTAACAACTCTTTGAGAAAATACTTCAAGTTTGGGAGGATCATCATTAGATATAAATTTGTGTAAAGGGTTAGACAAACCTTGCAAAACCTCATGTATTACCGGATCCTCGATACTGCTGGATAATTTCATTCTCATATCACAAGTATCGTCATTCTCACTCAAACTGGCTCAGGCCTTTTCTCGAACAATATCTGTACAGTTTACTGGTACTTCATATATGAACTCCACCTTGATTTCTAAAATCATTCATATATCCTTCCTTGCATTGCATTTAAGATTCAAGATAAACCCATGGCTATTAACCATTCACAGACTCTAAACATTCATTCAATTGCAACCATTCACTGAAGTTAACAACATTAGCAACTTCCATTTATTTTCTCATATTATTTTTGTTGAACCCCAGTCCAGTTCAAAAATGCTACCCATTCTTCAGTTCCTTCTCAACTTCAAAATTCAACCACTGACAGAGTTAAGTAATCTCCATCTCTTCCATTCAGTTAATCAATGGCAGAAACACAACTTCTTCCTTGTATTCTCTCACAAAAGAGAACCCAAACTATCACAGACTCGTACCAAAATCATTCCTTGTCTCGGACTCTGAATGTAAGAACCCACCAAACACAAACCCATCTGACCTGAACTTTCTAGCGTAGGGAACTTGCAGCAACAAACTAGTTTTGAACTTGAACTATGAAGGACTGGTGATTTAACTGCTAGGTTATAAGGAAAATAGGATGGTGGCCCTGAGCAAAAATAATTCTTCCTTCAACCATGTAAATGGTTGTTATTGGTCTGCCCTGAGTAATCAGTGTCTGATGCTCTAGTAAATTGCTCTCTTGGCATATGCGATCCTTCTGTCCATGCACACGCTTCGACCCCGTCAGTTCCAAGTTCGCCAATCAATGAATTAAACACTTATTTTTTTGTTTCATCCTACATGACTCTAAACTGCCTGTAAAATAAAAACAAAACATAATACGTAAGAAATACAAGAGAAATAACTAAGAAAAGTATAGGAAATCGATACTCAAAAGACAGTGCTCTGTCCCTGGATAGTATTCAGTGTGACGAGGTGATTTTGATTATGCGGGATTTGGATCAAGTGATCGCTGTCGTAGGCGTCAAAAATAATTACACTTTCTCACTACTCAAAATATAAAATATAGCAAGGGTAATAAATGATCGTTCCCACATAGAGGTCTAGGTTGTCAAGTTGTTTCAATTTCTTATAAAAACAAATGGGGTTTTCTGATTTTTATATAAAAAGTAAAATAGTATAAAAGCAAAACAAGAAAGGTAAACAAATCAAATCAAGGATGAGAAAGTATTGGTCACAGATTTCATCTTTATTCACAAATATGTATTTTACATAATAACAAGAATTGATATTTTAATCTCAACTTTTATCAAAGGCCTTATGATACCTTGATCGCAAGTTTATCCCGCAAATCTCCTTTTGTCATCAACAAACACATTAAAAGATGCGAATATGAATTCTATTTTAGAGAACAACCTAACGTGTAAAAGCACTAATCAAGTTTAATTCCCTAGATGCATTAAGTTCTATGAAATCAGGCCAATCAAAGCAATCGAACGTGTAAAAGCACTAATCCGATTTAACAAAAGTTATGGTTCACATATGATTACAAGGATGCATCACTAAAATCTATAGCCATATTTATGCTACTTGTAATCAGGAATCTATCACTTTTGTGTATAACAAATCCTAATCTAGCAATAGAGATGAAAACAAACTCAACCGATTCGCGACTCGATCAAACAAGCATTCAAATCATGTAACAATATAAATAGTGAATAATAATCGATAATATGGAGACAAAACTAATTTATCATATCAAAAAGCATATTATGTGAAATCCAATGATTCCATGACCAATAATAAAATTAAGCACTCGTGTTAAAGAGGTTCATCACAATAATGAAAAGAAGTTTCATGTTTCTCAACCCCTGAACAAAAAGTAAAAGAAAAGATAAGATTAAAAGAGAGAAGTCTCGGCTGTTTTTTGAACCATTTTTTGGGGACTACTCAAAAATGGTGGGGGGATACTCTCCATTTTTTTGGGTGGATATTAGAAGTAATAATGAGTCACCCCTTATCTAAATTTTTATTTAATACCAAACTTGCCCTTGGTAATTAAATTAGTTAGTGTAATGATTAATTAGTGATAGTATAATAATTAATTAGTGAGGTTAAGATTAATTACTTGGGTGTTTTTAAAAGAATAATTTTTGAGAAGAAGGGTTTTTTTTTTTTTTTTTTTTTTTGTGAAGATGGTTGATTTCGAAATGAGGGTTTTGGGTATTTGGGTATACTTCAAATTTAGTTAATGTTGCTTAAATTGGAAAAATCTTTCGAAAAAATGAAAATTTTATAAACTGATTTCGACCATGGAAATAGAGTTCGGCTAGGACATCTGAAGAACAGGTAGCCGAATTCATCTGCAAGTGTAGTTCGGCTAATAGTTCTGAAAACACAGGTAGCCGAACTTAGCTTTAATGAAGTTTTTGCTTTCAGAAAAAAGTTCGGCTAGGAAAAAAAAAGTTTCGACGTAACCGAACCACATGTTCGGCTGGGAAAAAAGAAATTCGACGAAACCAAACTCAATATATATGTTTTCAGAGAAAAGTTCGGTTAGGAGAAAAAAATTGCGACGTAACCGAACTAAAAGTTCGGCTAACAGAAAAAGGAAAAGAAAGTTGCGACGGTTAGGAATTTTTTTTTGTGAGGTAACCGAACTTTTCTCTGAAATAAAAAACTTCATTAAAGCTGATTTCGGCTAGTTCGACAAACTGTTTCACATAACTCCTAGCCGAACTTCTCTCTGTAACTTCCATTTTCAACTCATTTTGATGATTATTTCTCATTCTTTCAATGGAAAACGAATGAAAAGTAATGGGTTTGTTATAATATTGATTTGATTTTGTTTTTCTAATGATGTAAATTAAGCTATATATAGAGGTGGCGGTGGTGGTAATTTGAGGTGGTCGGTGGTGTGCGGCGGTGGTGATGGGAGGAGGTGATTATATATATATATATATATAGGTGGTGGTGATGGGAGGAGGTTGTAGGACCAGAATATCGCAACAAGGATACACTTGCGAAATCTTCACCAATAACACATTGCGAATGTCGCAGGATGATTTGAGAAATGACGTAGCAGAAAACGACAGCGTAAACACGAGAAAGATGTGAAGATCTAGCGAGATTTAAGACGTTTGTGAAATTATACATTTGTAAGCTTGCGAAATACCGCAAGCCAGGTCCTAAAATAAAGGACATGTTAGCTGTCATCCACTTTGTAATTCCCTATATAAAGAGCCGAGCAGGCTTAAGAGAGGAGAGATCTTTTTCGAGTATTGAGCAAGTCGTTAGGAGAGAAAGTCCAGAGCAGTTGTTAATTTCTTAGTTTCATTTCTTTCCTTTCTTGTAAAATTTGTTAGATTAATCAATAAAGACTGTGATTGTTCATCTTAAAATGACTTGATTGTATGAATTCTTGTGAGGAGTATAGTGTGGGATTTCCTGCAACTACATATTGGCGCTAGAAACATGGATTTTTCCTTGTTTTTAGTGTGAAGATTAGTATTGTGATTTGAAAGAATTTGGAGTAATTGGTGAAAAGTTTCATATAATTTTCAACAATTCATTGAGTTTGAAGAGATGGCTAGAAGAAGAAATGCTTCAAGACAACCAACAACTGTTAGAAGGAGTAAGAGACTTGTTGGAGAAGGAATAAATGAAACCGGAGAACCATCAAGAATGAATACAAGAAATAATGGAGAAAATCAAGTTCAACAACCAATTCAGCGTACGCCAGCGCAAAATAGAATTGTAGATTATGACAGAGTGAGTGTACACACATGGCAGTCAGATTCAACAGATGAAGTGAAAGAGGAGCAATAATTAAGAAACGATAGACGAATAGAGGAAGATCAGGAAGCAGTTGGAAAAATAATTCATGGAAATGAGGAGGTTGAGGCATTAGAGGCGTTGAGACAAAGAATACATGAAGAAAGAAGATTAGAGGCAGAAGAGCGTATAAATCTGACAAGGAAAAATCACGAGTTGAGGATGGAAAACATAAGATTACAAAATAGAAGGTCTAGGAGTACTACAAGATCAAGTTCAATATCAACTAGAGGGGAAAGAAGGAGAAATTCACCCGTAGTAAGTGCTAATGAAGATATTCCAGAGGAATTACAAAATCCAGATGGAGAGCGTAGCGAAAGGAGAGAAATAATTGAAGATCGTTACATCCCACAGGGCGAAATTCTCCAAGATGAACAAAACAACATGAATCAGGGGAATGAACGGCGTTGGGAATGAAATAATCAAGATGGCGAAGAAAATCAGGAAGAAGGACGGAGAATATTACATGGGAAAGAAACTCAAAGAAATCAACAAGAAATTGAAGATGAAATCGAGAGGCATTACGCTGAACAAGCACGTCTAGCTTGCGAAGGAGAAAGATTGAGAACATAAATGGAGGAAAGAGAGCTCCAAGAAGTAATACGCCAGAATAATCATGATAATCGAGAAAGAAGACGTGAACAAAATCGCAATAATTTTAACATCAATGAAGAGTATGATAGGGAACAAAGGAGAGCTGAAAGAAAACAAAGAGAATTAGCGAGAAACGAACAAAATCGCAGAGGAGAAATTGAGAGGCATAATCATGTGCGAATTCATGAAAGAGAAGATCGAAGGGAAAGGCAAGACGAGGAGGATGAAGGAGAAAGTCAAGATTTCGCAAGACAAAACAGGCAAAAACACAGGAGAAGAGAAGCAGAATTAAAAAGACCAATGGAATCAGCGCCTGGTGTAAATGAACAAATCTTAAGAGAATTGGCGAAGATGAGAGGAATGCTAAATAACAGAAGAGAGGGAGGCAGAAGGCAGTTGGATGAATCCATAGAAGAAGCTGCGAAGACTCCATTCACACAAGAAGTACAATTAGGAGGAATACCCCCAAAGTGCAATTTGCCTGCATTAACTAATATTTTTGATGGAACAACTTGTGCAATTCAACACATCAAGGCGTATGTGAGGTGTATGCTACAATGGTAAAATCATGATGCCATATTGTGAAAGTATTTCGCATCTAGTTTAACAAGGGAAGCTCTGAAATGGTTTGAAGGTTTTCCCAAGAATACAATAACATATTTCAACCATTTGCAGACTACATTCTTAGGAGCATATATAAGTAACAACTCTTCGCGACCTGGTACTGAAGATGTATTTGGGTTAAAGCATACTATTGGTGAAAGTTTGAAGCATCTAACCATAAGATGGAAAACAATGTGTAGCGAAATGGCTGGTCGAGTGGATGAGAAATATCTCATTTTATCATTCATAAATGCAATGTTTGCAACCAATCTGCTATACATTCAAATTTTCAGAATCAAGAATACAATCACAATGACTGAGTTGCGAGAACTACAGGAGGAGTATATTGCTCTTGAAGAAAAACAAAATAAGATGGAGTCATACCCAGTTGCAAACACAAGTTCGGCAGCAGCGAATGCAAGCTTGCTACCAAAATTGATAAACACAGTGGCGAGCACTTCGCAGACACACTAAGAAAAGATAATGGAAAATAGTCAGCAGAAAATAGTAGCTATGGGAAGTCGTGACCAAGAAAAATTAGAGAGAGAAAGAAACTTCTATATCCGAGGTGGAAACAAAAAAATTCAAAGACTTAATCAACCACAAGAAACCTATGGAGGACAAAGATAAAATTATCATAGAGGATCAGGAAGTCAAAGATAATATGGGAAGAGATCAAGATGCCACCTTTAAATGCTAGTGTGGAAAATTTTGGGAAGCTATAATCTTGATGGAGAACATTCCAGCACCCTGGAACATGGGAAAAAAACCACTTCCAAACCACCGAAGTCAAGAATTTTGCTCTTACCATCATTTTCATGGACATTCAACAAATAACTGTAGGAATATAAAAATGATCATTCTCAAGATGATAGATCAAGGAAAATTAAATAATTTTCTAATAGGGCACCCTCAATCTCAACTCTTACCACCACCACCAGAAATTTGCAGAGTAAATACAATAAAGGGAGGAGAAACATTTGTCATAGAAGTTGGAGCAAAGGAGAAGAATTTGTTTTGTAACTCTATTGTACATTCGTATAAAATAATTGAGGACTTTCACGACAGTGTTCTAAGTAGAGTCTTCGCAAGAGATGATGATGAAAGATAAATTATGAACATTGCGAAGATTTCACCACTAAAAGAATGGCAAAAGCACATTATTTATTTCAATGCAGAAGAAGTACTTGAGGGAGGATAAATGCACGATAATCCATTAGTGGTGAGATTGGAGATTAACCCAAACCCTAAAGATGATGAAGCAGAAGATTCATGGGCAATCAACCGAGTTTTAATTGATACTGGAAGTTCTGTGGATATCCTATTCTATCATGCTTATAAAACTATGTAAGGGAAAGATGAAGATCTAATACCTTCAACCTACAAAATCTATGGTTTTAATGGTACTGCCAATAAGCCTAAAGGAGAGATCACTATGCGAATTCCATTGAAAGGATTATCTTCTGAGATTCTATTCTGTGTTGTTGATGTGGAGTCACCTTATAATGCTTTGATTGGGAGACCTTGGTTGCATGGGATTCTAGGCGTAGCATCGATATTTCATCAATACATCAAGTTCCCTCATCCCAGTAGAGTTGGCGTCATTAAAGGAGATTGGGTTGAAGGAAAGAAATGTTATGAAATCGATGTAGAGTCATATGAAGAATGAGCTGCGAAGAAGGAGAATTGGAATGGTAACATCATAGAGCAACAAAGAAGTGAAAGACTCATGGTGGATGCAATAGAGAAGAGAGAAGAAGAAATCTTGCTGAAAAGAAGAAGCAGCGAAGCTCTCGCAGAAGGTAAGAAATAACAAAAACTGTCAAAGATACTGAGGCAGAGAATAACAAAGGTAAGAAACTTAAAATGTGAATGTATTCGCTGTTGTTATGACTGCAAAAGTATAACTATGAAGAAAAAGAAAGATGTGTGACTGATCTGTAGCAAAAATTTCAAAAAATATATTTTACTTAATGACAAAAATGAGATTGAGAAATTATAACAGAGCTGAAATGCAAAAGAAAAAATAGAATAATTCTTAGAATGAGACGAACCTTTATGACGTACACCCTAGTTCGCGAATAAAATTTCGCAAGAGGCAAATGTAAGACCTAAAGTGCGTCATAGAAGGGGGTATCTGTTGCATGGCTCGGGGATAAGGTTATACCACTGCTGGAACCTGAGTCATAGAGATTTGGGGTCAATGAAAGCCCATCCGGGAGAGGCACCTTGGATTCTCAACTTAAGCATATGACTTAAGTTGGGCGACTAAGGTAATAAGGACTCTCCTAAGGAGTGCAGAGTATGATCAAGGCGCTGAGGTACACGGTTGAGCCAAGAGTGCCCGAGGCGTATGAAACTACCCTGGCCATTATTGGCAAGTCTTGACTATGATGCACCCGGGCCGAAGAAAAGCCCACTTAGGATGCAGTCTCGTAACCATAAGTCATATAAAAAAAAGGGATAAGATGCTGTGAAAACAACTGGTTGTTGTCAAGACTGGATGGGAGGAGCTAGTCTTGTATGGAAGAAGTACGTCTCCTTGAAGGGTCAATTAGGGGAAAGATAAGGGCGGCACCCTCCATTAGGGAGCTAATAAGTGTCTTAAGACGCAAATGTCATGAGGCTCTATTTCCGCAAGAAAATTTAGGCTTGTCATATTTATGCGACAATCCTGAAGAAGCAATAATACAAAAGAAAAAGATAAGACGAGATCAATGGGTCACTACATGAAAGTGTAAGGACGTCCTGCGATTTTGTCGCAAGACGACAATGTCATGGGGATTTAGTTTCGCAAGAAACTTTAGGCCTGTCATATTGTCGCAGCAAAAATGACAAAAGAACAAAAAGTTAAGGCAGGATCAATGGGTTTCTGCATGAAAGTGCAGAGACGTCCTGCGATTTTGTCGCAATGACAAAAGGTGGCAAAATAAGACCTTTACTTAGGAAGGCAAAATAAGACCACATCGGAATACAAGAAAGAATGAAATTTTAAAATATGTGATTGTCGCAATAATATTACTGAACAAAGGTAACTTACTTAATTTATCATATGAACACAAATAACAGAGGCAAGTAGGGGAATGCATAGAATGAGGAAATGTTATTTGTCTCCACATGATAAATTTACACATAAGATAAAAAATTAGTTGTATATTGATTAATCATATTGCAAGAGAGAATAGTTTTTCTAACACATTCAGGAAGAAGCAAAAGAAATAGAACTTGTATTGAAGATTGGAGAAATTCGCAATGATAGACTACAAATGTACAAGAATAGAAGATCAAAGAGCAAATGTACAAGTTTTACAAAAAGTTGAACAAGGAAGCAAAAGCTAATTCTTGCTTGATTCTTCATTATCTTCATCAGATTCTTCACCAGAGCTTTCTCCTTCATCATCATCAGATTCTTCATCAGACTTTTCTTCTTCATCTTCTTCAGACTCTTTTTCTTCATCTGCATCACTATCAGAGATAACCAAGTCAGGAACATTCTATGGAAATTCGTCTGAGAGACAAGGATATGTAGAACGAGGAATGCCATTATCATCACAAATTGTTTTAATAGTTTCATTGCGGAAAATAATAGCATTCTTGAAGTTCGCAACATTGATCTTTAGTTGGTTCTTCAACCTAGAACATTTATCATTGCGAGAAGAAAGATCCTCTGCGAGCTTCGCTTTCTCATTCTCAAGCTCTTCAATACTCTTGCGATATCTATCTTCGGCTTCTGCGAAAATATAACAATAAATCAACAATCTGATAGTAGTTTATGAAAAACAAACAGTTAAATAAGGAAGAACATTTAACAACCTTCTCTGTTAGAAATCATATCTCTAATCAAGGCCGTTTGCTCAGCTTGAAGACTAACATTTACACCTAAGTTATTTCTGGCATTATCTAGAACTTTCGCAGCCCAAACGAATTCATCGTCATTTTGTATTAGAAGAGATGAGCGAACTTGACTCTCTCTTTCGCTAAGTATATCGTTTTGGAGAATAACTTCATCCCGTTCAATTTGAACCTCAAGTAGAGTTTCATGAAATTTCGCTAAAGTTTGAGCACCTTGGAGAGCAATACGATCTTTTTCATCTATGAGATCACTATACTTGTCCCTTAAACTATTGATTTCCTCTTTGGAACTATGAAAGGAATGTTTAAAATTATTGGCTAGACCCAAGATGGATCTATGTTCAATTTCTAAGAGGCGAAGTTTGGATCTGAGTTCATCTACAAGAAGGGTTTTAATTTTGTCATTTGAAAAACTATTCAAAGAGCAACTAAGATGATCAAGAAGGACGTCATCATCCATATGATGGGGAAATGAGTGAAGAAGAATAGATTCATCAGAAAGACCATAAACGTCTGCGAAATGGTAAATTGTATAAGAAAAGATAATGAGAAAACGAAATGAAGAAAAGAAAGAAAATGTTCTATACCATAAAGTTGCTTATTGGCATCTTGAAGACTAGAGATTTTATTCTTTTGAACGGCAGTCTCAGAATCCAATTGTTTGCTCTTTTCACGAAGGCCAACAGCTTCAGCCTCCAGTTTTTCATTCTTCTTGCGAAGATCAAGATTTTTCTTTTCAAGAACTGCACGCCTTCTTTCCAAATCTGAAGTAACAGCGAATAAAGCTTTCCCATCCTGCAAAATAATGCAGCGAATTTTACGAATAAATTATGAATTCAAGGCAAAAAAAAAAAAAAAAATATAAGTATGAAAATTTACCAAGCTATTAAGCGAATGTAAAAAACTTGGAGATACAGATCTTGAAACCCCACGAAGAGACTCATTATTCTCTTAGAGGGGAGCATCACAGATAGCAGCTATGGACTTGCAGGCATTAGTAAGATGATCGTCTCCAATCCCTTGCATGGAGTCAAAAAAGATACTAGACAATTGTGCCATAGAAGATTCAGCTGAAGAATTTCCTTTTGCGGCAGAATTGTCAGCATTATCATGACTGGAACTTTTGCCAGAATGAGAGCTTGAAGGAGAGGGATATTGAATTTTTCGTTTCTTTGAAGGAGGGGTGGCAGATTTCTCCTTGCGAATAATACCTTTATCTTTGCCTTTAGTTTTCGCAATTTTTTTGCCTTTAGTTTTCGCAGCTGAGGCGTGATCTTCAATTTCTTCTTCTACAACACCAATATTCACACACAGATAAAGATAAGAAATAGATGCAACAATATATTGTTAAAATCTATAAAGAGAATATTTCTTACTTCATCTGTGATCGAACGCAAAGCCGCTAAGATACTTGGTTTCTTAGTATTGTTGTAGTTTCTCCTCAACCTCTCAATCTAACAATTTCGCAAGGATATGAAGATAATGGTGTAAGAATGTTTAGTGAAATCACATATAAGAATATGAAGAATCATAAGTAAAGCGAAATTCGCAAATATACCTCTGCGTTTTCTTCAGGCCAGTTGAATACCCATGGTTGGTATGTGGCGAGACTCGCAGGTAAAATATGAGAACCGGAGATGTACGGACCCTCAAGAATTAATGGGAAGATGCACCACTTATCATCTTTAGAATGACGAGGGGTTGTATTATTTCCAGGGTGCCAATCAATGTCTTCCATAAGTATTTTATCATCGTCGATATTGTCCTTCCTCAAGCGAACGCCCCAGCAAGTACTGTTTCTCTTCATGGGAATTATCTCGTAATTTTCAAAGAAATTTTCTACAGTATACTTCGTAGGGAAAATTGCAACACCAGCGAATCTAGGATCTTTAACTTCTGAGGGATAAAGAGATCCCTTACCAGAGCCACGATTAGAAAACTCAAGAATTAGGCGAATACAATCTCCACTCAATTGATAAACTGCTCGCGAGAATTTCGCATGAGAGAGTATTTCGTAAAACAAAGGAAGTTCTGGATCATAGAGAGGAATGGGAAGAACAGCTTGAAGTTGACCTAGCGAAACTATGATCTTTTCATGATTGCAAATATGATTAGAATATAGTTTGGCAGAAAGATCAGATTGAAGGTTTTGACCAGGAATAGGAGATAAAGTAAAACCTTTGGTTAGAAATTCCTTTCGAATTTCTTCAAAGGCAACTTCATTTTTACGACCAACTGGAGGCATTTTCAGTAGGGGAATGAAGAAGAAGTGAAGATTAAAAGAAGAATAAGTAAGAAGATTCACAGTAGCAGAAAGCGGAATTTACGGAAGAACAATAAAAGGAAAAATTACAGAGAAGATGAAAAAGAAAGTAAAAAGAAGAGAATAATGAGAAGAATATATATAAGAGAGTAGAAATTCTCGAGAAGATAAGTGCATTCAATGCGAAGAATAGACATGAACGGTTAAGAAGCAGCGGTTGAAAAAGACGTGTCAAGAGATGAATAGAAGAAGAGTTACGTGTAATAAAGTTTGCGTAAAGTACTTAACCGTGACAGTACAGAAATTCAGGGAAAGATAAGTAGCTGCAACATTTTGAAGTAAAAATTCTCATGACATTCTCTCCTTCATAGAGAATACATGAGAAGAGGCAAGATGTAGGACCAGAATATCACAACAAGGATACACTTGCGAAATCTTCACCAACAACACATTGCGAATGTCGCAGGATGATTTGAGAAATGACATAGCAGAAAACGACAGCGTAAACACGAGAAAGATGTGAAGATCTAGCGAGATTTAGGACGTTTGCGAAATTATACATTTGTAAGCTTGCGAAATACCGCAAGCCAGATCCTAAAATAAAGGACAGATTAGCTGTCATCCACTTTATAATTCCATATATAAAGAGCCGAGCAGGCTTAAGAGAGGAGAGATCTTTTTCGAGTATTGAGCAAGTCGTTAGGAGAGAGAAAGTCCAGAGTAGTTGTTAATTTCTTAGTTTCATTTCTTTCCTTTCTTGTAAAATTTGTGAGATTAATCAATAAAGATTGTGATTGTTCATCTTAAAATGACTTGATTGTATGAATTCTTGTGAGGGGTGTAGTGTGGGATTTCCTGCAACTACAGAGGTGGTTATACATATATAAGTGAAGGGTAGATTAGTCATTCCACACTTTAGGACACCCCTTATAAGTATAGGGTAGACATTCCTATCACAAAGTAGTCCCCCACCATTTTTGAGTAGTCCCCAAAAAATGGTTCTTTTATAATGAACCATCATTTGGGGCATACCCAAAAAATTTGGCGCATATTCAATAGGACAAAATGAGGATGCTAAATAGTATTTTTTGTAGTGCCCCTTATCTAGCCATTTTCATAATGGCAAAAATGCCCTCATTATTTATATTTTTTAATTAATTTTTAAATTAAAATAAAAAATTATTTTCTTAAAAATTATTTTTTTATTTTTATTTTTTTAAACAAAAAAAATTAATTAATTAATTTTTTTATTTACAAACCTGAGTTCGGCTGAGAAGTGATATGCCGAACCTAAGTGTTTTCAAAACAGACGTAGGTTTGGCTGATACTATGTCTGCCAAACTTGTGTTTTGTGAAAACATACCTAAGTTCGGCAGATTCGATAAAAAAATAGGACATCTGAACTTAATATTATTCTTCACAAACTAAATTTCGGCTAATACGTTCGTGTTTAATTATCAGTCGAACTGTTCATCGACAGTTTCAGGATAAAAAAAAGAAGAGAAGTTCGGCTGATAATTTGATTTTATTATTAGCCGAACTTTGCTTGTCGTAAAAAACTAATTTCATGTAAGAAAAAAAAAAGGAAGAAAAAAAAATTCAATTTTTTCAAATTTTTGTTTAAAAACTTTAAAAAAAAAAACTAATTAAAATTAATATTAAAAATTAATTAATTAATCAAACTGTGGATGGGGAAAAACGATTTGCTGATTTTTTAGGAAAGTGAAGAGTCGTGTGTTATCGAGACTCCTTGACCGAGCAAACTGCTTAACCTCATACAGATGCACTGCAAAGGGAGTGCTTAGATTCGAGAGATCAATCTGTAGGACTTTGGCCTAAACCAAGTCAATGGCCGTTCCAGAGTCAATTCGTCCGCAAAGAGGGAGATGGGCTAATCTGTAGGAGTGAAGCTGAGAATTGTGTGGGATCAGTGATGATCAAGGATTGTGGGTGTGTTGAAGGTTTCTGCAATAATTGGTGAACTGTTGAGTTCGAATAAGTTCTGATGGATTGATGAATTCTTGAGAGTAGTTACTAGAGAAATTTTGTGTAGATCAAAAACGTTGTCTAATAGTGATCGTTCGTTGTTTTTTCAATCATGGATTCAGAGACTTATTTATATTGTCAGAATTGTGAACACCTTGATCCATGTAAGTGTGACGGTTTCATGAGTGGAAGAGTGGGCAAATGGAAGATCGTGGTAAAGTCAGTTCCATGTCGAGTGGAGACTTGACGGATCGTTCACCCACTACTTTGCTAACTCCTTCAACCGTTGACACAACTTACGCACATTTCTCGTCGTGGATAAATCCACGTGTTGTAGGCCGCCAGACCAAAACCCTAGTTGTTATCCCCAAATTTGATGTGATTGATATCTCACGAATCGTGGAGTCTGCATGACAGACGTGTATTTAGTGTGTCAGTTGTTTACTTATTAGACAATGAGCCTAGATTTTGTTGAATCGAGCATGTTTGACAAATGTTCAACGATTCATGAACATTAATGTTGTCTGAGCAAATGTTGTAAATTCAACGAGTTGTTGAATTTTGACGAGTCATTGAATATATGTGGATTATTTGAGCAACTGAGCATGTATTGCTCGATTCGATGAAATACTATGAATTACTGAATATTGATAGTTGGGCCAATATTCGAGCAACTGAGCAAGTATTTCTCAATTCGACGAATTACTGAATATTAAGAATTTGACGTGCAATTGAACAAGTATTGCTCAATTCGACAAATTACTGATAAATTGATAATTTGACTTGTAATTGAGCAAGGTTGCTCAATTCAGCAAATTACTGACAGATTACTAAATATTGATAGCTGGATCAATATTTGAGCAATTGAGCAAAGTTGCTCAATTCAACGAAAATATTTATTGGTGACGTGACCCAATAAAATATATAAAAATATTAGTAGATTACCAGATATTATATGATTAATTCAGATGCTGGTTGTTGAATCAATATAAATTTATTAGTGTTTGAACATGCTCAAAATAATGATTTGTTGAGTGTTTGTTCGAAAACCCTAATTTTTGATGAATTGCTCATTATTCAATGAATTGCTAAAAATAGGTCATGAGCAAAGGAGGGACCGACCACATAAGACCATGGACATCCATGTGATGCCCAATTGCTCGAGTGAGCGTGTACCAGGGTTCTCAGTTGGAGATTTGGTGAAGGAATGATGATTAAGTGTCGGTTTCATCATTTATTGAATTACTGCTAGGTTCAATATTAGGTGATAGAACCTAGGTATGAAAGATGGGACCGACCAAGAGAGCATGGGATCGGCTCTTGGTGGTCACGGGACTAGATGTTGTCCGTTTGAGCAATCCCCATGTTGGTTGGAGAGAGTTTGGGCTCAATACGAGCAATTCAGCAAATTAGGTCAGAATTATGAAAACATGTGGGACCGGATTTGTGCAAGCCCTAGGAATAACCCTGGTCGGTCATTAGGGCATGTGCGCGTTTCCATGGTGTCCATGTCTCCATACTGAGAGTTTCAGTATTTTCTGATGTGCGTTCAAGCAACATTGTGAATTTTCAGAAGAGTTTCATCTTGACTGAAATTCTTGATTTTGTTGGAATGAGAATGTATGCTCAATTGATCAATATTTTGTAAATATTAAAATAAGAATATTTTAATATCCAAAATTTCTGTGAGAGGCTAGCCGGTCATGTGACCATGTTGGCTTTTGAATTTTCTTGATTTGAGCAATATTTGAGAAAGTATGATTTTTGTTCAAACCAAGGAGTTTCATGAATTCGAGGAAAATAATAATTATAAAAGACTAGGGATTGCAGAGTATGGGACCGGCCACGGCTAGGGCATGGCCAGCCGGCCATGTTGCCCAGTCCCGTACTCTTTTCCCTATTAATAATATTATTTCATGGATCCGTGAAGTTATGGAGAATCCGTGAGTTTTTGTTGAAACGGAAGAGTTTCATGAGTTTAGGGAATAACAATAATTATAAAAAGCTAGGGATTGCAAGGTGTGGGACCGGCCACGGCTAGGGCATGGCCGGACGGCTATGATGCCAGGTCCCGCACACCTTTCCTTATTTTATAATATTATTATTATTTCATGAATTCGTGAAGTTATGGAGAATCCTTGAATTTTGTCGAAACCGATGAGTTTCACGAAATTGGGGAATGATTATTATAATATGCTAAGGATTGTAAAGTGTGGGACCGGCCACGGCTTGGGCATGGTTGGCCGGCCATGTTGCCAGGTCCCGCACACCTTTCCTTATTTTATAATATTATTTCATGAATCCATGAAATTATGGAGATTCATGAGTTTTGCACAAACAAGGAAAGTTGCTAAATTGAAGGAGTTTACATGAGTTCATGAAAAATAACAAAAACTGGGAAAAATAATGGGAGAGGCAAGGAACCGGCCACGGCTAGGGCATGGCCGGCCGGTCCGTCCCTTGGACGCCTCATATTATTTTATTATTATTATTTTCTCCTGTTTTGCGTAGGATTCCTCATTTGTTCTTATTTTTGAATGCTCGTCCGTGCATCCTGGTGCTCAGTCGTGCATCATTGCTGAATACACTTACACCATTTTTGTGGGGCTTGCTCAGTGATGATCCAGATGCCCGATGGTTGAATATTTATTGCTAATTCATGAAATTCAGTGAAGAATAATTCATGAAACATAACAATAAAATAAGTAGTTATTTATTATCAATTCATAGGATCATCTGTGGATTCGATCATGAATTCGGAATAATAAAACATGCATTACCATTCCATGAGATCGTGGATTCGACCATAGAATCAGAGTAATAAAATTATCTTTTACCATTCCATGAGATTAGCAGTGAATTCGATCATGAAATCGGAGTAATGAGATAATATAAATTGTTATTGTCATTCCATGAGATCAAGTCGTAGATTCGATCATAGAATCAGAGCAATCGTTATTGCCATTCCATGAGATCAGGCCGTGGATTCGACCATGGAATCGGAGCAATTGTTATTGTCATTCCATGGGATCGGGTTGTGGATTTGACCATGGAATTGAAGCAATTGTTATTGCCATTCCATGGGATCGGGCTGTGGATTCGACCATGGAATTAGAGCAATTGTTATTTCCATTCCATGAGATTAAATCGTGGATTCGACAATGGAATCAGAGCAATTATTATTGCCATTCCATGGGATCGGGCCGTGGATTCGACCATGAATCGGAGCAATAATAGATCATTCTGGGAATTCAGTGGTGAATGTCACGGCAGAATTAATCTATGTGCATAGTCAGGAGACGGCTAATCCTGAGAGTGCTCTCAGACACTACGGAGAACACCCGAGTCTATACACGGTAGCTCTATAAAGTCAGGATCAGTGAGTGTCACTGTCCTGAAGGCGTTGTTGCTCTCAATCTTACGGAGAACCTCCCAATCGCTCTTCTATGTAGAGGGGAGTTTCTCTCATGTATTCAGGGATCCGTGAGTATCACCGACGTCCTGAAGGTGTTAAGACCCTCTCAACAAAAAATTATGCAGGAGCACCGCCCAATTCTATTATTCTACATAGATTGCATGATGAGATGCCAGGGATCGAACGCTCAGCTAGTGGAGGCTTTTCGAAAGACATGTTCACCATGGCTTCATAAAATATGAATCGTCACTTGCCTGAAGCCATATCAGAAGCATGCAGTATCATGATTTTACGAATTTGACCCTTGTTGAAAATCCGCCATCAACATTAAGTCCCCTTCTTAGTGAGGAACATTCATGTTCCACAGTAAGCATTAAATGGTGATTTTCAGTCGACGAGATCGTGGTTGAACTCAATCTACAAAGGAAGTTTCAGAATCCTCAATTTGCTCCAATGGTGTCATGTACGATCAAATTTTCGGGTGAGGACCCTGATAGTATGGTAGAATGTTATTTTGTGGTCATGGAGAGGTGAAGTGCTGCTGATTTGTTAAGTTAAAATCCTAGTTTTGGTCGATTTAGGATTTTCGGGCCCGATCCCAAAAGAGGAAACCCAAGTGTTTTAGGTTTTGGAAATAAAAACAATATAAAAGGTAAATAACCCTAATATTTTTATTGTTTTGACCAATTGAGCACCTTCATCTCTTCACCATCTTCACGTGTGCAGCAGGGGAGGAAGAATTTTCCGCCGGAAAATCCAGCGCCGCTGCCAATCGCCGTCCGTCTAGTTTCTGGCCGGCAACAGGTAAATTCGATTTTTTTTTGCTGTGTGTTTTATGATTCACTAGTTGTTCATAAAACAAAAGGGTCCCATAGTTTCATGCATGCGTAGGATTTATAAAGAATTTGTTTTTAGAAAACGTATGTATGTCCGTTTTTCGTTAGTTTTGGAAACGAACAAAAATCCCTAATATGGAAGAGATATATAAAATTTTGCATGGACTTGATATTGTTGCAGTAGTAAAAGTTTTTGTTTATTAGGTTTCATGAAAACTCAAGTTTGTTTTCAAAGCATGAACTTTGTAAATACTTTTAAGAACGTAGGATTGTTCGTAATAAAAGTAATAAATAATAATCCTTAAGGTTAAAGGAAATTTTTGAAAAGACCTGGAGTTCATGATAAAGTTTATTTGTAAACTTTAAAATATTGTTTGGAACATGTGGACTTTTACAAAAATAGAAAAGACCCTGGTTTCGTAGACGAATTCTCGTTTGAGCAAAAGTTTTTTTTTTTTTTAATATACGTGAGTTATTAAACTCACGATTTTTAAAAAAAAATTTATGTGACTTGTTCACGTTTTGTTTTTTTTTTTTTTTGAAAAGAGAAAATAAATCATGCTTTGGTTTTATGAAAATTGTTGATAGCAAACAATATTTCTATGTGTTGATGGATTCGTAGTATGTGTGCGTTTGGCGATTTTATAGTGTATGTACACGTAAAAATCAACGAATATTCACATGGAATGTTATGTGAATTATTCATAGTTTCATGAAAAGCCAATGTTGACTTTATATAGTAATAAGTTTTTTGCTCGGCTTTGCAGGTTTGAAAGAACGAACAGGTTTTTGAGGTTTTACGTTATTATCACTAAGTTCGTGAAATCGTAAATAGGTAAGAGTTTAGGATTACCATTTTTGTAGATGCTGATTGTGAGCATCATAATTGTTTGATTGCTTTAATTCCATTGTATTGATGAAACTCGGGTGGAATGTTGCAGCGACTTGGTGGAGATGACTCGACTCCATAACAATGCTGAAAGTGACGTTTCCAGATACACTTCTGGAGATGATGTTTCCACATATGCATCTTCTAGAGATGATGATTTTTCCAGGGATGGCAATTTTGGAACTTCTCAGTGGAAGGAGGAAATTCCCAAACCCAAGAACATTCCAAGCATTGAAGACCGGTTCTTTGAATATTTGTACAGGCCTAAAAAAAATCCTTTAGGTTCTTCATTTAGGTTTCTCATAAATCCCAGGACTACTGCTCAGAATAAATTGGTGTCTCCTTCAGCAATAATTCAGTTTTGTTTGGAAGGGAAACATTATTTGGTTTCTCATGTGGAACTCAAACTTTCTCGGAAGCCGCTGACGCATTTTTCTGGATAAGAAAGGCACAGGCTAGGTCATAGCCATGTGAGGGCTTTGCTGGATAGTGCGCAGGTGACGAGAGCCATTCAAGCTGCTGGTGATTTGATCATTAATCATGATATACCAGGTATCGTGGATCTGCTTTCTCGTTGGTGTATCCCTACTCACACCTTCATATGCAGACGGGGAGAGTTCACAATTACCTTAGAAGATGTAGTTGCTTTGTTGCATCTTCCAGTCGCTGGAAATTTCCATGGAGAACTCTCGACAGAGGAGAAGCTGATATCTCGTACTTTGGAAACTAAGATGCACGAGTTTAATGAGTCTCCCAAATTTTTATATTCTCAGTGGTTGAGATACTGGTGGCCAAGGGATAGAATCCCTGAAGAACATGTTGACGGTACCCTATCCATTGCCACTTTTCTGTGCCCGTGGCTTTCCAGGGATGTTCTTGAGGACAACAGACATTTGTTGAAGCCGTTGGTGATACCTTTTTCTATTAAGATAGATAAAGGTGAGAAACTTCCCATTGGTAGCCTGTTTTTAGGTTCGCTGTTTGTCAACTTGGACTCTTTGGTTATTAACTCCAGTGTTTCTAACGGCTTCATGAAAATTGAGACATATGCTAATACCATGTTCCTCCAAGATTTGATGTGGGAGCATATTGAGAGGTATGCTCCGATTCCACAGTGTTTTGCAAGGGCCTAATGTCGATACTCGTCATGCTTTCCCCGAGAAAGACAATGCCAGGATCATGAGGCGGTCTACCAAGCATCCGCAGTACAAGATATGCATCACTTATATTTGGACATTGAATCTGAGTTCAATTTTCTCCCCTGGGTGTCGGTCCCTGATCTCTTTTCACAATTGATCACCTTCAATACTGCTGAAGCAAATGTCATATTGATGACTGGTGATGATTTGAATGATGGGGAGAGATCTTTCATATTAAGTTGCACTCCTGGCCACCTAGTATCAGTAATGCATGAAGAGTTCAGAGTAGAGGAGTATAACATTGACATGGAAGCTCGGCAGATGGGCGTCGACCAGTGCATCCCAGGTCATCGAATGAACAAACCATTAGTTGAGTATTTGAAGGCTAATCTGGATTGCACTCATGTGGAGGGAAATGAGTATTTATACCCGTGTTCTGACCGTGCCAGTTTCGTGACTCCGAGTTACATAGACTTATGGCATCAGCAACTTGAGCGTCTGTATGCTTTTGTGATGGATGTTAAGTCCCTAGTGCTAGACTTTCCTTCCCTTGACTCCATTAATGCTCGACCAAGGCTGAAGTAACTTTCTCGTGGTGACAAGAGGAAGACATCTCCAGAATGTGCACAGGTAAGCCTATTTCCTTCACGATCGGTGAAAGTAAGATAAACGTATTTTGATTATTCGTTGGTTCCGTGAAGGATGTTTGTGCTATGAGGCCTCGAATCTGTGTAAACTTCTTAGACATTCAAGAAAGTCCCTAGGGTGGATAAGGAAGAAGTAAAATAGCTCATAGAATGATACTGAACAAAGTGCAGTCCCCTGCCGCTTCTTTAGTAAGTTGTTAGCATTCCTCTTATTGTTGCAACTTTCTTGTCATATAATAAGGATTTTAGAAACAAAATTATTAATTCGTTTCCGAATTTTGCTCCATCGGTTTTTGACGGTCTTCATCTTTCCTTTATACGAACAATTCAGGAATCCATCATTGATGGAGAGGTTGATGTGAGTATCCATTCTTGTAAGTGATTTCGGCATTTCCTTGAATGAAATAATGATAATTATTGTTAATAACTCCAGGAGGAAATTGTTGTGGAAAGCCAACATGGTCATGCTATTCATTCGTCTTTGAATAGTAATGAGAAAGAGAACCCTCCAGAATCGCGACTGAATGAAGATAATGGTACTCCCAATGTTGATGCCGACCCTGTTAACCCTTCGAATGAGTTGGAGACTCCTCAAGTAAGTATCCACTTTGTATCATCTTCATAGAAGTATAATTTTGCTGACTTGTTGAAGAATGAATGAAAACCCAATGATTATATGAGAAATTTTATCGAAATACGTCATCAGAAAAATCCAGACCTCAGTTTTTAGTAAAAATATTGTAGAATCTTCATTCAAAATCGGATTTTCGCGATCTGCATATGTATTTTCAAACCCAGGAAATTTCCAAGGTTTATTGAAGAAGCTTTTTAAGTTTTGATCACCTTTAGGGGTCGGAATCGATGAAACAGTAAACTTCCAGGAGACCTCCAGAAATTTTTCAGTTGGTATGAGATCCAATGGTTTGGCCACAAATCCCTCCTGCTTGTTCATCCAATTGCTATAAAAAAATTATATGTTGTAGATGACATCCATACAAATATAATGGTATATGACCCAACCTTAGATTCCTTACCAATTGCTCCCAGTTAGTTGTTTTATACAGAGTAGTATAAAAATTTCCTGACGGACTAATTGAAAAACGTGTTTCATGACTTTTATGCTATTTGCTCATGTCTTAGATGCATAGTAGAGAACTTAGATAATGCTAGTTCACTTACATGCCAGAATTTATGATTACATTGAATTCCCATGCTTGGATCGCTCTAATCACATGTAATCTTCTTATTAGGTGCAAGATGCTGAAGTTGGGAACAATGAGACCAGTAACGATGATTCGAATAATCCTGGTACCATTGATAAGGAAACAACCATATATGCACTTCAAGGCCATGAGAGGGTTGTTGATGATGTTATTGAGGCGATAGAAACACCAATGGTGACTCCAGAAGCAGAAGAAACCGTGTCGAGGGTATAAAATACTATCCTAGAAGAGGTTGCGCCTATGATTGTTGAAATGGCTCATGAGATTGAGAACCGTATAATAGTGCATGAATAATCTACTGCAGGGATAGTTTGTGAGCCTTCATTTGGTGCTTCGCTTTCGTACCATGTGTTTGTTGGTGGATGCAGCGTTCCCACTGGGTATGCCAATATGTATGAGAAGTTGTGGAAGATGTATGGCCATATCGCTGTCACAAGGGATCCTGAACGTAGTTACTTTTTGACAATGCAATTGGTAAATATATTGCGTGTCATAAATGATATTCATACCAGGCCCATAAGTAGTGTTACTCGAGATGTACTCTTCGATTGAGAGTACAATTTGGAGAATTCTGGGAGACTTGGCTTTAATTTGTAGTGGCTTCGTCAAAGGATCGACGCCATCAAGGATGCAGTGGTGAATGATGTGCCCTTTACCAGTGATGTTGTGGTGGAGAAGATGGCCAAGATTGTTGAATTGACTTAAAAGATGGAGTTGGAGAAAGCGGCCTTGCAAGTCTTAGAGAATGAAGAGAAGCATAAGTCTTACTTTGCTGGCTTCCTTTAATTTTCTTTCCATGATCTCTTGAACATTGAACTTCTGAGAGATGTGAGGTTTTATTTTGATTTTGAATTCTGATAAGATTTGAGTTTTTGGGTGATTGAGGATTTTCTTTCGGAGTTTTGGATTTGATAGAGATTTTTCTTAAATAAAAGAACTTTGATAAATTGGTGAATTCAAATACTGAATGCAAGTATTGCAAAAGTTTTGAAGGTATTGAAATTACAGGTAAAAGAAAATCCTAAAATGCAAGCGTAAAATGTTTTGAGCTTTTGTCTCAGACATAGAGCACCCAATCGTCGAATGCTTCATGCGTCAAAAATCTTGAGACAATTCTCATGAATCACTGGCACATTTTTCTTGCCTTTCATGTCATCCAATTTGTATTATCCTCTAGCTACTGTCTTAGCGATCATAAAAGGTCCTTCCCAGTTAGAGCCCTTTGCAGAATGCAAGTTGTGCCTAGTTGCTTTAAGAAACAAATCTCCTTCACGGAACCCGTTAGGCTTGGTGGGTCGTGCTCTAAATATCTTCTGTTTATTCAGAATTCTTCTCACAATAGGATGCTTTGTTGGATTTTTCCAATTCTGTGGCACATATGAACAGTCGTGCAATGGAAAATATTCAGGGTACTGATTGTGGAACTCGGTGACTATTCTATCAATGACCGTATTGGTGAGATGCTGAATTTCGAGAGGTTCGGCATTTAACCACTTGGTGAAGTATTGCTGAGGTGATACTAACCACTCGTATCATTTGGTAACAGTTGAGTCATGAGTAAGATCAAGTCCCCTGCCCAGAGTTGCATATTTTAAAGTTGTTAATATAGATGCATGAGTGGGAATAAGACTTGCCTGAGTGCGGAACCTTTTGACAAATTCATGTGCGCTTTGTTCAGGCTTTTGTGTGAGTTCCATCAAGGCTTCGACTTTTCCTAAATGTTCAAACAGTGGAGAATCCTTCATATCTTCCGAACTGGAGCTTTCTTCCGAGTCGGAGCTTTTCTCGACAGAGAAATGTGCAATCAAAGAGGAGGTTGCAGTGACCTTTCCATCGTGAATCCATGCTCGTCCAAGAACCATATCATATCCTGGATCTTCTCTAATTATGAAAAACTTGGTCTCAATCCAAGTTGAGTCAGTTTTCACCTTGAGAATGATATAACCGTAAGCATCTCTGGAGATCCCTTCATGGTTTATGACTGAGACAGGATCGTGAGTTGCTTCTTTTCGAGTGACGCCAGCAGCACTGAGAGTCTTTAGAGGGATGATGTTAACAACGGTGCCAACATCAACTAATGCTCGCTTGAATTCATTTCCTTTGAGATAGACTGTGGTGAGAAGTCCCCAGTCATATATTTCCTTGTCTGTTACTGGAGGTTCGGGACGTATTTCCTGAATGTCTAATCGTTTTCCAGATACAATGTGGTTTAATGCAGCAAACATATCATTTTTTTGAGCTTTTGATAAGTACAATAACTCACAGACATGCTCAATTAGGGATTGAACCATTTCATTGACCAGCTGCTCAGAGAGTGTGAATATTCTTATTGGGAGAGGATTTTTGTGCACTCCTTCAGTCCTCAGTTCCCCTGAGTCAGCTTTTTTTTTTAATATACACTTCAGGGTCCTGCAATCACTTGTTGGATGACTGACATACCTATGGAAATGGCAGTAGCGTGTATTTTCCATATGTTCCTCAGTTGGTTCCTTTTTGACATGAGGTAATTTGATTGCACCATCTTGGATCCAGACTTCCAATAGTTCGATTACTTCTTCAATAGAGAAGGGGAAGTCAGGTGCATAGATAGACACATTTTTGTGTCTGAATTGTCCGCAATGTCTCTATTGTTAGTGCTTGATTTTGTACTTATTTTGGTGTTTTTATGTTTGTGTAGGTGTTTTTGGAGAAATACACTTGTGTCGAAAAAGTTTCCCAAAAAGTGTTATTTGGACCCCAGGAGAAAAAGTACTAAAGGCACCCTCACTTTGGATAAGGGACACCTCAGTTGGGCACCTGGTTATTCGGCACCCAGCACTCTGGATAAGGGGCACCTTCATCTTTTACGTTTGAATTTGTTGTTCTTGGCGGGAATATTTTGCAGTCACACCGGCAGAGTTTGGTTCGAGATTTAAAGGCATTTTAGAGAGACTCAATGGCTCAGATTATTGGGGGAGACTAGATTACGGTTAACAGGCGTGGTAGGGTTGTTGGAATTGATCAAAATTGGCTGAACATTAAGATTGAGATGAACAGAGCGACACGGGTTTTGGCTATTCTTCCCAAGTCATTTGAGTTTGTAACAGAGGTTTGTGTATGCCTACAGCGTGTGTAACCACTTCTTGGATGTTGACTGAGCATGTTTGGAGTGTTTAAACACGAAGATTATTCTTAGAATATCTTCCTTTACTGCTGAGTTATAAAGATTATTTGAAGTAATGGCGAGGATTTTCTTCGCCCTGTTGAGTATAAATAGACTCTGGGGGTTTCACTGAGGCGCATGGAGAGTTTGGGATAGTTTAGAGAAACAACAGAGTGAGAATCGAGAGTTGCAGAGAATATTTTTCTGTTGCTGCTGGGAAGAACACGAAGAACATTAGACTACAGAAAACCGTCGTTCATGCTACAGTAACAACAACAACGAGTAGTGGGTCGTATCGCTACAGCGGCAACAATAATTTTTATCTATCGTTCTTTGTAACTGGCGACTTTGTAACAGAAATAAGTGTTACAAACCCGGTTTTTAATAGTTTCTCTCCTTTTTATCATTTGTAAACACTTTTGAGCAATGAAATCGACTTTTGAGCGTGTTTCCATGACGAAGAGCTAAACCCAATCCTTGGGGCGATGGAGGAAGCCGTTGTTTCGGTAAAAGTGATACATTTATGTTTTTAATTACTTATAACAACTCTATTATGATTATTTTGCATTGAACTAAAAATTGATTATATGATTTTGATTAGTTAGGTGTATTTTCTCTTGATAGAATATGCTTGCTTTAGGGTTTTGATATTCTATGCTTGGATTAACATCTATTCTTTTGAAAATCTACATGTCTAGGCAATACTATTAGAATCAATTTGAATGTTGAGTTGCATAATTATTGTTTTATTAAATCACTAATATCGACCAATGGTGGAATCCTAGCCCCAGCCTCTCCATAATTTTTACAAAGCTTTATTTTGTGTTTGTTTTCTTTTTGCTTTAAAAATTAAGTCTAAAAAATATGCTTTCACAAGTCTTAAAGAACCTTTTACTACAACATCATTGATAAATACCATCATGCATCTTGATCGTTCTGTTGTTGTTGAGCGGGTGATTGTCATTCCTTGCTTGACCATCCTTCCTTGGTGCTTTTGAGGGATTGGACGCTGGAGGGGCATTCTTATGAGGTTGTGCTTCAGCCTTTCTTTTGCTCCCCTCAGCAATGTTCATGGAAGTTTCGACACTGTACAGCTTGTTGACTAGACTCTTGACATTGCTGCTCCGAGTATCTTTCGATTCCCCTACTTTGACAGTTCTCGTTCTTTCTAGCAAGGAATGAGCGGTAGTTGCTGATCGCTTGGCCGATTCATGAAGTTCCGAAAAAGTTTGAACCAGATATTTTCCAGCAGGGATCTATAGTATGGGATCATCCCGTTGATGCACAAATCTACCAGTTGTTGTTTACTGACATTTGGATCATGACAATCCAAAGCCTGGAGCCTGAACTTCGTTACGTAGTCGTTCGGATGTTCGTTACTCTTCTGAGATATTCTCCCTAAATCAGAGAGGGTAATATGCTCCGAGACGAAGAAGTATTTTCTGTAGAAAGCATTAACCATTTCTCCCCAATTTTTGATACTCCTTGGTGCGATGTTGTTATACCAAGTATCTGCTCGGCCGGTCAGAGATTTTGAGAACTCCTTCAGACGGACAACATGGTTACTTTCATGTTCTCCAAGTGCTTCCAGAAATTGAGAGACGTTTTTTCGAGCGTTCCCTGTTCTATTATACATCGTGAATGTTGGAGATGTGTATACTTTTGGAAAAGAGATCATATGTATAGAAGTGGAATAGGGAGGTTGATGACGATGGACGGATGGTGCATTGCTTTTTCCCCAATCCTCCATAAAACGTTCCAGGTCTTCACGATTGATGAAACTGGCAGGTTCAGGTTCTGCAGTTTTGCGAGTTTTATCATCATCAGGGATTGGAATGATTTCAGGGTCCGTAGCTGGAGGAGTCTTATTATCTTTTCCTTTCTCTCGAGTTTTGTCTGACATATTGTCAGTAAGAGTCTTGAGGTGATTGCATAGCTCTTTATGCGTCGCATCCATATCAGTCTGATTTTTGGCAAGAACTTCCTGGACCTTCATGAGATTAGCAATAGTAGGCGGATTTTCTCTGAGTTCCTCGGGATGTCGACCAAAGAGAGGATGATTTTCGACATTAGTGTGAGGATGAGTAGTGTCTCCACCACTATTGGAAATAGGAATACCTTCTGGAATTTCGTCATTTTTGCTGGTACTTGCGATGTTTGCGTTAGGATTTGTAATCGATCCTGGCCTAAGACCAACCATTTTGTGAAAATGAGGGATTGCAACCGATAGATTAATCTCCCACTATGGTCGCCAATCTGTGGATGAGGAAAAACGATTTGCTGATTTTTTAGGAAAGTGAAGAGTCGAGCATGTTGTCGAGACTACTTGACCGAGCAAACTGCTTAACCTCACTTAGATGCACTGTAAAGGGAGTGCTTAGAATCGAGAGATCAATCTGTAGGACTCTGTCCTTAACCAAGTCAATGGTCGTAAAGAGGGAGATGGGTTGATCTGTAGTAAGGAAGCTGAGAATTGTGTGAGATCAGTGATGATCAAGGATTGTGGGTGTGTTGAAGGTTTCTGTAATAATTGGTGAACTGTTGAGTTCGAATAAGTTCTGATGGATTGATGAATTCTTGAGAGTAGTTACTCGAGAAATTCTATGTAGACCTAAAACATTGTCTATTAGTGATCGTTCGTTGTTTTTTCAATCATGGATTCAGAGACTTATTTATATTATCAGAGTTGTGAACACCTTGATCCCTGTAAGTGTGATAGTTTCATGAGTGGAAGAGTGGGCAAATGGAAGATCGTGGTAAAGTCAGTTTCATATCGTGTGGAGACTTGACGGATCGTGCACCCACTACTTTGCTAACTCCTTTAACCATTGACACAACTTACGCACATTTCTCGTCGTGGATGAATCCACGTGCTGTAGGCCACCAGACCAAAACCCTAGTTGTTATCCTCCAATTTGGCGTGATTGATGTCTTACGAATTATGGAGTCTGCATGATAAACGTGTATTTAATGTGTCAGTTGTTTACTGATTAGACAATGAGCCTAGATTTTGTTAAATCGAGCATGTTTGACAAATGCTCAGCGATTCATGAACATTAATGTTGTTTGAGCCAATGTTGTAAATTCAACGAGTTGTTGAATATTGATGAGTCACTGAATATATGTGGATTATTCGAGCAACTGAGCAGGTATTGCTCGATTCGACGAAATACTATGAATTACTAATTATTGATAGTTGGGCCAATATTCGAGCAACTGAGCAAGTATTGCTCAATTCGACGAATTACTGAATATTAAAAATTTGACGTGGACTTGAACAAGTATTGCTCAATTAGACAAATTACTGATAAATTGATAATTTGACGTGTAATTGATCAAGGTTGCTTAATTTTTCATGTTAGAGCACTACTCGGTCAAACTCGAATGCATTTCTATCTCAAGCATGTTTGTCAATCTTAGTGATCAAAACTATAAAGTCTTGATTTCTAGTCTACTATAGCTAAGGTCTCGGACTAGGATCGAAAGTGTGGTTGAGCTCAAGAACTCCATGGCGATCACCATACAATACGAAGGACTACTCAAGGAACTAGTGGATCTTCACGACTAAAAGGTATGTGGAGACTTGAACTTATCTATCACTCAAAAGTCTATCTACTTTATCTCATATCTTGAGACAAAAGTCGTTTTACTATATAGACTAAGAATATGCACATGTGACATTTCGATCTGAGTATATCTTGCTTATCTATATCTCGAAATGGGTGTTGGTAAAGCTTTCACTTTAGCCAAGTTCATCTTTGACTAGTGATAAAAGTCATGTTATGTTTCAATCACTTTGGAAATCGCTCTGACGAAAAATAGTTTGTGAATAACAACTATAAAACGCCCTCTGAGAATGTTTCAATGATTGAAATGAGAGTTTAGACTATATAACCATTGTTGTGGCAACACATATATGTATAAGTCCTTAGCACTTGAACCAAAGTTTACGAACTTTGTTGATCAAGCGGAACCGGAACGTGAGCATTCAACTCAGTCCGCGAACTGGCGTAAGTTCTCGAACCCGAGAATATCTGATGAAGTTGAAGCTCAGGTGCAGTCCGCGAACCCAGTCCATGAACTGGCAGAATTTCTTGAACCAAGAAATTCTGCTGGAGTTTATTAACTTCAACCGGTTAGCTTGAGTCCGCGAACTCAAGAGGTTATGTCTGAAAACGTTGTTCGTGAACTTATATTAAATTAATAAGGAATGCTTTTGAAAACTGTGGCTTTATATTTCATGAAATGATTCGAGTGAATCACATCGTTTTTGATTCAATTGTGTCTTGTGTAGTACATGAGATCTCATAGCAATTGAACAACTCTCTAACTAGTTCATTTGAGTCATTTGGACTAGTTATGGTGAAGAAGAATATGGTTGATATGAAAGTTATCATTTGGATAACCATTTGGTTGACTAATATTGAACCAACCATTGTACACGTTTGGGTACGGTTACACAAACCCAAAACGTCAAGTACATGTGTGTACGGCAAGCTAAGTTTTTGATCTAACGGTTGAGAGATATTAGCTTGTACCTAATTAGGTTTTCATCTAACGGTGAATATTGAATGCTTTGTTAGTAAGCTAACATTGATTGCAAACCCTGATTTGAAATACTATATAAGAGAAAACTATAGCAACTGGGAAACCTAATCCCCACACATTCTGTGTGATACTAGTTTGCTAAAGCTAGAGTCGATTCTCCTTTAACCTTTGGTTTTCTTCTTCTAAAACCAGGTTAACGACTTAAAGACTTTATTGGGATTGTGAATCCAGACCGATACTACTTTTCTTATAGTTGTGTGATCTGATCTTGATGTTTCTATCGTACGAGTACAATTGTAATAATTAACTTGAGATTTCTATCTCCAATAGGCAAGATAAAAGTAGTCACAAACATCTTCGTCTCATTGTTTGTGATTCCTCAATAATCTTCTTCGCCGCGTCGATTAAGTTTATTGTGAGGTGATTGATGAAACTGAGATGTTCTTCGGGAATATAAGTCTGGTTTTATCGATTGGTTCCTGTTCACCTTGATTTATCAAAAGACGGAACAAAGCTTGTAGGTTTATTCGTGGGAGACGAATTTATCTATTACCTGTAGACTTTTATGTGTGAGACAGATTTGTTTATTAAGGTCTTCGACTTTGGGTCGTAGCAACTCTTGGTTATGGGTGAGATCAGCTAAGGGAATCAAGTGCGAAGTATCCTGCTGGGATCAGAGGCGTAGGAGCATAACTGTGTAGATGGTGGATTTCAACAAAGGTCAAAACCGTAAAATCATGATACTGCATGTTCCTGATACGGCTTCAGGCATGTGACGACTCATATTTTACGAAGCCATGATGAATATGTTTTCGAAAAGCCTCTACAAACCGAGCGTTCGATCCCTGGCATTTCATTGTGACCTCTATGCAGCTGGGCGGTTCTCCAAAGATTAAGAACATAGCGCCTTCAGGCCGTCGGTGATACTCACAGTCCCTGACTGCATGAGAGCGACCCCCCTCTATATAGAAGAACTATTAGGCGGTTCTCCGTCAGATTGAGAGAACCAACTCCTTCATGACAGTGACACTCACTGATCCTGACTATGTAGAGCGACGTGTATAGACTCGGGTGTTCTCCGTAGTGTCTGAGAGCACCCTCAGGATTTGCCGTCTCCTGACTATGCACATAGATTAATTCTGCCGTGACATTCACCACTGAATTCCCAGAATAATCTATTATTGCCCTTATTCCATGGTCGAATCCACGGCCTGATCCCATGGAATGGCAATACCAATTGCTCCTATTCTATGGTCAAATCCACGGCCTGATCCCATGTAATGGCAATAACAACTGTTCTGATTCTAAGATCGAATCCACGGCTTGATCTCATAGAATAGCAATGAAACAACTATATTATCTCATTACTCCGATTTCATGATCGAATATACTGATCTCATGAAATGGTGATGGATAAATCTCAATTACTCTGATTCTATGGTCGAATCCACGATCCCATGGGATGGTAATGCTCGTTTTATTATTCTGAATTCGTAGTCGAATCCACGTATGATCTTACGAATTAATAATGAAACATCCATTCACTTTTATTACTCAGTTTCATAAATTATTCTCCACCGAATCTCATGAGATGACAATAATTACTCCACAATTGGGCATCTGGACTATCACCGAGTAAGCCCCGCAGAATGGTGCAAGTGTACTCGACAATGATGCATGACCGAGGACCCGGATTCGCGAACGAGCATCCAAAAACGTGAAACAATGGAGAATTCTCCACAAAATAGGAGAGAGAAAATAATAAACAATAAAATAATGGGAAGTGCCCATGGGCCGGGCCCACCGACCGGCCGGCCGTGCCCTAGCCGTGGCCGGTCCCATGCTTCCTCATTATTTTTCTTTATTTTCTCACGATTTTCATAAACCCATGGAGAGTTCTCCATCTTGGAAAAATTTCCTAATTTGTGCGAAAAATTCGAGAGTTCTCCATAACTTGGAGGATTCACCAAATAAATTATAAAATAAGGAGAGGTGTGCGGGACCGGGCAACCTAGCCGGACGGCCATGCCTTAGCCGTGGCCGGTCCCACACCTCATAATCCTTAGCTTTTTTATAATTATTATTCCAAAACTTCATGGATTCTCCATATCTTCTTGGATTTTCCATATCTTCAAGGACTCTCCATAACTTCAAGGATTCACAAATAATAATAATAAAATAGGGAAAGGTGTGCGGGACCGGGCAACTTGGGCGGCCGGCCATGCCCTAGCCATGGTCGGTCCCACACCTTGCAATCCATAATTTCTCATTATTATTATTTCCCTCAACTCGTGAAACTCTTGGGTTTGAACAAAATTCGTAACTTCTCCATATTTTCTCAAATATTGCTCGAATCACGAAAAACCAAAAGCCAACATGGTCACGCGGCCAGCTAGCCCCTCACATCAATTTTGGATTATTAAAATATTTTATTTTAATATTTTCAAAATATTGATGAATTGAGCATACATGCTCATTCCACTAAAAATCGAGAATTCTCAGCCAAGATGAAATTCTTCTGAAAATTCACAACATCGCTCAAACGCGCATCAGAAAATACTGAAACTCTCAGTACGGAGACACGGGCATCATGGAAACACGTGCATGCATCTATGACCGACCAGGTTGCTTCTAGGGCTTGCACGAAGCCGGTCCCACATGTTTTCGCAATTCTGACCTAATTTGCTCATACTGCGCCCGAGATCTCTCCAACCAACTGGAGAATCCTCCAAACGACCATCACTTGGTCACGTGACCACCAGGAGACGGTCCATGCCCTCTTGGTCGGTCCCATCTCTCATACCTAGGTTTTACACCTAATGCTGAACCTATCAATATTTTTAGTAAATGGTGAATTCCCCATTTAATCATCACTTTTCACCAACTCTCAAAGTGAGAACCCTGGTGCACACTCACTCGAGCACTGGGCATCACATGGACATTCCTCATCCCATTTGGTCGGTCCATCCATCACTCATAATCAATTTTTCGGCAATTCTCCAATTGATGGAGGATTGTCCAAAATTAGGGTTTTGAATGAACGCTCTGTGAAACCATCATCCTGAGCAATTTCGAACACTAATAAATTTATGTTGCTTCATCAATCAACATATAAATTAATTAAACAATATTCGATAATTTACCAATATTTTAATTAATATTTTACTGGGTCACATCACTAGTAAATAATTCGCTGAATCGAGCAATACTTGCTCAATCGCCTGAATATTAGTCAATATTCGACAATTCTCCAGTGTTTGGTGAATTGAGCAATACTTGCTCAGTTTCCCATCAAATCCTTAAATTTGGAGAATTGAGCAATACTTGCTTAGTTCCTCATCAAAATCCCATAATTCGGTGAATTGAGCAATACTTGCTCAGTTGCTCATTGAATTCTTATAATTTGCGGCAATACTTGCTCAACCACTCAACTAGTCACTAACTTGTCATACTGACATCTCTCCAGAGAACTACATGCACTACACCAAATCGACGGTTTTGAGACATATATAAATGTTGCCATGATTTTTTGAGACACATATAAGTGTCTCAATTTTGGCGTAGGGAATGCTTTGAGACGAATTTAAAGACGCTTATAAACGTCTCTTAATTAAATTTTGAGACGTTTGTATGTGTCTCATAAATTTTACCCACGGTTTAGTAAGTGAACCAAATTTCCATTTTAAGCGACGCAAAAACAAATTGAGCGACTCTTATATACGTCTCAAATAAAAATCCGATTTAAAAAAAAATTATTTCAAAATTTGTTGCTCCTGCACATTTAATTTCCTGCACCAGAATACAGGTATCTAGCCACTCCATTCCAAATCATATATGAAACCACTATTCAATCCATTCTATTATATCACATATGGAATTGCAGCATTACATATGGATCCATCCATACAATCAATACAATTACAGATGTAAGATGACTGAAATTTAACAAAATAAACTATAGATAACAAGTATGTATCTACAATATGGGATCAAAATTGAGCATGTTTTGGTTTTATTGTTCAATCAATACAATTTGGGATCAAAATTGAGTTTGTTTTGGGTTTCTTGTTCAATCAATGTCACCGGACCTCATCATGCACATATGCAGTGGATACATTTTCTACAAGAACTTGAGAAATAACAAATTACCAACAACTTCTTCACTCAAATCATATTCTTCTTATCAACTATCTTCTTGATTTCCTTATAATGGCACCTGATGTAAATGGAACATCTCTAGGAGTTAGTTAAAATACCAAAGAAACTTTACAAGACAAAATGCAAAATAAGATGACCTGAGCAGTAAAAAGATGCCTTCTTCAATAGTAACAAGAAATTCAGAGCAACCACACAAATTTTCTCATCATACACACAATTTCCAGACATACGGAAGAGATATACCTTTGCTAGAGCTTTCATTCACAAGTAATCTGCATAACACACCAAACACGGAAAAAAGTTCAAAATCAAAGCCAACAACAACAACTAAAACGAGGATTGTAACATTGCCAATTTGGTAAGTCTACCAAAACATATCAATCGCATTTTAGTATTTCAACTTACACATAATGAGTCTGAGTTCAATGAAGGCACACTGAGCTTCCGCTTCCTCGATGAGACTTAAAAAGAAACATCATGTTTTAATAGATGAGAAACAAAAGAATTTAAGTAATAATAACACTAAAAACAACTCCTAATAGCAACTACCTGTCAAAGCATGGGATCCCAAGAGCCATTCCAAGAACTTGGGCTTTTAACCATACATAAATATCTTTTGAACAATCTTTTTTCAGTATAAAAATCAAGCTCTGATAACGATTAACTCACCAAAAATAATATGAAGTGTTCCGAGGTCATCACAGCGTTGAAGCCAACAATAATCACCAATGAAGCTAACAATATACCCAGGAGAACCTGCATGCACGAGGTTTTACATTTAATAATACATATAAGAACAATACCAATTCTTTGTCATTATCAAACTAAGAAAGCCTGACAATGCATATGATGAAGAAAAATGTACAAGATATAAAATGTTAACTAGGTTAAAAGCATAGCAGCATATCACAAACACTACGAAAAAAGTCCGAGTACTACTTGAATGAGATAAATAAGAAGGATTCTACAAATAGTATGTCACATACATTTAGTTAAAGAAATTAGGGCCTTAAAAAGAATATTTAGTTAGTAAATAATTCAAAATCGAACCAATAAGATCAAAGGTCTGCAGTCCCCAGTCTTCTAGTGAATATGCATTACTGTTGACATAGTAGAACACCTTAAGTAGGAACCTTAAACCCACTTCCAACACTATATTCAGTTAACATGATATAATAATGTTAACATCATACTAATAAGTCCCCAAACCATTTAAAAAAAAAGATAGGGAGGATGTTTCTATGATAACCTGTGTTGAAATATTTGCAGTAAAAAGTGTTCAACGAAATCCTCCCTCAGTTAACATGACCTCTTAATTCTGTCTGGATATTTCATCTGGTGATACAATAGAAGGAATGGTCAAACTTTTATTTGATAAATACTTAATAAGTTAAAGTAAGAAAAGAGGGAAAACAAGAAGATCAAATATTAAAAATGAATTCAGGATAAGATCAGTAACTACTTTTAAAATGAAATATTCACCCAGAGTAGCAGACTCCTCTTCAATTTTTGTGGGTACCTTTATATAGCATCTGGTTCTGTTTAACGACCTGCAAGATAAGTATCCAGATGTGAAAGCCACCTATGATAAAAGAAATTACTTAACCATCTATGTGGGTACCCAAATAATTCCAAAATCATCATTTTCAATTGATAGAATATCATGAAATCAGACACTTTCTATTTACTGAGTTTCCATGTGAAGCGAGACAAAACAAGGAACTTGCTTCCCCGAATAAAGCCAAATACAGGGCAATCAACAGTAATGACCAAAAATTCAAGTGAAAAACTAGAACCAGTATGTCATTCCAAATTCTTAACTTCTTGAAATCTAACAATCCTAAAACCCGAGACAGATAAATAACACATTCTGCAAATCAATTAAGGATATTAAACACCAAATGCATAATGAAGGGAAAACCAATTCATCATTACATCACCAACCATTCTGCAATCAACAGAACCGACCAAATAATCAAGTGTAAAACTAGAACCCAGTAGGTCATTTCCAACTTCCTAGCTTATTGAAAAGGTTAAAAATCAAAATAAAACACAGAAATTAAGCATTTTGCTAATCAATTGGGGGGTAGGTAATAACAAACCAAACTGAAAGTAAAAGTTAAAAAATTGATACCTTAGGATAGAAACTGTTAACACCTCCTCAGATTCCAGAGAGAAAACATAAACACATATTCTACAAGTTCCTACTAACCCCTATAAGGGATAAAAAGGAATACTACTAAGTGAAACACATCAAAATCATCAGCAAAGAGGTTTTTGATATACTTAACCAGTAGAACGACAACACACTCTCTGAAGGACCAGATTCCATATCACACAAATATGTTGATAAGAAATCATGAGCACAAAAACAACAAATACTAAACGAAACGACAAAGGGAAATGCTCACTAAACCACTTTGCAAAACCTTAAAGAAAAATATGGGATTAGAACTGATGCAAGTTATAAGACACATGGAGTTTATCATTCTTGATATGTCAATCAAGTATCCTTTCTCAACTCATAAACAAGTAAACAACACACCAGACTCAAAATCTTCAATGTTTGCATCAAAATAAGATACTCAAACTCTTTGGAGACAAGACAAAACCATATTATAAATCAAACATATTATAACAACCAGCAAAACATGCTTTAACAATCCTCTACCATACTCATAACCCTTATTAGAGATCGAACATGTTATAACAACCAGCAAAATCAAAGATCTGTGCTTAAATCACAATGAACTAACAAAAACACAAATTATAGAGAGAAAAATACAAACAAGTAATAAGTTTATATTTATACCGAATCTTCAAGGATTTGTAATTGAATCTTATATAATATACACTTCAATCTTATTCTGCGAGTTTCAAACACAGATAAGAAATAAATCAAATTTCTAGGGTTTAAAAATTAAAGATAATTTTGATTTCTGTTAAAAGGGGTATTTCATACCTGAGCTTTTCTATGGTTTTTACTTCTAAAAATTCGTTCTTCTTCTGAGAGTTTCAAGCTAAAAGTAAAAATCAACTTGGTACAACTGCAAAAAACATTGAAAATCAAGTACATAACCCTCCCTCAAAAGGAAATCAGTTCATAAAAACATAAATCAAACACACAACTTGCAAATTATGCTTAGAGGTAATACATGAATCTTCCAGGATTTTACTTCAATCTTCTTCTGCGAATTTCAAAAACAAAAATTAGAAATCAAATCTTTAGGGTTTTCAATCAAATTTTGATTTCTGTAAAAAGGATCTTTCCTACCTGAGGATAGAGATTCCTAGGGTTTCTACTTCTTCAATTGAATCTGCTTCCGATCAATCTTCTTCTGCGAATTTCAAAAACAAATATTAGAAATCAATTTTTTAGGGTTTATCAACCAAATTTCGATTTCTGTAAAAAGGTTCTTTCTTACCTGAGGATAGAAATTTTCTAGGGTTTCTACTTCTTCAATTGAATCTGCTTTTGAGAGTTTCGGACTAAAAGCAAAAATCAGTTTACAAAATCAAAGATTTTGATTCGTAAAAGGGTTTTTCATATGAGTTTTTAGGCTTAGAAAATCATAAATCAGTAGAAGATTTTGGTTTCGGTTTGATTTAGGTTTCTCTCGAATTGTCTAACCCAATTTCACTCATTTTTTCCTCTGGTTTTTTTGAGCGGAGAAAGCGAAGTTCGAGAAGAGTTGAGTTCGAGAGAAAGAGTTGGAGAGTTTGTTTTAAGGACCAGATTTTAATTTAATATTAAATATTGTCTAAATTTAAAAACACCCAAAAATAAAGTGGGAACTAAATAAATGGTGGGAATAAATGCAAATCATGGTTCAAATGATTTGCTGTGAGACAAAGATTTGGAGGGGAAATTTGAGGGGGAAATTTAAGAGGGAAAATAATGTGAGAGATTTAGAAAATTGGAAAGGGTGGGAATTTTGGGGGAAGTAATTTGGAGTTTTGGAGGGGAAATAAAATAGAATTATAATGAAAAGAAATAATAAATGAGATATATATTAAAATTATTCAATTTTGTAGAGACACATTTTAAGATACTTATAAGAGTAGTTGAAAAATCAGAATTAAAGCTACACATATTTTTTATTTGAGACTCTTATATGAGTGGAAGCACTAAAGACAAATATATGTGTCTCGAACCAAAACATCGATATGTCTCAAATCGGGCCATATGGTGTAGTGATGTTTGACCCATGAATCGTTGAGCATTCACCATTCATGCTTGATTCACCAAACTTAAGCTCAGTGTATAATCAGTCAACAATTGATTAAACCTAAACACGTCTGCCCCGCAGACTCCACGATTCGTGAAATATCAATCACATCACAAATGGGGGATATCACTTAGGGTTTTGGTCTGGCGGACTATAACTCGTGGATTCATCCCACGACGAGAAATGTGCATAAGTCGTGTTAACAGTTGAAGGAGTCAGCAAAGTAGTGGGTGCACGATCATCCAAGTCTCCACACGACGTGGAGATAACTTTACCACGATCTCCCACTTTGCCACTCTTTTACTCAAGAAACTGTCACACTTACAGGGGTCAGTGGTGTTACTACTCTAACAGTATAAATAAGTCTCTGAATTCACGATTAAGGACAACGAATTACAACATCAGTAATCATCCTTGCAGAACTTCTTGAGTAATTACTCCCAAAAATTCACCAATCACTCAGAACTTATTCGAACTCAACAGTTCACCAATACTGTAGAAACCTTAAACACACCCACAATCCTTAATCATCACTGATCCCACACAATTCTCAGCTTCCCTCTTACAGATTAACCCATCTTCCTCTCTGCGACCGAATTGATTCTGAAACGTCCATTGTCTTGGTTTAGGCCGGAGTCATACATATTGATTTCCTGAATCTAAGCACCCCCTTTGCAGCGGTGCATCTGTGTGAGGATTAACATCTTGCCCGGCTGAGGAGTATCGACAACTCGCTCGACTCTCAACTTTCCCGAAAAACCGGCGACACGTTTTTCCCAATCCACAGATTGGCGACCACAGTGGGAGATTAATCTCTCAGTTGCAGTCTCTCATTTCCGCAAAGATGGTCGATCTTAGGTCAGGTTCAGTTACACATCCCAACACCAACAATTCTAGTACCAGCAACAACACTGGTGGTACTCCGGAAATAATTCCCGCTTCTAATGATGGTGGTGACATTACTCCTCCTCACACCAATATCGAATCTCATCCTCTTTTCGGGCGGCATCCAGAAGAAATCAGATAAAATCCTCCTACCATAGGCGATCTCATGAAGGTCCAGGAAGTTCTCGCCAAGAATCAAACTGACATGGCTGCTACTCAGAAGGAACTATTCAACTATCTCAAAACTCTCACCGACAAGATGTCAGACAAAACTTAAGAGAAGGGGAAAGACAAGGAAACATCTCCAATGGACCCCGAAGTTATTCCTGTTCCTGATGACGATGAAACTCACAAAGCCGTAGAGCCTCAACCCGCCGGCTTCATCACCCTGAAGACCTGGAGCGCTTTATGGAGAATCGAGGAAGGGGTCATACAATGACCGTGCACCGTCATCAACCTCCATATCATGCAACCACGCAGTGGATCCCTCTCCCAAAAATCTGCACCTCTCCAAAGTTCACACTCTACAACGGAACGGGAAATGCTCGAGAACACGTTTCTTGATTTCTGGAAGCTTTTGGAGAACATGAACACAACCATGTTGTTCGCTTGAAAGAGTTTTCAAAATCCCTGACGGGTCGTGCATACACATGGTACAATAACATCGCATCAGGAAGCATTGATAATTGGGGAGAAGTGATTAATGATTTCTACATGAAATACTTCTTTGTTTCTGACTTGGGGAGGATGGCTCAGAAGACTACTGAAAACCCCCAACGATTACGTGAAGAGGTTCGGGATCCAAGATTTGGATTGTCATGATCCAAATGTTACTGAACAACAACTGGTGGACTTGTGCATCAATGGGATGATCCCTGTTTATGGAGCTTTGTTGGAGAATCTTCACTTCCAGACCTTTTCGGAACTTCACGAAGCAGCCAGGCGATCGGCAACTACTGCTCCCGCCTTGCTAGAAAAAACAAAAACTGTCAAAATGGAGGAATCGAAAGACACTCGAAGTAGAAGTGCTCGGCGCCTGATCAACAAGAAGTACAATATTGAAGCTTCCATGAATGTTGCTGAAGGAAGCAAGAGAAAAGCCGAAGCACAACAACACAAAAACGCTTCTCCAACGTCTCACCCTCTAAAATCTCCAAGGAAGGACAACCATACCAGAAATGCACAATCACAACAGAATGATGAGGAAGTTCCTGATTTCCCATTGAAGAAATGATCGAACTACTGGAAGTCTGGATCCAAGATGGTGCAATCAAGCTACCTCATGTCAAAAAGGAACCAACCACGGATCAAATGGAAAATGCACGATATTGCCACTTCCATAGGTATGTCAGTCATCCAACCCGTGACTACAGAAATTTAAAGCGCATCTTCAAAGAAAAGGCCGACTCAGGAGAACTGGGGTCTGAAGGAGTACACAGAAATCCTCTCCCGATCATAACATTCACACCCTCCGAGCATCCGGTCAAGGAAGCAGTTCAGTCTTTAGTGGAGCACGTCTGCGAGTTGTTGTACTTGTCAAGGGCCCAAAGACACGACATGTTTGCTGCGCTAAACCATGTCGTGTCAGGAAAATGACTGAAAATTCAAGAAACATTCCCTGAACCACCTATGACAGACAAAGATATGTACGACTGGGGACTTCTCACCATGGTGTATATGAAGGGGAACGAATTCAGATGAGCATTAGTCGACGTTGGCACTGCTGTCAACATCATACCTATGAAAACCCTCAGAGTTGCTGGCATCACTCCTCAAGAAGCAAATCATGCTCCAGTATCAATCAGAGATCATGAAGGAATCTCCAAGGATGCTTATGGTTACATCATTCTCAACATAAGAAGTGATTCAACCTGGACAGAAACTAAATTCTTCATAATCAGGGAGGATCCTGGATACGACATGGTTCTTGGAAGAGCGTGGATTCATGATGGAAAAATTACTGCGGTATCTTCACCTTCAGTTGCACACTTCTCCACCGAAGAAAGCTCCGACTCAGAAGATGACCAGCCTTTCGAGCATTTGGAAAAGGTCGAAACTCTGACGGGACTCACGCAAAAGCCTGGAGAAAGCCATAATGAATTCGTCAGGAGGTTTTGCACTCAGGCAAGTCTTATTCCTCATGATGTATATGTGTTACCTACTTTCAAATATGCTACCCTAATTCGGGAACTCGCTCAAAACCTACCTGTCATCAAATGCTATGAGTGGACAGTCTCTCCTCAGCAATACTACACTGCATGGTTGGAACCTATTCTGACTATGCACCACATTGAAAGGTTTATCACTGAATACTTGGCTCAGTTTGACAAGCGATACCCGTCATATTTTCCTTTGCATGAGTGTACACATGTGCCACAGAATTAGAACTCTTTATCAGCATGGAATCCACATTCCAAACCAACAGAAGATATTCAGGGCATATGCAACCAAGCCTAACAAGTTTTATGAATGGGATTTGATTCTTAAGGAAACCAGGAGCAATCTACATTCTACAAAGGGTTCTAACTAGGAAGGACCTTTCATGGTTGCTAAGTCAGTTGCTGGAGGATACTAAAAATTGGTTGACATCAAAGGCAAAATGGTTGTACCTGTGATTCACGAGAATTGGCTCAAGGTTATCGACGCATGAAGCATTCAACATTGGATGTTTTATGTCCAAGGCAAGCACTCAAAACATCTGACATTTGCACTTTAGGATTTTCTTTTAATTGTATTTTCAATTCCTCCAAAACGTGTGCATACTTGCACTCAGCATTTGAAAATCCAACTATCTATCAAAGTTCTTTATTTAAGAAAATCTCTATCAAATCCAAAATCAAAAGAAAATCCTCAGTCACTCATAAATTCAAAACCTATTAAAAATCAAAACCCAAATAAAATCTCATATCTCTCTCAAAAGTTCAATGTTCATGAGATTATGGAAAGGAAACTAAAGAAAGCCATCAAAGAATGATTTCTACTTCTCCGCATCTTCCAAAGATTTCAAAGCCGCTTTCTCCAACTCCAGCTTCTTGGTCAGTTCAGCAACTTCATCCATCTTCTTCGTCACAGCGTCACTAGCAGGGAAAGGAGCACTACCCTCTACCGTTTTCCTGATAGCTTCAAGCCTTTGACGAAGCCACTTCAGATTGAAGCCAAGTTCTTCAGCATTCTTCGAGTTATACACCCAATCAAAGAGTACATCTCGGGTAACATCATTTCTCGGAGTGATACAAATATCACGTACAACACGCAAAGTGGCTTCTACTTGCTTTGTCAATAAATAGATCCGTTCTGGATCCTGAGTAACCACGATGTGTTCATACATTTTCCACAGTTTCTCATACGTATTAGCATATCCGATGGGAACACTAAAACCACCAACTAACTGGTGGTATGGGAGTAACTCACCAAATTGAGGATCAAAATCAATCCCAGCATTGGGATACTCATGCACTATCATACGCCTTTCAACTACTGGAGCAGCACCAAAAATCATGGAGACCACTTCAGACGAAGCAGCTTATGCTATCCTCGATTTGGGTTCCACCATCTGAGGCTAAATTGGGGATTCCACCACCTCCCCTGCATCAACAACCAGCACTTCATAACCTGGAGGTGAAGGTATAGGAGTTTCATCGCAAATAACTCCAGGACTTCCCAAGCTATCATTATTGGATCCATGATTCCCAACTTCGTCATTCGGTACCTAATGCGAAGATTACATGGGATTAGGATGGTTCATGCGTGGAAATCCAATGCAATCATAAGATTAAGAAATTAAGTGAACTAACATCATGTTCCTTATTATGCGTTTACGACATGTGCAAGAAGTATCAAAGTCATGAAACACATTTTCAAAGAAACTCAACTGAAGAAAATTTACACTGCCTATGTTCAATGACGAACTGGGAGCAATTAGTGAGGAATCTAGAGATGGGTTATATACCATTCTCTTTGTATGGAAGTTCTCTATAGCGTTTCAAGATTTCATGACAGTTGGATGAACAAGCGAGGAGATGTGGCTAAAACATCACACAACGTGCGATCTGGAAAAGTTCTGAATATCTCATGGAAAAGTTCTGAATATCTCAAAATTCGAAAAGTTTCTTTACTAAAGCTTGGAAATTTCCTGGTCTTGAAGATACATATGCGGACATCGAAAATCCGACTCCATACGAGGATTCTACGGCATTTCTAATAAAATCTGAAGTCTGAAATTTTCTGATGACGTATTTCGGAAAAATTACTCCTATATTCATGCGGGTTCTCATTCATTCATGCATAAATCAGCAATATCATACTTCTATGAAGGGACTATAGGAGAAACACTTATTAGGGGATCCTCTAAACCATTTGAGGACTCGGCAATGTTGTAACCTCCATTGGCTCTGTTATCTTCATTCGGAGAACTCTCCATATTTTCATTCGGTTCGGGATTTCGAGAGCTCTCCATATTCTCATGATTCAAAGAGGAATGTGCCTCATCAACACGCTCCTTATCCATGGTGATTTCCTCCTGTCCATATCAACAACAATCGTCCACTCGTTCGTCCAAAGGCGCATTATAGTTATCAAGTGCAAAAGGGGAAACTTACGTCAACCTCCTCAGTGCTGGAATCCTGAATTGTTCGACCAAGAGAAAAACGGAGACCATCAATAACCGATGGGCCAAAATTCTGAAATGGATGAGAAATACTCTTTTAAATCCTAATTACATGGATGAGAAAGTTGCAACAATGAAGAAAAGCGCGAGCAACTCACCAAAGAAACGGTTGGGGAATGGACATCATTTGCCAACGTCTTATAGTCCTTACGTTCTCCGCTCCCGTAGATTTTCCTCCTTTTCATAGAGTCTACATTGATTCGGGATCTCACTACACGATCATCCTATGGTAAATCTAATAGAATAACCAGGAGTACAACTCAGTATGAAGGATCTCTCACCACTCAGAGTACATCGTTCATACAAAGCGCATGATTCGACAGAACAATGAATCATGGATTAAAGGTGCTCACAACAGCGTCTACAAAATGGTAATCCTTAACTCTTACCTATTTACATTTCATGAACTTAGTGATAATAGCGTAAAACCCTCGAAAAACTTGCTCGCTTCTTCAAACCTGCCAAGATGAGCAAAATTCATTATTTAAATCCAACACCTGACTTTTCATGAAACTATGAATAGTTCACATAACCTTTCGTATGAACATTCGCTGATTTTATACATGTGTGTGTACACTATAAAATCACCAAACTCATACATACATTATTTCATCACATATACAATTGTTTGCTTTTAGGAATTACTCAAAATCATAAATCGATTTTCATAAAACCATGAACAATCCACGTAAATTTTTACTGAGTGAACATCCACTGGTTTTCAAAAATTAGACATACGTCTATTCTATAATTGTGAAAACCCATATACAGACATTATTTCACCATGTGTGTTTATCTACTTTCAACAGTTGTTCAAAATCAAAATATTGATTTTACAAAATATTTTTAACGTGAAACTCACGTAAATTTGAAAATATATATTTTGCTCTCTCGCACGAGAACCCATCTTTGAAACAGGAGTTTATTTCATTTTGTGAAATCTCACATACTTAAAAGAAATAAAAAAATTGGTTTTCGTGAAAGCTCATAGACAAAAAAAAATTATCAGCAAACTCAAGTCTGTTTTGTTTGTTTCCTAACCTAACGAACGAAAAAACGACCAAACTGGACTTCTGGCATTCCAAATCAGTAGTGCCTCATCTATCCACGCTCATGAGATGACACTCTACCTTACTATCAGAGTCCTCATCTGTGCATTTACCCGTACATGATATCATTGGGGTAAATCGAGGATTTTGAAACTACCTTTGTAGACTGAGTTCAACCAGATCTCCTCGACTGAAAATCATCATTTAATGCATACTGCAGAACATGACTGTTCCCCACTATGCAGGGGACTTAATGTAGATTGTGGATTTTCAACAAAGGTCAAAACCGTAAAATCATGATACTACATGTTTCTGATACAGCTTCAGGCATGTGACAATGCATATTTTACGAAGCCATGATGAATATGTTTTCGAAAAGCCTCTACCAACTGAGCGTTCGATCCCTGGCATTTCATTGTGACCTATATGTAGTTGGGCGATTCTCCGAAAATTGAGAATATAGTGCCTTCAGGCCGTCGGTGATACTCACAGTCCCTGACTGCATGAGAGTGACCCCCCTCTATATAGAAGAACTATTAGGCGGTTCTCCGTCAGATTGAGAGAACCAACGCCTTCATGACAGTGACACTCACTGATCCTGACTATGTAGAGCGACGTGTATAGACTCGGGTGTTCTCCGTAGTGTCTGAGAGCACCCTCAGGATTTGCCGTCTCCTGACTATGCACATAGATTAATTCTGCCGTGACATTCACCACTGAATTCCCAGAATAATCTATTATTGCCCTTATTCCATGGTCGAATCCACGGCCTGATCCCATGGAATGGCAATACCAATTGCTCATATTCCATGGTCAAATCCACGGCCTGATTCCATGTAATGGAAATAACAACTGTTCTGATTCTAAGATCGAATCCACGGCTTGATCTCATAGAATAGAAATGAAACAACTATATTATCTCATTACTCCGATTTCATGATCGAATCTACTGATCTCATGAAATGGTGATGGATAAATCTCAATTACTCTGATTCTATGGTCGAATCCATGATCCCATGGGATGGTAATGCTCGTTTTATTATTCTGAATTTGTATTCGAATCCACGTCTGATCTTACGAATTAATAATGAAACATCCATTCACTTTTATTACTCAGTTTCATAAATTATTCTCCACCGAATCTCATGAGATGACAATAATTACTCCACAATTGGGCATCTGGACTATCACCGAGTAAGCCCCGCAGAATGGTGCAAGTGTACTCGACAATGATGCATGACCGAGCACCCGGATTCGCGAACGAGCATCCAAAAACGTGAAACAATGGAGAATTCTCCACAAAATAGGAGAGAGAAAATAATAAACAATAAAATAATGGGAAGTGCCCATGGGACGGGCCCACCGACCGGCCGGCCGTGGCCGGTCCCATGCTTCCTCATTATTTTTCTTTATTTTCTCACGATTTTCATAAACCCATGGAGAGTTCTCCATCTTGGCAAAATTTCCTAATTTGTGCGAAAAATTCGAGAGTTCTCCATAACTTGGAGGATTCACCAAATAAATTATAAAATAAGGAGAGGTGTGCGGGACCGGGCAACCTAGCCGGCCGGCCATGCCTTAGCCGTGGCCGGTCCCACACCTCATAATCCTTAGTTTTTTTATAATTATTATTCCAAAACTTCATGGATTCTCCATATCTTCTTGGATTTTCCATATCTTCAAGGACTCTCCATAACTTCAAGGATTCACAAATAATAATAATAAAATAGGGAAAGGTGTGCGGGACCGGGAAACTTGGCCGGCCGGCCATTCCCTAGCCATGGTCGGTCCCACACCTTGCAATCCCTAATTTCTCATTATTATTATTTCCCTCAACTCGTGAAACTCCCGGATTTGAACAAAATTCGTGACTTTTCCATATTTTCTCAAATATTGCTCGAATCACGAAAAAACAAAAGCTAACATGGTCACGTGGCCGGCTAGCCCCTCACGGCTCATACTGGTCCTGAGATCTCTCCAACCAACTGGAGAATCCTCCAAACGACCAACACTTGGTCACGTGACCACCAGGAGCCGGTCCATTCCCTCTTGGTCGGTCCCATCTCTCATACCTAGGTTTTACACCTAATTTTGAACCCAACAATATTTTCAGTAAATGGTAAACTCCCCATTTAATCATCACTTTTCACCAACTCTCAAACTGAGAAACCTGGTGCAGGCTCACTCGAGCACTTGGCATCACATGGACGTTCCTCATCCAATGTGGTCAGTCCCTCAATCACTCATAATCAATTTTCGGCAATTCTCCAATTGATGGAGGATTGTCCAAAATTAGGGTTTTAAATGAACGCTCTGTGAAACCATCATTCTGAGCAATTTCGAACATTAATAAATTTATGTTGATTCATCAATCAACATATAAAATTAATTAAACAATATTCGGTAATCTACCAATATTTTAATTAATATTTTACTGGGTCACATCCCTAGTAAATAATTCGCCGAATCGAGCAATACTTGCTCAATCGCCTGAATATTAGTCAATATTCTACAATTCTCCAGTATTTGGTGAATTGAGCAATACTTGCTCAGTTGCCCATCAAATCCTTAAATTTGGAGAATTGAGAAATACTTGCTCAATTCCCCATTAAAATCCCATAATTCGGTGAATTGAGAAATACTTGCTCAGTTGCTCATTGAATTCTTATAATTTGCGGCAATACTTGCCCAACCACTCAACTAATCAGTAACTTGTCATACTGACATCTCTCCAGAGAACTACATGTTCGACCCATGAATCGCTTAGCATTCACCATTCATGCTTGATTCACCAAACTTAAGCTCAGTGTCTAATCAGTCAACAATTGATTAAACCTAAACATGTCTGCCCCGCAGACTCCACGATTCGTGAAATATCAATCACGTCACAAATGGGGGATATCACTTAGTGGTAATTGAACTATTGTCCCTACTTTTGATGGTCTATACAAATATCCTTATCACACAATAAATATGTCCCTCTCCATTTTTTTTGGTCCATTATGATATTTCATCTTTCCATATTTACCCTCTACGCAATAATAGAGGAGTTATTCGTTCTGTTCTTTTAAAGAGAAAAATCTCCATCGCTCCACCACCACCATATCCATCTCGATCTCCTTTGGTACAAGCACTCTTACCACCACACCACCACCATCTCCATCTCGATCGCCTCCGCCACAAGCAGCACCAACACTATCATTTCAGAGTTAGAGAAAAGAAATTTGAGATACAGGGAGAGATCGTCGACCAAAATTCAAACCAAACCCATCACCACCATTTTAATCGTCGCCACCACACCTACTACCATCTTCATCGTCACCACATTCTCCATCGTCACTACCACAACCATCACTACTATTTACCCACCTCTGAATCAATCAATTTAGATCAATTTTTTCCTGATTCAAGTAATAAACCTAAATCCAGTGATGAACCGACGACGAATTAATCCCCAAAATTTAAAATCAAGCATCAAAATCATTAGATACATTTTCAATTTCAAGTGAATTGCAATGAATTTCCAATCTAGAATATATTCCTTAAACCATAATTTTTGATCTCATTCCGATGAATCCTTGTAATTGTGGTCGGTGGTGGAAGGATGACTCGCGCTTCTCGTATTGTATACTAAGATTTCAATTGGTTTTGTGTTGGTTTAGATTAACAGGTTAAAGAAGGTGTTGCGTCATTAAGATTTGGTGGCTAACAAAGAGGATTTAGAGGTGGTGGTATTGTAAGTGATTATGACATAGATGAAAATATAAGAAATTGATGATGTAGACGGAGGTGGTTTTGGTTGGAATGATAAAATTGATGTTGGACTTTGGTTCTGGTTGTTTTGGTGGTGGTGGTGGTGTTGGTGTTGGAGATGTGTGATTCTGTTGGTTGTGTTGGTATGAGTTGTTGTTACAGAGATTGAAGCATGTTGCTGAATAAAATATGGTGGTTATCTGGGTTAAAGCAGGCAGTGATATTGGATCAACTATGGTTGTTGATCCATATATGTTGGATCAACTATGGTTGTTGATCCATTTTTTTATTAGATCAACTATGGTGGTTTTGGTTGGAATGATGAAATTGGTGTTGGATTTTGGTTCTGGTTGTTTTGGTGGTGGTGCTGCTGCTGGAGATGTGTGATTTGTTGGTGGCGGTAATGGTGGAGAGGTATGAATGAGAAATTAGTCATGGAAATGGTAGTAGAATGGTGGTTCTGGTTGTTTGTAGTTGTCGAGATTGGTTTTAAAGCTGGTCTTAGAGCTGTTGGTGTTTATGAAGCTATGGGTAATGATCAGGTAATGAAATATGGTGGTTATATTAGTTGAAGCAAGCAGTCATATTGGGTCAACTATGGTTGTTGATCCATCTATATGGGATCAACTACTGTTGTTGATCCTTTGAACTCATGCTTTGTAGTTTAAATCATGTAAACTTCTTCCAATGTTGAACTTGTGGTGCAATGGTAGCATGACTGACTCCATGCCAGATGATGCGTGTTCGACTCACGCCAAGTTCACTCTATTTTACATGGATCAACTTTCATTGTTGATCCAATTTTAGTGGATCAACAATGGAAGTTGATCCACTCAATTGGATAAACTTCTACTGTTGATCATTTTTTCTTGGATCAACTATCGTTGTTGATCCCCTAAACTAGATAAACTTCTATTGTTGGTTCTATTTTTATTTGGATCAACTATTGTTGTTGATACAAAAATATCTGAACCAGTGGTGGCGGCAGCGGAGGTGACGGTGGTGGCGGCGGCGGTGATGAACTTGTGGTGGTGGAGACAACATACTAGTGGTGGTGGAGGACTAATGGTGGTGGTGAATGAGTGGTGGTGGAATATTAGTGGTGGTGCCGGTTTGGTAGGTGGTGGTTGTTGAACAGTGGTGGTGGAATGGTAGTTGAATTTTGGTGGTGGTGGAGGTGCTAGTGGTGGTGGCGAAGTGGTAGTGGAAGAAATTTGTTCCATTTTGAAATAAAGAAAAAATATTATACGGGTGAGCGTATTAAGGTAATCTAATATTTAATATATAAGGTTATTAAAAAAGGAGGGACATATTTATTGTTGCATAAGAATATATTTGTAGGGAGTTAAAAGTAGGGACATATAATTAATATACCCTATCACTTAGGGTTTTAGTCTGGCGGTCTACGACACGTGGATTCATCCCACGACGAGAAATGTGAGTAAGTCGTGTTAACGGTTGAAGAAGTCAGCAAAGTAGTGGGTGCACTATCAGCCAAGTCTCCACACGACGTGGAACTGACTTTACCACGATCTCCCACTTTCCTACTATTTCACTCAAGAAACCGTCACACTTACAGGGGTCAGTGGTGCTACTACTCTAACATTATAAATAAGTCTCTGAATTCACGATTGAGGACAACGAATTACAACATCAGTAATCATCCTTGCAGAACTTCTAGAGTAATCACTCCCAAGAATTCACCAATCACTCAGAACTTATTCGAACTCAACAGTTCACCAATACTGTAGAAACCTTCAACACACCCACAATCCTCGATCATCACTGATCCCACATAATTCTCAGTTTCCCTCCTACAGATTAACCCATCATCCTCTTTGCGACCGAATTGATTCTGGAACAGCCATTGTCTTGGTTTAGGCCGGTATCATACAGATTTATTTCTCAAATCTAAGCACACCCTTTGCAGCGGTGTATCTATATGAGGATTAACATCTTGCCTGGCAGAGGAGTCTCGACAACTCGCTCGACTCTCCACTTTCCCGAAAAACCGACGACGCGTTTTTCCCCATCCACAAACTGTACCTTGGATCAGTGTGAGATTGGTTGGGGTTCAACTACAGTCCAGACCGAAGTTAATTTGGAGTAGGCTAGCGGCTTAATACGGTGTATGTTTAATCTGGACTAGGTCATGGGGTTTTTCTGCATTTGCGGTTTCCTCGTTAACAAAAATCTGGTGTTTGTGTTATTTCTTTTCCATATTATATTTTTATATAATTGAAATAATACAGGTTGTGCGTTGGTCAATCGATTAGAATATCTGACCTTATTGGTTGTTGATTTAAATCGATTGACACTTGGATATTGGTCTTTGGTACCATCCAAGTTATCTCTATTTGATTAGGCTCGCGAATTGTATTTGCTTGAGTAAATTAAATTGAGATAATAACTCCTTGAGTATTTTCTATTGATTGAGTCTAGTTGATTCTCTAGAAAACAACTCGGAGTTGTCCATACAGATTGCTAATCGAAATATTGGGTGAGGTTGTTAGAACCCCGCTTTGTCAATTGGTATCAGAGCAGGCAAACATGTTAAAGACCTTACAAGTCTGTGTTTATGGCAATCTGAGTCTGTGGAAGAAATCTTTGTTGCGCATGCCAAAATGTCTCCTAAATCTTTTGACCATGTCAAGTTTCTTGGAAACACCTCAGAGGATTATTCCTTAGTTGATTCTTATGAATCCCGAGGTAAAAAGAATGTTCAATGTGATAATGACATTTCTTCCTCTCATGAGGTATGTGACACTCTGGCAGAAGCTGAAAAGGAGATCACCAGAATTTCAAAACATATAGCTGAAGATATTGATTTTAATAATCATGATCAGCTCATTGATGAATTTGAAAAGTCTCTCAATCGAGAACGTGATCTCTATAATATCATAAAGTCCTTCTCTAAGAATATTGAGAAAATTCTACAAGAAACTACTCTACAACAGGAAAAGATTAGTACTCTTGAGGAAGTTGTTAAAGAGGACTCAATTAGGGAAAAACGTTTGCTCGAGACTCATTCATCAGATCTCAACAGACTTCGTGCTGAAAAAGAGAAACTATGTGCATCTCTTACTCTAGCCCATGAACAGTGTAAATCCTTGGAAAAGGAAAACTTTGTCCTAAGGAGAAAATCCTCTGTACAAACTAACTCTTGTGATGTTATGTACAAGACAAAGTATTCTCCAGAAGAAGATTATGTCAAGAAAAGTTTACATAACTTGCAATCTTCTCGTATGGCTATGGAGTTTAAACAAGTGCCTGTTATTGCTTCTCCTCCTCGAATCTGTACTTTTTATGGGAAACAAAATCACTATGCTATCCATTGTTTTTCAAGAAGGAAACAAATTTCTAAGCTTCGTAATTTGCTTCACTTCAATGTCAATGGAACAAATAGTCAGTCGACTAACGCAGTGAATCATATGCCCATAAGATATCAGAAACCTTGTAAGAATGATCTCTTTTCTATAAATCATTACAGGGGTCAAGTGCATTATGGCTGTTGATGGTGGTTTTTAGCTTAGGGTTAAAATCGTGAAACACTAAACCCTAGCAGATAGTGATGTCACAACATTTAAAGTAACAAGCATTTACTAGGCACATTTACTTAAACCTTTAATGTGTCTCTAAATAATTACCGGGGTATCTTTTTCAAATTAGGGTTACGACAATACAAAACCTAATTCCCACGTGTGCTAATGGAAAATCATGCCAGCCACACCAACCGCGCCAAAGCATGCCAACCATGCTAGCCGCACCTCTGTGCCAATGGAAAATCATGCCAGCCACACCAACCGCGCCAAAGCATGCCAACCATGCTAGCCGCACCTCTGTGCCAATGGCAAATCATTCCAGCCACACAGACCGCGCCAAAGCATGCCAGCCATGCTAGCCGCACCTCTGTGCCAATGGAAAATCATGCCAGCCACACCCACCGCACGAAAGCATGCCAACCATGATAGCCGCACCTCTGTGCCAATGGCAAATCATGCCAGCCACACCGACCGTGCCAAAGCATGCCAACTATGCTAGCCGCACCTCTGTGTCAATGGAAAATCATTTCAGCCACACCAACCGCGCCAAAGCATGCCAACCATGCTATCCGCACCTCTGTGCCAATGGAAAATCATGCCAGCCACACCGACCGCGCCAAAACATGCCAACCATTCTAGCCGCACCTCTGTGCCAATGGAAAATCATGCCAACCACACCGACCGCACCAAAGCATGCCAACCATGCTAGTCGCACCTCTGTGCCAATGGAAAATCATGCCAGCCACACCGACCGCGCCAAACCATGCCAACCATGTTAGCCGCACCTCTGTGCCAATGGAAAATCATGCTAGCCACACCGACCGTGCCAAAGCATGCCAACCGTGCTAGCCGCACCTCTGTGCAAATGGAAAATCATGCCAGCCACATCAACCGCGCCAAAGCATGCAAGCCATGCTAGCCGCACCTCCGCGCAAATGGAAAATCATGCCAGCCACACCTATTGCGCCATGCCAAATGTACCTCGCCATGGCCCCATGTCGCGCCACCATACTGGCCTTCACTACGCGGCTATCAAAACGAAGGTGTGCAATAATCAACGATTGCCCTTCAATCCTGGCCGTATAAGGTTACCAAACGACCGTTGCCCCAAAACCCTAGCTTGGTCACGCACCTAGCCCAAGCTAGCCATGCCATGCGCCTATGGCAATCCCTTGGCCCCACACGCCAAGCCAAAACCGCAACTATCCCAAGCTAGTCACGCTATGCGCCTATGGCAAACCCTTGGCCTCACATGCCAAGCCAAAACCGCACCTAGCCCAAGCTAGTCACGTCATGCGCCTATGGAAAACCCTTGGCCCCACATGCCAAGCCAAAACCGCACCTAGCCCAAGCTAGTCATGCCATGAGCCTATGGCAAACCCTTGGCCCCACATGCCAAGCCAAAACCGCACCTAGCCCAAGCTATCCACGCCATGCGCCTATGGCAAACCCTTGGCCCCACATGCCAAGCCAAAACCGCACCTAGCCCAAGCTATCTGCGCCATGCCAAACACACTCCGCCTTGTCCCTATCCATGCTAGTCACATCATGCCAAGCAAAACGCCCTTTCCTTGGCCTTGGCCACGCCATACGCCCATGGAAAACCCTTGTCCCCACATGCCAAGCCAAAATCGCACCTAGCTAAAGCTAGCCACACCCAAGGTGAACCCTTGGCCCCACATTCCAAGCTTAACCACACCCTTGCCGCGCCACCCTGTTGGCCTTCCCTACGCAGCCATCAAAACGAAGGCGTGCAACAATCAACGGTTTCCCTTCAATCCCAGGAGCAAATCCTAGCTATCCAAGGTTACCAGACGACACATGGTAACCTTTGGCCCGAAAACCTAAGTTTGGCCATGCCAAACCATACCATGCCAACCTAGCCGTGCCACATGTTGGCCTTCCCTATGCGGCAACCAAAACGAAGGCGTGCAATAATCAATGGTTTCCCTTCGATCCCAGGAGCAAATCATAGCCATCCAAGGTTACCAGACGACAAATGGTAACCTTTGGCCCGAAAACCTAAGTTTGGCCATGCCAATGGCATGCCAACCTAGCCACGCCACCACGTTGGCCATCACTACGAGACTACCAAAACGAAGGCGTGAAACGATCAACGGTTGCCCCTCCTCTTAAGATGCAAAATCTCGACCGTCGAAGGTCACCAGGCTAGCAAGTCTCCCGATCTTGACTTGCCAAGCCACAACAACATGCTACATGTTTTCCAAAAACATTCGAGACATCAACACAAACTGGGAGATCCTCTTTGGGTATTGGTTTGGCGGTTTACAGCGTGCGGCGTACACTACGCCCGTCATAAGGAAGTGTCATAAGGGTGAGGTGGTTAGTAAATACGGGAAGTTATGTGTGAAACGTTCATGAGACATAAAGCACATGCGTTAACAATTTTATGGGACATCAATTCCATAACGTTAGCAGTTTCATGCGTTAACCACTTTATGGAACATCAATTCCATGCATACGGTTACCACCTCCTCCAATTTACTTCCCCACTCCTTAATGATCGCTGTCGTATGCGTCAAAAATAATTTACACTTTCTTACTACTCAAAATATAAATATAGCAAGGGCAAGAAAGGATCGATCCCACAGAGAGGACTAGGTTGTCAATATTCTTTCAGATTCCTATATAAAACACTGGGGGTTTTTCTGATTTTTGTAAAGTAAAAGTAAAAGAAAAGAAAAGAAAGAAATAAGCAAACGAATCAAATAGAAGAGATATTGGTTAAGGATTCATCTTCATTCACTAACATGCTTTCAAAACAATAAGAAAAATTGATATTTAATCTCAACTTTTATCAAAAGCCCTAGGATACCTTGATCGCAAGAGTATCCCGCAAATATCCTTTTGTCATCAACAAACACATTAAAAGATGCGAGTATGAGTTCTATCTAAGAGAACAACCTAACGTGTAAAAGAACTAATCAAGTTTAATTCCCTAGATGCATTAAGTTCTATAAAATCGGGCCAATCAAAGCAATTGAACGTGGAAAGCGCACTAATTCAATTTAACAAAGGTCACGATTCACATATGATCATAAGAATATATCACTACAAACTATAATCATATTTATGCTACTTGTATTCAAGGATTATCACTTCTAAGTATAATAAACCCTAAACTAGCAATAGATGTGATTAGAAGTTCTACCAATTTGCAACTCGACAAAACTAATAATCAATCATACAACTATATTTTCAGGGAATCGTAAACGATAAATATGAGACAAAACTAATATATTGAATCAAAGAATCATGCTTTATGAAATCCAACTATTCCAAAACCAATAATAAAACTAGGTACTCATGTTAATGGAGTTCATAACAAGAATAAAGAGAAATTCTATCATGTTTTCTAAACCCTAGAAACAAAAGTAGAGATAAGATAAGAGATCTTAGATTTTGAGAAAGTCTTCTCTTTTATACCTCTTCTTGTTCTAAAATTAGGTCTAGACTTCAAAGTCCATCACCAAAAGTCCACCAAGCCCACAAGTGAGAGAAACCCGTTTAGAAATTATGTCCCAAAAATGCTCGCCGGAAAACTGTTGTTTTGGCCGGAATCCGGCCACCGGCCACCGGAAAACTATCTCTGACCATTGAATGATCATAAACTATCCCCAAGTAATTCTGCACTTCCAACAGCTCACTCTGCTTCTCTTCAGTCCACACATTCACCATAGAACCACTTAAGCCAATTCATAATCGTGCGAAAATGTACCCAAAAGCGTAGCTCCAAACTCATATATCCCACCGTCGACTATTGCATCTGACTCGAACCCCCTTCATGATTCACTGAATCTTTACGATCCCCACTTTCTGTTCCAAAATTCGACTACCGGAACTAGTACCACCGTCTCGCCATATTTGCTCGCTTTTCGCACTGTTGCTGCAGTCTTCCAAAGCCATTTCTACAGCTTGATTGCAATCCCAGTTCAACATCACTCCCAAACTTAGCTCAAAATCATCCACCAGTACATACTCCGTCATTCAGACAGCATTACTACCATCTGAGCCATACTACTTATTCTTCTCTAGCCACCACCATTAGCAGCGATCCATACTCTAACCAACGTGAAGCAGCTCTGCGATACATACCACAAGCACCAGCTGCACATACACAACCTTACTTACGATACCAACAGAAGCATTTACCTGCAACCCCGTCAAATCATTACCACCATCTACACCTCCACGGCAACAAATCATCACCAGTAAGCTCTTTCCACCATTCCCATATATTCACCACGACATCTCAGTTCTTCTTCATTGTTATCTCCATGTCAACTGCATCTTTAACAGCCCCTGTATCTGTCAACCTAATCTCACAGCAGCAACCCACAGCTCAACCATCTTCTCTACAGCACCAGCAACAATTCACATTCCTCATTGCAGCAACTTAAGAGTCTCATACACGCAACGGCTCATCGAGCCTTCACTGCAACTGCCAACATCACTCGTGCCTTCATCACTATCTGTCACAGCCAATTGTTAACTGCGATATTCTGCATACTTTCAGCTGCAACTTCACACGATTACCATCTTGTCCACCACTTAGCTAGAGCACAGTTCATCACCAAGCTTAATATCGCCACCAACTGCTCATACATTTAACACATAACAACAGCGCATCACCTGAGCCATTATGAACTGCAATTCACTACCTTCACCTGTAATTCCCAGTTCCATGACCCTTCGCATCTTTACCATTAGCAGCTCCATCTCCTCAACTCCCTTACATCTCACATTGCTGCTCAATCTCACCAGTTTCATTCCTTCCATAATCACCAGTTCCACAAACTCCCCTGCAAAGCATTCATACCAACTCCCATTTCTAACAACTGTAATGCCAACCAGTAATTCCACCAGTTCTTACTCAAACCAGCGGCAATTTATCTTCCCATTCTGTAACCACTTACATCAACCTCTTCTTATCTTCATATGGCGCCAAAGTTGCACCAGATTCATCACCACCATGAGCATCTGTTTCAACCACATACCTATTACAGCGACCACCTTCACATAAACTGTCCCTCTCAACCTCCAAAATCTCTCAGAACCCATGACCAACAACCACACCAATCATGGCAGCATGCGGTTAAACTTGCAGTTAAGAGCTGCTAATTCAGGAATTTCTACAAGCACATTGTGTGTGTTTCTACTGGTGATTCAGACATGAACTTAAATCTTCTTCCCTGCGACAGTAATTCATACACATCAAACCCATTTCAAAACCTCTTTAATCTGCTATGTTCATTACTATCTATCAATGGAAGTGAACCCGTCTTCTTCCTTTCCTTGTACTTGACTCAAAACCGTGTTTTAATCCAAACCCCATGTCTAAGATTGTTGTGTTGTTCTCAAACTCAACCCTGTAATAACCCCATCTGCCTCCTTCATTGATCTATAACAGCAGCAAAGAGACAGGATAAGAGGAGAATAAATTTGGGAAGAAACGGGTCTTCTCGACCTAACCGGGTCTAAATGAGTGGGAAAGCTATTTGCACCCAACTCCTAGGTACGACCACCCAGTTTTCTCCTTGTATTGTCAGTCCTAAAGAACTGACAAGCTTAACTGTTGATATTGCTCGTAACCCTCTTATATGGAGTCGGAATGACCTCGTTCTTTCGTTCTCCTCAGGATGATGAGAATAAATCATGGATTTGAGCTAGTTCCACTTCCTTTTGCTCCAATGGCTCCAAAACACCTATGAAACTCAAAAGCGAACATAAGATACATAATTCACACAAAAGATAGCAAAGAAAGCGTAAATACTAAAAATAAAATAAGGTGTTTTAGACACCTATCAGATTCCCCCACACTTAGAATTTGCTAGTCCTCGAGCAAATCAAACAAAACAATTATACAACAACTCATTCTCGTCGAGATTACGGTTACTTTTAGCATAAATAACAAGCCTTTAAACCCCTAGGTGTCCCTAGTGGACGAGTTATAGTCTCGTGAAGGTTTACAAGAGGTCTACCTACAAAACCTATATTTCCAACTCCAGCTACCTGTGACAAATCTATGAACGAATCCAAAAATGACTACAGGAGGAGGTACCTTGCACAAATTCAATTCATATATTAGTAAATAAAGCTTTAATTAGATAGTCGAACAAGCCACAATACTCGGAAACTAACAAACCAAAACCACAATGAAAAGATTAAGAAGATGGATATAGATGTAGATGTTGGCGAATGTTCACAAGTGATCGATGTTTCCCAAATCTGTCTGAAGGTCACTACCAATATGAACCTATGCATCTTATTGGATTGAGCTACTGGTCTAAATTCCACATCAAATCACTGGCATATACAAGGAAACCAGGAGTGACTTTATTCAACCAATATAATACTTTCTTTTGCTTTTCACTTTTTTTTTTTTTTTTTTAGACAACATGATTGGATCTTTTGGATCCAAGCGCATGCTTCTTTTCAGCAAGTATATGATAGTTGCCTTGGATCCTGCATTCCACGCTTGCTTAGGCGACGGAGACAGGGACAACGTTTCACACATACTGCTATCCAAGTGTCTTTTTATTTCGTTTGGTCTAATTGGTCGGTCTTTTTTTTTCTTTTCTCACTTTTTTTTTTTAGCAACTCAATCACTCTATTTCATCCTAGCAGTGATAACAATTCGATGTTTAGTGACCCACCAAAGCACTTAGAGAACAATAAATAAATATGGAAAAATAAAAATAGAATGTGATATGGTGATATTCCGAGATATGGTAACAACTATCATATTAATTATGATTTCTGAGCTATGTTCGTCCCTTTTAGTTAATTGGTTCCTCAACTCCTGCAATCAAAATGGTTCCATCCACTAATGGTGTCATCCTAAAGGCACAAGTTTCTAGATTTCGGAGTGTATAAAGCCATTTTAAAAAAAAAAAAACAATGGAACCTAACAAGGCTAAAAACTCTATATGAGAACACTCCCCCACACTTAAACTTTACATTGTCCTCAATGTAAATTTAGTCATTCAAAGTAAAGTTCAAGATGGGAAATTCATAACATGATATATATACACAATAAAAAAATAAAATGAATAATAAAAACTCATTACTCCAACTCATAGTTATTTCAGAACAATAGAGGATAAACACTAAACAAGCTATTTAGTTGGTATCTAATCCCAACTCAGCCAATATACACCTCATCGCCAAGAAAAAATTCCATCTACTTAGAAAGGCTAGTGTTTATTCTAGATTGTTCACAAATCTCTAAAAGTTGGAGTTTTGATATGAAAATATCCAAAATAAGAAAATAAAGATAAAAGACTTAAAAATAAAATAAAAAGATAGAGATAGATACACAAAACCAGTGGGTTGCCTCCCATTTAGCGCTTGGTTTAAAGTCGTCAGCCCGACATGCAAGTTGAATTCCCCATACACCAATAATCGGAAAAGTTGGGGATCCACCCATATCACCTGCTTTTCAAACACTAGATTCGCACAAATATTAGTAATATAAAACAAAAACGAAGCTATTAACCGATAAAAGTTTCCCCCACGCTTATTCTTGTCCAAACTTGGAAGTGTATAAAGAATATAAGAGTCGGGTACTTCCATGGTTTCTTGTTCACAATCCTGTATAGTATGAGAATCAAATGTTTCTAATGGCGGATATCGAGAAATAAAGTCATTCAACAATACTCTCGAAGCACATACATTCAAACCAATAAGAGGTAAAGGAGAAGAAACAATATGCAAAGGGTTAGACAAACCTTGCACAATCTCTTTTAGCACGAAATCCTCTTCATGCTTGAAAAACTCAAGTGAATTATTCACCTCTTGTATATCATGGTCCTCTATCAAACCTTGCAACCATTCTTCATCTGTTTCTTCCTTAACCGGAGTCTCGACATAAACATCATCATTACAATCATATGCAATCTCAATTGGGTCTTCCACAATATTGGTCATAACGGTCACATTCTCAACATACTCCTCTTCATAAGACTCAAACCTTGTTCCAAAGTTCTGTAAAACACTAGTTTCATCATACTCATGTACCTTTTGAATAGGTGATTGATCATTATAAAGATCAAGAGTTGTGTCAACTACATTAACGTCATCACATATATCCAAAGGTTGGTCCTTTTAAACACAATCATCTTCGTCTTCATCTTCAGACTCACCATAATAAGAATTGTCGTCGGTTTCCTAACCTTTATCACGACATCTTTGAGTTCCATATGAATGGTCCTACTAATTTCATCGACAAGCTCTTCCGAGTATCCATCGTCTTCCAACTTGTATAATTTCTGCGCAAGTTTCCTGACGTTCACATGCTTACCACCATTAGCTATAATATGCTCTCTTTCCCATGACTCTTCCCTTTGAATGGGTGAATGATCATAACTACGATCCAGAGTCGGGTAAGAAACAATGTTCCAGAAATTGGTTTGTGTGACGTTCTATCTATTACGGTCAAGTTGGTCTAGCCTTTGTTGCATATCTTGCAATCCATTCAAAATCTGCATACAACTCGAATAAAGCCAATTAGAAGTAGAATTATCCCACCTAGGTGCTTGACTTACATACCCACTACAAGGTTGTTGTTGGTATGTATGAAAATCACCATAAGGTTCTCTAGGATATGCATCATAGCCAATAAATTGGTTTTGATTGCATTCCATAGATGGTGGGAAATTATCATAGTGTTGAGGAGGTTGAAAGCCGTATCCATTGTTCCAATATGCTCCTTCCATAGTAAGTACCTGAAACAAGAGTTCTCAAAACTATGTCAAAATCAGAAAATAAGAAAAAACTAAAAAAAACTAAAAAAAAAAAAAGAAACCAAAAACAAGTGACAACCGTTGCCTCCCCGGCAACGGCGCTAAAATTTGATCGCTTTCATATGCGTCAAAAATAATTTACACTTTCTTAATACTCAAAATATAAATATAGCAAGGGCAAGAAAGGATCGATCCCACAGAGAGGACTAGGTTGTCAATATGCTTTCGGATTCCTATATAAAATACCGGGGGTTTTTCTGATTTTTGTAAAGTAAAAGTAAAATAAAAGCAAAGAAAGAAATAAGCAAACGAATCAAATAGAAAAGATATTGGTTAAGGATTCATCATCATTCACTAGCATGCTTTCAAAATAATAAGTAGAATTGATATTTAATCTCAACTTTTATCAAAAGCCCTAGGATACCTTGATCGCAAGAGTATCCCGCAAATCTCCTTTTGTCATCAACAAACACATTAAAAGATGCGAGTATGAGTTCTATCTAAGTGAACAACCTAACGTAGAAAAGAACTAATCAAGTTTAATTCCCTAGATGCATTAAGTTCTATGAAATCAGGCCAATCAAAGCAATTGAACGTGGAAAGCGCACTAATTCAATTTAACAAAGGTCACGATTCACATATGATCATAAGAATATATCACTACAAACTATAATCATATTTATGCTACATGTATTCAAGGATTATCACTTTTACGTATAATAAAACCTAAACTAGAAATAGATGTGATTAGAAGTTCTACCAATTTGCAACTCGACAAAACTAACAATCAATCATACAACTATATTTTCAGAGAATCGTAAACGATAAATATGAGACAAAACTAATATATTGAATCAAAGAATCATGCTTTATGAAATCCAACTATTCCAAAACCAATAATAAAACTAGGTACTCATGTTAATGGAGTTCATAACAAGAATAAAGAGAAATTCTATCATGTTTTCTAAACCCTAGAAACAAAAGTAGAGATAAGATAAGAGATCTTAGATTTTGAGAAAGTCTTCTCTTTTATACCTCTTCTTGTTCCAAAATTAGGTCTAGACTTCAAAGTCCATCACCAAAAGTCCACTAAGCCCACAAGTGAGAGAAACCCATGTAGAAATTATGTCCCAAAAATGCTCGCCGAAAAACTGGGGTTTTGGCCGGAATCCGGCCACCGGTCGCCGGAATTTGTCACCGGAAAACTATCTCCGACCATTGAATGATCAGAAACTATCCCCAAGTAATTCTGCACTTCCAGCAGCTCACTCTGATTCTCTTCAGTCCACACATTCACCATAGAACCACTTAAGCCAATTCATAATCGTGTGAAAATGTACCCAAAAGCGTAGCTCCAAAATCATATATCCTACTGTCGACTCTTGCATCCGAATCGAACCCCCTTCATGATTCACTGAATCTTTACGATCCCCACTTTCGGTTCCAAAATTCGACTACCGGAACTAGTGCCACTGGCTCGCCATATTTGCTCACTTTTCGCACTGTTGCTGCAGTCTTCCAAAGCCATTTCTACAGCTTGACTGCAATCCCAATTCAACATCACTCCCAAACTCAGCTCAAAACCATCCACCAGTACATACTCCATCATTCAGACAACATTACTACCATCCGAGCCATACTACCTGTTCTTCTTTAGACACCACCATTAGCAGCGATCCATACTCTAACCAATGAGAAGTAGCTCTGCGATACATACCACAAGCACCAGCTGCACATACACAACCTTACTCACGATACCAACAGAAGCATTTACAGGAAACCCCGTCAAATCATTACCACCATCTACACCTCCACATCAACAAATCATCACCAGTAAGCTCTTTCCACCATTCCCATATATTCACCACGGCATCTCAGTTCTTCTTCCTTGTTATCTCCATGTCAACTCCATCTTTAACAGCCCCTGTATCTGTCAGCCTAATCTCATAGCAGCAACCAACAGTTCATCCATCTTCTCTGCAGCACCAGCAATAATTCACACTCCTCATTGCAGCAACTTAAGAGTATAATACACGCAATGGCTCATCGATCCTTCACTGCAACTGCCAACATCACTCGTGACTTCATCACTATCTGTCACAGCCAATTGCCAACTGCGATATTCTGCATACTTTCAGTTGCAACTTCACACGATTTCCATCTTGTACACCACTTAGCTAGAGCACCAGTTCATCACCAAGCTTAATACCGCCACCAACTTCTCATACATTTAACACATAACAACAGCGCATCACCTGAGCAATTATGAACTGCAATTCACTACCTGCACCTGTAATTCCCAGTTCCATGACCCTTCGCATCTTTACCATTAGCACCTTCATCTACTCAACTCCCTTACAGCTCACATTGCTGCTCAATCTCACCAGTTTCATTCCTTCCATAATTACCAGTTCCACAAACTCCCCTGCAAAGCATTCATACCAACTCCCATTTCCAACAGCTGCAATGCCAACCAGTAATTCCACCAGTTCTTACTCAAACCAGCAGCAATTTCTCTTCCCATTCTGTAACCACTCACAGCAACCTCTTCTTAGCTTCATATGGCGCCAAAGTTGCACCAGATTCATCACCACCATGAGCATCTATTTAAACCACATACCCATTACAACGACCACCTTCACATACATTGTACCTCTCAACCTCCAAAATCTCCCAGAACCCATGACCAACAACCACACCAATCATGGCAGCATGCGGTTAAACTTGCAGTCAAGAGCTGCTAATATAGGAATTTCTACAAGCACATTGTGTGTGTTTCTGCTGGTGATTCAGACATGAACTTAAATCTCCTTCCCTGCGAAAGTAATTCATACACATCAAACCCATTTTAAAACCTTTTTAATCTGCTCTGTTCATCACTATCTATCAATGACAGTGAACCCGTCTTCTTCCTTTCCTTGTTCTTGACTCAAAACCGTGTTTTAATCCAAACCCCATGTCTAAGATTGTTTTGTTGTTCTCAAACTCAACCCTGTAATAACCCCATTTGCCTCCTTCATTGATCTATAAGAGCAGCAAAGAGACAGGGTAAGAGGAGAACAAATTGGGGAAGAAACGGGTCTTCTCGACCTAACCGGGTCTAAATGAGTGGGAAAGCTATTTGCACCCAACTCCTAGGTACGACCACCCAGCACTCTCCTTGTACTGTCAGTCCTAAAGAACTGACAAGCTTAACTGTTGATATTTCTCGTAACCCTCTTATACGGAGTCGTAATGACCTCGTTCTTTCGTGCTCCTCAGGATGATGAGAATAAATCATGGATTTGAGCTAATTCCACTTCCTTTTGCTCCAATGGCTCCAAAACACCTATGAAACTCAAAAGCGAACATAAGATACATAATTCACACAAAAGATAGCAAAGAAAGCGTAAATACTAAATATAAAATAAGGTGTTTTAGACACCTATCACTTAATGAGACCAGGGTACATTTTTACTCCGACTTGTGTAAATAGGTCTTACCTATTTCTATTGAACAACAAGTTCATATGGGAGATACAACACTCATAAATACTTACTTGATAGCTCACCTTGTTAGCTCTCTCACTTTTATGATAATAAGTCGTAGTAACCCAACTACTCTTCCAGAATCAACTATTCTGGTCTCACCGCTTTCCTTGCTTCCCTCCCCAAACCCAACCCATTCTCCTCCACTTTGTGACCGAAGCAAGTCTGGAACGTCCATTTATTGGTTTAGGCCGGACTTGTACAGATTGATCTCTCGAATCTAAAGTACTCCCTTGCAGTACATTGTTTAGGGTTTAAATTGTTTCTCACCTGCACACCTGCAATTACCTAAATCAGCAGAAACCATTTTCACCTACAAACAATTGGAGACCACAGCGGGAGGTTCGATCTTTCGGTTACAATGTCAATTTTCAACCAGCGATCTCATTCTTCGACCCAGACGTCAAGATGGTAGAGGAAGGTGATCCACTCTGACTCAGTTACTCGACGGCTCGATTATCAGTCATGATACGACAAGGGATGACTGGGGACTTCTCAGAGGCTAGAAGCAAAATGATCCGCCCAGGGATTAACGGTGCAGTTATCAGACAACTAAGCAACGACTCGGAAGACTGGGGACTTCGCATGACCATGTTTCTTGGAAGAAGAAAAAAACTTGGTCTTACACCCGGAAAGTTTATTCTCATTAAAAGACCTGAGAAACCGAGTAAGTCTTATCTAGACAAAAATATGTGGTTTGTTTTTTCAAGTTCTGATGAAACCTATAGCCATGTTTCATCCCATGTCATCTACCAATACACAGTTCCATGGTTTTCCTGGGATGTCCGCATCACTTTCATTCATAGCCAAAGACAATCCAATTCTAAACATTTCATTCAAAAAAACAAATATAATCCAAAACCATCAAGGTAGCATTTATCTATTAACCCGAGAAAATCAGAAAATCAAAATCCAAAAACCAGGCGTCTCATTTGCCTTTCAAAAAAAAAAACCTAAAGATAAGAGGTCCAAAAGACAGATATATATTCAAGGGAAGTTTCCAACATCGGCTTGCTCCTTTTGGGAAAGGCCTCCCTCGTGCTTTGGAGAGCCGCCCTCTTAAGTTTCAGCTTCCTGCACAACTTCTTGAATTTCGCTTCATGCTTCTTCATCATGTCTGCGGAAGGACCTTCAACTGCTCCGGCCAACGACCTTTCAACATCAGAGAGACCTTCAACGAACCAAAGAACGTTGAATTCGAAGTCCACACACATGTCATTATGGAACCTACAGCTCGAGATTACATCTTCAGAAATTGTATGACTAGTCACGTTGCACATGTCATCAATCGAAGACAAGGCTTCCTCCACACGCTTGACCAACGCATGTCGACTAGTGATCTTCTTGGTCGTGGCAATGTGATCGTAGATTTCCCAAATCTTGGTGTACAATGTCGCATGTTTAGTTGGCACACTAAATACACCAATCAACACATGACCTAGGAAAGGGGCCAGATACGGAGGATTGAAGGTGGCACCTGCAACTGAATCAGCAACTGTCAGGAGATCCCTAACTACGATTTTACCCCCCGAAGTGCTCTCCTCCACCTGAGTCACAGAAGCGCCCTCGGATTATGAATCTCCATGTCCAAGTCGCTAGCTGGCACAGTTTCCGCAATGGGAAGTACGGATACGTGTTTACTCTGGTGGTCTTCCACTTCAATATCATCCCCAGGAACTGTTTCCTCCTGAAGATCAAAATTTAGTTTTACTGCAAAGAAAAAAAAAAGGGAAAGGAGAAAAACATGGAGGGGACTCACCGATTCAGTTTCAGACTGACTAGACGAATATTCAACACTGCTATCAGAAGAATTTCTCTCGCCATCGCTAGACCATAAACTCTCATCCTTTTCGAGTTCCGCGTCATCATGGGTAGGCTCCGTAACGCCGCTCTCTATCTCGAAAAATGATGTTTTCTGACTGCTCGCAAGTTTGGCAAAGGCGTTCGTACTACTGAGACCCTGGACAGAATACAAGGGTGCATTCTTATAAAAGGAACAAGGAAATAAACGATCCAGGCCAAGGTCAAGAGGAGAGCCGTACGTACCCGAATATTGGATGAACTAAAAGTCGGCAGAACCGTGGAGTCTGACTGAAAGCCGCCCGCACAATCTTTAGATCTTCATTCATTCACCTTTGGACTAACGGATTTTCGCTTGGGATCCCTCAACAGTGGATGTTCCGCTAAAACCGTGGGAGAAGGCTTATCCTGACGATTTTCTACCATATCATTCACGAATCCATGAATAGCAAGAAACTCATCCTGCCAAAATATGTTGTATTTGGAGGTCGTTGATGGATTCCGTTCCGCGAGGAAAGGCAGACTTTTACCCAACATAAGAGCACTAGCATCGAGAACAGTTGATAACGGGATTTCTTGAACAACCGGCTGACGAACAAGTGGGACCCATTGGTCACAACCCATATGTTGAGCAGCCCTATCAACATTGTAAGATATCGCTTTGCAAGCTCCTCGAAAAAAAGATGTCACGTGGCCAGGCATGCAGCTACGCATGAACACCATCTCTCCAACGCTCAGGCCCTCCTCATCAGAAGACAAAGACATATTCGAAGCAGGAGCAAAGGTACTAATCTGAGTTATGGACGCATGCACCGGAGCCCATGGATGAAAATTAACTGCATACGAGTTGTCAAGAAACTTAATCAGTTTAAGACCAGTTTTTCGGTGCCTGTTCGACCAACGCGGTATTCTGGAGCCACCCCAAGACTCAGGAAGTATAGCCAACGGTTTCGGGGCATACTTCTCAAAATGCTCCCACAACCATGCCTGGAGAAAGGCAGCATGAACATACGAATCCACTTTCATATGACCGTTCGAGGCGCGCATGTCCGAAACCAGCTGATCCAGGTGTGCATGCAGAGATCCAAGAAACAAACCACCGAGGGGGAGAGAGACGCCCTTTGCTAATTTTATAGAAAATGTGATAAGTTCCTGTCTTATCTCTTTCTTGCCCGAGCCGTCGTCAAAAATATCCCTGGATAGCCAAAGAGCCAAGAACGCCGCGACATGAAGTACGATATTCTTCTGGTTCGACTCCAACTCGTCAGGAAACCACTGAGACACCCACCAGTCATAAAAGAACTTCGTCTTGTTTTCCTTATGAACGAATCTATTTGAATTCGCAACCAGGGTGGCACGAATTTCTTCTTCATCTACAGACAGCCTGACGTCGAGGTTTCCAATTACAAGAAGATTTACCAATACAGCCACGCTCTCCAAAGAAATGGTCATTTCTCCCTACCTGCATACGGGGGTGTCTGGACACCATATGGAAATAAAAGCAACCAACCCTGGAATGTCTTTCGTAATCTGAAGCACTGCGAAAGCCACAACAGCGTCGACAATCTGCGCCCGGGTCAAATTGGTCTTTAAAGGTTCCTGGTCCATCATAAATCACGTCCATTTCTCAAAGGAACGCAATGGACTTGCAGGCATTTTAAAGTCGATAGAAGAGGCACGATATTCTTTCCTCTGAAGGCAAAACCTTATTACGCCTCCTAGCCGAACTGATCGATCCTCTCCTTAGCTTTCCGAGCCGGTCAGAAGGATCGGCACGTATTGGGGATGGTTTCTCCTAATCGTGGTTGATGTCGTGAAGAACTCGTCATCTATGTTTGGCTTGAATTACCCCCATCCCTCGGTACCGCAGAAACAATTGACATCTTAACCAAAAATTCTCTTACACTATTTTCACCGCTGCGATAACTACAATGGAACAAGAAGAGCAGGAATTATTACATAAAGCGTGTAGAAATTATTATATTGGACGCAAGGGAGCCGCATTAGGCACAAACTAATTGGTTTCAAAGTCCTTTCGTGCATACGCGAAAAGTGGGGACTGGTAGACTCTACATCACCACTACATGCAGCCAAATAGACGTGCCCAAAAATAAAGAGGGGGGCCATACACACGGCTACACCAAGACAAGGAGTAAACCCTAAAAAACTAGGTTTTCATGGAAAAGGGATAGAAATTACTATCGCGTGCTTACTTTGCACAGCGAGTTGAGGCGGTCAACATTACTACGGTATTCATGCCTAAGTACTACTACGAGCTTGTGCAATGCATACCTACGGTTGGGATTTACACCGACATTTTCTACAAGGTCATGGAAAGGTACACCTATAACTAGGGTTTTTCACCAACACAAGAAAATAAAAGAAAAAGCAAGTCACAGAGGAAGTACTGGAATACATACCTAATCCGCTCGCCCGCTTCACCACTACCAAGCAACAAAAGAAAAAACAATAAAGGCGTGAATCAAAAGGAGAGGCCAGCCATCCTTTTTATAAGCGTGATACTTGGAAGTTCGAATAAGAAAAGGATTTCCAATTTTGAGCTAAGGAAGAAAAAGAGGAAACCGGTCCCGCAAAGACCAATTTCCACGTCCAAGACCACTCACGCCATACCACGGCCCCACCATGCCTAGTCGTCCGTGTACGTCTCGCTTTGACAAGGCCATACTATGCCAAGTCGCCTGCTCCACTGTCGTGACCCTATCGTACATGCGTGTTTTCCTTACCAAGACCACGCCACCTCTTGGCCCCTCGAGCCAAGCCGTCCACTTGCGTCTTCTTCTAAGACCACACCCCCTTTGCCTTGGAGATGTACGACCATACCAAGCCGGTAACTTTCATCTCACCACTCCACGGTCTGCATTCCTAGTACAACTTACGCAGGGCCGCCAACACGAGAAGCCAAAACTCTCTTTACCACTCAAAAAGGTTAGTCGGATTCTCCTGACTATCTTTGCAATGATTTACACCTCGATTTCGTCCTTGTCTGTCACCATCATATGCTTACCTCGCAACAAGGCACCTGTTCCGAGATAAGCAGGGGACTTAATGATGATGGTGGTTTTTAGCTTAGGGTTAAAATCGTAAAACACTAAACCCTAGCAGACAGTAATGTCACAACATTTAAAGTAACAAGCATTTACTAGGCACATTTACTGAAACCTTTATGTGTCTCTAAATAATTACCGGGGTATCTTTTTCAAATTAGGGTTACGACAAGACAAACCCTAATCCCCACGTGTGATAATGGCAAATCATGCCAGCCACACCAACCGCGCCAAAGCATGAAAACCATGCTAGCCGCACCTCTGTGCCAATGACAAATCATGCCAGCCACACAAACCGTGTCAAAGCATGCAAACCATGCTAGCCGCACCTCTGTGCCAATGGAAAATAATGCCAGCCATACCGAGCGCGCCAAAGCATGCCAACCATGCTAGCCGCACCTCTGTGCCAATGGAAAATCATGCCAGCCACACTGACAGCACCAAAGCATGCCATCCATGCTAGCCGCACCTATATGCCAATGGAAAATCATGTCAGCCACATCAACCGCGCCAAAGCATTCCAACCATGCTAGCCGCACCTCTATGCCAATGGCAAATCATGTCAGCCACACCGACCGAGCCAAAGCATGCCAACCATGCTAGCCGCACCTCTGTGCCAATGGAAAATCATGCCAGCCACACCGACCGCGCCAAAGCATGCCATCCATGCTACCGCACCTCTGTGCCAATGGAAAATCATGCCAGCTACACCGACTGCGCCAAAGCATGCTACCATGCTAGACGCACCTCTGTGCCAATGAAAAATCATGCCAGCTACACCGACCGCGCCAAAGCATGCCAACCATGCTAGCTGCACCTCTGTGCCAATGGAAAATCATGCCAGCCACACCGACCACGCCAAAGCATGCCAACCATGCTAGCCGCACCTCTGTGCCGATGGCAAATCATGTCAGCCACACCAACTGCGCCAAAGCATGCCAACCGTGATAGCCGCACCTCTATGCCAATGGAAAATCATGTCTGCCACATCAACCGTGCCAAAGCATGCCAACCATGCTAGCCACACCTCCACGCCAATGGAAAATCATGTCATCCACACCTACTGCGCCATGCCAAACGCACCTCGCCATGTCCCTATGCCGCGCCACCATACTGGCCTTCATTACGCGGCTATCAAAATGAAGGCGTGCAACAATCAACGGTTGCCCTTCAATCCCAGGAGAAAATCATGGCCGTCTAAGGTTACCAAACTACCTTTGCCTCAAAACCCTAGCTTGGTCACGCACCTAGCCCAAGCTAGCCACACCATGCGCTTATGGCAAGCCCTTGGCCCCACACGCCAAGCCAAAACCGCACCTAGCCCAAGTTAGTCACGCCATGCGCATATGGCAAACCCTTTGCCCCACATGCCAAGCCAAAACCGCACCTAGCCCAAGGTAGTCACGCCATGCGCCTATGGAAAACCCTTGGCCCCACATGCTAAGCCAAAAACGCACCTAGCCCAGGCTAGCCACGCCATGCGCCTATGGCAAACCCTTGGCCCCACATGCCAAGCTAAAACCGCACCTAGCCCAAGCTAGCCGCGTCATGCCAAACGCACTCTGCCTTGGCCCTAGCCATGCTAGTCACATCATGCCTAGCAAAATGCTCTTTCCTTGGCCCTAGCCATGCCATACGCCCATGGCAAACCCTTGGCCCCACATTCCAAGCCAAAATCGCACCTAGCCACGCCCAAGGCGAACCCTTGGCCCCATATGCCAAACCTAACCACACCCTAGCTGCGCCACTATGTTGGCCTTCCCTACACGGCCATCAAAACGAAGGCGTGCAACAATCAATGGTTGCCCTTCAATCCCAGGAGCAAATCCTAGCCATCCAAGGTTACCAGACGACACATGGTAACCTTTGGCCCGAAAACCTAAGTTTGGCCACGCCAAACCATGCCATGCCAACGGCATGCCAACCTTGCCGTGCCACCTATTGTCCTTCCCTACGCGGCCACCAAAACGAAGGCGTGCAACAATCAACGGTTTCCCTTCAATCCTAGGAGCAAATCCTAGCCATCCAAGGTTACCAGACGACACATGGTAACCTTTGGCCCGAAAACCTAAGTTTGGCCACGCCAAACCATGCCATGCCAACCTAGACGCGCCACCACATTGGGCATCACTACGCGGCTACCAAAACAAAGGCATGCAACGATCAACGGTTTCCCCTCCTCTCAAGATGCAAAATCTCGACCGTCGAAGGTCACCAGGCTAGCAAGTTTCCCGAGCTTGACTTGCCAAGCCACAACAACATGCTACATATTTTCCAAAAACATTCGAGACATCAACACAAACTGGGGGATCCTCTTTGGGTATTGGTTTGGCAGTTTACAACGTGTGGCGTACACTATGCCCGTCATAAGAAAGTGTCATAAGAGTGAGGAGATTAGTAAATACGGGAAGTTATGTGTGAAACGTTCATGGGACATAAAGCACATGTGTTAACAATTTTATGGGACATCAATTCCATAACGTTAGAAGTTTCATGAAAACTAGTTTCATGCGTTAACCACTTTATGGAATATCAATTCCATGCATACGGTTACCACCTCCTCCCATTTACTTCCCCACTATTTAATGAGACCAGGGTATGTTTTTACTCCGACTTGTATAAATAGGTCTTACTTATTTCCATTGAACAACAAGTTCATACGGGAGATACAACACTCAGAAATACTTACTTGCTAGCTCACCTTGTTAGCTCTATCACTTTTCTGATAACAAGTCGTAATAACCCAACTACTCTTCCAGAATCAACTATTCTGGTCTCACCACTTTCCTTGCTTCCCTCCCCAAAACCAACCCATTCTCCTCCACTTTGTGACCGAAACAAGTCTGGAACGACCATTTCTTGGTTTAGGCCGGACTTGTACAGATTGATCTCTCGAATCTAAAGTATTCCCTTGCAGTATACTGTTTAGGGTTTAAATTTTTTCTCACCTGCACACCCATAATTACCGAAATTAGCAGAAACTATTTTCACCTAAAAACACTGGCATAAGTTCTTGTGTTGCTAAGGTAAGCATTCCCTATACTTATAAGAATGTTTCTGGAAAGTCTGAGTCTGGAAAATGGATGCATATCTATTCTGATCCTCTTGAACCAGTTGCAAGAGGTCCCAGACTTAGCCCTCAGAGAAATCCATCTGTTGGATTTGATAAAAACACCATGTTTTATTCTTCGGGGATGAATACCAACCGAAGAAAGGCGAAGAAAATAAAGATCAAACGGTCAGATGATATATACAACCTGTTTCCCAATGATCATAGTGGAATCAACATCCACTCAAATACCTGATTCCAGGTATTTCTTTCCTTGTTTCTAACTTGAGAGGTGCAAGGAAAATAATTGGGGAATACTCAAGTATATTGTATATTATTTCTGTTTGAGTATTTTTATGGGTAGTCCACAAACGTCCGCGTCCTCCTCTTGTATATCTCCAGGGTTTTCAAAACCAGAATTTTTGTACTCTCGTTGACGAACGCATATATACCTTGTCTATATTGTGATTGTCCCTGACCTAGAACTCTATGGAGAATTCTACAAAATCTCAAGAGATTGTGCGTCTTGATATGAAGGAAGACAATCAGGAATGTAAGACGATTCAGGAGTTGGTTCTAATGAAGATGCTTAAAAGAAAGGATCACAACTATTGGATTGATGATTCTTTCAAGGATTTAACTCGTTTCAGAACGATTCAAGGGTCGAGTTTGCAAATCTTCAATTGCAAATAAACCAACTTCTAGATGGTCAGGCCAGAATTCTTGCTAATCAGAACGTTCTGATACGGAATCAAAAGAAGCTTATCATGGACTGTGCCAAAGCTAAACAGCTTTCTCGGGTGGTTAATCGCAAAGTTAGTGTTCTAACTCACGAACATGGTGTGTCTACGGTCAAGAGAATAAAGGAAATCAGTGATACCTTCTTTGATGGCTTTATTGAAAGATACGAGGTTCTTAATGAACTCTGATTTCTTTTATAGTCTAGTAAATCTTCTATGTTTTTTGTTTTATTTAGAAGAATAGCTAGTGTTTTGGAATAGCCATGATTGTGATTACACATAAATATATCCAATGAATTCATCTTCTTGTTTTTAGATTTATTGGTTTGAATTCTAAAGTTATTTGGAAGATGATGGTTGCAGTATTAATCTTTATGGTTTTATATATTGCAATATTTTGATGGGATATGTGTGGTTACGTCCGTGAACTTGATTGTCCCATATTTTGTCAAAAGTAAAGTCATTCACGTATTGGTATGCAAATATTGATAAAGGAATGAATGGACTTTTGGAAAAACACAAAAGTTAAGCCTATATTGTCAATCTTTGATGTAAGATAAGTTAAAATCTTTTGTGATTCAAGGATAAAGTCTATTATGTCACTTGTGATGGAAAAATATAATAGATCCTTGTTTTATAATCCACGGTTTGGAGCTTAATTGTTCCATATTATTATGTATTACCGTGAAGGTTCCATCTTGTATCTTATGTTGAGCACTATACGACTAAGTCGATTTCTTACTGTCATGGTTGGTTGTTCCATAAAGATGCAATATGTTGAGCATTAAGAACTAAATTAATCAACTTGTGTGGTTATTTGGTTTGTATTCCATGAGTTCTCACATGTTGAGTACATGTACGGTTAAGGTTGTCATTTCCAATGATAATCTTAGTCGGGGTTCCATAATCTCTTATGTTGATCCCAAATGAACTAAATCAATCATCTTGTGTGATTATTTAGTTAGCACTCCATAGATTTTTCTCATGTCGAGTGTGGACAATTTAATTGATTACTTTGTGATTAGTTTAATTATGCAATCCGGTTAGAATATTTATGGGTTCTCTTGTGAATAATCTAATTGATGTATTAAGTCTCCATAAGTTTACTTGTGTTGAGCATATATAGTCAAATTAATCTTGGTTCACTTTGGTTAATATGATTGAATATTTTGGATTCTGAATTCATACTTGTATGTAATTTGTTGAGTCTAAATAAATCCTTCTTTTCTCTTGAAAATAAGGTTGATTTTGTTGTTCCCTTGGGAATGACATCTTATGAGGGAGAGTTCTTCTGAACTTGCGCTTAATTGCCAAATCTTTGTGGGGAGTGCGGCTATGAAATTTTTAGGGGTTATCATGTATCTTTATAAACTCCTTGTTGAATGCATTTAGCCTCGGCTTTATGATTGCATCTAAACAAGATGATAGAACATTTACCTTTGGTCATGAAATGTCTCTTACGGAAATTTCATTAGGATCCCGTTCTTGTACCTTTGCCAATTTTATTGACAAAAAGGGGGAGAATTAATTGTAGTTCATACTACAAATACATATGGTTTTCAGATCATTATGTAAGGGGGAGTGGTTTCCATGTGAGATGGAGTATTGACTAAGGGGGAGTGAAGTATCACCATAGTATTTTTGTTGAAGTTGTGATGCAATTGGACTTTGACGATGTGTAATAATACTATGACACTGTATAACAATGATTGAGAACCGATGCTTTTCTCATTGTTATAGCTACGGATTTTCAACAACGATGATGCTAAACTTACAACCTTTGGGATCATTGGACTACTTGGAAGTGACGAAGATTTCGAGTATTGTTGAAGATTATGCATGTGGAATAGGAGCTACAAAGTTTATTTATATAATTTTTGTATTCCATATGTATTAATAGTTTTGCTACTAAAATTGACAAAGGGGAAGATTGTTAGAGCACTGCTCGGTCAAACTCGCATGCGTTTCTATCTCAAGCATGTTTGTCAATCTTAGTGATCAAAACTATAAAGTCTTGATTTCTAGTCTACTATAGCTAAGGTCTCGGACTAGGATAGAAAGTGTAGTTGAGATCAAGAACTCCATGGAGATCATCATACAAGACGAAGGAATACTCAAAAAACCAGTAGATCTTCATCGACTAAAAGGTATGTGGAGACTTGAACTTAACTATCACTCAAAAGTCTATCTACTCTATCTCCTATCTTGAGACAAAAGTCGTTTTACTATATAGACTAAGAATATGCACATGTAACATTTCGAGCTGAGTATATCTTGCTTATCTATTTCTCAAAATGGGTGTTGGTAAATCTTTCGCTTTAGCCAAGTTCATATTTGGCTAGTGACGAAAGCCATGTTATGTTTCAATCACTTTGGAAATCGCTCTAACGAAAAATAGTTTGTGAATAACAACTATATAACGCCCTCTGAGAATGTTTCAATGATTGAAATGAGAGTTTAAACTATATAACCAATGTGGGATATAAATATTGTTTTGGTAACATATATATGTATAAGTCCTTATCACTTGAACCAAAGTTTGCGAACTTCGTTGATCAAGTGGAACCGGAACGTGAGCAGTCAACTCAGTCCGTGAACTCAGTCTACGAACCCAATCTGCGAACTGGCGTAAGTTCTCGAACCTTAGAATATCTGCTAAAGTTGAAGCTCAGGTGCAGTCCGCGAACTGACGGAAGTTCTTGAACCGAGAAATTCTGTTGGAGTTTATTAACTTTAACAGGTTAGCTTGAGTCTGCGAACTCAAGAGGTTATGTCTGAAAACGTTGTTCGTGAACTTATCTTAAATTACTAAGGAATGATTTTGCAAAACGTGGCTTTATAGTTCATGAAATGATTCGAGTGAATCACATCATTTTTTATTCAATTGTGTCTTATGTAGTACATGAGATCTCATAGCAATTGAACAACTCTCTAACTAGTTCATTTGAGTCATTTGGACTAGTTATGGTGAAGAAGAATATGGTTGATATGAAAGTTATCATTTGGCTAACCATTTGGTTGACTAATATTGAACCAACCATTGTACACGTTTGGGTATGGTTACACAAACCCAAAACGTCAAGTACATGTGTGTATGGCAAGATAAGTTTTCGATCTAGCGGTTGAGAGATATTAGCTTGTATCTAATCAGGTTTTCATCTAACGGTGAATATTGAATGCTTTGTTGTAAGCTAACATTGATTACAAACCCTGATTTGAAAGACTATATAAGGGAGAACTCTAGCAACTGGGAAACCTAATCCCCACACATTCTGTGTGATACTAGTTTGCTAAATCTAGAGTCGATTCTCCTTTAACCTTTGGTTTTCTTCTTCTAAAACCAGGTTAACGACTTAAAGACTTCATTGGGATTGTGAAGCCAGACCGATACTACTTTTCTTGTAGTTGTGTGATCTGATCTTGATGTTTCTATCGTACGAGTACAATTGTAATAATTGGCTTGAGATTTCTATCTTTGATAGGAAAGATAAAAATAATCACAAACATCTTCATCTTATTGTTTGTGATTCCTCAATAATATTCTTCGCTGCGTCGATTAAGTTTATTATGAGGTGAATGATGAAACTGAGATGTTCTTCGGGAATATAAGTCTGGTTTTATCGATTGGTTCATGTTCACCTTGATTTATCAAAATATGGAATAAAACTTGTAGGTTTATTCATGGGAGACGAATTTATCTATTACCTGTAGACTTTTCTATGTGAGACAGATTTGTTTATTAAAGTCTTCGACTTTGGGTCGTAGCAACTCTTGGTTGTGGGTGAGATCAGCTAAGGGAATCAAGTGCGCAGTATCCTGCTGGGATCAAAGGCGTAGGAGCATAACTATACCTTGGATCAGTGTGAGATTGGTTGGGGTTCAACTACAGTCCAAACCGAAGTTAATTTGGAGTAGGCTAGTATCTATAGCTGCTTAATACAGTGTATGTTTAATCTGGACTAGGTCTCGGGGTTTTTCTGCATTTGTGGTTTCCTCGTTAACAAAATTCTGGTGTCTGTGTTATTTATATTCCGCATTATATTTTTATATAATTGAAATAATACAGGTTGTGCGTTGTTCAATCGATTAGAATATCCGACCTTATTGGTTGTTGATTTAAATCGATTGACACTTGGATATTGGTCTTTGGAACCATCCAAGTTATCTCTCTTTGATTAGGCTCGCGAATTGTATTTGCTTGAGTAAATCAAATCGAGATATTGAGATAATAAATCCTTGAGTATTTTCTATTGATTGAGTCTAGTTGGTTCTCTAGAAAACAACTTGGAGTTGTCCATACATATTGCTAATCGAAATATTGGGTGAGGTTGTGATGAGTGCCAAATATTGCATATTCATACACCTTTTCATTGGCACTTAACTCATCTTTCGCGCTTCAAAGTCATATATTATCCCAAATTCGGCATTTTTACCATTTTCAAGAATAAATATTTGTAATAATTAATTTTGTGTTTTTAAGTACTAAATAAAGCTTGGAAGAATTGAGAAGACAAAAGAGAAGAAAGTTGGAAGCGTTGCAACCCGCTCGCGCATCAGTGGCAACTTGTTTACAAATTCATGGGATTAAACAACCCATGATCCAAAACCCAAGACCCAAATCCATTTCCACCTCACCCCATTGGATTCTTTCCAAAACATCCACCTCACCCCCATTGGATTCTTTCCAAAACATCCACCTCACCCCCATTCTCTCACTCAATCACTCCCAATTTGTTTCCCACAACCAAATATATTCCATCAATTAAGAAAACATGTTTTGTTGAGTGGATGAGTGCCAAAATTCGGATCCAAGTGCTTGAGGGAATTTTGTGTATAAATAGAGAGGGTTGTTGTGTTGAAAAACCATCCAAGAATAGCTTGTTCATGTTAGTTTATCAAATTTAAGTTTTGTTGTAATGTTCTTCATGTTCTAGTTTCATTTACTAGGGTTTAGATGAAGCCCTAATCTCATTGGTATGTATTCATATCTTGTATCTTGTTCTTGAAAGTTTAGAATTGTTTAAAGATATAATTTAATCCAAGTTTTTCAACATCTTGCTCTCACAATGTATGCCATGTATCCATTGTAGTTAGAATATCTCTATGTTGATTATGCTACAACTCATGCTTAACCAAATATTGATCTTTAGATTAGTTGTGCTTAATTAGACAATTAATGCTTTGGAGAAATACTTTAGTTGTGATTAAATTATCCATTGGAGAAACACCTTAGTTATACGGTAGACTTGAATCTACTATAAGGACAAGAATAATATTACAAGTTGAATGCATATCATAGGTTATTGGTGGATTTGAATACCCTAGTATCCATATTATCATTGTTTACATATATTGTTATTTGCATCTTTTACTTTTATTATTTCAGTCACTTGAAAATCATATCGTCGTATCGACAAAATCAAACCCCTTTTGGTTACTCTCTGAATAAGGATTTAGAATCAACTTCTACACTCTCCAAGTCTCTGTGGTTCGACCTGTGCTTGCCCTGTGTTGCTTGTCGACACTGTGCACTTGCAGTATACACAATAGTAGGTATCTTTCCGAGCCTACCAAGTTTTTGGCGCCGTTGCCGGGGACTCGGTAGTGGTGTAGTTCATTTTTCATATCCTGTCACTGTTCATAAATTGTCTCCTGGAACTGTAGCATTTTACTGTAGATAAAACGATGTACACAAAGTCACTGTTACTGTAGCATATCCAGGAACACCAAAAAAAAAAAAAAAAAAACGCCCGCCCAGAACAGTCACATAAAACTGTCGCGCTTCAACAACAGTTATTCACTGTGTCACTGTTAAACAACGACAGTTATTCTCTGTGTCGTTCTTAGTGTTCTTTAGAACGACAGTTCTGAAGCGTCTGTTCTTCGTGTTCTTCATCTGTGTACTGTTTCGTAGCAACGATAGTTCATATTATCTTTGTAGTAACGATAGTTCATTCATTATCATATTCATTGTAGCAACGCAACTATTCACTATCAATTTTACACTTTTTTTTTTTTTCTTTTGCTTTAAAACTTCGAAACCCTAACTACCTCTTTTGAGCTCAACAGGTGCCTGAGTAGCTGTTGTAAAGGCGAAGGAAAGGAAGCGGAAGAAGTTTTTATTTTAATAAAAAAAAAAAAAAAAAGAGAGAGTTTATTTTATTTATTTTTAGTTTGTATTAGGATTCCTTTACTCTTGTAATTTTCTTTTTTCTTTTGCACTTTATTTTGGACTTTGGACTTGGACATTCTATTTTTATTTTTTATTTTTAAACCCTACAGAAGGGTATTATTAAATATCAACTGTTTGCAGAGAAGGACGGTGATTACAATATCACCTCGGCCCCTCGGGTTCGTTCATGACATAGGAGTCGTGGCCCGAGTCGACAACAACGGTTCATCCCCCGTCTGGAACGGGAGGTAAGTTTGTCGAAACACTCGCGAATCCCTTGTTAGCGAGTTACTGTATTCCTTCGTTTGCATATATGTTGAGGAATTGAATACGGCTGCTTTATTTTCCTAGTAAAGGGCAAGGACTGGCCATACAAGATAAGGGTTCGGATTTCATCACCGTTCTCTTCTTGCCCGCCTTAGGAAAACAATACCTAACGTGAACCTAAGCATTAAAATTTGAAATAAAACGAGACCTATAAGGTAACGAGCTTAGTAGGAGAGTCGTTCGAAAAATATTGGTTACTCTCTAAGCATACTTCGAAGTTCATGACGGTTTCTGTAAATTGAATGCGTGACTGCGCCGCCTTGGAATGCGGTGAGGCCTTGGGTATCAAAGCTCCTGCAGCTTCCCTCGCCTCTATTCAATTTACTTAAACTCGGATTGATTCCAGAGGAGTTTGCTCAGATTGTAACGAATTCCATTTCGAAGGATTAGAAGCTGGTATAGAAAACAATCTAAGTGGAACCATCATGCTTTTTGTTTGCTAGAAATCAGTAGGTTTTCTGTGGTAGAGTCAGCCTTGTTTGCGATTTCATAGAACTTCCCTTCTGTTTATGATTTTTCTTCTTTTATTTTGTTTTTCTAATGTATGCCCGAGGTAATTAGAGAACGGGCTTGAAAAAAAAAAAAAAAAAAAAAAAAAAAAAAACAATAATGAAAAAAAAATATTGGTATTTTTCAGTGTGTACATCCCAATCTCTGCAACAAGCCTAGTGCTAGTTAGAGATCATGTCAGGATTCTGGTCTGCAGGTGGGGATGGAAACAAATCCATCAGAGAGCTTGCTTACGGGCATGCTTCACATTATGAAACTCCAACAGACCATGATGTCACTAGTTATAGGGATTATTATGGAAATTTTCTGATCCACGAGCATCAATACATGAACCCTAGTAACTACTCACACATGTATCATCCACCACAGGGTGAAAATGAACATCTTTACAGTGCCCAACTCTCACAATCATCACTTTTGGACCAGTTAGAAGCTAGAACTGCAGCTTTAGAAATGCAAATGCATGAATCTGTCGCATATAATTCTTCTAGGCAATCTGAAATCTATGCTTGTACCTTATGTGGAGGCTTAGGCCATCCTGCTGAGAATTGCTATATTTTGCATGATTTTAGGCAATCTAGAGAATATCATGAAAATCCAAAATATGAAATGCCAACAGATTACAAAGCTGATAGTCATTGGGACCATAATCAACCTTTCGAAGGTTGCAATCAGTATTTTATAGACCCTAATGACCCTGCACACATGTATCATCCACCACAGTGGGAAGTTCAACAATTTTGTACTTCTCAATCTGTGGAGGAAAATATCAGACTCATCGAACAAAATAATGCTAGGAGTGTATTGCATGATAAACCATATAGCATTAATTATGAATTTCCTACTGTTGAAGACTCTCATTCCATTGAACAACTTAATGCATTATTAAAAATGAATTTGATTCATTTACAAAATGTAGGAAAGGAGGAATTTCAGGATGAAATATTTGTTTGTCCTAATGAAATAAAATGTGAAAATAGTATGCCTAGTCTTACTTGTGTAGCTGATATTGCATATGAACCTGTTTTAAATGAAGGGACTAGAAATACTACGATTTTAAATAATGAAATGCATTTCTGTGATGATGATGATGTTATGTTAGAAGAATATGTTTTTACTGAAAATATTGTCGAACCTTTGAGTTCAGAGACATTAGGCTTCTCTGCCTCGACCTTAATGGATGATGTTTCTTCTAATGTTCCATATACATGTGATGTGGTTACTAATCTTGAGCCTGTGCAGTTATCCTGTGAAAGAGAGCATGCTACACAAATTGTTTGTGACTTAGAAAATGTTGAATCTTCTGTAGACACCAATGAAACTATGCATGGAAATAACTTTAATGTGTCAGATTCTCTGCCTAAGTCACAATGTGAAGTTTCTTGTGATATTCCTATGCATGAAACTGAAGTTCTAGGGGATGATTGTGAACTGGGGCTTATTGATTTGTTTTATGAGCATGAACATGATGTTGTACTTGTGTCTGACATAGGTAATTTTGAATCTCCTGTCGACACTAATGATCTTATGCATCAAAATATAATTGACGTGTCTGATTCTCTACCTAGGTCACAACATTGTGATGTCTCTTTGGATTTGTCTATGCATGAGAATAAAACTTTGGATGAGCATGATACTTATTTGGGTCTTGATGGATTGTTCTATGAATGTGAGCATCTTTGCGACACTCGGCAAATGATTTAGGAGTTATAGATGTGCCTAATAATGATGTGCCTACCTCCCTGCCCATGTCACAAACTGGTAATCTTGCACCCAACCTAGATTTGGTTTGTAAAGTTATTGTTAAACCTACTTTTCTAAGAGTACCTAATCTAGGATTGGAACTGTGTGCCTCTCAAGTCCTCTTGGACTATTTTGCAGTTAAATATAATACCTTTGATGAGCCACAATTAGAGTTCACTCATGTCTCTCCATCCATCCCGACAAAATCCACTTTGAACTAGATCTTGTGCATGGTGCACCCCTGAAATTGTTAGATTTTGTACCCAAAAATATATCTATTGAAAAATCTAGGTTTGGGGGTAACTCATTCACATATGCAGTCTCACTTGCATTGCTGTCCTGTTATAATTGTGTAAGGCTGTTGATGTTTCCGCACTACGTCTTTTGGGTTGATCCTCAACTTTTTAGATTGTTGGTACATGGTGAGTCATCATTGTATAATCTAGTAGGTAAAATTTTAAATCTTGTTGATATATTTGTGTGCTAACCAAACTTTTTGTCTTGCGCTCATATTATTTGCTTTCAAAGCATTCATTCAATTATGGTTAGCACCACCCTTTCTGCATCGGGTAATCTCTTTCCTTTAAATCTTCTCTACCTTGTTCTCTTGATATGTGTTCTTATCATCTTTTGAAACATTGAGGACAATGTTAGATTTAGGTTTGGGGGTGTGTTTTGCATATAGAGTTTTTAGTCTTTTATTAAAAAAAATCAAATTAGTCTTTTATTAAAAAAAAAAATAATCAAAAATCAAAAATTTTCTGATGACCAGCTGTGTAGCGGGTCTTTTGTAGGATTTTTTTTTAGTCTTTTGCATTTTATTTGTTGTTGTTTTTAGGATGACCAGCTGTGGAGCGGGTCTTTTGTATGTTTTTTTTTTCCTTTGTAGTCTTTTGCATTTTTTTATGACCAGCTGTGTAGCGGGTCTTTTGTAGGATCCTTTGTAGTCTTTTGCATTTTTTTCTTCTTTTCTATGACCAGCTGTGTAGCGGGTCTTTTGTAGGATTTTTTTTTTGTAGTGTTTTGCATATAGATTTTTTTTAGTCTTTTATTAAAAAATAAATAAATCAAAAATCAAATTTTTTGTATGATGACCAGCTGTGTAGAGGGTCTTGTGTTTGGTATTTGATGATCAGCTGTGTAGCGGGTCACTAAAAAAATATGATGATCAGCTGTGTAGCGGGTCTTAAAAAAAATGGTTACAAATTATCAAGGTTCTACGAAATTCCTAAGTTCATCATCTACAGTTGAAGACCGAAGACAGAGACATTTCTATGGATGCTCTGATATTGGAGAAGGGTTTGTGGGTACTTCTTTGGTAGGCCCTCACGAGACTACAACTCGTCCACTAGGGACACCTAGGGGTTTAAAGGCTTAGTGCATACGCTAAATGCATTCGAGAGACCAGCGACAGTGGTATAGTTAGGATTTCTGGATTTCTGTTTCACTTGAGGACAAGTAAAATTCAGGTTTGGGGGTATTTGATGAGTGCCAAATATTGCATATTCATACACCTTTTCATTGGCACTTAACTCATCTTTCGCGCTTCAAAGTCATATATTATCCCAAATTCGGCATTTTTACCATTTTCAAGAATAAATATTTGTAATAATTAATTTTGTGTTTTTAAGTACTAAATAAAGCTTGGAAGAATTGAGAAGACAAAAGAGAAGAAAGTTGGAAGCGTTGCAACCCGCTCGCGCATCAGTGGCAACTTGTTTACAAATTCATGGGATTAAACAACCCATGATCCAAAACCCATGATCCAAAACCCAAGACCCAAATCCATTTCCACCTCACCCCATTGGATTCTTTCCAAAACATCCACCTCACCCCCATTGGATTCTTTCCAAAACATCCACCTCACCCCCATTCTCTCACTCAATCACTCCCAATTTGTTTCCCACAACCAAATATATTCCATCAATTAAGAAAACATGTTTTGTTGAGTGGATGAGTGCCAAAATTCGGATCCAAGTGCTTGAGGGAATTTTGTGTATAAATAGAGAGGGTTGTTGTGTTGAAAAACCATCCAAGAATAGCTTTTTCATGTTAGTTTATCAAATTTAAGTTTTGTTGTAATGTTCTTCGTGTTCTAGTTTCATTTACTAGGGTTTAGATGAAGCCCTAATCTCATTGGTATGTATTCATATCTTGTATCTTGTTCTTGAAAGTTTAGAATTGTTTAAAGATATAATTTAATCCAAGTTTTTCAACATCTTGCTCTCACAATGTATGCCATGTATCCATTGTAGTTAGAATATCTCTATGTTGATTATGCTACAACTCATGCTTAACCAAATATTGATCTTTAGATTAGTTGTGCTTAATTAGACAATTAATGCTTTGGAGAAATACTTTAGTTGTGATTAAATTATCCATTGGAGAAACACCTTAGTTATACGGTAGACTTGAATCTACTATAAGGACAAGAATAATATTACAAGTTGAATGCATATCATAGGTTATTGGTGGATTTGAATACCCTAGTATCCATATTATCATTGTTTACATATATTGTTATTTGCATCTTTTACTTTTATTATTTCAGTCACTTGAAAATCATATCGTCGTATCGACAAAATCAAACCCCTTTTGGTTACTCTCTGAATAAGGATTTAGAATCAACTTCTACACTCTCCAAGTCTCTGTGGTTCGACCTGTGCTTGCCCTGTGTTGCTTGTCGACACTGTGCACTTGCAGTATACACAATAGTAGGTATCTTTCCGAGCCTACCAGGTTGTTAGACTCCCGCTTTTTCAAGGCAAATTACTAACAGATTACTAAATATTGATAGTTGGATCAATATTTGAGCAATTGAGCAAAGTTTCTCAATTCAACGAAAATATTTATTGGTGACGTGACCCAATAAAATATATAAAAATATTTGTAGATTACCATATATTATATGATTAATTCAGATGCTGGTTGTTGAATCAATATAAATTTCTTAGTGTTTGAACTTGCTCAAAATAATGATTTGTTGAGCGTTTGTTCGAAAACCCTAATTTTTGATGAATTGCTCATTATTCGAAGAATTGCTGAAAATAGGTCATGAGCAAAGGAGGGACCGACCACATGATACCATGGAAGTCCATGTGGTGCCCAATTGCTCGAGTGAGCGTGTACCAGGGTTCTCAGTTGGAGAGTTGGTGAAGGAATGATGATTAAGTGTCGGTTTCATCATTTATTGAATTACTGCTGGGTTCAACATTAGGTGATGAAACCTAGGTATGAAAGATGGAACCGACCAAGAGAGAATGGGACCGGCTCTTGGTGGTCACGGGACTAGATGTTGTCCATTTGAGCAATCCCCAGGTTGGTTGGAGAGAGTTTGGGCCCAATACGAGCAATTTAGCAAATTAGGTCAGAATTATGAAAACATGTGGGACCGGTTTTGTGAAAGCCCTAGGAATAACCCTGGTCAGTCATTAGGGAATGTGCGTGTTTCCATGGTGTCTGTGTCTCCGTACTGAGAGTTTCAGTATTTTCGGATGTGCGTTCGAGCAACATTGTGAATTTTCAGAAGAGTTTCATCTTGATTGAAATTCTTGATATTTTTGGAATGAGCATGTATGCTCAATTGATCAATATTTTGTAAATATTAAAGTAAAAATATTTTAATATCCAAAATTTCCGTGAGAGGCTAGCCGGTCATGTGACCATGTTGGCTTTTGAATTTTCATGATTTGAGCAATATTTGAGAAATTATGAAGAAATCATGATTTTTGCCCAAACCAAGGAGTTTCATGAATTCGAGGAAAATAATAATTTTAAAAGACTACGGATTGCAGGGTGTGGGACCGGCCATGGCTAGGGCATGGACGGCCGGCCATGTTACCCGGTCCCGTACTCTTTTTCTTATTTTATAATATTATTTCATGGATCCGTGAAGTTATGGAGAATCCGTGAGTTTTTGTTGAAACAGAGGAGTTTCATGAGTTTAGGGAATACCAATAATTATAAAAAAAAAACTAGGGATTGCAAGGTGTGGGACCGGCCACGGCTAGGGCATGGCCAGCCGGCTATGATGCCCGGTCCTGCACACCTTTCCCTATTTTATAATATTATTATTATTTCATGAATTCGTGAAGTTATGGAGAATCCATGAATTTTGTCGAAACCGATGAGTTTCACGAAATTGAGGAATGCTTATTATAATAGTCTAAGTATTGTAAAGTGTGGGACTGGCCACGGCTTGGGAATGGCCGGTCGGCCATGTTGCCCGGTCCCGCGCACCTTTCCTTGTTTTATAATATTATTTCATGAATCCATGAAATTATGGAGATTCATGAGTTTTGCACAAACAAGGAAAGTTGTTAAATTGAAGGAGTTTTCATGAGTTCATGAAAAATAACAAAAATTGGGAAAAATAATGGGAGAGGCAAGGAACCAGCTAGGGCATGGCCGGCCGGCCGGTGGGCCCAACCCGTGGACGCCTCATATTATTTTATTATTATTTGTTTTCTCCTATTTTGCGTAGGATTCCTCATCTATTCTTATTTTTGAATGCTCGTTCGTGCATCCGGGTGCTCAGTCTGCATCATTGTCAAATACAATTACATCATTTTTATGGGGCTTACTCAGTGATGATCCAGATGCCCGATGGTTGAATATTTATTGCTAATTCATGAAATTCAGTGTAGAATAATTCATGAAACATAACAATAAAATAAGTAGTTATTTATTATCAATTCATAGGATCATTTGTGGATTCGACCATGAATTCAGAATAATAAAACATGCATTACCATTCCATGGGATCGTGGATTCGACCATAGAATCGGAGTAATAAAATTATCTTTTACCATTCCATGAGATTAGCAGTGAATTCGATCATGAAATCAGAGTAATGAGATAATATAAATTGTTATTGCCATTCCATGAGATCAAGTCGTAGATTCGATCATAGAAGCAGAGCAATCGTTATTGCCATTCCATGAGATCAGACCGTGGATTCGACCATGAAATCAGAGCAATTGTTATTGCCATTCCATGGGATCGGGCCGTGGATTCGACCATGGAATCAGAGCAATTGTTATTTCCATTCCATGGGATCGGGCCGTGGATTCGACCATGGAATCAGAGCAATTGTTATTGACATTCCATGGGATCAGGCCGTGGATTCTACCATGGAATCAGATTAATTGTTATTTCCATTCCATAGGATCAGGCCGAGGATTCGACCATGGAATCAGAGCAATAATACATCATTATGGGAATTCAGTGGTCAATGTCACGACAGAATTAATCTATGTGCATAGTGATGAGTGCCAAATATTGCATATTCATACACCTTTTCATTGGCACTTAACTCATCTTTCGCGCTTCAAAGTCATATATTATCCCAAATTCTGCATTTTTACCATTTTCAAGAATAAATATTTGTAATAATTAATTTTGTGTTTTTAAGTACTAAATAAAGCTTGGAAGAATTGAGAAGACAAAAGAGAAGAAAGTTGGAAGTGTTGCAACCCGTTCGCGCATTAGTGGCAACCTGTTTACAATACATGGGATTAAACTACCCATGATCCAAAACCCAAGACCCAAATCCATTTCCACCTCACCACCATTGGATTCTAAAACATCCACCTCACCCCATTGGATTCCAAAACATCCACCTCACCCCATTGGATTCCAAAACATCCACCTCACCACCATTGGATTCCAAAACATCCACCTCAACCCATTGTATTCCAAAACATCCATCAAGTGAGAAAACATGTTTTGTTGAGTAAATAATTTCCAAATTTCGAATCCAAGTGAGAGAGAATTTTTGTGTATAAATAGAGAGGGTTGTTGTGTTGAAAACTCATCCAAGAATAGCTTGTTCATGTTAGTTTATCAAATTTCAATTTTGTTGTAATGTTCTTCATGTTCTAATTTCATTTACTAGGGTTTAGATGAAGCCCTAATCTCATTGGTATGTATTCATATCTTGTATCTTGTTCTTGAAAGTTTAGAATTGTTTAAAGATATAATTTAATCCAAGTTTGTCAACATCTTGCTCTCACAATGTATGCCATGTATCCATTGTAGTTAGAATATCTCTATGTTGATTATGCTACAACTCATGCTTAACCAAATATTGATCTTTAGATTAGTTGTGCTTAATTAGACAATTAATGCTTTGGAGAAATACTTTAGTTGTGATTAAATTATCCATTGGAGAAACACCTTAGTTATACGGTAGACTTGAATCTACTATAAGGACAAGAATAATATTACAAGTTGAATGCATATCATAGGTTATTGGTGGATTTGAATACTCTAGTATCCATATTATCATTGTTTACATATCTTGCTATTTGCATCTTTTACTTTTATTATTTCAGTCACTTGAAAATCATATCGTCGTATCGACAAAATCAAACCCCTTTTGGTTACTCTCTTAATCAGGATTTAGAATCAACTTCTACACTCACCAAGTCTCTGTGGTTCGACCTGTGCTTGCCCTGTGTTGCTTGTCGACACTGTGCACTTGCAGTATACACATAGTTGTAGGTATATTTCCGAGCCTACCAAGTTTTTGGCGCCGTTGCCGGGGATTTGGTAGAAGTGTAGTTCAAGTTTCTGTCTCCTGTCACTGTTCATAAATTGTCTCATGGAACTGTAGCATTTTACTGTAGATAAATGATGTACAGAAGTCGCTGTTACTGTAGCATATTCAGGAACACCAAAAAAAAAAAAAAAAAAAACGCCCGCCCAGAACAGTCGCATAAAACTGTCGCACTTCAACAACAGTTATTCATTGTGTCACTGTTAAACAACGAGCGATTATTATTCTCTGTGTCGTTCTTCGTGTTCTTCAGAACGACAGTTCTGAAGCGTCTGTTCTTCATGTTCTTCATCTGTTACTGTTACTGTAGCAACGATAGCTCACTGTTACTGTTACTGTAGCAACGCACCTATTCACAGTCAATTTTACACTTTTTTTTTTTTTTTTTTTAAAATTTTATTTTGCTTTTGCTTTAAAACTTCGAAACCCTAACTACCTCTTTTGAGCTCAACAGGTGCCTGAGTAGCTGTTGTAAAGGCGAAGGAAAGGAAGCGAAAGAAAGCGGAAGAAGTTTTTATTTTAATAAAAAAAAAAAAAGAGAGTTTATTTTATTTATTTTTAGTTTGTATTAGGATTCCTTTACTCTTGTAATTTTCTTTTTCTTTTGCACTTTATTTTGGACTTTGGACTTGGACATTCTATTTTTATTTTTTATTTTTAAACCCTACGGAAGGGTATTATTAAATATCAACTGTTTGCAGAGAAGGACGGTGATTACAATATCACCTCGGCCCCTCGGGTTCGTTCATGACATATGAGTCGTGGCCCGAGTCGACAACAACGGTTCATCCCCCGCCTGGAACGGGAGGTAAGTTTGTCGAAACACTCGTGAATCCCTTGTTAGCGAGTTACTGTATTCCTTCGGTTGCATATATGTCGAGGACTTGAATACGGATGCTTTTATTTTCCTAGTAAAGGGCAAGAACTGGCCATACAAGATAAGGGATTCGGATTTCATCACCGTTCTCTTCTTGCCCGCCTTAGGAAAACGTTACCAAACGCGAACCTAAGCTTTAAAATTTGGAATAGAACGAGACCTATAGGGTAACGAGCTTAGTAGGAAAGTCGTTTGAAAAATATTGGTTACTCTTTAAGCATACTTCGAAGTTCATGACGGTTTCTGTAAATTGAATGCGTGACTGCACCGCCTTGTATTGTGGTGAGGCCTTGGGTATCAAAGCTCCTGCAGCTTCCCTCGCCTCTATTCAATTTATTTAAACTCAGATTGATTCCAGAGAGGTTTACTCAGATTGTAACGAATTTCCTTTCGAAGGATTAGAAGCTGGTCTAGAAAACAATCTAAGTGGAGCCATCATGCTTTTTGTTTGCTAGAAATCAGTAGGTTTACTGTGGTGGAGTCATCCTTGTTTGCGATTGCATAGAACTTCCCTTCCGTTTATTTCTTCTTTTATTTTGTTTTTCTAATGTATGCCCGAGGTCATTAGAGAACGGGCTTGAAAAAAAAAAAAAATGAAAAAAATATTGGTCTGTTTTCAGTGTGTACCTCCAAATCTCTGCAACAAGCCTAGTGCTAGTTAGAGATCATGTCAGGATTTTGGTCTGCAGGTGAGGATGAAAACAAATTCATTAGAGAGCTTGCTTACAGTCATGATTCATATTACGAGCCTCCCACAGACCATGATGTCAATAGTTATAGGGATATTTATGGACATTTTCACAGTCCTGAGCATCAATACATGGACCCTAATAACTATTCAAATATGTATCATCCACCACAGGGTGAAAATGAACATCTTGACAGTGCCCAACCCTCACAGTCATCATTTTTGGATCAGTTAGAAGCTAAAATCACAGCTTTAGAAATGCAATCTGAAATCTATGCTTGTACCTTATGTGGAGGCTTAGGCCATCCTGCTGAGAATTGCTATATTTTGCATGATTTTAGGCAATCTAGAGAATATCATGAAAATCCAAAATATGAAATGCCAACAGATTACAAAGCTGATAGTCATTGGGACCATAATCAACCTTTCGAAGGTTGCGATCAGTATTTTATAGACCCTAATGACCATGCACACATGTATCATCCACCACAGTGGGAATTTGAACAATTTTGTACTTCTCAATATGTGGAGGAGTGTATTGCATGATAAACCATATAGCATTGATTATGAATTTCCTACTGTTGAAGACTCTCCTTCCATTGAACAACTTAATGCATTTTTAAAAATGAATTTGATTCATTTACAAAATGTAGGAAAGGAGGAATTTCAGGATGAAATATTTGTTCGTCCTAATGAAATAAAATGTGAAAATAGTATGCCTAGTCTTACTTGTGCAGCTGATATTGCATATGAACCTATTTTAAATGAAGGGACTAGAAATACTACGATTTTAAATAAGGAAATGCATTTCTATAATGATGATGATGATGATGTTATGTTAGAAGAATATGTTTTTACTGAAAATATTGTCGAACCTTTGGGTTCAGAGACATTAGGCTTATCTGCCTCGACCTTAATGGATGAAGTTTCTTCTAATGTTCCATTTACATGTGATGTGGTTACTAATCTTGAGCATGTGCAGTTGTCCTGTGAAAGAGAGCATGCTACACAACTTTTTTGTGACTTAGAAAATGTTGAATCTTCTGTAGACACTAATGATACTATACATGAAAATAACTTTGATGTGTCTGATTCTCTGTCTAAGTCACAGTGTGAATTTTCTTGTGATATTCATATGCATGAAACTGAAGTTCTAGGGGATGATTGTGAACTGGGGCTTATTGATTTGTTTTATGAGCATGAGCATGATGTTGTACTTGTGTCTAACATAGGTAATGTTGAATCTCCTGTCAACACTAATGATCTTATGCATAAAAACATAATTGACATGTCGATTCTCTGCCTGGGTCAAATTGTGATGTCTCTTTGGATTTGTCTATACATGAGAATAAAATTTTGGATGAGCATGATACTTATTTGGGTCTTGATGGATTGTTCTATGAATTTGAGCATGCTGCGACACTGGCAAATGATTTAGGAGTTATAGATGTGCCTAATAATGATGTTCCTACCTCCCTGCCCATGTCACAAACTGGTAATCTTGCACCCAACCTAGATTTGGTTTGTAAAGTTATTGTTAAACCTACTTTTCTAAGAGTACCTAATCTAGGATTGGAACTGTGTGCCTCTCAAGTCCTCTTGGACTATTTTGCAGTTAAATATAATACCTTTGATGAGCCACAATTAGAGTTCACTCATGTCTCTCCATCCATCCCTAACAAAATCCACTTTGAACTAGATCTTGTGCATGGTGCAGCCCTGAAATTGTTAGATTTTGTACCCAAAAATATATCTATTGAAAAATCTAGGTTTGGGGGTAACTCATTCACATATGCAGTCTCACTTGCATTGATGTCCTGTTATAATTGTGTATGGCTGTTGATGTTTCCGCACTACGTCTTTTGGGTTGATCCTCAACTTTTTAGATTGTTGGTACATGGTGAGTCATCATTGTATAATCTAGTAGGTAAAATTTTGAATCTTGTTGATATATTTGTGTGCTAACCAAACATTTTGTCTTGCGCTCATATTATTTGCTTTCAAAGCATTCATTCAATTATGGTTAGCACCACCCTTTTTGGCATCTGGTAATCTCTTTCCTTTGAATCTGTTTTGTTCTCATGTTTTGTTGTTTCTGTTATCTTTTGAAACATTGAGGACAATGTTAGATTTAGGTTTGGGGGAGTATTGCAATTTTTGTTGTGTCTTTTATGACCAGCTGTGTAGCGGGTCTTTTATAGGGTCTTTTATAGTCTTTTGCATTTTATTTTTGGTTGTCTTTGTCAAGGCCAGCTGTGTAGCGGGTCTTTTGTAGTTTTTTTTTGTAGTCTATTGCATTTTTTTTATGACCAGCTGTGTAGCGGGTCTTTTGTAGGATCCTTTGTAGTCTTTTGCATTTTTTTTCTTCTTTTCTATGACCAGCTATGTAGCGGGTCTTTTGTAGGATTTTTTTTGTAGTGTTTTGCATATAGATTTTTTAGTCTTTTATTAAAAAATAAATAAATCAAAAATCAATTTTGTTTTTTATAATGACCAGCTGTGTAGCGGGTCTTGTGTTTGGTATCTGATGATCAGCTGTGTAGCGGGTCACTAAAAAAAAATGATGATCAGCTGTGTAGCGGGTCACTAAAAAAATATGATGATCAGCTGTGTAGCGGGTCTTAAAAAAAATGGTTACAAATTATCAAGGTTCTACGAAATTCCGAAGTTCATCATCTACAGTTGAAGACCGAAGACAAAGACATTTCTATGGATGCTCTGATATTGTAGAAGGGTTTGTGGGTACTTCTTTGGTAGCCCCTCACGAGACTACAACTCGTCCACTAGGGACACCTAGGGGTTTAAAGGCTTAGTGCATACGCTAAATGCATTCGAGAGACCAGCGACAGTGGTATAGTTAGGATTTGGATTTTGTTTCACTTGAGGACAAGTAAAATTCAGGTTTGGGGGTATTTGATGAGTGCCAAATATTGCATATTCATACACCTTTTCATTGGCACTTAACTCATCTTTCGCGCTTCAAAGTCATATATTATCCCAAATTCTGCATTTTTACCATTTTCAAGAATAAATATTTGTATTAATTAATTTTGTGTTTTTAAGTACTAAATAAAGCTTGGAAGAATTGAGAAGACAAAAGAGAAGAAAGTTGGAAGTGTTGCAACCCGTTCGCGCATTAGTGGCAACCTGTTTACAATACATGGGATTAAACTACCCATGATCCAAAACCCAAGACCCAAATCCATTTCCACCTCACCACCATTGGATTCTAAAACATCCACCTCACCCCATTGGATTCCAAAACATCCACCTCACCCCATTGGATTCCAAAACATCCACCTCACCACCATTGGATTCCAAAACATCCACCTCAACCCATTGTATTCCAAAACATCCATCAAGTGAGAAAACATGTTTTGTTGAGTAAATAATTTCCAAATTTCGAATCCAAGTGAGAGAGAATTTTTGTGTATAAATAGAGAGGGTTGTTGTGTTGAAAACTCATCCAAGAATAGCTTGTTCATGTTAGTTTATCAAATTTCAATTTTGTTGTAATGTTCTTCATGTTCTAATTTCATTTACTAGGGTTTAGATGAAGCCCTGATCTCATTGGTATGTATTCATATCTTGTATCTTGTTCTTGAAAGTTTAGAATTGTTTAAAGATATAATTTAATCCAAGTTTGTCAACATCTTGCTCTCACAATGTATGCCATGTATCCATTGTAGTTAGAATATCTCTATGTTGATTATGCTACAACTCATGCTTAACCAAATATTGATCTTTAGATTAGTTGTGCTTAATTAGACAATTAATGCTTTGGAGAAATACTTTAGTTGTGATTAAATTATCCATTGGAGAAACACCTTAGTTATACGGTAGACTTGAATCTACTATAAGGACAAGAATAATATTACAAGTTGAATGCATATCATAGGTTATTGGTGGATTTGAATACTCTAGTATCCATATTATCATTGTTTACATATCTTGCTATTTGCATCTTTTACTTTTATTATTTCAGTCACTTGAAAATCATATCGTCGTATCGACAAAATCAAACCCCTTTTGGTTACTCTCTTAATCAGGATTTAGAATCAACTTCTACACTCACCAAGTCTCCGTGGTTCGACCTGTGCTTGCCCTGTGTTGCTTGTCGACACTGTGCACTTGCAGCATACACATAGTTGTAGGTATCTTTCCGAGCCTACCACATAGTCAGGAGACAGCTAATCCTGAGGGTGCTCTCAGACACTACGGAAAACACTCGAGTCTATATACGGTAGCTCTACATAGTCAGGATCAGTGAGTGTCACTGTCCTGGAGGCGCTGTTTCTCTCAATTATACGGAGAACCGCACAATCATTATTCTATGTAGAGGGGAGTTACTCACATGTAGTCAGGGAACAGTGAGTATCACCGACGTCCTGAAGGCGTTAATCCCCTCTCAACAAACAATTATGCAGAAGGACCTCCCAATTCTATTATTCTACATAGAGTGCATGATGAGATGCCAGAGATCGAACGCTCAGCAAGTGGAGGCTTTTTGAAAGACATGTTCACCATGGTTTCGTAAAATATGAATCGTCACCTGCCTGAAGCCGTATCAGAAGCATGCAGTATCATGATTTTACTGATTTGACCCTTGTTGAATATCCACCATCAACACAAGGGTATCTAAGTAACTTAACCACTCATTAGACACCCCTTATCACCCCACACTAGTTAAGGTCATCCATATGTTTTCCCCAATTTTTTTGGGTATGCCCCAAATGATGGTTCTTAAAATTTCTCATGCCCTTTTCCCATCGGCTTAGCAACAACCCAAAAGAGTCAATCCCAGGTCCAAGTTCTTCTCTGAATCGAACCGGGTCAGAGGAGTAGTAACGGAAATCACTGAGTCGACTCACTGTAAATAAAATCCAGCAGAGTCTCATCTGTTTCTGGCTGTTCTCTTGGCCAAATTCTGGCTCTTCCATGCACATTCAGTCAAGCCATTTCAAACAATTCATAACATTCATCTACTTCACAGTTCTTCTATTCACCACCAGTTCCTTCATTTCTTGACTGCAATCCTTCTGCATCCCTAACTGACAGCAGCAACACCATTACTACAACTCCTTTCACTTAGATGCAACCCACTAATCCACCGTCAACTGCAGCTGCACAACCAAACTCACTTCACTTGCTTCAACTCCAATTGCTGCTCACTCATAACTTTCCAGTCCCTGGCATAAACCAGTGCCACAACCAACACCTGAACTGCATATGTACCTTCACCTGTCCTAGCATACATCTATGACAGCTGCATCTCAGACCTGCACTCCATTTTGAACTGCGCCTGTACCCATTGTAATTCTTAGCTGCAACTTCATTAACTACCAACAGCACCACTAGTTCCCTGTAATCATTCTCTCTGGAAAACACCACCTGAGCTGAATTATTTATCGAGCCTTAGCCATTCAACACCCAACTTCAGACCAACAACACCAACACCAACAACTTACACATTTCCTGGTAGCAACAATCGTCATGATAGCACACAACACTACTTTACCACTCTCTTCTTGTTTTTGTGTTCACCGCCTCAGTTTTGAGCCGAACATCTTATCCCTTGCACAACTTCATTCCTCATTTGCATTGTAGATGAAACATCTGCTACAGATTCATGCCTTCACTGCACAACACAATCGAGCACCAACCCATCTGTTATCTATTATCCTGTCAGAACTCCATTTCAGCACAGCTCAATCATCCATTTCGCAGCTTCTTCTCCACCTAATCCATGGCAGAAGCATCACAACATCACCAGAAGCAACTTGCAGGAGCACAATTTTTCTTCCATGTCTCCTCAATTTCTCGCTGCCAAACAACAATCAATTGTAACCAAGAAACAAGCACCAACACTATCATCTTCTCCCCGAGTCTGAATCAAACCCATCCATTCATTTATCATAGCAACCAATCACCAGCTCTCTTTTATATCAGCATCTTCCTACGGCTCAAATCCTCCCTGAACTGCACCACAACCATACAAGTTCACAATCTGATTACCAGGTCTAACCCCATGAACATCATCACCATCTCAGACCCATCTGTATCGATCCATGGCAGCAGCATCTCATCTCTTCCATGTTGCTCTGTAAGCCATTCCACCACTATATTGCCATCAACATTCATTTTCACCATTTCCTGGAAAACAACAGTAGATCCTTCCAATGGCGGAACCAAAGGTGGGCTAGACCTGGCTCTAGCCCCCCCAAATTTTTTAAAATCACTAATTAGTCCTTCATTTCATGTACATTTTATATTAAATCCTCCTAGTTTTAGTGTTTAGCCCCCTTATTTCTAAAACATCCATAATTTAGTCCACCCAAATTTATAAAAATAAATTTTTAGCCCCCCTCAATGTTAAAAATTGGCTCCGCCACTGGATCCACCATTGGCTCCTTCTCTTCATTCCTGCACAGTTCAAGTCCACCACCTCAATGAATCCACAGACAAAACCCCTTCCTGTTCTTCATTCAACAACACCATCACTCTTCCATGTATAACAAAATCCTCATCTGAGTTCATCATTCTCCCTTGTTTCAGTTCAATCCCGAGCCAAAACTCATCCTCCAACCATCCAATTTTCTCTCAATTCGAACCTCATCTCAATTTCATACCCTGCCAACACTACCAGAACTCAAAATCACTCAAACCCATCTCAGTAAACAATCTAGTTCTTCTCGATTCAGTGATCTGAAATCATCAAAACCATTTATCAATTCCTCTGCCAACAACATCTCTCTTTTTCTATGCTCATCAGTCATCACCAATCCCTTGAATTCAACCATTCAATAAATCTTCTTCTCTGTTCAATTGCAGATACAAAACCGTCTCAACCCTCATTGACTTCTCGATCTGAACCTGGTACACAGCCGTAAAAACCCTAGTTGTTCCCTTTCTCGCTGTAATTGATCCATCACAAAATCACCAAAGCTCAATTGTACGTATATCACAACTTATACAGATTCGATCTTCTTCTTTTATCAAGACCCATCTCTCCGATTTTCAGACAAAAGAATGCACAGCCGTTTCTCAATTTCTGTTCTCTAAATTTGAGTAAGGAAATGATTGAAAAATTGACCCCATGAGTTTAGTAATAGATTGGGAACTGAATGAGTCACCCAGTTGCTGGATAAGGGCTAAACAATTACTATTTGACATGTCAGTCTCAGAAAACTGACAGTTCATTCTTCGCTCCTTACGTAACATAGCTTTCTCCAAATATAGCTCGCATGTGAGTTGACCTTTTTGCCTTTTACGCTTCAAATGGATGATTTCTCCTTCTTTTGCTCCAAATGACTCCAAAGTAGTTGAAATCTCAATAACAAACATAAGATACATATTTTACAAGAAAAAAAGAGCAAAGAAAGCATAAACAATAGATATAAATCTAGGTGTTTTACAACACCTGTCATCAAGACATTGTTCATGGTCGTTCATTCATAGAAGAATGTTTTAAGGCATTTTTTTTAATGCTCTTAATTAATAGTCTTGGGGGTTTGTGAAACAACTTTTCGGATTCTGTGTTATTTTGGTTTTATCAAAGTAAAGAAGCCTTAAGCATTTGTATCTTATTCCATGGCTAATCGTATGTTGCTGGTTAAATCGTCTTTTAGAGGTATTGTGTATTGCGCGTGATACGTTTAGTATTGAGAATTCTTGTTGGCATGAGCGGTTCATGCCGACATCAGCAAGAAAAGTCTAATAAATTAGGCAACCATGTCTTTTTTCTCATAAGATGATAATTCTTCATCAACTACTTACAAATTAGGCAAGAAACTCATTTATGTATGATATTAATGAATACTAAGTAAATTTTTCCTCCACCATTATCATCAATCTAAGCATATATTTAATTAATGGAATTAAAGTAACATATACTAAATCAGGTTAAAAATCCCTAAATATCTTCTGTAAGTAGTTTATGTTCAACATCATTTCATTGATCACTGTTTCTAAAAATTCATAATTCGTCTTTAGACATAAGTTGAAGAAACAATATGTACCGTCAATGAATATTAAATCTGAAATCAAACCAATTTGAATTCAAGAATAAAACCCTAAAATAAAGATTGTATAAAATCAATGAAAAACAAATCTAAATTAAGATCATCAACAAGGGAATCCACTTACCAAAATATACTTCCATGAAAACACGACTCCATTAGAAACCATAACGAATTCACAATCTTCATGGTTAGACCAGAGCTCGAGCATGGAAAGGATGACACGATTTAGTCACCTTAGTTTACATCAAGGGTATTATGGGCATTTATGAAAGAACACATTTTCCCTGCACACGTGCGATGGACCAGCGGTAGAGAATTTTGGTTTAAAAACATGATTTTGGACTAGCGAGTAATATGAATTAGATGGGTGGATTACCCATTACGGGTCCTCTTAATAGGATTAGTCAGCAATTCTTACTATTTTGTTAGATTAGATTTATTTTTTCGAAAAGGAGGATTAAACCTCAATCGTTATATAGAACCTCTCCTGTCTCGTTGTTGCGAGGAAGATAGTTGATTACAGTTGCATTCCAGAATTGGAATTCTAAATTGTTTAAAAGGGTTCTAAGATTTTCCCCTATCCAATATTTGGTTATACCAAATCCATCACAATAAGTAACAATATGGGCTGTTTGAGCTTATCAAATCCGTTTTTCAGGATGAAACCTTGCACTTTAAAGTTTATGCAATTGTTAGCACTATAGCAAAAATCTTCAATAATTTTGAATCTAAATTCTCTAGCTTTCACATACATTCCCGCCAACAACTTGAGAATAGGCTCGAAGTTGCTTTGGAAAATGATGTTGTGACTGTTCCATTGTGATGCCCATTGAAAAGAAGCTTCAGCTCCCTTTACTTCAAGCTCTCCTTTAGTTCTGCAATCATCATGCACTCCCCATGTTTCTGTTGGGGTACCTGAAAAGTTTTGAAGAGTCAGACCCATTCTAGAAGGAATAGTAGGGCTCACCATCATTATTGAAATTGCGATGTTTATAGTTACTGACATGAATTTCTTATCGGCATCAGGATCATCTGTTGTTATCATTAAGTTATCATTAAGGATCATCTATTAGATGAGATACGGACCATTGGAGTTGCTCCAACAAAACGGTTAAGTTGTGTAACCGTATTTTCCACTCAATTCCCTTCCCAAACCGAACCAGTTTATCCGGAACCACATCCCTCCACCGAAATACAAAAAAATGACCGTAAACTATTGATAAACCCTTACTTGTTAATGATAATTTCCTGATCCGTTACGCCACTGAATTTACTCGCGCTTGATTGCGAGTGAAGCTAAAATCCCCCTCCTTTCTGTTAATATATAACGGACTAAATCATTTTCAATACCAATGATTGGCTATTATCTTGTGCATGAGTGCACGAGATAACAAAACCCTTAAAAATTTAATTCATTTTCTCCGACTTCCTCACATCCCCGTCTGAACAAAAACAAAAAAAACTTAGCAAAAACCCTAATTTGACACTTTCGTTACACAAACTACAAAAAGTAAAAACCCTAAACTGAAAAAACAATTTTTGAGAAATCATCATTCAATTTTGATACTTTTTTCTGAATCGTTTTTGTGGTGATTTAAGCGAGCCGAGGAGAAATGCGCAGTTGCTTTCATGAAGTTTAGTTACTACAGAAGTTTTGGTCTTTTAAGCAGGATTTCATTCAAAATAGATCCGCTAGAAGTTTAATTTTTACTGTTTTGAAAGGAAAAAGAAAATGAAATACTCAGTTATACTAGGATTCTACTTTTAATCAAATAACATTGTGATTACTGAGGGTTTGTAATTTATGTATTAGTGTATTACCCAAATTTCGATTGTGCTAACTGTTTCAATAGTTGGTTTGGGGAAAAAGACTTATCAAATTCTGTTACTGTTGTATAGTTGGTCCTGTGTTGAAATTAGGGTCACTTGTGCAGTTCAGTTTGACATACTCTATAATCTGGATTTTCTCTTGAAGATTATATCATTGGAACTTCGTTAAGAGGAGACTTAGTGCGGGTACTCTCCTAGTTTATCTATTTAGGGTAGTATTCGATTGGTCATTGCATGGGTGATCATGAGCACTGGGCACAGCCTAGTGGTGTTATGCCCAATGGCCTTCTGCCCGATACTGTTTGTTCGGTTACTAGATTCCTTGATACAGAAAGATGGTCCGTAGCTGAAAAGAGAACCGAAGAATTAATTAATTGCATTCAACCCAACAAGCCCTCTGAAGAACGTAGAAATGCTGTTGCAGACTATGTTCAGAGGCTTATCTTGAAATGCTTTTCCTGCAAGGTAGTCCTATCTTCCCACACTCATAGAATCTGCAGGTTATATACGAGTGTTTTGGATATTTATAGGTTGCTAGGATAATGCTGGGAATGCAAAATTTCAAAGAATAAAATGTGAGTTTTGTCTTGAGGCATCACTTTATGTATATTGGATCATCATGAGTTGTGCCAAATTGTCTCTATCATGCTGTAGAGATCAGTTGATTTGTATTTTAAGTTAATTTTGGACTAGATGCTTCATATTGGATGTTAAAGCTAAGGGATTATATATTCTCTTGGTTCCAAAATTAACTCGTCAAGTATTTACTAGTCATCCTGTTTCTATACTTGGATACACTTCACTAAGAAAGATATTGCATTGTCTTTTTTAATGATAACCATGTCTATAACATACCCGTGTTACACATTCTGAAAATATTTAGGGTACATTTTTTCTTCTTTTCTCAGTGGAGCACTTTTTCTGACAGATGGTGTGTATCATGTCAAATTATTTCAGGTTTTTATGTTTGGGTCTGTTCCTCTTAAGACCTACTTACCAGATGGGGACATTGACCTGACAACATTTAGTGAGGATGAAACTTTGAAGGATACTTGGGCTAATGAGGTCCGCAATATACTCGAGACTGAAGAAAAGAGTGCGACGGCTGAATTTCGTGTGAAGGAAGTGCAATACATACAGGCAGAAGTATGTTCTTTACTCCTAACACCTCTTAAGCGCTTCACGCATTTTATGTGTTAGTATCTTTTTTTTCTTGGCTTATTTCAAACCCATGCCTTACAAGAAAAAGAAATAGAAAAAGGTGCGACCTGATTAGAGTTGCACTGTGCAGCATGTTCCATATTAGTATGTTTTGAGGTTGCTTGGAATTTCTGATATGTGGGTTGGCGAGGAGCAAAGTTTTATAATAAGTTGGTATATACTGTTGTGGCCACTCTTCAAACCGTGCATACTGAATTATAGACTTATTTTGTACCGGGTAACTCTCAAAAATGCTCGTCTCTGTTCTAGACATTATAACTACTCTGGTATTTGCATCCTGCACCTGATTTGGACTCCTGTGGTGCTGTTTTTCATGCGGCTGTTACCGTTACATAATAGTGTCGATCTGTGGTTTCCATTGCCCTTTGTGGTATATACTGAATCGTTTTTATGTCTCATCCATTTGCAGGTGAAGATAATCAAGTGTCTTGTAGAAAATATTGTAGTAGACATATCCTTTAACCAGCTTGGCGGGATGTGCACTCTTTGTTTTCTTGAGGAGGTAAGGGTATCTGACATCTTGAGCAAACCAACTCCATAATGTTTACTTTTGCCTTGCTTTTCTGCTAAGAAATATATGTGTTTATGTAGGTTGATTATTTAATTAAGCGAAGTCATATATTCAAGCGCAGCATCATTCTGATAAAAGCTTGGTGTTACTATGAAAGTCGTATATTGGGAGCTCATCATGGTCTTATTTCTACTTATGCACTTGAAACATTAGTTCTCTACATATTTCATGTCTTCAACAATTCCTTCGCAGGACCGCTTGAGGTTGTTATGGATTTCTCCTTTTCTCTCTAATTACTTATGGTGGACAGTCGTAGCTCAATGTTTCTTACTTTTTGTTTTTATGTTCAGGTCCTTTACCGGTTTCTAGAGTTTTTCAGTAACTTTGACTGGGACAATTTTTGTGTTAGCCTTTGGGGTCCAGTTCCAATTTGTAGACTTGCGGATATGACAGGTAATAACTTTTGATTATTTCTTTTCAGTTAATTGGCCCACATTAGGAAAAACCTTCCTTATGATAATTATCTAATGAGTGTGTCTGATGTTGATAGTGCAACGTATTGCAGCGGAACCTCCTCGAAGGGATACTGAAGACTTGTTGCTCAGTAAATTATTTGATGCTTGTAGTTCTGTATACTCTGTGGGGGGTCAAGATAATCAGGGTCAACCCTTCGTGTCTAAACATTTCAACGTTATTGATCCTCTACGAGTAAACAACAACCTTGGACGAAGTGTTAGTAAAGGTATTCAAGATGCCCTGGCATTCTCACAACACTCAATTTTTTTCAACTCGCCGTTGAAGCTTCTTTCCAGTCTTAGCATAATATGATACTTTAGATTCCATTGTTATTTATTAGAAAACAGAAAGACCCACTGCTAGATAGGGTCCAGGTCAGTGTTTTAAAAATAGGTATGTCTCGTGACTTTGAGGACCTCTTACATGTAGCAACCGTTTTAATGCCTGCTATATCCGTCTTACACAAACTTTTTTTTTTTTTTGGCTCTGTTGATATTCTTTCTATCCTTCTATTAAAAAAAATAAGAGCTGTATTACACAGCTAAGAAACATATTTTTACTCTGCGGCTTTATTAGTCCAGGTTATTGATTTTCTTGTCAGCTCAGGTATATTCACTCTTTGACTATTATAGTACTACTATTCTTTATTATCAGAAACAGAACATAATTAAATCTATGAAGAAGCCGAGAGCAAGGTTGAGATGGCATGGGAAAGTTTCAACATGTGATTCTAGCTTAATCTCTCTAAATAGCAAGTGTGTGACAGTTAAAGCAATCCTATCGTCGTTTGTGTCCATAAAAGTTTCTGTTCGAGCAACAGCTCGGAGAATTATTTCTACCAAGCTTTTGTTTTTTTTTTCTTCATGAGATGATTATAGACAAAAAACCAGTATATGATACAAAAAAAAATGAAAGCTTTCAAATAAATTATTATGTTCTGAAGTTTTAGTGTCCGTGATGTTAACCGAAGAACATGATGAATTCTAAAAGTTGAATCACGTATCGCAGTAGAAGTTTATACAAGTGAAACAACTCATTTATCCGTTGAACTAGATTTGGATACAGTGAAGGAGTTGATGTGTTAAACCTGGCAATCTATAACTTTAGAAACTAATCTGATAGAAAAAATATAATGTTTTAGTTTTATTCATTCTCTGCTGTGTTGGGTCATGAACGCAACATTAACAAATATTTGCTTGACCAAGTAGTTAGATAATCACAACTGCATTCCATTATTATAAATTTCTTTCTTTTCTTTCAGGTAATTTTTTTCGCATTCGTAGTGCCTTCGCGTTTGGGGCGAAAAGGTTGGCCAGACTTCTCGACTGCCCAAAAGAGAATGTAATATTTGAAGTAAATATGTTCTTTATGAACACATGGGGGAGACATGGTAGTCGGCACCGCCCGGATGCACCTAATGCTGATATGGTTTGCTTGCAACCGTCAATTCCTGATCATGTAATTGGATCTGAGAATTTAAAACATCCTGTGAGCAGCAAGAAAAAGATCGAGGAGTCTCCTGGCAGTCCAGCCCCAGAAAGAGTATCTAGGACCAATAACTTTTCTGCAACTTCTCGTACTGGTCGGAAAAGAATTTCTAATCTAAACACTTCCAGGGTTACTGAGCATTTGGCGAAGAATGTTATCCCTGGTGAAGTCGTGGGTCACCGAAAAATTATACCAAATCGCTTGGCGGATGAGGTGCAAAACACATTCCATTTTGTGAGGACACATTCTAGCCCTGAGCTAACAGACACATCAACTGAGGTTTCCAGAGGAAGACATTACAAGGTGCCAGAAATGAGGAGAAAACAGATTACTCCAAAGGCAGAATATACAAGGAGAAAAAATGTGGAAGTTCCAGGAACTCATAGTGCTAAATTTGTAACTGAAAATTCCTCATCTTTGAGGAGCATCCCATCTCATCAAAGCCTTGATGTAGCTAGTGAAAACAAGTATTATGGTGAAGTTGGTTTTGGTTCCAGCGGAGAAGAGCTTGCTTCTGTAGCTGATATGAGAGAGATGCGTCAGGAGGCGCAAAACATGGTGAACATGATGGCATCAACAAGACTACATAGTCTTCCCAGCCATATGCAGTATCCTATGAATTTAGCTTCTCCACACTTACCTTGTCCACTTTCACCTTCTGTTCTAGCATCAGTTGGTTATGCTAGTAGGAACTTGATGAGTATGATTCCGGCAGATATGCCTTTGGCTGACCCTCTTCAGGGAAGTACCCCATTTCCTCATACTAAGGTGTCATCGCCATCATCCAGATACTGCCCTACAGTTGAGTTAGCCTCAGATCAAGATGCTGCTAGTTCTGTTAGAGGTTTGGGTGCAGGTGATGGAGCTTTCCAGGTAATGCAGTCTGATGACTCAATGTCACATAACTTTGTTTCTTTAACTCGAGTGAGTAGCTCTGGCAGTTCAATAGGGAAAGGTCGCCACAAGTTTGCCAAAGAAAGCAAAAATCGAAATGTTTCTCACCAGAATAAGTATGATAGAGGAAATGAGGCTCATAGTCCAGATAGATATGTGAGTATGAGATCCTTACCTACTTCAGAACCAGGTTCCTCAAGAAGCAAAACATCTTCAGAAAGTTCCTGGGATGGATCATCTGCCAAAGTCTCTAAATCATCTAGGGATAAACGGGGAAGAAGAATCACTCCTGTAGATTCGTGCACCGCATATGATAAAGACAAAAACAGGTGGTCGTATGATGATGCGTCAGTAGATAACAGTGTTTCACAGGCAGATGCAGACAGCAAAGACTGCATTCAGCAAACTGAAATGGTTGAAAGAAGTATCCGGTCCACATCAGTAGCTTCTTTGCATTCTCAGACCCACCAACTGCCTAGCTATGAAACATCAAGTATGAGTGGATCGGACTCAATGATACCTTTATCTCCTATGCTTGTGGGTACTGGTTCACGACAAAGAACAATGGAAAATTCAGGGATGGTACCCTTCGCATTTTATCTTGCAGGGCCCCCTGTTCCGTTCCTAACTATGCTTCCTATGTACAATGTGCCTATAGGGGCTGAAACTAGTGAAAGATCCAGTAGCAATTTAGAGGGGGAGGACGGATCAGATGATCATAGTCATACAAACCAGTCAGACCAGAACTTTGACTCTGTAGAGTCCCGTGGTGAGTCTGAGATATTCAGTAGCCGTGATTCAAGTAGGGATGGTTCTTTAACAGAACATCCTGAGGAGCACAGATCTGACATTCTGAAAAGTGACTTCACTAGTCATTGGGAAAATCTTCAGTTTGCACGGTTGTGCCAAGATTCAAGGTATCAAGGTCCTTTGGTTTATCCTTCCCCTGCTATGGTACCACCAATGTATTTACAGGGCCATTTCCCCTGGGATGGTCCAGGAAGACCTCTTTCGCCTAATGGAGACCTTCTCACTCAGTTTACAAGTTACGGCCCTCGTCTCGTTCCCGTTTCTCAGTTTCAACCTGGTTCTCAAAGATCAAATGGTGTTTATCAGTGTTATGGTGATGAAAGCCCTAGATTCCATGGGGGAACTGGAACCTACCTGCCAAATCGTGTAAGATAACTTTTCATAAGAACTTGTTACTTTGCACGTTGTTTACCTTCTATACATGTGAAGGAAGGCTGTATAAGCTGGCATCTTGTTTCCTTATATAGAATGCGGGAAGGTAGTAGCAGTAGTAGTAGGCTGATGAATCTTTGTTTTTAAATTTCAGAAGGTTCCTTTCAGGGAACGACAATCTTCAAGTATTAGAAACCATAAATTGAGCAATGACAATTATGACCGCAATGAGCACCACAAAGAAAGGGAGGGAACTTGGAATACGGGCTTTAGACAGCGAACTGCTGGGCGAAATAATGGTCTCAGTGATAAGTCTAGCACAAGGTTAGATCGCTTGGCAGCAAATGAGAACCAAGCTGATTATAGAACGTTTGACTCATATAGGCATGAATCTTTCTCCTCATATCAGACCCAGAATGGTTCATTTCGCCCCCCAACTTCTATTCGTAGCAACTACGGCATGTACCCAATGGTGAGCATAAACTCAAATGGCGTTTCACCCACTGGACCTGCTGGTCCATCTGTGGTTATGTTGTACTCTTATGATCAAAATGTTGGTTATAGTTCGCCTGCAGAGCGTGTTGAGTTTGGTTCTGTTAGGCAAGGTAGTTTTTCATGTGTGGATGAAGTTTCACAGGAAGTTGAAGTAGGCCCAGCAAGGTTTATGTATGAAAGACCGCGGATTCAAGGCGGTTCATGTGCTCAATCCTCTCCGGACGAGCCCTCTTCTCCCCAATCTGAAAGGTAATATCAAATATGTCTCTCATTTCCCCTGAAATAAAATGCTAGGTAACTATTTGTTGTCATTTGAATAGAATTTGATGAAGGAAACTAGTGTACGTTTTTTCCGAAAAGTTGTGTTTATTAGCTTCCAATATTTGTTTAAAGTTACTTATTTTCAGAATTAGAAATAACAGAAGGAATAGACCTGTGATACTAGGAAAAATAGTGTTCTTAAAGATTTGTAGGTAGATTCTGATACACTTTTAAGGTTTTAACTTCGACTTCTTAGCCGTAGCTGAGTGAGAGCCTTTGTTGTGATAATGTTGATGGTGTAGGCTCGATGGTTTTGCTCTAGTTTGAGCCGTGTCTTTGGTTCTCGTTTATGCTAGTTCTGGTTGGGCAATGGAATCAACGGCTCTTGTTCTAGCTGGTATACTGCACGTGTTTTACTCTTTCTCGACATGCTTATCGATGATTTTCTTTTTGCAGTCCACCTCATTTGCTTATTCTCCATGTATTGTTGCCACACATAGAAAATTCGTATATAGTCAGACTTAAACTTGCCATCTCAGCTGGATTTCTTTAGGCATTTCTCTGTCTTCTGTTAATTTTCTATTTTTTCACCTGATATTTTTTGTTAATGTTATACAGAAGGAATTAAATATCTTGCGGGTATCAGTGGCTAAAATGAAAATTAGTCGGGTACAGAGACATCTGCTCCTTGTTGTCTCCAAGTCAAAGATGATTATAAACATCAAGCATGTCCTAGTTACCAGTGGTTGTTCCTTCCTTCACTCTTAGCTGAGAGATCTGTTGCTCCAGAGGTATCCATATACTTCATTCCTGTAAGTGAACATGTTGACCATGTTAATGTAGTCATTGTTGTACACTAAGATAAATGGTCGCATAATCCTAATAGTAGGATATATAGAAGAGGGGTAATTTAAAGGAGGTATTAGTGGGTTTCTTATTGCTCAGGTTCTTTACCTGATATAGAAACCTTCTCAGATTCAGAACATAGTCACTTAACAGTTATCTAGAAAGCACTTTTGATAGATAATTCTTTTTTACTTGGAACAACTAAGTTTTTGATTTTTTTATTCTTCCAACAGAGGCTATCTTGTCTTTGCTTAACTGTAGCTCATTAATGTCAAAAGTTCAGTTAGAATCAAACAGTTCAATTGTTCCACCCTGGTGATTTGCACGCTTAACCTTCTGAAATGCAGCAGTATGACTTCGAGAATTTTCCACATTGCTGTCATGCATACCCATCTTTTAAAAAAAATTAAGTTCTCTTTCTACATGAGCTTATTCCTGTCTTACTATATTTTCTACTAGAGCATGCCAAGGTATCTACACTATGCTCCCTTCTTTACTAGATGCAAAGATCAAAAAGCACATGTCGGGCAGGTAAAGATAACTGGGTTAAGGGTTTAGTCTTGTTGACTCTGACTTTGTTTTATGTATTGATGGCCACATAAGCTTTTTCCAGCAAGGTTCTTATCCATCTATGGTCTCCACTTTTAGCGCTTAGAAGAAACCTATTACCTCAGGTCTTGAAGAAGGGTGGGAAATTCTCTTGTTCAGGGATACTGGGCGGATTCCAGACCACAACTTGTGGATCTCCATTCCATCTATGCAATTAATGGAAAAGTGGCTAAGCTCTAGGCAGGAAGGTGATAATCTTCAATGAATTTGCGGGCCCCCTAAAAACTGGGATTTCTTCTTGTTGCTTCTTTAGTTTTATTTTTGAAGGCTGTTTATTCTCAGAAGACTTGCGCACATCAGGTGAGAAAATTTTCCGCACCATTTTTGAAAAAAAACTCATCTTGTTAGAAACCATAATGAAAGATAAAGTTATTTTGGGTAGTTTGAGTGTTAATTTTATGTACTTGGTTGCAAAACTTTATGTTTGTTTTTTATACTCTGTAGGGCACTGTCTACTGTTCACAGGAGAAGTCTTTGTCTTACTATTGGGAGGGTTCATTGTTAGCTAGTGACTTATCAGATGGGAATCTGTATTTTCCGGAACATTGTTTCTCCGACTTTTGAGCCTCTTTGACTACTGGGAATGATGTGGGAAGATATTAAGCGATGTGAGTTGGAACTGCGAAGAGGAGAAATGTTATGCGCTCGCCAGTGTCATTTTTTTTTTTTGGACCTTTAAAAATTATGTCCACACCCAATGAGAACTTTCATCCTAGAGTTGTGCATAATGATATTACCGTCTCCGAACTTCGAATCTTTGTGTAAAACCTAGATCACATTCGACCTAGATGGGTAAGTTGTTCCACAATCATCTGAAAAGAAGAAGATGGGTAGCATGTGCTACGGAAGGTTTCTTGATTTTGTTCAGTTAAGAATGGTGACGTTAACATCTTACGAGAGTATTGCTCGGGATGTTGTTTTATCTTGCTTTTTTCCGGAAAAAAGTCTACGAGACATCATGCAGTTCTTTTTGAACATCTCAAATTTGAATTTCAAGAAGCTTGTAAAATCTCTTATTTGATTAAGAGATAGTATAATGTCCATAGTACCATCCACATAGATAGTTATAATTCCAAATGAGTATACCGACCGAAGGGCCCGTAGTGAGGGAGTCCCTTTTATGACCACTTTTTTGTTAAATGAAGAGTAACGTAAATATTCAATTTCATAAAAAGATTGAGAAAGAATATTCCTTGCAGATTCCCGTCACATTTTCAGTAGACAAGATTATCCTTCTCTTTTAGTCCAATTACTATAACTCTTTGAGTATCATACTTTTCAGGGGTATAATTAGAAAGTCAACTTTAATATAACATATATAAAAATCTGTGCCTTAGAATTTTACAAATTTTATCTCGTTGGAAAGGTTGTAAAAAAATCTACGCAACGAACACAAACAACAATATCAAATTTAAACTCTATCTTCAGATTCTTTTTCGATCGGCCCTTCCACCGTGGCAACGGTTATACTAGTTATAGTTCTCCACCTCATTGAGTAAAAAACCTGTGGAACATGCATGGTTATTTGTCCAAATCTGCCTGATTATTTCACTTCATAAGTGAGCATTCCAATCTAATTGCAAATACAATGCACTCCGTGGTTTATTTGATTTGAGAGACGAAAGGCACGTGCACTTTTTGTAAATATGTTCATCCTTTAATCCTTACAGTGCTGCATTTCAAATCCTAAGCATTGCGCTTTTGGACAAATAACCATGCATGTTTCAATTTCAAACCCAGGGAAGCAATTTGGATAACTCGGTTTATGCTGAATTGTGATTTTAGTTTTGCTTATCGGGAAGCTAATGAGGTGGAGAACCTTTTTTTTGTTTTTTACTCAATGAGGTGGAGAACTAAAATGATGTAAATGTCTCTATTTTTCTAGTTAATAATAAAGAAAAACACAAGCACAATCAATAAAATCCTCTTCTCATTAAAACGGAGAACTTGAGAGGGTCAAGAAACTGCCATTTCGAAAATTGGTTTATCAAGGAGATATTGTAATATAAACAACTTCGCAAGAACAAATATAAAATCAATATATCAAGCATTTTCACTACACATAATGTGAAGTTCGTGTATCACAAAAATAGAAATGTAACAAAATATGAAAGTTGAGAATGGGAACATAAAGAATTCAGGTGGTGACGATCCGCTAGAAACTTGCCTTTATCTCTTCATTTAATAAGATCTAAGACCTGGAACATTTTTTAATCCCATCTTGCCAAGGACGACCTTTCGGATGGCTGGAGGAGTATCAAGTCCCATACTCCTGCTGAACTCATTTGCACGCTCAACCAGCTTGCATTTATCACGGCCCACTGTCTTATTTCCGTTGTAGTACCCAAGCCATGCTTGGTATGCTGCCTCTTTACTTTTCATATCTATCCGGGACACCGCCTGTTCTACCTGCTCAGACTCGAATTTATTAGTACACTAATACCCAAGGAAAAAAAAAAAATCTCTGCTCAGAAACCTGATGTCAAGTTGAACACCAAATGAGGTGTTAGGGGTTCATGCTCTACTAACATGCCTATGTTAGAGCAACGCCCAATTGCCCGTAATGTGATGGATGTTTTAGATGGAAAATCCAAAATCTGAGACACAAAATCCTGGTTGACTGAAATCAAGGACTCTAGTCACTCTAACTGGACTTGCAGCCTGCAATGGACATTTGGTGTTTAGCACTCATTTCCGCAAGAGAATGTAGTAGAAACACCAATGAGATGGTAGTATTAATCATAAAATTTCTCGTGATAAGTCGAAATGCTTTTATAGTCATCTTTTTTATTCTTCTAGGGTGCATTGCCTTTGCAAACAAACTTCAAAAGTGGAACTTAAGAGGGCCACATTTCAGTCATCCCACAACCAAAAAAATTGCTGTAAAACAATCCTACGCAAAAATTCCCCAAAATTTCAAATTTGTATCGATTACCATTGTTACCATTCTATATCTGAAACATAACTAGGATATACATACTCACTTTTTTCTTTGAGTCGGGATCAACCAATGTCACTGAAGCTTTTATTAATGATAAATCTCTCAAATTAGATAAGAAGAATTCCTCCCAAGGAGCCAGCAGCAGTATTCCCTGCCCTTGTTTACCTTTGCGACCTGTCCGACCAAGTCGATGTATGTACTGCTGTTTATCAGAGGGTAATCCAACCTGCAGTCAGGCTAAGCTGCTTAGTAAAAGTTACAAGATGGCACTGAATAATAGGGACAAAATATTGATTCAAGAAGCAGTGCTTATAGAACAAATAACAAAGATAATCACCTCATATCTATTCAAAATTTTGAGATTGACTCAATGGACAAAGCACATAATAACATGAAAGACACATGACAACTACCTAATCAAATTAGTACCTAATGTTAACCGATTCACATAGTATCAGTTTAACAAAATACGAAGATTCAACAGTCTTTGCATCAGTGGATAATATCAAATCTAAAGCTTTTCTATTTTAAGTATATTCAGCACCGGTTGGCGGTTACACTTAAACCTACTAAATTCTTTAGCAGATCTGGGGTCGACTTGCATGCAATCTAGATAAATATAACACTACCACGTTCAGTCACTCGGAAAAGTCCAAGATTTTGGATACCTTTACACATTACTTAAGCTTCTTCACAATAAGCGGATGCAATACCTGTATTACTAGAGTAACATCAGGATAGTCTACTCCACGTGCAGAAACATCAGATGTCACAAGAATAAGTCCTGTTGACTTTCGGAACTCATCAGACACCCTTGTTCTATAGCTCTGGGCCTTCCTCGAGTGAATCTCGCGTACATTCAATTTAAGGTCAGAAAGGAGTTCAGCTACAAGCTTTGTGACCATTGCAGTAGTGCAAAATACAAGAACCTGCAATTTCCTCGAACAGTAATTCATTTGAGAACTAAAAATAAATAAAAAAGGGTTACAAGACATAACAGCAGCTCACACATCAAATAACCATGTTACCATAATATATACCCTTCATAAATATAAAAATAAAATAGCAAAAAGGTTTCTTGAAAACCCAAAGTATTTCGCCCAGGAAATTAAGGACCTGAGACTGAACTACAGAGGAAAAAAAAACTGGAAATCATTCATACATACCTTATAATTAACATCATCAGCAATATGATCTTTTAGAAGTTTATATATAACTGAAAAGTGTTCGCTGAGTGGAGCAGTTAGATGGGTCTGTCTAACCTGAAACAATCACAAACAAATTCAAATAACTATAATCAAAACGGTTATATCACAAACAGAAAAGGGAATAGATATCTTACTTGCGAGTGTGTCTCCTCGCTACCTTCATAAACAGTGTCGATGTATTCGTGATCACTTTTTAAAGCTATGTGACAGATATTATGAACCTGTTAGCCAAATAACACTTTATGAATTTTGTCACAAGTCATTTTTATATAAGATACGTTAAGTCGTAATGATAGAATGAAACCTCTTTTGGAACAGTGGCAGAAAATAGAAGTGTTTGCCGCTGTTTTGGTACAGAAGCAACAATCTTTTCGATGTCCTTTTGGAATCCCATACCTAATAATTGGTCAGCTTCATCAAGAACAAGCACTTTCACACCCATCAAGCGAGTAGCAAATCCAGGTGTAGTCACAGTATGGTCTTTAAGCCTTCCAGGTGTCGCAATAAGAATCTAAAGAGGAGAGACCAGGTGTGGTGAATAAATTACACAAGAATCAAGTTTTCACTTCAGCAGTTATTTTATCTTTACTGTACTGTACTGAATAAGTTCCATGAGAGGACATTAACCAAGTTATTCTAATTAGGAGTAAAAACTGTACTGTAGGAGTACACGTGGCGTCAGCAGATTATAAGGAGTTCAGTCCTAGCATTCAAACTTAGACGGATCCTACCCGAGAAACCAGCTATATGAAGATTTTGACAGAAGGATGCTCGTAGGATCTAACTTATGCTGAAGAGTTTCCCTGGAAAACAACTGTATATTCTGGATAGTCATAACTAATTTTACATGCTATAAATCCTTTTTGAATGAAGAATTTACCTGGCAAGGCTTTCCCAACAAACGTTTCCGCTCTGTATCTTGGCTTGTGCCTCCAATTACAACTTGAGCACTGATAGAAGGATGATGCTTAAGCAATTTCATAGCCTCTGCAGCAACTTGGCATGCCAGTTCTCTTGTTGGGCATATAATAAGCACACTAATAGGAAACTCTTTTCTATTACAACCCACTGAAGTTGACTTTAAGATGTTCTCAATTGCTGGAAGCTGAAATTTGATATTTTAAAAATAAGATGAGAATAAAAATAAGACTCTGTGATGTCTCAGATCTTGAGCCTGGATACAAAAGTTGAGAATCTCATCGAGATCAAAAAGGTCAAGTTCAATACCAAAAATGCTACAGTTTTTCCAGTGCCTGTCCTTGCCTTGGCTAATACATCCTTACCTGCAACACATAATAGACCCCAATTAGAAATAGAAGAAACTTGGAGGTGAGATAAAAGTGGCACTGATGGAGAAAATCTCATTTGCACCTGGTCTTCCAAACCTATCAGGTCAACTAAGTTGAGATTATATACATTCGAAGGAGGTCCAAGAATATGGTAGGTTTGAGAATCGTGAATTACTGACTGAAGAATGTGGTAGGTCCAAGCAAAACATATAAACACAGCCGTGTCTAGGTCGTCAGTTACTAAGCATATATAACCACAGAAGCTTATGCACTTGTTCATCGAGAACCTTTAAAAAACAAATGAATCTCTCCATAAAGCTGCACAAATTGCTTAAGAAGTTGAGATTCATTGTTATAAGCCAGAGATGTTAATTAAAAATAACCTTTAAGAATGGCAGGAAGAGTTGCCTCCTGCACAGTAGTCATTCTCTCGTATCCCATATCCTTTATTCCCTTCAACGACAAGGGAGAAATTGGGCACTGATCAAATCTACAAACATCCAAAAAAAAAGCGAAGGATCAGCAATAAAAGCATCAACGGAATTCAAATATAGACAGTAAAACAATTTTTCATCATATATTAGTAAGTTTTTCTTTTCATCAAATGAAAATGAGATTCATAGTTAGAACAAATACATTACCTAGTCTGACTCAGGTGAGAATCATTTCCACTTGATAATTTTGGATTTGTCTTGGCATCATTTTCTTTGCCTAATTCACTCAATAAATTTCCAAAGACAGGAATTTCATCCATTTTAATGTCTGGTATTTTTTGAGAAGCTATTTGTTGTTTCTGTAGATTCCCATCTACCTGAGCACTCTCCATACTGGAGCTAAAAGTCTTCTTCTTATTTCTCCTCTTCATGTTCTTCTTTGTAGCAGGGGTATTAACACTAACTTTAGATACCTTCGATTTATTAACAAGTTCACCCACTGCAGATCTTTTCATTTCCTTTTTTTTTGTTGTTGCTAGGGTTCCACAGAGACAGAGAGGAAGTAACGTTTTGGGGTTTAGGGTTTTAATCTTTTGGCTACAGCAACTGGTTCGGGAAGGGGTTTTATTAAGATTTTTCTTTCTTTCTTTCCTTCTTTCTTTTTTTTTTTTTTTTTTTTTTTTTGCTAGTGGGAGCGAAAAAGCAAGCCGAGGAGACTCACTCGGTAACTAGCAGCATCTCTCGTGAAATTTGGGTATCTAAGACCGGTTCCGATGGCAAACGGCTAAACCCTCCCTTTGCCATGCCAGCTGGACTAGCAAACTGGCCGCGTCATTATGGGAGAAATATAAGTGATCGAGACTCAACCGTTCGGTGGAGACTACACCGTTAGCGGTGTAGACTCGACCGCTAGCGGTGCACACTAAACTGATAACGGTGTAGTCTTAACCGTTAGGTGGATTTGAAGCTTCCAACGACTCTTTCTCCACCGCTATAAAAGGGCAAAAAATCACACCAACATTGCACCAAATTTTTTACATAAAAAAATTTCTATCTTATTATCTTTCAAAATGGCAAAGTTTGAATCACAACTTGACTTGGCTACCCAACTTGATTTTTCTGGAGTGGTGCTTGAATCGACCCTTAATAAGATATGTGAAGGTTATAAAGAAATAGGTAAAAATCAAAGAAGTCTACAAGTTTTGGATATTAATCAAATCAAACCTCCAAAGAGAAGACCAAGAAAAGTTCAAGAGAAGAAAAATGTTCAAGTGAAGGAAAATTTGAAGGCAAAGAAGAAAATAAACAAAGGAGACTCCGTTCATGAGCGTATTGATAGGAAGTTTGGTGAAATGAAGAAAATAAACAAGATGAAGAACATTGTCCCAAACTTTTACTTTTAAAGTCTTCATTGTAAAGTTATGTCATTATCTAGATGAATGAAAGAGGCACTAATGTAAATTAAAATTCTTAACTTTTAATGAAAGATGCACTAGTTTTATATTTGAATATCTTAAAATTAAAATTTGATACAAATGATAGTTGCATCATACAAACAAAAGATGCATCATATTTGGGCAACACCCTCAAGATAAGATAACAACCCTCATAGTGAAAATTTGTTCCAACTCTATTACACCATTCGAGCCAACACATTTGCTCCACATCATTTGCGTTTTGGCCATTTTTTCGGTTTCGATAGCCTTCAGCAAGTGCAACATCCCACAACTCCACATCCTTGTTGATTATTCTGAAGCGATGACACAATCCATGTGCATTTCGATTAGCATCGTTCAATGTTTCTTGTTGAAATCTTTTAAATATGCGACTCCATGTAACCTCTTGATGATGATTTTGTCCACCATCGGCCATATCTTGCGTAACAAAAACATAATGCCTGCAAATGGATTCATCTTCAGATATGCTAAATTTGCGAGGTTGAACTCGAACTGACATATTGGATTTGTGGAGTGAAAGAATGAAGATCGAAGAAATGGTGTGAGTTGAAATGAAATTTGATATTGTATTTATAGGCAGATGAAATGATGACTGTTGGATGAGATGATACTGACGGTCTAGTCTAGACCGCTGGCGGTGGATACTTAACTGAACGGTGTAAACTACACCGAGTGGTCGAGACTCGACCGCTCAGTAGAAACTTGACCTGGCCTGGCTAAGTGGAAAATTTGTCACTTAGCCAGGCCGGTTTTCCAGTTTGCCACCTCCATAGTGGGTGCATAAATGGCAAACATTCATGCTTGCCACACCCATAGGAAGTGGCTTAAAAATAAAAAACTGGCCGGATTGGGTATCATGACCGGCTAAGCAATTCTTTAGTCTCTCAAAAATAACACAATACAATAGAACTTCGTTAAATTAATCCGTGATAAATTAATAACTTCGCTAAGATAATATTTTTTTACCAGTCCCGATTTGGGCCAGTGTGCTAAATTAATAACCCCGTTAAATTTATAAGATAATAAAAAAATTAAATCTTCAATAGGGACCGACTAATATATAAATTAATAATCAGTGTGATAACATTATATTATGGTGCTTATTAAAAATAAACAACTACGGTTATTTGTTTTTGTTCACATTTGTAATACACTGGACTTCATCTTTAATTTTTGTACTCCCCTGAGAAGTTCCGAAATGATTTTATTGTGTTTTCTTTTTCTTATTTTAATTTTAACTTTAGAGTATATACATTTATACCCATAATATGATATGTTTCGATATAATAATAATTTATTAATTTATCAATAAATTAATACCTCACTAAATTTATAGAATTTAGCAGTCCCAAGACTATTAATTTATCGAAGTTTTACTATAGTATCCTCTCCAAGCTCCCCTAAAATTGAGAAGGCCAAAACACCTAGACCATAACCATGCTCAGTACACCTCTCTAAGTAACGCGAAATCACCTTAGAAATGGCTTGTCCAGATACGATAGTACGACTTGCCCCTATAGTGAAAGGAGAAACACCAGTGACATTAAAACACACGTCCTGACAATTTTCCAAGCTATAAACAAGAATATCTATGGGTTTCAGAGCCCTGTTATCTGAAAGAAAGCCCAAAGACACTTCTTTTCTAGCATGAACACCAGCTCTGTAACACATATCCGCAAGAACATCTCGAACCAAACCATGACGATATTTGAGGCCAACATCACTAGCACAATGTAACACGTGGTCACCCAATATGTCCATCTCTCTTTTTAGCTAGAAGATAAATTACTCTCCACAAAAAGTGGAATACCAAGTTTGTAACCTAAAACAACTCTAAATTATCTTGAGCCAAGGCATTGGTGAATCCCACTAATTAGTATTGCCAATAAGAAATCATATGCATGCTTAAACCTGTTACATTGCCATGGAGTAGAGTCTCTAACAAACATAGTGAATTAGTGAGGGAAAAGTCATCACGGTATATTTATTAACCATGACGATTTTCGCAACAGTCATCATGGTCTAATAACAATACCATGACGACATAACATTAATCATCATGGTCGATATCTTAGGACCGTGAAAAACATTCCTATATTCCGACCTAAATTGATCAAATTTTTGCCTTATGAGTTATCAAGGTTTAACTTTTATAATTTGGCGATACTTAATCAGTCAGCATGGTCGATATTCAGTACCATGACGACACTTTCTGAAAATTTATGGAGTTTTTTTTTTGCATCGTCATGGTCTTTAATTGATACCATGACGACTCTCGCAAATTTTGGAACAGAAAGAACTTCTCCATTAATTTTATAATAGTTATGGTCTTAAAGACTTTTACAACTTTTGTCTAGAAATATTTAATGCTTAAAAAGTTTTCATGGGTTTTTATTTAAACAATGAAGACTTTTTTTGAATTTTCCAGAATCGTCATAGTGGACGATTCTAGGAAAAAAAACTATAAATTGTAAAAAAATAAAATTAAACATTAATAAATAAATAATGATTATCTTTAATTCAATAAGATTAATTTAAATACAGCAAAAAAAATCCTTTATGAAAATTTTCTTTCACAATTTTTGACTCAATAAATTTTATATTCTCACAAGAGGAAAAATTTAGATCACAAAAGTTAAGTAGCTCACAAAAAGTAAAAAAAAAAAACTATTTCTAGATCAAAAAGTAAACACTCTGAACAAAACAATACTTTGGCAAAGATATCTGTAGACAATAGTTTAGCTATGGACGATAAGAAAATAACTCAACTAATCAGAAAGCATTTTAACAATAAGTATACCTGATTATTAGCAAATCTTACTCAACATGATTTTTAATGAGTAAAAATTCAACCCTTGTGATTAATTAGCACAAATATGAGCTTTATGCTCATCAAATGAATATGGGATATTTAACGTTTGGTACCCAGCAAATGTCCAACACCTAGCTTTGGTACCCAATACTTCAAATATTATCGGTTGGTACCTTGACCAGTTAAATAATGTTAAGTCAAACCGTTGACTTAACATTCTGTTACTTAAATAATTAAAATTAATAATAAATATTAATTACTTCACGCCGTCAAATCACCGTTAGCATGTGACACACACGTGACTTTTAGAGAAACATGTCATCTAGCCATGTTGATCTAACGGCCATGTAATAACCTGATCCAACGCCTTAGAATCATACAATTCAAAAAAATTAGCCGTTAGGCACACAGTCCTATAAAACTACCTCCTCCATACCATTTCTATTCCATTTTATATCTATCAAACACCTCCTGCACCTGCAAGTTCACATTCACTTTTTGAAGCTCGCAATGGCAACATCTTCCAGACTTGAATATCGAGTAAGTATAAGAATTTTTCAACTTTAAGTCCACTAGTAGCTTCACTGAGCTTTAACTATGTTTTTCTTTGCTTTGTAGATATGTCAACAATGTGACAGTGCAGGTCATATAGCCAAATCATGTCCATGGAGATATACTAAATGCACTGAACCTGGGTGTATTGGTATTAGAATGGTGGTACAAAGTGAACTACCTCTAAGCAAGGGTAAGTTATGCTTGAAGTGTCAATTTCCTACTTGTGTTGGTTTTGTGTGGCTTGATGATGCTAAGAATGCAGCAAAAGAAACTTGTGAGCTCTGTCACAGTCTGGGACATACGAGAACCAACTGCATATGGTCCAACTTACCTTGCCCCACTGAAGAATGCAAAGGAACCAGACCTGTCAGAGTATCCAAGACTAAAGAGCATCCAGAACACAGATTTTTGAAATGCAATTTATGCCACAAGTTTGATTGGCTTGTGGATTACATGGCATCACATGAAGCTGCTATGGTATGTGATCAGATAATGAAATCATCTCCTACTAGTAAGAAGAAGAAATCTAATGATATGAATATATGCAATGCATTTACAACTAAGCTGAAGGTAAAGGTGAAAAATACTTGTTACAGCTGCAATGCTAATGATCACTTTGCTAATTCATGCCCTTGGAAAGGCATTTACTGCATTGCAGGTTGCAACAACATAATGAAATTAGGTAAAAGTTGCCAACCTGATACAATGAATGAGCCATACCTGCACTGTGAGCTATGTGGAGCATTTGCAATGTTGCAAGAACTATAGAAATAGAATGAAAGCATCCTAATGTTCCTGCCTTTACTATTTACAACAACTTTTATCTAGTAATGTTTGTCTAGTAATGTTTTCCTATTGTTTCCAAGTGTCTTGTACTGTTATCTATAGTGTCCTGTAGTTGTACTCTAATCCATGAATAAAAGTTGTGTTCTTAATATATAAAGACAACTATGAATGTAGTATAAGAATAAATAGAGAACATAATACTGCATTAATAGTCAAACAGCTGCATTCAACATGATTTAAACATGTCCAAAAAGAGGTGAAATAAAACTAGTGTTTATAATAGATGATAATAGATACTAAGTTTAGTGTGACTGAAATTCTGTGATCAATGCTAATACAAGAGTGAGTGGGATTCAATCATCCTCAGTGAGGTCAATGCTAAGACCATTCAACTTCTTACCTATCCCACCACAAATTCTGGTGCTCCTCCTAACTGGTGAAGGCTGATTGTCAACATGATTCTTTCTTTTGTTGCGTTGTGTAGTTGATGGTCCACCCCTTGATAAGCTAGAAAATATACCTCCACCCTTGCGACTTTACTACTACCACCTTCATCAGCATCCTTTCTCCTTTGTAGTCTGGGTCTTCCAGGAAGCCTTGCATTAGGTGGTGCAAGGACCTTAACCACCACTCCATCATCATTAGGCTACCATAACAAATTAACAACATGCACTATTAGCCACAATAGAAAAAATTACATTGTTGCAAAGCATATTGTCAGTAAAATCTCACCCGGGGCTTGGGCCAGCTTTTCTGATCTAGCATTGTCCCAACAAAACCCTCATATCCTCTCTGCCCTTAGCTTCTAGCCCAATCCTCAATCTCTTCCTTCTCCAAATACACCCTTGCACTCTCCTTTGCTTCACCCATTCTGTCCATATATCCTTCAAATTCAGTACTGGTATATGATTTGGCTGCATTCCAAGCCAAACTCTCCAAGTGTTGTCCTGGATGATACTTCTTCATGTTCTTCCATATATGCCTCATACAAAACCTGTGGTAGTGGTTCACATCACTAAAGTTGACATCAACACCAGCTTTGAGTCCTTTCTGTCTATCAGAAAAATCCATTCTTTAACAGTAAAATCAATAAACAATCATGGATATACTTCAAATCTAACAAAAACCCTAATTTTCTAACAACAAATCACATAGAAACGAGAATCAATAATTGTAAAAACAAAAAACAAATCAGATAGAAAAAGGGTGTAGAACTCATCTTACAGTGTCTCGATTTGGTCACGATTATGCTTGATTTTGGCTTCGATTACTTAAAATAACTGTTACCCAATGTGTATCAGTAGTAGATCTAACGAAATCCTAAGATTAGGTAAAAGAAATCACTCAGAAATCACTCAGAATCACCAATTTTTCTCCATCGCGGCGAACCCTAGTTTTCTCTCCGATTTTCCCGCGACAAGAAGAAGATAAGTAAAATTAGGTTTTAGTCTTTTTGGTTATATTGACATGTCTAGATTTAATCGTGGCCGTTCAAATAAAACACACGTGTGACACGTACGGATTTAGCCACGTGTATATCACCCTAACCAGACGTTAGGATAATTAAAGCCAATGTTAGCATTTGCAAGGGTATTTATGTAATAGGACCACTTCAGTTACAGACGTGTTATCTTTGTCGAGTCAACGGTTTGAATTAACTGGTCAAGGTACCAACCGATAATATTTGAAGTATTGGGTACCAAAGCTAGGTGTTGGACATTTGCTGGGTACCAAACGTTAAATATCCCAATGAATATTCTTCAAGGTTAACCATTTTTGATGTGAAAAGGTATCATAAAACTTGCTGTCATCAAAATAAAAGACTAAGTTTGAATCCTTACCAGAGGAAGTTTGTATGGAGGATTTTGACAGCCTGTTGATAAGATCATTGTATCCTTCAATTATCAGATTAAGGTCGTCATTCATATCTCCATTGTTGTTTCCGCCTACTAGCACCTTTCTCACATCTTGACCATCAACCTTCACTTTAGGTTGAGAAAGACCTTTCTGAAATCTCCTTGACCAATTTGTATTAATACCACAATTAGTTTGAATGTTCGATGAGTATATTGAACTGACTTTCCTGTAAAAATTCATAGGGTGAGTACTAAAACCAATAGGTTTAGACATATGAATGTCAGTTACATCTTTGAGTATTAAATCTAAGGTTTGCCGAAGTCGACCAAAGTAATTGTCATTCAGCTTCAGTTTGCTCTTTCGTTGAACATGTCCTTTTGAATCACAAAAAAGACATACTTTCTGATCACCAGAGTGATTATAATGTGTAGCATTAGTAACATCATTATAAGATTTCTTCCTCCATGAGATGTGGAAAATCCTTGATCAGTGGATGAACCAAGTACCTCTTTAGAGATACGAAGGGTTTGCAGTTTAGCTTCTGAGGTTGTTTTCCTTAGAGAAATATGATTAGTATTAGTCACGTTTTCTAATATCACAGCATTGTCATAAGTAATTGGTATGACGGACTTCCTATAACAACCCTTATCTTGAATAGAGAGATTACTCAATAGTCGTTCTATTACAAGAGCATCTTCTTTGAGTTTAGCCTTGAGTAAGGTTCGAGAAGAACAAACTACAACATTTTCCTCACGAAGAACCCTTAATTGGGAATCACGACCTTTTACCATACCAACCATTGTACTGACCTTGTGTTTCAGCCTATTGATTTCAACTGCCTGGATTCTAACAAGTTTTAGAATCGTTGCACTCTCTTGGGATGCTTCCCTTTCTAATTTAGAGTCAGACTCAGTAAGATAATTTGGGTAACACATACCAATACTTGTCTGTTTCGTGTGAACATCATGTTCATCTATATGCGAGATCAACAAGTCTTGCTCTTTCATAGATTTCAAAGAAACAAAGCTTTTATCTCTGGTGATGCATTTGTTAGAGATAACACAGTTGTCCATAGAGTCATATTGATACAACACAAACTTATGAGGTCTCAAACGCGTTTTTCTGCTGTGATACCAATTGAAAAAGAGGGGGTCTAACAACCACACCCAATATTTCGTTTAGGCAATCTGTATGGACTAACTTCAATATAATTCCAAGAGAATCAACTAGACAGTCAGACTCAATCAAGGAAAATATATCCAAGAGTTATATCTCTGTTTCTCAATGTAATCAACAAATCAAACAGATAGAAATCCGCGAGCCTGATTATTATGAGAAACAACTTGAACGGTACCAAAGACCAATGTTCAAGTGTCAATCAATTTCAATCAACAACCAAAGGTTGGATTTACTAATTGATTGAACTACGCACAACCTGTGATATTTCAATTATATAGAAAATATAATACGGAAAATAAATATCACAAACACCAGAAGTTTTGTTAACGAGGAAACCACAAATGCAGAAAAACCTCGGGACCTAGTCCAGATCTGAACACCATACTGTACTAAGCCGCTACAGACTCTAGATTACCAAAAGGGAAAAAAACAGTTCAGTCCAAAACCGCTCAAAATAGTACGCTTTAGTCCAGACCTAGTCAACTAGGTACAAATTAGTCCAAATATATGGAAAGTACACTAATAACCCTCATTATTTACTATTTAGTCCAAATATTTTCAGTTTAGTCCATAGTGACTCGTGATGACGTCACCGGTTTTAAATAATATAAAAAAAAAATTCAAAACGATTTATCTTTCGAACCCCTCATCCAAAATTCACAAACTTTATATATTTGGAAAGCATTTTCCGAGAGCTACAAAAAGAGTACCCATATGACTATATAATTTTCATTTTTAATTTTTTTTAATTTACATTGGTGTGTACAATTATGTACACCGCTACAAAGATCCAAAAAATCCAGAGTCCATGATAGCCAAACTGCCACCCTAATCTACACAGACTGATAAAAATACCATCCACGCCAATCTCTAGTTGGATAACGTCCAGATTTGCAGAGGTAAGTTTAGAAGATAACCTGCATTGAGGACAAACCAATGAAGATAAGAAATCGTAGCTTGAAAAGAAAGTGATTATCCTTTCACTAACATCCACATAAGAAAACAAAACAAGAAAACGATCAAAATAAAAAGTTACTCAGTTTATGGTTAGAGACACAATCCATGTGGGCAATACTACACAAACTTAATATGCCTTCGAAACATCCCAGTATAGTGATTTATTACACTTTACCAAAAACGAGATTACTAAAATGCACAATAGATCAATCATACTCACACCCATACCTACTTTTTCATGAGAAGTATATTGGTGCATCAATATATTCATCCATGTGAAACATTCCTAAAGTCGATCCTTCATAGCCACAAACAAACCTACTTTTTCATTGAAAATACATTAGTGCACCAATGTGTACACCCCTGCAAAACATGCATAAAATCGATCATTCATATTCACACTCGGACACACTTTTTCATGGGAATCATACAGGTGCACGAATGTGTACACCCCTGCAAAACATGAAGAAAAACGATCATTCATAACCACTCACAAACCTACTTTTACATGGGAATTACAAAGGTGCACCAATACGTACACCACTTCAAAACATGCATAAAGCTAATCATTCACAACCGCACATAAACCTATTTTTTCATGGGAGTTACTTCCCACAGGTGCACCAATATGTACACAGTTGTAAAACAATAAAAACATACTTTTTCATAAGATTTACACAGGTGCACCAATATATACACTAATACACTCCTGTAAAACATGCACAACACCAAACATTCATATTAACAATCAAAAAGTGTACAACTATATACACATTAGCTATTTACATGTGTATAATTATGTACGCATTAAGAATCAATATGGTATTTCATTAAACGAAGGTTGTACTTAACGAGTGTACAACTATTTACACATTCTTAATCTTACCAAGGAACTACGTGTTTAGTTCCCTAGGATGCACAAAATATATCATAAAATTATGAGAGAGCATAATGGTGTACGACTATGTACACACCTATAAAAATCCAACATCCATACCCCTAAATCATGCCATATAATAATGACACAGCACAATGGTGTACAACTATGTACACACCTTCAAAAATGCAACTAATCCAACATCCATACACACAAAACAGAACATAAAATCATGAGAGAGCATACTAGCGTATAAGTATGTACACATCTACAGAAAAATAACAAAAATATAGCATTAATTCAAACAAAACAACCCATGCATTCATCACACACAAAGTTTTAGTATATAAATGTGTACGCATCTCCCAAAATATGGATGAATACTCACCATGATTCAAAATAGCATACACAATAACCTTCTCAGATATATGGTTGATACCTAATATATTACAAAAATCATATATCAAAAGCATATACGGTGTGCATCAAAGTGCATGAACATGCTATATAAACTGAAACAAAATTTTGTGTGCAAACATTTACTCTTCTACAGGAAACTAAGAAATCCTAGCATCATACCTACTGGACATGCCATGCATTCATCAAAGAGCATCCTAGTGTACAAAACATGTACACTCTACAAAAACCTAACAAATTATAGCATCCATACCCACATGACAAACCATATATTCAACACTGAGCATTTTAGTGTACAAACATGTACACATCTACTGAAAATACCTAAATCTAGCATATATACCATCAAAACATATCATGCATCCATCACAGAGCATACTAGTGTACAGAGTATGTAAACTTATTTACAAGAAGATGACAAAATAGAGCAATGGTTCAAATAAAAAAAAACCATGCGCTCATCATAGAGAAATTTATCGTACAAATGTGTACACATCTACCAAATAGGGTCGAATGCTCACCATGATTCGAGATAGAATAAGCAATCTTCCCAGACATGGTTGATACACTACATTTTACAAAAAACATATATCAAAAAACACATAAGTGAAGACATCAAATATCTAAACCACATGCAAAAGATCTCAAAAGTAAAATTCTTAGGTTTAATCAACACACAAATGATAAATCAAAAAACTAATAAAATAGATCCGAGTCACATCTAAAAAATCTTAAAATTGAATCCACTAACACAGAGATTTAACATCAAAAAGATCTGAATCATATTTAAAATTATATGAGAATTAATTTTTCGATTCAACCTTAAATTCACAATAAATCCAAATATATATAGTGTACAAGAAAGTACACATTCCGTACAGTCAAAAAATGAAAGAAATAAACTACTCTATCAGTTAATAACAATGAATAACTTTCAGCTCGATTATAAACATCCAAAGAGTTCAATTATTTGAAATAACAAATCGAAAATAAAAAATAAGAAATCAAAGATCGAATCGATTTCATATCATACATCAAAAAATAAATAAAATCAAAATCAAAACCATAAACATAAACCTAAAGAGTTTCATGAAAATCAAATCCTAACAAATAGCAAAATCAAAAACAGAAATCAAAAGACAAATCGATTTCATATTACGCATTTAAAAAAGAAAAAGAAAAATGGGATTGAAATCCAGGAAACAAACCAAACCGAAAAAAAAGGACTAAAATCTGAGATCTCTAACCTGGAATCGAAATATGATGAAAAAACGATTGAATCCAAGAAATCTCCTTGAAATCTCTCTCTTCTCTCTCTGAATCTCTCCTAATTTGAAATCTTAGATCTAAAACTAAAAAGTCTCATTCATATCTCTGTATCCTTTGAAGAAAGGGTAATTAAGGAATTGGAAAATTCTGAGTCGTTGGGTGTTTGGACTAACTCGTTCATGTTCGGACTATTTTGTACCAAGCGGGGTTTATTTGGACTAGAGAGTACTAGGCTTCAGATGAGTGGACTAAAGCGTCCAAAGCCCACTAACTTTGGGACTAAACGTCAATTTCTACTTACCACAAGTTAACTTCAGACTGGAATGTAGTTGAGCCCTAACCAGTCTCACACTGATTAAGGTACAGTCACGTTCCTTACGCCTCTAAATCCCAACAGGACTCTACGCACTTGATTCCCTTAGATGATCTCACCCACAACTAAGAGTTGTTGCGACCCAAAGTCAAAGAATTGATAAACAAATCCGTCTCACACATAAAAGTCTATTTTAATAGATAAATCTGTCTCCCACAGAAATACCTACGAATTTTATTCCGTCTTTTGATAAATCAAGGTGAACATGAACCAATTGATAATTCGGTCTTATAATCCCGAAGAACAGCCTAGAAATATCAATCACCTCACAATAACTTAACTATATGGTAGTAGAACAAGTTATTTTGGAATCACAAAGAATGAGACGAAGAGCTTTGTGATTAACTTTTATATCTTACCTATTGGATATAAATCTCGAGCAAACCTTAGAGAAGATAGTACTCAATAAGATAGAACAAGTAAGATCAAAACACACAACTACAGAGAAAATAGTTGGGTCTGGCTTCAGAATCCCAATGAATTATTTAAGTCGTTAACCTATAATGGTTTTAGGAAAAACCTATGTTAAAGGAGAATCAACTCTAGTCATAACTAGTATCACACATGAGGTTTGGGGATTAGGTTTCCCAGTTGCTAGAGTTCTCCCTTATATAGTCTTCAAATCAGGATTTGATAGCTTTGAAAGAAAGTGTTAGAGCACTGCTCGGTAGAACTCGCAAGCGTTGTTATCTCAAGCTTATTTGTCAAGTTTACTTGCCAAAACTATAAGTCTTGATTTCTAGTCTACTTATATCTAAGTCTCGGTTTAGGATAGTAAGTGTAGTTGAGCTTTAGACTTCACGGCGTTCATCGAATGAAGACGGAGAACTACTCATGGGAACTTATGAAACTTCATCAGCAAAAGGTATGTGGAGAATTGAAATCATCTATCACTCAAAAGTCTATATACTTTATCTCCTATTTGAGACAAAAAGTCGTATTACTATATAGACTTCAATTATACACATTTGGTATTTCGAGCCGAGTTTATCTCGCTTATCTATTTCTCGAAATATGTGTTGGTAAGCTTTTGCTCGAACCAAGTTCATATTTTATTCTTGACGAAAGTCAAAAGATGATCATGTAAAAATTGCCTTGTAGCATATTACATGATTTGTGTGAGACAGTCATTTGATGTAGACTCGGAATGTTTCATATTGATCATTTGATCACTTGAAAATTGCTTTGAAGCTAATAGTTTGTATGAGACAGCTATTGTCGTCTTCCAAAAATGTTTCAATGATTAAAATGAGGGTTTAAAACATGTAACCATGATTGGATATAAACATAGTATGTATTCACATTTGTGTATAGTCTAAAACCTGGAACCATGGTATGCGTACCCGTACGCGTACTGGTTGGTTGTTGGAAGTCTGGAAACTAAGTATGCGTACTAGCAGAAGTTCAAATTCCATGAAATTCTGCTGGAGTTTGGAAGTATAAAATGGTATGCATACCCATACGGGTACTGGCGTAAACAAACTCAGTCCGGCTACTTAGGTATGCGTTCATGTTTGCATACTTAAGTAGGTTATGTTCTAAAATCGGTTTGTTCATGAACTACTACATTTATATAATAGGGAATGCAATATTTTGCAAACCGTCGCTATAATGTTCATGAAATGATTCGAGTGAATCAAAATTGATTTTGCTTCATTTGTGTCTTGTATACCTCTATGAGAATATAAACAATTGAACAACTCTCTAACTAGTTCATTTGAACTAGTTATGATAAAGATGAATAAGGTTGATATAAAAGTGCTCATTGATCGCTGTCGTAGGCGTCAAAAATAAATTACACTTTCTCACTACTCAAAATATAAATATAGTAAGGGCAAGAAAGGATCGTTCCCACATAGAGGTCTTGGTTGTCAAATTGTTTCGGTTTCCTATAAGTAACACGGGGGGTTTTCTGATTTTTATGAAACTAAAATAAAATAAAAGCAAAAAAATAAAAATGAAACACGCAAATCAAGGTTGTGAGAATATTGGGTAAAGGTTTCATCTTCAATTGTAAACAAGTACTGAATGTATGAATAGAATTCGTATTTAATCTTGCTATCATCAAAATCCCTAGAATACATTATTGCAAGAATACTCCGTAAATTTCCTAAATTTATCAACACACACATTAAAGTTGCGTATGTGAATTCTACCTAAAGAATAACCTAACGCCTTGCGCTAATTAAGTTCAATTCCTATGAGCATTAAGTTTCAGAAATAGGCTAATCAACGCAACTATCATACATTGCGCATGACAATTCGGACAAAGGTCAAATTCTACATATGATTACGAGAGTGTATCACTACAAACCGTAATCATATCATGCTACTCGTATTCAAGGTTATCGCTTGATGAAAACCCTAAAATAGCTATAGATATAGATGTATGTTCAATCAATTCTAGACTCAACCAAACAAACATTCAATCATATTGCAATACATCAATCATGCAATTATTATACGCAGTAGAAATCGAACGATAATATTGAGAGAAAACTAATTCATAAATCCATAACTTTTTTGCAAAATCCAACTACATCTTTAACCAATAATAAAACTTAGTTACTCATGTCATAGGAGTTCATAACAAGAAGGAAGAGAAAACCTATCATGTTTCTAAACCCTAGAAAACAAAGTGGAATAGAAAAGTTTCTCCCTAATGGAGATATGTCTAGGTTTAGAAAAAGATTTTCTATTTATATGGTTCTCTCCCAAAAGGATACTTTCCCAAAATTAGGTTAAGTCTTCATAATCTTCAAGTCTACGTCCATCAACTAGTCCTCCAAGCCCATGTGTGAGAAATATATCTCTTGATTTTTTGGGACCAAAACTGGCCGCCGGATTGCTGATGTCATCGCCAGTTTCTGGTCACCGTCGTCGGAATCCGGTCACCGTAAAACTATATCCGACCATTTGAGCCTGCATCCGACTACCATAATTCCCAGAAAATCACTCTCCTTCTCTGCAGTTCATACACTCACACTTCAGAGCCATACATCACATATAAACCATCGAAACCAATTATCGAATTCTTGCGAAAACGTGCCCAAAAGAGCAACTCCAAACTCATATATGCCGCGGCCAACTCTTGCGTTCGACTCATACCCATTCACAATTCACTGAAACATTACGATTCATGCTTCAAGTTCCGAAATACTTCAACCGAAACTATGCTCACTGGCTCTTCATTCTTGCTACGTTTTCGCACTGTTTCTGCAGTCTTGTTGCAACTTCAAGCCTTCACCCCTGCAATGTCAATGAATCAACTCTCCTTCCCTGTGCATCACCTCTTAACAGCAACAACTCCAATGATCAGTTCAAGCTCCCTGCAATTCAGCTTTGAGCCATTGCAGTTGCAATGCTCTTGAACCACAAAATCCAGCTGCAACACCAACTGAAGCTCCATACTTTCCACCAAATTATTGGGCAATTCACTATTCTCTTATCTCCACTGCAATACCCTCAGTTCATACTGCCTAGCAACCACCAGCTGCAATTCAACAAATGCATTCCATTACCATCATTTCCACCATCTACTCTTTACCAGCATCACTTCAACTCCATCTGACAAGCTCAATACATGCCATGTAATCTCAGTCATTTCTGTCACAACATTGTCCCTAACTGCATCTGCGCTGGCCTATAACTCCTTGTATTTCATACTTCTTGTATTCTTCCAACAACACCTGCTCTTTCTTAGAGACTCCACTGCAAACCAGCCAGAAACTGCTAGCACCATCAGTTCATCCGCAACCATTCTAACCACCATTCCGTCTCAGCTAACTGAACTTCCAATCTAACCATCTCAGCCAACTGAACCAACACCCAGCTTATTACCTGCACTTCTCATAGACGAACGCATAAACACCCATCGTTCATGTTCTTCTTCTACACTTCATACTCAAAACTAAGTCATCTCACATAGCAGCATCATTATGAACAGCCACCACTAAACCAATACTTCCATGGGTTCATCCTTTATAGCACCATCTCCATTCATCACCTTTACAGCACAGCACAAGCACCTGCTGCACCAATTCCTCCACTTCAGTACATCGGTCCACCACCACTAGATTCATCTTCACTTACTGAACCCACTGTATACATTCAGCCATCATTAACAGCTACCCCTTCCCAGATTCATACCCATCTCAACTCTTCCATTAGCACCAGTCATTAGTGGCACATTTATGGAGTTCAGCTCCAAACATATTCATACTCCAATTGCAGCTGCATCTCTAACTCGATCATCAACTCTGCTATGTTCCAAGTATTTCTTTGCCACAAACATTAAGCCACAACGCCACAACCTGAGCATACCTTGTATTCCAAGCTTAGCATACATCTAATTCACTGAAACAACTTCTCATACTTCACCTCCTAGTTCGCCTGCAACACCCATGTACAACTTCTGTAACACCTACACCAGAACCTTTGCCATTTCAGTCCCCATTCTATGTTACTGCAAAACCACTTCAGCTGCACACATTGACTGCAATATTCCATTCCCAGACCAAGAATAGTAACACTATCTCCAGCCATAACTCCTTCATCTTCATTGTTATTGACCACAAATCACTAGAACTGCTATTTCCTCTCTGCAACAGAACCAATCTTTTCTGCCCTGTTTACAGAATCATTACAAACATATTTCTTAGTCAAGCTTAACAGATTAAACTTCAAGTCTCTGATTCAAATAGCTTGAACCCAAGATAACCCATCAATTCATCTTTTCTCATGTACTGTTCAACCCATTTCTTCAAATCATCAGAGATAATCAGTCTCACTATCATTCTGCCTCTTGACCGGAAATTCATCTTCATTAGCTCAATCGGCTCATCCCCTCTTCAAATCCCAAATCACAGCAGCTCAAACTCCAGATTCAATTCCCTTAAAACTCTGTCTCAGATCCAATTTGCATTTCTGACTTGAACATCGTTATCACCATCATCTTCGTCCAGGTTCACCTGATTATTAAGAACCCCATCAATATCTCGATCCATATTTCCTCCATCAGCAGCCGCGCTTCACTCTTGATTTCGGGTTAAAACAAAAAGATAATGATAGCATTTCTTCCCTGAATTTTAGGTCATGTAGGAAACTGATTCTATTTCAGGCACCCAGTAACACGATAAGGGCCGCCAGTTCTTGTATGGCTTGTCGGTTCCGAATAACCGACAGCTTAATTCCATGTTCAACTCATTGTAAATTATGGAGAACTGACGCCTTCACCTCATGTTTGTGCATTCTAGTCGACTCGAAGTATAGCTCACCTGTGAATTGACCTTTTACGCTCCAAATGGACGTTTTCTCTTTGTTTTGCTCATAATGACCCCATTGAACCTAAAAACTCAAAACTAAACATAAGATACATAATCACACAAAAACTAGCAAAGAAAGCATAAAAAATATATATAAGTTTAGGTGTTTTACAACACCTATCAAACTCCCCCACACTTAGACTTTGCTAGTCCTCGAGCAAACAAAAAAATAATAATTCTAAAACACACATACAACTCCGTCTCGTCGAGGCTACGGTCACTTTTAGCATAAATAACAAGCCTTTTAACCCCTAGGTATCCCTAGTGGACGAGTTTTAGTCTCGTGAAGGTTTACAAGAGGTCTACCTACAAAACCTATATTTCCAACTCCAGCTACCTGTGACAAATCTATGAACGAATCCAAAATGGCTATTGGAGGAGGTACCCTGATGCGAATCCAAATTAATATATATGTAAATTAAGCTCTAATCAGAAAGTTGGACAAACCACAATACTCGGAATCTGACTAACCACAATCACAATGAAAATATTAAGAAGATGGATATAGAGGTAGATGTTTGTGAATGTTAACTAATGATCGGTGTTTCCCATATCTGTCTGAAGGTCACCGCCAAGATGAACCTATGCATCCTATTGGATTGAGTTACTGGTCTGAATTATAATATCAACACAGCTAGCATATACAAGGAAACCAGCGGTCGACAATCTTAATTCTACATCAACTCAACTGGCATATACAAGGGAACCAGGAGTCGACTTTATTAAAAATAATAATTTTTCTTTTTCTTTTTCTTTTTCACTTTTTTTTTTAGACAGCATGATTAGATCTTTTGGATCCAAGCGCATGCTTCTTGTCAGCATATTACATGATAGTTCCCTTGGATCCTGCATTCCACGCTTGTTTAGGCGACGGAGATAGGGAGAACACACACATATTGCTATCCAAGTGTCGTTTTTATTCCGATTGGTCTAATTGGTCGGTCTCTTGTTTTTTCTTTTCTTTTTTAGAAACTCAATCACACTATTTCATCCTAGCAGTAATAACAATTCGATGTTTAGTGACCCACCAAATCACTTAGATAACAATAGATAAATATGGAAAAATAAAAATAGAACGTGATATGGTAACAACTATCATTTTATTTGTAACACTTGAATAATTCTGTCCTTTTAGCTAATGGGTTCCTCAACTCCTCCATCTAAGATGGTTCCATCCATTTAGATTGATAGTGTCATCCTAAAGGCCCATGATTCTAGGTGTCGGAGTGTATAAAGCAAAAAAAAAAAAAAAATATGAACACAAGGGAAAACTAACAAGGCTAAAAACTCTATATGAGAACACTCCCCCACACTTAAACTTTACATTGTCCTCAATGTAAAATTGTAGTCTATCAAAGTAAAGTTCAAGATGGGAAATTCATAACATGATATATATACACAATAAGAAAAAAAAATGCATAATAAAAATTGATACTCCAACTCATAGCTATTTCTGAACAATAGAGAATAAAGACTAAACAAGCTATTTAGTTGGAATCTAATCCCAACTCAGCCAATATATATATATATATATATATATATACCTCACTGCCAAGAAAAAATTCCATCTACTTAGAAAGGATAGTGTTTATTCTAAATTGTTCAAAAATCTCTAAAAGTTAGAGTTTTGATATGCAAATATCCAAAATAAGAAAATAAAGATAAAAGACTTAAAAATAAATAAAAAGATAGAGATAGATACACAAATCCAGTGGGTTGCCTCCCATTTAGCGCTTGGTTTAAAGTCGTCAGCCCGACTTGCAAGACGAATTCTCCATACACCAATAATCGGAAAAGTTGAGGATCCACCCATAGAACCTTTTTTGCAAACACTAGCTTCACACAAATATTAGTAATATAAAACAGAAACGAAGCTATTAACCGATAAAATCTTCCCTCACACTTATTCTTGTCCACACTTGGAAGTGTATAAAGAATATATAAGGCGGGTACTTCCACGGTTTTTTCTTTGCAAACATCCATAGTATGAGAATCAAATATTTATAATGGCGGATATCGAGAAACGAAGTCATTTAACAATATTCTCGAAGCACATACATTCAAACCAATAAGAGGTGGAGGAAAAGAAATAATATGCAAAGGGTTAGACAAACCTTGCACAATCTCTTGTAGCACGAAATCCTCTTCATCCTTGAAAAACTCAAGTGAATTATTCACCCCTTGTATATCGTGGTCCTCTATTAAACCTTGCAACCATTCTTCGTCCGTTTCTGCCTTAACCAAAATATCGACATCAACATCATCATTACAATCATATGCAATCTCAATTGGGTCTTCCATAAGCTTGGTCATAACGGTCACATTCTCAACATACTCTTCTTCATTAGAAGGCACATACTCCACTGCGGATTCAAGTCTCGCCATAAGGAACTTTTTTAGAACACTCATTGCATCATCCTCAAGCTCTACCTTTTGAATAAGTTCTTGATCGTTATAAAGATCAATGCTTGAGTAAGCTACACTAGTGTCATCATATTCCTTTTCAACTTCACCTTGATCGCAAAAAGACTCCATTGTACACTCCTCGGGGATGTCACCATAAATTGGTTCAAGCGATGTATTTTCATAGTCATCGTCACTATCATAGTTAACATAAGATTGGCTACCACTTCCCAAAGATTGGTCTTTCGCAGAATTTTGCATGTCCTCTTTGTATTCTTCAATGCCTTGTCTTAAATAGGAAACACCTTTTTGAAGCTCTTGGAGTGATCCATTCAAATTTTGAAAATAGCGTTCCATTTGTTGGTAAAGCTCATTCGACAAAGAACAAGTAGAATTACTTACTTCAGTATTGCTAGGCCAATTATCTTTCCTTTGAATGGGTGAATGATCATAACGATCACAAATTGGGCCAAACATACTATGAGCAGATTCGGTCGATGAAACTGGTTCCATGCTTGGTTGTCTACAAACTGACTCCATGCTGACCATAAATTGTTGCATTTCATCTACCAAACTAGAGGAAATATGAATAGGAGCACAAGTATCATCCCCTCTTTGTGGTTGCTCACTTACATAACCACCATAAGAAGGTTGGAATGTATGAGAATAACTAAAAGGGTACGTGGAGTATTGACCATAACCAAAGGATTGGTTTTGATTGTACTCCCCATAAGGGTGATAGTTGTCATAGTGTTTATGTCGAAAACCGTACCCATAGTTCCAATATGCTCCATCCATTGGTACCTGAAACAAGAGTTCTCAAAACTATGTTAAAAACCAGAAAATAAGAAAAACAAAAATAAGAAACAAAACCAAAACCAAAAACAAAAAACAAAAACAAAAATAAGAAACCAAAAACAAGTGACAACCGTTGCCTCCCCGGCAACGACGCCAAAATTTGATCACTGTCGCATGCGTCAAAAATAAATTACACTTTCTCACTACTCAAAATATAAATATAGCAAGGGAAAGAAAGGATCGTTCCCACAGAGAGGTATTGGTTGTCAAATTGTTTCGTCTTCCTATAAGTAACACGAGGGGGGGGGGGGTTCTGATTTTTATGAAGCTAAACTAAAATAAAAGCAAAACAATAAAAAGTAAACACGCAAATCAAGGTCATGAAAATATTTAAAGGTTTCATCTTCAATTGTAAACAAGTACTGAATGTATGAATAGAATTTGTATTTAATCTCGCTATCATCAAAAGCCCTAGAATACCTTATTGCAAGAATACTCCGTAAATTTCCTAAATTTATCAACACACACATTAGAGCTGCGTATGTGAATTCTACCTAAAGAATAACCTAACGCCTTGCGCTAATTAAGTTCAATTCCTAGGAGCATTAAGTTTCAGAAATAGGCTAATCAATGCAACTATCATACATTGCGCATGAAAATTCGGACAAAGGTCAAATTATACATATGATTACGAAAGTGTATCACTACAAACCGTAATCATATCATGCTACTCGTATTCAAGGTTATCGCTTGATGAAAACCCTAAAATAGCTATAGATATATATGTATGTTCAATCAATTCTAGACTCAACCAAACAAACATTCAATCATATTGCAATACATCAATCATGCAATTATTATACGCAGTAGAAATCGAACGATAATATTGAGAGAAAACTAATTCATAAAATCCATAACTTGTTTGCAAAATCCAACTACATCTTTAACCAATAATAAAACTTAGTTACTCATGTCATAGGAATTCATAACAAGAAGGAAGATAAAACCTATCATGTTTCTAAACCCTAGAAAACAAAGTGGAATAGAAAAGTTTCTCCCTAATGGAGATATGTCTAGGTTTAGAAAAAGATTTTCTATTTATATGCTTCTCTCCCAAAAGGATACTTTCCCAAAATTAGGTTAAGTCTTAATAATCTTCAAGTCTACGTCCATCTACTAGTCCACCAAGCCCATGTGTGAGAAATATGTCTCTGGATTTTTTAGGTCCAAAACTGGTTGTCGGATTGCTGATGTCATCACCGGGTTACGTTCACTGTCGTCGGAATCCGGTCATCGGAAAACTATCTCCGACCACCTGAGACTGCATCCGACTACCATAATTCCCAGCAACTCACTATCCTTCTCTGCAGTTCATACACTCACACTTCAGATTCATACATCACATGTAAATCATCTAAACCAATTATCGAATTCTTGCGAAAACGTGCCCAAAAGCGCAACTCCAAACTCATATATGTCGCGGACGACTCTTGCGTTCGACTCATACCCCCTTCACGATTCACTGAAACATTATGATTCATACTTCAAGTTCCGAAATACGGCAACCGGAACTATGCTCACTGGCTCTCCATTCTTGCTACGTTTTCGCACTGTTTCTGCAGTCTTGTTGCAACTTCAAGGATTCACCCCTGCAATGTCAATGACTCAACTCTCCTTCCTTGTGCATCACCTCTTAACAACAATAACTCCACTGCTCAGTTCAAGCTCCTTGCAATTCAGCTTTGATCCATTGCAGTTGCAATGCTCTTGAACCACAAAATCCAGCTGCAATACCAACTGAAGCTCCATACTTTCCACCAAATTGTTGTGCAATTCACTATTCTCTTGTCTCCACTGCAATACCCTCAGTTCATACTGCCTAGCCACCACTAGCTGAAATTCAACAAATGCATTCCATTACCATCATTTCCACCATATACTCTTTACCAGCATCACTTCAACTCCATCTGACCATCTCAATACATGCCTTGTAATCTCAGTCATTTCTGTCACAAAACTGTCCCTAACTGCATCTGCGCTGGCCTATAACTCCTTGTATTCTTCCAACAACACCTGCTCTTGCTTAGAGACTCCACTGCAAACCAGCCAGAAACTACTAGCACCATCAGTTCATCCGCAGCCATTCTAACCACCATTCCGTCTCAGCTAACTGAACTTCCAATCTAGCCATCTCTGCCAACTGAACCAACACCCAACTTATTACCTGCACTTCTCATAGACGAACGCATAAACACCCATCGTTCATGTTCTTCTTCTACACTTCATACTCAAAACTAAGTCATCTCACATAGCAGCATCATTATGAATAGCCACCACTAAACCAATACTTCCCTGGGTTCATCCTTTATAGCACCATCCCCATTCATCACCCTTACAGCACAGCACAAGCACCTGCTGCACCAATTCCTCCACTTCAGTACATCAGCCCACCACCAATAGATTCATCTTCACTTACTGAACCCACTATATACATTCAGCCATCATTAACAGCTTCCCATTCCCAGATTCATACCCATCTCAACTCTTACATTAGCACCAGTCATCAGTGGCACATTTCTGGAGTTCAGCTCCAAACATATTCATACTCCAATTGCAGCTGCATCTCTAACTCGATCATCACCTCTGCTATGTTCCAAGTCTTTCATTGCCACAAACATTAAGCCACGGCGCCACAACCTTTTCCATTTCAGTCCCCATTCTATGTTATTGCAAAACCACTTCAGCTGCACACATTGATTGCAATATTCCATTCCCAGACCAAGACTAGTAACACCATCTCCAGCCATAACTCCTTCATCTTCATTGTTCTTGACCACAAATCACTAGAACTGTTATTTCCTCTCTGCAACAAAACCAATCTATTCTGCCTTGTTTACAGAATCATCACAAACCTATTTCTTAGTCAAGCTTAAAAGATTAAACTTCAAGTCTCTGATTCAAACTTCTTGAACCCAAGACAACCCATCAATTCATCTTCTCTCATGTACTGTTCAACCCCTTCTTCAAATCATCAGAGATAATCAGTATCACTATTATTCTGCTTCTTGACCAGAAATTCATCTTCATTAGCTCAATCGGCTCAGCCCCTCTTCAAATCCCAAAACACAGCTGCTCAAACTCCAGATTCAATTCCCTTAAAACTTTGTCTCATATTCAATCTACATTTCTGACTTGAACAGCGTTATCACCATCATTTTCGTTCAGGTTCACCTGATTCTTAAGAACCCCATCAATCTCTCGATCCATATTTCCTCCATCAGCAGCCGCACTTCACTCTTGATTTCAGGTTAAAACGAAAAGATAATGATAGCATTTCTTCCCTGAATTTTTGGTCATGTAGGAAACTGATTCTACTTCAGGCACCCACTAACACGATAAGGGCCGCCTGTTCTAATATGGCTTGTCGGTTCCGAATAACCAACAGCTTAATTCCATGTTCAACTCATTGTCAGTTATGGAGAACTGACGCCTTCACCTCCTTTTTGTGCATTCTAGTCGACTCGAAGTATAGCTCGCCTGTGAATTAACCTTTTACGCTCCAAATGGACGTTTTCTCCTTCTTTTGCTCATAATGACCCCATTGCACCTAAAAACTCAAAACTAAACATAAGATACACAATTCACACAAAAACTAGCAAAGAAATCATAAACAATATATATAAGTTTAGGTGTTTTACAACACCTATCACTTATATGGCTAACCATTGGTTAACTATTGTTGAACCAGCTAAGTGTACATGTTTAGGTACGTTTACCTTTATCTAAATTATGATGATGACACATTTCATTTGTGTATAACAAGCTAAGTTCGATCTAACGGTTGAAAGATATTATCTTGAATCTAATCATGTTTTCATATAACGGTGAATATTGAATGCTTTGTTACCAAGGTATCATTGATTGCAAACCCTAATTTGAAGATTATATAAAGGAGAACTCTAGCAACTGGGAAACCTAAACCCCACACATCATGTGTGATACTAGTTGTGATTACAGTCGATTCTCCTTTAACCTTAGGTTTTTCACGAAACCCTGTAGGTTAACGACTTAAAGACTTCATTGGGATTGTGAAGCCAGACCAACTATTTCTTTGTAGTTGTGTATTCTGATCTTGCTATTTTCTATCGTGATTGAGTAATATCTTCTTTAAGATTTTCTCGAGATTTATTCTCCGATATGCAAGATTGAAAAGTAGTCACAAACATCTTCATCTCATCGTTTGTGATTCCATAATATCTTGTTTTGGTTAATCGATTTAGATTATTGTGAGGTGATTGATAATACTAGGATGTTATTCAAAAATATAAATCTGGTTTATCAATTGGTTCCTATTCACCTTGATTTATCAAAAGACGAAACAAAACTCAAAGGTTTATCTGTGGAAGACAAATTTATCTATACAATAGATTTTTCTGTGTGAGACAAATTTGTTTATCAAGTCTTCGACTTTGGGTCGTAGCAACTCTTAGTTGTGGGTGAGATCAGCTAAGGGAATCAAGTGCGCAAAATATGGCGTGGTTCAAGAGGTGTAAGGAACGCAACTGTACCTTGATCAGTGTGGGATTGATTAGGGCTTAACTACATTCCAGTCTGAAGTTAGCTTGGTAGTGTCTGTAGTGGCTTAATACAATGTTGTGTTCAAATCTGGACTAGGTCCCGGGGTTTTTCTGCATTTGTGGTTTCCTCGTTCACAAAACTTCTGGTGTCTGTGTTATTTTTTTTTCCGCATTATATTTTGTTATATAATTGAAATATCTCTGGTTGTACGTTGAATCGATCAATTGGTAAATCCAACCATTGGTTATTAATTGAAATTGATTGATCCTTGAACATTGGTCTTTGATACCGTTCAAGTTATTTCTCTTATATTCAATCGGGCTCGCAAATTCCAATTTGTTTGATTACAGATTTAATTGAGAAATTGAGATATAACTCTTTGATATACTTTTCTTAAGAGTGAGTTTGAATGTTTAATTGATTCTCTTAAAAGTATATTGGAGTTAGTCCATACAGATTGCTAAGCGAAATATAGGGTGTGTTTGTTAGACCCCCACTCTTTCAATTGGTATCAGAACAGGTGAAAAGACGAGGGTACCCAAATATACCTCAATCTAAAACTTTTAGGCCTATAAGTCCTTTCTCCGAAAGTGATTGTCTATGGACTGAGTCGAGACAATACAACTAATCGGTTCACACTTCGTGTGATCGTCTATGGATACGAGATGAGACAATACAACAACGAAGTATGTTTACTTGAAAAATGGTTCAGACTTAACCAAACACAATAGGATTGCTATCAAGTAAATAGGAATTAATGTTTGTGTATTTTACTTCTAATTATAATAAAACAATTATAGTTGCGGAAATAGAAAAATAAAAGGCACAATAATATTTTGTTAACGAGGAAACCGCAAATGCAGAAAACCCCGAGACCTTGTCCATAATTGAATACTCTCGGGATTAATCCGTTATACAAAATATAAACCAACTTTATATAGTTGAGACCAAGCAACTAAACCTATAGTTCCCCTAGTTCCGTTTGTATTCCTGCGCCTCCAACTAGCAATAAGTCACTCACTTTGAACAATTCCTTTGGTTTGTATTCTAAACAGTAAAGGAACAACAAATTTGTTCGGTAACAACTCTTTTCAATCAAGTGATATGAGTTTGACAAAAGGATCTTCCGTTTATCCCAATAAACTTCTTTCTCAGGTCCTTAGATCTATCTAATAACAATTACCAAAGTAATTGTCAAGATTTTTCAATCAATACTTTTAATCAGAAAGAATTGTATTGATGTCGATCTACTCAACTAATCAATCCAATCTATCACAAAGATAAACCGATTATAGTTGGATCCTTTTCCAGCCGAAACAAGTATTGTGCACACCAAAGAGTATGAACCCAAATCATAAATCTTCTTAGATCTTCAATCAACACCTGCACACAATCAACTTGAATCTCTTGTGATCAATCACATACAGAACGGGGTCTGTTAACAATGGATTATCACAAGATGTCTTTAGATCTACAAACAGTCTAAAGATCCCCGTCGAAACTTCTATTTAGTTTGAGTGAATCTTATATCAGAAGAGAAGATCCTCAAGCATAAACAAACTAGGTGCAATCAAAGTTCAACAACCGTTAGTCAATCAAATCAATCGAAAACTAATAATAAAATACAATTATTTAGTTTCCCACCAACGGTACTAATAGAGCTTCTCAATCCCAAAGAAGTCTTTAAACTGAGCGGTCGTAAGAGATTTCGCCTAATTAGGTTATTTTCCTCTCCGAATAGGTGGCTTCACCGGTAAAAACACAACTAGGTAGTTTTTCTAGCTCTGGGGATTAGTTTGCTTGAAATGCAAACTTCAATATTTATAGACCAAGGAATTTCCAAAACCGAATATATTCTCAAGATATGCAATATATTACCAAATTCGGTTTCCATAATTCTTGGAAATGCTTTTTCCAAATATTGACCAAAATCTCAGTAGAAAATCTCCAATTAGTAAATGCAAATTACCAATTTTTATTTTCTAAAGATATGCATTTTAATTGTTGGAAATTAAAAGCATATAAAACTAAAAACCTTAACTAAAATATTCTCAATTTATTTCGATACGGGATTCTCCTTTAGCGATTAAGGAATATCTTTGAACAATAAAATATAAGAGTTACTGCACATGTTCAAAGTATGTCGACATATTTACTTGGTAAATCCTTTTTCATACTTACCATCTTGGAACCGATTTGCCACACTTCCAAACAAGTTTAGAATTGGTTCATCTGACTTCCAAGAACTATGTGATTGATTATCCTATCAAATCACCAATCATGGGTTTCACGGTTCTACCAAAACAAGCTTCGGTTCTACATCCACGTGGGTACTAGAATTAGTCATGGTAGTTACCAAAACTTGGTTGACTAGGTACTAGGATCGGTTCCCACATATATATGGCATCTAACTTGTATTTGTTGCACATGTTCATAGGATCAGTTCCCAATAGCTAAAAACGTGTTGCACATGTTCATAGGATCGGTTCCCAATAACTAAAATCTTGTTGCGCCTCTTACAAGAATCGATCTGAAAAGGAGAGGGTACCCAAAATATACCTCAAGCTATAACTTTTCCTTCCTATAAGTCCTTTCCCCGAAAGTGATTGTCTATAGACAGAGTCGAGGCAATACAACAAATCGGTTCACACTTTGTGTGATCGTCTATGGATACAAGATCGAGACAATACAACAACAAAGTGTGTTTACTTGATACAAAGGTTCGGACTTAACCAAACTCAATAGGATTCACGTATCAAGTAAATAGGAATTAACGTTTGTGCAATTTAATTTAATTATAATAAAACAATTATGATGCGAAAATATAAAGTAAATGACACAGCAAAATTTTGTTAACGAGGAAATCGCAAATGCAGAAAAACTCCGGGACCTAGTCCATAATTAAATACTCTCAGGATTAAGTCGCTATACAAAATAAGACAACTTCATATAGCTGAGACCAAGCAACTAAATCTATAATTCACCTAGTTCCGTCAGTATTCCCACGCCTCCAACCTGTAAACAAGTCACGTACTTGGACCAATTCCTTTGGTTCGTATTCCAAACAGTAAAGGAACACCAAATCTGTTTGGTATCAACTCTCTGCAACCAAGTGATATGAGTTGAGCAAAGGTTCCCTTGTTTATCTTAATATAAACTCCTTTGCCAGGTTCCAAAATCTATCTTATGTTCAAATGCCCAAAAGCGATTGTTAAGATTAAGCCAACAACACTCTTCAACCAAGTGATATGTGTTGATGCCGATCTTCCTCAATTAATCAATCCAATCTACCACAAGGATAAACCGATTATTAATTGGATCCTCTTTTTCCCAAACAAGTATTGTGCACATCAAAGATTATAAAAACACCAAGTAAGAAATCTTCAATATCTTCTTTGTCTTCAAATTTTCTTAGATCTTCAATAAACACCTGCACACAATCACTTGAATCTCTTGTGATCAATCACACACAGAACGGAGTCTGTTAACAATAGATTATCACAAGATCGTCTTTAGATCTAACAACAATCTAAAGATCCATGTCGAAACCTTGAACTAGTTTGACTGAATCTTATATCAAAAGAGAAGATTATCAAGCATAAACAAACTAGGTGCAATCAAGATTCAACCACTGTTAGTCAATCAAATCAATACGAAAACTAAAGATAAACCACAATGTCTAGTTTCCCACCAACGGGTCGCGCTAGAGCTTCTCAATCCCAAATAAGACTTTAAATTGAGCGGCCGTAATAGATTTCACCTAATTAGATTACTCTCCTCTCCGATAGGCGGCTTCACCAGTAACAAAGACAAAAAAGTAAGTCTAGGTTACGCAGGATTAGTTTGTTAGAAATTGGTGCGCGTCGTTTACGTAACAAATTAATTACATCTTTCAACACAATTAACTAGTAATATAATGGCAAGGAGTTTGTTCCCACGAAGAGCAGGGAGTTTCTATTTGTTAAAAGTAACTGAAATGGGGGATTTTAGATTCTAAATTTAAGTAACTAATAAAATAAATAGTAAAGATTGATTTAAAATAATATGGAAAACGATGACTAGGGAATCATTCTCCGTCACTGAACCGAAGCTTAACCAAATACAATTTTATTTCTTGTTGAACTTATATTGTTACCAACCGAAGAATAGCAATAAGCTCTGCTCTCCCCCAGATTCCTATTGTCACTGGATACGGAAGTGCTCGACTACCAGATTCTATCCAACCCACCCACCAAGAATAAGCTCTCAAAGTGTAAATTAGTCAAATGCTTTATACTATGTGAATCAGATTGATCCCAGCATCATACGCATAGGCTCGGCCTGCTTACTAGTGTTATCTTTACACACAATTGCTTAAAAAAATCCCTCTGTCAGCTCTTGCAATTTACTACTTGTGTAAAGAGTTGATGTGACAATTACACGTATCACACAACCCTAAACTAGTAGAAGAAATATTGATTGGTTAATTTAATTGATCAGTTTAAATAACCCCTCAATATTCTTAGACATTAATAAAAATAATAAAGATAATCAACAATAAAATAACACTTGAATCAAACGTGGTTAAAGAAAATAATACTTCATGGTTCAGGACTTTGAAATCATCCCTAATCAATTAAGAATTTAGCTGCTCATAATTAAAATGTGTTAGCAAATAAATAAAGAAGAAGGATTAAAATAACCTAGCGTTTTTAGGGGCCACTCAAAAGGATTTAGGGGACCACAATAAAACAAAATAGGGTCACCCAAACCTAAAGTGAGTTACCCCTTATCTCGCATATTTCTTAATGACAAAATTGCCCTTACATAATCGGTAGGTAATATATTATTTTTATCCCCCGAATGCATTCGGTAGACAAAATAAGAAGTATGCCTTCGAATGTCAAAGTATTTGAATGAATTTTGTTTCATTTTTTTCTTCTTCTAAGGTTTTTCTATTTTTTCCCACATTCGGGAGATAATCATGAATTTTATCTCCCGAATGTAGTCGTGTTATTCATTTCGAAAATTTGAGTTTTTTTTTCTTCCAAAATCTGAATTTTGGGACACTCTATATTCGGAGGTTCGAGTAACAATATAAACCTCCGAATATAGTAGTGCCAAGGCTCTATATGCCGAGGCTCATGGTGGTTCTCATTTGGGAGCCAACAAATATTCGGAGGTCAAATGAGTTACTTGTCTTCCGATTATGAGTTACTTCTAGGTTTTTTTTCTGTTTTTTCCCACATTCGGGAGATAATCATAATTTTTATCTCCCGAATGTAGTCATGTTCTTCATTTCGAAAACTTGAGTTTTTTTTTTCCAAAATCTGATTTTCGGGCCACTCTATATTCAGAGGTTCGAGTAACAATATAAACCTCCGAATATAGTAGTGCCAAGGATCTATATTCCGAGGCTCATGGTAGTTCTCATTTGGGAGCCAACAAATATTCGGAGGTCAAATGAGTTACTTGTCTTCCGATTATGAGTTACTTCTAGGGTTTTTCTGTTTTTTCCCACATTCGGGAGATAATCATGATTTTTATCTCCCGAATGTAGTCGTGTTCTTCATTTCTAAATTTGAGTTTTTTCCCAAAATCTGATTTTTTGGGCCAATATATATTCGGAGGTTCGAGTAACAATATAAACCTCCGAATATGCAAGGGAAATTTTGCCATTAAGAAATATGTGAGATAAGGGGTAACTCACTTTATATTTGGGTGACCCTATTTTATTTTTTTGCTGGCTAAATCTTTTTTGTTGGCCCCTTAAAACACCAGGTAAAATAAAACTTAAAACGAAAGCTCATAACAAAAACATAAAACTTTATTTCTCAACTCTTTACTTCTCAAGACCTTGAATATTTTTCTCTCTCTTGCTCTGCGAATCGGGTGAATTCTGAGTCAACTCAGTGTACAACTTTTCGAATTCTAAATGTTCAGATTTTAAGTATTTTGCTCACAAATTCAAGATTAAGCTTTTCTTTCGTAATTTGCATGATTTCTTCTTTGTATAACTTATTTTGTTTGATGATTCCACACCTTTTCAATTAAATTTGGAGTTTTTATTTGAATTATGAGTAACTAATCTCTTGTCTTCTCCATGATGTGTATGCAGTTTGTTTTGTCTCAAATGGCGTTTACCTATATTACTGTTGTGATTGGAGCGTTTGCAGAGTTTTTCTTAAAGTGTTTGCTTGCAGGTTTTGGAAGTGTGATTGTCTATGATTTCATAGTTGCTATAGGGAAGAAACCTCTGTACCGGTTCAGTTCATCGAGTCATTCTAGATCCTGCTGTTGGAAAGGTTCAAACAAATTAAAAATTCGAAATTTCATACAGATAAGGAAAGTTTGTTCTCTTTTGTTAAGTTGCCTGCTTAATAGCTGTTATGGTTACCATATTTTGCCTGATTTTTGGTCAAAGCATACCTATCTTGACAGCCAAAATTTTAGCTATTCTCAACCATTATGTTACCTTAAATTTAGACAGAAAATCTTACCTCATTATCAAAATTATTCTAGGGTTTTACCTCCTTATAAATTCTACAACTCTGCATCCTTCTTTCCTCACATCAATTCTAAAAACCCTCACAATATTTTTATAATGGAAGAAGGCAGTACTAGTAAAAATTCTCCCAATACTATTCCAATGGAAGAAAGCAGTACTAGCAATGTTGTGGATCTAGTTAACAAGTTTAAGAAATCTACACTGGAATTAGGAGATTCAAATGAGGTTGTTGTATTTCAACAAGCCAATGATGAATAGGAAGAAACTGAATCAAACTGGGAAGCAAGTGCTATATGAAAGGTTATTCTTGAAGGTAGAATGAGTTACCAGACTGTGGAGAATTATATTAAGTTCACCTGGCCATTTATGACAGCCAAAAAAGTAAGGATAGTTGAGCTGGAGCCAAACTTAATGATCTTCAAGTTCAGTAGGTGGGATATTTTGAACATAGTTATTGAACAAAGGCCATGGAACATTAATAAGCATCTACTGGTGGTCCATGATTATATTCCTGAGCTGGTCTACACTGAGAAGAACAAGGGATTTCAGATGTTTTGGATACAACTGAAATACCTTATCCCTGAGCATATGAATGTAGCCTCTGTTACTAAAATGGGAGAAGTTATTGGAGAAGTTGTTGGGATTCAAACTGAAGATGCTATTCCTGTTGGAAGTGAACCTGTCAAGGTATGTGTTAATGTTGATTTAACAATGCCACTAAAAAGGGGAGTGAAATGTATTACTAATGCTGGAGTCACTAAATGGAAATTTTTTTACTATGAGAGGCATCCCCCCAGTATCTGTCCTGAATACTATGTTATTAAGCACTGTAAAGCTGCTTGTAAGGATGCTGCAATCTTTCTAAACAAAGCACATGAGAAGCCATACTATTTTGGTAAGGCAAGACACATAAGGAAAAATATTTCAACAACCAATTCTAGCAATGCTCCTGCGCCAAAGAAGAATCAGAAGAAATTTGTCAAGATTGCAGTTTTTGTTCCTCCAAAGGATGGTGTGCCTATTAATATGGATTTTCTTCTCAAGAAACAACAACCAGATAACTCAGATGATAGCAGACTTGGAAAGAGGCATGGGTTTGATGAGAACTCGACTGTTGGTGTAACTGATACTGAGGTTTCTTCTACTATTAGCAACTCAGATAGCAACACTGCCAACCAGAATACTCAAATAATCACAACTGGGGACAAACTAGCTACTATCACTGATATGGAGAAACATGTATCTTTTACTCCCTATCATCTTAAAAAAATTTATACTTGTTTAACTTAGTGTTTTCATCTCTGTTTTTCTGCTAATAGTTACAATTTCACAAATATGAAGTTACTGTCATGGAATGTTCAAGGTATTGCTAACAATTTCACCTTTCAACAATTTCAAAACTTGGTGAAATCTCAAAGTCCTGATTTTCTGTTTTTGTGTGAAACAAAAGTTGATATTCCTAGAATGATCTCCTTAGCTCAATCGGTTCATTATCACAATTATGATTATATTGATAGAATTGGGAAAGCAGGAGGCCTAATTCTGATGTGGAAAGATGGTATTTCTTATGATATTGTTTGTACAGCTGATAATATTATTCATGCCCTTATTAAGCTAGATCCTAGTAAGCCTGAAGTTCTAGTATCCTTTATGTATGGTTCTACTTATAATGAACCTAAGAATAAACAATGGTCTTTCCTTCATGAACTTAGTGAAGAGGTTCTTCAGCCATGGATAGTGATAGGTGATCTTAACTTCCACTTGGATAAGAATAATAAAACTTCAGATGTATGGGTTCAAACTATGGTTGGTAGATCTGGTCTTTTAGATTTAGGCTATGAAGGAAAAGATTTTACCTGGACTAGTAATAGTTATGGAACTGGCTCTAGAAAATCTAGATTGGATATGGTCTTGGGGGATAATAGTTGGTTTCTAGAATTTCCCCAAGATAAGGTTATACATCTTAATCACATTGCTTCTGACTATTGCCCTATCTTGTTAATTACTGATCCTATTCCTAGGAAGCTATGAAGACCATTTAAATTCTTTGGTACTTGGATTCAGCATGATACTTTTAAACAAAATATGGAAAATGCTTGGAAAGTGAATGTGAATGGTAGTCCTGCTTATAAGCTCAAATACAAACAACAAAATGCTAGGCCTGCTCTTTCTTATTGGAATAGAATGGAGTTTGGTGATATTCAGGAAAACATTTTAAACCTTCAGAATCAATTGGCTACTGCTCAGAATAATGCTAGCTCTTCTAACCAACTTCAGAGAGTCAAAAATATTACTAAGGAGATTGAAAACTGGTATGGCATTCAAACTAGTTTCTATAAAGAGAAGTCTAGGGACAAGCATATTCATGACATGGATAGTAACACTAGGTATTTTCATTACTTGTTTAATAAGAGAATGCATAGGAACAATATTAATACCCTTTGTGATGCTAATGGTGTTTGGCTTAAAGATAGAAAGGATATCTCCAATCTTCTTACTAATCATTTTAGCACAATAAGCAGTACTAGTAATCCTACTATTAATGAGGATGACTTTAATATTATTCCCCATATCATAAATGATGCTGATAATACTTTTTTGAATGTTGTCCCTACTGATGAGGAAATTTTCAGTGTTGTTAAATCCATGCCTGCTTGGAGTTCACCCGGGCCAGATGGATTTCAAGCAGGTTTTTATCAAACCCAATGGGACATTGTTGGTAAGGATGTTATTGCTGTTATCAAGAAGTTTTTTGAAACAGGTCATATGCCTACAAGTTTAAACAAAACTTATATATGTCTAATTCCTAAAGTTAAGGACCCTAATAAACCATATGACTTTAGACCTATTAGACTATGTAATGTTTCTTACAAAATCATATCTAAGATTTTAGCTAATAGGATAAGACCTTATCTCAAAAAGCTCATTTCCCCTTATCAAGCTGCATTTGTACTGGCAGAGATATCCATGATAACATTATTATAGCACATGAAATCATCCATACTATGAAGCATAAAGAAGGTATTAGTGGTACTATGGCTCTTAAACTTGACCTTTCTAAGGCTTTTGATAAAATTGATTGGAATTTTCTGTTAAAAGTTTTAACTCAATTTAGTTTCAATGATTTTTTTTTGTAGTTTAATACAAAAATGTATCTCTAATACAAGTATCAGTGTGCTTCATAATGGTTCACCCTGTCAGGAATATATGCCTACTAGGGGCATTAGGCAGGGTGACCCATTATCCCATTACCTGTTTATTTCGGCTATGGAATTTTTGTCTAGGAGCTTAATGGTTGCTGAATCCAGGAAGGATATTACATGTATTAAGGTTGCTAGGAGAGCCCCATCCATCTCCCACCTTATTTTTGCAGATGATATTCTCATCTTTGCAAAGGCTGATCTGCATAACATTGGTAACATCTTAACTGTTTTAAACAATTTTGGTGCTGTCTCTGGTCAGACATTGAATTTTGATAAGTCTTGTGTCTATTTTAGTGGAAACTTAAGCCCAGTTAACTGTGATGATTTGGCTAGGCATTTGAATATGAAAATTATTACTGATTCTGAAACTTACTTGGGTGCTCCTTTGCTCTTGGGCCATTCTAAGGTTAGATCTTTTGATCCTATTGCGCAATCTTTTGAAGCTAGATTAAACAATTGGGTTAGTATCTCTTTAAATCTAGCAGGTAGAACTACTTTAGTAAAATCTGTATTAAATTATCTCCCTTCCTATCAAATGGGTTGCTTTAAAATCCCAAAGACAACTATTGATAAGCTGGATACTCTTACTAGGAATTTCTGGTGGGGTCATCACAAACATAAAGGTATAAAATTTCTGGCTTGGCCTGCTCTTAACAAACCAAAAGAATTAGGAGGGTTAGGTTTTAGAGATTTAGAAAAGTTCAATAAGGCCCTGATCATGAAACTTGCTTGGAAACTCAGTACTAAAGATGAGGAATTATGGACACAAATTTTAGAAACTAAATACTTTAGAACTGATAGTTTTCTTCACCTAGATAAATTAAAATATACTAGCTCTTGGATCTGGAAAGAAATTTATAGGTGCATTACCATTATCAGAGATAACAGTGTTTGGACTATTAGATGTGGAAGCAAGGTAAAAATTTGGCAAGATAATTGGGTTTATGGTCTAGATCACCTTCCAGAGCCTTCTGTTCTTAATATATTGGATCTAATCTGGTTTATGTGAATGAATTATTTTTGCTAGGAACTAAGATATGGAATTTTCAGCTGATTAATGATGCTTTTTCTACTGACACTGCTGCTAAGATTTTAACTATGCAGATTCCTCTTTTAGGATCTGATACCTTAATCTGGTTGCCTGACAGAAAAGGTATCTTTCCAGTTAAAAGTGCCTATAAGGTGTTATGTAACACTGATTCTGGTAATGTAACCACTCAACCTATTTCTAGTAATACCTGGAAAACTCTATGGAGATGTAAGGTTCCTCACAAAGTTAAGTTACTTGTCTGGAAATGTCTAAGAAATATAGTTCCAACTAGAGACAAAATCTTTAAATATAAACAAGATATTGATACTCATTGCAGTATTTGTAATGCTAGTCTTGAAACAACTGATCATTTGTTTCTAGACTGTATTCATGCTCAAACTTTATGGCTTGGAGTTAATATTAATGTCAGTAATGTTATTCAAATGCATGGAGATTTACTACATTGGATAATGACTTGGTTTGACACAGATCTTTCTCAGGGTAATGTTTCTCAATCTGATACAGAGTATAAATTACATCTGCTTATGATAACTCTATGGACTATCTGGAAAGATAGATGTGCTGCGGTTTTTCAAAATGTTAAGCCAAATAGAATTCTATCTATGGGTTCTATTTTAACATTGGTATAGAACTATAGGACTAAGAATAGTAATAGTGACACTACTGTTGTTAGTATACAGGCTCAAGATCGTAGGTGGGATCCTCCAGAAAGAGACTATGTTAAAATTAATGTGGATGCATCTTTTGATAAGTTATCATATACAGGTGGAATTGGACTAATTGTGAGAACTTCTGCAGGTCAATGCATTGGAGCAAAAGGGTGTTTCTTCGATGGAGGAATGATAGAGAACCAAGAAGTGGAGCAGCTGGAAAGTTTGGCCATGAAGCATGCGGTAGATTGGGCAATTGGAGAAGGCTACTTTAAAGTTATATTTGAGTCCGACAATGAAATGGTAGTGAGATCAATAAATGAGCAAAACTCATTAGTTCATTGGAGAAATCAAGGAACAATCCTAGATGTTAAGTTTCTCTTGCAAAACTATGGTTTATTTTCTTGTAATAAGGTGGTTAGGGCAAAGAACTATTCAGCAGATAAAATAGCTAAAAAATCCAGAATCAGTAGGTTCAATTTTGTTCATGTTGAAAATATCCCTCCAGACATCTTAGCCCGGGCAAGGGAAGAACTTCCTAATTGTAATCAACAATTTTAATCAATGAATTACCTTTTTTGAATCAAAAAAAAAAAAACTCTTTACTTCTCACTCTATGTTTATGGCTAGCATCAAATGGTAAAAGAAGTGAAAGAAGTACGAAGAATTAAAATTTACATAACTATTTATAGCCTCCAAACCGACCAAACCCTTCCATCATTCCACAAAACCCGTAAATCCTAGCCGCCTCTCTGTTCCTTCGCGTGCAAACTTGACAAGTAAAGAAAACAGACGGCCAAATGTAAATGAGCCACGTACTACAAATTCAGTTTGTGGAATAAAAAGAGCTACTATAATGTTGCACGGAGTAACTTAACAGACGCAGCACCATTTATGATTGGCTCAACCTTCAGCGGGACCCATCTATGGCAACGTGTTATCTCCTGGTACTGATTATACATCCAATTCGATAGTCCTTAATACACCAAATTGTCACTTTCAACAGCTATAAACTGAGACAAGTCAGAACTTGTCTCTTCCAGTCGGCTGCACCACATTTCCTCCACTCTTTCCCTTTTGTTACGTGCGAAACTGGAAATTGACTGGGCCCCGCAAATGATCTCGGCATTTCTCACCGGCAGACGGCAAAAGCCCTTGCCGTCAACCAATCCCGTTACCATCACCATCGTAGCAGCTCCATTATCCTAAGATTGTTCTTCCAACTCCAGAAAACCCACCATGATCATCGCCTTCTCGAGCTCGTCATAGCAAAACCCATCTATTCCTGTTCCTGTTCAAACTCCGCCTCTGCTCGACATTAATGGTGGCAGCAGCAATCAAACACTTCAACTCTCTGCTCATCACCAACATCACAATTATCTACTGCCATCATCCCAAAGCTCGAGCTTCAATGGCAGCAGCCACCATGATCATTCATAACAGCAACATCAGGCTATCACCATGCCTGTCATCCGCGGCTCACTGATTTTTCTCGAGCAGCAACCACTCGATATTCATTGTATCTTCTTGGCCTTCTTTCTCGATTTCCATGACAGCAACGACTCTCTTTTTCCGTCCATGGCAGCAACATTACTTCTCCATCTCAACTCTGGCATCATCATCACGAGCACTTCCCTATATTGGTTCATCTCGAGCTTCTCTCCACAGCACCATCGTGAGCGTTATATGGACCAAAGCTTCCTCCATCTTCTCTGCTATACCATCAGCTCCAGCAATCACCGAGATTTCGATCATCAGCAACGAAACCTTTTCTCGTTGAAAACTCGAAATCAGGCAACAAACCATGTTTTGTTTCGCCTTCAATTACCCAATGATGTTTATAAGAGTCCGAAATACCTTCTTCTGAAATCCATCGAAATCATGATCATCATGATGATTACCATTAAGAACAACTCATGTTCATATTAAAGAAGAAGAAGAAGTGCCCTGAGTAATTCGGCGTCTGCCTTTAGTATTATTTGAATTTTGAAAGCCCCCTACTGTAAAAGACCTGACTGCCTCTAGCATTTGCTTTGAGCTTGACTGCCCCTTAACAGGAAGGTGTCCCTTAACGTTCGATTGGGTACCAATAACACTTTCCTTAGAAATTGACCATTTTGACCTTTAATCTTATAAGTTCTTGGTTTGCTCAGAATGACTCCGTTTTTTCGCCATTGCTTTCGTCTTCTCGTCCTCTACATAATGAAAAGTAGAAATTTTGTACTTGAACGAGTTCCACTTGGTCTTTGGCCCTTCTCCCTTTGTAGCTAGCTTCTTTTATTGCACAATTAAGCACAAATTCACTTCTTTTCAGATGATTCACCTAATAAAACACAAATAAGAGAAAATAAACGTAACACATAATAATTTGTAAGAAAACCAACAAATATTAGCATGGAATTGACACCAAATATATGTGAAATATGCACTTATCAGAAATGAAAACTCAAAGTATTCATAGACAAAGAATTTTGGACACCAAGGAATTTCCAAAACCGAAAATATTCTCAAGAAATTTTTCATTACTCCACCAAATTCGGTTTTCATAATTCCTGTGAATGTACTGTCCAAAAATAATGATTGAAATCTCCTTGAAAAATCTTTAATTAGCAAATGCACATTACTAATTCTTATTTTCCATATATAATTAAAAACCCTTAATTAAAAAGATTCTTAACTTATTTAATTCGATCTTGGGATTTACTTCCTTCTTAGCCGTTAAGGAATATCTTTGAACAAAATAGAATAAGCGTTAATGCACCGTGTTCAAAGAGTGACGACATCTTACTCTTGCAAGTCTTTACCATGCTTGCTCACTTGAAACCGATTTACCACACTTCCAAACAAGTTTAGAATTGGTTCATCTGACTTTCAAGAACTATGTGATTGATCAAGTTCCACTCAATCACAGCTCATGGGTTTACGGTTCTACCAAAACAAGTTTCGGTTCTACCTCCATGTGAGTACTGTACATAGTTACGCTAGCTTACCAAAGATACGGCTGACTAGGTACTAGGATCGGTTCCCCATATATATTTGGTATCTAACTTGTATGCATTGCACATGTCCATAGGATCGGTTCCCACTTCCCAAAAACTTGTTGCACATGTTCATTGGATCGGTTCCCCTTTCTTCCATAAACCTTGATGCACCTCATACATGGATCGGTTCCCCTTGTGATGCACTGCACCTCTTACTAGGATCGGTTCCCCTCTTCCCACTAATAATTTCAGACATACACAACCCGATCATACCCCAAGTGATTACTTAAGATCTGCTTTACTAATAAAAGTCATACAAATACATAAATCAGGCCTCATGTGAATAGTTTTACCAAGAACACAAACAAGTCATGAGCGGTTATACTAATCACACATATTGGTCGTTCATAAGATATGCAATGAAGAACAACCCCAATAACGCCTGGCGATTTCCTTTTCGGTTCACAATACATATCATGAACTTACTTCCTTAGAACACATGTAAACATTGTTCCCTAAGATAAAATCCTCACCTCATACCCATACATAATCACAATAGCATTCATACGATTATGTCGATGTATTATATACAAAGTTTAATGGTTAAGAAAGAAACTTCATATTGTATTCCTTAATACTATGTCTATCTAGAGTATTCATGCTTCGCAGTTTTATGTTTTCAATATGCACGACTTGAAAGATACGTTAGGGAATGAAACAGTTCAAGTCAAATATCACTAACCTCAAGTGGAAGGATTATGTTGTCGTTGTAGCTCCGCACTTCTTCACTTCTTCAAGTCTTCGCAATACTTGTAATATCTCACGCTAATACTTTCAAGCTAACCTATACGAAGTTGACTCTAGTACATTTAAATCAAGCGACTCTTAAATGAGTTTTTCTTCACTAAAATATGACAACCAAACTTGACATACCAACGCTTGGTGGGTTCAACCGAGCAATGCTCTAACATGATCGGTTGCACCTCTTATTAGGATCGGTTCCCCAATGTCTAGAGCTGGTCATACCAATTACAACAAATCAATCATACCATCTTAGGTGATCACTTAATATCGGTTTCACTAATAAAAGTCATACCAATACAAAAGTCAGGCCTTGTGAATAGTTATACCAAGATACATAAACAAGTTATGAGCGGTTATACTAAACACACATGTTGGTAATTCAAAATATTTACAATGAATAACAATACCAATAAGCCTAGCGATTTCCCTTTCTATTCATAAAACAAGTTCATGAATTTACTTCCTTTAAACGAATGTAAAACATTGTTTCCTAGGACGAAATCTTCACCCATACCCATACATAATCACAATAGCATTCATACGATTATGTCGACGTCTTATATACTAAGTTCAAAAGATAAGCGTTATACTTCGTATTGTATTCCTTAATACTACGTCTAACTAGAGTATACTCATTCATAGCTTCGCAGTTTCGTTTTCAATATGCACGACTTGAAAGATACATTAGATAACCAATATGAAAACCGAAACTACAGGTAATTTGGTTTTAACATGTTATCTAGGAAGAAATTGCACGAAGCAATTTTCCCTAATAGTTTAGCAAACCAAAAATTGACTAAGCACCTTAGTTCCTTTGTTAAACTGATTGTACAAATATAATCGCTTGTTCGATAAGACCAAAATAAAGATCAGAATTAACTCTATTTTTCTCATCAGGTTCTAATTATTCTCATCAATAACTCATACCTTTCACTTTTAAACAAGACAAGTACTAGGTTAGTTAACTTGCATTTCTTGTTAAGGCATTTGATTAGACTTGAATAACCGAAACCTCGACTTTGATAAGTCTAAGTGTCTAACTAAGATAAGAATTAACTTAGTTTCGAATTGGAATAAACAATTCATCCCAAAAAAAAATTCTTTTGTTAAGCCATAAACAATTCATACAAACCAAATAAATGAACTTGAATAATTTTTTACCTCAACTGAAAGCAATTGAAACAACATAGACATTAGAGTACCGCAATTGGACCGAAATTTTGTAAGCCTAAACAATGGATAACAAACAATAAAGAAATATAACAATAGTTTTTCTTAACCGGAAACAATTGAGTCACACACACATTCATACATAAACAATGGAATAAACATCAATTGTACCGAAATTTTGTTAAGCAAAAGCAATAAATGTATGCAATAAAATCAGGCTTTTCTTAAACAGGAAAACGATTAACTAACAAAGTCATTACCTCAAGTTCCGCATCCTCTTTTCCTTTTCCTTTGCATCTTTCCAGGGAGAATTGATACCAAAATACCACTATGTTATCATCCTCTTGCACGACAAAATAACAACAACAAACACCAACCTTTACCAGAGAAAGGTTGAAAATCGGTTTTAACTATTGCAATGCAAAAGTTGAAACCCCTAAACACATATGCTTTTATGCTAAACCAAAAACGATTTAACAGATTGTGACTTTTTCACATATTGTTTCAAACTGAGCCCTTCACGATCCTTTGATAAAGCCTACCAACATGGGCTAGAACTTAATCCCGCAAAATCAAAAAGTCACCCACACCATAAGGGTTCACACCTATGAGATCGAATATCAAGGTTATGAAAACCGAAATCAAACATCCCATGCACATACATATCAATAGTATAAAGCATTCAAGCACAGGCTATGTAAACTAAAACTATCACAAGAAAAATTATAAACTAATAATTTTATTCATAAATGATAAGATAGTTTTATTCATAATAGACCTTATACAATTATTGAAAGAATAAAAAACTGATATCTATTTTCCTGGATTAAGTATCACGACAAATAACTTAATCTCTAGTGGTGCTCTTATTGTTTACTGGGGTTTCCTCAGTACTCAAACTTTTAAAGTGTGTCTCAAGAGACTCGTCTGCAACCACTTCCTATTTTTTAAGTTCTTTAACTATAACTTTGAGTTCAGCAAGAACACCTCTTGTTTGGTCAATTCTTTCTTTGAGCCAATCTTGATGATGAACTGTCATAATGAGATTGGTTATCAGTTCTTCAAAACCTTGGATATAGTGAATCATACTATCAGAACAAATCCACTTGGTTTCAATTGGATCTTTTAAATTATAAGCCAACATACATGACTCATCTTGTGATCCAACAGAGCTATCAGAATCATAATCAGACATGATTTTTGATATGTTTTTCTTCTTCCTCTCTGTATTGATTCCTTGACAATCCTTAACCTTTTGAGCTTACACCTTATTAGCCTTTGAGACACTGTGAGTTACTGGAGGCATGCTCAGTTATTTAAACAGGGATTGAACATGGTTTCTGAATACAAGCAAGAGATAATTTCTCTTTAAGAAGAGATAACTTTTGGACCGAAAATATCAGGAAATTCCAAAAATATATATTATATTTCCTTTGTCCGAATTTCTCATGCTGGAAGGATTATTAAAATTAGAAAGTTTTAAATAAAACCTATTTTTGGAAGATCATGTTAAACATGAATAATTTTTAGACAGACATGGATTCACAGTCATCCATATAATGTTACAGGATTTTCTGATAAGCAAACACAAAAAAATTGTGCTCTCGTTTTATTATACTTTTGCCATCTAAAATTATGAGCACGAATAGGATGGGTTTGCACAATATCCATACAACTAGGTTATATCGGAGTAAGCTTTTTCTATCTTACATTGTATATCAGAAACATAGTTCATGTTTCTCTTTGGGAATTTCTGCCCAAAACATTTTCTCCCAAGATAATGATCTTTTCTAACTCTAGAGATATGATCATGTGGAGAAGATGTACTGATGTGAGAATTTTATGAGATAGATAAATCTCTCTTAATTTTATTAATGAGATTTTCATAAGATTTTCTCATTCTAAGGATTTCCTTATGATGCACATTAGCATGATTATCTGAAACAATTATCCGAAGTTCCTGATTGTTTCTTTTGGAAGAGATTCTCTCTTTTCCTTTCTTCTGGAGTCGTTCTTCATCAAAACAAGAATTGTTTCGATAAGGATAAGGAGGAACCTTTTTTCAGAAGTAATTATCAACTCTTTCTTCTAATTATTTTGAGTGGACCTTGTCGGGTTGTGGTATATTCTGTCTTTCTACTGAGGAATGATCTTTCAGTTTTTTAAGACAAGAAACGTCCTTCAATATTTTTACCACCATATTTTGAAGAAGTATAAGTTTTCTGTCAAGTGACTGAATGTTGTATTCCTTAGGATCATGTTCACGGAATTGATTCAAAGTTTCCTTTGGACAAGATTTCGTCTGATCATCAGTAGATGTAGAAGATAGTTTCCCATCCTATTCTGACTTGATGTAGTTAGGCAAACTACCACTATCTTGATCTGTTTTAGATGTGACTAAACCGGCTTTATCACAGTCTGTAAAATTAGAGAAAGGACTTTTAGTTTCCTCAATATCAGAAGAAATCACAACAACATCATTAGTCAGAGTCATATGATGTGTCTCTTTAACTTGAGTAAGAGATTTACCAAGAGCTTCTAGTTCGACAGTGATATCCATATTCTCTCTGGCTAGAATATTCAGTTGAATGTCTTTATCTCTGATCTCATTCTTAAAAAGATTTGACTCTGTCTTTAATATCAGTACTTTTGTAGACATAGATTTTATAGGCTTTAGGAGTTTTACTAACTCTTTATCATAATTTTCTTTTTCATCAGAGAATGACACAAATGTTTTTGCACCTCTTGGATCATGAGTTAACGAAGTGTTAACATCTTCAACTTTTGAGCATTCATACTCTTACATAACGTTAACTGAATCAGACATAGATTCAATTTCTTATAGGTTGGATCGCACCAAACACAGATTGTTAGATCTTTTCATGTTTTCCTGATCTGATACCAATTGAAAAGACGAAGGCACCCAAATATACCTGTAGTTGCAGGAAATCCTACATTACACCCTTGATAAGATCTTACAGTGATTAACACATATTTTGATGATTAAAACGACACTTTATTATTTGATTCTCAGAAATGTTTACAAGTGATGGAAGAAGATCAAAAATACAACCGCTCTTTTGTTTCTCTCTCCTCAAGAATTTCTCAATACTAAAAAAATACATCATCCCTCCTCTAGACATATTGGGTCTCTTCATATAGGGTAGTTACATAATGGATGACAGCTAAGCTGTCATTTAATTTCGGATCTGATCTGCGATGTTCTCGCGATAATTATAATGTCAATTCTCGCAAGCGTTCTAACTATCGCAGATCAATCATGCTCTTCTCGTGTTTCTTCAATCGCCAGCTATTACGTCATTCTTTGAATCATTCTTTAAGTTATTCTATGACGCTCGCAAAGTGTTGTTGAAGAGCTCGCGGTGATGATCGCAGGAGTGTTGTTAATATCGCAAGAATACTGTCATGGCGATATTCTGGTCCTACATCTTGCCTCTTATCATGTCTTTTCTGCGAAGGAGGAAAGATCATGAGAATTGTTTTTTTTACAATGTCGCAGCTGTTTATCTTATTTGCATTCTTTCGCTTTGACACGTTTCTATATTCTTCGTAAGCTGTTTTCCCGTACTTTTTCTTCCAGTAAATCTTTGACACGTCCTTTTCAAACGTTTCTATCTGACCGTTCAGTCTTTTCTTTGCATTAATTGCATTCATCTTCCCGAGAAATTTCTTCTTCTATAAATACTTCTTTCATTCTTTTCTTTTCCTATTTTTACTTTCTTCTTTCTATCCCTCTGCAAATTCACTGTTCTTCCGTAAATTGCGCATCTGTTATTGCTGTGATTTCTTTCTTATTCTTCAACCTTTTCCTTCATTCCCATACTCAAAAATGGTTGCTCCTGGCGCTAAAAATTTGGTTGCTTTTGGTGAGATGCGGGAAAAACTTAAAAATAAAGGTTTTACTTTGTCTACAATTCCAGATCAGAGTCTTAAATCCGAACTTTCTATCAAATTATTTTCTGATCATCAATGTTCTCACGAGAAAGTTATAGTATCGCTAGGTCAGCTTGAAGCTGGTCTTCCCATTCCTCTCTACGATCCTGAGCTGCCTTTATTTTATGAGATACTTTCTCACCCAAAATTCTCGCGAGCTATATATCAACTAGGTGGGGATTGCATTCGTCTGCTGTTGGAGTATGCTACTCGTGCTTCTAATAAAGAATCTCGCTACCCTGATACTGCAAAGAACCCTGAATTCAAGGATGTTCTAATTATTCCCGCAATGTATATTGTAGATAATTTCTTCATAAACTATGACATAATCCCCATGAGGAGGGATCGCACTTGTTGGGGTGTCCGCTTGCAAAAGAAAGATGATGTCGCGGAAGACAAAATGCTTATGCTGGATATTGACTGGCATACTAGTACTAATCAAGGTCCTCTCCACTCCAGTGATGAAAAATGGTTCATCTTCCCTTTACTTTTAGAGGGTTCATACATTTCTGGTACCCATGCTATACCAGCGAATCTCGCAGAGTTCCAACCGTGGGTATTCAGCTGGCCTGAGAGAAATAAAGAAGTATGTTCTCTTAATTCTTTGCATAACAAATTATCATTATTAATTTCTTCATGTCTTTAGATTCTTGCTAACTATCTCCTTTTATCAGATTGAAAGGTTGAAAGCCAGCTATGATAAGTCTGGGAAACCTGCTACTTTCTTAGCTCTCAAATCTCTCACAGATAAAGTAAGAAATATTTCTTTATAACTTTTTACAATATATTGTTGCCTCTATTTCTTATCTTTATCTGTGTTCGCAAGAAATCGAAGAAAGAGAGCATGTGAAACCTGCGAGAACTAAAGATAAATCCACAGGTGGTCGCAAGGGTAAATCTACTGCTTCTCTTATAGAAAAATATAATGCCCCTCGCAGAGAGAAATCTGGTGCTCCTCTCTCCAAGAAAAGAAAGATTCAACTCCCTATTTTTTCAACTCTTCAATCTGATGTGGAAAATTCAAATGATGATTCTGATGATGAAGATAATAATGATATCTCTTTCATGAAGGATTCTTCCTCTCATGAATCTTCTATGACTCAATTATCCAGGATTTTTGGCGATGCTACACATGGTATCGCAATTGACTATGGAGATGAAGCTCTTAATGGGATATCCCAGGCTCTCGCTAAAGTCTGCGATGCTCCCATATTAGTTGATAATGATTCTCTTCAAGGAATCTCAAGATCAGTGACTCCCAGTCTCTTAAATTCACTTGGTATTCTGGTATGTTTCCACTTTTTCATCTTATTTATGTATTTATTTCTTCGTCAAATATTAATTTATATTGTTCTATCGCAGGTTGGAAGAGCTTCCTTCGATGTTGCCTCTGATTTGGATAAAAGACGTGTTATCTATGAAAAGAAAGCTGCTAATTTTCGCAAGAAAAAAGAGGAATTATCATCTGAATCTGATGAGCTTCGCCAGTATAAGGAAAAATTAGAAGCTGAGGTTGCTGAGCTTCGCAAGAAGAACAAGCAATTAGAAATTGATGCTTCAAATGATAGACAAAAGATCCCCGATCTTGACAAGGCTAACCAGCAACTCTATGGTATGAATTGTTTCTTTTTTCTTTTAGTTCTTTTTACCCTATCGCAGATTATTCAAGCAACCATTTTTGTAGATGTTTATGGCCTTACTGATGAGGCTACATTTTTCCAATCTTTTCCTGAACCTGTAGATGAGGATACCCTTCTTGCTTGCCTTAATAGTTCTTTAAGTAGTTTCTCAGATGATCAGATTAGATCCCTTTCCATAGATGAACTTAAATCCAAACTTCATCTCTTAAAAATTGAGCACAGATTCAATTTGAGTTTAACAAATAAGTTTAAATGTCTTTATCTTGACTCGAAAGAAGAAATTAATAGACTAAGAAGCAAGAATAGCGATCTTATTGATGAAAAAGATCTTGCTGTTAAAAATGGTACTAAAGCCTTAGCAAATTTCCATAAAACGCTTCTCGATATTCAAGTTGAAAGAGATAGAGTTATCTGCGAGAATAGAGATCTTCTTGCGAGGGAGAATCAAGTTCGCTCTCATCTTCTTATTAACAGCGATGATGAGTTTGCTTGGGCTGCGAAGGTTCTTGACAATGCCAGAATTAATTTAGGTGTAGATGTTAGTTTTCAATCTGATCATTCTGCCTTAATTAGAGATATGATTGCCGAAAGAGAAGGTTATTACTCTTGTTTTTTCACTAATTCATCTTCTGATTAAATCACCATTATTTGTATTAACTTGTACTCTTGCTTTTGTTCGCAGCGTCTGAAAAGAATCTTCACGATAGAATTGGAGAATTGGGAAGATAAAAGCCAACTCGCAAGAGATCTATCTTCTCGCAATGAAAAATATTCAAGGATGAAGGACCAATTAAGGATTACTTCTACGAATTTTAGCAATGCCCTTATTGTTGTTCGTAACGATTCTATTAAAATGGTCTGAAATGATCATAACGTTCCTCATTCTACATATCCTGATCTAGCAGAAGAAATTCCAACAGATACTCCAAACCTTATTATCTCTGATAGTGAAGCTGAGGAATCTGGCGAGGATGAAGATGATGATAAAGATGAAGAAGAAGATAAATCTAGCGAAGATGACGATGGATCTAATTAGTTATGTTTCTTCTTTTTATCTTCCTTGTAATTTTTATACACTTATTTCCTTCCTTTCGTAATATTGCTGCGAATTTCGCCAACTTGTAGATTTCCTTGATATATAAATTTCCTTTGCTTCTATCTGTATGAATTAGAAAACAATTCTTTTCTGTAACATAGTCAATCAACATAATTTTTACCCTTTAACTATCTGTGTAAATGTGTCATATAATAAGATTTACGTAATTTTATCGTATGATGATGAATAATAATTTCATCGTTCTGTGTATTCCCATACTTGTCTCTATTATTCATCTGCAATACGAAAAAATTGAGTAGAGCTTAGATATCAGTTGTAAATAAAATCTTTTTAAATATTCTTGCCTTAATATTTGCGATGATATCGCTAGTAATAGATTTATGATCTCTGCATAAATATCGCAAGTCTCATAATTTCTGCGCCGATATCGCAATCATTCAATCTAGTGGTCTTATCATGCCTTCTTATTTAAATGTCTTATTTTGCCACATTTTGTATTGGCGACAAAATCGCAGGACGTCCTTACATTTGCATGTAAAAACCCATTGATCTTGCCTTATCCTTGTTTTTTCAAATTTTCTGCGACAATATGACAGGCCCAAATTCTCTTGCGAGAACAAATCCCCATGACATTGCCGTCTTGCGATGAAATCGCATGACGTCTTTACACTTTCATGTAAAAACCCATTGATCTCATCTCATCTTTTCTCTTATAGCTTGTTGCCTCTGTATAATATTTGTCATGCGACAATATGACAGGCCTAAATATTTTTGCGATCATAAAGCCCCATGACATTGCCGTCTTTAGACACTTATCATCTCCCTAATGGAGGGTTCTGCCCTTATCTTCCCCCTGGTTTCCCATTCAAGGAGGGAACATCGGCCATACAAGACTAGCTCCTCCCATCCAGATTTTCCAACAACCAGTTGTTTTCGCAGCATATTGTCCTTTATGCCTATATGGATTATAGTTACAAGACTGCACCCTAAGTGGGGTTTTCTTTGGGCCGAGTGCATCATAGGAAAGACTTACCAAGAATGGCAAGGGTAGGTTCATCCGTCCCGGGCATCCTTGTCTCAACAGTATACCTCGGCGCCTTGGTCATACTCTGCACTCCTTAGAAGAGACCCTCGGTCGTCCAACCAAGGTATAACCTTATATAGTTGGAAATCCAAAGTATCTCTCCTGGATAGGTATCTCAAAGAAATGGACCCCAGTCTCCGTGTCTCAGGTTCCAGCAGCGGTATAACCTTATCCCCGAGCCACGCAAAGAGATACCCCCTTATATGACGCACTTTATGTCTTACATTTGCCTCTTGCGAAATTGTATCTGCGAACTAAGGTGTACGCCATATAGGTTTGTCCCATTCTTATGTCTCTGCGAAGTTGTACTCGCGTTTCTTGCGGATATTGCAATTCTGATGAAATTTCTTTTCTCCTTATTTGCATTTCAACTTTTGTATAATTTTTCAATTTCATTTCTTTCATTCAAACAAAATATCTTTTTGAAATATTTTCTTCAACAAATATTTTGCGAGTTCTTCAACGAATCATTCATAAACTTCTTAATTTCTTCGTTTTACCTTTCTACTTACTACTTTCTGCTTCTGCCATTTTGTTGCGTTTTGCATCTGCGATCTGCTCGCCACTCATACACTCATGTTGATTTTGTAGTATTCTCTCCTCTCGCCGCTCTATTGTGGCAACCATCAGCTTATCACCTCTTTGTTTTTGCTTAATGCTTCGTTTCCAGTCTCCGTTCTTCGCTGCCCTTTACTCGCAAGATTCCATGTCAATTTCATAACATTTCTTTCCATCATCCCAGTCTCCCTTTATTATTCCAACATCATTAGGATGAGGAAATTTAATACATTGGTGAAAGGTTGACACCACACCTAATATCCCATGTAGCCAAGGTCGACCAATCAGGGCATTATAAGGTGATTCAATATCCACAACGCATAATAGAATCTTAGAAGACAACCCCTTTAATGGAATTCACATTGTAATTTCCCATTTGGGCTTGTTGGCGGTACCGTTGAAACCATAGATTTTATAGGCTAATGGTATCAGATCTTCGTCTCTTCCACCCATGGTTCTGTAAGTATGATAAAATAATATATCAAATGAACTTCCAGTATCTATTAGAACTCTATTAATTGCCCAGGAATCTTTAGCTTCACCATTATCATTTTCTTCATCTTCTTCTTCTATTTGTTTTGGATTTATTTCTAACCTTACCACAGTGGGTTGTCATGCATCTCGCCAGGCTCTGGTACTTCTTGCGCAGTAAATGAAATAGTTTGCATTTGCCACTCCTCTAATGGCGAGACTCTCGCAATATTCATTACCTCTTTTCCATCCATGTCTCTCGCGAAGACTCTGCTTAGAACATTGTCGTGGAAATCCTCAATAGTCTTATATGAGTGTATGATGGAATTACAGAAAAAATTCTTCGCCTTGGCTCCAACCTCTATCACAAATGTTTCTGCTCCTTTTACAGTATTCACTCTGCGAATTTCTGGTGCTGGTGGTAGCTGTTGAGATTACCTATATCCTATTAGAAAATGATTTAACTTTCCCTGAAAAAATCATCCTCAAAATTATTCTTTCTACATTCCTGCAATCGTTTATTAAATGTCCATGGAAATGATGATAAGGACAAAATTCTTGATTTCGATTATTTTGATGTGTCTCTTTTACCATGTTCTAGGGTGATGGTATATTTTTCATCAAAATGATAGCTTCCCAAATTTTTTCTATGCTGGCATTCAGGGGTGGCATATTAATTTCTTCCCATATTACTCTTTGATTCCCTTGTCCTCTGAAATTATTTTATCTCTGACCACCATAAGTCTCTTGCGGCTGATCAAGTCTTTGAATTTTGTTATTTCCACCGCGATTATAATAATTCCTTTCTCTTTCATACTCTTCTTGATCTCGACTTCCCATATCTACTAACTTCTGCTGATTTTCAATCACCACTTTTTCTTGCTGTGTCTGCGAGGTGCTCGCCACATTGTTGATCATTTTAGGAAGTAAACTCCCGTTCGCTGCTATTGAGCTGGTGTTTGCGACTGGATATGATTCCATCTCATTTTGTTTTTCCTCCAAAGCAATGTATTCTTCTTGTAGTTCTCGTAGCTCAGTCATTGTGATGGTATTTTTGATTCTGAAAATTTGTATGTACAACAGATTGGTTGCGAACATGGCATTAATGAAAGATAAAATGAGGTATCTCTCATCCACTTTTCCTGCCATTTCACTGCACATTGTCTTCCATATTATGGTTAGATGTTTCAAACTCTCGCCATTTCTCTGTTTTAATCCAAATACATCTTCAATGTCGGGTCGTGAAGAATTATTGATTATATATGCTCCCAGGAATGTAGCTTGCAAATGGTCGAAAGAAGTTATTGTATTTTTAGGTAAGCCTTCGAACCATTTTAACGCCTCACCAGTTAAGCTAGATGCAAAATATTTGCATAATACAGCATCATGGTTTTCCCATTGTAGCATACACCTAACATAAGCCTTGACATGTTGAACATCACAGGTATTCCCATCGAAGATATTGTTTAACGCTGGTAAATTGCATTTTGGAGGAATTCCTCTTAGTTGTACTTCTTGAGTAAATGGAGTTCTCGCAGCTTCTTCAATGGCTTCATCAAGTTTCCTTCTGCCTCATTCTCTCCTGTTATTCAACATTTCCCTCATTTCTGCTAACTCTCTTAGAATTTGTTCATTCCCAGCTGAATTTTGCTCTATTGGTCTTTTCAGTGCAGCTTCTCTTCTTCTGCGTTCATGTCTTTCTTGTCTTGCGAGATTCTGTGTATCTTCATATGCATCTTCATTCTGCCTTCCCCTGCGATTTTCTTCTTCACCTCCTCTTGAATTCGCAACTGATTATGTCTTCCAATTTCTTCTCTGCGAGTTTCTTCATTTCTCATCGTTTCTCTTCGCTGTCTTTCTATTCTCTTTTGTATTCTGTCATATTCCTCATTGATATTATTGCTATAACAATTTTGCGTGCGTCTCCTTTCTCGATTTTCATGATTATTATGCCGTATTGCGTCTTGGAATTCTTGTTCTTCCACTTCTACTCTTAATCTTTCTCTCTCGCAAGCCAGACGTGCTTGTTCAGTATATTGTCTCTCAATTTCTTCCTCAATGATTCTTTGATTTCTTTGGATTTCTCGCCCATTTAATATTCTTCTACCTTCTTCTCGATTTTCTTCACCATCTTGGTTATTTCCTCCCTCTTGATTTCTATTATCACGTCTACCATTCACAGTTTCTCCGCGTGGAATGTAGCGATCACGAATCATCTCTTCTTCTCTACGGCGCTGCTCTTCATTTGGATTTTACATTTGCCTCTCAGATATTTGCTCCATCATTTCTCATAGGGGAATTTCTCCTTGGTTCTTCTCTAAATGATCTTGAACTTGACCTAGCAGTACATCTTGATCTCCTACTTTGCAATCTCAAATTCTCCATTCTTAACTCGTGATTTTTCCTTGTCAAATTTGCACGTTCTTCTGCTTATAACCTCCTTTCCTCTTGTATTCCTTGTCTTAAATCATCTGCTGTTTCATTTCCGCCTTTTCCATGAATTAATCTTTCAACAACTCCTTGATCTCTATCTTCTCTTCTCTCATTTCTTAATTGTCGATCTTCTGCTTCTTCCATCGAATCTGATCGCCAAGTATGCACGCTAACTCTATCATAATCCACAACTCTATCTTGTATTGGTGTTTGTTGGTTTGGCTATTGAACTTGATTTTCTCCTTCATTCCTTGTTCTATTTCTTCTTGTTCTTATTCTTGAAGATTCTCCCACTTCATTTGTTTCTCCACCTGCAAGTCTTTTACTCCTCCTTATAGTTGTTGGTGGTTCTGATGTGTTTCTTCTTCTTCTAGCCATTAATCTTAGTAATCTGTTGAATATTGCGTAAGATCTTTCACTAACTATTCCAAATTCCTCCCAACCACAATGTCAATTTTTATCTTTTTCTTCAAACAATCATTAATTCATCCCTGTTTCGGGCGCCAAAATGTAGTTGCAGGAAATCCTACACTACACCCTTGATAAGATCTTACAGTGATTAACACATATTTTGATGATTAAAACGACACTTTATTATTTGATTCTCAGAAATGTTTACAAGTGATGGAAGAAGATCAAAAATACAACCGCTCTTTTGTTTCTCTCTCCTCAAGAATTTCTCAATACTCAAAAAATACATCATCCCTCCTCTAGCCATACTGGGTCTCTTTATATAGGGTAGTTACATAATGGATGACAACTAAGCTGTCATTTAATTTCGGATCTGATCTGCGATGTTCTCGCGATAGTTATAATGTCAATTCTCGCAAGCGTTCTAACTATCGCAGATCAATCATGCTCTTCTCGTGTTTATTCAATCGTCAACTATTACGTCATTCTTTGAATCATTCTTTAAGTTATTCTGTGACGCTCGCAAAGTGTTGTTGAAGAGCTCGCGGTGATGATCGCAGGAGTGTTGTTAATCTCGTAAGAATACTGTCATGGCGATATTCCGGTCCTACAATACCTCAATCTAAAACTTTTCCACCTATAAGTTCTTTCTACGAAAGTGATTGTCTATGGACTGAGTCGAGACAATACAACTAACCGATTCACACTTCGTGTGATCGTCTATGGCTACGAGATCGAGATAATATAACAACGAAGTATGTTTACTTGATAAAAGGTTCGGACTTAACCAAACATAATAGGATTGCTAGCAAGTAAATAGGAATTAACGTTTGTGTATTTTACTTCTAACTATAATAAAAAAATATATAATTGCGGAAATAGAAAAGTAAAATACACAACAAGATTTTGTTAACGAGGAAACCGCAAATGCAGAAAACCCCCGGGACCTTGTCCAGAATTGAATACTATCAGAATTAAGCCGTTATACAAAATCTAAACCAACTTCGTATAGTTGAGACCAAGCATCTAAACCTATAGTTCACCTAGTTCCGTATGTATCCTTGCGCCTCCAACTAGCAATAAGTCACTCACTTGGAACAATTCCTTTGGTTCCGATTCCAAATAGTAAAGGAACAACAAATCTGTTCGATAACAACTCTTTTCAATCAAGTGATATGAGTTTGATAAAAGGCTCTTCCGTTTATCCCAATAAACTCCTTTGTCGGGTCCTTAGATCTATCTAATAACAATTACCAAAGTAATTGTCAAGATTTTTCAATCAATACTTTTAATCACAAAGAATTGTATTGATGTCGATCTACTCAACTAATCAATCCAATCTATCACAAAGATAAACCGATTATAGTTGGATCCTTTTCCAGCCAAAACAAGTATTGTGCACACCAAAGATTATGAACCCAAATCATAATTCTTCCTAGATCTTCAATAAACATCTGCACACAATCAACTTGAATCTCTTCTGATCAATCACACACAAAACGGAGTCTGTTAACAATGGATTCTCACAAGACGTCTTTAGATTTACAAAAAGTCTAAAGATCCCTGTCGAAACTTCGATCAAGTTTGAGTGAATCTTATATCAGAAGAGAAGATTCTCAAGCATAAACAAACTAGCTGCAATCAAAGTTCAACAACCGTTAGTTAATTAAATCAATCGAAAACTAATAATAAAATGTAATTATCTAGTTTCCCACCAACGGTACTAATAGAGCTTCTCAATCCCAAAGAAGTCTTTAACCTGAGCGGCCGTAAGAGATTTTGCCTAATTAGGTTAGTTTCCTCTCTGAATAGGCGGCTCCACCAGTAACAACACAACTAGGTAGTTTTGCTAGCTCTGGGGATTAGTTTGATTGAAATGCAAACTTCAATATTTATAGACCAAGGAAGTTTGGACACCAAGGAATTTCCAAAACCGAATATATTCTCGATATATGCAATATATTACCAAATTCGGTTTCCATAATTATTGGAAATGCTTTGTCCAAATATTGACCGAAATCTCAGTAGAAAATATCCAATTAGTAAATGCACATTACCAATTTTTATTGTCTAAAGATATGCGTTTTAATTGCTGGAAATGAAAAGCATATAAAACTAAAAACCTTAATTAAAAGATTCTCAATTTATTTCGATCTGGGATTTTCCTTTAGCTATTAAGGAATATCTTTGAACAATAAAAGATAAGAGTTACTGCACATGTTCAAAGTATGTCGACATCTTTACTTGGTACATTCTTTTTCATATTTACCATCTTGGAACCGATTTGCCACACTTCCAAAAAAGTTTAGAATTGGTTCATCTGACTTCCAAGAACTATGTGATTGATTATCCTACCAAATCACCAATCATGGGTTTCACGGTTCTACCAAAACAAGTTTTGGTTCTACCTCCATGTGGGTACTAGAAGTATCTCCGTGAAAATTTTATTAGGATCCCACTAATTTTCGTACCTTTGCCAATTTTTTTGACAAAAGTGGGAGAATTAATGTGTAGTTCACACTACAAATACATATGGTTTACGGATCATTATGTAAGGGGGAGTGGTTTTCATATAGAGATTAAGTATTGACTAAGGGGGAGTGATACATATCACCATAGTGTTATTGTCAAAGTTGTGATACAATTGAACTTTGATGCTGTGTAATAATACTATGTATGACAATGATTGAGAGCATTTGTTTTCTCATTGTTATAGCTACGGATCTTCAAATAATGATGGTATTAAACTTACAACCTTTGGAATCATTGGAGTACTTGGAAGTGACGAAGATTTCGAGTCATGTTGAAGATGCCAATGAGATCAAGCATGTGGATGAAAAGCTACAATTTTTTATCTATTTTGTAATCCATATGAATTGATAATTTAGTCACTAAAATTAACAAAGGGGAAGATTGTTAGAGCATTGCTCGGTCGAACTCGCATGCTATCTCAAGCATGTTTTTCAATATGAGTGATCAAAACTATAAGTCTTGATTTCTTGCCTATTTATAGATGTCTCAGACTGGGACATAGATAGTGTATTTGAGCTTAGATTTCTCGGAGTTCATCATTGAAGACGAAGAACAACTAAGGGGAGCTTGTGGAACTTCTTCGACAAAAGGTATGTGGAGACTTGAACTCATCTATCACTTGGAAAGTCTATTTATACTCTATCTCCTATATTGAGGCATGAGTCGTATTACAATATATATTTCTACTATACACATTTGAGATTTCGAGCTGAGTATATCTTGCTTACATATTTCTCGAAATATCTGTTGGCAACCTTTCGCTTTAGCCATGTTTATCTTTACTCGTGACGAAATTCATGTTGACATTTCAATAACTTGAAAATTGCTTTGATGCTAATAGTGTGTGAAAACAGCTATTGTCATTATAGAAGAATGTTTCAATGATTGGAATGTAGAGTTGATAATGTAACCATCTTTGGATATAAGCATATATGGTGTGTTCGCACATTAGTGTATAAATCCATGAACCAGGATCCAAGTGTATGCATATGTGTGTATACGAAATTGGTGAAGGAGACAAGATAAGTATGTGTACCCGTACGCATACTGGCGGAAGTTTTCGAACCGAAAATATCTGCTGGATTTGGGAATTACAAACTCCTAAACTAGTCACCTTAAGTATGCGTACCCGTCGACAGGGTTTTTTCTCTGAGGATCGGACGACGGTGTTGAGTTGACCTAGTCTACTTTTTCATCAATTTTCTACCGAAATTTTCAATTAAATCTTTCTTTTTTGCTTCTGTTTCTAGCTGATTCATGTCTAATTTGAATCGATACTGATTTTAAGTTGGTTTTTTACAGGTTTCTATAGTTTTATATCATTTTTTATTTTAAAATTCAATCATGTCTTGCTAATTTTCCCGAATGTGTTTGCAGTTAGTATTATCCCATATGGTGTTTACCATGTTTGAAGTTGTGATTCAAGTGTTTGAAGCAGTTGTTATGATGCTTTTTGAAGCTATTGTGATCTCACAGATTATTAATTTCTATATTACCAGGAATTTCTTCTTTGCCGAATCTTCTCAGTGACTCAGTGTGTTAACAAATATCGCGTTTGGAAGAATTTGAAAATTCAAAAAGTTTGTTACAAACAACTTTCTTATTTTCTCTCGTAATTATCTCTTCGATTCATAGCTGTGAATTCAACTCTCAGAAAATAACTTTCCTTAAAAATGAAAACAATCTTTCTTTGAGTCTATCTCTATCACAAGATTCTCGGTTGAATATCTATATAAATTCAACTCAACCCCTTAAATCACTAGGGTTAATTCCTTATAAATGTCAATCAAAATCAATAGACTATTATATCAGTCAAATCCATCAAACAGTTCAGAGAAAGTTTAATTTCATATCAATAGCGGAGGAAGGTGAAAAATCTGTTTCTGATTTGGCTTCAAAGTTTATGCAAGCTGCTATAGATCTTGGTGATACTGAGGATGTAGTGTACCATGAGGCTGAAGATATTAGAGATAAATCTGAAGGAGATGAAGAGATTAGTCTTTTGGGGAAAATAATCATTGAAGGAAATATGGGGGTTAAAACTGTGTAAAAACATATTGGTTATGTTTGGGATTTTATTGTTGAAGGTGGTCTTAAGGTTTTTGAAATTGATGATAATTTCATTGAGTTTCGTTTTAAGGATCGAGATACCTAAAAGAAGGTTTTTGATAATCGTCCTTGGAGTATTAATGATTATCTTATCAATTTGAGGTTTTATGATTCTGTTATTCTTTATCAAGACTTAGACTGGGATACGCAATGCTTCTGGATTCATGTGAAGAAAATACTACTAGAACATATGAATGTGAAGGCAATTACTAAAATTGGAAGAATCATGGGTGAGGTGCTAGCAATTCATCCTGAAGATGGTGTACCAGTAGAAGGAGAACCTGTTAAAGTTTGTGTTCAGGTAAATATTAATTATCCATTGAGAAGAGGTGTTATGGCTATTACTAATGTAGGCTCAACCAGATGGATTAGGGTTTTCTATGAAAAATAGCCACACAAAATCTGTCCCAGCTATTTTATTCTCAATCACACTAAGGATGCTTCAGAATATCTAGCTAAGGCACATGTGAAGCCACAAAGTAGTCTAAATCGTTCCCCGGTCCTACTCAGTTGGGGAGCTTGGAGCGAGAAACAACAAGTTCGGACTTGGAAATCGCCAAAACTCGGTCTAATACTCGGAATCTATTATTAATAACTTATATATTGCTGCTCATAAGTCATGATTTTTTCCTAATCAAAATGAAAAAAATGTATTCTATTATGTAATTAAGTGTGTAATACTATTATGTTGAACGTATTTATAATGTATTTAGAGGTTTTTCAATTTTATAACTCCCATTTGGGGGTTATGAAAATTTTATTTTCTGATTTTAGTGCATGCAAGGCCATCTCGGAAAAATCTTTATCTCGTTTGCTCAAAAGTCAGTCTAAATTGGCAAAATCGGCCGCCTTTATAGCTAAAAATCGGGAATGGCTTGGAATCGAAAATCTCCTCGGTCATATAGTCTGTAGCGATTACTTGAAGAGTAATCGGCCTTGGAGAGCAATTTTGACTACATTGAGCCACATTACTTTTGTGAGCTTAAGAAGGGTGAAAGGAAGCAAATTGTGATATCTAGGGGACAGAAATGAAATTCCATATTCACATGTTTCGGAACATGATGTTAATGGTGCTGATAATCTTGTGTCTTCACAGATAACTCATATGATCACAACAAGGGATAATCAAACTGGAAGCACAACTGGGACAAAGGTATTACTTAATCTTTTTGTTTTCTTACTTTATAAAATTTCTTTTAAAATGAAACTTATTTCTTGGAATGTGCAAGGTATTGCAAATAATTTTACTAAACATCAATTTCAAAATTTAGTTAAGTCTCAAAATCCTGATTTCATTTTTCTTTGTGAAAACAAAAGTTGATGAAACTAGAATGTTTTTTGTAGCCCAGTCAGTTCATTATCTCAATTATACTTGTATTGATAGATTTGGTAGAGCTGGGGGCTTAATTCTCATGTGGAAAGATGATATTGAAGTAGAAATTATAGGTTCTGAAAATAATATAATCCATGACAGTTGGATCCTAGTAAACCAAAGGCTCTTATCTCTTTTATGTATGGTTCAACTTACACTGAACCTAAGAAAACTCAGTGGAATTTCTTAGCTGATTTTAGCAATGATGTTCAACAACCTTGGATTCTTTTAGGGGATCTAAATTTCCATTTAAATAAGAATAATAACACATCTGATAGATGGGTTTAGAATAAAGTTAATGATGCAGGTTAATTGATATTGGTTATGAAGAAAGAGACTACACTTGGACTAGTAACTCGTATGTTACTGGTAGTAGAAAAGCAAGACTAGATATGGCTTTATGCAACAATGATTGGGACCTTACTTTTTCTTCTGCTAAATTAACTCATTTGAACTTCATTGCTTCTGATCATTGTCATGTTCTTCTCATAACTGATCCTATCCCCAGACGCCTTTGGAGACCTTTTAAGATTTTTAGAATTTGGATTAGTCACAATGGTTTTAAAGACCAACTTGAACACTCCTGGAATGTTGAATTTCAAGGCAGACCTGCTTTTCAGTTGAAACAGAAACAACATAGTGCTAGAATAGCTTTATCTCAGTGGAATAGGATGGAGTTTGGTGATATTCATAAGAATGTCAAAAATCTCCAAGATGCTTTTGACTCTGCTCAAAAAGAAAATTATTCTGACACTCAACATGATAGAGCTAAACATCTTACCAATGAGCTTGAAAAATGGTATAAAATCCAATCTGAATTTTATTGGGAGAAGTCTAGAGATAAAACTGGTTTGGATTTGGATAGCAATACTAGATATTTTCACACCATGGTTAATAAGAGAATGCATTCTAATACTATTAATGTGCTCTGTGATTCTAATGGTAATTGGCTGAGGAAAAGAAATAATATTAGTAATTTGCTTACTGCTCATTTTAGCACTGTCTCTAGTACTTCTAATCCTATTTTTTCTGATGGTGATTTTGATGTTATTTCTAGAGTCATTACTGAATATGATAATGTTGTTTTAAACATGATCCCTACTGATACTGAAATTGATAATGTTGTGAAGAGTATGCCTTCATGGAGATCTCCTGGACCTGATGGTTTTTAGGAAGGTTTTTACCAAACTCAGTGGCAGATTGTTGGTAAGGATGTTATTGAAGTTTTAAAAGGTTTTTTCAATATGGTCACATGCCTAGGAGCCTTAATAAGACTTATATTTCACTTATCCCTAAGTGTAAAAGTCCTAAAATGCCATCTGAATTTAGACCTATAGGCTTATGCAATGTTTCTAATAAGATTATTTCTAAAATCTTAGCTAATAGAATAAAACCTTTACTGAAAGAACTTGTTTCTCCTTACCAAGCAGCTTTTGTACCAGGAAGGGCAATTCATGACAATATTATTATTGCTCATGAAATGATCCATTTTATGAATCATAAGGAAGGCTACAATGGTACTATGGCTCTTAAACTTGATCTGTCAAAGACTTTTGACAGACTTGAGTGGAATTTTCTCAACAATGTTTTACTGAAATTTGGTTTTAATATTGATTTTTGTAATGTGATAATGCAATGTGTGACTACTACCAGTATTAATGTTTTTTTAAATGGGTCTCCCTGCAAACAATTTGAGCCAACTAGAGGTATTAGACAAGGAGATCCCATATCTCCTTATCTCTTTATTTTATCCATGGAATACCTCTCTAGGTATTTATTAATAGCTGAGAATCACAAAACTATTACTGGTGTGGGAAAGCCCCTCTTATTTATCATTTGATTTTTGCTGATGACATTCTTATATTTGGTCAAGCTAATATGCAGCATGTTACTGATATTCTCAAGATTTTGAAAAACTTTGGTTCTTTATCTGGTCAAATGCTTAACTTTGACAAATCTTGTGTTTATTTCAGCCACAATCTAAGCCCTGGCTACTGTGATACTCTTGCTAGAGCTCTTAGCATGTCCATTATAACAAATTATGAGAAATATTTGGGCGCTCCACTATTATTAGGACATTCTAAGTTGAAATCTTTTGACCCCATTGTGCAATATTTTGAAGCTAGGATTTAAAACTATGTAAGTATCGCTCTCAATCAGGCTGGTAGGTCTACCTTAATCAAATCTGTTCTGAATTCTTTACCTACATATCAAATGGGTTGCTTTAAGATTCCAACAACTTTGATTAATAAGCTGGATTCTCTTCAACTGAACTTTTGGTGGGGTCATAAGACAGTTAAGGGTATTAAATTTATCTCTTGGGATAATATTAACAAGTCCACGGAACTGGGGGGCTTAGGATTTAGAGATCTTGAGAACTTTAATACTGCACTCATTTGTAAGTTAGTTTGGAAAATTGTCACTGAGGAAGAGGAGTTGTGGGTTCATATCTTAAGTGCTAAGTACTTTAAAGATTGTAGTATCCTCTATTTAGACAAACTTAATGAAAGGTTCTCTTGGATATGGAGGGGTATTTATAGGTGCATTGAGATCATTAAGGAAAATAGTTTTTGGTCTATTGGTTGTGGTACTAAAACTAAAATTTGGCTGGATTGTTGGGTAGTTGGTCTAGATCATCCCCCTATCCTAGTTCATGGTCTTGTGAACACTGTTTCTTTTGTTTATGTCTATGATCTTTTTATAGAAAATACTAAGTCTTGGAATGCCCATTTGATTTACTATCGTTTTGCTGAGGATTGTGCTGAAAAAATTCTTTCTTTGGATGTACCACTTTTACTGGTAATGATAAAATTATCTGGTTACCAGACAGGAGAGGTCAATTCTATGTCAAAAGTGTGTACAATGTGATTTCTAAAAATACTAACTTTTCTGCAGGATCCATTGATGTCCCTGTTCAGGTTTGGAAATCTCTTTGGAATGTTAATCTTCCTCATAAAGTTAAATTGTTCATATGAAAATGCATTAGAGACATTATACCAACTAGGGATAAGCTTTCTAGATATAAGAATGGTATTGAGATTCATTGTAGTTTATGTAATCATGTTGTTGAATCTTGTGATCATCTTTTTCTTAACTGTCCTTATGCAAGATCTGTCTGGTTAGCATCCAATATTAATATGAACACTGTGTAGCTCAACATGGATCTTTTAGGAACTAGGTTATATCCTGATTCTCTGCAGGTGCAAACATTGTCTTTGGTTCTGGCATTACCAAGAAAGAGATTAACAAAACTCTTATGGTTACTGCTTGGACCATATGGAAAGATAGGTGTGCTAAAATATTTCATAATAAGAATCCTGACAGGGTTCTTTCAGTTGCAGAGATTAATAGTTTAACTAATTTGATTGGTCATTCTTCAAATAGTATTACAAATTCCCTACAGGTTCAAAGGTGGATGCCTCCTGATGATGGATATTTGAAAATTAACTTAGATGCTTTATTTAAGCAACTGCATTCCCAAGGTGGCATTGGACTAATTATTAGGAATTTTGCAGGAACCTGCTTTGGAGTCCAAGGGGAGTACATTGATGGAGGAATGAAGCAAGGAATTGAAGTTGAGGAACTTGAATACAGAGCAATGTTAGCAGCTGTTAATTTAGTAAGAACCAAAAATATTAATAAAGTAGTTTTTGAGAGTGATAGTGAGGTGGTCATAAAGTAAATTAATGAGCATGTTTCTTATGTTCATTGGATGAACCAACACTTTATTTTGGATATTAAGTTTTTTATTAGTAGTATTAGTCACAGGAAATGTATCTCAGTTAGAAGAGATACTAATGGTGTTGCAGACAAAATAGCTAAAAGGTCTAGAGTAACCAAGTCTCAGTTTGTCTTTCAGTCTGATATTCAATCTGATATAAAAGAGTGGACTGACCAGGATAAAAATGTAACACATTAATCTCTAAATGAAAATCTTTTGCATCAAAAAAAAAGTATGCGTACGGCGGAAGTTTTCGAACCGAGAATTTCTGCTGAGTTTGGAAACTTAACAAACTCAAAATCCGGTTGCTTAAGTACGCATACTTAAGCTAGTTATTTTACCAAATCGGTATGTCCATGAACGTAAACATTTAAATCTTAAGGAATGCAATCTTTGCAAACCGTGGCTATAATGTTCATGATTGATTCAAGTGAATCAAACCGATTTTTCTTTAATTGTGTTCTTGTATAATTCATGAGAATATAGCAATTGAACAACTCATTAACTAGTTTCATTGGAGTCATTTGAACTAGTTATGGTTAAGATGAATGAGGTTGATATGAGAGTAATCATATGGATAACCTCGTTTCACTATTTGTTAACCAACATGGTGTACACATTTAGGTACGGCTACATAAACCTAAATCAGGGTACATTTCATTTGTGTGTAACAAGCTAAGTTCAATCTAACGGTTGAAAGATATTAGCTTGGTTGAATAAGGTTTTTCATCTAACAGTGATTATTGAATGCTTCTTTACGAAGGGAACTTGGATTGCAAACACTGATTTGAAAACTATATAAGGGAGAACTCTAGCAACTGGGAAACCTAATCCCCACACCTCCTGTGTGTTACTAGTTGCATAACTAGAGCCGATTATCCTTCAACCTTAAGTTTCTTCTCGAGACCCTGTAGGTTAACGACTTGAAGACTTATTTGGGATTGTGAAGCCAAAACCAACTATTCTCTTTGTAGTTGCGTGATTTGATCTTGCTGTTTCTATCATGTTAAATACAATTGGAATAATTGGCTCGAGATTTTATATCTCCGATAGGCAAGATAAAAGTAATCACAAACACCCCCGTCTCATCGTTTGTGATTCCACAATAACTTGTTTCGCTAGTCGATTAAGTTTATTGTGAGGTGATTTATAATACTAGGATGTTCTTCGGGAATATAAGTCCGGTTTATCAATTAGTTCATGTTCACCTTGATTTATCAAAAGACGGAACAAAAACTCTTGGGTATTTCTGTGGGAGACAGATTTATTCAATCCTATAGACTTTTCTGTGTGAGACAGATTTGTTTATCAAGTTTTCGACTTTGGGTCGTAGAAACTCTTGGTTGTAGGTGAGATCAGCTAAGGGAATCAAGTGCATATTATCCTACTGGGATCAGAGACATAAGGAGTGCAACTGTATCTTGAATCAGTGTGAGATTGATTAGGGTTCAACTATATTCCAGTCCGAAGTTAATTGGTAGTAGGCTAGTGTATATAGCGGCTTAATATAGTGTGTTGTTCAATATGGACTAGGTCCCGGGGTTTTTCTGCATTTGCGGTTTCCTCGTTAACAAAATTCTGGTGTCTGTGTTATTTATTTTCCGCATTATATTTTGTTATATAATTGAAATATCACAGGTTGTGCATTAAGATCAATCAATTAGAATATCCAACCTTTAGTTGTTGATTTACATTGATTGACACTTGAACATTGATCTTTGGTACCATTCAAGTTGTTTTACATAATAATCAGGCTCGCGGATTTCTGTCTGTTTGATTTGCTGATTACATTTTGAAACTGAGATATTAAACTCTTTGATATACCTAGATTGATTCTGATTGTTTAGTTGATTCTCTAGAAAGTGTATTGGAGTAAGTCCTCTCAGATTGCCAAACGAATTGTTGGGTGTGGTTGTTAGACCCCCGCATTTTCAAATTCAAATATTACTAACCTCAAGTGGAAGGATGATGTCGTCGTTGTAGCTCCTCACCTATTCACATTCTTTAAGTCTTCACATAATACTTGTAATGTCTCATATCCTAATACTTTCAAGCTAACCTATACGAAGGTGACTCTAGTAAATAATCAAGCGACTATTTAAATGAGTTTTGATTCACTAAAATATGACAACCAAACTTGACATACCAACGCTTAGTGGGTTCAACCGAGCTATGCTCTAAAAGCATGCAAACACACTAAGACCTCATAAGTCTGTGTTTGTAGCAATCTGACTATATGGATGAGTCTATCTCTAAAAACATACTAGTTCAGAAATTTCCAGATGCTTTTCAAAGCTTGTATTCACCTTAGACAACTGTCACATCTAAGTCGATATCTAACATTCTCTTGATGGAAAAACTGTTGATAACTGGGAAACATGCCTAGAAGAACAGTTGGATGAACTTTCTGATTAAGGTGATTCAGATATTGATAGAGATGTTGATGAGGATGTCTCAGAGTATGTGAAGGTTTTGAATTTGTTGGAAAATAAGAAAATGACAACTTCTCATGTCACTCCTCTTCCGACTCCTCTATGTCATGCAAACAAGAAATTAAGAGGATGTTACACATATGTTTATGTTTCGAATTATTCTAATGAATCGATCCTCAAGTATTCTCAAGAAAACCTACGTATGAAGTCACTTGAATATGATAATCTTTACCAAAAGTACTTTTCGTTGGAAGAAATTTACAGAATCTGGAGCAAGGATTAACTCTCAACAAGCAAGTTTTGATGACATAGAAAGAACTTTTATAGCTCGATAAAAACACCTTGAGGCTGATTTAGCTGTCGCTCTTGATAAAATCAATATGTTGGAAGATGACTTGAAAAAGATCAACACTAGTTCAAACAAATTAACCACTATGCTAGGAGTAAGTAAAAATCAGCGTGATACACGAGGATTGGGATATAAGGGAATAGATGCTTAAAGTATTAGCAAAGAGGTAAAATTTGTCAAGGCTAGTGATTCTTCTCAAAAAAAGGTTTCCACTGATGGAAAAAGTGAAAAACCTTCATCGGCAGTTAAGGTTCGAAAGAGAAAAGTATATCAACCTCCAAAGTCAGCACACACGGGTCGATGTAAGAATATTACTTATGTTTACTTCTATTGCGGAAATAAATTAAGGTCACCTGGAAAAGAGATGTCATTTCCGTATAAGGAATGAGAAACTTCATGATGTTCTTTTTTGGGCATCACAAGAAGTTGTGAAACCAAGATCACATGTTAAGACTAATCCCCTTAACGTTACATGTTGTAACTGTACAAGCTTTAGGCAAAGGAATCAGTGGTCTGATAAACCTACATTTACCTATAAACGTTATATGAATCTTTTTTACAATCGTAATGGTTATCAAAAGGATAAGTTCGTAAATACGAAGACAAGATCCGATGCTCCAAATTGGAGAAAGACTAACTTGCAAAAGCATAGTCAATCCAATTCTCTTTCGAGAAATCTAGAAGAGAGTAATGGGAAGAAGGTTCATATAGTTCCTAAACGTACTCAAAAGTGGGTACCAAAGAAAGCCTATGATACTTTGTGCAAAGGAATTATCTCCCAGAAAATTTCATGACTGCGGATAAGGAAGTATCCATGATGTTGGAACTTAAAAAGTTTTTTGAAAAGATGGATTTGGATGTGAAAGGTTCTAAAAGCGATCTCTTTCATGATAATCCAAAAGTAATTTGTGGTAAGCAAGACATTGTTCACCTCAACACAACTTGATTGTGTTGTAAGTGCATCATCACCAAGGAATGCCATGTTAACTATACGGTGAGGGAAGCATGAGAATTGGGGCGCACATATTGTGTTAGGTATGATATTAAATTTTTGGTAACACCGCAGGATTCACAATAGGATACCTCTAAAAGGTATGCCTATAAACTTGAGAAAGATTTTTGTTTTTATCATTTGCTTAGAGTACTTATAATGATCCATGTACCTTGCTTATCGTTCATTTCTGCCTAACTTGATTTTTGTTTAAGGTTCTTAAATGTTTAGGTTTGAAAATAGTAGTTCGGGATGTTTGGACTTCATGGTACACATACCAGGTACGCATACCATATTTTAAAATCAAAATCCAGGGATTTTAGTGCGCAAACCCGTCTGTATACTGCTCCTGGTCACGGAAATTTGTTTGCAAACCCGTATGCATACTGGCATGTAGACGTCGATTTTCGGTAAATTTGTTTTGGCCGTATCTTCTTCTTCCAAACTCGGAATGACATCATTCTTTTTGCATTCTCCTCATATTTGAATTCTCTTCAAAATGAGATTAGAATTCTTGAATTTGGATGAGTTAAGATTGGTCTTTGTTCAATCTCTTATTTTTGAGTGTTTTGCTCCGTTTCGTCACACTTGTTCCACTTCTCTTGGACTTGGGCACTTGTATTCTTGGAGTACTACTCATTTAAGCTCATATATAGCTTTTACAAGAATGTTGTTGGTGAATCACAAAGAAGGAAGTTCAAGAATGGGCAGTAGTACGCATTGTTATGGGATTCTTCAATGTTCACAATCATCTTATGTGAACTATGGTGCATGGTCGTTAATGACTTTGTATGTTCTTCTTTGTTAATTTTTTTTATATGCCTTTGGTAGCTATTCTTGGTGTAAATCCGTGCGAAAAAGATTGATTCTACCTTCTAAGGGAAAAGATTGTTTTTGCATTATTAATCTTTATTGGTTTTATATATTGCAACTTGTTATGGGATATGTTTGTTTGCATCCGTGAACTATGATTGTCCCATAATGGCTCAAAAGTTAAGTCTATCATATGTCTATATGCAAATAATGATAAAAGATAAATAAACTTTTGACAACAAAAGTTAAGCCTATTATGTCATTATGCAAATATTGATGGAAGATAGGATGAACTTTTGTTTGCAAAGATTAAGTCTATTATATGTCTTAATGCAAATATTGATGAAAAATAGAATGAATCTTTGAATATTCCGCAGTATTGGTCATTCCCTGATCCACATCTTTGTGTAAGTACTGTGTGGCTCCGTAAGTTCTCTTATGTGCGCATTTACGATTAAATTAATCATGGGTTCTCTTGTGGTTAATTTAATTAAGTATTTTGGATACAAATTCATATTTTATGCGATTTGTTAATGTCCAAAGAAATCCTTCTTTTCTTGTGAAAGTAAGGTTTCTCTTGTTGTTCTTTCGGGAATGACATTTTATGGGGGAGAGTTCTTATTTGAACTTGTGCTTAATTGCCATATCTTTGTGGGGAGTGCGGCTATGGGATATTATAGGGGTTATTTTGTATCTTTATAAACTCCTTGATGAATGCATTTAGCTTCGGCTATATGATTACATCCTAACAAAGTTGATATGTGGTTCTCTTTTGGTCATGATGTATCTCTATGGAAATTTCATTAGGATCCTACTAATTTTCATACCTTTGCGAATTTATATTGACAAAAAGGGGGAGAATTAATGTGTAGTTCACACTATAAATATATATGGTTTACAGATCATTATGTAAGGGGAAGTGTTTTTCATGTGAGATGAAGTATTAACTAAGGGGGAGAAATACATATCACCATAGTATTGTTGTCAAAGTTGTGATACAATTGAACTTTGATGCTGTGTAATAATACTATGATACTGTATAACAATGATTGAGAGCTATTGTTTTCTTATTATTATAGCTACGGATCTTCAACAACTATGATACTGAATTAAACACGTTTAGAATCGTTGGAGTACTTGGTATTGGCGAAGATTTCAAGTAATGTTGAAGAACCAAGGAGATCAAGCATTTGGATGAGAAGCTACAAAGTTTATTTATTTTGTAATCCATATGTAATGATAGTTTTTTCACTAAAATTGACAAAGGGGGAGATTGTTAGAGAACTTCTCGGTTGAACTCGCAAGCGTTGCTATATCAAGCTTGTTTGTCAAGATTAGTTGCCAAAACTATAAGTCTTGATTTCTAGTCTACTTATAGCTAAGTCTTGGATTAGGATAGTAAGTGTAGTTGAGCTTTAGACTTCACGGCGTTCATCGAATGAAGATGAAAAAGTACTCAAGGGAACTTGTGGAACTTCATCAGCAAAAGGTATGTGGAGACTTGAACTCATCTATCACTCAAAAGTATATCTACTCTATCTCCTATTTGAGACAAAAAGTCGTATTGCTATATAGACTTCAATTATACACATTTGGTATTTCGAGCCAAGTTTATCTCGCTTATCTATTTCTCAAAATATGTGTTGGTAAACTTTCACTTTAACCAAGTTCATCTTTTATTCTTGATGAAAGTCAAAAGATGATCATGTGAAAATCGCCTTGTAACATCTTACATGATTTTTGTGAGACAGTCATTTGATGTAAACTCGGAATGTTTCGTATTGATCATTCGATCACTTGAAAATTGCTTTGAAGCTAATAGTTTGTGTGAGACAGCTATTGTCCTCTTCCAAGAATGTTTCAATGATTGAAATGAGGGTTTAGAACATGTAACCATGATTGGATATAAACATAGTGTGTATTCACATTTGTGTAAAGTCCAAAACCGGGAACCATGGTATGCGTACCCGTACGCATATTGGTTGGTTGTTGGAAGTCCGAAAACTAAGTATGCGTCCCGTATGCGTACTGGCAGAAGTTCAAGTTTCGTGAATTTATGCCAGATTTTGGAAGTTTAAAATGGTATGTGTACCCGTACGCATAATGGCGTAACCAAACTCAGTTTGGCTACTTAGGTATGCATACCCGTTTGCATACTTAAGTAGGTTATGTTCTAAAATCGGTTTGTTCATTAACTAATACATTTATATATAATAAGGAATGCAATCTTTTGCAAACCGTGGCTATAATTTTCATGAAATGATTCGAGTAAATTAAAATCGATTTTGCTTCAATTGTGTCCTATATTCCTCTATGAGAATATAAACAATTGAACAACTTTCTAACTAGTTCATTTGAACTAGTTATGATAAAGATAAATAAGGTTGATATGAAAGTGATCATATGGCTAACCATTGGTTAACCATTGTTGAACCAAATAAGTGTACACGTTTAGGTATGGTTACCTTTATCTAAATGGTGATGATGATGGTACATTTCATTTGTGTATAACAAGCTAAGTTCGATCTAACGGTTGAAAGATATTATCTTGAATCTGATCAGGTTTTCATCTAACGGTGAATATTGAATGCTTTGTTACCAAGGTAACATTGATGCAAACCCTGATTTGAAGATTATGTAAAGGAGAACTCTAGCAACTGGGAAACCTAATCCCCGCACCTCCCGTGTGATACTAGTTGCAACTACAGTCGATTCTCCTTTAACCTTAGGTTTTTCACGAAACCCTGTAAGTTAACGACTTAAAGATTTCATTGGGATTGTGAAGCCAGACCCAACTATTTCTCCGTAGTTGTATTTTATGATCTTGCTATTTTATAACATGATTGAGTACTATCTTCTTTAAGATTTTCTCGAGATTTATTCTCCGACAAGCAAAATTGAAAAGTAGTCACAAACATCTTCGTTTCATCGTTTGTGATTCCACAATATCTGGTTTCGTTAACCGATTAAGATTATTGTGAGGTAATTGATAATACTAGGTTGTTCTTCGCGAATATAAGTCAGTTTTATCAATTGGTTCATGTTCACCTTGATTTATCAAAAGACAGAACAAAACTCATAGTTTTATCAGTGGGAGACAAATTTATATATACAATAGAATTTTATGTGTGACACAAATTTGTTTATCAAGTCTTCGACTTTGGGTCATAGCAACTCTTATTTGTGGGTGAGATAAAATAAGGGAATCAAGTGCGCAGAATCCAGCGTGGTTCAAGAGGCGTAAGGAACGCAACTGTACCTTGATAAGTGTGAGATTGATTAGGGCTCAACTACATTCTAGTATGAAGTTAGCTTGGTAGTTGGCTAGTGTCTGTAGCGGCTTAATAAAGTGTGGTGTTCAAATATGGATTAGGTCCCGGGGTTTATCTGTATTTGCGGTTTCCTCGTTAACAAAACTTCTGGTGTCTGTCTTATTTCTTTTCCGCATTATATTTTGATATATAATTAAAATATCACAGGTTGTGCGTTGAATCGATCAATTGGTAAATCCAACCTTTGGTTGTTGATTGAAATTGATTGATCCTTGAACATTGGTCTTTGGTACCGTTCAAGTTATTTCTCTTATATTCAATCGGGCTCGCACATTCCTATTTGTTTGATTGCATATTGAATTGAGAAATTGAGATATAACTCTTTGATATACTTTTTTTAAGATTGAGTTTGAGTGTCTAGTTGATTCTCTTGAAAGTATATTGGAGTTAGTCCATACAGATTGTTGAGCGAAATATTGGGTATGTTTGTTAGCCCCCCGTTTTTTCACAAAACAATCAATATTCACTATTAGATGAAACCTGATTCAAGATTCAAGATAATATCTTTCTACCGTTAGATGGTCTTAGCTTGTTATACACAAATGAAATATACCTTCATTTAGATATGGGTAACCGTACCTAAACGTGTATATTGAGTTGGCTCAATAATAGTTAATCGAAGCTAGCCATATGAACACTTTTGTCTTAACCGTGTTCATATTAACACTTCTAGATCAATTGATATTCAAATGAATCTAATCGTGTTACTTATAGAGTTGTTCAATTGTTTATATTCTCATAAAAGTATACAAAACATAATTAAAGAAAAATCGGATTGATTCAAAAGAATCAGTTCATGAACATTTTAGCCACGATTTGCAAAGATTGCATTCCTTAATATATAAATATATTTGTTCATGAGTATGAAATCATACTTAACCGATTTTAGAACTTGAACCACTTAAGTTTGCAAATGGGTACGCAAACTTAAGTTCCGAACATTGGTCACAAGCCGCCAGATTGCAAACGGGTACGCAAACTTTAGCTTCGGACAAAACTCAATTGAAACCGTTTGTGAACGGGTACGCAAACTTGGTTCCGGACTTCAATAGTTAAATCAGTTTGCGAACGAGTATGCAAACTTACCCTAACTTAAATAGTTGAATAAGTTTGCGAATGGGTATGCAAACTTAACTTCCAGTCCTGAATTCCGTCAAAATAGTTCGTACACTTAGTACACAAACCGTAATGTATCCAGACATGGGTTTTATCTCTTAAATCCCATTTCAATCATTGAAACATTCTTAGAAGACGACAATGGATGTCTCACACAAACTATTAGCTTATAAGAAGTTTTCAAGTGATCGAATGATCAATACGAAACATTCTGAGTCTACATCAAATGATTGTCTTACACAAATCATGTAAGATGTTACCAGGTGATTTTCACATGATCATCTTTTGACTTTCATCAAGAATAATGATAAACACAGTTAAAGGAAAAATCTTTCCAACACATATTTCGAGAAAGATATAAGCGAGTTAAACTCGGATCGAAATACCAAATGTGTATAATGATAAGTCTATATAGCTATACAACTTTGTCTCAATAGGAGATATAAAAGAATAGAATTTTGAGTGATTGATGAGTTCAAGTCTCCGTATACCTTTTGTTAATGAAGTTCCATAAGCTTCCCTTAGTAGTTCTTCATCTTCAATCGATGAACGTGGTGAAGTCTAAAGCTCAACTACATATTCTATCCTAATCCGAGACATAGCTATAAGTAGACTAGAAAACAAGACTTATAGTTTTGACAACTAAACTTTACAAACAAGCTTGAGATAGCAACGCTTTCGAGTTCGACCGAGCAATGCTCTAACAATACATATTATTGAAGGTAGATACTGAATGCTACCGAAAGTTGACCTAGATACAACCTACAACTAAACAAATAAATGTTTGTAACTAATTTAATATGGATAAGAAAAACCGAGTTCATTACCGTGTACATCTCTCTTCCTATTAATCTTTTTTTCGATCGTGTTTTTTTTTTTAAGTTTTTTTTTTCTTTCTCGATCAATAGGCGATTGATATTAAAATAAAGAAATAATTTGAAAAAATCAACAACCATAACCAGCAAAAAGTTAGGATAACAAAGAAGAGAAACACGAAAAGTATATCATTTTCCTACTGCCAAACTCCCTCCCACTAAAGGACGTTTGTAACCATGGTTCGGATTCATGCCTTCTAATTATTTGTCCCTAACACACAAATTGCTAATTGGCATAAATTGTATGTTTTAACACATCTATCTAGTGTTACGAATATTGTTATTTATTGTATGGATGCGGAAGGGTTATTACTCCTTACTTGTTTCCCATAGGAAATCACCGATATTTTAAATCGATATTTTCATAATTTTATCTAGTATGACGATTTTTTTTCTTCTTTTTTTTTGCTAAAATTGCAATAGTCAAGTTTCAAGCAGTCCAATTATATGATCCGATTAATTTTGATTAATATTAGATTTATGCCAAAAATGATAATCTAGGGCATCATAACCATTAATGTCGTAATAAGGAAGATGATTACAAAGGTGGGTTTTTGTTATCCACATAAATTATGTATACAAAATTTAGAACTTTTGAGTGTAGGTAGTATTTAACTAAAGTCCGGGTTGTATTTACTCACTGTCTTATTGAAAATTAGATTGAGTTATATTTTTCAAAATGCTCATGTATACCCAAAAATCTACATATCCAAAAAGATTTATAGCGAAGGATCTGCTAAAAGCCAATTCAAGAAATTATTTGTGCACTACCAATATAACTTATTATCTAGTTCATCTTCTTGTTCTTCATCATCTTCCATTGACAATATTGGAAATTTCCTTAGATAAATAACGTTTATTATATATATATTTCATAATACATACATAAAAATGGATATAATTCTTGGTATATGTATAATACTTCTGGTTTCTTCGCCGCTTAGTGTTTCAACTTTAACATCATATTCTCACATAATGCTTTTACCAAAACCGAGCTATCGAGAAACCAAACAGGTAAGGTTCTTTGAGAATCAAATCTTCTAGAATCTAATTTGAATTATAAATTTTCCCAACCCACCATACAAACATTCAATTATACACACTAAAAAAGTTGAAGGCAACAAACAAATAAAATAACAAACAATATGTTATTTCAATTTTAACTTCACTTCGAGAATTGGTGATTTATAGACCTTTCAACGAGAAGTGGGTGAATGTGTTAGAGCACTGCTCGGCTAAACTCACAAGTTTTGGTATCTCAAACTTGTTGTTAATGTTAGATGCACAAAACTACATTTTGATTTTTAATCTACTAAACTCAAGTCTCAGACCAGGATTAGAATATGGTAGTTGAGTATCAAAAAACCGAATACCCTTCAAGATTGAAGATTGAATGACAACAAAGACATTAACATGGACTTCATAAACAAAGGCATGTGGAATATTTTCTTTTAGAACTCTCATTTAATTCTACCTTTGTAATCTATCGAAACAAGTGTTCACTCTTTGGAATAATTCCTATGACGGGTAATATACGTTTATGTATACACTTGAGGATATTTGAACCTAATACTTTATTGAGAATGATCATTATCCTTGGAAAGGTCCTCATGCTGTAGTGAATGAGAATTCGAATTCAGCGAGCCAAGAACCACTCAATTCCGAGTTATAATGAAGAAGTTATGAGCGATTTAATAAAGAAACACTTATTTTGTGCTGCGAAGGCAGTTCGTGAATAAGAAACAGTCCACAAACTTTCAACGATGGTTCAGGGACTAAACCGCAAAAAACATGATTATATAGTTTTTTAGTCAAGTTTTTGATGTATCTGCTTCTAGGCAAGATGGCTATTCTTCCACACACAATTGATTGTCATATTAGTTTGATGTTTTGTACTCCTTCCTAAGTTAAATTGTAAAAAAAATAAAAAAAAAAAATTATGCTAAGTAATTGTTTACGCTAGATTTGTAACATAAGAAAGACTCACAAAATAAGGAGAGTCTTGAAAAACAAAAATAGCTCACGAACTTGGTTAGGATTCAAGCTGCCATTCATTATTAATAAAGGGTTCATGTAAGCTACCCAAACCATCCCTTGGAAAATTTGTGTGTGCTTCATAAGGTTGTTTTCCACTACTTCTGTTCTTCAAGAACAATAGTGAAACAACAAAAACTTTGCATATGAAACTTGTATCTAGGTTACTTCAATAATCCTTGTGTGTTCAAAGGTCCTCCTCTTCTAACATAAGTTGTAACACCCCCTCGACCACCGATGGCGATATTGCCCGCCCTTTGGACACCTAGACGGGTAGGTGATTTTTTTCCTGCGGATTTTTAGGACCCCAAAAAGCCTCGTCAATATGGGCGTTTAAGAATCCGAAGCGTACCTTATTAGCCCAGGCTCTAGACGCTTCCTAAGCAATGTGATACTTACGGGTGAGCATGGGCCAGTATGGACCGGTTTTTACCTTATCCGCATCCAATCCAATTCACTACGGAATTCAAATTTGGCATCCGCATCCAATCCAACATCCAACGGATTTGCAGCTAATGGATACACGGATGAACGAATTGGGTGCGGATAATCCAATGGATTTTTGTTAGTTAAAATTTATAATGAAAAAATAAAACTAATATAGATGAATTCTTATAGAACCTACACATTTTATATATGTATATAAATATATAAGTGTCATGGACAACACTCCAAGAAAACACCTTAAAAATTCTAAAACTATCTATATATCTTCTAGAAGCTATATAAATGCCCTTAATCTAACGGATATGGATGTCCAATAGATTTTTAAAGTTGCATCCGGGCCCAATCCGTAATCCGTTGGATTTCAAAAATCTCATCCGCGTCCAACCCATTAGCGAACGTTCCGGGAATCCATCCGCAAAAATACGGTTGGTCCTGGTTAAATCCGCGGATTACGAATAAATGCTCACCCCACTGATACTATTTCAACCACAGCCCCAAGAGATTCGTCCTCGGCTTTGATACCAAGTTTGTAACATCCCCTTAACACCAATTTGTATCACTAATCTTCATAGTCAACTAAGGGCTAACCATTTTTTAAACATAGGTCCGGTCAATTCAAGTCAAACGGTCAAGGTCTGGTCAACAATTAAGGTTGACTAATTTTGACTTTGATTTCCGATTGCGATATCTTTCTCGTCCGTTGTCCGATTGATGCGTTCTAATAGTCCATTTCGTGTAACTTTTCGAGATCTATCTAATTATACTAATAGTTTATCCAATTTATTATTCCATTAATTATTATAATTTAATATTAATTTTTTATCAATATAATTAAGTCAGTACGCGGCAGAAAAGTCATTCGACCAGTCAATAGTCATTGACCTACTTTAGGTTACTATATTTTACCCACCTTACATAAAATTTTGTTATCAAAATTAGAAATGTCATTTCTCTCTAAGATCAAGTATTTGCAGCACCTTTTCTTCCTAACTTAAGGATGACAATCCCTAAGACATTAATAGCCGTAACTCTACTCACGCACCCGATGAGTGGTAATGACTTCACAAATGCCCTAATAAATGGAAATAAGACAAATGGATAATCTACCCACAAGTGGGTTACATAACAGACCCGACCCATAACCGGATCAACAATTCAAACTTCCTCTAGTTACATGACAATACCCTCCCCTTTTGCACATTCTTGTCCTCAAAAATGAAGTCTAGAAACTGAGAATGAATGTGGTTGGCCTCTACCTAGGTAGCATATTCTGGTGGAGAACTAGACCATTAAGTGAGTACCTGGAAAATAGTGGCACCACCTCTGATAATATGTCTAGAATCTAACACTGCCATTGGAGGAACTATGAATGCACCAGAAGTATCCACCAATGGCAAAGTTGAAGCTGTAGCAGCATGCTGACCAATCGTCTTCTTCAACTGGGAAACATGAAATACATGATGTATCCTAAACCCCTTTGGAAGCTTGAGCTTATAAGCAACAAAACCTATTCTCTGTAAAACTTCAAACGGTCCAAAATATTTAGAAGATAACTTCAAATTAGTTCTCAGTGCCACAAAAGATTGTCTATAGGGTTGCAGTTTCAAGAAAACCAAATCTCCCACTGAAAAGAATCTGTCAGTTCTATTAGCATCTGCAAAATGATTTATTCTATGTTGAGCCTTTGTTAAATATTCCTTCAGAAGTTTAAGCATGTAGTCTCTCTCTTGAATATAGTCCTGAACAGCAGCAACTGAAGTAGTAGCCTGAACTAGAAATTCCAAATGTGGTGGTGTATACCCATATAAATACTGAAATGGTGTCGTATTGAGACTTGTATGGTAGTTGTGTTAAACCACCATTCTCCTAATGCTAACCAGTTGAGCCACATTATAGGAGTAGAGCTAGTCATGCATCTTAAGTACTGTTCTAAGCATTGGTCCTCTCAGTTTGACCATGAGTTTGAGGATAGTAAGAAGTACTAACATTCAACCGAGTGCTAAAGGATTTAAATAAGTGCTGCCAGAATGTACTGAGAAATACCATATCTCTGTCAGAGACTATGGATGTTGGAAGGCCATGCATCTTGAAGATGTGATGTATAAAATCTTTAGCTAAAGAAATGACACTGAAGGGAAATAAAATAACCGTACTTAGCCAACATGTCAACCGCCACTATGATAACAGTCTTTCTATAAGATATGGGAAGGCCTTCCATAAAATCCAAATAAATATGATGCCAACCTATGTATGGAATATGTAGAGGTTGCAAAAGGCCAGCAGGAGGAGATAGTTCATTTTTGTTACACTGTCAAACATCGCACCCAACAACAAATTGAAAAATATCTTCTTTCATCTTTTGCCAATAAAAGTAAGTTTTGGCTCTATTGTAAGTGCCTAGCATGCCAGAATGACCTCCAACAACTGAAGAGTGCAATAAATGCATAATTTGACTCCTAACCTGTAATCCTAAACCCACATATATTCTGGATTGACCTGAGAATTTCATTATTTAAAGAATATGGAGACTCGGATTGAGAGATAAGCAGTTGCGAAATGATCCGTTGAGCATGAGCATCCTTAGAATAACTTGAAATGATGTCCTGAGTCCATTGTGTCTGAGCTACTGATAATGATTAGCATTCAGAAGTAATGATGTACCCTCAGTAAAACATTGGCTTCCTTGTTCTCCAAACCTTTTTTAATTTTGATGACATAGTCCAATCATAGCAATTTCATGAGCCATTTTTATTGCAAAAAAGTAGTGATTCTCTACTTCATGAAGTACTTCAAACTATGGTGGTCAGTATGAATAATTAATTAATTATGAGACATATAATGCTTCCACTTTTGTACTACCATGACAATGTCCAACAACTCTTTTTCATAAGTGGTCACGACACGAGCTTGTGAACCCAATGGTTTACTATATAAGGCTATTGGTTTCTCAGCTTGCATTAAAACTGCACCTACTCCAGTAGAATAAGCATCAGTTTCCAAAATAAATGGTTTAGAAAAATCAGGTAAAGCTAAAACTAGAGCAGTGGTCATAGCATCTTTGAGGGCCAATAATGCTTGTAATATTGATGGTGACCAGGCGATGGAGTCATTCTTAAGCATATCAGTCAAAGGTTTGCTGATAGTGCCATAACCCTTTATAAACCTTCTATAATAACCAGTCAACCCAAGAAATGCTCTGAGTTGCTTAAGTGTAGTTGGTTGAGGCCAACTCTGCATCGCTGCAATCTTTCCAGGGTCAGCAGCAACACCTTCAGAGGTTATCAAATGTACCAAATAAGATAGTCTTGGTTGAGAAAAACATCACTTGTTTTTGTTAGTAAATAAGGAGTGTTGTCTTAATAAGGTGAGAGTCTGATATAGATAAACCACATGCTCTTCTAGTGGCTTGCTATAAATCATAATGTTATCAAAAAAGACAAGGATGATCTTGCTTCAAAATGGCTTGAAAATAGTGTTCATGAGGGACTGAAAAGTGGCAGGGGCATTTGTTAAGACAAATAACATAACTCTGAATTCATAATGGCTCTGATAGGTTCTAAAAGCAGTCTTATAAATATCATTTATATTCATTAAGATTTGATAATAACCAGATTTAAGGTCAATTTTTGAAAAAATTAAGGAACCATTCAATTCATCCAATAAATCATCAATCAGAGGGATATGAAACTTATCTTTGACTGTAATGTCATTTAGCTTCATATAATCCACACATAATCTCATCATTCTTCTTGATTAACAACATAGGAGTGGCAAAATTACTATGGCTATCTTGAATAAAACAAGCATTTAACATCTCTTGTACCAACTTTTCTACCACTGCTTTTTGCAGATGAGGGTATCTATATGGTCTTTGAGAAACATGCTCATAATTAGGCTTCAAAGGTATTTGATGATCCAAAGCTCTCTGAAGAGGTAATGATGAGAAGGAATCCAATGTTGTAAAGATGTTGTAGGAATTGGTTCTAGTGGTATAGCAAATATAGAGAATAACTGACCAATAAAGGTGGGAGTGTTGTCTTTAAGAAACTTTAAGAAGGTATTACCACTAATCATATTACAAGTGGGTAATGAAGAACTTCCCCGAAGAATTATATTTTGACCTTGATGAAAGAAGGACAATTCGAGCTCTGCTAAATTGAACATAACATCACCAAGTTGTTTAAGACAATCTACCCCAAAAACCATGTCACATCCCCCAAGTGGTAAAACTCTTAAATCACCTACAAAGGTATACCCTTGTATACTCCAAACTAGCTTAGAACAAACACCTTTACCGATAGTAGTATCTACACTAGCAACTGTCACAAACATGTGACCAGGAAGTTTAATAGGAAGTTGTAATTATTCAGCTAACTTGTCATCCACAAAGCATGTGAGTGCTACCAGTATCAACTAAGATGAAGATATCTTGTGAATGTAGTTTACCAGGTACCCTAATTGTATTCTGAGCCACCAAACCAGTTAAAGCGTGTCCATAGGAGAAGGAGGAGAAGCAACATCTTCTTCAGCCTCTTCTAAAGAATAAGGAGAACTAACATCTTCTGAAACAACCGACATGAATAATCGCCGATTCTTGCACATGTGACCCTATTTATAAAATTTATCACAGTTGTAACATAAACATTTGTCTCTTCTTATCTTCATTTGAGATGGAGTGATTCTTTTAATAAGAGGAAGTTTTGGTTCAAGTTTTGTGGGTGTGAGGGGTAAAGTGACATATGGTTTAGAATTAGAGAAATATGGTCTTGGGGTAGCTATTAGCTAGTGTAGATAAAAAGGGTTTGGCAGTGGAAGCAGATGGAGAGAATGAAGTAGTAGAGGGTTTAAATGGTCTAGAGAATGGTCTATATATCTTAGATTGAAATCCAACAAAAGTTTGTTGCATTCTAGCTAAATAAAAAGCACCTGCATCATAAGAAGGCTTAAACATCTTCACAGGATTATGAATCTCTTCCTTAAGACCACTAATAAAGCTCATTGTGAAATAATACTCAGATAAATTTGGATTACGAGATTTCATCAATGCCTTCAAGAACTCATATCTCTCAAAGTATTCCTCAACAGTTGGAATTTGAGACAAATTGTTAAAAATACCTACATAATTATCATAGGCGACATCTTCAAATTGACAACAAATATATGATGAAAATTGATACCATTCTATAAAAAAAAAATTCCCTCTTGATAATCTAAAAACAAGGAATCAACCTTTCCATCAAAGTGAATGGAAGCCAAATCAACCTTATTACCCTCCTAAACTAAATTTAACTGAAAATATCTCTCACATTACGAATCTATCCCCTAGGATTATTGAAAAAGCGGGGGTCTAACAACCTCACCCAAAATTTCGCTTAGTAATCTGTATGAACTAACTCCAATATACTTACAAGAGAATCAACTAAACAGTTAGACTCAATCTTATAAAAAGTATATCAAAGAGTTATATCTCAATCTCTAAATTCAGTCCACAATCAAACACATAATAATTTTCGAGCCCGATTGAATATAAGATAGATAACTTGAACGGTACCAAAGACCAATATTCAAGGATCAATCAATTTCAATCAACAATCAAAGGTTGGATTTACCAATTGATCGATTCAACGCACAACCTGTGATATTTCAATTATATAACAAAATATAATGCGGAAAAGAAATAACCCAGACACCAGAAGATTTGGTAACGAGGAAACCGCAAATGAAGCGAAATCCCAGGACCTAGTCCAGATTGAACACCACACTGTATTAAGCCTCTACACATACTATCCTACTACAAACTAACTTCGGTATGGACTGTAGTTGACCCCCAATCAATATCACACTGATTTAAGGTACAGTTGCGCTCCTTATGTCTCCGATCCAAGTAGGATACTATGTACTTGATTCCCTTAGTTTATCTCACCCACAACTAAGAGTTGCTACGACCCAAAGTCAAAGACTTGATAAACAAATCGGAATCACACAGAAAAGTCTATAGGAATAGATAAATCTGTCTCCCACAGAAATACCTACGAGTTTTGTTCCATCTTTTGATAAATCAAGGTGAACAAGAACTAATTGTGTTAGAGCACTGCTTGGTCGAACTCACAAGCGTTGCTATCTCAAGCTTGTTGTCAAGTTTAGTTTCCAAAACTATAAGTCTTGATTTCTAGTCTACTTATAGATAAGTCTCGGACTAGGATAATAAGTGTAGTTAAGCTATGGACTCCACGGCGTTCATCATGCAAAGACGAAGAACTACTCAAGTAACTGGTGGATCTTCATCGACAAAAAGGTATGTGGAGACTTGGACTTATTTATTACTGAAAAGTCTATCTATTCTATCTCCTATCTTGAGACAAAAGTCGTATTGCTATATAGGCTTCGATTATACACATTTTCTATTTTGAGCCGAGTTTATATCGCTTATCTATTTCTCTAAATATGTGTTGGTAAGGTTTCGCTTTGTCCAAGTTCATCTTTACTCGTGACAAAAGTCATGTTAATTTTTTCAATCTCTTAAAAATCGCTTTGATGAAAAATAGTGTGTGAATAACCACTATATAACATCCTCTAAGAATGTTTCAATGATTGAAATGAGAGTTTAGAATATATCACCTTAAATGGATATAAACATTGTATGTGAACTCATACTTGTGTAAGTCCAAAATCCTTGAACCAAAGTATGCGTACTTTACTGGTTTAGGATGTCCGGAGCTAAGTCCGCGTAACCGTACGCGTACTGCTGGAAGTTCATATCCCGTGAATTTTTGCTGGAGTTTGTGAACTAAAAACAAGCTCAATCTGGGTTATTTTCTAAAAACGGTTTATTCGTGAACTAAGACATTTATAAATTAAGGAATGCAATCTTTGCAAACTGTGGCAATAATGTTCATGAATCGATTCGAGTGAATCAAAATCCTTTTTGCTTCGATTGTGTCTTATATATTTCTACTAGATCTAAGCAATTGAACAACTCTCTAACTAGTTCTTTTGAGTCATTTGAAATAGTTATGGTGAAGATGAATAAGGTTGATATGAAAGTGCTCATATGGCTAACCATTAGTTAACTATTGTTGAACCAACTAGGTGTACATGTTTAGGTATGTTTACTCAAACCTAAATGAAGTTACATTTCATTTGTGTATAACAAGCTAATTTCGATCTAACTGATGAAAGATATTATCTTGAATATAATCAGGTTTTCATCTAACGGTGAATATTGAATACTTTGTTACCAAGGTAACTTAGATTTCAAACCTTGATTTGGAGACTATATAAAGGAGAACTCTAGAAACTAGGAAACGTAATCCCCACACCTCCTGTGTGATACTAGTTGTATAAGTTAGAGTCGATTTTTATTTAAACTTTTTTAGCATTGGTTTGGAGATAGGCCCTCGGATTTCTTAGTTTAGTACCTTCCAGTTGGTGCCAGGTTTCTATCGAGACCCTGTAGATTAACGACTTAAAGACTTCATTGGGATTGTGAAGCCGGACCCAACTATTTTCTCTGTAGTTGCGTATTCTGATCTTGCTGTTCTATCTTGATTGAGTGTAATTATAAGATTGGCCTGAGATTAATTTCTCCGATAGGCAAGATATAAAAGTAGTCACAAACATCTTCGTCTCATCGTTTGTGATTCCACAATATCTTGTTTCGCTAGTCGATTAAGATTATTGTGAGGTGATTGATATTTCTAGGTTGTTCTTCGGGAATATAAGTCCGGTATAGCAATTGGTTCCTGTTCACCTTGATTTATGAAAAGACGGAACAAAACTCGTAGGTATTTCTGTGGGAGACATATTTATCTATTCATGTAGACTTTTCTATGTGATACAGATTTGTTTATTAAAGTCTTCGACTTTGGGTCATAGCAACTCTTAGTTATGGGTGAGATCATCTACGGGAATCAAGTGCATAATATCCTACTAGGATCAGAGACGTAAGGAGCGCAACTGTACCTTGGATTAGTGTGAGATTTATCGGGGTTCAACTACGGTCCGTACCGAAGTTAGTTTGTAGTAGGCTAGTGTCTGTAGCGGCTTAATACAGTGTGTGTTCAGTCTGGACTATGTCCCGGGGTTTTTCTGCATTTGCGGTTTCCTCGTTAACAAAACTTCTAGTGTCTGTGTTATTTCTTTTTCGCATTATATTTTATTATAAAATTGAAATATCGCAGGTTTTGCGTTGAATCGATCAATTGATATGTGGACCGCCAAACATACTAAAGATGGTTATTGCTGTGTGACATGTCATTTTATAGATTATGAGTGGAATTCGCATCAGAAAACCTTAGATTACATTGTAGTGCCATCACCATATACAAGAGATGCTCTCTTAGATTTTATCAAAACTTGTACTTTGGAATAAAACATAGATAGGAATTTTGTTGCTTTAACTGCTGATAATGCTCCTGCAAATGGTGTTATGATATGATTAGTTGGTTAGATGGTGAGTATTGTATGTTTCTTGAAGGAAAAATGTTTCACATGAGGTGTAGCAACCACATATTGCATTTGATTGTATTGTATGGCATGAAAGTAGTTGTTGGGTTTATAAAGGGTGTTGGAGAAAGTGTTAACTATGTTAAGTCTTCACAAGCTAAGAAATAGAAGTTTCAAATAGCATTGGCAGAATGTAGATTGTCTGGAAAGTCAGTTAGTTTCGATATGGACACAAGGTGGAACTCCACTCTTTTGATGCTTAAGAATGCAATTGCACTTCAAGAAGGTTTTGAAAGACTAAATGAGTTTGATTCTCATTTCAATCTTCTGCCATCTAGACAATAGTGGGAACAAGGGAATTTTTTTATAAATTTTTAGAGGTTTTTAATGACATTTCAGTTAAGTTTGGACGGATTAAGAATCCAACTGCAAACCTGTATTACAACGGGGTGTACTAAGTTAACAAATGCATCAAAAGTTGAGAAGATAGTTATTTTGACTATGTCAAAGAAATGGGGTTGAAGATGAGAGAAAACTTTAATGCATATTGGAGTGACTGCAATTTGGTTATGAGCATTGGAGTGGTTTTAGATCTAAGGTATAAGGCAAGATGGGTAAAGTACACACATAAGAAATTGTATGGATTTGATAACTATGCAGATGAGTATGAGAAATTCAAAACAGACTTTAGCCAACTTTTCAATGCATATGAATCTAAAAACAACATTGCAACTCCTAATTTCTTTGGCAACTATGTCTCTAGCATGGATGTATGTTAAGTGCATATTTTGCATATATTTAGTGTCGAATCCATGCTAGTAATTGCTATATATTCTTGCGAATTATTGTATATTACTCTTGTTTTCTCTTATTTATGTTTTGCTAGGTGAATCGTCCAAAAGAAGTGAATTTGCACGTAATTGTGCAATAAAATAAGTTAGCCGCAAGTAGAGAAGGGCCAAAGACTAAGTGGAACCCATTCAAACCTAGGAGTGCTTGATATCATCTAAAAGAGAACGAAAATACGAAGCCAATGGTGAAAGAACAGAGTCATTCCGAAGTCGTACGAAGATTTTATGAGTGTCTGAAGCAAAGCAAAGTTGTGAAGGTATCGAAGTACATAATTCATAAAGGCACCCACCTTTTTACTCGGGGTTCCACCACCATCTTCTTCACCAAGCATCACGACCAGTTCAGGGAACTAAAATTAGGTAACTTCCATTGGCAGTTGACGAAGATGAGAACGATCGATACCAATAGAACATGGAGGATAGGATGCTGCCATTATCGGCGATGTTTACTAACATAAAAGTGGCAGTGACAATGCATACAAAGTTGGAGTTCGACAAGAAGATGTTGTTGCCAGTTGATGAAGGTGGCAGTGATACCGGTTTAACTGTCAAGCAGGAAAGTGAGTTTACAGGGTATGGAGATGATCATTGGTGTTTGCTTCCATTATCGGATGGAAGGAGGAACTAATGGCTGTAGTTAAATAAGACACATATGGAGTTGGCAGTGGTGTTCGAAGCTGTGATTATCTTGGTGTTGATCGGAGCTGTAGATAGAGAGTATTGATGGCAGTCACCATGGAAAGCTACTGATATTTATTGGGAGATATGGGTTTGTCTCGAAAGTTAGTTTGGCAGTTGACAGAGCTTGGCTGTTGCTGGCAGACGAGAATGGAAGATTATCGTGTCATGGCTGCTGGTGAGTAGTGAAGATGCCAGTGGTAATGAACGTTGCTGGCAGTTTCTACTGCTAGTATCGGTGACTAGTTTGAGATGATAAACAAAGAAGAGATATAGAAGAGGGGATAGTTTTCCGAGTGATGGAGTTGTCTGTGAAGATGGCAGTTGATAATGGTTGGTGCTCGAATAATGGAAGATGCAGTGTTGTTAGCTGTGAGTCTGTGGTGTTGACGAACATGCAAGTGTATTGATGTTGGCCGTTCGCGGAGGGCCTGGTATAAGTGAAACTAACCGGAAAAGAATATAAAGTCAGGGAGTTTGATTTTTCACTGACAGATGAGAGTCCGAGGAGAAGATACTGATGAGTTGAAAATCCCGGAACTTTGGAAACTCACGGAGACACGAGTGTCCGAGATTCTGACAGAGAGAAAATAATATTCCAGGGAGAATAAATTTTGTCCGAGTGATGTATGTCCGTGAATATAACTGAAGGGTGCACTGTCAGTTTTCTGGAACTGACAACTGAGTGAATTTGAATGGTCTAGACTTCTCAGCTTTCAAAGCAAACCCATCAACTGCTTTGCGAGTCTTTATACGGACAGATTTTCTAACTTGGGAATTTGGCTAGTTTTTGGCAAGTGGTCGCAACCGGGATTCGCGCACGGGTATTTTTACAACTTGAAGACTATAAAAGAAACACTTTTACCTAAAATCAGGGATATCTCTACATCTCATAATACACTTTTATTCTTCATTAATATTTTAGGGTTTACCCCTTTAGGGGGAAACCGGGTAATTGTGTAATAATGAGAAGCTAAACTTTTGTTGATTGATGAATAATTCAATGTTCTAAGCGTGAAGCTTTATTAAATATATAAATTTGTTGGGAGTTTTAATCACGTCATCGTATGTTTTCACTATTTTTAGGATTTATGATTGATTAATTAGATTGTTTGGAGTGCACGCTAGATTAATTTTTTGGTCATTCTATTGCTAGTATTGAGTTAAGAGATAAGTAATCGTCGAATAATTCATACACAAGTAGAAATCGCGAGGCCTTGCAGAGGGATTCTGTGGAGCAATTGCGCGTGAAGATGACACCAGCAAGTGGACCTTGAGCTAAGAGTTTAACTACTGGGATCAACCTAATTCACAAATTCTAAAGCATTTGATTGGATTACACCTTGAGTGAGCTACTACTTGGTGGTTCGGTTGGATAGAATCTCATATTGGAGAGCTTCTGTATTCGTGGTATAAGGAGTTTTGGGGATAACACTGAGCGAGTTTCTATTCTACGGATGGTGATGAATGGTTCTAACGAAGATAGATAAGTATATTATTGAGTCAACGTTTGGTAACGACAAAAGACTCCTTGATCATCTTTCTCTTATTTGTTATTCTTTTTATTTCACTTTAACCAAACAATCCCCATTGTCTTTTATTATTTTGCTGAACTAAATAACTTATCAATTATACAGATCTCCATGGGAACGATCTCTTCCTACCGCTATATTACTAGTTAATTAGTGGGAAATATTTTGATTAATTTGTTGTGGTTACGACACGCATCAATGCAAGCAGCTCAGGTACAATTAACCCAGATTATGTTGAGTTTATGATGGAAAATGATGAATATGATGTTTAGACGTCTGAGTTGGAGAAGTACTTAGAAGAACCAATTCTTCCAACTCTATCACCCCACGATGAGTTTAACTTTGATATATTGAGTTGGTGGAAGCTAAATGCCCCTAAGTACCTAACTCTTGCAAAGATAACAAGAGATGTGTTGGTAGTTCCAGTGACCAGTGTGGCACCATAGTCCATGTTCATCGATGGTGGAAGGGTTCCAACAACACACAAAACCTCATTAATGTTAAAGAACTGCTCGGTGGAACTTGCAAGTGTTTCTATCTCAAGCTTGTTTGTCAATTTTAGTTGTCAAAACTATAAGTTTGATTTCTAGTCTGCTTATAGCTATGTCTCGGATTAGGATAGAATGTGTAGTTGAGCTTTAGACTTCACGGCGTTCATCGATTAAAGACGAAGAACTACTAAGGGGTGCTTGTGGAACTTCATCAACAAAAGGTATGTGGAGACTTGAACTCTATCACTCAGAAGTCTATTCTTTTCTATCTCCTATTGAGACAAAAGTCGTATAGCTATATAGACTTTACATTATACACATTTGATATTTCGAGCTGAGTTTAACTCGCTTATATCTTTCTCAAAATATGTGTTGGGAAACTTTTCGCTTTAACTATGTTCATCATTATTCTTGACGAAAGTCAAAAGATGATTATGTGAAAATCACCTGGTAAAATCTTACATGATTTGTGTGAGACTGTCATTTGATGTATGCTCAAAATATTTCGTATTGATCATTGGATCACTTGAAAATTGCTTATAAGCTAATAGTTTATGTGAGACAGCTATTGTCGTTTTCTAAAAATGTTTCAATGATTGAAATGTGAGTTAAGATCTAAAACCCATGTCTGGATACATTATGGTTTGTGTACTTAATGTACGAATTTTTTTAACGGAATTTAGGTCCGGAAGTTTGCATACCCGTTCGTAAACTTATTCAACTGGTTAAATCAGTGTACTTAAGTTTGCATACCCGTTCACAAAATGATTTAACTGTTGAAGTCCGAGAACCAAGTTTGCGTACCCGTTCGCAAACGGTTTGAACTAAGTTCATTCCAGAGCTAAAGTTTGCGTACCCTTTTGCAAACTGTCGTCTTGTGACCAAGGTCCGAAACTTAAGTATGCGTACCCGTTTGCTAACTTAAGTGGTTCAGGTTCTTAAATCGGTTAAGTATGATTTCATACTCATGAACAAATACATTAATATATTAAGGAATGAAATCTTTGCAAACTGTGGCTAAAATGTTCATGACCTGGTTCTTTTGAATCCATCCAATTTTGCGTCAATTGTGTCTTGTATACTTCTATGAGAATATAAATAATTGAACAACTCTATGAGTAACACAATTAGATTCATTTGATTATCAATTGATCTAGAAGTGTTAAGATGAACAAGGTTAAGACAAAAGTGTTCATATGGTTAACTTCGGTTAACTGTTATTGAGTCATATCAATATACACGTTTAGGAATGGTTACCCATATCTAAATGAAGCTATATTTCTAAAAAACGGGGGTCTAACAACCTCACCCAATATTTTGATTAGCAATCTGTATGGACTAACTCTAATATACTTTTAAAATAATTAACTAGACAGTCAGACTCAATCTTAATAAAATGTATATCAAGGAGTTAATATCTCTATCTCTCGATTTGATCTATACTTAAGCAAATAGAAATCTGCGAGTCTTTATCAAATACAAGAGAAATAAACTTGGATGGTACCAAAGAACAATATCCAAGGATCAATCAATTTCCATTCAACAACAAAATGTTGGATTTCACAATTGATCAAAACATATGATATTTCAATTATATAACAAAATATAATGTGGAATAGAAATAGCACAGACACTAGAAATTTTGTTAACAAGGAAACTGCAAATGCAGAAAAACCCCAGGTCCTAGTCCAGATTGAACACCACATTATATTAAACCGCTACAGACACCAGCCTACTACAAACTAACTTCGGTCTGGACTGTAGTTAAACCCTAATCAACATCACACTGATTCAAGGTACAATTGCGCTCATTACGTCTCTGATACCAACAGGATACTACGCACTTGATTCACTTAGATGATCTCACCCACAACCAAGAGTTGCTACGACCCAAAGTCGAAGACTTTAATAAACAAATCTGTATCACACAGAAAAATCTACGATAATAGATAAATCTGTCTCTCATAGATAAACCAACGAGTTTTGTTCAGTCTTTTGATAAAATCAAGGTGAACAAGAACTTATCAATAACCCATACTTATATTCCCGAAGAACATCCTAGAATTATTGATCACCTCACAATAATCTAAATCGTATGGTAGCGAAATTAGATATTGCGGAATCACCAACGATGAGACGAAGATGTTTGTGATTTCTTTTTATATTGCCCTATCGAAGGTATAATCTCTAGAAGATTATTTAATTAAACTCGTATGATAGAAAATGGAAATATCAGATAGCTCAACTACAAGAGAAGTAGTTTCGTCTAGCTTCACAATCCTAATGAAGTCTTTAAGTCGTTAACCGACAGGGTCTCGAGAAGAAATCTACGGTTAAAGGAGAATCGACTCTAGCAAACCAACTAGTATCACATAAGAGGTGTGGGGATTAGTTTTTCCAGTTGCTAGACGTCTCCTTTATATAGTTTTCAAATTAGGGTTTGCAATCTATGTTACCTTGGTAACAAAGCATTCAATATTCACCGTTAGATGAAAAACCTGATTTATCCAAGCTAATATCTTTCAACCGTTAGATCAAAACTTAGCTTGTCACACACACATGAAATGTATTTTATTTAGGTTGGAGTAACCGTACCTAAACATGTACATTTGGTTGGTTTACAAATAGTTTACCAATGGTTGGCCATATGAGAAATTTCATATCAACAATATTCATCTTCTTCACAACTAGTTCAAATGACTCAAAAAAACTAGTTGAAGAGTTGTTCAATTGCTTAGATATTTATACATAGACACAAATAATATATCCATGGTTTGAAAAGATTGCATTCCTTATTGATTTATTGTTTAAGTTCATGAGCTAACCGATTTGAGAAATATAACCAGCTTGGGTACGCTTACGGTTATGCGTACCTTAGCTACCGGATTTGAGTTCACAAATTCGGCAGAAATTTTCGATTCGAAAAATTCTGTGGGTACACGTACGGGTACGCGTACCTAAGGTGACTGGTATAGTAGTTTGAAAACTACAAATTCAGCATAAATTCTCGGTTCGAAATCTTCTGCCAGCACGCGTACGGGTACGCGTACCTAACCTGTGTCCTTCACTAATACCGCATGTACACATATGTACGCACTTGGTTTCTGGTATATGGATTTATATACTAATGTGCGAAAACACTATATTTCTTATATCCATAGATGGTTACGTAATCTAAAATCTACATTTCAATCATTGAAACATTCTTCTATAATGTTATAATAGTCGTTAGACATAAGAATCGACTATCGACATCAAAGCTATTTTGAAGATTGAAATGTCATCATGAATTCCGTCACGAGTAAAGATGAAAAGTGGTAAAATCGAAAGCTTACCAACACATATTTTGAGAAAAATATAGGAGAGTAAACTCGGCTTAAAATAGCAAATGTGTATGTATAAAACCTATCATACTTATACGACTGTTGTCTCAAGAGTAGGATATAGAGTAGATAGACTTTTGAGTGCTAGATAAGTTCAAGTCTCCACATACCTTTTGGTCGGATGAAGTTCCACTGGTTCCTTGAGTAGTTATTCGTCTTCCTAAGATAATCGCCATGGAGTCTGGAGCTCAACTATACTTAACTATCCTAGACCGAGACTTAGTCGTAAGTAAACTAGAAATGAAGACGTATAGTTTTGATCACTAATATTGACAAAAATGCTTGAGATATCAATGCGTGCGAGTTCGACCGATCAATGCTCTAACAATCTCCCCCTTTGTCAATTTCAGTGATAAAACTATTAATACATGTGGATTACAAAATAGATAAAACTTTGTAGCTTCTCGTACACATGCTTGATATCCTTGGTTCTTTAACATTACTCGAAAACTTCGTATTTTCCAAGTATTCCCATGATTCCATAGATGTTCAGTTCAGCATCATAGTTGTTGAAGATCCGTAGCCATAACAATGAGAAAACAAAATCTCTCGATCATTGTTATACAGTGTCATAGTATTATTACACAATGTCAAATTTCTTATATCAAAACCTTGACAACAATACTATGGTGATATGTATCACTCCCCCTTAGTCAATACTTTCGTCTCAACACGAAAATCACTCCACTTACATAATGATCCGAAAACCATATGTATTTGTAGTGTGAACTACATATTAATTCTCCCCATTTTTGTCAATAAAATTGGCAAAGGTATGAAAACGGGATCCAAATGAAATTTCCATGGAGATGCTTCAAGACCAAAGAAAATGACATATCAACTTCGTTTAGATGCAATCATAAAGTCGAAAGCTAAATGCATTCATCAAGGAGTTTATAAAAATAAAATATAACCCCTAAAAAATTCCACAGCCGTACTCCCCACAAAGATATGGAAATTGAGCGCAAGTTCAACAGAACTCTCCCCCATTTGATGTCATTCCTGAGAGAACAACAAGAGCGACCATACTTTTACAAGAAAAGAAGGATTTCATTGGACATAAAAAACCACAAAAATGATTTTGTATCCAAAATTATGAATTAAACTAATCACAAGAAAACCCATGATTAATTTAATCGAAATACACAACCAAAATAACCACACACGAATCTATGGTTAATCTAGTTGGGAATGCTCGCACAAGAAGACTTATGGAGCTGCACATTATATATATAAAAAAAATGGATCAGGGAAGATCAATACTGCGGAATAAACAAGGATTCATCCTATTTTCCATCATTGTTTGCACAATGACATACAATAGACATAATCCTCGTAAACAATAATTCATCCTATTGTAGATGGGGAAAAACGATTTGATGGTCTTTAAGAAATTGAGGAGACTACCATGCAGAGGAGACTCCTTGAACCGAGCAAAATGTTCAACCTCACACAGATAAACCGCTGCAAAGGGGGTGCTTTGAATTCGAGAGATCAATATGTAGTACTCTGGCCTAAACCAGGACAATGGCCGTTCTAGAGTAAATTCGGTCACAAAGAGAGGATGGGTTGATCTGTAGGAGGGAAGCTAAGAAATGTGTGAATTAATGGTAATCAAAGATTTTAAATGTGTTGTGAATTTTGAATAAGATAAGTTCTGAATGATTGAAATTGCTCAATTGAGAGTAATTGCTCAATTGATGAGTTGTTGATCTCATGTTGTCTGTGAGACGTGAAATCGTTGTTGTTTCAATCATGATTCAGATACTTATTTATATTTATAGAATTGTAGACACCATGATCTCATGAAGTGTGATAGTTGATGGAATCAAAGAGTGGGGAAATGCAAATCGTGTTTGAAACCAGTTGCTCATCGTGCACAGACTTGGTTGATTTTCCATCCACTCCTTTGTTAACTCCTTCAACTGATTGCATGACTTGATCACATTCCATCGTGTGTTTGAACACACATGCCATAGACTTCCAGACCAAAACCCTAGTTGATATCCCCCCAAGTGACACGATTGACGTCTCGTAGTTAATTAGTCAGTTGCTGACTTCATGATTTAATGAGACGATGAGTCCATGTATTGAGTTGAACGTGATTTTGTAAAATATTCTGAAACTCATGAATTGAACGTGTCTCTGAGATAGTGGTGTAATTCTTATATTGAGGTGAGAAAGTGTTGCTCATTGAATTGTTGAATATTGATAGTTGAATCAATATTCCTTGGTTTGAACGAATATTGCTCGTCTGATGAATTATTGGCAGCGTGACTAAAATAAAATATTAATTAAAATACTGGTAGTTGAACCGAGCATAATTAATAAGAATTCTGATCATGATATTGTCGTAAAATTATTAGTGTTCGAATCTGGAATTATGATCCTTGGACTCAGAAACCCTAATTTGATCAATTGATGACCAATTAATGGTTTATTTGAAAATTAACCATGGAATGAAGGAGAACCGGCTTCATGGGACCGTGGGTCGACCATGAATCTCCCGTATTCTCATGTGAGCAAATACCAAGGCTTCTTGAAGAGTTAGTGATTTTTTGATGAAAGAATGATCAAATGCTGGTTTAATCATTTATTTGAAAAATGCCCATCTGAGCCTTAGGTGAGAAAACCTAATTAATCATGAAGAGGTGAGGGACCGACCAAGGGTTATGAAACCATCCCTGGATGGTCATGGGATCAAATGTTGATCGTTCCATGAAAATCCCAAAGTTATTTGGAAAAGTTTTGGACCTAATACGTGCAATTGCGCAAATTAGGTCAAATTGTGTAAATACGCGGGACCGGATCCTTGAGAGACAAATAACCAACCTTGATCGGTCAAGGTAACATGATCCTATCGCCAAAGTGTTCGTATCTCAGTTCTGAGAATTTTGGTATTTTCAGATGTGCATTTGAGCAATATTTGAGAAAATATGAAGAAATTATAGAATTTTGATAAAATCGTCAAAACTTCATGAGATGAAGGAAAAATAATAAAAAAGTGAAAGAATCGTGAAGTGTGGGACCGGATGTGTCCAGGGCATGGCCGTCCAGCCAAAGGACCCAATCCCACACGTTTTCCAATTTTTTTATAATATTTTCATGATTTTAGGGAAATATGATAAAACCAAGGAATTTCTTAAAACCAAGGAGTTTTGTTGAAATTAAAGAGTTTTGTTGAAATCAAGGAGTTTCCATGAGATGAAGAAAATATGAAAAATAATAATAAAAAAATAAGGGACGAGTGGGACCGGCTTGAGCATGGTTGGCCGGCTAGGGCCCGGTCCCGTGAGTTTTCCCTAATTTTATGTATTATTTCATGATTTAAAGGAATTTTCATAATTTGAAGGAAATATCATGAAATCAAGGAATTTCATGGGATTAAGGAAACATAAAAAATATAATAATATTAAAATGGGATGTGTGGGGCCATATAGGGCTTGACCGTCCAGCTAGGGCCTGGTCACACGGGTTTCCCTAATTTTATATTATTTTTTCATGGGATCAAGGAAATATCATGAGATTAGGGAGTTTTCATGAAATTAGGGAAATAATAATAAAATAATGAGGAACCCTGAGGAGTAGGGCCGGTTGGGATCGAGACATGGCCGGTTGGCCAATGATCACGGCTCTACCATATTTTCTCAATTTTATATTATTTCCTTGGTGTGAAGAAAGCACCATGAAACTGAGGAGCTTCCTCAAAACGAAAGATATTTGTTCAAATGAAAGGATTTCCATGAACTCAGGGAAAATAACAAAAATATGAAACAGGCGTGGGATTGACCACGGCACATCCGGTCGGTCAGTGGGTTCATGATCCCAGCACCTTGGTCAATTTTTAATTTGTAATTATTTTCCTTCCTATTTTGCATAGGTTCATCATCTCGTCGTATTTTGAAATACTCGTTCGTATGGTGATTGTTATTGCATCATTGTCGAGTACACTTGCACCATTTGAGTCGGGCTTACTCAGAGGTAGCTCAGATGTCCGTGTGTTGAATATTTATTACTAACCCATGGAATTCTGCTGGAAAAAACAATGGTTTGCAATAATGAAATACTGCGAAAATATTCGAATATTTTCGGAAATTCAATGGATGAATCCAATAATTTAGGAATAATTAACTTGTGGCTCTATACTAGTAGAGCAAGCTGTCTAGGAGCATTATTTATCCCGATATGAGCTTGCTGGAGCTTCATATCCTTTATATAGTCAGGGTAAACTCGTTGTTTGTATTCTTAAGATGTTATCGCTCTATACTAGCAGAGCAAGCTGTCTAGGAGCCATCCATCTTATGATACTATATAGAAATAATTACTGAAGTGCTCAGTATTCATGAGATATGTTGTTTCCTAGACGTGAGACTACATATCTACATGTACTCTGAGAGAAAGTATTCTTAGTCAGAGGATTCGATGAGAGATTCGTGTCTCAATACTCACGCCTGACTGCTGGATCAGAGGTTCGTATAATTATGGGTTTAGAATTTTATCCTTTGTCGAAAATCCACCATCTACACCTATCTTCCATCAATTATTTGCATAACGACATAATAGGTTCAATTTTTGTTTGTCAAAAGTTCATCGATCTTGTATCAATACTTGCATATCGACATATAAAAGAGATAACTTTTGACATCGTATGGGACAATAATAGTTCACGGACGCAAACACACATATCCCATAACATATTGCAATATATAAAACCATAAAGATTAATACTGCAAAAATCATCTTCCAAACAATTTTAGAGTTTAAATAAATAAATCTAAAAGAAAAACAAAGATGAAAATATTGGACTCACAATAATGGCTATTCCAAACTCTAGTTATTCTTCCTAAAACACAAGAATAAAATTCTCATAAGAAGACTTCCTAGACAAAATAACATCAGTTTTCTTTGATTATTTCATACCTTTGAAAAGCTCCATCAAAATAGGAGTCACTGATATCCTTTATTTTCTTGACCTAGAGACACCATGTTCATGAGTTGGAATATTCGTTTTTCGGTCAATAATGCGAGCAAGATGCCTGGCTTGGACGCAATCAAGGATGACTTTCTTCTGGTTCCTGAACAAGATGTTTTGATTATCAAGGATTCTTGCTTGTCCATCAACAAGTTGATTTATCTTTAATTGAAGGTTAGCAAGCTCATTCTTAACTTCATTCTGAACTAGAATTAAATCCTTGATAGATTCTCCTATCTAAGAGTTAAACTCTTTTCTTTCAAGCATCTTTTTTAGAAGCAGATCTTGAACAGAATTACATCCTTTAGAGTCTTTTTCCATCTCAATTTTCACTTCTTTTTGAGATTCAACAGGGATTTCCATGAACAACCTTTTCAGGGAATAGGATAAACACATACAAATATATATATATGTTATCAATTAAGGGAAAAACACCCGTGAAAGAAGCCCTGGAAGATTTGAACGTTCGTGGACCCGGAGAAGATACCATCTCAAGAAGGACCCAAGAGAAAATACATATTGTTTCATAAAAATATCTCTTTTAAGCAAGGCTCTATATCTGACAAGATAGAGCAAAAGAGTTACATTAAATACAGAGAGAATAACTAAAAAACTCATCTTGCAAAACAGTCATCAAACTTACAGAATGGATTGTAAACCACAGAAGACTTGAGCATCTCTCTTGCCAACATCCTTGCACCTCTAAAGTTAGACACAAGGATGAGAGTACCTATAGATAGGTAGAAATATGAGATATGATCTCATCATAGGTGTTGAGAGACGATTTAGGGATGCCATCCGACAGTTTGATTTTTGTATTTCTTACCTCTCTTTGACTATTTTCAAATCCATAGAAATTCCTTACATCCCTTTTTGAGAGTCCATTAATTGGAATTTTTTGATGACTAAGTCTAGGACCTCTAGAAATTGATTCTAGAGATAGGTCTCCACCTTCTAGACTTAGATCTACCAGTCTTATTCTCATATCCACTGGGAACCTGTGTTTTTGTGGTATAGTTTGCACCATGAGAAAAAACACGATTCCTGTAAAGTTTTTGAAATGAATGATCATTAAAAAAATGTTTTATGAGAATTCTGGTCTTCTGGAGGAGTGAAATCCATTGTTGATTCCGTCAGATGATTAACTTGATTGACGGTGAATAAAAGAAGATTTCGAAGATCAGAGATCTGTTTCTTCCTAGCATAACAATGTTTAGCAATATGATTTCTTTTCCCACAAAATGAACAAGTTCGTGGAAGAGAATTGTTGAAAAATATCTGTTTCAAACCCATATCCCGTTTGGAAGCCTGCCTTTTATGTAAATAAATTTTAGCAGAGACTTCCTTTGGTGAGTTATTCTTCATGTCGGGTAACTTGCTTGGCACAGAAGATTTTCTCATTTCAACAATGTTTTCCTTTGTCAAGGAGATAAACTGTCTTTGGGCTAGGTGAAGATATGCAGCAATGTTCTCTGTTTCAACACGAAGGTTATTCAGATTAGATGAATGTGTCTCAATTAAACATTTTTCTCTAATTGTCCCTTTTTTAACAATATTTGCAAGGATACTAATCTTATCTTATTGAAGCATATTCTCCAGAGTGATTTCTCTAATATTGTTAGAGAAGGACTCAATGATTTTATAGAGTTCACGTTTTCGATCAAGAGACTTTTCAAATTCATCCAAGAGTTGTGGTAGGCTCGGAAAGATACCTACTATTGTGTATACTGCAAGTGCACAGTGTCGACAAGCAACACAGGGCAAGCACAGGTCGAACCACAGAGACTTGGAGAGTGTAGAAGTTGATTCTAAATCCTGATTCAGAGAGTAACCAAAAGGGGTTTGTTTTTGTCGATACGACGATATGATTTTCAAGTGACTGAAATAATAAAAGTAAAAGATGCAAATAGCAAGATATGTAAACAATGATAATATGGATACTAGGGTATTCAAATCCACCAATAACCTATGATATGCATTCAACTTGTAATATTATTCTTGTCCTTATAGTAGATTCAAGTCTACCGTATAACTAAGGTGTTTCTCCAATGGATAATTTAATCACAACTAAAGTATTTCTCCAAAGCATTAATTGTCTAATTAAGCACAACTAATCTAAAGATCAATATTTGGTTAAGCATGAGTTGTAGCATAATCAACATAGAGATATTCTAACTACAATGGATACATGGCATACATTGTGAGAGCAAGATGTTGAAAAACTTGGATTAAATTATATCTTTAAACAATTCTAAACTTTCAATAACAAGATACAAGATATGAATACATACCAATGAGATTAGGGCTTCATCTAAACCCTAGTAAATGAAACTAGAACATGAAGAACATTACAACAAAACTTAAATTTGATAAACTAACATGAACAAGCTATTCTTGGATGGTTTTTCAACACAACAACCCTCTCTATTTATACACAAAATTCCCTCAAGCACTTGGATCCGAATTTTGGCACTCATCCACTCAACAAAACATGTTTTCTTAATTGATGGAATGTATTTGGTTGTGGGAAACAAATTGGGAGTGATTGAGTGAGAGAATGGGGGTGAGGTGGATGTTTTGGAAAGAATCCAATGGGGGTGAGGTGGATGTTTTGGAAAGAATCCAATGGGGGTGAGGTGGATGTTTTGGAAAGAATCCGATGGGGGTGAGGTGGAAATGGATTTGGGTCTTGGGTTTTGGATCATGGGTTGTTTAATCCCATGAATTTGTAAACAAGTTGCCACTGATGCGCGAGCGGGTTGCAACGCTTCCAACTTTCTTCTCTTTTGTCTTCTCAATTCTTCCAAGCTTTATTTAGTACTTAAAAACACAAAATTAATTAATACAAATATTTATTCTTGAAAATGGTAAAAATGCCGAATTTGGGATAATATATGACTTTGAAGCGCGAAAGATGAGTTAAGTGCCAATGAAAAGGTGTATGAATATGCAATATTTGGCACTCATCAAATACCCCCAAACCTGAATTTTACTTGTCCTCAAGTGAAACAGAAATCCGTAAATCCTAACTATACCACTGTCATTTGGTCTCTCGAATGCATTTAGCGTATGCACTAAGCCTTTAAACCCCTAGGTGTCCCTAGTGGACGAGTTGTAGTCTCGTGAGGGCCTACCAAAGATGTACCCACAAAACCTTCTCCAAATTCAGAGCATCCATAGAAATGCCTTCGTCTTCGGTCTTCATTCGTAGATGATGAACTTGAATTTCGTAGAACCTTGATAATTTGTGACCATTTTTTTTTTTTTTTTTTTTTAAGACCCGCTACACGTGCTGATCATCATTTTTTTTTGTTGACCCGCTACACAGCTGATCATCAGATACCAAACACAAGATCCGAGACAAAATAAATTTTTTAGGGACCCGCTACACAGCTGGTCATCATTTTTTTTTTTTTTTTTTAAGACCCGCCGCTACACAGCTGGTCATAAAAGAATGCAAAAGACTACAAAGGATCCTACAAAAGACCCGCTACACAGCTGGTCATAGAAAATAACAAAAACAAAAAAATGCAAGACCCGCTACACAGCTGGTCATAGAAAAGACTCACAATGCCATATGCAAATACTCCCCCAAACCTAAATCTAACATTGCCCTCAATGTTTCAAAATATGATAGAAACAACAACAAACCATGAGAACAAAACAGATTCAAAGGAAAGAGATTACCAGATGCCAAACCAAAGACAGTGGAGTATGTCTAAAGCAACCAGCAGGGAAGATATATGTGGTATGTACAAAGGGTGAACTTTTCGGTCCACGTAGATCGGATCAGCAAGATGAGTTGTTTCAATCTCGGATGGAATTGGTTCAAGGAACGGCCAGTCTCTGCCCATTGACCTTGAAGACATTCTTGGTTGTTACATCTTCTAGTTCTACTGACCCCATGGGGGAAAATTGTTCTCGCACCACGAACGGGGCACATCCATTTAGAACGTAATTTTCTTGGAAAAAGGTGCGGTCGTGAGTTATACAATAGAACTTTACGGCTTTGGAGTGAATGACTTGCGCAAAATGCGTTTGTCATGGAACACCTTCATTCTTTGTTTGTATATTTTTGCATTATCATATGCATCATTTCTTAACTCTTCCAACTCATTGAGTTGAAGCTTCCTTTGGGTGCCGACTTTATCTAGATCAAAGTTCAGGTTTCTTTACAGCCCAATATGCACGATGTTCTAACTCTACAGGGAGATGACAAGCTTTACCGTACACAAGTTTGTAAGGGGACATACCAATGGGGGTCTTGTATGCAGTTCTATAGGCCCATAAAGCATCATTCAATCTTAAAGACCAATCTTTTCTAGACGGGTTAACCGTCTTTTCTAGAATGTGCTTAATCTCCCTATTTGAAACTCTCTACACGGCCACTAGTCTGTGGATGATATGGGGTTGCAACTTTATGAGTTATGCCATACTTACGGACTAAGGACTCAAAAGGCCTATTGCAGAAATGTGAACCACCGTCACTGATTATAGCTCTAGGGGTGCCAAATCGAGAAAATATGTTTTCCTTTAAGAACGAAAGTACCACCTTGTGGTCATTAGTTTTGGTTGCAATTGCTTCTACCCACTTAGAAACATAGTCAACAGCAACAAGAATGTACAACTTTCCTTGAGCTAGGAAATGGACCCATGAAATCAATGCCCCATACATCAAATAGCTCAACAATCAAAATGGGTTGTAAGGGCATCATGTTTCGTTTTGATATACTTCCCAATTTACGGCACCGGTCACAAGAAATACATAATTCATGGCTATCCTTAAACAATGTTGGCCGGTAAAAACCACTCTGCAAGATCTTTGCGGCAGTTTTCTTTGCACTAAAGTGGCCTCCACATGCTTGATCATGACAAAAGAGATGACATCCCTTTGTTCAGATTTGGGGACACATTTCCTAATGATTTGGTCGGGCAGTATTTGAACAGAGATATGGGTCATCCCATAGGAAATGTTTCACTTGGCCAAGAACTTAGACCGGTCTTGTTTAGACCAATGAAGTGGCATCCTACCTGTAGCAAGGTAGTTCACGATGTCGGCAAACCATGGCATTTCGAAACTAGCATCAGTTTTTCATCTGGGGAAAGATTCTCTAATAATCTCTCGATTCATCGATAGACGCGACATTCAATCTAGATAAGTGATCGGCAACAACATTCTCTCGACCCTTTTTTATCTCGAATTTCGAGGTGGAACTCTTGTAACAAGAGTATCCATCGAATTAGACGAGCCTTGGCATCTTTTTTAGATAAAAGATATCTCAATGCGGCATGGTCAGAATATATGATGATTTTAGATCCTATCAAATAAGATCTAAACTTATCTAATGCAAACACAACAACTAGCATCTCTTTTTCGGTTGTTGAATAATTCATTTGTGCCTCATTCGGTGTCTTACTAGCATAGTAGATCACATAGGGTTGTTTGTCAACTCGCTGACCTAAGACAGCTCCAACAAAGCAAAATCGAGATGCGTCACACATGATTTCAAAAGGCAATTTCCAATCGGGAGGTCGGACTATAGGGGCCGAAGTTAAAAGAGTTTTGAGCTCCTCCCAAGCATGCACACAAGCATCATCAAACACAAATGCAACATCTTTACTGAGTAGATTACACAATGGCCTTGAGATCTTACTGAAATCTTTGATGAATCTACGGTAGAAACTAGCATGGCCTAAAAATGATCTAACCTCCCTCACAGAGCGAGGTTGAGGCAAGTGTTGAATGATATCAACCTTGGCTTTATCTACTTCTATGCCTTTTTCTGAGATGATATGCCCTAAAACAATGCCTGAGTCAACCATGAAATGACATTTTTCCCAATTCAAGATCAAATTCTTTTCTTTACACCGAATAAGCACACGAGTAAGATGATGCAAACATTCATCAAAAGAAGAGCCAAAGACAGAAAAATCATCCATGAAGATTTCAAGAAACTCATCTATCATGTCTGAAAATATGCTCATCATACATCTTTGAAAAGTAGCAGGTGCATTACACAACCCAAAAGGCATACGACGATAAGCAAATGTTCCATACGGACAAGTAAATGTGGTCTTATCTTTGATCTTCGGGTGCTATGTGAATTTGGTTGTAGCCTGAATAGCCATCTAAGAAACAATAGTACCTATGTCCCGACAACTTTTCTAGCATTTGATCAATGAAGGGCAGCGGAAAATGGTCTTTCTTAGTTACTGTGTTCAATTTCCTAGCACTTAACTCATTGATAAGGACTCTCCTAAGGAGTGCAGAGTATGATCAAGGTGCCGAGGTACACGGTTGAGGCAAGAGTGCCCGAGGCGAATGAAACTACCCTGTCCATTCTTGGAAAGTCTTGACTATGATGCACTCGTCCCGAAGAAAACAAGATGATTAATCATATTGCAAGAGAGAATAGTTTTGCTAACACATTCAGAAAGAAGCAAAAGAAATAGAACTTGTATTAAAGATTGGAGAAATTCGCAGTGATAGACTACAAATGTACAAAAATAGAAGATCAAAGAGCAAACGTACAAGTTTTACAAAAAGTCGAACAAGGAAGCAACATCTACTTCTTGCTTGGTTCTTCATTATCTTCATCATATTCTTCACCAGAGCTTTCTCCTTCATCGTCATCAGATTCTTCATCAGACTTTTCTTTTCTATCTTCTTCAGACTCTTTTTCTTTATCTGCATCACTATCAGAGATAACCAAGTCAGGAACATTCTCTGGAACTTCGTCTGAGAGGCAAGGATATGTTGAATGAGGAATGACATTATCATCACAAATTATTTTAATAGTTTCATTGCGGAAAATAATAGCATCATTCTTGAAGTTCGCAACAGTGATATTTAGTTGGTTCTTCAGACTAGAACATTTCTCATTGCGAGAAGAAAGATCCTTTGCGAGATTCGCTTTCTCATTCTCAAGCTCTTCAATTATCTTGCGATATCTATCTTCAGCTTCTGCGAAAATATAACAATAAATCAACAATCTCATGGTAGTTTATGAAAAACAAACAGTTAAATAAGGAAGAACAGTTAACAACCTTCTCTGTTAGAAATCATATCTCTAATCAAGGACGTTTGCTCAGCTTGAAGACTAACATTTACACCTAAGTTATTTCTGGCATTATCTAGAACTTTCGCAGCCCAAGCGAATTCATCGTCATTTTGTATTATAAGACATGAGAGAACTTGACTCTCTCTTTCGCTAAGTATAGAGTTTTAGCGAATAACTTCATCTCGTTCAATTTGAACCTCAAGAATAGTTTCATGAAATTTCGCTAAAGTTTGAGCACCTTGGAGAGCAATATGATCTTTTTCATCTATGAGATCACTATACTTGGCCCTTAAACTATTGATTTCCTATTTGGAACTATGAAAGGAACGTTTAAATTTATTGGCTAAACCCAAGATGGATCTACCTTCAATTTATAAGAGGCGAAGTTTGGATCTGAGTTCATCTACAGGAAGGGATTTAATTTTGTCATTTGAAAAACTATTCAAAGAGTTATTAAGATGATTAAGAAGGGCGTCATCATCCATATGATGGGGAAATGAGTGAAGAAGAATAGATTCATCAGAAAGACCATAAACTTCTGCGAAATGGTAAATTGTATAATAAAAGATAATGAGAAAACGAAATGAAGAAAAGAAAGAAAAAGTTCAATACCATAAAGTTGCTTATTGGCATCTTGAAGACTAGATATTTTATTCTTTTGAACGGCAGTCTCAGACTCTAATTTTTTGCTCTTTTCGCGAAGGCCAACAACTTCAGCCTCCAGTTTTTCATTCTTCTTGTGAAGATCAAGATTTTTCTTTTCAAGAACCGCATGCCTTCTTTCCAAATCTGAAGTAACAGCGAAAGAAGCTTTCCCAGCCTGCAAAATAATGCAGCGAATTTTAAGAATAAATTACGAATTCAAGGCAAAAATAAAAAGAAGAAATATATAAGTATGAAAATTTACCAAGCTATTAAGCGAATGTAAGAAACTTGGAGATACAGATCTTGAAACCCCGCGAAGAGACTTATTATTCTCTAAGAGGGGAGCATCATAGATAGCAGCTATAGACTTGCAGGCATTAGTAATATGATCGTCTCCAATCCCTTTCATGGAGTCAGAAAAGATATTAGACAATTGTGTCATAGAAGATTCAGTTGAAGAATTTCCTTTTGCTGCAGAACTGCCAACATTATCATCACTGGAATTTTCTCCAGAATGAGAGCTTGAAGGAGAGGGAGATTGAATTTTTCGTTTATTTGAAGGAGGGGCGTAATATTTCTCCTTGCGAATTGTAGTTGCAGAATAATCTACAACTACACCCTCAATAGAATTAGTAAAAACTCAAGAAGTTCTTGATGGTGAATGATAACTTTCTTATTAATTCTCTTAGTTGTTACATAGAATTATCAAAATGGAACTAGAATAGTTACAACTTTTTCTATTCTCTTTCCTAAGATAATTTCTTACACTCATTAAAAGAACCTCTCGAATTTTACATTTGAACTCCTATTTATAGTAAAACTTATGCAGCTGTATATGAATTGCGAAGTATCGCAATTCATCCTCGCAAAATTATTGAATCCTCGCAAAACTTCATATTTCTCCGCGCTACTTCTATCATCGTATCATTTTATAACTCTTTTCTCCTTTATCTATTACGATACTCGTGAACTATTATCTTGCGATATTCAGTACCTACATCTTTCCTCTTCTCATGTCAATTCTACGAAGAAGAAATGATCGTGAGAACATAACCGTTACTTAGTCTTTTAGAATTTGGACACGTCTTTTGTAACCGTCCTTTTCTAGTTATTCCCTTATATAACTCCTTTATATTCTCTTCCTTTTCTTCTTCTTTCTTACTTCGCAATTTTATCTTCTCGTTCATACTCTCCATTCTTGTTTTCTCTGCAATTTTTTCTTCTATTATATCTTCATGAGTTCTCCAAGGTAATTTCCTTCTATCTCCGCGCATTTCATTTGTTCTCCTCTTTAATTTTCGTATAATTTGTTATATGATTTTGGTTTATTTCAGCAAAATAACTCCTCAGATGAAACCTCTGAGAATCAAAAGGTAGTTAAAATACTTTGCCTTCTTTCCTGAACAATATATTGTTTCCTCAGTTTTTAATCTACATTTTGATTCGCAGGTTGGCGAAAAAACCAAACCCCGGTAAGAGATCTCGAGTAACTAAACCCACACCATTAATTCCGATTGATGATTTCCTTCCTGAAGTTGATAAGGAATTTTCCTCTCCTCCTCGTGAAAATGCTTCTTCACACACTCCTGCCTCTACTCCGTTACCTACATTTCAATCTCCCATCAGTGTCAATTTATCAACACTTCTTCAAGATCAACTCTCGCAAAATATTTCTTCAACTTCTTCTCTTGAAAAACAACCCTCGCAAAATATTTCTTCAACTTCTTCTCTTGAAAAACCTATCTTGTCCCCAAATCCTTTGAGTGCTATTTCTCCAAACAATTTGCGACTTGCTCTTATTCCTTCAAATTCTTCTCCTCTTCCTCAGGAAATTCGAGATGGAATTTATTCAACTTTCCGAATGTTATCTGAGGTTTTGACCAATACTGCGAAGTCTACTAATGTTCGTTCGCAATATGAGTTTTGCGAAGTTCTAAATAATTTCGTCAATCCAGACATTTCTCCTTCACGTCAATCCTTGGAAAAAGAAATTGAATTGCTTCGCCAATCTTTGAAATCTTCTCAAGCAGAATGCGAGGATCTCCGTAAAGAAAATTATCATCTTCAAAATGATTCTCTCGACTGCGCGATTCTTCGCAAAAGAAATGATGAATTGAAAGGTATGATTACTATCTTCATATTTTCCCTTTTATTTACTTATATTCTTCATATTCTTGAAACATCCATTAAAACCCATTCCCATTTATAGAATCCATCCAGAAATGTAGAAGATTGGTACTTCACCATGAATCAGATGCAACAGAATATCGAACCAAGCATGAAGGCCTCTCAAACCAATTCTCCCATTTATCTAATCTTTACTCGTGTGCTCTTGACAACTCTGACGCTCTTTTTCAAGAGAATACTCAATTAATATATGATCGAATTTTTTTGAATGATGACATATCTCAACTTTTTTCTTCCTTAACTAAAGCTAATTTAAGAATAGAAACCTTATTAGAAGAGAACAAAACCTTATCAGAAGAGAAATGTTCGTTTTTGAATACAATGATTGTTTCTAGCAAGAATTAAAAACTCTTGAGAATAAATGTTGCGATCAAGAAAATCTTCTTTCTTTGTTGAAAGGTGAACTTGAGGAATTAAAGAAGTCTTGAGATCTTTGAAAGAAATTCTTTTGTTATTGAGAAGAATTCCCTTATTAATAAGAATATAGTCTTGAGTACTAAGAAGAATCAACTTGAAGAAGATTATTCGTCCTTAAAAAGTCTTAATGCCAAACTTGCGAAGGATAAAAAATTTCTTCTTTCTAAAGATCAAAAGCTTCAATCTCGACTTAAAGGATTAGTTGGTGATGGTTTTGATAATGCGATGAATCAGATAAAGAACTGCTGTCTATCTTTAGCTCAATCTCTTACTTCGCAAAGAGAAGGTAGTCATTAAAATTTGACTGCCTCTGGTATATCTTTAAATTTCGTTATACTCGCAAATTTTATCCTTTGAATTTTGTTTTATTCGCAGAATCTGAGAACAACCTTCGTAATGCGAAAGCTGGATTAGAAGCCTCCTGTTCCGAGCTTCGTAAGAAAAATGCTTTGCTTTATACCCGCTTAATCAACTCTCGTGACCGTGCTACTCGGAGATTCAACTATCTTGCTTATTACAAAGATATCGAAGATACCAACCATCAAAAAGCTATACTTCGTGAAAGTCATCTGAAAGCTCAAGTCTTTACGAATAACATTCTCTTATCAAGAGCCTTGCCTCCTGTGAAAATTACTCCTCTGAATATATCTGACGATGAAGTTGCTCGTGAGCCTGATAGTGATTTCGATTATGAGAGTGATGATGAAGATATTGATGATGAGAAAGAATCTATTCCTCAAGGAGATGTTCCTGTTGCATATTCTTCAAAGGATGATATCTCGCAAAAGTCGAAAGCTGCTAATGACCCTACTCATCTTAAAGATCCAAAGACAGAGTGTTGATGAAGCATGATAACATTCTTTTTTCAATTTATCATTGACTCTCCTGTCCTCCTTTCTTTTGAATTCCTTCCCTTAATTCTTGTTGGTTTTCTTTTTGCGAACAATTGCTTTTTTAAGAAGTACATCGATATTTTGCGAAGATGATTTAACCTTTCTTAAGAAGTATATCTGATATTTTGCGAAGATAATTTAACCTTTCTTTAATTAAATGTTTTCCTTATTTTGCCCCATTTGATCATATGAAGAGAAATAATATATAACTCACAAATAAAGCTTAATATCTCCTTTTCCCCCTATTATTTCTCTTTAAATGATTAAACATTGTTGGAAGTATTAGAATATCTGCCTCAATTTATCTTACGAAGTTTCAACTTGTTACGATTGTAAATAAGAAATCCTCCCTTTTAAGTATAAGAAATAAAATATATGAAATATCCTTAATAAGTATACTACATATACAATACCTTTGAAGAAGTATTAGAAGTACTAAATCCGTCAAATGAAGAGATATAAGAAGTATTAGAAGTACTCGATCCACCAAATGAAGAGATATAAGAAGTATTAGAAGTACTCAATTCACCAAATGAAGAGATATAAGAAGTATTCAATCTGTGAATAATTACGTAATATATGACGAAGTATAATGATTACTTAACCTTCACCAAATGAAATATCCGTTGAAGAAGTATAATAAATATGAGATATTCTTGAAGAATTATAAGAAGTATTCAACTTTTGGAGAAATATTCAATATATGGAGAAGGATAAGAAGTATGTAATTCTCGTAAACTTTTACGAATATGAACTTATCTGTATTTGATTGCTATCAAAATCGCATCTTTTGTTAAGTCTTCGTTAAAATTCTTCAATGATGTTGTCTTCTTGTAAAAATTCTTTAATGATATTGACAGAGCTGTCTTCTCTTCAAAACTTCATGATGTATATTCTTGTAAAATTTCTTCAATGATATCGACGAAGCTGTCTTCTTTTCAGATCTTCATAATGTATATACTTGTATAATTTCTTCAATGATTTTGATGTAATGAATTTCATTAATTTCTGTGGTCTTATCATGCCTTCCTAAGTAAAGGTCTTATTTTGCCACCTCTTTTGTAGTAAATTTTTGTATTTGCGATAATATGACAAGACTGAACATTCTTGCGAACATACAACCTCGTGACATTATCGTCTTGCGATGAAATCGCAGGACTTTTTTACACTTTCATGTAATAACCCATTGATCTCATCTTAACTTCTTTGTTTCATTCTGCGAGTTCTTTTTGTATGTTTTCCTTCTCTTTTTTTTTTTTTTTAGAATGCTCGCAGAACTTCATTTGTTGCACAAATATGACAAGCCTTTATGTTTTCGCAAACAAGAAGCCTCATGACATTTGCGTCTTATAGCACGTATCAGCTCCCTAATGGAGGGTGCTGCCCTTTATCTTCCCCCTGGTTGCCCCTTCAAGGAAGCATACATCGACCATACAAGGTAAGATCTTCCCATTCGGTTCTGCCAACAACCAGCTTTTGATCGCAACCTCTTATCCTTTTTGCCTATAGGGCTTATAGTTACGAGGTTGCACCCTATGGGGTATCTTTGGGCCAAGTGCATCATTTGCCAAGACTTGTCAAAAATGGCAGATGTGGTTCAACCTCACCCGACACTCTTGACTCAACCGTGTACCTCGGCGCCTTGATCATTTTTTGCACTTCTTGGGAAAGACAGTATGCCTTAGTCTCCCAACCTAAATCCTCTTACACCGCATTTTATATTGCGTAATGTCGCTAGATTAGGTGAGAATCCAAGGTGTCTAACCCGGATAGGTACCCAATTATTGGGTTGTACCCCTAAAATTTTACCATGTACTAAGGTCCCTTGGTGGTGTTCCGGTTACCCTTATCCATGTTTATAGGTACCCCCTTAAATGACGTACTTTAGGACTTTGCCTCTTACGAAATATAGCTTCGCGAACTAGGGTGTACGCCACAAAGGTTTGCCTGTATAAAATTTTCTGCGGCTCTCTTTCTTTTTTTGGAGGCTGATCACAGATTGCGGTCTTTTATTCGCAAATTAATGAAAGTTTAATCGCAATATAAATTTTGAAATTAGTAACTTTTCCCAATTTCATGCGAGCAAACAATATTCGTAAAATTTATCACGAAATAAAAAAATTTGTTTTGCAACATACCTCATTTCCACGAGCAAACATACTGATTACCTTCTTGTTTTATTATTTTCCTTCTTCTTTCTTCGCAAATCACAATCCCTTATTATCATCGTAAATTTCTTGTATGATTATCATCGTAATTTTATTCTCTTTTTCCTTAATCCTCCGCCATTAAATTTTCACTTCTTTTCTGACCTTTGCTCTTTTTCTCCAATTTTCCTTCTCGTAGTTTTTCCTTCGCAAACTTCTACTTCGTATCGTAACATTTCTTTCCCTCGGCCCAATCACCCTTGATAATTCCAATACCCTTCATATGAGGAAACTTTATGCACTGATATAGAGTGGAAGCTACGCCTAGAATTCCATGAAGCCATGGTCTTCCTATCAAAGCATTATATGGTGATTCGACATCAACAACGCATAACAGAATTTCAGTTCGCATTCCACTTAATGGAATTCGCATGCTCACTTCTCCTTTGGGCTTGTTAGCAGTTCCATTAAAACCATAAATTCAGTAAGTAGAAGGTATTAAATCTGCATCTTTTCCCCCCATAGTTTTGTAAGCAGAATAGAATAGGATATTGACAGAACTTCCCGTATCAATCAAAATCCTATTAAGACCAATTGATTCTTCCTCCATATCATCTTCGTTTTCTTCCATATTCATGTAGATTGCTAATCTTACTACCAATGGATTATCATGTGCTTCACAACCTTCGGAATTTCGGTGGCTTCAAAAGAAATTTCACGTTTACGCCAATCTTCAAGTCGTGAAATTTTTGCGATGTTCATTACTTCCTTTCCTTCACCATCCCTCGCATATACCACGCTTAACACATTATCATGAAAATCCTCTATGGTTTTATATGAATGAACAATGGAATTACAGAAAACATTCCTTGCTTTTGATCCCACTTCTATATGTAGGGTTTCTTCTCCCTTTTCTTGTGATGTGTTCTCCTGCGAGTTATGGTTGGAGCTGTGGTAATTGTTGCGGTCTGTGTCTGCTTAAGTAAAAATCGATTTAGTTTTCCTTGATCAATCATTCGCAAGATTATCCTCTTGATATTATGGCAATTATTTGTAGAATGTCCATGAAAATGATGATATGAACAAAATTCATGACTTCTTGGACCCATTGGTGGTTCCTTTCCCATGTTCCATGGAGTTGGTATATGCTCTACCAGGATAATTGCTTGCCATATCTTTTCTACACTTGTATTCAAAGGTGGCAACTTTATCTCTTCCCTTACCATTCTTTGACCTCCTTGACCGTTGTTATAATTTTGTCTCTGGTTCCCTTGTCCAAAATAATTTTGCCTTTGTCCCCCATAATTTTCTTGTTGTTGATCTAATCTTGGAATTTGGTTATTTCCTATTCGATTATAGAAATTCATCTCTCTATCATAATCTTCTTGATCTCTACTACCCATTGCTACCATTTTTGGGCTGGCTATCATTGATTTTCTTCTCTTCTGAAATTTGCGAAGAAGTTTGTGAGGATGTTTGCGAAGTACATGCTACTACATTGATTATTTTGGGAAGTAAATTTGCTCCTCCATCTTGATTGCTAGTGTTTGCTCTTTGGATATGACTCCATCTTGTTTTTCTTTTCCTCTAGTGTAATGTATTCTTCTTGCAATTCTCGTAACTCTGTCATCATTATGGAATTCTTTCTTCCTGAAGATTTGAACATATTATTGTTCGATTGCGAACATCGCATTTATGAAGGACGAGAATCAAGTATCTCTCATCCACGCGCATACTGCCATATCAACGCACATAGTCTTCCATCGTCTTACCAAATGCTTCAAACTTTCACCCACTCTTTGTTTTAAACCAAATACATCTTCAATACCAAGCCGTGAAGAGTGATTTGTGATATATGCTCAAGGAAAGTTGCTTGCAAATGACTGAATGACGTAATAGTGTTCTTAGGGAGTCCTTGAACCACTTTAAAGCTTCCCTATTAAAACTCGATGCGAAGTACTTGCATAACACATCATCATGATTCTCCCATTGTAACATGCATCTTATGTATGCTTTAATGTCTTGAATAGCACATGAAGTCCCATCAAATATCTTTTGGTAAGTGTGGGCAAATTGCATTTTGGTGGAATTCCTCCCAATTGTACTTCTCTAGCAAATGGAGTCCTCGCAGCTTCTTCTATTGCTTCATCTAATTGCCTTCTATCTCCTCCTCTTCTATTGTTTATCATCCCTCTCATTTCTGCTAATTATCGAAAGATCCGTGCATTTGCCTCAGAATTCTCATCCATTGGTATTTTAAATGCAGCTTCTCTTCTTCTACGTTCTTGCGCTTCCTCCCTTGCGATCCTTCGCATTCTATCATATTCTTCATTAATGTTTTCATTTGCATAATTTTGCAAATATCTTCTTTCTAAATTATCATAATTGTTCAGTTGCAGAGCATCTTGGAATTCTTGTTCTTCCCTTTCTATTCTTCTCATTCTTCTCATGCGAATATCATGAATTTTTTCTTCTTCATTTCTCCTCCTTCTGTGATTTATTTCTTCTTAATTTGCTTGTACTCTGATTCGAGAGTTTGGTTCATTCCTCTCCACTTCTGTTTGTTGATTTACAATTCTTCTCTTAATTCTTTCATACTCAACATTTTGTTTGTTACGAGCCTCTTCATATCTTCTTACTCCATTCTCGTGATTGTTTTGATGTAGTGCTTGTTGTCTCTCAGTTTCTTCCACAAGTTGTTGTTCTTCCTCTCGATTCTGATTGTTTTCTCTAGGATTTGGCCTTGTTCGTAAATTCTCCATGTTTTGTTCGTGGTTTGGTATTAAAATGAAACGATTCTCTTGATTTCTTTCACCTTGATTCTGCGCTTGTTCTTGCATATTATTTTCATTATTGATTATCGGTGAATTTTGTCCTTCTCTTTATGTTCTAACATTTGATCTTGCAACACTTTGAGATTTCCTTCTTTGTAGCATCTCATTTTCCATCCTCAATTCTTGATTTTGTCTTGTTAAATTGGCATGTTCTTTAGCTTCGATCATTCGTTCTTCTTGGATTCCTTGTCTCAATGTTTCTAACATCTCCCTTTCTCTTTCAAGAATTGTTCTTCCCATCAACCTCCCATTTTCTCTGATTTGTGGTTCTCTATATTCTTCTTCTGGTGTATCAGTTCTACAAGTGTGTATACTCACTCGATCATGATATATTATTTGTTGAGCTTGATTTCTTCGATTACTCCTTCTCCTACTAGGTTCTCCTGTTATATTTGCTTCTCCTCCTGTGAGTCTTACACTTCTTCTTACTTCAGTTAATGGTTCTGATGTGTTTCTTCTTCTTGTCATTTTTCTGGTACAAGAATTCTTCAAATCCCTGTTTCTAGCGCCAATTAAGTAGTTGCAGAATAATCTACAACTACACCCTCAATAGAATTAGTAAAAACTCAAGAAGTTCTTGATGGTGAATGATAACTTTCTTATTAATTCTCTTAGTTGATTACATAGAATTATCAAAATGGAACTAGAATAGTTACAACTTTTTCTATTCTCTTTCCTAAGATAATTTCTTACACTCATTAAAAGAACCTCTCGAATTTTACATTTGAACTCCTATTTATAGTAAAACTTATGCAGCTGTATATGAATTGCGAAGTATCGCAATTCATCCTCGCAAAATTATTGAATCCTCGCAAAACTTCATATTTCTCCGCGCTACTTCTATCATCGTATCATTTTATAACTCTTTTCTCCTTTATCTATTACGATACTCGTGAACTATTATCTTGCGATATTCAGTACCTACATCTTGCCTCTTCTCATGTCAATTCTACGAAGAAGAAATGATCGTGAGAACATAACCTTTACTTAGTCTTTTAGAATTTGGACACGTCTTTTGTAACCGTCCTTTTCTAGTTATTCCCTTATATAACTCCTTTATATTCTCTTCCTTTTCTTCTTCTTACTTCTGCAATTTTATCTTCTGTTCATACTCTCCATTACTGTTTTCTCTGCAATTTTTTCTTCTATTATATCTTCATGAGTTCTCCAAGGTAATTTCCTTCTATCTCCGCGCATTTCATTTGTTCTCCTCTTTAATTTCTGTATAATTTGTTATATGATTTTGGTTTATTTCAGCAAAATAACTCCTCAGATGAAACCTCTGAGAATCAAAAGGTAGTTAAAATACTTTGCCTTCTTTCCTGAACAATATATTGTTTCCTCAGTTTTTAATCTACATTTTGATTCGCAGGTTGGCGAAAAACCAAACCCTGGTAAGAGATCTCGAGTAACTAAACCCACACCATTAATTCCGATTGATGATTTCCTTCCTGAAGTTGATAAGGAATTTTCCTCTCCTCCTCGTGAAAATGCTTCTTCACACACTCCTGCCTCTACTCCGTTACCTACATTTCAATCTCCCATCAGTGTCAATTTATCAACACTTCTTCAAGATCAACTCTCGCAAAATATTTCTTCAACTTCTTCTCTTGAAAAACAACCCTCGCAAAATATTTCTTCAACTTCTTCTCTTGAAAAACCTATCTTGTCCCCAAATCCTTTGAGTGCTATTTCTCCAAACAATTTGCAGCTTGCTCTTATTCCTTCAAATTCTTCTCCTCTTCCTCAGGAAATTCGAGATGGAATTTATTCAACTTTCCGAATGTTATCTGAGGTTTTGACCAATCTGCGAAGTCTACTAATGTTCGTTCGCAATATGAGTTTTTGCGAAGTTCTAAATAATTTCGTCAATCCAGGACATTTCTCCTTCACGTCAATCCTTGGAAAAAGAAATTGAATTGCTTCGCCAATCTTTGAAATCTTCTCAAGCAGAATGCGAGGATCTCCGTAAAGAAAATTATCATCTTCAAAATGATTCTCTCGACTGCGCGATTCTTCGCAAAAGAAATGATGAATTGAAAGGTATGATTACTATCTTCATATTTTCCCTTTTATTTACTTATATTCTTCATATTCTTGAAACATCCATTAAAACCCATTCCCATTTATAGAATCCATCCAGAAATGTAGAAGATTGGTACTTCACCATGAATCGATGCAACTTGAGAATATCGAACCAAGCATGAAGGCCTCTCAAACCAATTCTCCCATTTATCTAATCTTTACTCGTGTGCTCTTGACAACTCTGACGCTCTTTTTCAAGAGAATACTCAACTAATATATGATCGAATTTTTTTGAATGATGACATATCTCAACTTTTTTCTTCCTTAACTAAAGCTAATTTAAGAATAGAAACCTTATTAGAAGAGAACAAAACCTTATCAGAAGAGAAATGTTCGTTTTTGAATACAATGATTGTTTCTTCGCAAGAATTAAAAACTCTTCAGAATAAATGTTGCGATCAAGAAAATCTTCTTTCTTTGTTGAAAGGTGAACTTGAGGAATTAAAGAAGTCTTCAGATGCTGAAAGAAATTCTTTTGTTATTGAGAAGAATTCCCTTATTAATAAGAATATAGTCTTGAGTACTAAGAAGAATCAACTTGAAGAAGATTATTCGTCCTTAAAAAGTCTTAATGCCAAACTTGCGAAGGATAAAAAATTTCTTCTTTCTAAAGATCAAAAGCTTCAATCTCGACTTAAAGGATTAGTTGGTGATGGTTTTGATAATGCGATGAATCAGATAAAGAACTGCTGTCTATCTTTAGCTCAATCTCTTACTTCGCAAAGAGAAGGTAGTCATTAAAATTTGTTTGCCTCGGTATATCTTTAAATTTCGTTATACTCGCAAATTTTATCCTTTGAATTTTGTTTTATTCGCAGAATCCGAGAACAACCTTCGTAATGCGAAAGCTGGATTAGAAGCCTCTGTTCCGAGCTTCGTAAGAAAAATGCTTTGCTTTATACCCGCTTAATCAACTCTCGTGACCGTGCTACTCGGAGATTCAACTATCTTGCTTATTACAAAGATATCGAAGATACCAACCATCAAAAAGCTATACTTCGTGAAAGTCATCTGAAAGCTCAAGTCTTTACGAATAACATTCTCTTATCAAGAGCCTTGCCTCCTGTGAAAATTACTCCTCTGAATATATCTGACGATGAAGTTGCTCGTGAGCCTGATAGTGATTTTGATTATGAGATTGATGATGAAGATATTGATGATGAGAAAGAATCTATTCCTCAAGGAGATGTTCCTGTTGCATATTCTTCAAAGGATGATATCTCGCAAAAGTCGAAAGCTGCTAATGACCCTACTCATCTTAAAGATCCAAGCCACGAGTGTTGATGAAGCATGATAACATTCTTTTTTCAATTTATCATTGACTCTCCTGTCCTCCTTTCTTTTGAATTCCTTCCCTTAGTTCTTTTGTTGGTTTTCTTTTTTGCGAACAATTCTGTTTTTTTTAAGAAGTACATACGATATTTTGCGAAGATGATTTAACCTTTCTTAAGAAGTATATCTGATATTTTGCGAAGATAATTTAACCTTTCTTTAATTAAATGTTTTCCTTATTTTGCCCCATTTGATCATATGAAGAGAAATAATATATAACTCACAAATAAAGCTTAGTATCTCCTTTTCCCCCTATTATTTCTCTTTAAATGATTAAACATTGTTGGAAGTATTAGAATATCTGCCTCAATTTATCTTACGAAGTTTCAACTTGTTACGATTGTAAATAAGAAATCCTCCCTTTTAAGTATAAGAAATAAAATATATGAAATATCCTTAATAAGTATACTACATATACAATACCTTTGAAGAAGTATTAGAAGTACTAAATCCGTCAAATGAAGAGATATAAGAAGTATTAGAAGTACTCGATCCACCAAATGAAGAGATATAAGAAGTATTAGAAGTACTCAATTCACCAAATGAAGAGATATAAGAAGTATTCAATCTGTGAATAATTACGTAATATATGACGAAGTATAATGATTACTTAACCTTCACCAAATGAAATATCCGTTGAAGAAGTATAATAAATATGAGATATTCTTGAAGAATTAAAAGAAGTATTCAACTTTTGGAGAAATATTCAATATATGGAGAAGGATAAGAAGTATGTAATTCTCGTAAACTTTTACGAATATGAACTTATCTGTATTTGATTGCTATCAAAATCGCATCTTTTGTTAAGTCTTCGTTAAAATTCTTCAATGATGTTGTCTTCTTTGATAGGACTTCTTGTAAAAATTCTTTAATGATATTGACAGAGCTGTCTTCTCTTCAAAACTTCATGATGTATATTCTTGTAAAATTTCTTCAATGATATCGACGAAGCTGTCTTCTTTTCAGATCTTCATAATGTATATACTTGTATAATTTCTTCAATGATTTTGATGTAATGAATTTCATTAATTTCTGTGGTCTTATCATGCCTTCCTAAGTAAAGGTCTTATTTTGCCACCTCTTTTGTAGTAAATTTTTGTATTTGCGATAATATGACAAGACTGAACATTCTTGCGAACATACAACCTCGTGACATTATCGTCTTGCGATGAAATCGCAGGACTTTTTTACACTTTCATGTAATAACCCATTGATCTCATCTTAACTTCTTTGTTTCATTCTGCGAGTTCTTTTTGTATGTTTTCCTTCTCTCTTTTTTTTTTAGAATGCTCGCAGAACTTCATTTGTTGCACAAATATGACAAGCCTTTATGTTTTCGCAAACAAGAAGCCTCATGACATTTGCGTCTTATAGCACGTATCAGTTCCCTAATGGAGGGTGCTGCCCTTTATCTTCCCCCTGGTTGCCCCTTCAAGGAAGCATACATCGACCATACAAGGTTAGATCTTCCCATTCGGTTCTTCCAACAACCAGCTTTTGATCGCAACCTCTTATCCTTTTTGCCTATAGGGCTTATAGTTACGAGGTTGCACCCTATGGGGTATCTTTGGGCCAAGTGCATCATTTGCCAAGACTTGTCAAAAATGGCAGATGTGGTTCAACCTCACCCGGCACTCTTGACTCAACCGTGTACCTCGGCGCCTTGATCATTTTTTTCACTTCTTGGGAAAGACAGTATGCCTTAGTCTCCCAACCTAAATCCTCTTACACCGCATTTTATATTGCGTAATGTCGCTAGATTAGGTGAGAATCCAAGGTGTCTAACCCGGATAGGTACCCAATTATTGGGTTGTACCCCTAAAATTTTACCATGTACTAAGGTCCCTTGGTGGTGTTCCGGTTACCCTTATCCATGTTTATAGGTACCCCCTTAAATGACGTACTTTAGGACTTTGCCTCTTACGAAATACAGCTTCGCGAACTAGGGTGTACGCCACAAAGTTTTGCCTATATAAAATTTTCTGCGGCTCTCTTTCTTTTTTGGAGGCTGATCACAGATTGCGGTCTTTTATTCGCAAATTAATGAAAGTTTAATCGCAATATAAATTTTGAAATTCGTAACTTTTCCCAATTTCATGCGAGCAAACAATATTCGTAAAATTTATCACGAAATAAAAAAATTTGTTTTGCAACATACCTCATTTCCACGAGCAAACATACTGATTACCTTCTTGTTTTATTATTTTCCTTCTTCTTTCTTCGCAAATCACAATCCCTTATTATCATCGTAAATTTCTTGTATGATTATCATCGTAATTTTATTCTCTTTTTCCTTAATCCTCCGCCATTAAATTTTCACTTCTTTTTCATGACCTTTGCTCTTTTTCTCCAATTTTCCTTCTCAGTAGTTTTTCCTTCGCAAACTTCTACTTCTGTATCATAACATTTCTTTCCCTCAGCCCAATCACCCTTGATAATTCCAATACCCTTCATATGAGGAAACTTTATGCACTGATGTAGAGTGGAAGCTACGCCTAGAATTCCATGAAGCCATGGTCTTCCTATCAAAGCATTATATGGTGATTCGACATCAACAACGCATAACAGAATTTCAGTTCGCATTCCACTTAATGGAATTCGCATGCTCACTTCTCCTTTGGGCTTGTTAGCAGTTCCATTAAAACCATAAATTCTGCAAGTAAGTAGAAGGTATTAAATCTGCATCTTTTCCCCCATAGTTTTGTAAGCGAGAATAGAATAGGATATTGATGAACTTCCGTATCAATCAAAATCCTCTTAAGACCAATTGATTCTTCCTCCATATCATCTTCGTTTTCTTCCATATTCATGTAGATTGCTAATCTTACTACCAATGGATTATCATGTGCTTCACAACCTTCGGAATTTCGGTGGCTTCAAAAGAAATTTCACGTTTCGCCAATCTTCAAGTCGTGAAATTTTTGCGATGTTCATTACTTCCTTTCCTTCACCATCCCTCGCATATACCCTGCTTAACACATTATCATGAAAATCCTCTATGGTTTTATATGAATGAACAATGGAATTACAGAAAACATTCCTTGCTTTTGATCCCACTTCTATATGTAGGGTTTCTTCTCCCTTTTCTTGTGATGTGTTCTCCCTGCGAGTTATGGCTGGAGCCTGTGGTAATTGTTGCGACTGTGTCTGCTTAAGTAAAAATTGATTTAGTTTTCCTTGATCAATCATTCGCAAGATTATCCTCTTGATATTATGGCAATTATTTGTAGAATGTCCATGAAAATGATGATATGAACAAAATTCATGACTTCTTGGACCCATTGGTGGTTCCTTTCCCATGTTCCATGGAGTTGGTATATGCTCTACCAGGATAATTGCTTGCCATATCTTTTCTACACTTGTATTCAAAGGTGGCAACTTTATCTCTTCCCTTACCATTCTTTGACCTCCTTGACCGTTGTTATAATTTTGTCTCTGGTTCCCTTGTCCAAAATAATTTTGCCTTTGTCCCCCATAATTTTCTTGTTGTTGATCTAATCTTGGAATTTGGTTATTTCCTATTCGATTATAGAAATTCATCTCTCTATCATAATCTTCTTGATCTCTACTACCCATTGCTACCATTTTTGGCTGGCTATCATTGATTTTCTTCTCTTCTGAAATTTGCGAAGAAGTTTGTGAGGATGTTTGCGAAGTACATGCTACTACATTGATTATTTTGGGAAGTAAATTTGCTCCTCCATCTTGATTGCTAGTGTTTGCTACTGGATATGACTCCATACTGTTTTTCTTTTCCTCTAGTGTAATGTATTCTTCTTGCAATTCTCGTAACTCTGTCATCATTATGGAATTCTTTCTTCTGAAGATTTGAACATATTATTGTTCAGTTGCGAACATCGCATTTATGAAGGACAGAATCAAGTATCTCTCATCCACGCGCCCTGCCATATCACTGCACATAGTCTTCCATCGTCTTACCAAATGCTTCAAACTTTCACCCACTCTTTGTTTTAAACCAAATACATCTTCAATACCAAGCCGTGAAGAGTGATTTGTGATATATGCTCCAAGGAAAGTTGCTTGCAAATGACTGAATGACGTAATAGTGTTCTTAGGGAGTCCTTCGAACCACTTTAAAGCTTCCCCTATTAAACTCGATGCGAAGTACTTGCATAACACATCATCATGATTCTCCCATTGTAACATGCATCTTATGTATGCTTTAATGTGCGGAATAGCACATGAAGTCCCATCAAATATACTGGTAAGTGTGGGCAAATTGCATTTTGGTGGAATTCCTCCCAATTGTACTTCTCTAGCAAATGGAGTCCTCGCAGCTTCTTCTATTGCTTCATCTAATTGCCTTCTATCTCCTCCTCTTTTATTGTTTATCATCCCTCTCATTTCTGCTAATTATCGAAAGATCCGTGCATTTGCCTCAGAATTCTCATCCATTGGTATTTTAAATGCAGCTTCTCTTCTTCTACGTTCTTGCGCTTCCTCCCTTGCGATCCTTCGCATTCTATCATATTCTTCATTAATGTTTTCATTTGCATAATTTTGCAAATATCTTCTTTCTAAATTATCATAATTGTTCAGTTGCAGAGCATCTTGGAATTCTTGTTCTTCCCTTTCTATTCTTCTCATTCTTCTCATGCGAATATCAGGAATTTTTTCTTCTTCATTTCTCCTCCTTCTGTGATTTATTTCTTCTTAATTTGCTTGTACTCTGATTCGAGAGTTTGGTTCATTCCTCTCCACTTCTGTTTGTTGATTTACAATTCTTCTCTTAATTCTTTCATACTCAACATTTTGTTTGTTACGAGCCTCTTCATATCTTCTTACTCCATTCTCGTGATTGTTTTGATGTAGTGCTTGTTGTCTCTCAGTTTCTTCCACAAGTTATTGTTCTTCCTCTCGATTCTGATTGTTTTCTCTAGGATTTGGCCTTGTTCGTAAATTCTCCATGTTTTGTTCGTGGTTTGGTATTAAAATGAAACGATTCTCTTGATTTCTTTCACCTTGATTCTGCGCTTGTTCTTGCATATTATTTTCATTATTGATTATCGGTGAATTTTGTCCTTCTCTTTATGTTCTAACATTTGATCTTGCAACACTTTGAGATTTCCTTCTTTGTAGCATCTCATTTTCCATCCTCAATTCTTGATTTTGTCTTGTTAAATTGGCATGTTCTTTAGCTTCGATCATTCGTTCTTCTTGGATTCCTTGTCTCAATGTTTCTAACATCTCCCTTTCTCTTTCAAGAATTGTTCTTCCCATCAACCTCCCATTTTCTCTGATTTGTGGTTCTCTATATTCTTCTTCTGGTGTATCAGTTCTCCAAGTGTGTATACTCACTCGATCATGATATATTATTTGTTGAGCTTGATTTCTTCGATTACTCCTTCTCCTACTAGGTTCTCCTGTTATATTTGCTTCTCCTCCTGTGAGTCTTACACTTCTTCTTACTTCAGTTAATGGTTCCGATGTGTTTCTTCTTCTTGTCATTTTTCGGTACAAGAATTCTTCAAATCCTGTTTCTAGCGCAAATTATGTAGTTGCAGAATAATCTACAACTACACCCTCAATAGAATTAGTAAAAACTCAAGAAGTTCTTGATGGTGAATGATAACTTTCTTATTAATTCTCTTAGTTGATTACATAGAATTATCAAAATGGAACTAGAATAGTTACAACTTTTTCTATTCTCTTTCCTAAGATAATTTCTTACACTCATTAAAAGAACCTCTCGAATTTTACATTTGAACTCCTATTTATAGTAAAACTTATAAATCTGTATATGAATTGCGAAGTATCGCAATTCATCCTCGCAAAATTATTTCATCCTCGCAAAACTTCATATTTCTCCGCGCTACTTCTATCATCGTATCATTTTATAACTCTTTTCTCTTTTATCTATTACGATACTCGTGAACTATTATCTTGCGATATTCAGTACCTACAAGAATAACACCTTTATCTTTGCCTTTAGTTTTAGCAGCTGAGGCAGGATCTTCAATTTTTTCTTCTACAACACCAATCTTCACACATAGATAAAGATAAGAAATAGAGGCAACAATATATTGTTAAAATCTATAAAGAGAATATTTCTTACTTCATCTGTGATCGAACAGAAAGCCGCTAAGATACTTGGTTTCTTAGTATTGTTGTAGTTTCTCCTCAACCTCCCAATCTAACAATTTCGCAAGGATATGAAGGCAATGGTGTAAGAATGTTTAGCGAAATCACATAAAAGAATATGAAGAATCATAAGTAAAGCGAAATTTGCAAATATACCTCTGCCTTTTCTTCAGGCTAGTTGAATACCCATGGTTGGTATGTGGCGAGACTTGCAAGTAAAACATGAGAACCGGAGATGTACATACCCTCTAGAATTAGTGGGAACATGCACCACTTATCATTTTTATAATGACGAGGGGTTGTATTATTGCCAGGGTGCCAATCGATGTCTTGCATAAGTATTTTATCATCGTCGATATTGTCCTTCTTCCTCAAGCGAACGCCCCAACAAGTACTATTTCTCTTCATGAGAATTATCTCGTAATTTTCAAAGAAATTTTCTACAGTATACTTCGTAGGAACAATTGCAACACCAGTGAATATAGGATCTTTAACTTCTGAGTGATAAAGAGATCCCTTACCAGTGCCACGATTAGCAAACTCAAGCATTAGGCGAATACAGTCTGCGCATGAGGATTTCGCATGAGAGAGTATTTTGTAAAACAAAGGAAGTTCAGGATCATAAATAGGAATGGGAAGACCATATTGAAGCTGACCTAGCGAAACTATGATCTTTTCATGATTGCAAAGATGATTAGAAAATAGTTTGGCAGAAAGATCAGATTTAGGGTTTTGACCAGGAATGGGAGATAAAGTAAAACCTCTGGTTATAAATTCCTTTCGAGTTTCTTCATAGGAAACTTCATTTTTACGACCAACTGGAGGCCTTTTCAGTAAGGGAATGAAGAAGAAGTGAAGATTAAAAGAAGAGGAAGTAAGAAGATTCACAGTAGCAGAAAGCGGAATTTACGGAAGAACAGTAAAAAAAAAATTGCAGAGAAGATGAAAAATAAAGTAAAAATAAGAGAAGAATATATATAAGAGAGTATAAATTCTCGAGAAGATAATTGCATTCAATGCGAAGAATATACATGAACGGTTAAGAAGTAGCGGTTGAAAGAGACGTGTCAAGAGATGAATAGAAGAAGAGTTACGGGTAATAAAGTTTGCGTAAAGTACGGAACCGTGACTGTACAGAAATTCAGGGAAAAATAAGTAGCTGCGGCATTTTGAAGTACAAATTCTCATGATATTCTCTCCTTTACATAGAATACATGAGAAGAGGCAAGATGTAGGATCAGAATATCGCAACAAGGATACACTTGTGAAATCTTCACCAACAACACATTGCGAATGTCGCAGGATGATTTGAGAAATGACGTAGCAGAAAACGACAGCGTAAACACGAGAAATATGTGAAGATCTAGTGAGATTTAGGACGTTTTCGAAATTATACATTTCTAAGATTGCGAAATACCGCAAGTCAGATCCTAAAATAAATGACAGATTAGCTGTCATCCACTTTGTAACTCCCTATATAAAGAGCCGAGCAGGTTTAAGAGATGATAGATCTTTTTTGAGTATTGGGCAAGTCGTTAGGAGAGATAAATTCCAGAGCAGTTGTTAATTTCTTAGTTTCATTTCTTTCCTTTCTTGTAAATTTTGTAAGATTAATCAATAAATATTGTGATTGTTCATCTTAAAATGACTTGATTGTATGAATTCTTGTGAGGGGTGTAGTGTGGGATTTCCTGCAACTACAGTTTTGACTCCATAATTATCCATAGTTAAATACATACACATGAATATAACCATTCATTCATGAACATCCCCACCATGGCCACGTCCACCGCGTCCTCGTTTACCAGGTTGGACGCTGCTCGATGCACCTTCAGTCATCTTTTTTTTTTTTTTTTTTTTTTGGGGGGGTCTCTTCCTCTTCTTCCTTAGACTATCCTCCTCCTCCTCCAATTCCCCAAACTTTGAACTAGCTTCTACATCTTCGAGACTATTCAATTCATCGATCAACTTTTTATTGGCGTTAACATTTTTCCCTTACCTGATTTCTATCTTTGCTTGGGTTATCAAGTGCCTGACTCGTCTTCTATGTTTCAAATTCAAAGAACAAACATCCAATATATAATGTTAAAACCATTAACAAAACCGTAATTGAGTAACAATATGCACCAAGCATTCGAGAGTCGTATCTTTGTCCTATATCTTGGGACTCTCATCTACTCGTATTACTCGAGTATGCAAAATATTCAGGTACCACGGCATGTAACTCGGAATTGTATCATCATCTGTTCGAGATGGACCTTGCAGAGGATATTTGTGAAAAGCTCTGTCTTCCCAATAATCACATGATGGTAAAGGCTTGTGAACAATGTCAATATCATTATCATATGATTTGGTTTTTTTCTCATTGATTTTGAACATCTTTTTCTCCTTTGGGATTATTTTTACGTAACCGCATTATATTGCGACTCTCATCGGGTTGTACATTACATATCCTCTTGGGAGAAACAAAGGCCCAAAATAATCACTTTGCTCTTCACACTCAACCTTCTTTCCTTTTCCTTTTCCTTTTCTTCTTCCTTTAGCCAAATTGATAGGTATTGAATACACCCTATTTAATATCTATTATTTATACTTTCTTTGCTACTTTTCTTGTAAATTATGTATCTTATGTTTGCTTTTTAGTTATCAGGTACTTTGGAGTCGTCTTGAGTAAAATAAGGAGAAAATGTGCATTTGGAGCGCAAAGAGCAAAAGTAGCATTTCATGCGCAAGTACCAGCGGAAGCACAATGAAGGAAAAGCAGATAACCACTGCATCTTAGTCTAGAGCACCATGGAGCACAGAGCTTTGGTTGGCCCTTATCCTTTTTATGGGTACCTAGATTCAATAGGGGTATCCCCTATCTACTACACCCGAGTGGGTATAACAATTTTCATTCCTACACAAAAACCCTAAGATTGAGAGAAATTATTCCTCTCAATCATTTGTACTGAAAATCTGAAAAGAAATAAATCAGTGGTTGTTAATGAGGGAAATCAGATCGAGAAACTTACAGAAGTAGGAGGAGAAATTCAAGAGGATGGATGGGTTTGGTATAGATTTTGAGTTGAAAATCAGAGCTAGGTTTGGAAAGAAGATGAAGAAGAGTTGAGTATGTTACTATTGAAATCAATGGGTTCTTCGCACTCAAGAAAGGAAGATGATTCAGGAGTTGTTGAGATCGATTAGGGTTTTATTTGAGATGGGTTGATTGAGAATCTGGCCAAGGAAATGAAGAACTGTCTACTGCTGATTTGGTGGATACCGTTGGGACGAATGGAAGAAATATAAGTTTTGTGTGTGTGATTCAAGGATAGTTCAATCGAAGAAGATAAGATGGGTGTTGTTAATGTCGAGAATCTGAGAGATGGGTCTTGAGCAATAGCTGGTGATAGACGATTCTGAGATGGGTTTTCTGTCGAAGAGATGCTGATGAATTTGAGTTATGAAGGTGAATCTGTTGCTATTTTAAAAGGGTTTAATGATGGTGTTGCTGGTGAGCTAAAATGTGTGGTGGTAGTGGTTCTGGTGATGTGAATACAGGGAGGAGATAACTGATGTTGCAGACTTGGTTATGGATTCTGGGTACTAGAACTCATGGTGGTTGTTATGGCTAGGTTGAGAAGATTGAGATACAGGGAAGAAATGTTGGTATTGCAGGAAGTGGAAGCTGCAGCTGAGTCCTTGAGAATTGAGCAGGAACCGCAGATAGTGTTGGTTGGATGAAGTGCAGTTGGAGTGTATGAACTGCAATGGGTTGAGACAGTAGGAAGTGATATTGCAGCTGGGTCTAGTGCAATTGCATTGCAGGTTTGAAGCTACAGGTGTTATTGGGAAGCTACACTGAGTTGCTCAAGTTCGAGTTCTGATGCTTTAGATGGCAAAGTCATTGACAGGAGGGAAGCAGTGAAGGGTTGAGCTGCAGTTGGAGATGGTGCTTCAGCCGAGAACTAGTGCTGTTGTTGTGGACTGTGTGCAGGTATTGGTGGTGGTTGAGCTTACGGAGCTGAAAGTAATGGGTTTGTTTGAGCTGGTATCTGAGAATTAAGAGATGGTCAAGCCAAGGAAAGTGGTATTGCAGATTTGATTCAAGAGGCTAGTAATTGGAGATAGAATTACAGGGAATGATAAATGAAGTCTGTGTGTGTTAATGTTGCAGCTTCAGAACAAGGATGGACTCAGTGTTGCTGTCAGAGCTAGTCAACATGGTGGAGTTGCTGCTGGAGCTACAGATTGTACTTGTAATGGCATTGCAGGTGCATAAGCTACAACAAATGGAGGTGCAGAGGTGATCGTGGTAGATGTGTAGCTTCAGTTTTAGATGTATGTGTAGGTTGCAGTTGCAGGTCATAGATTGAAGGCAGTGAAGCGATGGGTGGATATGCAAGCAACTATTACAGTGAACTAGATGGTGTTTTGTGTGAGAAACTGCAAATGTGGAGCATAATGGTTTGAGTTGATATGATACAGGGGAGATGTATCTGCAAATGGCTTGAGGCAGAGCTGTAATTGGTGCTTGTAGTATTGGATTTGGTACAGGAAAATTGCATCTGCAGTCGCAGAGAAGTATGGCACTATGCAGGGAATATATTTTTAAGCTGCAGAAGCTGTGCGAAAACAGAGCAGAATTGCTGCACCGGTGGTACTAGCCCGGGATGCCGATTTCAGAGGTTAAAGTGTCGATCATAATGTTTCATTGAATCGCGAAGGGGGTATGTGTTGGATGCAAGAGTTGGTGGCTGGATATATGAGCTACGGTTCGTGCTTTTAGGCACGTTTTCGCAAGAACAAGGAATTGGTTAGATGGTTCATTTGTGACGTATGGCTCTGAATTGTGAGAATATGAACTGCAGAGAAGGATAGTGAGTTGCTGGGAGTTACAGTAGTCGGATACAGGCTCAGGTGGTCGGAGATAGTTTTCCGGCGACAAACTTCAGCAACCGTTAACCGGATTTCGGTCAACTTCCGGCAATGACCCGGTTTTCCGGCGTCGATTTTTGGACAGAATTAACACACGGGTATTTTACACACATGGGCTTGGTGGACCACTTGGAGATGGGTTTTGAAGACTTAACCTAATTTTGGAAAAGTATCCTTTTGGGAATGGGAAAGCATATAAATAAAAAAGTCTTCTTATAAACCCGGATATCTCCATTAGGGAGGCTTCTACTTTTGTTCTAGGGTTTAGAAACATGATAGGTTTTCTATTCCTTCTTATGAACTCTTATGCTATGAGTAACAAAGTTTTTATTATTAGTTAAAGATGTAGTTGGATTTTGAAAACAAGTTATGAATTTTATGAATTAGTTTTCTCTCAATATTATCGTTCGATTTCTACTGCGTATAATAATTGCATGATTGATGTATTGCAATATGATTGAATGTTTGTTTGGTTGAGTCTAGAATTGATTGAACATACATCTATATTTATAGCTATTTTAGGGTTTTCATCGAGCGATAACCTTGAATACGAGTAGCATGATATGATTACAGTTTGTAGTGATACACTCTTGTAATCATATGTAGAAATTGACCTTTGTTCGAATCGTTTGCGCAATGTATTACAATTGCATTGATTAGCCTATTTCTGAAACTTAATGCTCCTAGGAATTGAACTTAATTAGCGCAAGGCGTTAGGTAGAATTCACATACGCAGTTCTAATGTGTGTGTTGATGAACTTAGGAAATTAATGGAATATCTTGCTCTCTTGATACTCTAGGCTTTTGATGATTCCGAGATTAAATACGAATTCTATTCAGATATTCAGTACTTGTTTACAATTGAAGATGAAACATTTACCCAATATTCTCACAACCTTGATCTGCGTGTTTACTTTTCTTTGTCTTGCTTTTATTTTATTTTAATATATAAAAATCAGAAAAATCCCCGTGTTATTTATAGGAAACCGAAAATATATTGACAACCTAGTCTTGTCTGTGGGAACAATCCTTTCTTACCCTTGCTATATTTTATATTTTGAGTAGTGAGAAAGTAAATTTATTTTTGACGCATACGACATCGATCAAATTTTGATTTCCTATAGAAAGGATCGTTCCCACAGAGAGGACTAGGTTGTCAATATATTTTGGTTTCCTATAAGTAACACTGGGGATTTTCTAATTTTTAATTAGGTAAAAGTAAAATAAAAGCAAATACAGAAAAGTAAACAAATCAAGCAAGGAAAAATATTGGTTAAGGATTCATCTTCATTCACTAACATATTCTTGTCATAATAATTAGAATTGATATTTTAATCTCAACTTTTATCAAAAGCCCTAGGATACCTTGATCGCAAGTTTATCCCGCAAATCTCCTCTTGTCATCAACAAACACATTAAAAGATGCGAATATGAATTCTATTTTAAAGAACAACCTAACGTGTAAAAGCACTAATCAAGTTTAATTCCCTAGATGCATTAAGTTCTATTAAATCAGGCCAATTAAAGCAATCGAACGTGGAAAATGCACTAATCCGATTTAATAAAGGTTATGGTTCACATATGATCATAAGGATGCATCACTACAAGCTATAACCATATTCATGCTACTTTTAATCAGGAATCTATTAATTTTACGTATAACAAACCCTAATCTAGCAATAGAGATGGAAAAAAACTCAACCGATTCGCGACTCGATCAAACAAGCATTCAAATCATGTAACAATATAAAAAGTGAATCATAATCGATAATATGGAGGCAAAACTAATTTATCATATCAAAAAGCATATTATGTGAAATCCAATTATTCCATAACCAATAATAAAATTAAGTACTCATGCTCAAGGAGTTCATAACAAGAAGAAAGAGAAAAGGTTTCATGATTCTAAACACTAGAACAAAGTAGAAGATATGATATGATTTTTTTTTATATCTTTCTCCTGCCTATAACCCTTTCCGAGTACCAAGTCATTGTTTGCTCGACTGAACCCAAAATAATTAGAACAAGCACATAATTCGAGCCCATCAACTCTTTCAAACACCAGGTCCAATACTTGATATGCTTGTCAGTTTCCCAGAACTGACAAGCCAATTCCAGCCTTCTTATCTGAATTCTTGCTTCAAAATAACAAGAAACAGAATCAATCACCACCGCAACTCATTGCAGCATCAGAAATCTACAGCAGCAGCTCCTTCGTTGCAGGTGCACAACAACTTTCTGTGGCAACAGTTCAATTCATATCAGCTCTAACTATCCCTGGCCATTAACCCCCTCATTCCATCTGCGTAATTCCACTTAAGGCCATACTTCACCAATGCTACAATTTCAGCATGCCATACTGAAATACCACCATTTTGGATTCATTGTCTCAGCTAACACTTAGTGCCTTTGTTGAATTACAGCCATAATCATTTCCTGCAATATTCTTCAGAGCATCTCAACACAGAGATAATCCTCATAACCATTAACCATTAGCTCCAGACTCATATATGCTTTAATCAGTTAGCATCCATTGCCTTCTAACTGCGAAACCAAATTACCAACATCTTGTAATTCCATCTCAAGTTCATGAATGCCTCATAACCTTCAGCAATAGAACTTCAATTCCTTCACAGAACAACCAACTTCTCTCCATGCCTGCACAACCTTTATCACAGCTTCCTGCAATGCTCTAATGCCACCAAGTCCTTTACATCATTCTCAGTTTCACATCAACAGCATCATTCTCTGCCAAAGCCATCACTTTCTATACCTTTGGCACAACCCAGTCCTTGTTGCTGTTGAATTCCTATGCAAACCCACTTTAATCATCCACACAAATCACGCCAGCAACAACTAATTCTCAGCTTCAATCGGATGACTCTTGGCAGCAGAACTGGTTCAGAACTTTTATCAAACACATCTTGTGTTTCTAGCGAACTGGTGGAATCTACGTAGTGGTTGCATATTGGAGATCACATATCTACTCCTTCCTTACATACAGTTCAAAATTGACACAATCCCATCATTTTTAATCATTCAGAACTCAAAAACATTCATCAATTCTCTTCGTTCATTAACAAAAACCCATGGCAGCAAACACTCTTGTTCTTCCCTGTTTATTACTTTGAAACTCTGTCCAAACTTTCCCAATATGTACCACGAATCACTTGTTCAACTTGGATTCAAAATATGCTCTGACAGATCCCAGAGGTACTCATCAGACTTGAGATCTCCGGTGTGAACCCTTGGTGTAAGTCCATCGGAATCATGGCTAGTCGACATCTCACCCATTAAGCAGCGTCCTAGTCCGATGATAAGAATAAAAACTCTGAATTTCAATGATTCTTGACCTAATTTGGCAAGGTTATGAATGGAAGATGGATTTATGCGCCCCACAACTGTCTACCCCAAACTAATGTGAGCATATGGGAGCCCTGAGCTAAAGAACGGGTGCCTTTAGTAATTCTGTGCTTTCACAAATTCGACAGCTTTGACTCGCTTCAAAAGCTCGCAACTTCTTCATACGAAGTCGGAATGATCTCGTTCTTTCACTGCTGACCTTTTCATTTCGCCTTCTTCAAGATGATGAGCAGAAATCCTGGATTTGAACGGGCTCTACTTCCTTTTACTCCAAATGACTCCAAAGTACCTATAAAAGCAAAATAAAACGTAATATACAAAAATACAAGAGAACAACTAAGAAAAGCATATGAAATTGATATTCAAATGATGTATTTTAAGGCACCTATCAAATTCCCCCACACTTCATCTTTGCTAGTCCTAGATCAAACAAAACAAAACAAAACAAAAATACAACAACTCTGTGTCGTCGAGATTACAGTTACTCTTAGCATAAATAACAAGCCTTTAAACCCCTAGGTGTCCCTAGTGGACGATTTTTAGTCTCGTGAAGGTTTACAAGAGATCTACCTACAAAACCTATATTTGCAACTCCATCTACCTATGAAAAATCTATGAACAAATCCAAAATGGCTATTGGAGGGGGTACCCTGATGTGAATCCAAATTAATATATAAATAAATTAAGCTCTACTCAGAAAGTTGAAAAAACCACAATACTCAGAATCTGACTAACCACAATCACACATGAATAGATTAAGAAGATGGAAATAGAGGTTTCGGGGTGTATAAAGCCAAGTTTTTTTTTGAAAGAAAACTAACAAGGATAAAAACTCTATATGATAACACTCCCCCACACTTAAAATTTACATTGTCCTCAATCTAAAATTTAGTCATTCAAAGTAAAGTTCAAGATGGGAAATTCATAACATGATATATATACACAATATGAAAATAAAATGCATAATAAAAAATGGATACTCCAACTCATAGATATTTTTGAACAATAGAGGATAAACACTAAACAAGCTATTTAGTTGGCATCTAATCCCAACTCAGCCAAAATATACCTCATCGTCAGGAAAAAATTCCACCTACTTAGAAAGGCTAGTGTTTATTCTAAATTGTTCAAAAATCTCTAAAAGATGGAGTTTTGATATGCAAATATCCAAAATAAGAAAATAAAGATAAAAGACTTAAAAAAAATAGAGATAGATAGATACACAAAACCAGTGGGTTGCCTCCCATTTAGCGCTTGGTTTAAAGTCGTCAGCCCGACTTGCAAGACGAAATCTCCATACACCAATAATCTGAAAAGCTGGGGATCCACCCATAGTACATGTTTTGCAAACACTAGATTCGTACAAATATTAGTAATATAAAACAGAAACGAAGCTATTAACCGATAAAAGCTTCCCCCACACTTATTCTTGTCCACACTTTAAAGTGCATAAAGAATATAGGAGTCGGGTACTTCCATGGTTTCTTGTTCACAAACCTGCATAGTTTGAGAATCAAATATTTTTAATGGCGGATATCGAGAAACAAAGTCATTCAATAATATTCTCGAAGCACATACATTCAAACTAATAAGAGGTAAAGGAGAAGAAACAATATGCACAGGGTTAGACAAACCTTGCAAAATCTCTTTTAGCACGAAATCATCTTCATCCTTGAAAAACTCAAGTGAATTATTCACCTCTTGTATATCATGGTCCTCTATTAAACCTTGCAACCATTCTTCGTCTGTTTCTGCCTTAACCAAAGTCTCGACATCAACATCTTCATTACAATCCTTTGCAAGCTCAATTGGGTCTTCCACAATATTGTTCATAACGGTCACATTCTCAACATACTCATCTTCATTAAAAGGCACATACTCCACTGCAAATTCAAGTCTCACAACTTCACCGTGATCGGAAAAAGACTCCATTGTACACTCCTCGTGGATGTCACCATAAATTGGTTCAATCGATGTATTTTCATAGTCATCGTCACTATCATAGTTAACATAAGATTGGCTACCACTTCCCAAAGATTGGTCTTTTGCAGAATTTTGCATGTCCCCTTTGTATTCTTCAATGCCTTGTCTTAAATTGGAAACACCTTTTTGAAGCTCTTGGAATGATCCATCCAAATTTTGAAAATAGTGTTCCATTTGTTGGTAAAGCTCATTCGACAAATAAAAAGTAGAATTACTTACTTCAGTATTGCTAGGCCAATTATCTTCCCTTTGAATGCGTGAATGATCATAACTACGATCACAAATTGGGCCAAATTCTGGGATTCTTATCGCTAAGAAAATTCCTGTTAGTAGGATGCTTCATTCTCGATGGTTTCGACATTTTATAGAAGAAAGTGAACGATTAATCGTTTTTTGGATCGTCGATAATCCACGATTTGTGGTTTCAAAAAATAAGAAAAAAAAAGGGAGTAGAAGAGATGAAAAATCGGTTTATGAGATATAAATGAAAACTGATTTTAGTTTTAGGTTTATTATTAAGAGTTGATGGGGTAATTTAGTAATATTAATATTTTTTAGAGGGTAATTTTGGAAGTTTCAATAAATTTGGACACCCCTTATCATTGTTTGAGGTGGAAACAGAATTTCGATAGGCCCCATTTAATGTACCTAGGCCCCAATTTAGCTAGGATATAATGAACTTTTGATTTATATGTCAAAGATTAAGTCTATGGTATCATTATGATAATTTTGATGAAAAATAGAATGAATCTTTGAATATTACGCAGTATTGAACTTTCCCTGATCCACTTCTATGTGAAAGTACTGTATGGCTCCATAGGTTTTCTTATGTTGAGCATTTCTGATTAAATTAATCATTGAGGTTTCTTTGTGGTTAATTTAATTGAGTTTACTGGATACAAATTCATGTTTCATGTGATTTGTTAATGTCCAAATAAATCCTTATTTTTCTTGTAAAAGTAAAGTCGCTCTTGTTTTTCTTTCGGGAATGACATTTTATGAGGGAGAGTTCTTAATTGAACTTGTGCTCAATTGCCAAATTTTTGTAGGGAGTGCGATCGTGGAATATTGTGGGAGTTATCTTGTATCTTTATAAACTCCTTGATGAATACACTAAGTTTTGACTATGTGAAATCATCGAAACAAAGTTGATATGTTCTCTTTTAGTCATGAAGTATCTCTTTGAGAATTTCATTATGATCCCGCTAGTTTTCGTATATTTTCCAATTTTTATTGACAAAAAGGGGGAGAATTATTTGTAGTTCACACTATATATACATATGGTTTACAGATCATTATGTAGGGGGGGGGGGGTTTCATGTGAGATGAAGTATTGACTAAGGAGGAGAAATACATATCACCGTAGTATTATTGTCAAAGTTGCGATACAATTGAAATTTGATATTGTGTAATAATACTATGATATTGTATAACAATAATTGAGAGCATCTGTTTTCTTATTGTTATGGCTACAGATATTCAAAAACTATGATGCTGAGTTGAACACGTTCAGAATCACTGGAGCACTTGGAGTGACGAAAAATTCAAGGAATGTTGAAGAACCAAAGAAATCAAGCATTTGGATGAGAAGCTACAAAGTTTATTTATTTTGTAATCCATATGTATTGATAGTTTTGTCACTAAAATTGACAAAGGGGGAGATTATTAGAGCACTGCTGGGTTGAACTCGCAAGCGTTCCTATTTCAAGCTTGTTTGTCAAGTTTAGTTGTCAAAACTATAAGTCTTGATTTCTAGTCTACTCCAAAATTTGATCGCTGTCGTAGGCGTCAAAAATAAATTACACTTTCTTACTACTGAAAATATATAATATAGCAAGGGAAAGAAAGGATCGTTCCCACAGAGAGGTCTAGGTTGTCGTTTGTTTTGGTTTCCTATAAGTAACAATGGGGGGATTTTCTGATTTGTATAAACTAAAATAAATTAAAACCAAAGAAACAAATTAAAAAAATCAAATTAAGTATGCGAAAGTATTGGTTAAGGATTTCGTTTTCATTCACTAACATGCTCTTGTCATAATAACTAGAATTGATATTTAATCTCTCATTATCAAAGGCCCTAGGATACCTTGATCGCAAGAATATCCCGCTAATTTCCTCATATCATCAACAAACACATTAAAAGATGTGAATATGAATTCTACCTAAGAGAACAACCTAACGTGTAAAAGCACTAATCAAGTTTGATTCCCTATATGCACTAAGTTTTATAAAATCAAGCCAATCAAAGCAATCGAACGTGTAAAAGCACTAATCCGATTTAACAAAGGTCAAGGTTCACATATGGTTACTAGGATATATCACTACAAGCAATAACCATATTTGCGCTACTTGTATTCAAGATGCATCACTTTTACGTATGAAACACCCTAAACTAGCATTAGATGTGAATACGAGTTCAATCAATTGGCCACTTAACTAAAAAAATATTCAAATCATACATGACAATATATATAGTGAATCAAGATCGATAATTATAAGACAAAACAAATTTATTAATAAAAGAAGCATGCTTTGTGAAATCAAATTAATCCATAACCAATAATAAGATTCACTACTCCAATCAATGGGGTTCATCCAACGAAAAAATAAATTTATCATGTTCACAAACCCTAGAACAAAAGTAGAAATAAAGATAAAAGATCTCCCCAATTAGAATAAAACTCTTCCTTTATATACTTTCTCTTCCTTCATCTCCGATAAGTCACGTCCAAAAGTCAGTTGTTGAACCATCCCATATGTAAAGCCCAGCCAGAACAGGTCCAAGTCCATCCGAGTTGAGTTGGATCGACTCACTGATTTAACTAGCTTGAACAAAATACAAGCAAAGTTATGTTTATTTCTCCACCGATTCCAGGCCTGTTTCAGGCTTAATTTCTTGCAAAATTCAATCCTAACATACACCTACTTGTTTCAGTTCATTCTTCTGCCATCAGTTCAACTTGTTATCTCTTTCTCTATCTCAGTTTCTGAAAAAGCGGGGGTCTAACAACCACACCAAATATTTCGAATTAGCAATTTGTATGGACAAACTCCAATATACTTTTTAGACAATCAACTAGACAGTTAGACTCAATCAATAGAAAAGTATATCAAAGAATTTATATCTCTCTCACTTGATTTGATCTTTATTCAAGCAAATATAAATCTACGAGTCTTTATCAAATACAAGGAGATAACTTGGAAGGTACCAAAGACCAATATCCAAGTGTCAATCTGTTTAAATCAACAACCAAAAGGTCATATATTCTAATTGATTGAACAACGCACAACCTGTGTTATTTCAATTATATAACAAATATAATGCGGAAAATAAATAACACAGACACTAGAATTTTGTTAACGAGGAAACAGCAAATGCAGAAAATCCCCGGGACCTAGTACATATTAAACATACATTGTATTAAGCCGCTACAGACATTAGCCTACTCCAAGCTAACTTCGGTTTAGACTGTAATTGAACCCCAATCAATCTCACACTGATCCAAGGTACAGTTATGCTCTTACGCCTCTGATCCCAGTACGTACTTGATTCCCTAAGCTTATCTCACCAACAACTAAGAGTTTCTACGACCCAAAGTCGAAGACTTTAATAAACAAATCTGTATCACACAGAAAAGTCTATGGTAATAGATAAATCCATCTTCCACGAATATACCTATGTGTTTTGTTCCGTCTTTTGATAAATCAAGGTGAACAAGAACTAATTGATAAATCAAACTTATATTCCAGAAGAACAGCTCAGTATTATCAATCACCTCACAATATTCTTAATCTACGCAGCGAAAAAACAATATTGTGGAATCACAAACGATGAGACGTAGATGTTTGTGATTACTTTTTATCTTGCCTGTCGGAGATATAAATCTCAAGACAATTATTACAATTGTACTCGTACGATAAAAATAGCAAGATCAGATCACACAACTACAATAAATTAGTATCAGTCTGGCTTCACAATCCCAATGAAGTTTTTAAGTCGTTAACCTGGTTTAGAAGAAGAAACCCAAGGTTAAAGAAGAATCGACTCTAGATTAGCACAACTAGTATCACATAGAATATGTGGCGATTAGGTTTCCCAGTTGCTAGAGTTCTCCCTTATATAGTCTTTCAAATCAGGGTTTGCAATCAATGTTAGCTTAGTAAAAAAGCATTCAATATTCACCGTTAGATAAAAACCTGATCAGATTCAAGCTAATATTTATCAACCGTTAGATCAAAAACATAGCTTGTTATACAAACGTGTAATGTACATTTGTAGGCTTGTGTAACCGTGCTCAAACTTGTACATTAGTTGGTTCAACAATAGTTAACCAAATGGTTAGCCATATGATAACTTTCATATCAACCATTTTCTTCTTCACCATAACTAGTTCAAATGACTCAAATGAACTAGTTAGAGAGTTGTTCAATTATAAGGAAATCTCATGTACTACACAAGACATAATTGAAGCAAAAATGATTTGATTCACTCGAATCGGTTCATGAACTATGTAGCCATGGTTTGCAATAGCGTTCCTTAGTTTAAAAAGATAAGTTCACAAACATCATTTTTGGACATAACGTACTCAAGTTCGCGGACTTAAGTTCCCGGATGGAGTTCAAAAACTCCAGCAGAAATTCTCGGGTTTGAGAACTTTGCCAGTTCGCGGACTGGGTTCACGGACGGAGTTCGCGGACTGAAGCTCACGCACTTCTCCGGTTCTCTTGATCAAAAAAATTCGCAAACTTTGGACCAAGGAATAAGGACTTATACATATATGTGTTTCCACAACAAATCTTATATCCTCCATTGGTTATATTTTCTAAACTCTCATATCAATCATTAAAATATTCTCAAAGGACGTTATATAGTTGTTATTCACAAACCATTTTTCGTCAGAGCAATTTTCAAAGTGATTAAAACATAACATGACTTTCGTCACTAGGTAAAGATGAGATTGGATAAAGCGGAAGCTTTATCAACACATATTTCGATAAATAGATAGGCGAGGTAAACCCGGCTCGAAATACCAAATGTGTATAATCTTAGTCTATACAAAAAAATAACTTTTGTCTCAAGATAGGAGATAAATAGACTTTTGAGTGATAGATAAGTTTAAGTCTCCACATACCTTTTAGTCGATGAAGATCCACCAGTTCCTTGAGTAGTCCTTCGTCTTGTATAATGATTTCCACGGATTTCTTGAGCTCAACTACATTTTCTATCCTAGTCCGAGACCTTAGATATAGTAGACTAGAAATAAAGACTTATAGTTTTGATCATTAACATTGACAAACATGCTTGAGATAACAACGCATGCGATTTCGACCGAGCAATGCTCTAACAATCTCCCCCTTTGTCGATTTTAGTGACAAAACTATCAATACCTATGGAATACAAAAAATATATAAATAAACTTTGTAGCTCCTATTCCACATGTCTAATCTTCAACATTACTCGAAATATTCGTCACTTCCAAGTACTCAAATGATCCCAAAGGTTGTAAGTTTAGCATCATCGTTGTTGAAAATTCGTAGCTATAACAACGAGAAAACAAGAGTTCTCAATCATTGTTATACAGTGTCATAGTATCATTACACATCGTCAAAGTCCAATTGCATCACAACTTTAACAACAATACTATGATGATATGTCCCCCCCCCCTTAGTCAATACTCCATCTCACATGGAAACCACTTCCTCTTACATAATGATCCGAAAACCATATGTATTTGTAGTGTAAACTACATATTAATTATCCCCCTTTTTGTCAATAAAATTGGCAAAGGTACAAGAACGTGATCCTAATGAAATTTACAAAACGAGACATTTCATGACCAAAAGAAAGCATATATCATCTTATTTAGATGCAATCATAAATTCGAATCTAAATGCATTCATCAAGGAGTCTATAACGATACAAGATAACCCCTATAATATTCCACAGCCACACTCCACACAAAGATTTGGAAATTAAGTACAAGTTCAATTAAGAACTCTCCCCCATAATATATCATTCCCGAAATAACAACAAGAGCGACCTTAATTTCAAAAGAAAAGAAGGATTTCTTTGGACATAACAAATCACATACAAGTATGAACTTGAATCTTAAAAATATTCAATTAAATTAACCGTAAGTGAACCTATGATTAATTTAACCAAATATGCTCAACACAAGTAGACTTACAGAGACTTATGAAAATAAATTAGATTAATCACAATAGAACCCACAATTAATCTAACCGGAATACACAACCAAACTAATCACAAAAGTAATCCATTTAATTTTTCATACTCGATATAAGAAAATCTTACGGAGTCATAACTAAATAACCAAACAAGATGATTAATTTAGTTCAAAACGCTCAACATAAAGTACCTTACAGAACAACAACTAAGCTAATAATAAAATAATCAACTTTGGTTGTTTAGTGCTCGACATAAAACACATTACGGAGCCTCACAGTAATACTGGATCAGGGAAGATCAATTACTGCAGAATACACAAGGATTCATTCTATTTTCCATCACCATTTGCACAATGACATATAATAGAAATAATCCTTGAAAACAAAAGATTTTAACCTATTTTCTATCAAAAATTGTCATAATAGGCTTAACTTTTGTATTTGTCAAAAGTCAGTTCATTCCTTTAAGCATATCAACTGATGAACGACTTTACTTTTGACAAGGTATGGGACAATCAAGTTCACAGACGCAAACACACTTATCCCATAATAATATTGCAATTTTAAAAAAGCGGGGGTCTAACAACCTCACCCAATATTTCGATTAGCAATCTGTATGGACAACTCCGAGTTATTTTCTAGAGAATCAACTAGACTCAATCAATAGAAAATACTCAAGGAGATATTATCTCAATCTCTCAATTTTATTTACTCATGCAAATGTAATTTGCGAGTCTAATCAAATAGAGATAACTTGGATGGTACCAAAGACCAATATCCAAGTGTCAATCAATTTAAATAAACAACCAATAAGGTCAGATATACAAATTGATTGAACAACGCGCAACCTGTATTATTTCAATTATATAACGAAATATAATGCGAAAAAGAAATAACACAGACACCAGAATTTTGTTAACGAGGAAACCGCAAATGCAGAAAAACCCCGGGACTTAGTCCAGATTAAACATACATTGTATTAAGCCGCTACAGATACTAACCTACTCCAAATTAACTTCGGTCTGGACTGCAGTTGAACCCTAATCAATCTCACACTGATCCAAGGTACAATTATGCTCCTTCGCCTCTGATCCCAGCAGGATACTGCGCACTTGATTTCCTTAGCTGATCTCACCCACAACCAAGAGTTGCTACGACCCAAAGTCGAAGACTTTAGCAAACAAATCTGTCTCACACATAGAAGTCTACAAGATAGATAAATCCGTCTCCCACGAATAAACTTATGAGTTTTGTTCCGTCTTTTGATAAATCAAGGTGAACAAAAACCAATCAATAAAACCAGACTTATATTCCCGAATAACAACTCAGTTTTATCAATCACCTCACAATAGTCTTAATCGACGCGGCAAAAAAAGATATTGTGGAATCACAAACGATGAGACGAAGATGTTTGTGATTACTTTTATATCTTGCCTATATGAGATAGAAATCTCAAGCCAATTATTATAATTGTACTCGTACGATAGAAATAGCAAGATCAGATCACACAACTACAAGAAAAGTAGTATCGTCCTGGCTTCACAATCCCAATGAAGTCTTTAAGTCGTTAACCTGGTTTTAGAAGAAAAAAACCAAAGGTTAAAGGAGAATCGACTCTAGATTAACAAACTAGTATCAGACAAAATGTGTGGGGATTAGGTTTCCCAATTGCTAGAGTTCTCCCTTATATAGTCTTTCAATCAGGGTTTGCAATCAATGTTAGCTTAGTAACAAAGCATTCAATATTCACTGTTAGATTGAAAACTTAGCTTTCCATACACACATGTACTTGACGATTTTGGGTTTGTGTAACCGTACCCAAATGTGTAGAATTGTTGGTTCAATATTAGTCAACCAACCATATTCGTCTTCACCTTAACTAGTCCAAATGACTCAAATGAACTAGTTAGAGAGTTGTTCAATTGCCATGAGATTTTATGTACTACACAAGACACAATTGAAGCAAAAACGATGTGATTCACTTGAATCAATTCATGAACTATAAATCCATGGTTTGCAATAGCATTCCTTAGATAATTTAGATAAGTTCACGAACATCGTTTTTAGACATAACCACTCAAGTTCGCGGACTCAAGTTAACCGGTTGGAGTTCAAAAACTCTAGCAAAAATTCTCGGGTTCGAGAACTTTCATCAGTTCGCGGACTAAAACCGAGCTACAACTCCAGCAAAATTCTCGGGTTCAAGAACTACGCACGTTCGCGGACTGGGTTGACTGCTCAAGTTCTGGTTTTCACTTGATCAACAAAGTTCGCAAACTTCGGTTCAAGTGCTAAGGACTTATACATATATGTGTTACCACAATAATGTTTATATCCCCAGTGGTTATATTTTCTAAACTCTCATTTCAATCATTGAAACATTCTCAGAGGACGTCATATAGTTGTTATTCACAAACTAGTTTTCATCAGAGCAATTTCCAAAGTGATTTAAACATAACATGACTTTCGTCACTAGGCAAAGATGAACTTGGCTAAAGCGAAAGCTTTACCAACACACATTTCGAGAAATAAATAAGCGAGATATACTCAGCTCGAAATGTCACATGTGTATATTCTTATTCTATATAGTAATACGACTTTTGTCTCAAGATAGGAGATACAATTTTGAGTGATAAATAAGTTCAAGTCTCCACATACCTTTTATTCGATGAAGATCCACTGGTTCCTTGAGTAGTCCTTCGTCTTGTATGATGATTTCCATGGAGTTCTTGAGCTCAACTAAATTTTCTATCCTAGTCCGAGACCTTAGCTATAGTAGACTAGAAATCAAGACTTTATAGTTTTGATCACTAACATTGACAAACATGCTTGAGATAGCAACACATGCGAGTTCGACCGAGCAATGCTCTAACAAATATATAAAACCATAAATATTAATACTGCAATAATCATCTTCCAAACAGTTTTAGAATTTAAATAAATAAACCTAAAAACATGAAGATGGCCACGTTGTACATAGCTATGTTTAATCACAATAATGGCTATTCCAAACTCTAGTTATTCTTCTAAAAAAAACAAGAAAAATAGAATATTTACTAGGAAATAACTACACATCATTTTCATCATCGGAGACATTCCAAGATGCTTGAATCATGTTCAAATCTTCCTTGAGCTCAGGAAACTTAGTTGCAACCACTGAAAATTATTCTTGAACGCACTTCACCCTTGAATTGACCTTACACACACACTTGTAAATTTTTTGAAGTAGGCTCAAGGTGGTAGGGTCACAATCATTAAGTAAGGCATCCCTTTGTCTTTTACACACATTCTCCCTTATGCGTCTGAAGGTACACGGTCGAACCGGTTTGGGAACCCCGAGAGAGTTGACAATTGAATCAAGACCATGATCACGATAAATTTGTCCAATCAAGCAAGAATAACCTAACATCTTGACAGGTAAAGTCATCGAAATCATTTGATAAATGATAAAACCACAAATATCGAGACTTTGAATACCCGAATCAAGGAAATAGACTAATTCTGCAAACTCATGACTCTACCAAGAATTCTCAATTGTGGAGGGACAAAGATTTGGGATACTAAGCTTTCCAAATGCCATCAACGGGATACTAAGATCATTAGTAGGAAATTTTCCTTGATTCCAAGCTACCTTCTTGCCACAAATCCCAAGAGAGATTTCATCAAATGATTGACGTTCATCAATTGGTCTAGGAAGATGCACGTTTCCCAACAGAATATTGGTAATCTTTGAGATTAGTTCTCTATCAACAAGAAATCTTTCTCTATTAATCATGGATTTGAATTCCATCTTATTAAGATCAACATCATGAATGTTGGCATATAAAATTCTTGTGAGAGAATCAAATCCTTGACCATGACCATCAAAAATGTTTCAAAGATTGAATTTTTTGAAGCAAATTAAATCCTCTTCATGCCCACTAGAGATATCCAATTTCTTTCCTAGAATAAAACATTTAGATGAAATCTTTTGAAAAATTCTAGCACAAGAATCATCCACAAACCTAATCCTAAGAGAATTTTGGTCACAAGGAGAATCCATGCTAGAGGTATTTGAGCTTTTGGAACTCCTTTTTGATCCCTTAGAATTCATCATGAGATCTAAGAAATTAAAAGGAACAAGAGGAATTTACTTACTTGGAGTTAATCTTGAACACCTTTTCTTTCAATTTCTCCAAGGAGGCTTTAATGGAGGAAAGACTCAAAACCCTAGAGGTTCACGTACACGGACGGGTGACGAAGAGGAAGAGGGTGCGCGAACTTCTTCTTTAAGAGACCAAAAATGGGCTTGAACCCGTTTGTAAACCGCGACCCACAAAGATTAAGTGGTATTTTCTTAGATGTTTGCACATCAAGGGTTATGCATCCCGTAACAACACACTTTGTGAGAGACGATGGATGCATTAACAAAACTGTACACAATTCAAACCATTTCTTGCCCCATTTCAAGAGATGTACAAATGGGGTGATGCCGAGCTTGTTACCAAGAGGCAAAAAGTGCAGAGGAAGTCTCATGCAACTTTTATGGTTGATATGTGTGAGCAGTTCCCATGGTATAATCAAAATAATGATGATATTCAGGGCTTTGTTTAATCTCGTTAGAAGGAAAATTCTTCTGATTCATAGGTTGTACAATATTATTTGATTTAACATGTACAAAGCCATTTTAGGAATGATTCTTAGACTTAAGTTTTTCTAAGAATTTAAAAACGCCTTTGAGTGCTCTAAATAGATATTTATCAATTGATCCATTATGATAGTATTCTTTATAAAGATCAAGAGTTAATCTAGAGAGGATCCATATCCTTGAGCGCGATGAACGTTTTCTCAATCTTTCCTTCTTTTTATTTTTTCCTTTAGATTGATACATATCATCTAAAATTTGTTTTTTAGATGAAGTGAGATTATCATGAGAGACCAGAGGTTCTGACCATAATACTCCTTTAGCAATCATTAAGGAATTCTGTCGTGCATTACAAATGCCATGAGCAAGTTTTCCAAAGAAATTTCCCATGGGACAATTTTTAAGGAACGAACAAACACAAACTTATTAGGTTTAAAGTGTTTGCCTGCTCTGATACCAATTGAAAAAGCGGGGGTCTAACAACCACACCTAATATTTCGAATTAGCAATCTGTATGGACAAACTCCAATATACTTTTTAGAGAATCAACTAGACAGTTAGACTCAATCAATAGAAAATTATATCAAAGAGTTTATATCTCTCTCACTTGATTTGATCTTTACTCAAGCAAATAGAAATATGCGAGTCTTTATCCAATACAAGGAGATAACTTGGATGGTACCAAAGACCAATATACAAGTATCAATTAATTTAAATCAACAACAAAAGGTCGGATATTCTAATTGATTGAACAACGCATAACCTGTATTATTTCAATTATATAACAAATATAATGCGGAAAAGAAATAACACAAACACCGGAATTTTGTTAACGAGGAAACCGCAAATGCAGAAAAACCCCGGAACCTAGTCCAGCTTAAACATTAACTATATTAAGCCGCTACAGACACTAGTCTACTCCAAGCTAACTTCGGTCTGGACTGTAGTTGAACCCCAATCAATCTCACACTGATCCAAGGTATAGTTATGCTCCTACGCCTTTGATCCCAGCAGGATACTACGTACTTGATTCCCTTAGCCGATCTCACCCATAACTAAGAGTTGCTACGACCCAAAGTTGAAGACTTTAATAAACAAATCTGTATCACACAAAAAAGTCTATGGTAATAGATAAATCCGTCTGCCACGAATATACCTACTAGTTTTGTTCCGTCTTTTGATAAATCAAGGTGAACAAGAACCAATTGATAAACCAAACTTATATTCCCGAAGAACAGCTCAGTAATATCAATCACCTCATAATAGTCTTAATCGACGCTGCGAAGAAAAAAAATGTGGAATCACAACGATGAGACGAAGATGTTTGTGATTACTTTTTATATTGCCTATCGCAGTTGGAAATCTCAAGCCAATTATTACAATTATACTCGTACGATAGAAACAGCAAGATCAGATCACACAACTACAATGAAAATAGTATCGGTCTGGATTCACAATCCTAATGAAGTCCTTAAGTCGTTAACCTGGTTTAGAAGAAGAAACCAAAGGTTAAAGGTGAATCGACTCTAGCCTAGCACAACTAGTATCACACTGAATGTATGGGGATTAGGTTTCCCAATTGCTAGAGTTCTCCCTTATATAGTCTTTCAAATCAGGGTTTGCAATCAATGTTAGCTTAGTAACAAAGCATTCAATAATCACCGTTAGATGAAAACCTGATTAGATTCAAGCTAATATTTATCAACCGTTAGATCGAAAACATAGCTTGTTATACACACATGTAATGCACGTTTGTAGGCTTGTGTAACCGTACCCAAACTTGTACATTAGTTGGTTCAACAATAGTTAACCAAATGGTTAGCCATATGATAACTTTCATATCAACCATTTTCTTCTTCACCATAACTAGTTCAAATAACTCAAATGAACTAGTTAGAGAGTTGTTCAATTGCAAGGAAATATCATGTACTACACAAGACACAATTGAAGCAAAAACGATTTGATTCACTCGAATCAGTTCATGAACTATATAGTCACGGTTTGCAATAGCATTCCTTAGTTTAAAAATATAAGTTTACAAACATCGTTTTTAGACATAACCTACTCAAGTTCGCGGACTCGGTTAGCGGACTGAAGCTCACGCACTTATTCGGTTCTCTTGATCAACAAAGTTCGCAAACTTTGGATCAAGGAATAAGGACTTATACATATATGTGTTTCCACAACAATACTTATATCCTCCATTGGATATATTGTCTAAACTCTCATTTTAATCATTGAAACATTCTCAGAGGACGTTATATAATAGTTATTCACAAACCATTTTTCGTTAGAGCAATTTTCGGAGTGATTGAATCATAACATGACCTTCGTCACTAGGTAAATATGAACTTGGATAAAGCGAAAGCTTTACCAACACATATTTCGAGAAATAGGTAGGCGAGATAAACTCGGCTCAAAATACCAAATGTGTATAATCTTAGTCTATACAGCAAAACGACTTTTGTCTCAAGATAAGAGATAAATAGACTTTTGAGTGATAGATAAGTTCAAGTCTCCACATACCTTTTAGTCGATGAAGATCCACCAGTTCCTTGAGTAGTTATTCGTCTTGTATGATGATGGCCATGGAGTTCGTGAGCTCAACTGCACATTTTATTCTAGTCCGAGACCGTAGCTATAGTAGACTAGAAATCAAGACTTATAGTTTTGATCACTAACATTGACAAACATGCTTGAGATAGCAACGAATGCGAGTTCGACCGAGCAATGCTCTAACAGTTTCCATTGAATTACCATATTTAAAAATGCATATCACCATCCAGACTCAGGCTCCGTGTTGCTTTTCTGCACCTGTAGCTCTATCTGCAACTTTTACTCAGCTCAAGGTCTCACCAGAACAACATTATCAGCTCTCAGTCACAGCTGTATTTCCAACTCCATACTCTTGACTAACTTCCCAGCATTAGCCAAACCAACTTATTCAGAATCTTTACATACTCCACCGGCCCATTTGATCACTAGTATACCAACTGCAATACCATGCAAGAAACCACAAGCCACCACCACCTGCAATGCAATATCTTGACTGCCAATGTACCTGCAATGCTCATAACCACCAGTTATCAAATTCAGCTCCACACAACAGTAAACACCAGTATCAATCACTTCACAACAGCTTCATCTCTGCCTAAAACTAACTCCAGCAATTCCATCTCATCACTAGAGACTCGAGCCATTCCTTTTCAGAACAAACCAGCTGCAACTCAGAAACAACAGCAACCACTATCTTGAACAAAAAACCTCCTAAGCATTCATCTAAGAATCAAACCATCTCTTCTCAATCTTCTTAACTCATCACTTCTAACCACATTCTCTCAACTACTGATTTATACCACAACCTGAGCTCATACCCTGCACAGTTTGGTTCCTAACATTCATTTATCATCATTTATTCAGTCACAGGTCAGACAATTCAATCATTCCCTGGAATCATACCTTATCCCTCGCAGCACCAGCGCATCACACTGTCAACAACATCAACACTTCACTACCTAACTGTATCTGCACCTGAACTGCAACTCTCTCCCAACTGAACTCATACTGCAGTTCCACATCAAACCATCTACAACTCCAGCTGCAACTCCACCAATCCAGCAAACTTGCAGCTCAGCTTCAAACCTTGTACACATCATTATTCATACTATGCATTCCAGTTTCAACTGCAAATTGTACTCATACCACCAACAACTTCCATTATCATAGAACAATATCACCAACAAACTGCAGTTATCTTCATCTTAAGTTATTCTTCTCTAATTCAACTCAGGCCACCAACATGACCATCACTCCTCTCAATTCCATTGCAGGTACCACAAAATCCATTTTTCTCTGTGTTCAAAAAAACAAACAGTAGCTCAACATCAGTCCATTCTCTGTTCCCTGTAAGCTTCTAAATAGTCCCAGCTTCCCTATACACTACTGTTTGTACCCTATTTAAAATAGGTACACGCGTACCGCACAAGATGTTTAAATTAATGGTAGGCCATGGGTTATCAAGGTAATCCACGGGGCTCAATAGAGCCAATTCCGGATTTATCCGTAGGTTTATTAAAACCAGGCCATGGGTTATCAAGGTAATCCATGGGGCTCAATAGAGCCAGGTCCGGCTTCATCCGGAGGTTTATTAAAACCATGCCATGGGTTGTCAAGGTAATCCATGGGGCTCAATAGATCCAGGTCCGGCTTTATCCGGAGGTTTATTAAAACCAGGCCATGGGTTATCAAGATAATCCATGGGGCTCAATAGAGCCAGGTCCGGGCTCACCTGGAGGTTTATTAAAACCAGGCCGTGGGTTATCAAGGTAATCCATGGGGCTCATCAGAGCTAAGGCCTAGGAATTACCTAAGGAAAACAGGCTTGGGTTTATGAAAACCAAATGGTTAAGTAAAGAAGCCCAGATGACTGAAGTTATTTTTAAGATAAACATAAATCTTGGAAGATATACATATATCTTCCAAGATAGGTGCAAATCTTGAATAAAGATGATATGGATCATCCAAGATATACTCAAATCATGTGAAGATATACAAAGATCTCTCAAGATAGACATGGATCTTCAAGGATAGACACGAATATTAAAAGATAAGTACAAATCCATGTAGTTATTTTGGGTGACTACAAATCTAGGTTATTATGGAACCAGATTAGGGTTTACGCCTATAAATAGAGGCCAAAATCCAACTCAAAAGGTACATAATTCTACTCCTTTCTTCACAACTACTTGCATTGAATATCCTCTGACTTTAGCATCGGAGTATCTTTGCAGGTACCCCCCCCATTTTTCCATCATCAATTCTTGGAGAATCCGATCAAACGGCGGCGATTCATTCTTCTAGCACGCATCTCGAGGAGTGTTGGGGTGATTAATTTTGCACCAACATCTTTCGGCGCCGACTAAGGGGATTCGTGTAAAACGATCGTGTTTTTCCATTGAGATAGGTATGTCAAAATACCTCAAAAAACATGCACGAATTCCATGCAAAAATCAGCAGCAAAAATAAGAAAAAAATAAATAAATTAGGGTTCTTCCGTAAGCGTTGCAGAAGGACCAAAACTGTTGCGAAGTTGAAGCAGCCGTTGTGATGTGTTGAAGAAACAGTAGCAGAAAGTGTTGTGAAGTGTAACAGTTATTGATGTTACAAAAAAGCGTTACAAAAACTACTATCCCGTACAACAACGATCCCGTACTTCTCATACGCTGACTAAGTAGTGTACACTCAGCACCACGTCATCCTTGCCTGCACAGTCAGCAGTGCCAGTAAGCAGATCTGGTCCAGTCAGTCGACACGTTAGCTGCCACGTCGGCTGCCATGTCACAAATAGTACAGTCAGCACGCCACATCAGTTGCCACATCGGGAGATGGTATTATTGTGTGCCATGTCATCACATGGTCCAGTCAGCATGCTAGTCATCTTCCACGTCATTGAAAGGTCTTGTCAGCTGCCACGTCATCATCACCTGTTGCCACGTCGATCGCGTCATCCTATCAGCTATGCCACATCAGCGTCCGGCGGTGCCACGTCAGCACTACGTCTCAGTAAGCAGTGGCTCGCTTTCATGAAAAAAAAGAAAAATATGCAGAAGGTGGGATTCGAACTCGCGTCTTCATGCTCATAACCTTAGCCTCCAACCATCCGTGCGAGCAGCCATTTCTGTAATAAAACATGACTCAATACATTTAGTTGTTCCTCACGCGTGCTTCATGCAAATATTGTTTCATCAATAATTTCATCGTTTTAAGTCCGAATTGAGTGATTTTTGGCTCGTTGGAATCATATTTCAATTCCCTACAACATGGAAGCAAAACATCCAGTGTTCGAGAAACTTTTATATGCACTTTGGACAGCAACATGATCGAGTTCGAGGTTCGTGGATAGCGACATGATCAAATTAAAGATGAGGATTTCTTAGACCCTTAAATATTTAGCCTTGCATCACTTCGCAAGCACCTGAAGCCTCACCTTGCACGTAAGCACATAGGTCTTGCTCTTATCGCAAGCATAAAATCTCGTCTTGCACGCGAGTATGAAAGACTTGCACCTTGGCAAGCATAAAGTCTCGTCTAAACCACGAGCCCAATGCACGATATTGGTCCAAAGACTCGTACTCAACACAAGAAACATGCAGTATCCCCGAGCAGCATGCGCTAGCCTTGTTATGTTGTGAGCAAAAAACCTTGCCCCAGCCGCAAGCACATTATATTCCACTCAAGATTCGACTAGCTATCGAGCATCACAAGTCCACCACATGGCAAAAAGTCTCGCCTAGCACGTGAGCAAAATTTTTGCAGGTAATTACAGTTGGGGCGTCTTTGTAATGTCTCTACTCACACTTGGGGGCGAGTTACGTCATCAACGGTCGACGAGATGAGGAAAAGAAATTTCAGGTATGAGTTTACTTAAGAATAATAAGTTAATATGTGCATGTTTTTGCAGGAGAAATCATGCCGGGTGCGCACTACAAAGTGTCAGGATACATTTGTACGTGCTATGTACCTACCGCCGTCACATGAATCCTTACTCTTCTTAACTCCTCAACAAGTTGAACAGTTAAGAGGGGGCGATGTTTGTACCCTATTTAAAATAGGTACACGCGTACCGCATAATCTGTTTAAATTAATGGCAGGCCGTGGGTTACCAAGGTAATCCACGTGGCTCAATAGATCCAGGTCCGGCTTCATCCGGAGGTTTATTAAAACCAAGCCATGGGTTATCAAGGAAATCCATGGGGCTCAATAGATCCAGGTCCGGCTTCATCCGGAGGTTTATTAAAACCAGGCCACGGGTTATCAAGGTAATCCATGGGGCTCAATAGAGCCAGGTCCGGCTTCATCCGGGGGTTTATGAAAACCAAGCCATGGGTTATCAAGGTAATCCATCGGGCTCAATAGAGACAGGTCCTGGCTCACCCGGAGGTTTATTAAAACCAGGCCGTGGGTTATCAAGGTAATCCACGAGGCTCATCAGAGCTAAGGCCCAGGAATTACCTTTGGAAAACAGGCTTGGGTTTATGAAAACCAAATGGTTAAGTAAAGAAGCCCAGATGACTAAAGTTATTTTTAAGATAGACATAAATCTTGGAAGATATACATATATCTTCCAAGATAGGTGCAAATCTTGAATAAAGATGATATGGATCATCCAGGATATACTCAAATCATGTGAAGATATACAAAGATCTCTCAAGATAGACATGGATCTTCAAGGATATACACGAATATTAAAAGATAAGTACAAATCCATGTAGTTATTTTGGGTGACTACAAATCTAGGTTATTATGGAACCAGATTAGGGTTTACGTCTATAAATAGAGGCCAAAATCCAACTCAAAAGGTACACAATTCTACTCCTTTCTTCATAACTACTTGCATTGAATATCCTCTGACTTTAGCATCGGAGTATCTTTGCAGGTACCCCCCATTTTTCCATCGTCAATTCTTGGAGAATCCAATCAAACAGCGGTGATTCAATCTTGAAGCACACATCTCGAGGAGTGTTGGAGCGATTAATTTTGCACCAACAACTACCACTAAACATGGCAGCAAACTTGGTTTGTTTCACAGTAATACTTCACCAAAAACTCGACTAAACCACCACAGTGTAAGCCAATACACTATCCATACAAACCCAGTTTAAGTCCTGTAATAATCCACCAAATTCCCATCATTCAATCTGCACGGAAGCAAGAACATTTCCCAGCAACAACACCTTATTCAAAACCCCACAACATATTGTCCAACACCAATTCCTAATCATACCCATCTCTTATTTCATCACAAGCTCATGAGAACTTCGATCTTACCTCCTATTTGTCACTAATTTTCGGAAGTAGATCAATCTCATAATCATATCAAATTCCAACCAATTTACTCCCAAAACCATCTGCAGATTCGAGCTCCAATATTCTTTGTTCTTCTCAGCAAAACCTACTTGAATTCATCCTCTTAATCGCCATAACCGAAAACATCAGATCCCCAAGTCATGCTCATTTCAGATTCACAAATTTTCCCCAAAATTCTATAATTTCGAGCTAACAGACTACTTTCACTTCTTCCCGTCATTGGCTGTGAGAAGAGCTCTTGAACCCATGGTGAACATCCACCAAATTCACGGCTAGAACGGCGACAGACATGACTGAGAGCTGGATGAAACGAGAAGATAAATGGCTGTCGTAAATTAGGAGAGAAATGGTGTTCACCTGGTTGCACAAATTGGTTTTTAAATGAAACCTAATTTTTCTCCCATCTTAAATGCATGTGTGTGAGTTATACACACCCTTTTTACTTCAGCTGGTACAAGTGAGCCCCTCCGGTGCTAAGCCCATCACTCTGCCTTCAGAAACAACACCTATAGTTCACTTGGTTGGTGACTCGATTGACATGAGCTTTAAGCGCGTAAGCCGATAAGATCCATCTCGAAGTATTTCTATTCCTTTAATTCTTCCACCAACAACATCCGTCTATTACTTCTCAAATCCACTCCTTCTCTTCAATTTCACTTCATCACTAAATCTGTCATGCTTTTCAGACATAGTTTGCATCATTAAAGTCGACATGCTTTTCAGACAGAGTTGAAGAAATAAAAGAAAATGATGAGAAATAATCCTCCTCCAGCACTTTTGCCATGTTTCCTCTTATTTTGTTCCAAATGACTCCAAAGTACCTAAACACTCAAAAGCAGACATTAAATACATATTTTACAAGATGACTCAACAAAGAAAGCATAAACAATACATAAATATTAAGGTGTTTTAGACACCTATCAAATCCCACCACACTTAGAATTTGCTAGTCCTCGAGCAAATCAAACAAAATAATTATAAAACATACACACAACTCCGTGTCGTCGAGGCTACGGTTACTCTTAGCATGAATAACAAGCCTTTAAACCCCTAGGTGTCCCTAGTGGATGAGTTTTAGTCTCGTGAAGGTTTACAAGAGGTGTACCTACAAAATATTTTACTCTAAATTCCAGCTACCTGTGAAGAGTCTATGAATGAATCCAAAATGACTACAGGAGGAGTTACCTTGATGCAAATTCAATTCATATATAAGTAAATAAAGCTCTACTTAGAAAGTCGAACAAACCACAATACTCGGAATCTTACTAACCACAATCACAATAAAAATATTAAGAAGATGGATATAGAGGTAGATGTTTGCGAATGTTGACAAGTGATCGATGTTTCTCATATCTGTCTGAAGGTCACCGCTAAGATGAACCTATGTATCCTATTGGATTGAGATACTGGTCTGAATTCTAGTGTAAAAACAACTGGCATATACAAGGGAACCAGCGGTCAACGATATTAATTCTAGATCAACTGAACTAGCATATACAAGGGAACCAGGAGTCAATTTTATTGAACAATAATAACAAAAAAAAAATATCTTTTTCCAGACAACATGATTAGATCTTTTGGGTCCAAGCGCATGCCTCTTGTCAGCAGATTACATGGTAATTCCATTGGATCATGCGTTCCATGTAGAGCTAGCAAACAAGACAAAACCCACGGGTTAGACCGGCCCGACCCGTGATAAACCCGCACCCGGCTCAGCTGGTTGATAAACAAGCCGGGTTAGGGTTGGGAAAATCCTGGCTTGTAGAAAAACGGGCAAACCCGGACCAGACCGAAAAAACCGCGGGTACAACCTGTTACCCTCATTTTCCTACTTACCAGCGTGTCCCTCAGTTATTATATGTGTTTGATATCTCTCCTCGGTATAAAATGAAAAAACCCTAGCAGTTCTACTTTTTTTTTTCTTTTGTTTCTCTGCAGCGGCCGCACCGCACCAGTTCAGTTTTCCAACTTCTCATTTTTTTCATCTTCTTCCGGTTTGATAATTAAAATTAACAGCAACAACAATGGTTGGAGACTATCAGCAAGTAAGTAAATTCGTGGATTTTGATGTCTGTTTGTCACTTTGTTGTGTTTTTGTTCATTTTAATCGTGTATGAATTATGATGTATCATTCATGTATAGTTTTGGGGTTTGACGAACGTTTGATGTTCAAATATTTGTTATCGAAGTGGGTTTTACTTAGTTTGGTAGTTAATCTTGTAGATCTTATGTATTTATAGATGTGTGTATAACAGTATGAGTGTGATGAATCTGATGATCACTGATTTGGGGTTTTAAATTTTAATTGGGGTTATATGATTTAGATAAGAATCATAAGATACAACTTGTGTCAATGTGTCATTGACTCATTGTAAATGTATGTTTGTTCAGAATTTGGATAACTTGATGTTAACTCTTTAATATTTAGTTAGAACTATTAGGGGTTTATGACTTTATATGAATTCTTAGGGTTAGTGATGGAATTAAGAAGAAATTAAGATATTGGCATAGAATGAAGAAATTTTTTGTGTTGATATTATGTATTGGCAATTTGGCATAGAATGAAGAAATTTATTCAAGTCATTTGGTTACGATGCTGCTCTTCAGTTGTATGTGTATAGTTGTATATTTTCTATTCACTTTTTGTTATGAATTATAGGTCTTGTAAGTGAGTGCAAGTCGAATTATTATCTGCTTTCCAGCTTATTGCAACCAGTGGAGGGCTGCTAAAGTCTAAACCAACAAATAAGGGGGGTAAGTGAATATTTTCATTAACCTGAGAATCGTTTCTCATCTCTATATGCTTTAAGTGTATGAAGTACCCTTATAGTTTATGTTCGCTTTTTGTTATATATTATAGGTTATGTAAGTGAGCGCTTGTCGAATTATTATCTACTTAACAGCTTATTGAAACCAGTGTATGGTTGCTAAAGTCTAAACCAACTAAGAAGGGGGGGGGGGTAAGTGAATCGTTTCCTTAACCTGAGAATGTTTTCTCATCTCTCTATATGCTTTAAGTGTATGAGAAGTACCCTTATAGTTTCTATTCACTTTTTGTTATGAAATATAGGTCCTGTAAGTGAGCGCAAGTCAAATTATCCTCTTACCAGCTTATTGCATCCAGTAGAGGGATGCTAAAGTATAAACCAAGAAAGAGGGGTGGGGGGTGGGGTAAGTGAATCTTTTCCTTAACCTGAGAATGTTTTCTCATCTCTCTATATGCTTTAAGTGTATGAGAAGTACCCTTACATGGATCAGCATCATTTGATAGGTATCCATCTAGATCCCGAAGCCATTGTATTTTATGGGCTTTGATTGTTTATGCTAAATTAATAATCTGGAGTCATAACATTGAGATATTTGTGTTGTTGTAATTTTAGGATTCCAAACATTTCAATCTTTGATGAAGCTAAGAATTGAGTTTATACTTTATATGGAATGGAGCAGTTAAAGTGTACATGTTATTGTTGAGATTCAGGTTTATTTTGATCTATCGGGGTTTGTATATGTTATTGTTGAATATGAAATTAGAGTTAGCCTGGTTGTGTAGAATGTAGATTGAGCTGAAATGATGTTAAGACATAAGCTAGTTATGCAGGTGGTGTTGTTGTGAAGTTGAAAGTTTTTCAAATGTTACACTTTAACTGATTTCAAATGTTCTGAATTGCTTTTTTTAATTGAGATATGAGAGGGTTTGTGGAAGTAAATGCTTGTTCTTATGCTCACCATTAGGCATAATACATTTCACCTAAATTGCAGTATGCTCTTTTATTTCCTGCAAGTAAGTAATGTACTGATTTTTGAGTCTTTGACCTATTTTTTATGGATCCATCCAGGAGTCAAGTGTACAAGAACAAGACCATTATAACAATGTTATAAGTAGTGGCGGTGAGGATGATGATGTTGAGATGGTAGATTTTGTGAATGTCTCTTCAAGTGTTGGTTGTGCTGCACCTGCACTTGTACCTGTTTCAAGTGAAAAGAAATCTAAACTTAGATATGATGTTTGGGGATTTTTTAATCTTGTTATAAATAAAGATGGAACAAAGAGTGGAGTGTGCAAGGCTTGTAATGCAATATATAAATATGATAGCCAAAAAGGTGGAACCTCATCTATGAGAAGGCATGTGTGCCCTGAGCGTCAGTCTCAGGACATAGGGAAGATGATGTTATCTACAAAGAATGGTCAGTTGTCTTCACGCATACGCAAAGTTGATCAGATGAATGTTGCATCACAGGAAAATGGTAGTGATCTGCAATCTGATTTTTCAGAGTTAGATCTATATCTTAGTGAGAAACACGGATGTCAACGGAGTAAACCATTTGACATCCTAATGTATTGGAAAGGCCAAGAGCATCGATTTCCAGTACTTTCAAATGGCTGGGGATATCTTGTCAATTCTTATTTCAACCGTCGCATCGGAATCTGCATTTAGCATTGGTGGAAGGGTAATTGATCGATTTCGCAGTTCCTTATTACCTGAAAATGCTGAGGCGGTGATAACAACTCGTGATTGGGACCTTGGAGTTGGTAAGTGTGCCCAAGTCGCGCCACATATGTCAGTTAAATTTCATGTAGTTGAATGTCTAAATTTCATATATAACTTTGATTGTTTTTATCCATGTAGGAAAAGAAGATTTAGATCAGGACAATGGGATTATTGGAGTAGATGTATTAGGATTTGAACTTGGTGTAGTGGAGGATGGGGCAGTGGAGGATGGCAAAGTAAGTTCTTATGCGTCTAATTAGTATGCGTACTTATTCAATATAAAGCGGGGTAAATATGCAAATTCCATGTTTTTGACTTGAATCTTTTCTTTTGTTTGATTTATTTTTGCTTGAAATGACAGATTCATATTGAATAGTTGGAGAAACTCAAAGATAGACATGGAAAATGAGAATGTTTTTTGGACAGACAAATATCACAGTGTCTCCAAATTTTGTATAGAAAAGATATTGGAGATGTTTTTTTTGGACAATTATCACTTTTTTTGATTAACCACAATATATATTTTGTGCAGGAAGTGGAATATCTTTATTGTTGAAAGTCACAAAGTACAAACAATAGTGTAATATGGTATTACTACGGTCTCGAAGGGTATTTTTCTTTCTTGAAGAAGATATGTAACTGTGTTCCTTTTAAGGTGCAGAACTACTAAACTAGTGTTGTTACTTGTTAAGTTTTTCAATTTTCTTGATCATTTGCTTTCATTAAGTTTTTAAATTTGTTGCGACTGTTGAATCTGTTGATTGATGTATCTAAATATCAAATGAATTAGATGAAAGTTATGTTAGGTTGCAGAGAAGGAGCTTTAGATGGCCTGAATGTGGCCGGAAATACATCAGAAATCATAGGAAACTCCGTCAAATTTAGAGATGGTAAACGGGCGGGCTAACCCGTAAACCCGCAAGTTTAACCCGTTACGAGCACGGGTTGAAGAAACGACCACCCGTGTAGAATTTCAACCCGCGGGTATTGACCCGTGTACCCGCAACGGGCCTGCCCTCCCGTTTGCCAGCTCTATTTCCATGCTTGTTTAGGCGACGGAGAACACACATATTGCTATCCAAGTGTCATTTTTTTAGTAACTCAATCACTCTATTTCATCCTAGCAGTAATAACAACTCGATGTTAGTGACCCACCAAATCACTTATAGAAAAAAAAGTTTGCAAAAATAAAAACAGAAAGTGATATGGTGATATTCCGAGATATGGTAACAACTATCATGTTATTTGTAATTCTTGAGCTATGTCCGTCCTTTTAGTTAATGGGTTCCTCAACTCCTGCAATCAAGATGATTCCATCCACTTATATTGGTAGTGTCATCCTAAAGGCACAAGTTTCTAGATTTTGGAGTATATAAAGCAAAATTTTTTTTTTGTCTTTTTGTCCTTTTTTTTTTTCACTAAAGGCATCAAACAAACTATACAAACATATAAATGCTCCCCCACACTTATACTTTACATTATCCTCAATGTAAAACTTAGTTATTCAAAGTAAAGTTTAAGGTGGGAAATTCCGCAAATGATATGCAAAAACAAAGATAAAGTGCTTTAAAAAAAAGAAACAAAGATAAAGATACAAAATCGGTGGGTTTCCTCCTACTTAACGCTTGGTTTAAAGTCGTCGGCCCTATTTTCATCACAAATTCCCCATACACCAATAAACTGAAAAGTTGGGGATCCACCCATAGTACATGTTTTGTAAACACTCGCTTCGCACAAATATTAGTAATACAAAGCAGAATTGAAGATATATATCGGTAAAAGTTTCCCCCACACTTATTTCTGTCCACACTTGGAAGTGTATAAAGAACAAAGAATTCGGGAACTTCTACAACTTCTTGTTCACAAACCCGCATAGAATGAGAATCTAATGTTTCCAATGGCGGATATCGGGAAACAAAGTCATTCAACAATATTTCCGAAGCACATATATTCAAGCCAATAAGTAGTAAAGGAGAAGGATTAATAGGCAAAGGGTTAGACAAACCTTGCAACTCTTGTGTTATAGTATCCTCTTCACCCTTAAAGAATTCAAGTGAATTACTTACCTCTTGCATATCGTGGTCCTCTATCAAAACTTGCAAGCATTCTTCGTCCGATTTTTCCTCAACCAAAGTCTCAATATCAACATTATCATTACAATCATGTGAAAGTTCAATTGGGTCTTCTACAACATTAGTCAAAATGGTGACATTCTCAACACAATCATCTTCATCTTCATTTTCAGACTCACCAAAATCAAAATCGTCGTCGATTTTCCAACCTATATCACGACGTCGTTTAAGTTCCATATGAATGGTCCTACTAATTTCATCGACAAGCTCTTCTGAGGCTCCATCATCTTCCAACTTGTATAATTTCGGTGTAAGTTTTCTAACGTTCACACGCTTACCACCATTGGCTACAATGGGTTCTCTTTCCCATGACTCTTCCCTTTGAATGGGAGAATGATCATAACTACGATCTGGAGTCGGGTAAGAAAAAGTGTTGCGGAAATTGTTTTGTGCGACGTTTTTTCTATCACGGTCAAGTTGGTCTAGTCTATGTTGCATGTCATGCAATCCATTCATAATCTGCATACAACTCGAATGAAGCCAATTAAAAGAAGAATTATCCCACCTTGGTGCTTGACTTACAGACCCACTACAAGGTTGTTGTTGGTATGTATGAAAATCACCATAAGATTGTCTAGGATATGCAACATAACCAATAAATTGGTTTTGATTGTATCCCATAGATGGTGGGTAATTGTCATAATGTTGAGGTTGTTGAAAACCGTATCCATTGCTCCAATATGCTCCGTCCATAAAAATTGATACCTGAAACAAGAGTTCTCAAAACTATGTTACGAACCAGAAAATAAACAAACAAAAACAAAAATAAGAAACCAAAAACAAATAACTACCCGCTGCCTCCCCGGCAACGACGCCAAAATTTGATTGTTGTCGTAGGCGTCAAAAATAAATTACACTTTCTTGCTACTCAAAATATATAATATAGCAAGGGCAAAAAAGGATCGTTCCCACAGAGAGGTCTAGGTTGTCGTTTGTTTTGGTTTCCTATAAGTAACAATGGGGGGATTTTCTGATTTTCATAAACTAAAATAAAATAAAAGCAAAGAAACAAATAAAAAAAAATCAAATTAAGTATGCGAAAGTATTGGTTAAGGATTTCATTTTCATTCACTAACATCCTCTTGTCATAATTACTAGAATTGATATGTAATCTCACATTATCAAAGGCCCTAGGATACCTTGATCGCAAGAATATCCCGCTAATTTCCTCTTATCATCAACAAACACATTAAAAGATGCGAATATAAATTCTACCTAAGAGAACAACCTAACGTGCAAAAGCACTAATCAAGTTTAATTCCCTACATGCACTAAGTTCTATGAAATCAGGCCAATCAAAGCAATCGAACGTGTAAAAGCACTAATCCGATTTAACAAAGGTCAAGGTTCACATATGGTTACTAGGATATATCACTACAAGCAATAACCATATTTGCGCTACTTGTATTCAATATGCATCACTTTTACGTATGAAACACCCTAAACCAGCATTAGATGTGAATACAAGTTCAATCAATTGGCCACTCAACTAAACAAATATTCAAATCATATATACATGGTGAATCAAGATCGATAATTATGAGACAAAACTAATTTATTAATAAAAGAAACATGTTTTGTGAAATCAAATTAATCCATAACCAATAATAATATTAACTACTCCAATCAATGGGGTTCATCCAAAGAAGAAATAAATATATCATGTTTACAAACCCTAGAACAAAAGTAGAAATAAAGATAAAAGATCTCCCCTGTTAGAATAGAACTCTTCCTTTATATACTTTCTCTGCCTCCCTTCATCTCCAATAAGTCGCGTCCAAAAGTCAGTTGTTGAACCAGCCCATGAGTAAAGCCCATCCAGAACATGTCCAAGTTCATCCGAGTTGAGTCGGATCAACTCACTGAGTTAACTCGCTAGAACAAAATACAAGCAGAATTCTGTTTATTTCTCCACCGATTCCAAGCCCGTTTCAGGCTTGCTTCCTTGCAAAATTCAATCCTAACATACACCTACTTGTTTCAGTTCATTCTTCTGCCATCAGTTCAACTTGTTATCTCTTTCTCCATCTCAGTTTCCATTGAATTACCATCTTTAACAATGCATATCACCATCCAGACTCGGGCTCCGTGTTGCTTTTCTGCACCTGTAGCTCTATCTGCAACTCTTGCTCAGCTCAAGCTCTCACCAGAACAGCATTACCAGCTCTCAGTCGCAGCTGCATTTCCAACTCCATACTCTTGACTAACTTCCCAGCAGCAGCCAAACCAACTTATTCAGACTCTTTACATACTCCACCGATCCATTTGATCACCAGTAGACCACCTGCAATACCATGCCAGCAACCACAAGCCACCACCACCTGCAATGCAACATCTTGACTGCCAATGCACCTGCAATGTTCATAACCACCAGTTATCAAATCCAGCTCCACACAACAGCAAACACCAGTATCAATCCCTTCACTGCAGCTTCATCTCTGCCTAAAACTAACTCCTGCAATTCCAGCTCATCACCAAAGACTCGAGCCATTCCTTTTCAGAAAAACCAACTGTAACTCAGAAACAGCAGCAACCACTATCTTGAACAACAAACCTCCTAAGCATTCATCTAAGCATCAAACCATCTCTTTTTAATCTTCTAACCCCATTCTCTCAACTACTGATTCATACCACAACCTGAGCTCATACCCTGCACAGTTTGGTGCCTAACATTCATCTATCATCATTTATTCAGTCACAGTTCAGATAATTCAATCATTCCCTGGAATCATACCTTAGCCCTCGCAGCACTAGCGCATCACACTGTCAACAACATCAACACTTCACTACCTAACTGTATCTGCACCTGAACTACAACTCACTCCCAACTGAACTCATACTGCAGTTCAATAGCAAACCATCTACAAATCCAGCTGCAACTCCACCAATCTAGCAAACCCGCAGCTCAGCTTCAAACCTTGTACACAACATCATTCATAATATCCATTCCAGCTTCAACTGCAAATTGTACTCATACAACCAACAACTTCCATTCTCATAGACCAACATCACCAACAAACTGCAGTTATCTTTATCTTAAGTTCTTCTTCTCTAATTCAACTCAGACCACCAACATGACCATCACTCCTCTCAATTCCATTGCAGGTACCAAAAAAGCCATTTTTCTCTGTGTTCAAAAACACCAACAGCAGCTCAGCATCAGTCCATTCTATGTTCCCTATAAGCTTCTAAATCAGTCCCAGCTTCCCCATACACTACCACTAAACATGGCAGCAAACTTGGTTTATTTCACTGTAATACTTCACCAAAAACTCGACTAAAACTACCATAGTTCAAGCCATTACACCATCCTTACAAACCCAGTTCAAATCCTGTAACAATCCACCAAATTCCCATCATTCAATCTGCACGGAAGCAAGAACATTTCCCAGCAGTAACACCTTATTCAAAACCCCACAACATCTTGTCCAATACCAATTCTGAATCATACCCATCTCTTATTTCATCACAAGCTCATGAGAACTTCGATCTTTCCTCCTATTTGTCACTGATTTTCGGTAGTAGATCAAGCTCAGAATCATATCAAATTCCAAAAAAATTCACTCCCAAAACCAGCAGCAGATTCGAGCTCCAATCTTCTTTGTTCTTCTCAACAGAAACTACTTGAATCCCTCCTCTTAATCGCCATAACCGACAACATCAGATCCCCAAGTCCTGCTCATTTCAGATTCACAAATTTGTCCTAAAATTCCATAATTTCGAGCTAACAGACTACTTCCACTTCTTCCCGTCATTGGCTATGAAAAGAGATCTTTAACCCATGGTGAACATCCACCAAATTCACGGCTAGAACGGCGACAGACATGACTGAGTGTTGGATGAAACGAGAAGAGAAATGGCTGTCGTGAATTAGGAGAGAAATGGTGTTTACCTGGTTGCACAAATTGGTTTCTAAAGGAAACCTAATTTTTCTCCCATCTTGAATGCACATGTGTGCTGCTTTACTTCAGCTGGTACAAGTAAGCCCCTCCGGTGCTAAGCCCGTCACTCTGCCTTCAAAAACAACACATATAGTTCACTTGGTCAGTGACTCGATTGACATGAGCTTTAAGCGCGTAAGCCGATAAGCTCCATCTCGATGCAATTCTATTCCTTTAATTCTTCCATCAACAATAGCAGTCTCTTACTTCTCAAATCCACTCATTCTCTTCAATTTCTCTTCATCACTAAAGTTGTCATGCTTTTCAGACATAATTTGCATCATTAAAGCCGACATGCTTTTCAGAAAGAGATGAAGAAATAAAAGCAAATGATGAGAAATAATACGCCTCTAACACTTTTGCCCTGTTTCCTCTTCTTTTGTTCCGAATGACTCCAAAGTACCTAAACACTCAAAAGCAGATATAAAATACATATTTTACAAGAAAACTCAGCAAAGAAAGCATAAATAATAGATAAATATTAAGGTGTTTTAGACACCTATCAATAGATATGTCTCGGATTAGGATAGAATGTGTAGTTAAGCGTGAGACTTCACAGTGTTCATCGATTGAAGACGAATAAATACTAAGGGGAGCTTGTGGAACTTCATCAACAAAATGTATGTGGATACTTGAACTCATCTATCACTCAGAAGTGTATTCTTTTTTATCTCCTATTGAGACAAAATTCGTATAGATATATAGACTTTACATTATACACATTTGATATTTCGATATGAGTTTAACTTGCTTATATCTTTCTCAAAATATGTGTTGGAAAGCTTTTCGCTTTAACTACGTTCATCATTATTCTTGACGAAAGTCAAAAGATGATCATGTGAAAATCACCTGGTAACATCTTACATGATTTGTGTGAGACAGTCATTTGATGTAGGCTCGGAATGTTTTGTATTGATCATTGGATCACTTGAAAATTGCTTATAAGCTAATAGTTTGTGTAAGACAGCTATTGTCGTCTTCTAAGAATGTTTCAATGATTGAAATGGGAGTCAAGAGCTAAAACCCATGTCTGGATACATTACGGTTTGTGTACTTAGTGTACGAACTGTTTTGACGGAATTCAGGTCCGGAAGTTTGCATACTGATAGGTGTCTAAAACACCTTAATATTTATCTATTGTTTATGTTTTCTTTGCTAAGTTTTCTTGTAAATTATGTATCTTATGCTTTCTTTTGAGTGTTTAGGTACTTTGGAGTCATTTGGAACAAAAGAAGATGAAACAGCGCAAAAGTCTCATCTCATGTGCAACTGTTGTTGGAGGCGGATTACTTCTCATTATTTACTTTTATTTCTTCATCTCTGTCTGAAAAGCATGTCGGCTTTAGTGAGGCGAATTCTGTCTGAAAAGCACGACAGTGTTTGTACCCCATCCAAAATGGTGTACGTGCGGGTCACTCGTGGCTTATAATAGAAGTTTTAATCCGGTTTATCATAGAAATCGGTCGGTTTATCAAGGAAACCGGAGGGTTTATTTTGGAAACCCGCATGGCTTATTATGGGAGCCTGGATTTGGTTTATTGTGGAAACCAGGGTGTTATTATGACGATCCACCGAGATTATTATAGAAGCCCAAATCGGTTTATGAAAGAAACCACCTGGCTTATTGGTGAAGCCCAAAGGTCCATGGGTAAATAGATTTCATGGGATAATGGTTAAATATTATTTAAGATAAATCCTGATGAGAAAGGGATAATTATCTTAAGTAGTAATGGTTATCCATGATAATAGTTATCTAAGAAAAATAGGATTATGATAAACATTAGGGTTTATCATGAATCTAGACGGTATTTGGGATTTATACAGATGAGGGTAGTTATTAGGATAACTGACTAAACCCTAAAGCTACATCTGTTTTTGCCTATAAATAGAGGCAAAATCTCAACACAAAAGGTACGGAATACGACTCTCTTCACAATAACTACTTGCATACAACATCCGCTGATTTTAGCATCGGAGTGTTTTTGCAGGTACCCCCCCTTCTTTGATCAACCTTTGGTGATTCAGTACCTACGGCAGTGGATCGATCAACCTTTTCGCATCTCGAAGATCGTTGGAGCGCTCGATTTTGCACCAACATCTTTTGGCGCCGACTAAGGGGATCACGAAGAAAAGATCGTGCTCCCCATTTGATACAACCCGTTCTCAAACGATTTTCGAAACTAGGGTTTCACAACCTTTTCAAAAGTTACAGAAGGTTTCACAACTGTTACAGAAGGTTTCATAACCTTTTCAGAATTTCCGGAAAGTTGCAGGAAGTTCTAACGACATACCTGAAAGTTGCAGGAAGTTCCAACGACGTAGAAGAGAGTTGTCGGAGCTTCTGAACACTTTCAGAGAGTTACAGAAGGTTTCACAACCTTTTTAGAATTTCCAGAAAGTTGCAGGAAGTTCCAACGTCGTAGCAGGGAGTTGCAGGAGCTTCTGAACATTTTCAGAGAGTTTCTGAAGGATTCTGAACGTTTTTAGAAAGTTGTGGGAAGATCCAATAGTCGCAGAAAGTTCTGCCAAAGTTGTTAAATGAAAAGTTTGAAAGAAAAGTGAAACGAATGGAACCATCGGGTGCCGATCGATTTGAGATGGATATTGATGTACCAACGCGGCATCAATGGAGTCAACAGGCTAATGCTCGGACTTTGAGAAGCATTTTTGTCCAAAACTACGACGAAAGGGATGGTGGATCGACGTCGGTGTCGTCAACTGCGTCGGCTTCACGTTCACGGTTTGAGAGAACAACTCCAATGGTAAATTATGTGTTAAATAGATCGCCACCCCCAGACACTAGCAGAAACTTCCATCATCAAGGAGGGTTTCACGGACAGCACCAGAGCATCCATGAACGAAGACAGGAAGATATCGTTAACAAAGGAGTACGTTCCCGTGTTAACAATACATCGGATGAACCAGCTAATGTCCGATCAGCTTCTCAAGTTAATATCTCACCAATCGTGCAAGCTAATATCCCGCCAGCTGCTCGAGTTGATGACCCACGGGTTACACAAGTTAACATACCACAGGTAACACCAATCGATCTAACAGTACGAGAGCATTTGCAAGAGCTAGAAATATAGAATAAACGGCTTAGGATTGCGTTAGAGAAAAGAAAAGAGATCGAAGAAACAGCTATCCGTCATTCCGGAAGCGACAAATCATACCATCACCGAGAGCTTGACAATCCACACAGATGGAACGAAATTCTTGGCGATCGTCATCGGCGTAACCAAAGTAACGAAAGAAGAGAGGAGAACGTCAGGGACGATTACCAGAGCCACGGTAACCATGATGACGGCTATTATGATCGTTATACCACCAATGATAATCATTACTATTCAGCCGAGAGGGGTAGACATGAAGGTACAAGTCATATGAAGCATAGGTAGAGGGACCATCGCAGCAGTGATCGTCACTCAGAGAAGGCCAGTACAAAAGGATCATGACAACCGACATAAAACGGAAGATGTTTCAAAAAAACTATTTCCATATTTAAATGATAATATGAGGAGTCGCAAGCTTAAGAAGCAACCACCAATACAGCAGCGTCCCCTATCACAATGTTTCCGTCTCCATGGATACAGCACGAGTAGGGAGATCGACATTGGACGTACCGGTAGCATGCAAAAGGGTGTTGGGAAAGTCCCTCGCTGTTGCACGATGACTGAGAGTGTAAGGAACACATCCACCCCCACGAATCAAGGCTGTGTGACGTACAGGACCAATGTTCTTTGAATCATTCTTGGAATCGTTGATTTCTTTTGGTGAAGCCATTTTGTGCATGAAGGAACCAAAAGAAGAGACATGAATATATATACAAGTATCTAATAAAGAGATATTTGTATGTATACTAAATCCAGGGAGGTTAATAGAGGAAGAAGCAACTAACTAGAGGTTGGCTATGGATTCTGAACAAAGTTGTCCAGTTCGTTGAAAGAGGGAAAGCCCCGGAAAAAAGCAAGGAGTCGTAAGAGTGATTGTTAGCAGGCGACATGCCCGATTTGAATATTCCACGAGCAACAACGGGATCACTCACGGCAAAGTCCTTGCTTTAGCTGTTATATTACGATAATTTTTCATCAATATATTTATATTGGAATAGCGGTGACATGCAAGCAATAAAGCCTAAGAATTTGGGTATGACACACACCGTAGCTGGAGTACGCGTAGAAGTTGGAAAACGCTAACTGTGTAACTAGTTTGATCACTTGCGAGGAGGTGGCATGAACTGGGTCATGGGGGATGTGTTTTGTGACACGTGGGCTCATGACTCAAGTGGTGGAGTAAGAAAGGTCCCACCAAGGGACTGTTGGAAGAGCTATACAAACCAGATAAACACGTTGGGCTTGAAGGCTAACAATGACGTACACAACATTGACTAGGAGTTTGAAAGGGTAAACATGAGCGGAGACCAAAGGGAGTCGATTTCTTAGTTTTACAAGGATTCAAATCCACATCTTTACGTGGAATCAAACTCTCACTGGCCATGGAGTTTGGTGCTGGAATGATACAGTGCAGAACGTACCTTAGCGGGTGTACCTAGTACGTGGAAGTTGGAAAGCACTGGCAGCAAGACGAGCTCTCTTCCATATTTATATTGGAAAAGAATAGTGGCACGCAAGTAACCAGTTCGAAGAGTTTGATAGGAATGGAATTTCAATAAGAATCAAATTCGTAAGTTCAAACAGGGATTGGATTTCTGCCAGCTATGGAAACACGACATAGGTATACCGAGCTATAAAACTCGTAGTTAAGCAAAAAGGAGTTTTAAGAAGAGTCAAATTCGCAGTTCTATGAGTAACTGGACTACTATCATTCGTGGATAGCAACATGATCGGATTCAAAGTTCTTTTGATTTATTGCTCGAGGTTCGTCAGCAACATAATCAATTGAAGGTAAGCAAAGAAAGCAAAGTTGTCATGTACGGCAAAAGGTTTCGGAACCGAAGGATATGCCACACCAAGACAACATTTGGAGGGCGATTCCGAAAAGAAAAATCACGATGAACCCAGAAATAAGAAGACAACGGAAAAGATATGTGATCATAAGCCCAAAGCCGTCTAGCAAGTGAGGAACGGATATAATAGATCTAGTTCCCGCTTCACATGGGGGCGTCTTTTCTACTTGGGAATATCTCTACAGATATTGGGGGCGGCTAAAGTGTCGCTAAGCATGCAATCAAAGGCAGCTTGTTTTGAGAAGTCGAAAAATAGAAGATATCTTTTTCAGTATCAATTCAAGCAATGGGGGTGGCTAGGGTTGGATGAACAAACGCCTTGGGAGGTAAATTCTCACTAGTTTGTTACATTATAAATAGGATTTATAATCACAAATGAGAAGACTTTTTGCATGTATTTATTAAAGAAATACGTGCAATGTTTTTCTATAAAAGAGAAAGACAAAGGGGAAGTATTTTGGTTATCAAGGAAGTTGTTGCGATGTCTTTCTAATAAAGAGAAAGGTGAAAACAAAATGTTTCAACATAATTAAGCTGAAGCTAAAATGGAGCGAAAGGAGTTAAAGAAACTCATATGGCTTATTGAGGAAGCCCAACCGGACTTATTGAGGAAGCTCGGTGGTTTATTAAAGAAACCAACTCTGGCTTATTGAGGAAGCACAACCGAGCTTATTAAGGAAGCTCGGTGGTTTATTAAAGAAACCAACTCTGGATTATTGAGGAAGCCTAACCGGACTTATTAAGGAAGCCCGGTGGTTTATTAAAGAAACTAAGTCTGGCTTATTGAGGAAGCACAACCGAACTTATTAAGGAAGCTCGGTGGTTTATTAAAGAAACAAACTCTAGATTATTGAGGAAGCCCAACCAGACTTATTGAGGAAGCCCGGTTGTTTATTAAAGAAACCAAGTCTAGCTTATTAATAAAGCCCAACCGGCCTTATTAAGGAAGCCCGATGGTTTATTAAAGAAACCAACACATGGCTTATTATGGAAGCCCAATTTAGTTGAGTGTAGAAACCAGTGGATTTATTGTGGAAACCCACATAGTTGATTATAAAAGCCTAGATCGGTTTATTGTAGAAACCAATGACTTATTATGAAAGAAAATGTATGAATGTCCTGTACACCAGAGATTGTCGTACATTCATTATTCGCATACGAAAGAGTGTTGAGTCGTAAAATTAAAGGCCTCAGCATGGAAGGAGCATCCTGCATTCAAGTGAGAGTCAAATTCCTATCGATCATGGCGGTAGTGATTATTTGACAGGGAGCGAAGCATATCTTCGATGTCACACCATCACGTAGGTCGTTTGCTAGCTAAAGAAAATTTGCAAAAATATCTCTGAAGAGCGCGAACAACTTCTTGTCACTCTTCTTCCGGGTCGTAGAGTTCATTGTCAGCACCATCAACAACTTTTTCAGCGTCGGGAGGAGTAGCAGCATAACCTCCAAATCCCTTAACCTTGAAGTTTGCTCGATCACGTTGCCTACGCATCAGTTCCAGGGCATTGTCAGCTTCACATCTTTTGGAATGGAGAGTATCGATCTGGCATTTCAATATTTCGTTCTCGCGTTCGAGATGGTAAGAGGCAGCTGCATGAACTTTTTACTGTTTGACCAAGGCATCGTAGTGGAGTTCACCAACCTTTCGGACAAGCGAGAGACCCTGCAGGGAGATCGGTTAGTTATTAAAGAAGAGGTCGGAATTTGATGAAACGGCAGGATATATTGATTTTGTAGTAAGATGTTTACTGCGAAGTGGAGTTGGGCCGCACGGTCAAGGGCTTGGTCTATGTCAGTCATGCGATCATAGCAGTGTCGATTTCGCGGAAGCATACCGAAGATCATAATATCGTGAACAACAGAACGATTCTGAATGGCGGAATCGCTAATAGTCACAGCGGAGCCTGAGGACCCGTACAAGCCTGGACTGAAAATGTCGTCTTCGAATGGCAGACGAGCTTTAGCTGGAGTTTTTGAAGGAGGAGTAGAGGGGTTATACTCCAGCGAAGAACAAGGATCGACAGCCCGATTGATACTCCAAACCTCATCATCGCTTATGGTCACAAAGGGAGATTTTTTGTTTCCCACATCTCTAATTCCAACACCAACGTTAGGAGTAGAAGCCATATTTTCCTTGGTAGCTCCAAGGAAGTTGAGAGGCTAGTCCCTAACAGCTGACGGACGTTTGGAGATGCATCGTTTGTGACCACCTTTTAGAGTTTTAACCTTCTTAAGAGAAGGACCGACGATTGTTGAATCCTCCTTACGATTGGTAGATCGTTTCGGGGAAGACATGTTGCAGAAAATCAGAGAGCTGGACGTTGAATTTTTGGAGATTTCTGGCATCACAATGGAGATAAAAGAAACAGGTGGTTAGCTGCAGTGTCGATGCACCATGCCAGTGGAACAAAGCAATAAGGAAAATAATGGGAAGTATCAGGAGAAAGGCAAAGCCGAACTTACCCAAGGGAGCGAGCAGAGAAGAAAAGATAACTACAATTGTTGTTCCATGATGATATATGTCCAACTTATACTGGAAGATAAGGGAAGAAGAATGAATTTCGGAAGAAACTCTTAACTTGTACGGAGATTGGATTCCTGCTAGATATTGGCACGCGGTGTAGAGATATTGAAACCAATTTTTTTGATATACAGGCTGCGGATTAGAAAGGAACAAGCGTTTTTAGAGTTTAAAGGACGTTTAAACTCTCTAGTTCTATGTGGAGCGATATTTTTCACGTCAGCGGTGGCCGTCGACGGGAGATTATCATTAGATCTTCGGTCAGTAGAGGAGCTGAGATATAAGGCGTGCACTGTAAAGATAAGGCAATGGTTTTAATTGAAAGGCTAACAATTATTGGAGAAGTGCTGAGAAAGAAGCTTGAAGAGGAAGTGTTCTCTTTGAGGCGGAAAACGTGTGGTATTAGGACGTGAGAACTAGGAATTCAAAGATCCAAAGGGATAGGTGGAGGCCCCCAACAATTTTGGGTTTAAAGTTGATCAGGGGCGTAACTGGCTAAACATATGGCCTTAAAAGTTCTTAACCTCTCGAACAGGTCGAGGCTTAAGAAGGGGGCGATGTTTGTACCCCATCCAAAATGGTGTACGTGCGGGTCACTCGTGGCTTATAATAGAAGATTTAATCAGGTTTATCATAGAAATCGGTCGGTTTATCAAGGAAACCAGAGGTTTTATTTTGGAAACCCGCATGGCTTATTATGGGATCCTGGATTTGGTTTATTGTGGAAACCAGGGTGTTATTGTGACGATCCACCGAGATTATTATAGAAGCCCAATTCGGTTTATGAAAGAAACCACCTGTCTTATTGGTGAAGCCCAAAGGTCCATGGGTAAATAGATTTCATGGGATAATGGTTAAATATTATTTAAGATAAATCCTGATGAGAAAGGGATAATTATCTTAAGTAGTAATGATTATCCATGATAATAGTTATCTAAGAAAAATAGGATTATGATAAACATTAGGGTTTATCATGAATCTAGACGGTATTTGGGATTTATACAGATGAGGGTAGTTATTAGGATAACTGACTAAACCCTAAAGCTACATCTATTTTTAACTATAAATAGAGGCAAAATCTCAACACAAAAGGTACGGAATACGACTCTCTTCACAATAACTACTTGCATACAACATCCGCTGATTTTAGCATCAGAGTGTTTTTGCAGGTACCCCCCCCTTCTTTGATCAACTTTTGGTGATTCAATACCTACGGCAGTGGATCGATCAACCTTTTCGAATCTCGAAGATCGTTGGAGCGCTCGATTTTGCACCAACAGACAGCTTTACTGATGAAGAGAAATTGAAGAGAAGAAGTGGATCTGAAAAGTAAGAGATGACTGCTGTTGGTGGAAGAAACGTCCATTTGGAGCGAAAAGCGCAAAAAGGTCAATTCACTGGCGATATTTGGAGCAGACTAGGTCATGCAAAAAGGAGTTATGCAGGAAATTACATTGTCAGTCTCCCGTAACTAACAGTCGAGCTGAACATAGAATTAGGTTGTCGGTTATTCAGAACCGGCAAGCCATATATGAACTGTGGCAGCCCTTATCAAAGTGGCAGGTGCCAATATCAATCCTAATTTGTTAACCACACATCTGGTCAAGAAGAATCCATTTTATTTCTTCTCCATTCTCTGTTACTTTCTTTGCTGTTCTTCATGGGAGTGAGGAGATTGAGAGATTTAGTCACTGATATGAAATTAAGAAGGAATCACAGATGAAATTTGAGTTTGGAAGTAGTTGGGTGGTGAAACTAGGGTTTTGCTGATGAAGAAACTATGTATGAGAAAATGGGTCAGATTGAAGTTTAAAATCAGGAATTTAGGGTTTGGAGATGTTTGAAGTTGGCAGCTGTAGATGAACTATATGAAAACAGTAGAAGATTGGGTTTTGTTTGCATCGAGAATAAGAGGAGCAGCTGTTGTTGATGGGTGAGATCGAGAAATGTCTGAGATTGAGCTAAAACTGCAGATGGAGGCGGCTGTTGCTGAGGGAAATTAGATCGAGCAATTTAGTGAAGTAGGAGGAGAAATTCAAGAATTCATATGGGTTCAGGCAGAGAAATCACTGAGAATTAGAAGATGGGTTTGTTAATTATTGATAGGTGTTGTAAACACCTTAATTATTATCTATTGTTTATGCTTTCTTTGCGAGTTTTCATGTAAATTATGTGTCTTATGTTTGCTTTTGAGTTTTATAGGTGTTTTGGAGTCATTGCAGCAAAAGGAAGTGTAACTCATTTAAATCCTGGATTTCATCTCATCATCTTGGGGAGAGCGAAAATACGAAGCCGGTGGCGAAGGAATGAGACCGTTCCGACGTCGCATGATAAAGTTATGAGAAAAATTATTGATTAAGGTTGACAGTTCCCTAGGACTGACAGTACATGTAAAGGGGTGCCATTTCAGTTGGCCCTTATCCAGTAGTACATGGGTGGCTATATCACTCTTATTTCCTATAACTTAAACCTAATATTCAGATAAATCATTTTCTCTTATTTTTATCCTTCTTATACTGTCTGAAACAGAGAGGTTGGCGGCCGTTGGGTGTCTGAGAGTGAGTTATTCAGAGAGAAATGAAATCGAGAAGATGATGAAATTGAGATAGTGACTGAAGTCTGGATCGAGAGAAGAGAGAAGAACTCGAAGCTTGATGATGCCATTAAGGTCTGCTTCTGCTTAATAGGGAAACTTAAATTTGATGAGGGTTTGATGAGATCGTTAATCAAACAAGATCTCTCTGTGCTGAAGATGAATATTTGAAGTAATTGGAGCTAAAATTGAAAGGGGATCTTTGTTGAGAGAGAAGGAATCGAAGTTTGGGTTTGTAAAAGATGTTGGTGTTGTGTAAACAGGGGAAAATAAGATGGAGGAAAAGGGGATGAACTGAGAGGTTTTGGTTGTGCGTGGCAATATTCAAGAGATTACAGTGATAGTGATGTTGTGTTGCAGAGAGGGATGTTGGAAATCTAAGGCGAAATGGTTGCTATAACTACGAACAAAATTGATCGAGGCATGAACAAACTCATTGTCCTTAAGAATAGATTTCGCCCCTTCAGTACAAACAGTTTAATGATGACTATTCCCCAGGATTCAACGATCACAATCCGGTAAGAGTGCACTCTCAATACAGGATACTTATGAACAAAATGATATTGATAATACAGCAAGAAAGATCACTGAGAAGAACTGCACAGAGATTTGGTTGTCTTTCAAAGTGACAAATTTCAATGTATATATAGATTTTGAACAGATGTGTCTCTTAGGCTGAAACCCAAGTATGCATCTGTAACCAATACAACTCTTCACCAAGGGAAGCATACGTCCCTTACTATTATCTCTATAGTCTTTTCATTCAAACATATGTTGGGATCATAACTACCAGAAGGTAGTTATCTATAACTAAATGCAATGTATTTTGAAATAACATCACAACTACACCAACAATCTCCCAAATTTTTCAAAATATTGTAAACTCTTGCCAGTAAACAGATTATAAATAAGTGCATTTGAATTGGGGCCTTATGGGCTATGAACCAATCTTAGTTTGATAAATCATATTTTACTAGAAGAATATGGTGAAACAAAGGTTTCTATGAACCACTATTCTGTAATGCAAATTAGAGGATTTAACAACCACACTTTGTTTATAAATCATTATTTTTCTGCGGTTTGGCACTTTTCGGTCATGCGCCCTCCTGGTTTCATGAGTTTATGTAAAAACATGCCTTAGTTTCTATTGGAATCAACCTTATTCCAAACTCACATAGGTGAACTTCCATAAAATGTGTACTTCAGTTATACACACCAACAAATGGTATGGAATTCATTAAGAATATATGAAATAACTCACCCTTACTTACTGCATATTTGTACTATCACGCCACAACAGTCTTCTCACACAGTTTGATTGTGTCAAAGAGCGACTAGTAACCTGTTTTGCCTCTATGAACCTAATTGTAGGAGTTTCCCGACATATAGGTGAGGTTACCGTCACTATCGATCTAATAATTCTAAGCCACACAGTCAAAGAATCATGCTTTCTCTAGTATATTACTCTAAACATTTCGCGCAGTCACGAAGACTATTTACTAGAGAAGTACATTTGTAATTTGAAGGTGAAACACTTAGTTTCTGTAAAAATATACATTCAATGTGATTAGCACTTAGCAATCTGTAGTAAATCACTTATTTTTTCCACAAATACGTTCAATATGGTAAGCACGTAGCAATTGTTACCATAACTCAGTTTTCCTCAAACTTTACACTTAGTAAATTAAGGACTTATACAATCATGTCGTGTCGACTTGATTAAAATGAATTGTCATTTGGATTATAGGTAACTATCATCTGGTTTCTCAAAACATTTTTGATAGTATGAACCGTACAAACCCCCACATTTCAAAACATGCCTAATTGAAATTTTCAATTTCTTAGCACAACCAAGGGGAATGACAAAACAGTTAGTCACAAATCCCACGATACTTCCCGGATTAGTTTAAATACTTGAAATTTAGAATTTCCAAGTTTTGTATGTTCAGTGCACACTCACGTCATGTGACACTTTGAATTAGTTTTGGATTCCACGCTACCCATCAAGTTTCCTTGATAATTCCAAAAGATAATTCAGTCCAATCTTATTGAGATATTCACATATCTAATCCGATACTTAAGGGACAAGCCCCATTCCTTGGCACTCCGTTTACTTGCGAAACGATGGCAGCAACAACTTCTTCTTATATTGAATTAAGAAGAATTATTATCACTCTTTTTGGGTTTCTTACAATTGTCAGCATAATGCCCAGCTATTCCGCAATTGTAATATTTTCGATTTTTCTTAAAATTGTCACCACGAGTCTTCAGATTTTTACCTGTTCTCGATTTCTCGTTTTTGTTTTTGTCCTCCGACATAGAAGATCCGGCGACCAAGTTTTCTCTGGAACTGAAATCCTTAGCCATTTCATACTTGTCTCGAAGCCTATTTTTCTCTTCTATTCGGATATGAACAATATCATCCTAAAGTTTCATCGTCTTCCTTTTGTGTTTCATGGAATTCTTATAATCTCTCCATGAGTCAAGAAGTTTCTCAATTAAACAACCAACCACAAAAGGTTCGGGTAGTGCAATACCCTTATTTTGCAGATCACTAACCAATACATGAAACTCATGTATTTGCAATGTGAAATCCTTTTCGTCTGACATCTGAAAATTAATAAAATTGCATATTGCATATTTCTGAGTTCCAGCATCCTCAGCGATGTATTTCTAGTTCAGACTTTCCCATATTTCATGCTATTTTGATAGGAACAATACACATCAAATAGGTCATTAGACAAAGTACTGAGGATAGTATGACGACATACCTTGTTTGCTTTAGTCCAAGCATCAAGAGTTTCTTCATAATTTTTAGATCCTTCAATTGGTTTTTATTGCGTAAAGTACTGCGCCAAATTCCTCACATCCAACGAATTGAAGATATTTTCTTTTCATCGCTTAAAAATGACCCATTAAAAGGTTAAATCTTCGAAACATCGGGAAGAGAATGAGAATTGAATTTAATAGCAGCCATATAATCTATTCTTAAGATTGTTGAAAATCTAAGACGAAATGGTTGTTATAACTGCGAACAAAATTGATCGAGGCGTGAACAAGCTCACTGTCCTTAAGAATATATTTCTCCCCTTCGGTTCAAACGGTTTAATGGAGACTATTCCCCAGGATTCAATGATCACAATCCGGTAAGAGTGCACTCTCAATACATGATACTTATGCACAAAATGATATTGATAATACAGCAAGAAAAATCACTGAGAAGAACTGCACATAGATTTGGTTATCTTTCAAAGTGACAAATTTCAATGTATATATAGATTTTGAACAGGTGTGTCTCTTAGGATGAAACCCAAGTATGCATCTGTAACCAATACAACTCTATACCAATGGAAGCATACGTCCCTTACCATTCTCTCTACAGTCTTTTCATTCAAACATCTGTTGGGATCATAACAACCAGAAAGTAGTTATCTATAACTAAATGCAATGTATATTGAAATAACATCACAACTACACCAACAAGGGCATGGTGACATTGAACTGCAGTCTGTAGGTATAGTTCAAACTAGTTCAGATGGTGACGGAGTAGCATTGTAGGTGGTGGAATGCTTAAGCTTGTTGTGAATGGTTTAAGATGGTATATGGAGTTGGAACTGAGCAAGAATTGGTAGAGCTGCAGTTCAGGTGATCTTACTCGAGAGAAGCAGGTGGTATGAGGATGGAATTGAGTATGAGAATGACTGAGTAGTGAGTATAAATTGGTAGTGATTGAATCTGTGGTATTGAGAATTACAGGTGCAGGCAGAGTAGTGTGTGTTGCAGTTGTAGCTGATGTTGCCATAGACTGTGACTGTGTTGATGATGCTAGATGGTTTGATGCATATGGTGGAACTGGTGCCATGGAGTTAATGGGCTATGGTGGATAGAATGGGTGTGAGATGATTTAAAGAAGAAGTTGCAGTTGATGGTGGTGGAACTGAGGTTATAATGCATGGCTGTGAAGAGTGAAGCACCGCAATTGCACATTATTGGTTGTGGCCTGTGCAACAGTGGATTGTCCTGGCAAGATGGCTTGCAAAATGGATTAGGCCATAACTAGTTAACCAGTCAGCTTAGCCGACTCTGATTCACAGCTCTGACTCGGTTTGACCGAGTTGACCCGATCGACTGACTCATTTGACCGGTGACCGGGTGGAATTTTCCGGTCACCTGAGGTTTTTCCGGTGTTGGATCTCGGCCGACTTCTGGCTGTAAACCCAGTTTTTCGGTGACAATTTTTGGGACATATTCTCACTTGGGTACTCCTCATATAAGGGCTTGGTGGACATCTTGTTATTGGACTTTGAAGACTAGAACTAATTTTAGAAGTTGGAGAAAAGTTTTCTACAACTTGGATATCACGTATTTTCTACTTGGATCTTTTGGAGATAGCCGCAACTAGGGTTTTCTTTCGTATTTAATTTTTCATTTTCTTTATTTGATTATTGATTATGATAAACTCCATAGCTATGAGTATCTAAATCTTATATTATTGGGTAAGGATGTAGTCCTATTTCTAAAACTTGTGCTTGATTAATGCATTAGTTTTCTCTCTTGATTATCGTTCAAATCTCTACTATTTTTAATAATCACATGATTGATGTATTGTGATAGGACTTAGATGTTTGGTTAGTTAAGTGGCCAATTAATTGAACTTGCATCCTTGTCCATAACTATTTTAGGGTTTTCATCGAGCGATAACCCCAAATGATACACTCTTGTAATCATATGTAGAGTTTGACCCTTGTCCGAATTGTCATGCGCAATGTATGACAATTGCATTGATTAACCTATTTCCCAAACTTAATGCTCCTAGGAATTGAACTTAGTTAGCGCTAGGCGTTAGGTTATTATTTAGGTAGAATTCACATACGCAGCTCTAATGTGTGTGTTGGTCAACTTAGGAAATTATTGGATTATCTTGCTCTCTTGATATTCTAGGCTTTTGATAATAAAAGAGATTAAATCATAATTTTAATCATGTATGCAAGCACACGTTTAAAATTGAAGATGAATTCCTTGACCAATATCTTTCTCTCATTGATTACTTCCAATTATTTACTTTGCTTTTAATTTACTTTTATTTCTTTCAAAAACAAAAATCAGAAATCAGAAATCCCCCCTTTTGGTTACTAAGAAACTAGAAGTTTATAACAAAAATTGCCTCTCCGTGGAAACGAACTCTTCCTTACCTTGTACTTCATTTATATTTTGTTGAGTAAGAAAGTGAATTATTTTTGACGCATACGACTGCGATCAAATTTTGGCGCCGCTGCCGGGGAGGCATACGGCTTGTTATATAGTTTTTAGTTTCTTTTTATTATTTTTGCTTTTATCTTTGCTTCTTATATCTTGTTTCGTTTCTCTGACTTAGTTTGTGAGAATAGTTTTTCAGAGACTAATCACTGGCTCTTAAGAATTGGAATTATCAAAGGTGCGGGATAACTACTTGTGAAGGAACAATACACCAAGCAAGAGTTGACGAGGCGGAAGAACTAGAGTTGGAAGTAGAGGAAGAAGTTGTAGAACAAGAGGTTCAGGTTAAACAAGAACCACCTTTTGAAGAAGAATAAGAATAAGCAATGGGTGCTGCAAATCGTACACTCAAGGACTTGGCTTCTCACAAGCTGGATACACAACATGGGTGTATTTAAACAAACTCTACTTTTGAGATCAAGCCGGGGTTGCTTAGAGAATTACCAAAGTTACATGGAATGGTGAATGAATACCCAAACAAGCATCTTATGGACTTCCACACCATTTTCACGGCTATGCTTCCAGTAGATATAGAAGCGGATGGTGCAATGTTGAAAGTTTTTCGATTCTCTTTGGCGGATAGTGCTAAGGATTGGTTGTATTATTTGCCTCCCAGAAGTGTCACAACTTGGAATGGGTTGAAGAAACTCTTTTTAGAGAGATATTTTCCTGCATCAAAGGCTACTCAAATTCGCAAGGAAATGTGTGGGATGAAGCAAAATGTGGGAGAATTTTTATATGAATGTTGGGACGATACAAGAGATTGGTGGCAAGCTACCCTCACCACCAATTCAGTGACGTTATGATCGTCTAATACTTCTATGAAGGACTCCAATCAAGTGATAGGAATCTTCTTGACGCTGCAGGTGGTGGTGCACTAGTGAGCAAGATGGTGGCACAAGCTAGAGAGTTGATTGAAAATATAGAAGCAAACTCCCAATAATTCTTGAGTCGTGGTTCGGTTGTGCTTCTAAAATGAGTGAATGAAGTGAGCGAGGTCGAGGAACTTCGTCACCAAATGGGTAACATGACAACAATGAGGTAACAAGTTACAGCCGCGGTTATACCAAGTTCTCCTCGAGTTTATGAAGATGAGCAAGCTAATGCGGTCTTTCCAAATCAGCAACGACGATATGATCCCTACTCCAACACTTACAATCCTGGATGGAGAGATCATCCCAACTTTAGCTATACCAACAAGCAAGGTGTGGTTTCACAACATACTTTTAACCGTCTGAGTGGATTCCAACCAAAACAACAACAATTACAGCAACCGCAACAACAACAAAGTCAAGATTCCGGTCTTGATGAAAAGCTTCAAGCGATGATGCAAGGCATTTCTACTATGTTTCAATAAAGTCAAAAAGAGACGAATAGTGCAATCAAGGACTTTCAAACACAAATGGGTTCCATGGCTACTGAGTTGAACCAAGTGAAGGCACAAATTGGTGGGAAACTCCCTTCTCAACCTATTAACCCGAAGGGGGATGTCAATGCTATTACGTTGAGAAGTGGTACACAACTTGTGCAACCCGAAGTTACTGATTCGGGCAAGGTGGAAACACCAAAGGAACCTATTTTGGAGGAGAAGAATGAGGATTCTCCCCAAACTTCTGAGGTACCTATTTCTAACTCTAAAACTCTGGTTTCTACTTCTGTTCCTCCTTTACCTTTCCCTTGCTGATTTGCAAATTCCATGAAGGAGGCACTAGAAAAGGAGATTTTAGACGTTCTCAAGAAGATCCATGTGAACATACCACTCATTGATGCTATCAAGCAAGTTCCCAAGTATGCAAAGGTGTTGAAGGACTTGTGTACCAACAAGCAAAGGCTCAAAGGTAATGAAGTGCTAAGTTTAGGGGAGAATGCTACGACAATCTTACAACACAAACTCCCACTGAAATGCAAGGATCCAGGTAGCTTTGACATTCCCGTTAAGATTGGTAACACTATATTTAACAAAGCTATGTTGGATTTAGGTGCATCTGTAAATGTTATGCCTGCATCAATGTACAATTCACTTGATCTTGGTCCTCTTAAAAAGGCTGGAATTGTGTTGCAATTAGACGATTGCTCTAATGTCTACCCAATGGGTATTGTTGAGGATGTTCTTGTGAAGGTTAATCAACTAGTATTTCCAGCATATTTTTATGTCTTAGAGATGGATGAAGGTTCACCGAACTCGTCTCTTCCATTGCTACTTGGGCGTCCCTTCATGAAAACGACGAAAACCATTATTGATGTTGACAAAAGAACGCTAACTATGAAATTTGAAGGAGAAATAATACGTTTCAACATTTTCGAGACGATGTGATATCCTAGTGATGTCCACTATTGTTTCTCCGTTGATGTGATGGACACATTGGTGCAACAAATATTTGAGTTGAATGGCGCTGATACTTTGGAAACCGTGCTCACTACACATATTAATGATGGTTTGGACTACGATGGTGAGATTAAGGAAACCATTGGTTCTCTTAACTCATTACCGGAAAAATCTGCACTTAAGAATATTTCATATGTTTCTTTACCCTGCAATGATGAAAAACTTGTGTCATCTATTGTTAAATATCCAAAGTTAGAATTAAAACCTCTTCCAAGTCACTTAAAGTACTTGTACTTGGGTGACAATGATGAGTTACGTGTGATTTTTTCTAACGAGCTTAGTGAATTACAGAAGCAAAAACTTCTAAGGGTGCTAAGGAAGTACAAGACGGCCATAGGATGGACAATCGCTGATATCAAGGGTATAAGCCCTGTCGTTTGTATGCACAAGATCCGTTTGGAAGATGATGCAAAGCCTACAAGGGAAGCTCAACGTCGTTTGAACCCTCCCATGATGGAAGTTGTGAAAAAGGAGATACTCAAGATTTTGGATGTGGGTGTTATCTACCCCATATCCGATAGCAAGTGGGTAAGCCCGGTACAAGTAGTACCTAAGAAATCAGGTGTGACAGTGGTGGAAAATGATAAGAACGAACTTGTCCCAACTCGTGTGCAAACCAGTTAGAGGGTTTGTATTGATTATAGGAAATTGAATGCCACTACTAGAAAAGATCACTTTCCTTTACCATTTATTGATCAAATGCTTGAACCTTTAGCTGGACACTCTTACTATTGTTTCCTTGATGGCTATTCATGTTACAATCAGATTGTGATAGCACATGAGGATCAAGAGAAAACCACCTTCACTTGTCCTTTCGGTACTTTTTCTTATAGAACGATGCCTTTTGGCTTATGCAATGCTCCAACTACCTTTCAAATATGTATGGTAAGTATCTTTTCAGAATATGTTGAAAACATAATCGAAGTGTTCATGGACGACTTCAGTGTCTTTGGTAATTCATTTGACCTTTGATTGAACAATTTTTCACTAATCCTTGAACGATGTGTTGAAACAAACCTTGTGCTGAATTGGGAGAAGTGTCATTTCATGGTAACTCATGGCATAGTTTTAGGCCATATAATATTTTCTAAAGGCTTGTAAGTTGATAAATCTAAGATAGACCTTATTCGTGCTTTAACCCCTCCCACTGCGGTGAGGGAGATACGTTCTTTTCTTGGTCATGCAAGTTTTTATCGAAGATTCATCAAGGAATTTTCCAAGATAGCATCACCACTTTGCAACCTATTGCAAAAAGATGTGGTTTTTAACTTTGATAAAAAGTGTGTGGCAATATTCAATCGTTTGAAAGAACTTTTGATTTCAGCCCCTTTTGAGCTTATGTGTGATGCAAATGACTATACGGCTTGGGCAGCGTGTGGGGAAGATACCTCATGCTATTTATTATGCTTCTAGAACGTTAAATGAGGCCCAACAAAATTACACAACTACTGAAAAAGAGTTGTTATCTATTGTTTTTTCTTTGGAAAAGTTTCGCTCTTATCTAATTGGTACAAAAGTTATTGTTTTTTCTAATCATGAAGCGCTTAGGTACTTGCTAATGAAGAAAGAAGCGAAACCAAGGCTCATACGATGGATTTTACTCTTGCAGAATTTGATATAGAGATCAAAGAAAAGAAAGGAATTGAGAACACTGTTCTGGATCACTTGAGACGTCTTGCTGTGGACAAGGAAACTATCCCATCGCATGAAAGATTCCCGAATGAGCAACTATTCTCAATTGCCTTTGGTGAACCATGGTACACTGATATTGTTAATTACTTAGTTTCTAAGCAAATCCCAAAGAACTTGTCTCGTGATGAGAGGGACAAACTTAAGAAGTTAGGAAACCAATACATATGGGATGATCCATACTTATGGAAACATTGTAGTGACCAAGTAATACGAAGGTGTGTTCCCGAATCTGAATTTAACTCTATCTTGTATTTTTGCCACTCATATGCTTACGGAGGACACTTTGGGAGCAAGAGAACGCTCTCAAAGTACTAGAATGTGGTTTCTATTGGCCAACTTTGTTTAAGGATGCACATGCATTTTGCACCACATGTGATAGGTGCCAAAGAACAGGAAATCTAGGTGCTCGAAATCAAATGCCACAAACTATTATTCAATTTGTTGAGGTCTTGATGTATGGGGAATTGATTTTATGGGCCCTTTTGTCAATTCTAGTGGAAATTATTATATCTTTCTTGCTGTTGGTTATGTCTCGAAATGGGTGGAAGCTAAGGCCACCCCAACTAATGATTCTAAAGTTGTTTCAGATTTTGTGCAAGAAAATATATTTGCAAGGTTTGGAATTCCAAAGGCTATAATTAGTGATGGAGGTTCACACTTTAAAAAAAGGTTCTTGCAAACCTTATTAAAGAAGTACAATGTGTCGCATAGGATTGCAACACCTTACCATCCACAAACAAATGGACAAGCCGAGGTTTCCAACCGAGAGGTGAAATCCATTCTCGAGAAGACGGTGAATCCAACAAGGAAGGATTGGAGTTCGTGACTCAATGATGCTTTATGGGCGTATGTAAACGCATACAAGACACCTATTGGGATGTCTCCCTTTAGGCTTGTGCATGGTAAACCTTGTCACTTACCCGTTGAAATTGAGCATAAGGCGTTTTGGGCTATTAAGCAATGCAATATGGAGTTGGATGGTGCTAGAAGGTAAAGGAAGTTGCAACTCCAAGAGTTAAAAGAGATTCACAATGATGCATTTGAAAGCTCAAGGATTTACAAGGAAAATACGAAAGCATTTCATGATAGAATGATCACAAAGAAACAATTTTGCATTGGGCATAAAGTGCTTTTGTTTAATTCTCGTTTGCAATTGTTTCTGGGTAAATTAAGGTCACGTTGGATTTGACCTTTTATTGTGACTAATGTGTTTTCTCATGGTGAAGTTGAAATTCGTAGTTTAGCTACAGGAAATGAGCTTAAAGTAAATGTACATCGGTTAAAACCATATTATGAGAACTTCTCTTCGGATGTCTTGGAAGGAGTTAATCTTGTGGAAGTACTCCCTCTGGAGGAGGCTTAGCATGCAAGGAGATAGTCGGGCTGCCGACTTTAAACCAAGCGCTAAATGGGAGGCAACCCATATGATGAGTATTTCTTGTCTTGTTTTTATTTATTTTTACTTGTCTTGCATTTACTTTTTCTGATTACTTGTCACATTATCATTATAAGATTTCCCACCTTGACTTTCTTTGGACGATTCAATTTTCATTGAGGACAATGTAAACTTTAAGTGTGGGGGAGTGGTTAAGCATTTGCATTATAAATTTGTCATAATTTTTTTAACTGTTTGTAAATTAGTGCATAAAAAAACTCCAACTTGTAGTTAGTTTAGAGTTACATAGTATACATGTCGCTAAGATTACATCGAGATTCTCATACGAGTGAATGAACTTAGAGATGACAGAGAACATGATCGGGTTTCTTACTTGTATGAGAGTTAAAGTTGGATTTAACCATGCCAATGGAAAATGAGGTGCAGACTGAATTCAGTATTAGATTTCTGGTCCCCTATAATGGATACTACCCATGTTACATAATGTGAGGCACCGCCCTTCAATTCTTTGTACCTATCTAAATTTGTTCTTTTAGAGTGTGTGTCACTGTACGTTAATTCCAGGTAGAATGGTGAGCTACCCAACCTCCCACCAATAGACGCACTACTGTGATATCTTGAGTGTTATTTTGTCAATCATGATGGTGACATCGAATTGCTAACTTACATACCACTTGTAATCTTGTTCATAGTTAGTACCATCCACTTTATCTATATCTACACCGACATGTCCATAGAAACACCATCATCATCAATAAGAGGAGCATCACAAATTCGAAGGAAAGTTGAAGATTTTCAAGGTTTACAAGCAACGGTACAGAAATGAGCAGATTTCAGATTCAAGTAAAGCAACAAGACAAGGAGCAGAATTTTTACAAGTTGAAGACTTATGTACAAGAGCGAAGATTATCAAGATGAGAATTCAAGAAGTTTATGATTTCGAGACATACAAGTTGTGAAGAATCAAGCGGTAAAGTACTTACACCATGGCCTTTGTACTTGCATTTTTATTTTATCTTTATTTGTATAATATTCTTTTGTCTCGGAAAAAAAATATCATTGCATCATATTTTAGTTTGTTTAGTTTGTTTTTTGTTTTGAATTCATTCAATAAAGCCAATGGAAAGAAGAAACATCTATAGTGAAGTTTTAAGCAACAAGGAATTAGAGGAAAGAATCACATTGTCAAGATTCTACGAAGTTCAAGAAGACAAAGATTGAAGACCGAAGATGTTTCTATGGATGATGTGAGAGTGGTGCTAGCTACATGTCGAACGGAAAACGAGGTAAGTAAGCATATTCCCACCTTCATTAAGTGGTTGATTTCCTTTCTTAGAGATCGTCAGAAAAATGGATTTTCAAAATGAACAAAAGATGTGGGTTTTTAAAATACTTCGGAGGGTTTTGCCTTCCTACCATTCAACGTGTCGTAGGATTCTCTCTTCATTCCTACATGGACACATGTGTGACCCATATAAAGTTATTTATTATTGAGAGTAACTTCATAAAACCCTTTCTTGTGAGGCAGATTCGGGACTTTCGATCACTCCGAACCCGAATTTCTTTCGATAAGGGATGGTTATTTCTCTCTCAACTTTTAAGGATGAGATTGTGTTCATTTACGTGTCTAACTTCTTATGACTAGTGTGAAGAATTTCTATGTCTTCTTAACGCGTTGGATGTTATTATTTCGGAGAACTAGTAAGTTGGTAAAGTAGGTTTTGTGGGTATATCTCTCTCTATTAATCCCTCATGAGACTATAACTCGTCCACTAGGGATACCTAGGAGTTCAAAGGCTTGTTATACATGCTAAGTGTGACCGTAGCCTCAACGACACAGAGTTGTATGTACGTTTTAGAATTGTTTTGTTTGATTTGCTCGAGGACTAGCAAAGTCTAAGAGTGGGGGAATTTGATAGGTATTGTAAACACCTTAATTATTATCTATTGTTTATGCTTTCTTTGCGAGTTTTCATGTAAATCATGTGTCTTATGTTTGCTTTTGAGTTTTATAGGTGTTTTGGAGTCATTGGAGCAAAAGGAAGTGTAACTCATTTAAATCCTGGATTTCATCTCATTATCTTGGGGAGAGCGAAAATACGAAGCCAGTGGCGAAGGAATGAGACCGTTCCGACGTCGTATGAGAAAGTTATAAGCAAAATTATTGATTAAGCTTGTCAGTTTCCTAGGACTGACAGTACATGTAAAGGGGTGCCATTTTAGTTGGCCCTTATCCAGTAGTACATGGGTGGCTATATCACTCTCATTTCCTACAACTTAAACCTAAAATTCAGAGAAATCATTTTCTCTTATTTTTATCCTTCATATACTGTCTGAAACCGAGAGGTTGGCGGCCGCTGGGTGTCTGAGAGTAAGTTATTTAGAGAGAAATGAAATCGGGAAGATAATGAAATTGAGATAGTGATTGAAGTCTGGATTGAGAGAAGAGATAAGAACTCGAAGCTTGCTGATGCCATTGAGGTTTGCTTCTGCTTAATAGGGAAACTTAAATTTGATGACGGTTCGATGAGATCATTAATCAAACAAGATCTCTTTGTGCTGAAGATGAAGATTTGAATAAATATGAGCTAAAATTGAAAGGGGATCTTTGTTGAGAGAGAAGGAATCGAATTTAGGGTTTGTGGAAGATGTTGGTGTTGTGTAAACAGGGAGAAATAAGATGGAGGTAAAGGGGATGAAGTGAGAGAGAAGGAAGAGATTGTTGATTTCTGGTACAAATTAAGAGATGGGTCATGTTCAAATTCATGTTACAACAAGAAGCATAGAGATGGGAGATCGTAGCTCAACTATTGGTGGAAGTTCTGGTGATGGAAATAATTGTGTCATGAGAAGTGGTTTTGCAGCTGTATATCTATGTTGAGAAGAGTAGGAGAATGGTTCTGAGTAAGCTACAGTATGAATATCTAGATGTATGTTAGGGTTTTGAATAAAGATGACGAAGCTGCTGCTGTTTGATGTGAAGTACAACAAGAAATTATGCTCGAGAATCAGCTTAACAACTGTTGTTGGTGTTGTTTTTTATTGGGTTTGTTGTCTGTCAGGGTTGGTGGTGTTTGAGCTTGTAGAAGGAGTAATGCTTGAACTACAAAGAAAATGACACTCAGGTGATTGCAGAGAATCAAACTGGCATAATGAGGCAATTGGCTTTTCAAGGAATTTGTTGTAGATGGTATTGTTGGCTTGAGATTCTGGTGATATTGCAATTGATAAACAAGAACACGAAGTCGATGTAGTCTGAGATGGTGGTATTGAAATTACAGACGAGTCCTGAGTTGCTATTACTGTTGAGAATAAGAATGGGTCAGATTCAATAAAATTGGAGGAGTTGTGCATTACAGATGAAGTCAATGTTATAAGACGGTATAGCTGATGGTTTTGAGTCTGTTATTGCAGTGAACATGAGCTAACGGGTTAATGATGAGCTTCAACTCAAATGGTGGTTGTTGCTATTGGTTTTGGTTGTGCGCAGCAAGATTCACGAGATTACAGTGATAGTGATGTTGTGTTGCAGAGAGGGCATATTTATATTGAACTGCAGTCTGTAGGTGTAGTTCAAACTGGTTCAGATGGTGACGGAGTAGCATTGCAGGTGGCGGAATACTTAAGCTTGTTTTGAATGGTTTAAGATGGTATATGGAGTTGGAACTGAGCAAGAATTGGTAGAGCTGCAGTTCAGGTAGTCTTACTCGAGAGAAGCAGGTGGTATGAGGATGGAATTGGGAATGGGAATGACTGAGTAGTGAGTACAGATTGGTAGTGATTGAATCTGTGGTATGGAGAATTACAGGTGCAGGCAGAGTAGTGTGTGTTGCAGTTATAGCTGCTGCTTCCATGGACTGTGACTGTGTTGATGATGCTAGCTGGTTTGATGCATATGGTGGAACTAGTGCCATGGAGTTAATGGGCTATGATGGATAGAATGGGTATGAGATGATTTAAAGAAGAAGTTGCAGGTGAATTGAATTGTCAAAGAGGTTCAAGAAGTAACAAGGTTAACTGAGGTTACAATGCATGGTTGTGAAGAGTGAAGCACCGCAATTGCGCATTATTGGTTGTGGCATGTGCAACAGTGGGTTAACCTGGAAAGATGGCTTGCAAAATGGCTTAGGCCATAACTAGTTAACCAATCAGCTTAGCCGACTCTGATTCACAACTCTGACTTAACCTGACTCGGTCTGACCGAGTTGACCCGATCGACTGACTCATTTGACCGGTGACCGGGTGGACTTTGCCGGTCACCTGAGGGTTTCCCGGTGTCGGATCCCGGCCAACTTTCGGCAGTAAACCCAGTTTTCCGGTGACAATTTTTGGGACATATTCTCACTTGGGTACTCCTCACATATGGGCTTAGTGGACATCTTGTTATTGGACTTTGAAGACTAGACCTAATTTTAGAAGTTGGAGAAAAGATACAAAAGAGAAAAGTTTTCTACAACTTGGATATCACGTATTTTCTACTTGGAGCTTTTGGAGATAGCCGCAACTAGGGTTTTCTTTCGTATTTAATTTTTCATCTTCTTTATTTGATTATTGATTATGATGAACTCCATAGCTATGAGTATCTAAATCTTATATTATTGGTTAAGGATGTAGTCGTATTTCTAAAACTTGTGCTTGATTAATGCATTAGTTTTCTCTCTTGATTATCGTTCAAATCTCTACTATTTTTAATATTCACATGATTGATGTATTGTGATAGGACTTAGATGTTTGGTTAGTTAAGTGGTCAATTAATTGAACTTGCATCCTTGTCCATAGCTATTTTTGGGTTTTCATCGAGCGATAACCCCAAATACAAGTAGCATGATATGATTATAGTTTGTAGTGATACACTCTTGTAATCATATATAGAGTTTGACCCTTGTCCGAATTGTCATGCGCAATGTATGACAATTGCATTGATTAGCATATTTCCCATACTTAATTCTCCTAGGAATTGAACTTAATTAGCGCAAGGCGTTAGGTTATTCTTTAGGTAGAATTCACATACGCAGCTCTAATGTGTGTGTTGGTGAACTTAGTAAATTATTGGATTATCTTGCTTTCTTGATATTCTAGGCTTTTGATAATAAAAGAGATTAAATTGTAATTCTAATCATTTATGCAAGCACATGTTTAAGATTGAAGATGAATTCCTTGACCAATATCTTTCTCTCATTGATTACTTCCAATTATTTACTTTGCTTTTAATTTACTTTTATTTCTTGCAAAAACAAAAATCAGAAAATCCCCCCTTTTGGTTACTAAGAAACTAGAAGTTTATAACAACAATTGCCTCTCTATGGAAACGACCTCTTCGTTACCTTGTACTTCATTTATATTTTAATGAGTAAGAAAGTAAATTATTTTTGACGCATACGACTGCGATCAAATTTTGGCGCCGCTGCCGGGGAGGCATACGGCTTGTAATATATTTTTAGTTTCTTTTTATTATTTTTGCTTTTATATTTGCTTCTTATTTCTTGTTTCGTTTTTCTGACTTAGTTTGTGAGAATTGTTTTTTAGGTACTAATTCCTGTCTCCCAAGAATTAGAATTATCAAAGGTGCAGGATAACTACTTGTGAAGGAATAATACTCCAAGCAAGAGTTGACGAGGCGGAAGAACTAGAGTTGGAAGTAGAGGAAGAAGTTGTATAACAAGAGGTTCCGGTTAAACAAGAACCACCTTTTGAAAAAGAAGAAGAAGCAATGGGTGCTGCAAATCGTACACTCAAGGACTTGGATTCTCACAAGTTGGATACACAACATGGGTGTATTCAAACAAACTCTACTTTTGAGATCAAGCCGGGGTTGCTAAGAGAATTACCAAAGTTACATGGCATGGTGAATGAAGACCCAAACAAGCATTTTATGGAATTCCACACCATTTTCACGGCTATGCTTCCAGTAGATATAGAAACGTATGGTGCAATGTTGAAAGCTTTTTGATTCTCTTTGGCGGATAGTGCTAAGGATTGGTTGTTTTATTTGCCTCCCTGAAGTGTCACAACTTGGAATGGGTTGAAGAAACTCTTTTTAGAGAGATATTTTCCTGCATCAAAGGCTACTCAAATTCGCAAGGAGATTTGTGGGATGAAGCAAAATGTGGGAGAATTTTTATATGAATGTTGGGACGATACAAGAGATTGGTGGCAAGATTCCCTCACCACCAATTCAGTGACGCTATGATCGTCCAATACTTCTATGAAGGACTTGAATCAAGTGATAGGAATCTTCTTGACGCTGTAGGTGGTGGTGCACTAGTGAGCAAGATGGTGGCACAAGCTAGAGAGTTGATTGAAAACATGGCAGCAAACTCCCAACAATTTTTGAGTCGTGGTTCAGATGTACTTCTAAAACAAGTGAATGAAGTGAGCGAGGTCGAGGAACTTCGTCACCAAATGGGTAACATGACAACAATGAGGTAACAAGTTACAGCCGCGGTTATACCAAGTTCTCCTCGAGTTTATGAATATGAGCAAGCTAATGCGGTCTTTCCAAATCAGCAACGACGATATGATCCCTACTCCAACACTTACAATCCGGGATGGAGAGATCATCCTAACTTTAGCTATGCCAACAAGCAAGGTGTGTTTTCACAACCTACTTTCAACCGTCTGAGTGGATTCCAACCACAACAACAACAATTTCAGCAACCGCAGTAACAACAAAGTCAAGATTCTGGTCTTGATGAAAAGCTTCAAGTGATGATGCAAGGAATTTCTACTATGTTTCAACAAAGTCAAAAAGAGACCAAGAGTGCAATCAAGGACTTGCAAACACAAATGGGTTCCATGGCTACTGAGTTGAACCAAGTGAAGGCACAAATTAGTGGGAAACTCCCTTCTAAACCTATTAACCCGAAGGCGGATGTCAATGCTATTACGTTGAGAAGTGGTACACAACTTGTGCAACCCGAAGTTAATGATTCGGGCAAGGTGGAAACACCAAAGGAACCTATTTTGGAGGAGAAGAATGAGGATTATCCCCAAAATTCTGAGGTACCTATTTCTAACTCTAAAACTCCGGTTTCTACTTGTAGGACCAGAATATCGCTACAACACTATTTCTGCGATATTAACAACATTTTTGCGAGCGTCACAAAAGATTCTTTAATGACATCTCTCGAGCATCACAAAAGAATCCAAAAGAAGCTGACGATAGAAGAAATACAAAGAGAGTATGTTTATCCCGCGATGGTTATCGATTTTGCGAGAGAGAATATTATAGCAATCGCGATAAGATCGCAAAGTATATTCGAAAAAGGAGGAAAACTTAGCTGTCATCCACTATGTAAAACCCTATATAAAGAGTTCGTTAGGTTCAGAAAAAGGATGATGTCTTTTAGAGAGTTGATAAGGTTTTGAGGAGAGAGAAACTCTAGAAATAAATTTGTACTTCTGAGTTCTTATGTCTTTTGTAAAGAATTAAAAAGTTAAAATAATAAAAAAGTGTCGTAATTCATTCTCAAAGATAACTCAATTTCTGTAGATTCTTATCAGGGGTGTAGTGTAGGAATTCCTGCAACTACATTTTGGCGCCCGAAACAGGGATTGAATTAACAAAAATTGAAGAGAAAGTGAAGAAGAAGATAAGAATTATTTAAGATTAAGGAAATCATTAAGTAAATTGGTGAGATAATTGAAGGAAGAATGATCAGAATCAAAGAGGATTGTAGAAAATTGGAGTGTGATATGGTAACAAGAGCAATGATTGATAGATTTTATGAAAATATTAAGGGGAAGATACACAAACGGGATTTTGAAGGAAGGAAAATTATGACGGTGGGAAAAATATCACCATTGAAAGATTGGGAAAAGCAAGAAGTCACGTTTATAGCAGCAAAAATACCAGAAGAAGATCTAAGTCATACATCTCCATTGGTGGTCACAGTATCCACTATACCAATGAGAAAGGAGAAATCAATAAAATCTATAGAAGAATGGGCTATGAATATAACTTTGGTAGACACAGGAAGTTCTGTAGACATGATATTTTATCATACTTTCAAGAAAATGGGATATAAGGATGAAGAAATGTCTTATTCAACATATCATGTTCATGGCTTTGGAAAGACATTAACAAAACCTAAAGGCGAGATAATGGTACGAATTCCACTAGGGGAGATTGAAACACAAGTAATGTTATGTGTGGTAGACGTGGAATAACCGTATAACATGATATTAGGAAGACCATGGGTACACGCAATTAAGGCTGTAGCATCAACGTTGCATCAATGCATCAAGTTTCCTACACCCAGTGGAATTGGAGAAATCAGAGGAGACACAGATTTTGCGAAAATGTGTTTCCAAATTGAAGTAAGAAATTATGAAGGATGTCCAAAACTGCGAAAAGCTCGCAGAAAATTGGCGAGAGAAACAAAGAAGGAAGAAGAAGAATTTAAAGTTTACATGATAAGAGAAAAAGAAGGAAAAGGAATACCCAGCGAAATCCCACAAGAAGGAGATGAACTCGCGAGAATTATGAAAGCACCAACACCAATAGGAGAACCTGAAGCCAGTTATATCGCAGCAGAACCAACAAAGGAAATAAATATTGGGAGTAAAGAAGAGCCTAAAATGCTAAAAAATTGGGACTAGAATGGAGGCAGATGAGGAAGAAAGAACTATAAATCTTTTGCGAGAGTATGCAGATATCTTCGCGTGGAGCATGGATGAGATGCCAGGGATAGACCCGTCAATAGCATGTCATAAATTAGAAATCAACAAAAACATAAGACCATTTAAGCAAAGAATAAGGAAGATCGCAACAACATATCATTCTCAAATAGAAGAAAAATTACAGAAGATGCTCGACGCAGGAATTACAAGGCAAGCAAAATATCCAGAGTGGATTACAAATATGGTAGTGGTCCCAAAGAAGAATAAGGGGATAAGAATTTGTATAGATTTTACTGATTTAAACAAGGCTTGTCCTAAAGATAGTTTTCCATTACCAGATATTCCACAGATGGTTGAATCAGCAGCAGGAAATGCTAGAATATCATCGTTGGATGGGTATAAAGGATATAATCAAATCCCTCTCGCTGAAGAAGATCAAGAACATATCTCATTTTTTTCCCCAAGAGGATTATATTGTTATACAAAGATGCCATTTGGCTTACGAAATGCTGGTGCAACGTATCAAAGAATGGTGGAGAAGGTGTTTGCAAAGTGGATCCACAAAACATTAGAAGTGTATGTAGATGATATGCTGATCAAAAGCAAAGAAGTTGAGAATCATGTGCAAGATTTGAAAGAGATTTTCGATCAAATGCGGAAATTCAATATTAAAGTGAATCCTGATAAGTGTACTTTTGGAGTAACTTCAGGGAAATTTATGGGGTATATTGTATCAAAATAAGGAATACAAGTTGATCCAGAAAAGGTACAAGCAATTCGCGATATGCTAACAGCTGCGACGGTAAAATATGTGCAAAAATTAAATGGACTCTTAGCCTCGCTAGGAAGGTTCATTTCGCGATCTTCAGACAAGTGCAAACATTTTTTCGATATACTCAAGAAGGTAGCAAAATTCAAGTGGACAGATGAATGCGGAAAATCTTTTCAAGGAATAAAAGAACATTTAACGAACATAACTATTTTACAGAAAGCAGAACCGGGAGAAGAATTATTGATTTATCTTGCAACAACCACATATGTGCTAAGTGCTGTGTTGTTGCGAGTAGATGCAGGGGTAGAAAAACCAATTTATTACATTAGTAAAACATTCAATTCTGCAGAGAGAAATTATTTAAAAATTGAGAAACTAATTCTAGCATTGGTGCATGCAACTTTTAAGCTTCGCATCTACTTTCAAGCACATAGGGTCAAAGTGTTAACGAAAGTGCCAATTGAGTCAGTAATGAAAAATTCAAAGAGATCAGGCAGAGTTGAGAGATGGAATGCACAAGTAGGACATTTTGATATACAATATGAAATTTTATCCTCGCCAAAATCATACGTCATCGCAGAGTTCTTAGCTGAATTTCCTTTAGAAGATGATGAAGCTGTGGAGGAGATGATGGATGTAGAAGAGGAATGTGGAGATCCAAAAGAGCTATTAACAGAACCCAACATATGGGAAATATTAGTGGATGGATCATCCAATGGAGAAGGAAATGGAATTGGAGTTGTTTTCATATCGCCAGAAGGAGAAAAAATATCTTTTTCATTTAGACTTGAATTCGCGTCAACTAATAATGAGACAGAGTATGAGGCCGTGATCCATGATTTAAAATTTGTGATAGAAATGAATTTGGAAAATGTGAGAATCACCAGCGATTCACAATTGGTTATTCGCCAGATAAAAGGAGAATACAGAACAAATGAACCATCCTTGAGAAAATTCAAAAGACTTGTTGAAGAATTAGCTGCGAGAATTCCAAAAATAAAATGGAGACACATATCAAGGAAATATAATAGACTTGCAGATGCTTTTGCTTTCATATCTAGTATGATGACAAATCCATTGGCAAGGTGCATACAAATTCAAACACTTTCATTTCCGTCGGTAAACAAGGAAGAGGAAGAGACATATATAATGATGGTAGAAGCTAGCGAAGGAGAGCTAGCGAGCAAAATCACAGATTGGCGAGCAGATCTTCATGCATACTTGGCAAGAGGAGAAATCCCAAGAAATCGATTGGAAGCGCATAAATTAAAGAGTAGGGAAACCAATTATGAATTAAGAGATGGAGTATTATATCGCAGATCTTTTAATGGACCATCGCTAAGATGTTTGACGAGGGAAGAAGGACAAAAGATATTGAAGATGTTGCACAGTGGTGATGCTGGTAATCACAGTGGAGGAAGATCTTTGGCATATAGAACAAAAATGCAAGGCTACTACTGGCCATATATGCATGAAGATGCAAAACAACTCTCAAGGCGTTGTGAAGATTTCCAGCGATATGGAAAGAAGATACATGCACCAGGAGCACCATTATCATCATCAACAAGTGTATGGCCTTTTGGGAAATGGGGGTTAGATATCGTGGGACCATTTGTACCTGGTTCTGGAAAAAGAAGATATTTGATCGTCGCAACAGATTATTTCACAAAATGGGGAGAAGTAAAGGCAGTACAACATATTCGCGATAAGGATATTTTTACATTCATATTTGAGAATATAATCTGCAGATTCGGGATTCCAGCACAGTTGGTATCTGATAATGGAAACCAATTTGAAGGGCAGAATATAGAATTGCTACTCAATGCATTTAAGATAAAGTGTGGAAAATCTACTCCTCTATATCCACAAGCAAATGGTCAAGCTGGAGCAACCAATAAGACAATCACATACATATTAAAAAAGAAGCTAGAAGGATACCACAGAGCATGGTGTGAACAGGTGCATAATGCAATATGGGCCTACAATACAACTAGACGAGAAGCTAATGGAATGTCGCCTTTTTGTTTGACATATGGAGTTGAAGTTGTGTTACCAACAGAAGTCGCTATTCCTACAACAAAAAGGGAGGCTTGGGAAAGAAATCTAAGTGCTGGAATGATTTTAAAAAAATTGGATGAATTAGAAGAAAAAAGAGAAAAAACATTGCAACATATGGAAAATTACCATCGAAGATTAGCTCGTGAGTACAACAAACGTGTTAAGAAACGTGAATTTCAACCTGGCGATTTAGTGCTGCGAGAAACACCAAGTTATCAGCGATAGAATGGTGGAAAGTTGGCGAGAAAATTGGATGGACCATACATCATTAAAGAGATAGTTGGAACTGGGGCATATAAACTAATGGATCCTGAAAGAAGAGATGTTGGTCAAAGACTCGATAGACCATGGAATAGATTATTTCTGAAAAGGTATTATCAATGACATCTTCTACAAGATAAGAGATACTGGTATGTTATATGCTCAAACAGGTAATAAATTCTTCTATCTCTATTTACAACTGAAAAATTCTTCTGATAACAAAACACAACAAGAACAGCGAGCATCATCGCAAGAGAAGCGAATACAAATTTCGCAGAGATTAATAGAATGGGACAAACCTTTATGGTGTGCACCCTAGTTTGTGAATAAAATTTCGCAAGAGGCAAATGTAAAACTTAATAGCACGTCATAGGAGGGGGTATCTCTTGACATGATTCAGGGGTAAGGTTATACCGCTGCTGGATCCTGAGTCATGCAGATGTTGGGGTTAAAGAAAACCTATCCGGGAGAGAGATCTTGGATTTCCAACTATATAAGGTTATACCATGGTTGGAAGACTGAGAATCTCTTCCAAGAAGGGCAAAGTATGACCAAGGCGCCGAGGTACAAGGTTGAGACAAGAGTTCCCTGGGCGTACGAAACTCCCTTGACATTCTTGGTAAGTCTTAGCTATGATGCACTTGGCCTTAAGAAAACCCCACTTAGGGTGCAGTCTTGTAACTATAATCCATATAGGCATAAAGGACAAGAGGTTGCGTAAACAGCTGGTTGTTGGTAAATCTGGATGGGAGGAGATAGTCTTGTATGGCCGATGTGACCTCCTTGAAGGGGAAACCAGGGGGAGATAAGGGAGGCACCCTCCATTAGGGAGCTGATAAGTGTCTTAAGACGGCAATGTCATGGGGCTTTATGATCGCAAGAACATTTAGGCATGTCATATTATCACGTGACGCAAATGATACAGAGGCAACAAGACACGAGAGAAATGTTAAGATGAGATCAATGGGTTTTTACATGAAAGTGTAAAGACGTCCTGCGATTTCATCGCAAGACGACAATGTCATAAGGTTAAATTCTTGCAAGAGAGTTTATGCTTATCATATCATCGTAGATATTTTGAAAGAACATGGATAAGACAAGATCAAAGGGTCTTTACATGCAAATGTTAAGAAATCCTGCGATTTTGTCGCAGAAAGAAAAAGTTTGGCAAAATAAGACCTTTAATTAGGAAGGAAAAATAAAATCAAAAGAATAATCTTACAAATTAACTATTCTATTTTAAGATTGCAGGAAATATTCATTCATCGCAGAGCAATGTATAAGAAGGAAAATTCTTAACATTGTAGATTCCTTCAGAATTTTTCAGAACATCGCAGCAGTATTCATTGCATCGCAGATACAAATAAAGGGCAAATTCACCATTTCAAGAAAGATAATAAAGGGAAAATAGGGGAATGGAGAAGTAACATTTCATTATCTTCCTTGAAAATATTCCAAGTAAACTAAGTTTAAAGTTAAATTCTAAAAAGGTTTCAAAAGTTACATCGCTCGCAAGAAAGAAGAAGGAAAAGAAAGCAAAAATAAAGTTCAAGCCTCGCCAAATTTAATATTCTTGCTCGTCAAATTTATTATTCTTGCCAAAGTTATCAATTTCATCAGCATCCTTTTCACCAAGAGTCTCTTCTTCTTTTGATTCTTCATCAGCGATAACTTTGCCACTTGCAGTTACTTCTTTGGGAGGACTTCTTTCTTCTTCTTCACCATCTTCTTGGGAGATATTTTCTTCATCATTAGTAAACTCTAAATCTTCATCCATGGGAAGAGGAATTTTATCATCATCAACCTTTAGAGGAGGAACATATACAGGAGGGAGAGAATGGGAGAGCAGAATCTCGTTCACAAGAACTTCAGCATTGAGGTGGACCTTGCGAAGGAAACCTCTATCACGATTCCTAATCTCTATATTTTTAAAGTACTCGAGATAATCAAGTCTTCTTTCTGCTTTGTCGCGGGCTTCAAGATAATTGGAAAGAAGAGACTTGTTCTCTTTGCGAACTTTATCCAATTTGTTGGTAAGATCAGCAATGGTATAATAAAGACTTCTTTCAGATTCTGCGAGTGAAAGTGATAAAAGATCATTTAGTTAAAGATTTTGCAAGAAATACAACACAAAATTTAATAGAAAGATAAATAAGAGAGAGGCAGTCAATTGACTACCTTCCTTCTGCGAGGTTAAGTTTTGAATTAATGAAAAGAAACAGTTTTCCCATTGATTCATAGCGTCATCGAATTTATCGCCAACCACACCCTTCAGACGAGATTTCATGTTTTCTTCTCTAGTGAGTAGATACAAGTTTTCCTTTGCTAGTAAAGAATGATATTCCTTCAATTGAGAGCACTGGTCTTGAAGCTCGCTGGCCTTCAAACTAAGAGTTAACCTACCTTTGATAAGTTTATCCTTCTCAGCAGCGGATGATTTAGTTACTTATTTAAGCTCATTTTTAAGGGAACGAAGAGATTGCTCCTGATTATCGCATATCCTTTGTAGATTACTCAATTGCTGTGAAGAAATTGCCATCAAGCTTGAAAATCTATGTTTCTCTTGGGACAAAGTTCTATTTTCATCTGATAATGATTCTACCGCCAGGTTAGACTTAGTTAACGAATATGAGAGACGAGAAACCTCATTACTTAATAAACTTTGATTTCGCGATAATTGATTTTTCTCATTAGTAAGATTATCTATTTGATCAATCGAATATGTATGAAGATTATCTAATCTATTATACTGGTCCATCCAAGAATCCCTTTCGAAACGAGCTTCATCAGCAATAGATTCAAACTTAAGTCTCTCCATGAAACGAGTCTGATTTGAAACTAATATATGAATCAAGAATTTAAGAAAAAGACTTGAGTACAGAAGATATAAAAGTAAAACAGAAAAACAAAAGAGCAGAGGCAAGAAAAATGTACCTTTCAGCTCGTCATTTTTTCTGCGAATATTCTCGCAGTTTAGAGAAGAATTGCGGAGCATATGATTCAAAGTATCGCATTCAGCAGTCTTGGCTTGAAGGATTCTTCTCATAGCTTCAACTTGATTTTCCATAGACACTCATGAAGCATTACAATCAGAGCCAAAATATTTGAGTAGAGTCTCGCAAGATTCATATTGAAGGGGATCAGTAGAGGACTTTCTAGCATTGTCTAAAATATTGTACAAGATTTTAAAAGCGACATCAACACCTGTAAAGGTTTCATTTAATGAAGGAAGGGGTGCAGAAGATGAAGTAGTAATGAGAGCAAGTTGACAATTTGAATTGTTTGCGATGGTTGAGTTTTCAGGAGGAGGGGTATTTGGAAAAACAACAGTTGAAGGCATAAGAGGACTATGAGGAGTCTCCGTCACAGCAATTTTAGAAGCTTGATTCGTCAAAGGGTCAGAAGAGGTAGAAGTATGAGCAGTGATATCCTCGCAGACAAAAGAAGGAGGATTTGGTTGCGATAATGTGGAAGTAGCCCTCGCGGATGTTAGTGGTGGAAGAATGAGATTATCTCCAAGAGTCTTAAAGTGGCGAGATCTCTTGGGAGGTTTAACAGAGTTCTCATCATTCTGCAAATAATAATTCAGATAAAAAACAGAGGCAACAATATTGTTATTAAAAAATAGAGGCTGTTTCTTACTACCTTATCATTCGCAGAACTCTTCTTCTTATTCTCAGCTTGCCTTTTGCGAATATTAGGGTTTTGAGTTGTGGATTGTGTGTTAGAGATAGTTCCACTGAAAAGAAGATATAACATGGAAGTTATGAAGAATCAAATAAGAAAGGTTGGAGAATATAAATAAAAATTGGTTTAAATAAATATCATAAGTCAAGAAATATACCTTGGTGACTCCATTAAAACAGTAGCAGGAGAATATGAAGAAGAAAAGTTGCAGACGGAAGACGAAGTAAATGGATAAAGAAGATAAAGAAACGGAAGAGAAAAATTAGTTCTACCTTTTATAGGCAAAAAGGAGTTAACCTATTAAGCAAAGACGTGTCAGTAAAAAGAGGGCTAAACAACACGTGTAGGCGATAAAGGCTAGATTAACGGAACCTTGTCGAGAAGAAAATATAAGAGGGAAAGAAGTTGCGAGTATTAGTTCTCATGATCTTCTCTTCTTCGCAGAAAAGACATGAGAAGAGGCAAGATGTAGGACCATAATATCGCTACAACACTATTTCTGCGATATTAACAACATTTTTGCGAGCGTCACAGAAGATTCTTTAACGACATCTCGCGAGCGTCACAAAAGAATCCAAAATAAGCTGACGATAGAAGAAATACAAAGAGAGTATGTTTATCCCGCGATGGTTATCGATTTTGCGAGAGAATATTATAGCAATCGCGATAAGATCGCAAAGTATATTCGAAAAAGGAGGAAAACTTAGTTGTCATCCACTATGTAAAACCCTATATAAAGAGTTCGTTAGGTTCAGAAAAAGGATGATGTCTTTTGGAGAGTTGATAAGGTTTTGAGGAGAGAGAAAATCTAGAAAGAAATTTGTACTTCTGAGTTCTCATGTCTTTTGTAAAGAATTAAAAAGTCAAAATAATAAAAAAGTATCGTAATTCATTCTCAAAGATAACTCAATTTCTGTAGATTCTTATCAGGGGTGTAGTGTAGGAATTCCTGCAACTACACTACTTATGTTCCTCATTTACCTTTCCCTCGCTGATTTGCAAATTCCAAGAAGGAGGCACTAGAAAGGGAGATTTTAGACATTCTCAAGAAGATCCATGTGGACATACCACTCATTGATGCTATCAAGCAAGTTCCCAAGTATGCAAAGGTGTTGAAGGACTTGTGTACCAACAAGCAAAGTCTCAAAGGTAATGAAGTGCTAAGTGTGTGGGAGAATGCTTCGGAAATCTTACAACACAAACTCCCACTGAAATGCAAGGATCCCGATAGCTTTGACATTCCCGTTAAGATTGGTAACACTACATTTAACAAAGCTATGTTGGATTTAGGTGCATTCGTAAATGTTATGCATGCATCAATGTACAATTCACTTGATCTTGGTCCTCTTAAAAAGGATGGAATTGTGTTGCAATTAGCCGATCGCTCTAATGTCTACCCAATGGGTATTGTTGAGGATGTTCTTGTACGGGTTAATCAACTAGTATTTCCAGCATATTTTTGTGTCTTAGAGATGGATAAAGGTTCACCGGACTCGTCTCTTCCATTGCTACTTGGGCGTCCCTTCATGAAAACGACGAAAACCATTATTGATGTTGACAAGAGAATGCTAACTATGGAGTTTGATGGAGAAATAATACGTTTTAACATTTTCGAGACGGTGAGATATCCTAGTGATGTCCACTCTTGTTTCTCCGTTAATGTGATGGACATATTGGCGCAACAAATATTTGAGTTGAATGGCGCTGATACTTTGGAAACCGTGCTCACTACACATATTGATGATCGTTTAGAGTATGGTGATGAGATTAAGGAAACCATTGGTTCTCTTAACTCATTACCAGAAAAATCTATACTTAAGAATATTTCATACGTTTCTTTACCCTGCAATGTTGAAAAACTTGTGCCATCTATTGTTAAATATCCAAAGTTGGAATTGAAACCTCTTCCAAGTCACTTAAAGTACTTATACTTGGGTGACAATGAAGAGTTGCGTGTGATTATTTCTAACGAGCCTAGTGAATTACAGGAGCAAAAACTTCTAAGGGTGATAAGGAAGTATACGACGGCCATAGGATGGACAATCGCTGATATCAAGGGTATAAGCCCTGCCGTTTGTATGCACAAGATCCGTTTTGAAGATGATGCAAAGCCTACAAGGGAAGAGCAACGTCGTTTGAACCCTCCCATGATAGAAGTTGTGAAAAAAGGAGATACTCAAGCTTTTGGACATGGGTGTTATCTACCCCATATTCGATAGCAAGTGGGTAATCCCGGTACAAGTAGTACCTAAGAAATCACGTGTGACGGTGGTGGAAAATGATAAGAACAAACTTGTCCCAACTCGTGTGCAAACCGGTTGGAGGGTTTGTATTGATTATAGGAAATTGAATGCCACTACTAGAAAAGATCACTTTCCTTTACCATTTATTGATCAAATGCTTGAACGTTTAGCTGGACACTCTTACTATTGTTTCTTGATGGCAATTCAGGTTACAATCAGATTGTGATAGCACCGAAGGATCAAGAGAAAACCACTTTCACTTGTCCTTTCGGTACTTTTGCTTATAGAAGGATGCCTTTTGGCTTATGCAATACTCCATCTACCTTTCAAAGATATATGGTAAGTATCTTTTCAGAATATGTTGAAAACATAATCGAAATGTTCATGGACGAATTTAGTGTCTTTGGTGATTCATTTGACCTTTTCTTGAACAATTTGTCACTACTCCTTGAAATATATGTTGAAACAAACCTTGTGCTGAATTGGGAGAAGTGCCATTTTATGGTAACTCATGGCATAGTTTTAGGCCATATAATATTTTCTAAAGGCTTGGAAGTTGATAAATCTAAGATAGACCTTTTTCGTGCTTTTACCCCTCCCACAACGGTGAGGTAGATACGTTCTTTTCTTGGTCATGCAGTTGTTTATCGAAGATTCATCAAGGACTTTTCCAAGATAGCATCACCACTTTGCAACCTATTGCAAAAAGATGTGGTTTTTAACTTTGATAAAAAGTGTGTGGCGACATTCAATCGTTTGAAAGATCTTTTGATTTCAGCCCCTATCATTAAACCACCGGATTGGAGCAAGCCTTTTGAGCTTATGTGTGATGAAAATGACTATGCGGCTGGTGCGGTGCTTGGGAAGCGTGTTGGGGAGATACCTCATGCTATTTATTATGCTTCTAGAACGTTAAATGAGGCCCAACAAAATTACACAACCACTGAAAAAAGAGTTGTTAGCTATTATTTTTGCTTTGGAAAAGTTTCGCTCTTATCTACTTGGTACAAAAGTTATTGTTTTTTCTGATCATGAAGCGCTTAGGTACTTGATAATGAAGAAAGAAGCGAAACCAAGGCTCATACGATGGATTTTACTCTTGCAAGAATTTGATATAGAGATCAAAGACAAGAAATGAATTTAGAACACCGTTGCGGATCACTTGAGCCGTCTTGCTGTGGACAAGTAAACTGTCCCGTTGTGTGAAAGTTTCCAAGATGAGAAACTATTCTCAATTTCCTTTGGAGAACCATGGTACGCTGATATTGTTAATTACTTAGTTTCTAAACAAATCCCAAAGAACTTGTCTCGTGCTGAGAGGGACATACTTAAGAAGTTAGGAAACCAATACATAAGGGATGATCCATACTTATGGAAACATTATAGTGACAAGGTAATACAAAGGTGGGTTCTTGAATTTGAATTTAACAATATCTTGTCTTTTTTCCACTTATATGCTTGCGGAGGACACTTTGGGAGCAAGATAAACGCTCTCAAGGTACTAGAATGTGGTTTCTATTGGCCAACTTCGTTTAAGGATGCACATGCATTTTGTACCACATGTGATAGGTGGCAAAGAACAGGAAATCTAGGTGCTCGAAATCAAATGCCACAAACTATTATTCAATTTGTTGAGGTTTTGATGTATGGGGAATTGATTTTATGGGCCCTTTTGTCAATTCTAGTGGAAATTATTATATCTTGCTTACTATTGGTAATGTCTCGAAATGGGTGGAAGCTAAGGCCACCCCAACTAATGATTCTAAAGTTGTTTCAGATTTTGTGCAAGCAAATATATTTGCAAGGTTTGGAATTCCAAAGGCTATAATTAGTGATGGAGGTTCACACTTCAAAAACAGGTTCTTGCAAACCTTGTTAAAGAAGTACAATGTGTCGCATAGGATTGCAACACCTTACCATCCACAAACAAATGGACAAGACGAGGTTTCCAACCGAGAGGTAAAATCCATTCTCGAGAAGACTGTGAATCGAACAAGGAAGGATTGGAGTTTGCGACTAAATGATGCTTGGTGGGCGTATGGAAACGCATACAAGACACCTATTGGGATGTCTCCCTTTAGTCTTGTGTATGGTAAACCTTGTCACTTACCCGTTGAAATTGAGCATAAGGCATTCTGGGATATTAAGCAATGCAATATGGAGTTGGATGGTGCTGGAAGGCAAAGGAAGTTACAACTCCAAGAGTTAGAAGAGATTCACAATGATGTATTTGAAAGCTCAAGGGTTTACAAGGAAAATACGAAAGCATTTCATGATAGAATGATCACAAAGAAACAATTTTGCATTGGGAATAAAGTGCTTTTGTTTAATTCTCGTTTGCAATTGTTTCTGGGTAAATTAAGGTCACATTGGATTGGACCTTTTATTGTGAATAATGTGTTTTCTCATGGTGCAGTTGAAATTCGTAATTTAGCTACAGGAAATGAGCTTAAAGTAAATGGACATCGGTTGAAACCATATTATGAGAACTTCTCTTCGGATGTCGTGGAAGGAGTTAATCTTGTGGAATTACTCCCTCTGGAGGAGGCTTAGCATGCAAGGAGATAGTCGGGCTGTCGACTTTAAACCAAGCGCTAAATGGGAGGCAACCCATATGATGAGTATTTCTTGTCTTGTTTTTATTTATTTTTACTTGTCTTGCATTTACTTTTTCTGATTACTTGTCACATTATCATTATAAGATTTCCCACCTTGACTTTCTTTGGACGATTCAATTTTCATCGAGAACAATGTAAAGTTTAAGTGTGGGGGAGTGGTTAAGCATTTGCATTGTAAATTTTTCATAAAATTTTCAACTTTTTGTAAATTAGTGCATAAAAAAACTCCAACTTGTAGTTAGTTTAGAGTTACATAGTATACATGTCGCTAAGATTACATCGAGATTCTCATAAGAGTGAATGAACTTAGAGATGACAGAGAACATGATCGGGTTTCTTACTTGTATGAGAGTTAAAGTTGGATTAACCATGCCAATGTAAAATGAGGTGCAGACTGAATTCAGTATTAGATTTGTGGTCCCCTATAGTGGATACTACCCATGTTACATAGTGTGAGGCACCGACCTTCAATTCTTTGTACTTGTCTAAATTTGTGCTTTTAGAGTGTGTGTCACCGTACGTTAATTCCGGGTAGAATGGTGAGCTACCCAACCTCCCACCAATAGAAGCACTACTGTGATCTCTTGAGTGTTATTTTGTCAATCATGATGGTGACATCGAATTTCTAACTTACATACCACTTGTAATCTTGTTCGCAGTTAGCACCATCCACTTTATCTCTCTCTACACCGACATGTCCATAGAAACACCATCATCATCAACAAGAGAAGCATCAAAAATTCGAAGGAAAGTTGAAGACGTTCAAGGTTTTCAAGCAACGGTACAGAAATGAGCATATTTCAGATTCAAGTAAAGTAACAAGACAAGGAGCAGAATTTTTACAAATTGAAGACTTATGTACAAGAGCAAAGATTATCAAGATGAGAATTCAAGAAGTTTATGATTTCGAGACATACAAGTTGTGAAGAATCAAGCGGTAAAGTACTTACACCATGGACTTTGTACTTGCATTTTTATTTTATCTTTATTTGTATAATATTCTCTTGTCTCGGAAAAAAAATGAAAAAAATTCATTGCATCATATTTTGGTTTGTTTAGTTTGTTTTTGGTTTTGAATTCATTCAATAAATCCAATTGAAAGAAGGAACATCTATAGTGAAGTTTCAAGCAACAAGGAATTAGAGGAAAGAATCACATTGTCAAGATTCTACGAAGTTCAAGAAGACAAAGATTGAAGACCGAAGATGTTTCTATGGATGCTGTGAGAGTGGTTCTAGCTGCATGTCGAACGAATAACGAGGTAAGTATGCACATTCCCACCTTCGTTAAGTGGTTGATTTCCTTTCTTAGAGATCGTCAGAAAAATGGGTTTTCAAAATAAATAAAAGATGTGTGTTTTTAAAATACTTCGGAGGTTTTTGCCTTCCTACCATTCAACGTGTCGCAAGATTCTCTCTTCATTCCTACATGGACACATGTGTGACCCATAAAAAGATATTTATTATTGAGAGTAACTTCATAAAACCATTTCTTGTGAGGCAGAGTCGGGACTTTCGATCTTTTGGAGATAGCCGCAACTAGGGTTTGCTTTCGTATTTAATTTTTCATCTTCTTTATTTGATTATTGATTATGATGAACTCCATAGCTATGAGTATCTAAATCTTATATTATTGTTTAAGGATGTAGTCCTATTTTTAAAACTCGTGCTTGATTAATGCATTAGTTTTCTCTCTTGATTATCGTTCAAATCTCTACTATTTTTAATAATCACATGATTGATGTATTGTGATAGGACTTAGATGTTTGGTTAGTTAAGTGGCCAATTAATTGAACTTGCATCCTTGTCCATAGATATTTTAGGGTTTTCATCGAGCGATAAACCCAAATACAAGTAGCATGATATGATTATAGTTTGTAGTTATACACTCTTGTAATCATATGTAGAGTTTGACCCTTGTCCGAATTGTCATGTGAAATGTATGACAATTGCATTGATTAGCATATTTCCCAAACTTAATGCTCCTAGGAATTGAACTTAATTAGCGCAAGGCGTTAGGTTATTCTTTAGGTAGAATTCACATACGCAGCTCTAATGTGTGTGTTGGTGAACTTAGGAAATTATTGGATTATCTTGCTCTCTTGATATTCTAGGCTTTTGATAATAAAAGAGATTAAATCGTAATTCTAATCATGTATGCAAGCACACGTTTAAGATTGAAGATGAATTCCTTTACCAATATCTTTCTCTCATTGATTACTTCCAATTATTTACTTGGCTTTTAATTTACTTTTATTTCTTGCAAAAAAAAATAATAATCAGAAATCCCCCTTTTGGTTACTAAGAAACTAGAAGTTTATAAAAACAATTGCCTCTCTGTGGAAACGAACTCTTCCTTACCTTTTACTTCATTTATATTTTGTTGAGTAAGAAAGTGAATTATTTTTGACGCATACGAATGTGATCAATTGTAACAGATACAGAAAAAGGGATTAAAGTGAGATAGCTGGTGTTGGCATGAGGCAGATATGAAGGGTCTGCAATATATGAATGTTTAAATGCAACTCAGATGAAGAACAAGGAATGTTATATAAGAACTGGTGGATCTGAGAAGAACCTGACATGGAAATGGTGGTGATGCTTGAGCTACAGTTCAAGTAGTTGCAGCTAGCATTGATGGTGTTACAGGTAGTTCAGATGCTATGCAGTGGGTACGTGGAATTATTAAGCTACTGAAATGCATTGGTGGTGATAGGAAAGAAGCAGATGGTTTGTATGAGTTGCAGTTGTTTCAATCAAGAGAAGCTGGTGCAAACAATGTGTGTGTGTGTTATTGTGACCATGGAAATGGGTTGTGCAGGCATGAAGAGAAGGTGGTAGTAGTACTGGAGTATTTCAAACTGAGTTACATATGGCTGGTGTTGCTGAGGTTGTGTAGAAGATGGTACTGGTATTGGTGGAATGGAATTGAGACACTGCAGAAAAGGGTATGAGTTGGTGCTCGAGATCAGTTTAGAGAATGAATGGTGGACGAGTTATGAAGAAATTGGTGGTTATTGCTTCTGGGATTTGAGTTACAGGGATATGAACTGATGGTGTTGCCACTGTTAAAGGGTGCAAGGTATTGCAGGAAATGGTAAAAATGCTGCTGCATTTGTGCTTGAGGGGTTTGTTGTATTGCAGGAATGGTATGTATGGCTTGAACTGTGGATAACTGGTAGTGATTTGGTTAAGTGCAATACAGAAAAAAGAAGCAATGGAGATTTCTAAGGTTGTGATGCTGAGTTTGAGTTATGAGAATTTGTTATGAGCACATGAACAAGGTACTGGTGCGAGAATGAATGGGTTCGCAAATCAGTTCATGGTTGGAGTTGCAACTACTGTTGGGTTTGATTTCCAGGTTATAATGCAGCTGCAATGTGAATGGGGAGTATGGATGAATGTAGGTGAATGAGACAGAAATGTTAGAACTTTCAGCTGCAACAAGGCACATGTGGTGATGATTTGGCTTGCTATAGCAGGGAATGACAAGAAGAATAGAAGCTGGAGTTGTTGCTACAGTTACAAATAGAGAAGTTAAATGGTGCAGAGATAGGGAATAAGGATAGTGACTTGCTGGAAGTTTCAGTAGCCAGAGACAAGTTTAGGTAATGAGAGACAGTTTCACCGTGACCGGATCCCGACGACGGTAATCGGATTCCGGTGATGATGTCAGCAACCCGACGACCAAGTTTTGGACCTAGAATTTCCAGAGACTTATTTTCACTCATGGGCTTAGTAAACCACTTGGAGACGGGTTTTGAGAAGACTTGACCTACTTTTGGAAAGAGTATCCTTTTGGAATTGAAGAAGCGTATAAATAGAAAAATCTTTCACTAAACCTAGATATCTCCATTAGGGAGACTTCTACTTTCTTTCTAGGGTTTGCATGATAGTTTTATTCTCCAACTTTTATGATGAACTCCATAAACACAAGTAATTGATTTATTTTTATTGGTTAAAGATGTAGTTGGATTTTGGAAAACAAGTTAGGAATTTTATGAATTAGTTTTCTCTCCATATTATCGTTTGATTTCTACTGATTATAATAATTGCATGATTGATGTATTGCAATATGATTGAATGTTTGTTTAGTTAAGTGTATAATTGATTGAACTTACAATCATATCTATAGCTATTTTAGGGTTTATCATCGAGCGATAACCTTGAATACGAGTAGCATGATATAATTACGGTTTGTAGTGATACACTCTTGTAATCATATGTAGAAATTGATCTTTGTTCGAATTGTTTGCGCAATGTATTTCAATTGCATTGATTAGCCTATTTCACTATTCTTAATGCATCTTTGGGAATTGAACTTGATTAGCGCAAGGCGTCGGGTTATTCTCTGGGTAGTATTCATACTTGCATCGTTTTACATGGAAGTGTGATGATTTAGGAAATTTATGGAGTATTCTTGCAATAAGGTATTCAAGGGCTTTTGATGATAGCGAGATTAAATATGAATTCTAATCGTACATTCAAAACTTGTTTGCTAATGAAGATGAAACCTTTATCCAATATTTTCTCATCCTTGATTTGCGTGCTTTATTGTTTTGTTTGCTTTTATTTTACTTTTAGTTTATAAAAATCAGAAAAACCCTATTGTTTTATATATGAAACCGATACATATTGACAACCCAAGACCTCTCTATGGGAACGATCCTTTCTTACCCTTGCTATATTTTATATTTTGAGTAGTGAGAAAGTAATTTATTTTTGACGCATACGACAACGATCACATACCCGTTCGCAAACTTATTCAACTATTTAAGTCAAGGTACTTAAGTTTGCATACCCGTTCTCAAACTGATTTAACTGTTGAAGTACGGGAACCAAGTTTGCGTACCCTTTCGCAAATAGTTTCAACCGAGTTCGGTACGGAGCTAAAGTTTGCGTACCTGTTTGCAAAATGTTGGCTTGTGACCAAGGTCCGGAACTTAAGTTTGCGTACCCGTTTGCAAACTTAAGTGGTTCAGGTTTTGAAATCGTTTAAGTATGATTTCATACTCATGAACAAATACATTTATATATTAAGGGATGCAATCCTTGTAAACCGTGGCTAAAATGTTCATGAACTGATTCTTTTGAATTAATCCGATTTTGCTTCAATTTGTGTCTTGTATACATCTATGAGAATATAAACAATTGAACAACTCTATGAGTAACACAATTAGATTCATTTGATTATCAATTGATCTAGAAGTGATAAGATGAACAAGGTTAGGACAAAAGTGTTCATATGGCTAACTTCGGTTAACTGTTATCGAGCCAACTCAATATACACGTTTAGGTACGGTTAACCATATATAAATGAAGGTATATTTCATTTGTATGTAACAAGATTAAGACCATCTAACATTGGAAAGATATTAGCTTGAATCTTGAATCAGGTTTCATCTAACAGTGAATATTGATTGCTTTGTTCCAAAGCTATCAAACCCTTATTTGAAGACTATATATGGGAGAACTCGAGCAACTGGGAAACCTAATACCCACACCTCCTGTGTTATACTAGTTGTAACTAGAGTCGATTATCCTTTAACCTAGGTTTTTCCTAAAACCATTATAGGTCAACGACTTAAAGACTTCATTGGGATTCTGAAGCAAGGCCCAACTATTTTATCTGAGTTACGTGTTATGATCTTCCTTTGTTCTATTGTATTGAGTACTATCTTCTCTAAGATTTGCTCGAGATTTATCTCCAATAGGTAAAATATAAAAAGTAATCACAAAGCTTTTTGTATCATTCTTTGTGATTCCACAATAACTTGTTCTACTACCATATAGTTGAGTTATTATGAGGTGATTGATATTACTAGGTTGTTCTTCGGGAATATAAGACCGGTGTATCAATTGGTTCATGTTCACCTTGATTTATCAAAAGACGGAACAAAAACTCGTAGGTAATTTTGTGGGAGACAGATTTATCTATTCAATGGACTTTTCTGTGTGACACAGATTTGTTTATCAAGTCTTCGACTTTGGGTCGTAGCAACTCTTAGTTGTGGGTGAGATCAGCTAAGGGAATCAAGTGTGTTGAGTCCTGCTTGGATTCATAGGCGTAAGGAATGTGACCGTACCTTAATCGGTGTGAGATTGGTTAGGGCTCAACTACATTCCAGTCCGAAGTTAACTTGTAGTAGGCTAGAGTCTGTAGCGGCTTAATACAATGTGGTGTTCAAATCTGGACTAGATCCCGGGGTTTTTCTGCATTTTAGGTTTCCTCGTTAACAAAACTTCTGGTGTCTGTGCTATTTCTTTTCCGTATTATATTTTCTATATAATTTAAATATCACAGGTTGTGCGTAGTTCAATCAATTGGTAAATCTGTTTGATTTGCAGATTACATTGAGAAACAGAGATATAACTCTTGGATATATTTTCCTTGATTGATTCTGACTGTCTAGTTGATTCTCTTAGAATTATATTGGAGTTAGTCCATACAAATTGACTAAACGGAATATTAGGTATGTTTGTTAGACCCCCGCTTTTTGAATTAGATCCATAGTTAGTCCAACCATTGCTTTGTTTAAGGGATTGGTTGCCAGAATTCTTTGATACAAGTACATTTTCTTTTCCTTTGCTTAGTTCTCAATTTTTCATAGTGATTGGTTGCCAGACTTTTTTAAGTGATTGTTTGTGTACTAATGCAGATATGGAAATCTTGGACTGAAGTTGATGCAACATGCAACCAGGAAGCCAAGCAAGATCACTACTCACTAGCTTGTTGACATTGTTAGCCTGTTAATCTTTTTTTTTTGTTGTGTACTTCAGTTTGCATTCGTTTGTGAGGATTTGTAGTTTGTACTTTATTTTCACGTTTGATGTGTGAGACTGAGAGACCGGGAGTAAAGATTGTTCTTGTGTGGGGTTGTACTTTCTTTTTCACTGAACATTTTGAACTCAAAAACTCTGTTATCGGTTATCGGATTTAAGATTTCCGATAAACCTCAACCTTAACCTTATCGGTATGGCCAAAATCCGATAGATTTTTTTCCGTTGGCAGCCCTATTCACGCAGCTATTTCAAACTTGATCACGGTTATTCATTGTGGAAAACCTATTATAGGGGCTCCATTCTTTTGGTTTTGAGGGCTCATATAGATTCAAATGACCTTAATGTGGGTAAGGGGATATTTCATCCATAACAACAATTCAAAAATATGCTTTGATTATATTTATTACTACCTTATTACCCTTAAATAATTAACCTAAATCTAATTAAAAGCCAAAACCTAAACCTAAACCAAAACAAACCAATATCGCCTCTTCTTCTCCATCATTTTTTTTTTGTTCTTCAATGACGACTAATCCTCGGTGCTCCGCAAGTAATTACTTCAATTAGGTAAGAATCGAAAACCTTTGTTGCTTTTGATCGGATAAATAGGTTAGATTTGATCAAATTAGAGATTTTGAGATAGTTTCAGAATTACATATGGTTGGGAAATATTGGTTTTCCTAACCATAAATCAATTATACGGTTGGAGAAATATAAACTCCCAGCCGTATTTGAACTTGGATTTTTCTACGGTTGGGAGTTTCAACCGTATATGGTAGTTACGGTTGGGAAAATTTGAGACTACCAACCGTATGTTAAATAAAAAAAAATTGATTTTAATTTTCAAACCCTAAATTAGTCTAACTTAATCACTAATCATACTTAATTTAGTTAATCTAATTAATCATTAGCACTAACTAGTGGGGATATTATAGCCATTAACAAAATTAATAGGTTAACGAGTTTTGTTGATTATTATTTGATGACTTTATTATGTCATCTTATGTGTCACAAAAACCAAAAGTTTTGAGCCCCTATAATAGGATTCTTAAACTTTTTTAGTTACCCATTAGTTCACTACTACAAACCACCTAATTATTGAAAATAAAAAGGTCGTCCATGTGCTCGCTTAGATATCGAAACTCCTGGAATAAAAACACTGTGGTTCCAAGCGAACCTCGGATTTGAACAAATTTTAAACTGCTTACAAAAATTGGGGTGGCACTACCCCGGATTTTTGCAGGGGGTCCAGGTTTGTGGGGTCCACTCTGTGTCTAGGCGATTTTTATTTTGCCTAAACTCTCGATCAGCAAAGAATATTCGCAACCGAAGTCAGTCGTTGCTAAACTTTTTAGGAACAGAAAAAAAAGACTCAGAATGAAGACATGGCTTATAATGAAGCCACGACTTTGATTCCAAGCCACGGCTGAGAAAATTATGTTTTTCATTATATCTTCCAACTCAACACAAATTTTAACACAAAAATCACATGATATAACAAAAATTATCATCATTTCTTAAACAATCTAAAAATTACAAGGATAAGTGACAATTTAGCATCTCATACAAAATTTGGTATTATCACTAAAGAAAGTATGCATTCAGTTATAAAAAAAGGGAATAAGAAAAACAAACACTTTACACTTCCGAGGGTATATAGGCTTAAGCTTAATAAGCAATCTTTTAGCATCAACCACATATTCACCTGTCTTTAGAACCCCTGGTGATAGCAAGGGAGATATTTCAGCATCTCTAAGAACAAATATATTAAGATAGTTTGCTTACCACTCTTTATGTCTGCCTTATGAACAAAATAGTAATCCTGCAAATAGCCAAATAAAAAAATCTTGTCACTTTTGTCATAGAGCGACATAATGAATAATTCTTCCGAGGAACAAATCCAACTCTGCTTTTAAAATGATGCAATCATGTGCTGACATCAAAGAACATCCGTGACAAACTCTGTAGTATGTGATGACATAAAAAAACATCTATGACATACCCAAAGGAAGAGAAGAGAGTAAATTTATTATTCATACTCACCCTATTAGCTCTAACAATAAATCGTGTTCCCCGACGGGGATGCTGAGTTCTAAATGAAGTCGTTATAAATAGTGCATGAACCGAATCTTAAGAAAATGAGGTTGAACTGGTTGAATCCAAACACCTCATCTGAGTTGAAATTATCCAGACAAGTTAAAAATTATAGGCGCAGTTAGTCTTCAACATAGATATACAGTTCACAATAATACATGTGAATAAAGCAGTTGATACAAAAAAAAATAACAAGCTCAAAACCGCTCAAAAGAAATCAATGGGACAAAACCCAGTTTATCTTGTCTTTTATTAACCATCTCTAGAAAATTAAAGTGTCAATTAGAATTTAATTACCTTTGGGTACTTATTTTCTTGATACTATTTAAGCACCAAGTGCCAGGGAAGCTGGAATTCTAAGATGGGATCACCTACGACCATAAAGACAACATTACGATGAGACCGTTAAGAATGCATTATAAAGAATCATACCTTGGTAATTCGAATCTACATATTATCTTCCTTTGAGGATATCAAGTAAGCAAGTTGAATTAAGTCAGGCAAACATCCAAACTGTTAAAGTGAACATAATTGATGCAATTATACCATATAAAACTCTGCAAATGATATGTTAGAGTTGTTAAAGTTCTCTAAACTAATTTCTCCAAAATGGTTGATGTAAACTACATAAATGGGAATGTCAATCATTATGAGCCAACCCATCTTTCTCACATATTCTATCTTCACCTCCTCCCAAGGAAATTTACCTTATGGGGAAAAAAATTGAGGCATTCCACAGAGCTCCTCTACCAACCATCACAGATGATACACCTATGAAGAAAAGATGGTTATGAGTGTTATTCATCATAAAACAAAACTAATAAAGATACTAGAAAACTGAATTCACTTGAAATAAACACTAACACAACGAGCAAAAGCAGTTATTTAGATGATTCAACAATACAAATGCTACTTGTTGCCTCTTTAATATGTTGAAAATCCCCGTACTCCAATACATCACCATTCGCTATAACTAGAATAGATATTCTACAACATCAGTAATCTCATTCCATTTCGCAGGATCTCTTGGCATATCTTTAACTTTTCTGCAAGCAATTAACATGATTACTAGAGCATGTAAGCATAACTTAGTATCATCAGTAAATGATAACTACCGCCAGTTTAAAATCTAGACTGAGATTAAAAAGCACATGACCTAAGAGATAAATCAGTAATGACGCATGAGCAAGCATATGCAAAAATTGAAAGCAAAATCAACCACAATATCAACTTAAAATTAGCTCACACCCTGTATTTGCCCAGCCAACAACAACGCACAACCCTTATTTATTTCTCAGTTCAATTCTCTAGCTACCAAAAATTAGCAGCAACATCATTTTTTCCATCTTCTTGAACTGAAATAGAACCATTGTAAACCCTTGAACATCACCAGTTACTCAACTCTTTGCAAACCATTCTCTAGATCACTACTGCGATATTGTAGCTTCAACTACAATCCATAACCACCACTGTATCTGCACCTCCATCAGAACCCAAGGCCTAAAAAAAATTAAGCAATCAACACCAAAAACTCCATCATCATCACCTGCAATGCCATAACCTGCCATCGGCTTAACCTCATATACTACCAGTAGTTCCCATCTAGCATAATCAGCAGCTAACATACAACATCAGCTCATCCAACATCTTCTCAGCACCTCAAGCACCACCAACAGAAACCCATCTGAAAAATCGGGGGTCTAACAACCACACCCAAATGATAACTTTCATATCAACAATAGTTAACCAAATGGTTAGCCATATGATAACTTTCATATCAACCATATTCTTCTTCACCATAACTAGTCCAAATGACTCAAATGATCTAGTTAGAGAGTTGTTCAATTGCTTAGATCTTTATGTACTACACAAGACACAATCAAAGAAAAAATGATGTGATTCACTCGAATCGATTCATGAACTATAAAGTCACGGTTTTCAATAGCATTCCTTAGTTTATTAAGATAAGTTCACAAATATCGTTTTTAGACATAACCTACTCAAGTTCGCGGACTTAAGTTCCCGGATGGAGATCACAAACTCCATCAGAAATTCTCGGGTCGAGAACTTCTGCCAGTTTGCGGACTGAGTTCGCGGACTGAAGCTCATGTACTTCTCCGGTTTCACTTGATCAACAAAGTTCGCAAACTTTGGTTCAAGCAATAAGGACTTATACATATATGTGTTTCAACAACAATGCTTATATCCTCCAATGGTTATATTTTCTAAACTCTCATTTCAATCATTGAAACATTCTCAGAGTGCGTTATATAGTTGTTATTCACAAACTATTTTTCGTCAGAGCGATTTTCAAAATGATTGAAACATAACATGACTTTCGTCACTAGGTAAAGATGAACTTGGCTAAAGCGAAAGCTTTACCAACATATATTTGGAGAAATAAATAAGCGAGATATACTCAGCTCGAAATATCCCATGTGTATAATCTTAGTCTATATATTAATACGACTTTTGTCTCAAGATAGGAGATGGAGTAGATAGATTTTTGAGTGATGGATAAGTTCAAGTCTCCACATACCTTTTAGTCAATGAAGATCCACTGGTTCCTTGAGTAGTCCTTCTCCTTGTATGATGATCGCCATGGAGTTCTTGAGCTCAACTACACTGTCTATCCAAGTCCGAGTCCTTAGCTATAATAGATTAGAAATCAAGACTTTATAGTTTTGATCACTAACATTGACAAACATGATTGAGATAGCAACTCATGCGAGTTCGACCGAGCAATGCTCTAACACCACCCTCTATCACAATCATGTACCACAATCCATTCATTCCTTGCATCAGAACCCTAACATCAAGCATTCATAACATCTTCAATTGAAGCATTTGGATGAACAAGAAACCCTAATTTTGAGTTTCTCTCAATTTCTTCCTCAAAACAACAGAATCACCACCATCAATTCTTGAGTTTAACTCAAACCCTAATAAGTGCATAATTCATATGATTTTAGTGTCCAATCCATACTTGCTTTAGCTATTATTCTTGCATATTTTCGTATTGTTACTATTGTTTTATCTTATTTGACTCTAATAGGTGAATCATCCAAAAAGGAAATAAAAAGTGCTGAAAATATCTAGGAAGATAAGTATTCCAAGTATCCAAGCACCCAAGTCCAAGAGAAGTGGAAGAAGTTCGACGAAAAGGAGCAAAACGCTCAGAATCAAGAGAAGGGCCAAAGACCGATCTTAACTCATTAAAATTAAGGATTTATCATCATCATCTTGAATATAATTTAAATATAAAACTAATTCAAAAAGAATGAGGTCATTCCGAGTTCGGATGAAGAAGTTGTGGCCAAAACAAGCTTTTATTGAATACCGAAGAGAGTAAAGTATGCGGACGGGTACGCATACTTTTATTCCGAAAGTTCTACTGGAATTTGAAGTTTTCAGACTGGGTACGCGCACGTAACAAGTATGAAAACGTGTATTCACACTTTGGAAGGCCTAAGGGCACGTTTGAAGTCGTTATTTCATAGTTTCGGATCGAGTTCTTGAACCGAACTAAATACTTGATGGCCAAGCAATGTGAACCTATAAAAAGGTATTAGGTCGTGGAATCAATAATCTCAAATTATACTTTTGTTCTTCATTAATATTTTAGGGTTTACCTCTTTAGGGGAAAACCGGGTGATTGTGTAATCATGAGAAACTAAATCCTTTGTTGATTAAGGATGAGTTCAATGTTCTAAGCGTGAAGCTTTATTAATAATACAAATCTATTGAGAGTTTTTATCATCATCATTTGTCTTTACCATATCTAGGGTTTATGAGTGATTCTTAGATTGATTTGGAATGCATATTAGATTAGTCTATTAATTTTTCTATTGCTAGTAGAAGTTTTGAGATACGTAATCGTAAATTAACTCTCTACACAAGTAGAAATCGTGAGACATTACAGAGGGATTCTGTGGAGTTATTGGGAGTAAAGACAACACTAGCAAGTAAATCTTGATCTAAGAGTTTAAGTATTGGGATCAACCTAACTTCACAAAGCTTAAGATGTTAGATTGTATTATACCTTGAGTGATCTACAACTTGGTGGTTCGTTGGATAAAATCTTGTAGTCGAGAACTTTCGCATCTAGTAATTGAAGGAGTTTTGGGGATAAAACTGATCCAGCTGTTATTCTACAGTTGGTGATGAATGGTTCTTACGAACGATAGATAAGTATACTAATCCAGTTAACGCTTGGTAACGGCGAGGATTCCTTGATCATCTCTTTTCTTTATTATTGTCTTTATATTTATCTTTAAACCCCTTTGTCTTTTACTTTATTTTTGCTGATTCAAATAACATATCAATTACACAGCTCTCCGTGGGAACGATCTCTTACTACCGCTATATTACCAGTTAATTAGTGGGAAATATCTTTATTAATTTATTGTATTAACGACACCATCAAATTTTGGCGCCGCTGCCGGGGATCAGTTGCTAATTGATTTGTTATTTTTTTTAGTTTGTTTTCGATTTTTTTTATATTTTTGTTGTGATTCTTTGTTTCTTTCTTGTGAGTCGTCATGTTTCCTTACGGAAATAACATGTACGGAGCACGAGATCAGACATATAATTGTGGCAATCAATATAGTTTTCAATCTCAATATTTTAATAACTACCAACCATCCTGTAGTTCCAGGAAATCCTACACTACACCCTTGTTAAGATTTCACAATAATCAACTCATACTTGAAGATTAAAAACGACTCTTTTTCATTTAATTCTCAGAAATGTTTACAGAAGTGGGAGAAATCAAGAATACAACTATTCTCTTGAAGTTTCTCTCTCCTCAAGACTTTCTCAACTCTAAAAAATACATCATCCTTCTCTGAATCTATAGGAACCCTTTATATAGGAAATTATATAGTGGATGACAGCTAAGTTTTCCTTTTATTTCGGATCTACTATGCAATCTCATCGCAACAGTTATAATATGAAATATCGCAAGCATTGTAACCATCGTAGGTCAATCATGCTCTTCTCGTGTTTCTTTAATCGTCAGCTATTACGTCATTCTCTAACCTACTCTGTGACACCTGCAAAGTGTTGTTGAAGAGCTCGCGGTATTCTCGCAGAAGTGTTGTTTATTTCGCGGGAATATCATTGTAGCGATATTCTGGTCCTACAACTTGCCTCTTCTCATGTCTTCTTCGCAAAGTGAAGAGGATATGAGAATCTTCAACTCTTCATAACACTCGCAACTTCTTTTCTTTCCATATTTTCTCCTCGACAAAACTCCGAGAATTTAGCTTAACCGCCTACACGTGTCGCAAATTCTTCTTTTTTACTGACACGTGTCTACTCAACAGGTCATCTCCTTTTGCCTATAAAAGGTAGAATTTAGTCACAGAAATAATTATCTTCTTCTTCCCTTTGTCTTTTTGTTTTTCCGTCTGCAACTTTTCTTCTTCTTCATATTCATCTGCTACTGCTTTAATGGAATCTTCAAGGTATGTGTTTTTCTGACATTACTAAATTCCATTTTGCTTACTTGAATCATGTCTACTCATATTTTACTAATCTTTTCTATTTGATTCTTCATGATTCCCATATTATGTTTTTCACTTCAGTGGAACTAACGCCCAATCTGTAATCAAAAACCCTAGTCTTCATAATAAACTAGTTGAGAAGAAAAGGAATCATGTGAGTCATAAGGTAGTAAGAAACATTTTACTTATTCTAAACAATATTGTTGCCTCTGTTTCTTATCTAAGTTACTACTCGCAGGATGACGAGAATATCGCTAGACCTCGCAAAGGATCTCGTCAGGTTAAAACTCTTGAGGCTGATATTATCATTCCCACATTGACATCTGCAAGAGAAATTCCGATAACTTCGCAAGTGAAACCTCCTTCTTCTGTTTGCAAGAACATCGCCGCTAACATCCCTTTCTCTACCGACCTTTTTACAAATGAAGTTCCCAACGTCGCTGTCAATGAAATTCCCTCCAGCCCTTTATTACCTTCGAATGTTACCTTTCCAAACACTCCTCCTTATGATGATGCTACCATTGCAAATAGCTCAAATATCCAACTCGCCATCATTAGCACTTCACCCTTTACACCTCTTCCCTCATCCAAAGAAACACCAGTAGAGGTTGATGCTGCTTTTAAAGTTTTATCTGACGTTTTACTTGATGCTAGGAAATCTTCTATTGACCCTTTTAAATATAATGTTTGCGAGACTTTACTCAAATATTTTGGTTCTGACTGTACCGCTTCGCGAACATCTTTGGAAAATGAAGTTGATGCTCTAAAGAGAAGTCTTCAAGCCAAAACTTCAGAATGTGAAATCCTCTGCCAAAAGCTTCACAATTCTTCACTTGATTGCGAGAATCATTGCAGAAAAAATAACGAGCTGAAAGGTATAATTTTCTTGCCTCTGTCTTTTGTCTTTCTTTTCTAACAAGTTTTCATCTTCTCTATACTTAAGCTTCTTTCTTAAATTCTTGGCTTGTATATTTAGTTTTAAATCAGAATCGATTCATTGAAAGACTTAAATTTGAGTCTATCGCTGAAGAAGCTCGTGTTGAAAAAGATTCTTAGATGGACCAGTTTAATAGATTAAATAATCTCTACACGTATTCGATCGATCAAATAAATAATCTTACTAATGAGAATAATCAATTATCACAAAGCCAAAATTTATTAAGTAGCGAGATTACTCGCCTCTCATATTTGTTAATCAAGGCTAATTTGGCGACGAAATTTTTTATCAGACAAAAATAGAACTTTATCTCAAGAAAAGCACAGATTCTCAAGCTTGATGGTGATTTCCTCGCAAAAATTGAGTAATCTTCAGAGAATATGTGATAATCAAGAGCAATCTCTTCATTCTCTTAAGGATGAACTCAGAAAAGTAACTGAATCATCTGCCGCTGAGAAGGATAATCTTATCAAGGGTAGGTTAACTCTTAGTTTAAAGGCCAGCAAGCTTCAAGCTCAATACTCCCAATTAGAAGAATCTTATTCTTTATTAGCATAGGAGAACTTGTATCTCCTCTCCAAAGAAGAAAATATAAAATCTCGCCTGAAGGGTATAGTTGGGGACAAATTTGACGATGCCATGAATCAATGGGAGAATTGTTGCTTATCTTTAATTCAAAACTTAACTTCTCAAAAAGAAGGTAGTCATTTTGACTATCTTGACTGTTAATTTTTTTATTTAATTTCTCCATTATACTTCTGCGAGATTTTCATCTAAATATTTTCTTGTCATTTATGTTTCTCGCAGAATCTGAAAGAAGCCTTCACTCTACCATTTCTGATCTGACTGATAAATTGGCTAAAGCTCGCAAAGAAAATGAATCTCTGCTTTCTCGTTATGTTAAATCTCGCGACCAAGCAGAGAGAAGATATGACTATCTTGAGTATTTTAAGAACTTAGAGATTAGAAATTGCGATAAAGGTTTCCTTCGCAAAGTTCATCTTAGCGCTGAAGTCCTCGTGAATGATATTCTGATATCTCAGTCCCTTCCCCCTGTATCTGTTCCTCCTTTAGAAGTGGATGATGATGAAGTTCCTCTTCCTATGGATAAGGATCTAGAATATGCAAGTGGAGAAGAAGAATCTCGAATTAATCGTACTGAAAAGAATGTTGGTGAAGCTGATGACACTAGCAAAGAGAATAAATCTGGCGAGACCAACATTGTAGCTTGAATTTTATTTTATTTTCTTTTTCTTCCCTTTTCTTGCGAGCAATGTATCTTTATGCACCTTTGGAACCCAACCTTTATTTCCGTTATTTTGAATTATTCTCAAGGAAGATAATGTTATTCTATTTATTAGCTCCCCTACTTGCCCCTCATTATCTTTCTTGAAATGATTAGTTACTTCCCATACCTTCTTTTTGTGAGCTGTGTTGTTATATTCCTTGTGAAATTATGTATAAGTATGTGATATGACGAATATTACTGTGATGTTTTCTTCTAATAATCATGTTGTATGATTCTAAATAACGTTTGCTGAAAATTTTTGAAGGAATCTTGTTTCTCTTAGATTTTCCTGCGATGAACAAACCTTTCCTGCATTCTTTAAAGAAAATAGTTAATGTTTGAAATTGTTCTGTTGGTCTTATTTTGCCTTCCTAGTTAAAGGTCTTATTTTCCAATTTTTGTATCTGCAACAAAATCATAGGAAGTTTTAACATTCACATGTATAAACCCATTGATCTTGCCTTGTCCATATTTTGTTCATTTCTCTGCAATAATATGACAAGACTAAGTTCCCTTGCGAATACTAAGCCTTATGACATTGCCGTCTTGCGATGAAATCGCATGACGTCTTTACATTTTCATGTAAAAACCCATTGATCTCATATTATCTTGTTTTCTCTTATGGCTTGTTGCCTCTGTATAATTTTTGTCACGTGACAATATGACAGGCCTAAATGTTCTTGCGATCATAAAGCCCCATGACATTTCCGTCTTTAAACACTTATCAGCTCCCTAATGGAGGGTGCCGCCCTTATCTTTCCCCTGGTTTCCCCTTCAAGGAGGGAACATCGGCCATACAAGACTAGCTCCTCCCATCCAGATTTACCAAAAACCAGTTGTTTTCGCAACCTCTTATCCTTTATGCCTATATGGCTTATAGTTACAAGGCTGCACCTTAAGTGGGGTTTTCTTCAGGCCGAGTGCATCATAGCCAAGACTTACCAAGAATTTCTAGGGTAGGTTCGTCTATCCCGGGCATCCTTGGCTCAACCGTGTACCTCAACGCCTTGGTCATATACTGCACTCCTTAGAAGAGATCCTCGGTCGTCCAACCAGGGTATAACCTAATATAGTTGGAAATCCAAAATACCTCTCCCGGATAGGTTTTCTTTAACCCCATCATCTTCATGACTCAGGTTCTAGCAGAGTTATATATCCCTGAGTCATGCAAAGAGATACCCCCTAATATGACATACTTTAGGTCTTATATTTGCCTCTTGCGAAATTGTATTCGCGAACTAGGGTGTACGCCATAAAGGTTCGTCCCGTTCTTTGTTTCTTTTGCGTACATCGCAATCTTTCATTCTTTATGTAATCTTGAATAATCTTGCGAACAAACTCGCAGCTGTAAAAATTTGTTTTGCCCATTAAAAATTTGTTATTGATAATATCTTTTTTTAAAATAATTATTTCCATGGCCTACCAACTCTTTGACCAATATCTCTGCCCTCTGGGTCTACCAGTCTATATGCCCTTGTTCCCACTATTTCCTTAATGATATATGTTCCATCCCATTTTCTTGACAACTTTCCACCACGTTCTCGCTGGTATTCCGGTGTTTCTCGCAAAACTAAATCGCCTGGTTGAAATTCACGTTTCTTAACTCGTTTGTTATATTCGCGAGCCAACCTTCGCTGGTAATTTTCCATATGTTGTAATGCTTTTTCTATCTTCTCTTCTAATTCATCAAGTTCTCTTAGAATCATACTAGTATTAAGATTCTTCTCCCAAACCTCTCTTTTTGGCGTAGGAATAGCGACTTCTGTTGGTAACACAGCTTCAACCCCATATGTCAAACAAAAAGGTGACATTCCAGTAGCTTCTCGTCAAGTTGTATTGTAAACTCATATTTTATTATGCAGCTGCTCGCACCATGCCCTGTGGTATCCCTCTAGCTTCTTTTTTAAGATATATGCGATTGTCTTATTAGTTTCCTCAGCCTGTCCATTTGCTTGTGGGTATAAAGGAGTAGATTTTCCATATTTTATCTTAAATGCATTAAGTAGCAATTCTATATTCTTCCCTTCAAACTCCTTTCCATTATCATATACCAACTGTGCTGGAATTCCAAATATACAAATTATATTTTCAAATATGAATGTGAAGATGTCTTTATCGTGAATATGTTGTACTGCCTTCACTTCTCCCCATTTTGTGAAATAATCTGTAGAGACAATTAAATATGTTCTTTGCCCTGAACCAGGTACAAATGGTCCCGCAATATCTAAACCCCATTTCCCAAAAGTCCATACACTTGTAGAAGATTATAATGGTGCTCCTGGTGCATGTATCCTCTTTCCATATCGTTGAAAGTCCTCACAACGCCTTGAGAGTTGCTTTGCATCTTCATGCATATATGGCCAGTAATAGCCTTGTATTTTTTTTCTATATGCCAAAGATCTTCCCCCATTGTGATTACTAGCATCACCACTATGCAGCATTTTTAACACCTTTTGTCCTTCTTCCCTCGTTAAGCATCTTAGCGATGGCCCATTAAAAGATTTGCGATATAATACTCCATGTCTTAGCTCATGATTGGTTGCCTTACTTTTTAATTTATGTGCTTCTAATATATTTCTTGGAGTTTCTCCTCTCGCCAAGTACGCATGTAGATCTTCTCGTCAATCTGTAATATTGCTTTTTGGCTCTTCCTCGCCAGCTTCTACCATCATCACATCTGTTCCTTCTTCCTCCTTGTTTATCGAAGGTAACATAAGTGTTTGAATTTTTATGCATCTCGCAGCTGGATTTGTCATCATACTTGATATAAAACAAAAAGCATCTGCGAGCCTATTGTCTTTTCTTGATATATGTCTCCATTTTATTTTTGGAATTCTCGCAGACAATTCTTCAACAAGTTTTTTGTATTTCTTCAAGGATGGTTCATTTGTTGTGTATTCTCCTTTTATCTGGCGAATAACCAATTGTGAATCGCTAGTAATTCTTGCATTTTCTAATTTCATTTCTATTTCGAATTTTAGAGAATGAATAACATTTTCATATTTTGTCTCATTATTAGTAGATGCAAACTCCAACCTAAATGAAAAAGCCATTTTTTCTCCTTCTGGCGAGATAAAAACAACTCCAACTCCATTACCTTCTCCATTTGATGATCCATCCACTAGTATCTCCCACCTGTTGGGTTCTGTTAATAGCTATATTGGGTCTCCATGTTCTTCTTCTATATCCATCATTTCTTCCACAGCTTCGTCATCTTCTAAAGGAAATTTAGCTAAGAAATCTGCTACAACTTGTGACTTTGGCGAAGATAAAATGTCATATTTAATATCAAAGTGCCCTACTTGTGCATTCCATCTTTCAACTCTGCCTGATCTTTTTGAATTCTTCATTACTGAATCAATTGGCACTCTTGTTAATACTTTTACCTTATGCGCTTGAAAGTAAATACGAAGTTTAAAAGTTGCATGAACCAATGCTAGAATTAACTTCTCAATCTTTGAATAATTTCTCTCTGCAGAATTAATGTCTTGCTGATATAATAAATTGGCTTTTCTACCCCTGCATCTACTCGCAGCAATACTGCACTTAGCGCGTGCGCGGTTGTTGCGAGATAAATCAATAGTTTTTCTCCTGGTTTTGCTTTCTGTAAGATAGTTATGTTCATTAAATGTTCTTTAATTCCTTGAAAAGCCTTTTCACATTCATCTGTCCACTTGAATTTTGTTCCCTTCTTGAGTATATCGAAAAAATGTTTGCACTTGTCTGAGGATCGCGAGATGAATCTTCCTAGCGAGGCAAAGAGTCCATTTAATTTTTGCACATATTTTACTGTTGCAGGCATTGGCATGTCACGAATTGCTTGTACCTTTTCTGGATCAACTTGTATTCCTTCTTTTGACACAATATACCCCAAAAATTTCCCTGAAGTTACTCCAAAAGTACACTTTTCAGGGTTCACTTTGATGTTAAAATGTCGCATTTGATCGAAAATCTCCTTCAAATCATGTACATGGTCTTTATCTTCTTTACTTTTGATCAACATATCATCCACATATACCTCTAATGTTTTGTGTATCCACCTCGCAAACACATTCTCCGCCATTCTTTGATATGTTTCACCAGCATTTCGCAAGCCAAAGGGCATCTTTGTATAACAGTATAACCTTCTTGGAGAAAAAAATGCGGTGTGTTCTTGATCTTCTTCAGCGAGGGGAATTTGATTATATCCTTTATATCCATCTAATGAAGATATTCTAGCATTTTCTGCTGCTGACTCAACCATTTGTGGAATATCTGGTAATGGAAAACTATCTTTAGGACAAGCTTTGTTTAAATCAGTAAAGTCTATGCAAATTCTTATTCCCTTGTTCTTCTTTGGGACCACCACCATATTTGCAATCCATTCTGGATATTTTGCTTTCCTTATAATTCCTGCGTCAAGCATTTTCTGTAACTCTTCTTCTATTTGGGAATGATATGTTGTTGCAATTTTCCTTATTCTATGTTTAAATGTTCTTGCATCTTTATTAATTTTTAGTTTATGACACGCTACTGATGGATCTATGCATGGTATCTCATCCATGTTCCATGCAAAGATGTCTTTATACTCTCGCAAAAGATTTATGGTTCTCTCTTCTTCATCTGTATCCATTTTAGTTCCAATTTTCAGCAACTTAGGTTCTTCTTCACTCCCAACATTTATTTCCTTGGTTGGTTCTGCTGCGATGTAACTGGCCTCAGGTTCTCCCATTGGTGTTGTTGTCTTCATTGTTCTCACAGGTTCATCTTTTTCTTGCGAAATTTCACTGGGTATTCATTTTCCTTCTTTTGTTCTTATCAGATAAACTTTAAATTCTTCTTATTTCTTTGTTTCTCTAGCCACTTTTTTGTGATCTTTTCGCAGCTTTGGACGTTCTTCATAATTTCTAACTTTAATTTGATAGCACATCTTCGCAAGATCTGTGTCTCCTCTAATTTCTCCAACTCCACTAGGCATAGGAAATTTGACGCATTGATACAATGTTGATGCCACATCCTTGATTTCATGTATCCATGTTCTTCCCAATATCATGTTGTACGGTGATTCCATGTCTACCACACATAACGTTACTTGTGTTTCGATTTCTCCTAGCGGAATTCGTACCACTATTTTCGCCTTTAGGTTTTGTTAAAGATTTTCCAAAGCCATGAATATGATATGTTGGATAGGACATTTCTTCATCTTTGTATCCATTTTCTTAAAAGCATGATAAAATATTATATCCACATAACTTCCAGTGTCCACCAAAATTCTATTTACGGCCCACACTTCCGCAGATTTTGTTGATTTTCCTCTTCCCATTGGTATAGTGGATACCGTGATTACCAAAGGAGATGTGTGATTTAAATTTTCTTCTGGTATTTCTGCTGTTGTAAACGTGATCTCCTGCTTTTCCCAATCCTTTAATGGTGATATTTTCTCCAGTGTCATAATTTTCCTTCCTTCAAAATCCCGTTTATGTATTTTCCCTTTAATGTTTTCATGGAATTTATCAAACATTGCTCTCGTTACCATATCACACTCTAATTTCCTACAATTCTCTTTTGTTCTAATCATTTTTCCTTCAACTATTTCACCGATTTGTTTAATTACCTTCTTGATTTTGAGTAACTCTTATCTTCTACTTCGCCTTTTCTATGATTTTCGTTAATTCCTCCCTGTTTCTAGCGCCAAAATGTAGTTGCAGGAAATCCTACACTACACCCTTGTTAAGATTTCACAATAATCAACTCATACTTGAAGATTAAAAACGACTCTTTTTCATTTAATTCTCAGAAATGTTTACAGAAGTGGGAGAAATCAAGAATACAACTATTCTCTTGAAGTTTCTCTCTCCTCAAGACTTTCTCAACTCTCAAAAATATATCATCCTTCTTTGAATCTATAGGAACCCTTTATATAGAAAATTACATAGTGGATGACAGCTAAGTTTTCCTTTTATTTTGGATCTACTCTGCGATCTCATCGCAACAGTTATAATATGAAATATCGCAAGCATTGTAACCATCGCAGGTCAATCATGCTCTTCTCGTGTTTCTTCAATCGTAGGCTATTACGTCATTCTTTAACCTACTCTGTGACACCCGCAAAGTGTTGTTGAAGAGCTCGTGGTATTCTCGCAGAAGTGTTGTTTATTTCGCGGGAATATCGTTGTAGCGATATTCTGGTCCTACACATCCTATGGGTATAATCAAAGCCAATCTTTTGGCTATGATCAATATCCCACCGAACCTTATGGATATTCTCATACATTTCAACAACCTTATGACGGGCATATAAGTGAACAATCACAAGGATGTGAGGATAGTTATACTTCTAATCATTTATCTTCTAGATGTGAGAAGAAGCTAGATTGGTTGATTCTTCAGTTAAAGGCCAGTGTATCCACGCCGGAACCACTTAATGAGAAACAAAGCGCGGAGAACAATACAACAATTGAATCTTACTACAATATATCTAACCAAACTCATGATCATTTTTATGATCATTCACCTATTCAAAAAGGGGAGACTTGGTCTGAAAATAGTGTGGTGAGTAAAACAGTATGTTGTTAAGAATGTCTTGATCAACTGATCCAATTGATGGCTGAGAATCTACAATGTCAAGATTGGGAAGAATCACATCGGGAAATTCAAAGGAATTCAAAAAAATTATACGAAAAAATTGCTCAACTCGGTAAAAATAGGGATGAAGAAGAAGTTTGACCTCAAAACCAAATTAATTCTGAAATTTCTGAGGACGAAAGAAAATATTTTGGAGATGAGCAACCTTTGGAAATTTCTTATTATAGTGATGAAGTTATACCCGCTCCGGATCGTAATTATGATCATTCTCCTATTCAAAAGGATGAGCTTTGGTATGACCAAACCATTGTTATGACTAGTGTGACATATTCAAATGCATATCAATGTTACAATGAATATCAGGATTACAATATTTTTAGGCCGGTTGATTTGCAAGAAGTAGACCCAATTATTCCCTCAATGGAGACTCATACCGAATACCCCAAAATTTATACTGAATAAGAGTTCATGAGAGCGGAATTTGATTTGGATGATGAGAGTGTTGAAGAGATAGAGATTGAGAATGAAAGCAAATTGATCGATGTCGTGGAAGACCCAATTGAGCTAGATAATAATAGTTCGATAGAGGACCACGATAAACTTGGGGTAAATAATTCACAATTAATTAAGAAAGATTAGGATCCGGTACAAGGTTTGTCTAATCCTTTTCTTAATTCTATATCTATTGATCCTTTATCTTTAATCGAAGTAAATTCTAAAAGAGTTGTTAACCCAACTTTTAAGAAAATACCTCACTAAGATTGGAGTTGTGTTCTTCCAAAGTTTTAACGGATTATTTTGCTTCTAAGTACACTTGATGTGTTTGAATCGAGTATTGTGCAGGTTCATCTAGCTGAGGAACCTATTGAAGTTCCCGAATTCTATGTTCTCTATCCACTTCCTAGTGTAGAAAGGACTAAGTGTGGGGGAAACTTCAATACAATGATAGATTCAATATTTATATTTTTTTTGCTAATGTTTTTGTTACGCTTTTATTTGAACTGCAGATTGTTATTTGGAAGGATTACCAAATTTTCAGATTGCTGGTGTACGGACGATAACAATAACGTCGGGCTGACGACGTTAAACCAAGCGCTGCGTGGGAGGCAACCCATCGGTTTTGTATCTCTAATCCTTTTGTTTTTAATTTTCTTAGTTTTTCATATCATATCTTGAATTCCCCATCTTAGATTTTACAAAGTCTTAAATCTATAGTGAAAGTTTTGACGAAGCTATTCTCGTCAGAAAAATTCCGACTGCGCAGTTGTCACGAAAATAGCTCTCGAGACTTCATATGGAGTCCTATTTGAGTGGTTGACCCCAATTTTTAAAGAGAACAGACTCATATTTCTTTTCCAAAAATAAAACCTGAATTTGGAGTCTGTTAAGTTGGACCGATAGGCCTAGACATTTGAGTTTCGGTATTTTTCCAGAACTTTTTCAGATTGCATGTCAGTCAGTCCGAAGGCCATCAAAGTCAGGACGTTTATCAAAGCATTGTTCCATTTTTATACTCTATATAAAATACGTAGGAGAACAACTTTCATTTAAGATGTTTTTCCTAGTTCCCTACCCATTTGTACAGTTTTCGAGTTTTTCAAGGATTTTATTTTAGAAATCAAATTTTTTGGTTTTACATTGAGGACAATGTTGAGTTTAAGTGTGGGGGAGTAGTTAAGCATGTTTGGTTTGCATATAAAATAAATAAATAAACAATTATACTCTTTGATTTCTTGCATTCTTGAGACTTCACCTTTTGGAGTTAATTATGAGCTATTTAGGATGACACTCTAAACCTTTTCTGGTTGAAACAGTTCTTACGGCTATAGATTGAGTTCCATTTTATCATTCTACAATCCTTAAATTTATACGTTCATAATTGAATGTGAAACTCAACTATGATAGTCGTTTGAAAGATTCAACATCGTAATTAATCATTACTGAATCACTTTCTTTTTATTTTTGTAGTTTTATGTTTCTCTAAAGTGATTTGGTGGGATCCTGATACTGCCATGGATGTTGTAGCAATGTAATCATTGGTTGAGTATAAAAAATCCCCATAGACAATTGTCTTACACTCAGTAAGAGTGAGCCAAGAAGTAATTAAAAATAAATAAAAATAAGAGTGCCTAGCTAGTCGCTAGGCTTCCGACACGCCCGGTGTAATTATTGACTTGATTTTCTTTCCTAATAAATGCCTCGGCGGCCTGTTTCAAATAAGAAAAGAAAAAGAAAACATATATATAAGGCTCTTCTTCATTTATCGATACTAATAAATGATAGGTCCGGAATTACGGACTAATCATGTAGTCGATGAATATAAAAACCATATCATCATTATATAGCAAGTCAAAAAGACTATTGATGAGTTTCTTGACACTTGGATAGCAGTATGTGTGAAACGTTGTCCCCGTCTCCGTGGCCTAAACAAGTGTGGAATGGAGGATCCAAGGAAACTATCACGTACTTGCTGAAAAGGAACATACGCTTAGAGTATCTAATCATGTGGTCGAGTCAATGTAGTTAATATTGCGTATCGGTCTCGTATCGGCCGAGTCCGATACACCTATACAAAAGATATTACCGGTTTTTATCGGTGATACATCATTAAAATCAGAATTTCAAATATTTATAAGACCTTAGAAAAATAATAAGAATCATACACCTATCTCAAATTTATAAATCATAAGGTGGCAAAATCTTACGCGTTGTGACTATTGTCCATTTTTTCCAGTAAAATCTTTCTTATTATCCTTATTTTATAATCGAAAAAATCACAAATACAACTACGTAGTCAATAACAACTGCTCAAACTCTCCACTATCTTCTGTCGTCCACAGCAAAACCCAAATCCATTCAAATTCCTTCTCGAGTATATATGGTGTCCATCTTATATCCTACGTATAGTCGTTGATTTTATATATCTTAAATATATTAGAATTGTTTACATTCTCTAATTGACGTTGTACTTGTCTGTAAAGACTAGATGCATGTTGCTCGAAAAACTTATTCACTTTATTTGGTGGTGATTTTGATAATTTATTATACTTGATCGTGCCTAGTTTTCCCTTTATAGAATTCATCTTGACCACAAATGATACTGGAATGCCTAATTTTCCCTTCATAGGTTTCATCTTAACCAAAAATGATATTGGAACAGATATTATCGGTGTATAGGTAAAATCGATATATCGGCCTGTACCGGCCTGTACAAACATTTTTATCGTTCCATCTTTGTATCGCCGATATTTTTGATATCGTATAGGTATTTTCCGATACCCGATAAAAACCTGTAATATCGGCATGTACAACCGATATTGACTACCTTGGGTCGAGTTAAATGGATGCTTATCTCAACTATTGTGCTATAAATAAATAAATAAATATATATATATCCTTTGATGACATTCATACAAGTTTTGTGGGTAACATCTTTCACTCTAGTCAACATTTGCACACTTCACTTTTCTATTTCCAGTTTCTTATCTATCCACGTGATTTCAGTATGCGAGTGTTGTGGAAAACATTGCAACAAGTACGATGACTATCTTAGTAGAGTTTTGCAATCAGTTTGAATGTCACGCGCAAGTAATTTCTTATGTGTGTTGATTAGAATGTATGTGGGATGTTTGCAGCTAAAGAACTTATGTAGGCTAATTATTAGCTACTACTCTGTGTCTATCCTTAGTGGTTCTTCCAACGTGAGAAATTGGAGTAGGTTTTGTGGGTATACCTCTTGTAAACCCTCACGAGACTATAACTCGTCCACTAGGGACACCTAGGGGTTTAAAGGCTTGTTATACATGCTAAGTGTAACCGTATTCTCGACAACATGGAGATGTTGTATTTAGGGTTAGTTTTATTTAGTTTACTCGAGGACTAGAAAAATCTAAGTGTGGGGGAATTTGATAGGTGCATAATTCATATGATTTTAGTGTTCATTCCATACTTGCTTTGGCTATTATTCTTGCATATTTTCGTATTATTACTATTGTTTTCTCTTATTTGACTCTAATAGGTGAATCATCCAAAAAGGAGATACAAAGTTCTTAAAATATCTAGGAAGAGAAGTATTCCAAGTATCCAAGTGCCCAAGTCCAAGAGAAGTGGAATAAGTTCGACCAAAAGGAGCAAAACGCTCAGAATCAAGAGAATGGACAAAGACCGATCTTAACTCATTCAAATTAAGTATTTCTCATCATCATCTTGAATATAACTGAAATATTAAAAGAATAAAAAAAGAATGAGGTAATTCCGATTTCGGATGAAGAAGTTACGGCCAAAACAAGCTTTTATTGAATACCGAAGAGAGTAAAGTATGCGGACGGGTACGCATACTTTAATTACGAAAATTTCTGCTGGAATTTGAAGTTTGTGGACTGGGTACGCGTACTTAACAAGTATGAAAATGTGTATTCACACTTTGGAAGACCTAAGGGCACGTTTGGAGTCGTTATTTCATAGTTTCGGGTCAGGTTCTTGAACCGAACTAAATACTTGATGGCCAAGCAATGTAAACCTATAAAAAGGTATTAGGTCGTAGAATCAATAATCTCATATTATACTTTTGTTCTTCATTAATATTTTAGGGTTTACCCCTTTAGGGGGAAGCTGGGTGATTGTGTAATCATGAGAAACTAAATCCTTTGTTGATTAAGGATGATTTTAATGTTCTAAGCGTGAAGCTTTATTAATAATACAAATCTATTGAGAGTTTTTATCATCATCGTTTGTCTTTACCATATCTAGGGTTTATGAGTGATTCTTAGATTGATTTGGGATGCATACTAGATTAGTCTATTGATTTTTCTATTGCTAGTAGAAGTTATGAGATAAGTAATCGTCGATTAACTCTCTACACAAGTAGAAATCGCGAGACCTTACAAAGGGATTCTGTGGAGCTATTGCGAGTAAAGACAACACCAGCAAGTAAAACTTGATCTAAGAGTTTAACTACTTGGATCAACCTAAATTCACAAGCTTAAGGCGTTCGATTGTATTACACCTTGAGTGATCTACTACTTGGTGGTTCGTTGGATAGAATCTGGTAGTTGAGAACTTCCGTATCCAGTAATTGAAGGAGTTTTGGGGATAACACTGATCCATCTATTATTCTACGGTTGGTGATGAATGGTTCTTACGAATGATAGATAAGTATACTAATCCTGTTAACGCTTGGTAATGGCGAAGGATTCCTTGATCATCTCTTTTCTTTATTATTGTCTTTAAATTTATCTTAAAACCAATCCCCTTTGTCTTTTACTTTATTTTTGCTAATTCAAATAGCATATCAATTACACATCTCTCCGTGGGAACGATCTCTTACTACCGCTATATTACCAGTTAATTAGTGGGAAATATCTTTATTAATTTGTTGCATTAACGACATGCATCAAACCCTAATTGTCGTTCTTTTATTATCAATACCACCCTAATTCGTCTCGATCTCCTTTATAGATTCATTAAACCGAAACCCTTCTGCTTGAATCAAACTCGATCTCTAATTTTCATCAACTGCAACTCATCATCACCATCACCTTCTCTTAAATGATTACTCTAACTCTTCTTACACAGCACCGACTCAACTCATCACCTTCTCTTTAACCGGTTCATACTTGTATTTGTGAGTTCAAGAAATTGAAAAACTGGAATTGAAAAAAATAGATTCACAAATGAAATCGAAAAACTGAAATCAAAGATTAAACTCTAAAATCGATAAACTTAAAGGAAACCCTTGGATTCGATAAACTTAAATCAAAATCTCTAAATCCTAGAAATGAAAGTCTCTAAACCCTAAAAATCACAACTGAAACCCTAGATATCAAAATCTGCAAACCCTAAAAATTACGTCAAAGATTATACCTGATGATAAAGTTCTACACGATGATAGAGTTTAGAGATTGAGAAGAGAAGAAAGAGCTCAGAGATCGAGATTGAAATGAAGATGGAGAGGAGATGAGAGAAAAGAGTGAGTGATATAGTTAGATTGGGATGTAGGGTGGAAATAAAAAGAATAAGGCTTGACCAAATTTTAACTGGGCGTATTTAACATTCCTAGTGTTCCCGACCACATGCGTGTTTCACATGATTGAACTCATCGTAGTTGCTATTCGCGACCTTCTTGATATGGTTGCAAAATTCGCAACAGATATTTGTCGTTGCGAAAAATTAGCAACGTGTATTAGCAACGGAAAATTAGGAACGACACTAGTGTCGTTGCTAATCTGAGTTGCTAATTTCTTAAAATGGTGTCATATACTGAAGTAATGCAAACGTGAGGGCTAAATTTACAAAAAATAACATAAAATTCAACTGACAAATGGTATAAGAACAAATCGGTCTGAAAAATTGGCAATATTGTTTCCTTAAGTGGCGTATTAGAAAGTCGGAACTTGCCATAAAAAAAAATGGATCGTCACACATGTCGTAGATCGTCAGACCAAAACCTTAAGTTTATCCCACTATTTGTGATATAATTGGCCTTTACAAGGGATGTGTTGTATGACGTGGTAGTATTCACAAAAGTTTTTGTAACTTCGATGGAGGAATACTCATGTTTGCGTGTGGAGGCAAGCCTAAGTCATGTAGGGAGCTAAATGAGGCTTGATATAGAGTGTGTGCCATTAGGAAAGCAGAAGCTTGAGAATAAATATGACCTAGTTAATGGAAAGCAGATATGCAAGGAAGTTGAAGCTCGGTGAAGGTCAATCTAGTATTGACTTGGTGTTCATTTCTTGTAAGAGAGAAAAGGCATTGTCGGCTCTATATAGACTCTAAGGTCGTATGTCGATTATATGAGCAGAGGCATGAACGACTTTATAAATAGGCTAAATGACTAGTAATAGGAAAGTTATTGTTGACTCAGTGTTTATCGTAAAAGAGCAAAGGAATGGATGGATCTATAGAGATGCTAAGACCTAATGTTACTTCTCTAGTCAGAGGGGGGAGACGAGAATTGTCCAATCATAGGAGCAAGGCGATTTCTCGTCCATTCGTATGATCAAGATAAAAGTTAAGGTTGAAAATCAACCTAGCATGACTTTATATCAAACGAAGAGCGGAGGCAAGGTCGTTAGTCTCTGGTGTTACAATATGATTATTATTTTATGGCTGGACGAAGACTGTGATATGTCTTTAAAGAGAGTAGAAACCTGAATTCTCAGTGAGGTCTCTCATAGTCAAATTCGTGAGATTTGAAGAGTAAAATAGCCAAGTACACGTTTGCAAAATTCAAATAAATCTCAGACATCATGTACTTAACCTTAATGGCTGTTCTATAGCATCTTACATCTAAAACATACCATGTTGATTATCACCAAAAACATATCCTCTTTTGGAAACCCAATTTTAAGTTTATGGTATTAACGTATATTATCCCTAGCAAAGCCCTCTGATATACATCAAAATGAACCCCCACTTAGCATTCCATGTCATAAACCCCCGTTTGATACTCAAAAGTCTTAAGTTATGCACAATAACCAATTAACTAGCTATCATTAGCCAATATAAACGTTAAACTTACCTATATGCCAATTCTCCACATGAGAATAAGATTCTTCATATCATATAGTCAACACCATCATCCTATTTCCCACAACTTTACTTCTCAGAACATCTACTAGAGTATTATCTTTCTCCCTTAACTAACAACCCTCACTTCATTTTCTATAATTACATTTCTTATTAGTAAAGTCTTTTTTTAGGTTTCAATCTCTCGGTCTCTCCAATACTTAACATGTATTAAAAGGACAAGTTTTTCATTATAATAATTTTTAATAGATTTTCTTTATTATATACCCATGACTATGAAGTGGATGTTCCAAATGTAACTATTGAATTTGTTGGTGTTTAATAAATTAAAGATTGTTGGAGTACCAATTAGTAAAGGAGAAGAACTTCTTGTTGATAAAGAGACATCCTATATTACATACACATAATGTTCTTTATATACATGTAAGGGAAAACCTAGTCATCTAATGGACCGTATATCCATGGGCCGTAGGCCCTATAACACTCCCCCTTGTGCGGTTCAACAATGGAACTCCAGATATAGTGCTTCACATATATCGTTTTCTCCTTGATGACTTGTGCCGAAATCAATTTCCTTACTAAAAATTTGACAAGGAAAACCCAATGGGATAAAACCTTGATACATTTCTTCACATTTAGTACTTCACATGTTGTCTCATACTTTACATGCAGTTCATCACATGCAATACGATTTTCAAAGATCGACGAGTCTAAGTTAATTGCCTCGTTAAAACTTCGTCAGAAAAAACCAGAGGGACAAAACCTGAACTAAATAAAAAGAGTATAATATTAAGCAAACTTAGAACATAGTTGTACTCCAATGTGTTGCCTCACTAAAACCTTGACAAGGAAAACCTAGTGGGATAAAACCTTGACGGAGGGAAAAGAATACAACGTGATAGATGCAAGTAAAGGTGATCCGTTGCAGATGATCACTTTGCTCCATTGAATTTGACTAGTTGCTTCACAACTGTTAAGGCATAAAATCCTCGTGGGAAAGACAATAGCCTTAGTTGGGAAATTACATTCCCGGTGTTTGTTGTTGTCTCATTAAAAACCTTGCTGAGTAACAAAACCCCGTGGGAAAAAGTAACCTCGGTGAAGGAAAAAGTTCAACACACCATTAGATGCTCCCCCTGATGTCAGACAATTTTCATTAGTCTAATGCAGTCGGAAGGAGTTTATCACACTTTACTTTAGTGACTTGAATGTTTATAAGACCATGTTGTTGATTCTGGAAGTTACGTTGCTTTATAGAATATCGCGTTTCATTTCTTTGATTCAGATATTTTCAGTAATATCAACGCGATCGTTATGTCTTCGATATTTAACATACTTGATCTTTTTAGTGTTGTCTCGCTAAAAACCTTGTTGAGTAACAAAACCCTTTGGGAAAAACTATTCTCGATCAAATGGAAAAAGAGTACAACACAGCTTCAATTTCGAAGTAAAATATGTCGAATATCATATCCTTGGATCCCCCCCTAATGTCGGCATATTCCCCTGATTACTTTCAGAGTTGTTCCAGACAGTTCCTTCAGTCATGTACTTTTCGAAAATGAATATCGGTAATGACTTAGAAAATAGTCTACCATATCTCCCCCTGATTACTTTCGTTGGAGAAGATATTATTTTTCCTTCTAATCATCAACCTTTGGATTGAAGTTCCTTTAGCATTCCTTTTTATGCCTTTCTAGGGATAAAACAAACTCATGTCAGTGGTTACTTTTAAGTATATAATTACGTTCATTATACCATTCCAATGACGCTACGTTGACACTGAGCTATATTTAGCTAACAAGTTCACTGAGGAGGTAACATTTGGTCGAGTACATTATGTTAAGTACAACAATGCATCTATTGCACTTAGATAAGGGAATTTCATATCCCAACACATCTTCGTCATCTTTCTTTAGAAGAAATGGTCATTTACTTATTTTGTACTTCAACTAAGTACTATTAGGATGCATGTCTTTATTAAATTGCCTGACAACTTTAGACATATGCAAACTAGTGGAATAATATACCACAAGCTCAGTATTCGGTCGAGCTTTCCCCAGAGTTTTCATCTAATATTCGGATTTCAAATAGCTCTTAAGGTCTCATATTACATAAAGAGTACCCATCATGTATGTACCATCGACATATATAGCTACAATTCCAAATCAAGAACTTTCTTGTGAATACGCAAGGAAAAATAACTTACTTGTCTATCCCCTCCAAATCAAATAGCCACTTAAATGGGTATACCACATCCGCCTGATTACTTAAATCTATAAGTGAGTGTTCTATCTAACTGTAAACGCACTATGTGGTTTAGAGTCACTTGATTTGGGAAACAAAAGGTTATCAAGTACTTTTGTAAATATCTAGTATCTCTTGATTCTTTCAGAGATACGTAACAACCATATACATATGTTGTATTTCAAGTCCTTTTGAAATTATCAAGCTAACTAAGTAGCGGAACGTTATAACGTTCATTACTAATGGAAAATTCCAGGGCTTTGTGAGAAACCTCGCGCCACAAGGCGATTCTTGATACTTTGAGACTTCATTCTTCCCACTTTGATTTATAACAAATAATCATGTATGTCCCATAGGATTTACACTTGGTTGGTTAGCACTACCACACCAAATACATGTATATTTGTCAAAGAACCAAGTTCTACCTGGATTGTATAGGCCAAATATGCTCTTTGTTGACATTAAATAATAAAAAGAATGGTTAGATCTCATACTACTCTATTTCCTTGAGCAACCACTAGTGGAAAATAACAGTTTCGCGACGGTCAAAGCAAGTCATAGATACGACTTAAATGACTTGCTTTGGCGGTCGGGGAAAGGGTCGCTGTTTGAGCGTCTTTTTCATCTATGATGTGGCTGTGCGGGTCACTGTGTATCTTATATCAACGACCGGTGTTAACAGTCAATAATTTATGATTGATTGGGATCAGTCATAGATATAAATCTTAATATAAAAAAAATAGATTTAGATTGGCTGTCTAGCCTGACTGAGAATCTGACTAAATCTCAGATCAAACCCAAATGAAACCCAAATGAAACTCAAATGAAAACTCAAATGAGAATCAAATCAAACTCAAATTAGAATTTAAATGAGAATCAAATCAAACTCAAATGAGAACCAAATTCAAATCAGATAAAACTGAGTATCAAATTAAACTTGCACACAAATAATCATTCAATTTAACATTCATTGATTCATTGGGTTCAAATTACACAAAAAGAATTAAAATCTTGAGTTCTGACCAATGTAAATCTTACAAGAAAAGAAACTAAGTTCTAGTATTTGGTTACTTCAAGGATTGCTGCAGATATCTCATGAGAAACAGAAGTTGCGATATCGGTGGCTTGAGGAGCCGATATGTGTGCTCAAATTTCACACCAGCATCTTTTTCTATTCTAGAGATGTTATGCTTCCTTGGATCATAAAGCATTACAGCAACTCCAGTGTTGCCTAGAAAGAAAAAAAAACAATCAGTTATGCTTGAACTTGATATAGATGTAACAAATAAATATAAACACGAAGCGAGTTTCAAACACATACCGTCCCTTCCAGTATGCCCAGAACAATGAATATAGGCTTATACATATTGTGGAGGTTCACACTAAAGGAAAGCAATGACATATCAATACACTAGATTCAACAAACGAGACTAAATAATCTAACTAGTGATGTCATTTATATATAAAAGAAAAAGAAAATACCTGAATAATTAATTGGACGTCATTGATGTTCAAACCACGGGCTGCCACACTGGTGGCTACTAAAGTCATGAACTTGCCATACTTGAAAGCAGCGATTGTGACCTACAATGCAACCCTTCAAGTTAGAGAAAGATAACGATATCGGTAGGGCCATATAATGATCAACCAAGTGTGAACACAGAATATGCCAACTATACCAGAACTAGAAAGAACATACCTCACAGGTGGCTTGTTGAATACCTCCATGCAAAGTACGCGCTCCAGGCAATATCCCAGAAAGGTCAGAAGCACAACCCTTGGTCTTGGTAAAAACTATTACCTTGCCGCCACTGAAATTATAAATGATTACATAACTCATTTCTAATGTTTTATAAATGAATATTCACTTCAAGGAAAGAAAAGCAAGATAACCATTGCATAAGAAAGGAAATATGAAACTAACCAGCCATAACAACGAATTACATCAGGAATGACTATTGCTATGGCATCTCTAGAGCATGGCATGACAATATGTCTAACATTTGCACTGGCATTTATTTTCTCATTTCCAACAAGATCTACAATCTTCTTGCCGGGTTTCAAAAACCTAGTAGTAATCTGGCGAATGACAACAAGAGCATGAATAAGACATTTATGTTAAAAAAAAATTGAAGTATCAAGATAGTACATCCCACATGGTTTGAAGACCCGTATTTTTAATCCGTGGTGGTAATGTAGCACCGAAGAGGAGTGTCTGCACTGTCTTCAAATCTTCAACCTTTCTTGCAATACCAAATTTAAAGCTTTTTAACATAAGTGCACATGCAACTTCAATAATAGCAACCATGAATGCTTTCAGTATGAACCAAGTCCCAAAAAATATTTGTTGCATATATAAACTCATAAAAAAACACATCATCTGGCTTTGGGTTACAGATTCAAAATACTTTGGTTCAGGAACAAAAACCTACTCGCTAAGTAAAAATACAAAACTCAATCATTATAACACGTACCGAGAATAAGTTCAACATCGTCAAGAAAACCCATGTCAAGCATCTCATCAGCTTCATCAAGTACACGGAACTTTAATGTGTCAAAGTCAAGGTTTCCCCTATCGACATCATCCTACACCAGGATTTCATGAAGTCGGCATAAGACAATAACGATACTCATAAATTTTCTAACAAAATCGATATCACGTCATATGTTGAGATCCATCATGAGCAAATAAATACCTTTATTCTTCCAGGAGTTGCAATAACAATATCAGCCCCACTTCTCAGTTTACTTTCTTGGATGTCGATCATGAAACAACAATAGTTTAAGAGATCGACGTTACCAGACTAGACCCAACTGGTGATACATTAAACCACTAAAAATATTCATGCATAACTCACTATTGCGAACTAATGTGAACTAAGAGTAGGTTTCAGTCACAAGAACCTTCCAAAAGCGATAATTTATATCTCGGTACTCGCAGTTTACGAGCTATCCTATTCATTTATATGTAAAAGAACATTTTCAAGGACTTTTGGTTATCTTGCAATGAAACTAACATGATTCGAGTATAGGGGTATTGGGGTGCCATATCTTATGATGAAGATAACCAAACGACCATTACAAAAATTAAAATATAGTGACATACGGATAGGTGTGCATTCAATGGAGAAAGACAGAATATACAAGTTGGTACATGGCCGTTTTCGGCGGATGGAGCTCTGTAGCAACCAACCTATCAACAGATATCCTCGGTGACTACAAGCTTCTTTTCTAAAGACTTGGACCAACCATATTGCTGGAAGAGATATCTGTCAACTAAATGAAACGACGAAAGTTTTAGTCGACACAAGTTTCCAATAACTATTAACTATCGTTGTTAGAAGCATAAACATTTGTTGCTGAAACATTTCACACGCAAAATATGTTGTTGATGAATACTAATACATCGTTGGTAGAGGTAGGATGTTATAAAATGTTGTAAGCTGCTAAAGATCATAACTTACTGATTTTTCAGTTGGTGGAGGTGTTTGATGTCGTTGGTCAAGCAATTTTATCACCGAATGTTTTGAGGGTAAAGAGTTTTATCAACTATATCTTTGTTGGTAAAGGGGTTCTAGCAGCAGAATAGTTGGATGGCTGGTGGAGGTGTTTGATGTCGTTGGTCAAACAATTTTATCACTGAATGTATTGACGGTCAAGAGTTTTATCAACTAGAGCTTTGTTGGCAGAGGGATTCTAGAAGCAGAACGTTGGGGGTGCTGGTGAAGGGTTGAAGCCGCTATATTTCTCGATGGAAGAGAGTTTATTTCCATTGAATTTTAGTTGCTCAATAATTTAAACTTCCGTAATGTTTGTTGGATGAGAAGCTCAGCCGCTGTTTTTGCAGTTGGCTCAAGGGTTATGCCACCAACTTTTTGTTGGTCAAGGTTTCTAGACACCAGTTTTCTGGTTGGACCAAGTGCTAGCTCTGAGTTGGTGAAAATTTATACACACATGGTTACTTTAGCTAATTATGGGTTTGATCCATTACAAATCAGTCGTTCAAGATGTTATTATTGTTGGTTAAAGGCTTGTCCCTCTATAGATTTGAGTTACTACTGTTTCTCGAGACTATCATGAAAAACTAAATGCAAACTTTAATAAAATTCAACTCACTAACATTCAAAACATCCCAAACAAAACATCAAACTACAATATATACATAGGACAAATGGACCTAAGAAATGATTGAGCAACAACTGAAGTCTGGATCTTTACTTGGCTATGCTCTCACTAAGGAAATGATTGGATCTAGGGTACCTGAAGGAATACCTTCCCATGGAGTGGGGATCATCAGCTCCAATATCATCTGCAACAGTAATATGATGGGTCACTCACTCAGACATTGGTTTAAATAATGCACATACACCCCCATGAAGTGCATTGTGTGCTTAAGTTACCTCTTCCTGCACAACTACCTCCTCAACACCATTAGTCGGGTCCTCCGAAATAAGTGTTGTAGTACCTGGCACGCGAGATCAGGGACATGAGAGTTTTTTCAAAAGAAAAACAATATTCAAGTCCCATTATCATAACAGAAGAGGAGAAAGAATAATAAAATAACGAGACCAGCCAAGTTCTTGAGCTGTTGCTGTAATGCTTGCACTTGTTCAGTTAACCAATACGGGCTTGGGATTCGGCACTTGACTCTCGTACCTAAAAACATCATTCTGAACATAGTAACCCTTCTCTTGTGATGCCAGGAAAAATGACTGTGAATTTCCTTCCTACTTTGTCCCTCCAAGTTACACATACCTGAACAATTACCCCATCCTGTTAGAGTATTGAGCATCTGCAGTTTTAAACTGTGCCGTAATATGTGGAGTTCAACTACAGGATTTTCTAATTTATGTCCTGGTCAAAAGAAACATTTCAAGTCAGCTAATTGAGAATCACAACAATAAAAAAGAATAAGCAGGAAGTGAAAAGCATCAGCACTAATTAAAATATGTATAAACTGCAATATATCAAATATTGGTTGTCCTTCGAGCATTAATGATTGTCCTCATCACCGATAAGTTAACAACCAATAAACAGTCCCCAATAATCAGCCATAGTACATAATGTTTCTTTCTTATTGCTAAACCAATGATAGTATATTTGGTTACTAGCTAATTATTAGACATGACAATAAAGAGATAACAACACATGCAATTAAACATGGCTTCAGAATCCACTGATCCCAAAAGACCCAATCTAATGTTAAGTCACTATTCCACATGCATTTCAATCAGTAATTGAGCTAACTTGGGTCTTATATTATTGTTCAACTCACACAATGCATCAACAGTAGTTAAATATGACGATTAGTCAAAAAAAATTCTTAAATATCCATTGCCCTCTATATTATTGTTCAACTCACACAATCAGTTTCAACACGTCCTCCACTAACACCAACACCAACACACACTTAGCTTACCAGTGATCAACCTGTGGAGAAGTAGAAGATAGCTTACAATCACATGACTGCAAAATACGAAGACGAAACATTCAACCAAAGGTATAACTTGGACATACTATTTCTGTTCTGCACTAGGCACAGAACATGTGACAGGCATAGCATACTGTTATTAAGAGGAACTGACACTAAACAACTATTCTTGTTAACTAAATTCTCATGTAGTAATACCAAATTCTTAATAACCAATCACTCAACCAAAATTAGCAGGCCATATGCAATGATAGCAAAAAAAATAAAAAAATATCGACATCCATCTGCAAACCCGATTCATATCATTCACATACAAATCAAGAAGATAAGTCTCGGAAGCGAACAAACAATGGACACAGAAATAGATAAATAAAGCATGCCCGTTCAGAGTGCAAAACACATGAAATCTGAATTCTTTCAGGTCCAAACCTTGCTCCTAATCGAGAAAATTCCTGAGGGAGCAGAAGTTGTTATGGGATGAAATGCATCAAGAATTCCTTCCATTGATTCCCTCAATCTGCAACAAAAATTGAAGATGTTATGAGGAATGTGTGATAAAAATTGAAAACAATATAGCTATTCATATTCAAAAGGAGGTTCTATATAGGCACAAGTGCAAGTTAGATGTAACTTGCTTAACCAAGTTCTTTTGAAAGGTCTTTGTCATTAACCTGTATATCAGCTCAATGGTGTTAGTATAATCGAATCAAAACAGATTAGTAGATTACTATATTGTTGAAGATCTAATAAAAAAAGGCTATTTGATACAGCAATAAGAACGCTCATGTATAACATATAAGTGAGCTAGTACAGTTGGTAATATCCCTTACTTTTCTGCAATGTTGAGAAAGCAGAGAAGACTATAGTCACTAAATTCTCAAACAACCTAACTTAAATGGTTTTATATTTGTATTCTTACTTCTGCATAACCAAGGTACAATATTTTAAGCTTAATGTTTTTGAATCAACGTGATTTTACTAAGTGTGAGATCCTAAAAATAGTCTATATTGGATTTCTACTATTTTGAATGAAATGTGTTAAAATGGTTGTTCAGATGATTAAAATGAATCATCTAAAACATATTCTAATGTGATTTTGCACAGATAAATATATATAAGGATAATTAACATAAACACGCAATACTAATTCCAAAAATCTATACCACGGTGTCAAGGAGGTCTGACAGAAACAACTTTCTAGACTGGAGTGCAGCATGGCAATTTTCATTCTCATCTCTTGTGCCCAATTTATAGGCCATGTCTGACATCTTGTGAAAGAGAACCGCAACGGACACACGTGCATAGAGCTCTGTGTTGATAAATGCCTGGGAAATTAGCAACGCAATGTCAGAAATTTGTTAGCAATACTTGGACGAAATTCAAGCTTGGAGTGAACGATCCAATTTTTACTTAACAATCCACATCTCTGGAAAGTTATTAATGGTTATGGCACAGGAGTTATGAAAAAGTATATAATGCGATTTCTCATTTTCTTGAACACGTAACAGCACTACCAATACCAAAGAGAAATTGCCAACTCCAACATCACCACCAATAGAACCACCAGTCCACCACCAACACCAACACACACTTAGCTTACCAGTGATCAACACGTGGAGAAGAAGAACATAGCTTACAATCACATGACTACAAAATACGAAGACGAAACATTCAACCAAAGGTATAACTTGGACTGCAAAATACTCTTAGGGTGTGGAATGCTTCATAAAAGCTATCACCAGTAGACTTTTTTCTCTAAAAGATTGCCCAAATTCTCTTACAATTCAGATACATCTTTCACAAATCACAACAAATCTAGGGACTATAGAAATTAATCAAAAATATTACGAGAAAAAAAAATAGAAATGAGGAAATTGGCAATAATATGTAAAATTGAGAACAAAAATTAGGGTTCTGAGTAAGGTTTTGTAAATCGAAATTGCAGAGGATCCTAAATAGCCCATGACAACATAGACAAATAGTTTAACTTATGTTAGAAATTGCAGAGGATCCTGAATCACTTTAGAAGATGCGGGTTAAGAAACTTTCCCATAGATGACCAACACAAACAGCACCTAAAGTCCATAACATCCATTGATATACATACACTAACTGCAACCAAGAATGCAAAGTCAAAAACCAGTTAGACACAACCATATCCCACTCCCTAAAGAGAAAAAAAATTCACAAAGGGGTATCCATAAACGCAAGGTATAATTCTCATTAACTTTAAAGCTGGATATACATCCAAGAGAAGAGTAGCCTTTCTAGAACTTGGTGACCTGTAAAGTAGTGTCATAAGTATCCAAATCAACAAACTTAAGAAAATTAATCAACTTTCACAAAATTTTAATGGAAAAGGAATATAAGGTGACGAGTCTTTCTTTCATCGAACCACGACAAAAACATATAACGGACATAGTCGACCCAGAATTCGAGTCTTTCATTAATTGAACCACAACAAAAACATATTAAGTGGGATAAACGGACATAGTCTACCCTGACTCGTAAGTGAAAAACTAAAAACTAACTCTATTGGACACTAATTCTAAGCCTAACTGTGTACCAACACTTTTTTTATTATTACTATCCCAATACTGGAATGTTACATGACTATCCCAATACTGCAGAAACAAAAGATTTCCTCTAGATTCCGACACCTCAAAAACAAAAAGCAAAATCAAATTTAAAATTTGTGGATAAATCATTTTCAATAACATGCAGTAGACTGCATATACCTATTATCTTTATCATCATCACCTGAAGTAGTCTCAATATTATGAGAAATCCAACTTCAACTGGTGTTACCAAGTACATTTACTTCTGAAATTTGAAAACAAAGAAAGACACAGCAACATCAGTGCATAACAGAACAAAACCAGAGTAAATTAGAACCAAACGATTCAGTACTTCTTCAATTCAGACATCAAAAAGGTTCAATTTTATGCATAAACGTGAAAAATGATTCAATCTCTACACATAAAAAGAATAGAAAGATGTTAATTACCTTAGTTCCATCAATACCCATTTCTCATTCTCATTAGAACATTTCAATTAGGTCTAAAAGTTCAATTCTCAGAGAATGCTCCAACTCTAGAGATGAACAACCAGGACCTAAACAGAAAAACATAAACCAATAGAGAAACAGAATCAGAATAAAAATTAAAAATAGCAAAATTTTGATTTTAGAAAAGAGAACACCTAATCATTTTTGTAAATCCTGAGAGGAAGCATCAATTTCCTACGGAAAAATCAGAACTGAGTAATGGAAACAAAAACCCAGCTAAAATAAACAAACACACAATCCAATTCAGAAAAACAAGCTCCGTAAATTATAAAAATTAAAACTCTATCATAGTTTATGGAAAAATCTTGCAAAATTTGTAAAACCTTAGATCCAAAAGAAATGGGTTAAGAAACAACTTCAACCTCCAACACGAATCTGCAAATTCGAAACCCCTAAATATCAGTGACGAGAAACAAATCTAGGTTATTTTTTACAGAAAATCTAAGCTTGAATCTATAACTTTTAAGTACCAACTAAGAAATTAAAGTAAAACCAAAGAAAATTAGGGTTCTTACTGCAGAAAAATTTGGTTCTACTACACCTAAATATGAACTAATCAGGAATGGAATTCCTTTATTTTAATCTTACGGCCTTAGATTTGTTCTTCGTGGAGATCGATACTTTCACTTGTATCTTCAGATCGAGAAAAATAAGAAGATGGATTTAATATTTAAAAGCGTTAGTGATGGGAAACAATCAAAAAGAGAAGAGGTGCGGAGATTGAAGGGATTTTCCATTTCCTCTCGAGTCTCGACGGGTAAAAGAAAAAGAAACAACAGAGTGAAAAGAGGAGGAGAGAAGGAAGTGAGTAAATCTTATCTTTATCGCCTTAGTCGAAAGAAAAAAATCTTATCTTTAAGATTATCTTTTGGATTTTGGATGTGGTATAGGATATTTGGTCGGTATATAATCCTAGCATTTTTTAGGACGACTTAATCGGTATGCAAGTTCACAATCGATAGGTAATTTCCAGGACTTTTTTTTAATGGTCAAACTACCCATTATAATTGGTAGATAATTTTACAATCGGAAGGTAATCCACAATCGGGAGTCAATTTAGTTTATTTAACTTCCAACAATGGTGTTTGTTGGGAAAACGATGTTTTTGTTCAGTTTTCTAACTGTCATTAGAAACCCTAAATCCGAAAAATTCCTACGAGACGCTGTCTCGCACTCTGCTAGGGGGCGCTTCCCCCTAGACCCCCGCGACGTGACCGGTCAGGTCGATCACCGAAACTCTGTATAGCGCCTACAAATTAAAGGTTTGTTGAAAATATCCAACAATTTAATTGGTCCATCAAGATTTGATGGTTAGCTTCTTGCCATGTGTCGAAAACAAAATTTATTGAACGACTCTGAGAGCTATGTCTGATATCATTTTATAAAGGCTCGAAGCTTCGGAAAGAATGAGAAAGAATCGAAAAATGAGAATGAACCGGAAGATTACCTATTATGGAACTCAGCTTGCAAGATTACCATATACATACCCAATGTTCTCGTCCGGATGAGATTTGAAATGTCAAATATCAGATTGGATGGTTCCTGAGTGGATTCTGCAACCTATTATGGAACTCAGGTTGCAAGATTACCATATACAGACCCAATGTTCTCGTCAAGGTGAGGTCTGAGATGTCAAATATCATATTGGGTGATTCGGCAACACATTATGGAATATATCAGAATTGAACATAATAGGTTCGAAGATTACGATAGTTAGACCTGGGTTTATCGTCCGGATGAACTGCATACAAAATATATAAGAATTGAACATCACGGGTTCAAATATTACTAGAGTTAGACCTGAGTTTCTTTTTCGGATGAACTGAAGATGAAATATATCAGAATTGAACATCGCGGGTTCAAAGATCACTAGAATAAGACCTGAGTTTCTGATTCGGATGAACTGAAGATAAAATATATCAGAATTGAACATCCCGGGTTCAAAGATCATTAAAGTAAGACCTGAGTTTCTGATTCGGATGAACTAAAGATGAAATATATCAGAATTGAACATCACAGGTTCAAATATTACTAGAGTTAGACCTGAGTTTCTTTTTCGAATGAACTGAAGATGAAATATATCAGAATTGAACATCCCGCGTTCAAAGATCACCATAGTAAGACCTAAGTTTCTGATTCGGATGAACTGAAGATAAAATATATCAGAATTGAACATCCCGGGTTCAAAGATCACTAGAGTAAGACCTGAGTTTCTGATTCGGATGAACTAAAGATGAAATATATCAGAATTGAACATCACAGGTTCAAATATTACTAGAGTTAGACCTGAGTTTCTTTTGCGGATGAACTGAAGATGAAATATATCAGAATTGAACATGCCGGGTTCAAAGATCACTAGAGTAAGACTTGAGTTTCTTTTTCGGATGAACTGAAGATGAAATATATGAAAATTAAACATCACGGGTTCAAAGATTACTACAGTTACACCTGAGTTTCTCTTTCGGATGAACTGAAGATGAAATATATCAGAATTGAACATCACGGGTTCAAAGATTACTAGAATTAGACCCGAGTTTCTCTTTCAGATGAACTGAAGATGAAATATATCAGAAATCGAACATCCCGGGTTCAAAGATTACTAGAGTTAGACCTGAGTTTCTCTTTCGGATGAACTGAACTCGAATATATCAAAATTGAACATCAGGGGTTCAAAGATTACTAGAATTAGACCCGAGTTTATCTTTCGGATGAACTGAACTCGAAATATATCAGAATTGAACATCAGGGGTTCAAAGATTACTAGAATTAGACCCGAGTTTCTCTTTCGGATGAACTGAACACGAAATATATCAGAATTGAACATCACATGTTCAAATATTACTAGAGTTAGACATGAGTTTCTCTTTCGGATGAACTGAACACGAAATATATTAGAATTGAACATCACGGGTTCAAAGATTACGATAGTTACACCTGAGTTTTTCTTTCGGATGAACTGAACTCGAAATATATCAGAATTGAACATCATGGGTTCAAAGATTACCAGAATTAGACCCGAGTTTCCCTTCCGATGAACTGAACACAAAATATATCAGAATTGAACATCACAGGTTCAAAGATTACTAGAGTTAGACCCGAGTTTCTCTTTCGGATGAACAGAAGACGAAATATATCAGAATTGAACATCACAGGTTCAAATATTACTAGAGTAAGACCCGAGTTTCTCTTTCGGACGAACAGAAGACGAAATATATCAGAATTGAACATCACTGGTTCAAAGATTACTAGAGTTAGACATGAGTTTCTCTTTCGGATGAACAGAAGACGAAATATATCAAATTGAATATTACAGGTTCAAATATTAATAGAGTAAGACCCGAGTTTCTCTTTCGGATGAACAGAACACGAAATATATCAGAATTGAACATCACGAGTTCAAAGATTACTAGAGTTAGACACGAGTTTCTCTTTCGGATGAACATAAGACGAAATATATCAGAATTGAACATCACAGGTTCAAATATTACTAGAGTAAGACCCGAGTTTCTCTTTCGGATGAGCTGAACTCGAAATATATCATAATTGAACATCAGGGGTTCATAGATTACCAGAGTTAGACATGAGTTTCTCTTTCGGATGAACTATGGACGAAATATATCAGAATTGAACAACACTGGTTCAAGATTACCGAGTTAGACACGAAGTTTCTCATGTCGGATGATATGTGAAAATGACCATATTACCCTTATCGGAAATAGGTGCAATAAATATTATGGAGACTGTGAAAATGACCAAAAGTACCCTTATTGAAAATAAATATAGTGAATATTACAGGTTGTGAAAATGACCATATTACCCTTATTGGAATAAGTGCTATAAATATTATAGAGACTTTGAAAATGGCCAAACTACCCTTATCAGAAATAAGTAAAAAGTAATTCTTACAAACCATGAAAATGACCATATTACCCTTATTGGAAAACAGTGCAATAAATATTATGGAGACTGTGAAAATGACCATACTACCCTTATCAGAAATAAGTAAAGTAGTTCTTACAAAATATGAAAATGACTATATTACCCTTATTGGAAAAAGTGCAATAAACATTATGGAGACGGTCAAAATGACCATACTACCCTAATCAGAAATAAGTAAAGTAATTCTTACAGAATGTGAAAATGACCATATTACCCTTATAGGAAAAAAGTGCAATAAATATTATGGAGACGGTGAAAATGACCATACTACCCTTATTAGAAATAAGTAAAGTAATTCTTACAAACTATGAAAATGACCATATTACCCTTATTGAAAAAAAGTGCAAAAAATATTATGGAGACTGAATGACCATACTACCCTTATCAGAAATATGTAAAGTAATTCTTACAGAATATGAAAATGACCATATTACCCTTATTGGAAAAAAGTGCAATAAATATTATGGAGACTGTGAAAATGACCATACTACCCTTATAAGAAATAAGTAAAGTAATTCTTACAAACTATGAAAATGACCATATTACCCTAATTGAAAAAAAGTGCAAAAAATATTATGGAGACTGTGAAAATGACCATACTACCCTTATCAGAAATAAGTAAAGTAATTCTTACATAATATGAAAATGACCATATTACCCTTATTGGAAATAGTGCAATAAATATTATGGAGACGGTTAAAATGACCATACTACCCTTATCATAAATAAGTAAAGTAAATGTTAAAGACTATGAAAATGACCATATTACCCTTATTGGAAAAATTGCAATAAATATTATGGAGACTGTGAAAATGACCATACTACCCTAATCAGAAATAAGTAAAGTAATTCTTACAGAATGTGAAAATGACCATATTATCCTTATAGGAAAAAAGTGCAATAAATATTATGGAGACGGTGAAAATGACCATACTACCCTTATCAGAAATATGTAAAGTAATTCTTAAAGAATATGAAAATGACCATATTACCCTTATTGGAAAAAGTGCAATAAATATTATGGAGACGGTGAAAATGACCATACCACCCTAATTTGTCCAAGTCAAATGTCCTACAAAGTCATGACTTGTTGACTTGGTCTTGATCCTTTTTATAATATTAAGAAAATTAAAAAATAGAATAAAAATAAATTTTGATATTTAGAAATTAAATTAAATTGTTATTTTGTATAACTGTTGCGAAAGTAGTGGCAACCAAAATTCTAAGAGTGATTAATTCGGGGTTGTTTTAGATGTGTTGGAATTTTTGGGTGGAAATATCATTTTAGATTATAATTGTGATTGTCTGGATAATTGTCAACTAATATAATTGTGACTAGTAAAAAAGTTAAATATTCAGATTCATTATCACGATTAAAAAATTTAGCATTGCAGGACTTATCACAGGTATATCAGTGACTGCAAAATAAACTGTGACAGGTTACATTGTGAGAAAATCCTGGTTTTGGTGTAGTGAAAGTAAGGTGATGCATTTATATCATCTAGATTCTCTAGTGATAAACTCGCCAAGACAAATTTTGTTTCAAAAGATGAAACTTTTCAATTGATATGATGCTCTAGCGATAAACTCGCCAAGATAAATTGTATCATCTTTGCGTACTTATTTAATAAACCACGAAACTTGGCAGTTATCATATCCTGGTGGATGAAAGCTACTAACCACACCAACAAACTAATGTCTTGGTACAAGTGTCTACCAAAAGATTGAATTGGTGGCTACACATAGTGTCTTGAAGTATTTACCTTCTAGTGTACTTTGTAGTTGTTAAACTCTAGTGGCTGAAAGATACTAACAACGCAAATAATTTGATGGTTGGTTGAGGTGTCTACCAACAGGTTATTTCGTGGGTAAGATGAGTGGCAAAAGATATGTACCTTTTAGGGTACGGTTTGGTTGCCCAAACATGATGGTTGGAGGCTAATAACAACACATACGATATTTCGGTTGTTTAGTTGTTCATGCTAAAGCCTTCCACCCACTATCGTTGCTGAAAAACTGGTGGTTAGACATTTCCGCCAACCATAGTTGTTTTTAGTTACAAATAATTGTTGCTGAAGAATTGCACCAACTGTAGTTAGTAAGAAAATAGTCGCTAAATCCAAGTTTTCTTGTAGTGTAGTGGAATAATATACCACAAGCTCAGTATTCGGTCGAGCTTTCCCTAGATTTTTCATCTAATATTCGGATTTCAAATAGCTCTTAAGGTCTCCTATTACATCAAGAGTACCCATCATGTATGTACCATCGACATATATAGCTACAATTCCAAATCAAGAACTTTCTTGTGAATACGCAAGGAAAAATAACTTACTTGTCTATCCCCTCCAAATCAAATAGCCACTTAAATGGGTATACCACATCCGCCTGATTACTTAAATCTATAAGTGAGTGTTCTATCTAACTGTAAACGCACTATGTGGTTTAGAGTCACTTGATTTGGGAAACAAAAGGTTATCAAGTACTTTTGTAAATATCTAGTATCTCTTGATTCTTTCAGAGATACGTAACAACCATATACATATGTTGTATTTCAAGTCCTTTTGAAATTACCAAGATAACTAAGTATCGGAACGTTATAACGTTCATTACTAATGGAAAATTCAAGGGCTTTGTGAGAAACCTCGCGCCACAAGGCGAGTCTTGATACTTTGAGACTTCATTCTTCCCACTTTGATTTATAACAAATAATCATGTATGTCCCATAGGCTTTACACTTGGTTGGTTAGCACTACCACACCAAATACCTGTATATTTGTCAAAGAACCAAGTTCTACCTGGATTGTATAGGCCAAATATGCTCTTTGTTGACATTAATAATAAAAAGAATGGTTAGATCTCATACTACTCTATTTCCTTGAGCAACCACTAGTGGAAAATAACAGTTTCGCGACGGTCAAAGCAAGTCATAGATACGACTTAAATGACTTGCTTTGGCGGTCGGGGAAAGGGTCGCTGTTTGAGCGTCTTTTTCATCTATGACGTGGCTGTGTGGGTCGTTGTGTATCTTATATCAACGACCGGTGTTAACAGTCAATAAGTTATGACTGATTGGGATCAGTCATAGATATAAATATTAATATAAAAAAATAGATTTAGATTGGCTGTCTAGCCTGACTGAGAATCTGACTAAATCTCAGATCAAACCCAAATGAAACCCAAATGAAAACTCAAATGAGAATCAAATCAAACTCAAATTAGAATTTAAATGAGAATCAAATCAAACTCAAATGAGAACCAAATTCAAATCAGATAAAACTGGGAATTTTTTTTTTTGAGATACAAAATATAGTTCAGTGAAACAAATAGAAAACCAACTACATAACAGGCAAGCGGGCAACAAGCTGCGCCGCAAGACCCTTTTGGATTGCAAATTAAACTTGCACACAAATAATCATTCAATTTAACATTCATTGATTCATTGGGTTCAAATTACACAAAAAGAATTAAAATCTTGAGTTCTGACCAATGTAAATCTTACAAGAAAAACAACTAAGTTCTAGTATTTGGTTACTTCAAGGATTTCTGCAGATATCTCATGAGCAACATAAGTTGTGATATCGGTGGCTTGAGGAGCCGATATGTGTGCTCAAATTTCACACTAGCATCTTTTTCTATTCTAGAGATGTTATGCTTCCTTGGATCATAAAGCATTACAGCAACTCCAGTGTTGCCTAGAAAGAAAAAAAAAAAATCAGTTATGCTTGAACTTGATATAGATGTAACAAATAAATATAAACACGAAGCGAGTTTCAAACACATACCGTCCCTTCCAGTATGCCCAGAACAATGAATATAGGCTTATACATATTGTGGAGGTTCACCCTAAAGGAAAGCAATGACATATCAATACACTAGATTCAACAAACGAGACTAAATAATCTAACTAGTGATGGCATTTCTATATAAAAGAAAAATAAAATACCTGAATAATTAACTGGACGTCATTGATGTTCAAACCACGGGCTGCCACACTGGTGGCTACTAAAGTCATGAACTTGCCGTCCTTGAAAGCAGCGATTGTGACCTGCAATGCAACCCTTCAAGTTAGAGAAAGATAACGATATCGGTAGGGCCATATAACGATCAACCAAGTGTGAACACAGAATATGCCAACTATACCAGAACTAGAAATAACATACCTCATAGGTGGCTTGTTGAATACCTCCATGCAAAGCACGCGCTACAGGCAATATCCCAGAAAGGTCAGAAGCACAACCCTTGGTCTTGGTAAAAACTATTACCTTTCTGCCACTGAAATTATAAATGATTACATAACTCATTTCTGATATTTTATAAATGAATATTCACTTCAAGGAAAGAAAAGCAAGATAACCATTGCATAAGAAAAGAAATATGAAACTAACCAGCCATAACAGCGAATTACATCAGGAATGACTGTTGCTCTGGCATCTCTAGAGCATGGCATGACAATATGTCTAACATTTGCACTGGCCTTTATTTTCTCATTTCCAACAAGATCTACAATCTTCTTGCCGGGTTTAAAAAACCTAGTAGTAATCTGGCGAATGACAACAAGAGCATGTATAAGACATTTATGTTAAAAAAAAATTGAAGTATCAAGATAGTACATCCCACATGGTTTGAAGACCCGTATTTTTAATCCGTGGTGGTAATGTAGCACTAAAGAGGAGTGTCTGCATTGTCTTCAAATCTTCAACCTTTCCTGCAATACCAAATTGAAAGCTTTTTAACATAAGTGCACATGCAACTTCAATAACATCAACCATGAATGCTTTCAGTATGAACCAAGTCCCAAAAAAATATTAGTTGCATATATAAACTCATAAAAAAACACATCATCTGGCTTTGGGTTACAGATTCAAAATACTTTGGTTCAGGAACAAAAACCTACTCGTTGAGTAAAAATACAAAACTCAATCATTATAACACGTACCGAGAATAAGTTCAACATCGTCAAGAAAACCCATGTCAAGCATCTCATCATCTTCATCAAGTACACGGAACTTTGATGAGTCAAAGTCAAGGTTTCCCCTCTCGACATGATCTTGCACCAGGATTTCATGAAGTCGGCATAAGACAATAACGATACTCATAAATTTTCTAACAAAATCGATATCACGTCATATGTTGAGATCCATCATGAGCAAATAAATACCTTTATTCTTTCAGGAGTTCCAATAACAATATCAGCCCCACTTCTCAGTTTACTTTCTTGGATGTCGATCATGAAACAACAATAGTTTAAGAGATCGACGTTACCAGACTAGACCCACCTGGTGATACATTCAACCACTAAAAATATTCATGCATAACTCACTATTGCGAACTAATGTGAACTAAGAGTAGGTTTCAGTCACAAGAACATTCCAAAAGCGATAATTTATATCTCGGTACTCGCAGTTTACGAGCTATCCTATTCATTTATATGTAAAAGAACATTTTCAAGGACTTTTGGTTATCTTGCAATGAAACTAACATGATTCGAGTATAGGGGTATTGGGGTGCCATATCTTATGATGAAGATAATCAAACGACCATTACAAAAATTTAAATATAGTGACGTACGGATACGTGCGCATTCAATGGAGAAAGACAGAATATACAAGTTACTAAGCTGCGACAAGAGTGGTGAATGACACTCACTTTACTCAAAGACAAGTTCCAACCAGCAAAATGATTAACTTCCTGATGATGAACTGATCTAGAGTTCAATAAGAATATATACAGGGCATACGACACTGTAAGAGTACCTGAACATGAGAAAAGTGAAGAGCAACTATAGGTATGCAAGATAATCTAGTCATAGAAATACAGTGATTGCTGGTGCATGCTGGTTTGGGGGAACTACAAAATCAAATCTACTTAGAAGTTTAAACTTCAAGTTCTGTTTGAAAAAGCATTAATAGCTCCCAAGATCAGTCAGCAAGAATTAAACATTAATCAGCAACCTATGTTGCCACTAATAGAGTTTAAAATATCAATTAACAACAAGATACATTATGGTTCAGACCAAAGAGGAAAAATCTATTATGATACAGACCAAAGAGGACAAATCTATTATGCTAAAAACCAAAAAGAGAAAGATGTCAAATCGACAAAACAGATGACCTAACACATTGTGGGTGCAATGAATCTAACTGACCATGATAACACACGCATAAAGATATAGTTGCACATTGTAAAAAAGATATAACAAAAAGACAAAAATTAAAAGACAAAGACAAAAACAAAGGGTACACAAGACAAATCCCATGGAAAGCACCTTCCTTTAGACCATTGCAAAGTGGGGTCTCCTATTTTGCTTAGAAAAAAACCCACTCACGCCTTTGCAGCAGAAACAGACACTAAAATACAAGTCACAATAAGCAAGGAACAAGAGATCACACACACTTGATAGTGGAAAGAAGCAGACAGTTCCTATCTTCTCAATTTTCTCTTTATATCCACAATATCGGCACATTTGATGAGTTTCAGTAGGTGACATTTTTCTCTACAAGTACCAATTCAAGAAACCTCTATAAAATTACCAAAATCACAAGTCATCGAGATGCACATTATAATCTAACAACATCAGTAGTAACTTGTATATGAAATGGTTTTCTTCTTTGCAAAGCAACTAAATAGTAAATTATCTTTGAAATTTAATCATACAACTCATGCGCGATACAGATGAAATATACCCATTTGACAACATTCTTCAAACATCATAACACACCAACTAACTAAAATTCAGAGAATTCATTCAAGAACCTAGGAATCTACATGAGAGAATACACATTTGTTATAAAGCTTGCAAACAAAAATATGCATTTGAGATCTAACTAGTTTAGCAACAGAAACCTTAAAGCACTAATCATTTGCCAACATACAAGGAAAGATCATTAAATCAATGTGTAAAACCATTACCTTGGTACCTCTACCTTGATTTCATCTAGAGATACTCTTGTTGTTACTGCAAAAACACAAAGACGAAATTTTAGTGGCTGCACAAAGAGAAACCCTTGATAGAGATACTGCAAGAAACTAAGAATTTAGTACACATACCAGTACCACTGTCAACTCCATCAACCCCTCTTATTAGCACCGCAAAATCTTAGGAGTAACATCAACAATAATATCAGAATCTACCGAATCCACCACCAATTTGAATCTTCTATTGCCTTCCGTACCTCTCAGATTCAGAAAATAAAATTAATCGAAAAAAACCCTAACTCCAAAATTAAAATAGAAGAGAAAATAAAAAATAAAATAGACCTCACCATTCGAAAAAGATGAGCATTTAGATGAAGTGGTAAGTGATTGAAGAGTTCGTGGTGCTAATTTATGGATCTGAGAGCTCGTTTTCCGTTTACTGAAGAAAACACGAAAAAACTCGACTGGTTGAAACAAACACCCTTACTTCAAATCACGTCTCACATCTAATCGCGAAAACCATTATACTTGAATCACATATTACACCTAATTTAATACCCGATATTTGCAGTTTCGATTTTGGAAAGAATGGAGAAATAATAAGGTTGAATCTATTCCAATAGATTTGAGATGACAAATGAGATGAGGGATTTCGGAAGAAGAATCTAGAGAAGGGTTTATTTGTTTCGGTGAAATAACATCTAAGGTTTACTAGTTTCTCCATTTCCATGGAGCTAGTTCCTTAGGTTAGATATGGATACCGAGAGCAGAAGAAGAAAGAGAAAGAGAAAGTGAGATTGGATATGGGAGAGAAAAAGAGATATTTATCTGCCCAAATATTAAAATCTATCATAGGTGAATCGGTTTTCGTCCGTCGCGGAATCGGCATTAGATTTAGGACTAAATGGTAATTATTCCGCGACTGGTGTTAAGCATCCCGAAATTTCTCCGTGTTTTTTCTTATCCCCAGATGGTCTTGTTCGGTCAAAGGTGAATTGACCGTCAACGGGGGTCGTTTCAGTGGGTTGTAAAAACCTCATTTTCCACTAGTGAACTATATATAAAAATAATCATTAATATGCTCGCACGATCTTTCCATTGACTCTTGTGTGTTCTCATAATCCTTTAGGATTTCATTGTTCTCTGGAATCATTAAACTTTGGAGCGTCCTCCAGTTTTGATTCATGGACATAGTCAGAGACAATCAAATGAGATAATTTCATTAATGATACAAATTATAGGTTGTGCCTTACTCATCCACTTCCTTTCTTGGTGAGTATTGATCGAACTTGGTGGTCTCTCCATATTCTTTTGTGGAGCCACGGCCTTAACTACACTTCCACCAAGTGTAATTGTAACACCTTAGTCTATGGTGTACCCTATACTGAGTATTTCTAACCTTGCAGGCATATTTGCAGCTGGTATGTGTGATCTTGTCATGTTGTCGATATCAGTGCACTCTCTAAAATCGATTATTCTTTGTCACTTCACATTTACATTTGTGGAGTACAAGAATTAATATGAGACACAGTGGGAACACACCATGATAATTCATGTCGTTCCCTTAGAAAATACTTTTTCTTATCTCCCCCTAACGATGGGAAGATTGTCTCATTAAAGTGATAACCCGCAAATATAGCGGTAAGAGATCTCCTGCCAAAAGTTTTAAAATGCGAATAATTATTGGGAACTTATTTCCAACATAACTACTTAATAGTTTTGAAGACCCATCATATTACGATGTGGAGTCGTAATGGCACATATATAGTGCAACCAAAAATATGTAAGAACACGAATGTCAGGCTTAAATACAGTTACCAACTGGTACACAGAAAAGGTTCACTAATATTGGGTTCTAAAATGAATTAAGTGAAGATGTGTGTAATATTGCATATCCCCCAAGCATTTATAGGTAGGTTGTTACGCATAACCTATCCTAGATGCCATCTGTAACCTTTGATGGTATCCTCTACGAGACCATGAGGTGAGGATGTTTTAAACTTGTAGGACCAGTATATCGCTACGATACTTCTCTATGAGATTAACAACACTTCCTAGCGAGCATCACCGCAAGATCTTCAACTACACTTTGCGAGTGTCACAAAAGCAGTCAAAAGAGTGACGTAATAACTGACGATTGAAGAAAACATGAGAAAAGCATGTTTGTCCCGCGATGGTTACAAAGCTTGCGAGAATGAACATTGTAACTATCGCGGTACAATCGCAGAACCAACCCAAAATAAGAGGAAAACTTAGTTGTCATCCACTATGTAACTACCCTATAAATATAGACCCAATATGTCCAGAAAATGATGATGTATTTTTGAGAGTTAAGAAAGTCTTGAGGAGAGAGAAAACTTCAAGAGAATAGTTGTAATCTTGAATTCTTCCATTTCTGTAAACATTTCTGAGAACAAAATAATAAAGTGTCATTTTTAATCTTCAATTGTGAGTTGAATATATCAAGATCATAACAAGGGTGTAGTGTGGTATTTCCTGCAACTACATTTTGGCGCCCGAAATAGGGACTGAATTAGAGAAATCATAGAAAAAAATGAAGAAGAAGATAAGAATTGTTCAAGATTAAGAAAATCATAAAACAAATCGGTGAGATATTTGAAGGAAGGATGGTTAGAATCAAAGAGGATTGTTGAAAATTGGAGTGTGGTATGGTAACGAGAACAATGATTGATAGATTTCATGAAAATATTAAAGGGAAGATACACAAACGGGATTTTGAAGGAAGGAAAATTATGACGGTGGAAAAATTATCACCGTTGAAAGATTGGGAAAAGCAGGAGATCACATTTACAGCAGCAGAAATACCAGAAGAAAATCTAAGTCATACATCTCCATTGGTAATCACAGTATCCACTATACCAATGAGAAAGGAGGAATCAATAAAATCTGTAGAAGAATGGGCTATGAATAGAACTTTGGTGGATGCAGGAAGTTCCGTAGATATAATATTTTATCATACTTTTAAGAAAATGGTATATAAGGATGAAGAAATGTCTTGTTCAACATATCATGTTCATGGCTTTGGAAAATCTTTAACAAAACCTAAAGACGAGATATTGGTACGAATTCCACTAGGAGAGATTGAAACACAAGTAACGTTATGTGTGGTAGACGTGGAATCACCATATAACATGATATTAGGAAGATCGTGGATACATGCAATCAAGGTTGTAGCATCAACATTGCATCAATGCATCAAATTTCCTATACCCAGTGGAATTGGAGAAATTAGAGGAGACACATATTTTGCGAAATTGTGTTACCAAATTGAAGTAAGAAATTGTGAAAAACGTCCAAAGCTGCGAAAGGCTCGCAGAAAATTGGCGAGAGAAACAAAGAAGGAATAAGAATTTCAAGTTTACGTGATAAGAGCAAAAGAAGGAAAAGGAATACCCAGCGAAATATGGCGAGAAGGAGATGAACTCGCGAGAGTTATGAAAACACCAACACCAATGGGAGAACCTGAAGCCAGTTATATTGCAGCAGAACCAACAAAGGAAATAAATATTGGGAGTGAAGAATAGCCTAAAATGCTGAAAATTGGGACTAGAATGGAGGCAGATGAGGAAGAAAGAACTATAAATCTCTTGCGAGAATATAAAGATATCTTCGCGTGGAGCATGGATGAGATGCCAGAGATAGATCCATCAATAGCATGTCATAAATTAGAAATCAACAAAAACATAAGACCATTTAAGCAAAGAATAAGGAATATCGCAACAACATACCATTCTCAAATAGAAGAAGAATTACAGAAGATGCTCGACGCAGGAATTATAAGGCAAGCAAAATATCCAGAGTGGATTGAAAATATGGTGGTGGTCCCAAAGAAGAACAAGGGGATAAGAATTTGCATAGATTTCACTGATTTAAACAAAGCTTGTCCTAAATATAGTTTTCCGTTACTAGATATCCCACAGATGGTTGAATCAGTAGCGGGAAATGCTAGAATATTATCGTTGGATGGATATAAAGGATATAATCAAATCCCTCTCGCTGAAGAAGATCAAGAACATACCGCATTTTTTGCTCCAAGAGGATTATATTGTTATACAAAGATGCCCTTTGGCTTACGAAATGCTGGTGCAACGTATCAAATAATGGTGGAGAAGGTGTTTGCAAAGTGGATCCATAAAACATTAGAAGTGTATGTAGATGATATGCTGATCAAAAGCAAAGAAGCTGAGAATCATGTGCAATATTTGAAAGAGATCTTTGATCAAATGCGACAATTTAATATTAAAGTGAATCCCGATAAGTGTACTTTTGGAGTAACTTCAGGAAACTTTATGGGGTATATTGTATCAAAATAAGGAATACAAGTTGATCCTGAAAAAGTACAAGCAATTCGCGATATGCCAACGCATGCGACGGTAAAATATGTGCAAAAATTAAATGGACTCTTAGCCTCGCTAGGAAGATTCATCTCGCGATCTTCAGACAAGTGCAAACATTTTTTCGATATACTCAAGAAGGGAACAAAATTCAAGTGGACAGATGAATGTGAAAAGTCTTTTCAAGGAATAAAAGAACATTTAATGAACATAATTATCTTACAGAAAGCTGAACCGGGAGAAGAACTATTGATTTATCTCGCAACAACCACATATGCGCTAAGTGTTGTGTTGCTGCGAGTAGATGCAGGGGTAGAAAAACCAATTTATTACATCAGAAAAATGTTTAATTCGGCAGAGAGAAATTATTCAAAGATTGAGAAACTAATTCTAGCGTTGGTGCATGCAACTTTTAAGCTTCGCATCTACTTTCAAGCACATAAGGTCAAACTGTTAAAAAAAGTGCCAATTGAATCAGTAATGAAAAATTCAAAAAGATCAGGCATAGTTGAGAGATGGAATGCACAAGTAGGACACTTTGACATCCAATATGAAGTTTTATCCTCGCCAAAGTCACAAGTTATCGCAGACTTCTTAGCTGAATTTCCTTTAGAAAATGATGAAGCTGTACAGAGATGATGGATGTAGAAGAGGAACATGGAGATCCAAAAGAGTTGTTAACCGAACCCGACAGATGGGAGATATTGGTGGATGGATCAACAAATGGATAAGTAAATGGGATTAGAGTTTTTTTTATTTCACCAGAAGGAGAAAAAATAGCTTTTTCATTTAGATTGGAATTTGCATCCACTGATAATGAGACATAATATGAGGCTGTGATTCATGCTTTAAAATTTACGGTAGAAATGAAGTTGGAAAATGCTAGAATCACCAGTGATTCACAGTTGGTTATTCACCAGATAAAAGGACAATACACAACAAATGAACCATCTTTGAGAAAGTATAAAAGATTGGTCGAAGAATTATCTGCGAGAATTCCAAAAATAAAATGGAGACACATATCAAGGAAAGATAATAGGCTCGCAGATGCTTTTGCTTTCAAATCCAGTATGATGACAAATCCAGCTGCGAGATGCATAAAAAATCAAACACTTTTATTACCATCGATAAACAAGGAAGAAGAAGAGGAAGATGTGATTATGGTAGAAGTTGGCGAAGAAGAATTAAAGAACAAAATTATAGATTGGCGAGCAGATCTTCATGCATACTTGGCAAGAGGATAAATCCCAATAAATCGATTGGAGGCACATAAATTAAAAAGTAGGGCAACCAATTATGAGCTAAGATATGGAGTATTATATCGTAGATCTTTTAATAGACCATCGCAAAGATGTTTGACGAGGGAGGAAGGATAAAAAATATTGAAGATGTTGCATAGTGGTGATGCTGGTAATCATAGTGGAGGAAGATCTTTGGCATATAGAACAAAAATGCAAGGCTATTACTTGCCATATATGCATGAAGATGCAAAACAACTCTCAAGGCGTTGCGAAGATTGCCAGCGATATGGAAAGAATATACATACACCAGGAGCACCATTATCATCTTCAACAAGTGTATGGCCTTTTGGGAAATGGGGGTTAGATATTGTGGGACCATTTGTGCCTGGTTCTGGACAAAGAAGATATCTAATTGTCGCAACAGATTATTTCACAAAATGGGGAGAAGTAAAGGCAGTACAACATATCCACGATAAAGATATCTTTACATTCATATTTGAGAATATAATTTGTAGATTTGGGATTCCAGCACAGTTGGTGTCTGATAATAGAAAGAAATTTGAAGGGCAGAATATAGCATTGCTACTCAATGCATTTAAGATAAAGTGTGGAAAATTTACTCCTTTATACCCACAAGCAAATGGTCAAGCTGAAGCAACTAATAACACAATCACAGACATCTTAAAAAAGAAGCTAGAAGGATACCACAGAGCATGGTGCGAACAGGTGCATAATGCAATATGGGCTTACAATACAACTAGACGGGAAGCTACTGGAATGTCACCTTTTTGTTTGATGTATGGAGTTGAAGCTGTGTTACCAACAGAAGTAGCTATTCCTACAACAAAAAGAGAGGCTTGGGAAAGAAATATAAGTGCTGGAATGATTTAAATAAGTTGTATGAATTGGAAGAAAAAAGAGAAAAGACTTTACAACATATGGAAAATTACCAGCGAAAATTAGCTCGCGAGTACAACAAACATGTTAAGAAACGTGAGTTTCAACCTGGTGATTTAATGCTGCGAGAAACACCAAGTTATCAGCGAGAGAATGGTGGAAAGTTGGCGAGAAAATGGGATGGACCATACATCATTAAAGAGATAGTTGGAACCGGGGCATACAAACTAATGGACCATGAAGGGAGAGATGTTGGTCAAAGACTTGACAGACCATGGAATAGACTATTTCTGAAAAGGTATTATTAATGACAACTTCTGCGAGATAAGAGATACAGGTACGTTGTATGACGAAAAAAATAATAAATTCTTCTTTCTTTGTTACAACTGAGAGGTTCTTCTAATAACAAAGCAAAACAAGAGCTGCGAGCATAATCGCAAGAAAGGCGAATAAAAATTTGCAGAGATTAACAGAATGGGACGAACCTTTATGGCGTGCACCCTAGTTCACGAATAAAATTTCGCAAGAGGAAAATGTAAGACCTAATAGTGCGTCATATAAGGGGGTATCTCTTTACATGAATCAGGGATAAGGTTATACCGCTGCTGGAACCTGAGTCATGAAGATGTTGGGGTTAAAGAAAACCTATCCATGAGAGGGATCTTGGATTTCCAACTATATAAGGTTATACCCTGGTTGGACGACTAAGAACCTCTTCTAAGGAGTGCAGAGTATGACCAAGGCACCGAGGTACACGGTTGAGTCAAGGGTGCCCGGGGCATACAAAACTACCCTGGCCATCCTTGGCAAGTCTTGTCTATGATGCACTCAGCCCGAAGAAAACCCCACTTAGGGTGCAGTCTTGTAACTATAAGCCATATAGGCATAAAGGACAGGAGGCTGCGAAAACAACTAGTTGTTGGCAAATCTGGATGGGAGGAGCTAGTCTTGTATGGCTGATGTGCCCTCCTTGAAGGGGCAACCAAGGGGAAGATAAGGGCGGCACCCTCCATTAGGGAGATGATAAGTGTCTAAAGACGGCAATGTCACGGGGCTTTATGATCGCAAGAATATTTAGGCATGTCATATTGTCGCGTGACGAAAGTTATACAAAGGAAACAAGCCAAAAGAGAAAAGTTAAGATGAGATAAATGGGTTTTTACATGAAAGTGTAAAGACGTCCTGCGATTTCATCGCAAGACGGCAATGTCATAGGACTTTGTTCTCGCAAGAGGATATAGACCTGTCATATTGTCGCAGAAAATTCGAAGAAACAAGGATAAGGCAAGATCAATGGGTTTTTACATACAAATGTAAAGACGTCCTGCGATTTTGTCGCAGAAAGAAAAGTTTGGCAAAATAAGACCTTTAACTAGGAAGGCAAAATAAGACCAACAGAATAATATTAAAAACATTAACTATTTTTAGAATGCAGGAAATATTTGTTCCTCGCATGAGAATATATGAGAAGGCAACTTTCTTCGGAATTTTTAAAAATATCGCAATAATTCATTACATCGCATATATATTCCTACTTTCGCAAGAAGATACATGAAATAATTCAACATCTCAAGAAAGTTAATGAAGGTCAAGTAGGGGAATGAATAAATAAGATCTCATTATCTTCCTTGAGAATATTCAAAGTAACCAAAATTAAAGGTTGAATTCTAAAAGTTGCAAAAGTTACATTGCTCGCAAGAAATAAGAAGGAAAAGAAAGTAAGAATGAAATTCAAGCTTCAGCGATGGTCTCGCCAGACTCAGGATTTTTACTGTTATTGTCAGCATCACCAACATTTTTCTCATTACGAGTTTCTCCTTCTCTGGGAGAACTTTTTTCTTCTTCTTCTGGTTTATCTTCTTCAACATCTTCTTCAACATTTTCTTCAACGGGTACATATTCTAAATCCTTGTCCATAGGAAGAGGGATTTCATCATTGTCAACTTTTAGAGGAGGAAAATATACAGGAGGGAGAGAATGGGATATCAGAATATCGTTCACAAGAACTTCAGCACTAAGGTGAACCTTGCGAAGGAAACCTCTGTCACGATTTCTAATCTCTATATTTTTGAAGTACTCGAGATAATCAAGTCTTCTCTCTGCCTTATCGCGAGATTCTATAAGATCAGAAGTGAGAATCCCGTTTTCTTTGTGAACTTTATCCAACTTATCAGTAAGATCAGCGATGGTAGAATGAAGACTTCTTTCAGATTCTGCGAGCAATAAACATCACATAAAATTTGACAGAAAGATCAACAAACGAGGCAGTCAATTGACTACCTTCTTTTTGAGATGTTAAGTTTTGGATTAATGTAAAGAAACAGTTCTCCCATTGGTTCATAGCGTCATCAAATTTATCGCCAACCATACCCTTCAGATGAGATTTCATGTTTTCTTCTTTGGAGTGTAGATACGAGTTTTCCTTTGCTAATAAAGAATGATATTTATTTAATTGGGAGTATTGATTTGAAGCTTGCTATCCTTTAAACTAAGAGTTAATCTACCCTTAATAAGTTTATCCTTCTCAGCAACAGATGATTCAGTTATTTCCTTGAGTTCATCTTTAAGGGAACGAAGAGATCGCTCTTGATTATCACATATTCTTTGTAGATTACTCAATTGCTGCGAAGAAATCGCCATCAAGCTTGAAAATCTATGTTTTTCTTGGGATAAAGTTCTATTTTCATCTGATAAAGATTCTACCGCCAAGTTAGACTTGGTTAACAAATATGAGAGACGAGTAATCTCGTTACTTAATAAATTTTGACTTTGCGATAGTTGATTATTCTCATTAGTAAGATTATCTATTTGATCGATCGAATATGTGTAGAGATTATCTAATCTATTATACTGGTCCATCCAAGAATCTCTTTCAACACGAGCTTCTTCAGCAATAGATTCAAATTTAAGTCTTTCCATGAAACGAGTCAGATTTGAAACTAATATATGAACCAAGAATTTAAGAAGGATACTTGAGTACAGAGGATATGAAAGCAAAACAAAAAAACAAAAGGGTAGAGGCAGAAAAATTGTACCTTTCAGCTCGTCATTTTTTCTGTGAAGGTTCTCGCAGTTAAGTGAAGAGTTGCGAAGCATATAGTTCAGAGTATCACATTAAGAAATTTTGACTTGAAGGCTTTTTATTAGAGCTTCAACTTCATTTTCTTAAGATGCTCGTGAAGCAGTACTATCAGAGCCAAAATATTTGAGTAAGGTCTCGCAAACTTCATATTGGAGAGAGTCAGTAGAAGATTTTCTAGCATCGTCTAAAATGTTAGATAAAATTTTAAAAGCAACATCAACTCCTGCTAAGATTTCATTTGATGGAGGAAGAGATGCAGAGGGTGAAGTAGTAACGAGGACAAGTTGATGATTTGAATCATTTATGATGGTTGTATTATCATAAGGAGGAGTATTTGGAAAAAACAACATTTGAAGGAAATAAAGGGCTAAGGAGTTTCAGCCACAGCAATTTATGGAGCTTGATTTGTCAAAGAATCAAAAGAAATAGAGGTGTTGGCAGCGATATTCTCGTAGATAAAAGAAAGAGGATCCAATCGCGAAGGTGTGGGAGTAACTCTCGCAGATGTTAACGTGGGGATGATGAAATCAGCCTCAAGAGATTTAAATTGACGAGGTCTTTTGGGAGGATTAGAGATGTTCTCGACATTCTGCGAATAATAACTTAGATAAGAAACAGAGGCAACAATATTGTTATTAAGAAATAGGATGTGTTTCTTACCACCTTATCATTCGCAGAAATCCTCTTCTTCTTATCAGTTGGCCTTTTGCGAGCGTTAGGGTTTTGAATTGAGGATTGGGTGTTAGGGATAGTTTCACTGAAGAGAAGACATAATACGGGAGTTATGAAGGATCAAATAGAGAAGATCGAAGAATATGAGTAAAAATTGACTCAAATAAAGATTATATTCAAAAAACATACCTTGATGACTCCATTAGAATATTAGCAGGAGAATATGAAGAAGAAGAAAAGTTGCAGACGGAAGACAAAATAAACAGATGAAGAAGACAGAGAAATAAAAGATGAAAATTAGTTTTGAAGTCTAACTCTACCTTTTATAGGAAAAAGGGAATGACCTATTGAGTAGAGAAGTGTTAAAAAAAGATGAATTTACAACACGTGTAGCGGTTAAGCTAAATTAACGGAGCAATGTCGAAAAGAAAATATGGAAAGAAAAGAGGCTGCGAGCACTTTGAAGAATTGAAGATTCTCATATCCTCTCCACTTTGCGAAGAAGACATGAGAATATGCAAGTTGTAGGACCAGAATATCGCTACGATACTTCTTTGTGAGATTAAAAACACTTCCTAGCGAGCATCACTGCAATATCTTCAACTACACTTTGCGAGTGTCACAAAAGCAGTCAAAAGAGTGACATAATAACTGATGATTGAAGAAAAAATGAGAAAAGCATGTTTGTCCCGCGATGGTTAAAAAGATTGCGAGAATGAACATTGTAACTATCGCGGTACAATCGCAGAACCAACCCGAAATAAGAGGAAAACTTAGATGTCATCCACTATGTAACTACCCTATAAATATATACCCAATATGTCCAGAAAATGATGATGTATTTTTGAGAGTTAAGAAAGTCTTGAGGAGAGAGAAAACTTCAAGAGAATAGTTGTAATCTTGAATTCTTCCATTTCTGTAAACATTTCTGAGAACAAAATAATAAAGTGTCATTTTTAATCTTCAATTGTGAGTTGAATATAGCAAGATCATAACAAGGGTGTAGTGTGGGATTTCCTGCAACTACAAAACTGATCCTATTAAACATGCAATATTTATCAGGTGAAATTATGTTTGGAAGGCACATCCGAAGGTATATTTCTATCCAATACCACGGCTTGCTAATAGTTACCACAATTTACCACGAGCTTTCCAATATACCCGAGCCGGGTATCATCTAATTAGCAAATGACGGATGTATCCCAAAAATTGTCGCACTGATGTCGCGTTTGGATGGGCCATATAAATAGGAAAAGTATACACCGGATACCAAACCATTTCTCTCTCTTGAGATATGCAACGAGCATCTCCCTTCGTCGCCTTCAAACCCTAGTTCATTTGGTGCAAAATATACCCACGCTAGTGCTTTCGCCATCAAATTCATTAAACGTGAGATAAATTCAATCCCTACCTTCACCGTAAATCGAACGATTTCAATGAATTTGGGTGTTTTCCTAACTTTTGATTTTATTGTGTCCAGGGTTTTGGTATTTCGGCACTGGTAAATTCTTCTTCATCTTAGTAAAGTGGTTCCATGGGTTTCCAATAGTTATTTTTTTCTGAAAATAATAAATTACTACATCATATGCATCCTGCTTATACTTAATTATTTGTTTATTTAACAATTGGAGACCCAATTGGGACAGGTAATTAAAGTTTTATCGCTGAATTTAATTTTTCAAGACCATGGTTTAGTTCAACATCTTTAAAAAAAAAACTGTTTGTCCTTTCAGATACTGACCCTATGAAACCATATATCTTAAATACATATTTTTAGTCCTTTGAGACCTTTGGGATTAAGAATCGGTGGATGTAGAATTCTTTGCAAACGTAAGTATGTGTAGTTCTTCTTTCTCGAAATCCACTGAAATTATGGACCTGATTTGTTATATATCGGCAGTTGAGTGAATTGTTGTGATAGTAAATAGATTGGTTGTCCTTGGTGTTAGGGAAAGATGTCTGCTACTACAGCGGGAGGTTCAGCGGATACTGACCTCCAAGATGATGTCAATTCCAAAGAATCCACGGATACGGACCTCCAAGCGGATATTAGAAACCCCCTCTCACAAACTTACCGACCAAATCGATACTCTTTCATTACAACAACCATATATTTTATCGATAAAAAAAAGATCAACCGTCCCTGTCATACCTACTGATTCATCTGAATGAAGTGATGCCTGAAAATTGGAAAACTCTGATCTCCAATTACCCAAATCAATCGTTCCTGAAAACTAGATCCCATATCATTATGTATGTGCAACCCAGAGTATATGTTTTGTTGGGGGCGAACTAGTCAACAAAAATATAAAATGCTATTATGTTAAGTTGTGTTATTTTGTGTTTCGTTAACTTTTATTGTGGTACCAAACGACATTGTCCCATATTCATCAAGTCCTTTTGATGTAAATATCTAGCATTGACAACGTCAGTGAGCCCTTAAATTATATAATAAGTGCTAGGATTATTTAAAAAATGCATAATTTCTTGTGAACAATAATTAATTCAACGCTTTGAATCATCCATTAGAGCCATAAATCACTTGAATAGTCCGCATTCTGCATGGATATGTTCACAAATATCACCTTGTTTATTTTGAAAGAATGGGTTGTTTACCATTTGCAACTTAGGATGGTCTCAATCCTTTTTACTAAAGAATGAATTTGTAAAATGAGTTACATGCTTTATTACTTTAAAAGCATAACGGGAGGGGAGGTGGTGTTTCTAGTACTTTAGTAAGAGTTGATTATGAGAGATGCCGTCACTTTGTATTCTTCCAATCTTTGTAATTCCCATTTTATTGTTCACTCAAATAAGATGATGTTTCAAAACAGAACATCATATCACAACCAAAGTGTCTTTATGGTTATGACAAAACCTGAATGAGTCAATTCCCAGCATTACATTGTCGGTGATGATCTGGATTCAATTATCCAAATATTAGTGATTTACAGTTCACTAGACTGATTGGATCATTATTTTCTCTAAAATGTGAGTCCTTTTACATTAATTAGAAGAAATTTATAGATGCATTCCCATTCTCACAATGAATTTTTGTACGATTACCGTTCGCACAGATTTCGTAAGAACTTGACAAAGTGTGATTAGCTTTTAGTTCTTATAGAGCTTATGTAACTTTTATTCCTTATACCAATTAGGCAACAAAGATTGAACATTCCTTCACTCGGCTATTACATGTAATGATCCAATCATCACATGGTATTATATAAAGAAATAATTCAACAAGCAGTTTAATATATTTCCTTAAGAGCTTCGTGTAATAAGTGGTGTGGCCTTATTACATAACAAAAGAAAAATTATCTCATTTACTTTAGAGTGTTACAGTTCATGAATATGATATAATTTTCATCATAATGTACGAATGATCCTTTTAACCAAGTACTTTTGAGTATATCTCAAGTGCTTTAGAGTATTTCAGTCTCATGGAAATGATGTACTATTCATTCGGTAAGAGCATACAACGGATATAATTCTTCGCAAAAAATTTTCTTTATTTTAACTAATATAATATCGATCAAACTATCATGTAGACAATACTTTAGGATCAAATCATGCAAAACATAGAATCTAACCATACGAATTCGATTGAATAAAGATAAACAGTAAGAAAATTGGCAAAGTTCTTGTTGCCATTAATGTTTACGTCTAGCTAGGATATGACCTCCTCCAAGAATATAGTGAGTTCGTTTTCCTTTAAACTCCCTATATCTCTTATAGTTGACTACTAATATATGATACTTGCATTACAATGCTTGTACCATTCTCAGTAAAATGCTTATACCAAGATTTGCAACTCTCATTCATATGAGTCAGAATTACATCTCTGTCCTATTATAGGTATATACATTTACTTTGTATCATTACTACTGGTGCCATAATTACATCTCTGACTCATGGAAACTTTTGTGAGTTCCTCCTTTCCACAAAAAATGAGGTGTGCTTTTAATTACAACATATAATTGTCAAAGTTATTGACTCATTACAGTCTATCAAGTGGAATCCGTCCCACTGGTCATTCAAATTTTCAGGGGAATTTTTTTTTCATGAATGTTTCAAAGACTTCATTCAGAATATTACATAATCTAAAAGGTTAATATATCGCATAAGAAACGTAAAAACTACAACTTCCTTTTTGAATGGTGCATCGTTATAGGTAGAATATATATATATATATATATATTTATGGAAGTATTATACTTGTGCACATGAACTTCCACATCAAATACCCTTTAATGGTGCTCAAGTACTTCTGAGTCCAAAAAGTCAAATTCAAGTCAAGTTGGTTTAATCAAAGTCTGGTCAACTATTTGGTCAAGGCCCGGTCCATTGGGTTTACAAGGTCATGATTAACGGATATAAACATATATGGTCCATTATATATGAAGTATTCAGGCCCATGGATAATAAGTTTGAAACTATTAGCATATGATCCCAAAACATATCTTTAACCCTAAAATTGAAAAATTCTTCTTTCAACTATTTTGATCGACAGACAAATGCATCATAGTCATATCATGATGAAATTTGTATAGTTGATTCATCCCAATATTGATCCAAACATAATAAAATTTCAAGGAAATCCAACGGCCATATAAAAATGTATTCATGACGCCGTATGACTGTTCCAATTAGGGATCTCAATGTTATTTTTAACCAAGAAGAAAAACAAGGAGGACACAAAGCTTTGTTGAGTAGCAAATCCTTCATAGTTCAAACGATAGATGCTACGGGTCTACAAGATGCGGGTTATGAAGGAACCCCCTTCACTTGGTCGAATAACAGATAAGGAGATGCGAATATTTGCGAAAGAATTGACAGAGCTTTGATATCGCATCTATGGATACAAAGTTTTCCGGACACTAAGGTAATTCACCTCCCGAGGGTAGGTTATGATCATATGCCTATGTTATTAGATTCAAACCCAAAAAATATAGGCTCCAGAAACCTTTTAGATGTCTTCGATCCTGGTTAACTCATTCCACTCTCCCTACGGTAGTCGAAGCATCTTGGAAATTACACTTCGCCAATTCCAATGAGACATGTTTCACTAGGCGTCTAAAATTACTCTCTACCGACTTAGCCCATTGGAACACAAATATTTTTGGGAACATACACAAAAATATTAAATCCATACATAATAGAATTTATAGTATTCATAGATCCGGAAATATCTCTAAATAAATAGACACGCTAAAAGATCTTCAAGCGGAGCTAGGAAAATTGTACAAAATCAAAAATGATTATTACCATCAACTTTCTAGGGATAAGTTCTTTAAAGAATATGATCAGAATACAGAATATTTCCATGCCTCTGCTTCAAAATAGAAAAAGAATCAATGCGATAAATTCTCTTAGAGAACCTTTTGGGCTATGGCTTTCAGATAGAGATCAAATCAACTCTCTGCTGGTTAAACACTTCCAACAAATAGGCTCGTCCCAAAACAACTACTTCGATTTTGATTTATCTACCATCAAAAATCCCTGCATCAGTATCTGAAAAAATGCCTCATTGATTGTAACTCCCACTAAAGAAGAAATTTGGCTCACCATTTCCAATATGAATCAATGGGGAGCTCCAGGTCCGGATGGTTTTCAGCTAGGTTTCTTTAAATCCAACTGGGACATTCTGGGAAATGATATCATCGACACTGTCCAAGAGTTCTTTCGTTCGGCCACTCTTGATAAATATCTTAATCATTCTTTCCTAACCCTCATCCCAAAAATTTACATACCACAAACACCGGGGGATTTTAGACATATTATCTTGAGTAATACGATTTATAAAATCATCTCAAAAATATTAGCTAATAGGCTAAAACCCATTCTCGGTAAAATAATCTCCCCTAATCAATCGGCTTTCCTCCCTGGTCGACAAATCATAGATAACATCATAATTGCTCATGAACTTATCCATTCGATGAAAACCTCCAAGAAAAAAAAGGGTTTCCTGGCGTTAAAGCTAGATCTATCAAAAGCCTTTGATAGGGTTGAATGGAATTTTATTGAGAAAGTCCTATTAGCTTTTGGCTTTTCGAAATTCTGGACAAAACTCGTTTTGCAATGCATTTCAACAACCTCCTTTTCAATTCTTCTAAATGGTTCCCCGGGACCATCTTTCAATACCTCTAGGGGTTTAAGACAAGGCGACCCTTTATCACCATATCTCTTCCTAATTTGCATGTAAATTCTTTCTAGACTCCTCGAAAAGGCAATTGAAGACAAGAGAATATCTGGGTTCCAAATAAACAAAGATGCTCCAAATATCTCTCACCTCTTTTTTGCGGACGACTGCTTTTTATTTACAAAAGCGTACCTGGGGGAAGCGAAAAGCCTATTGGAAATATTACATTTATTCGGGAACATCACGGGCTAAATGGTTAACCTACAAAAATCAATTGTCTATTTCGGCCCAAAAATACATCCAAGACATGGAAAAATATAGAAAAAACATTAAAAGTCCCGCTGATGACCAAAAATGATAGGTACTTGGGTACACCGCTATTCTTCAACAAAAACCGAAAAGCCAACTTTGAGCCTCTGCTACAACGTTACTACTCTACGTTATAAGGTTGGAAATCAAAATTGTTATCTCAAGCAGGGAGGACCGTTTTGATAAAATCTATCCTTCAATCCTACCCAACATATCAAATGCAAGTCCTCGCCCTGCCAAAAGCAACTCTTGACCAACTCGACCGCATTCAGAGAAACTTCTGGTGGAAAAAAGATGGGCAAAAAAGACAAGGAGGATTTATAAGGGCTTGGAAAAGTATATGCAAACCCATTTCCCAAGGTGGTTTAGGAATTAAAAATCCCCATCAATTTAACTTAGCCCTTCTCACTAAACTTGCTAGCAGACTGGTAATTGAACAAGACCAATTATGGGCCAAACTTTTAAAAGCAAAATATTTCCCAAACTCCCACCCTCTCGAAAAATCCAGAACTTCGAATATTTCGTGGATTTGGACCAGCATACAAAAAGGGTTAGAGTTAATAAAAGGTAATTTTATTTGGCAAGTCAAAAATGGAGCTTCGGTGAAAATATGGGAAGACAGATGGATCCATAACACAAATATAATCCAAAAAATCCCTAATATTCAAGAACATGCACCAACAAGAGTTCAAGATCTAATTACGGATCAGAATAGATGGGATCAAGAAAAGCTAAACCAATTCTTCTACCCAGAGGACAATGAAAAAATCCAAGCTTTAAATCCAAGGAAACATGAGCAAGACATTATTAGATGGAGACACCATCACTCAGGAAAATTCTCGGCTAAAAATGTTTACACTTTTCTAGCCAATCAGGATCTCGACAATAATGATAACCCAGATTTCCCATGGGGCAAGATCTGGAGAATTCAATCCATCCCAAGAATTAGACTTTTCATCTGGAAAATACTACAAAAATTTCTCCCAATGTCGGCTAGATTAAGTGCTCACAATACTGAAATCGACCCGATTTGCCAACTATGTAACCATCAAGTGCAAGAAACGGAGGTTCATCTCTTCTGCGAGTGTCCTTTTGCGAGAGCCGTTTGGTTTGGTCTATCCCTACATAATATAATCCTTAGATACTCCCACATCACCACTATTTATTGGGTTAAATGGTGGATTACGGAAGATGATTTGAGCCATTTTCAGGTAAAAATATCAACCATACTTTGGTTCATTTGGAAATACAGATGTTCGGTAGTTTTTGAGAAAATCCACCTAGACCCAGCCAATTTAATAGGACAAATAAATAGCTTCTTAAATTCCTCCCCGTCGAATACCCTTCAAAGCAATAAGAAGAATCAAAAGAAAATATCAATCAACAATTCTTGGTCCAACCTAAATTCAGATTGGATAATCTTCATTGACGCTTCTTATAAGAAAGAGGATTCATCGATGGGATACGCTTTCATCTTATATTCCGCTGATGAAAATACTTTCATGCATCTTTCTGCGGGTTCGGAGTGGGCAACGTCAGCTTTCCACGCAGAAGCAAAAGTCTTTCTAAAGGCAGTTACGTGGTTAAAAGAAAATATTTTATCAAGCGTGGTCATTGTAACTGACTGCAAAGCTTTGGCAGACAATTTAAACAGGATTACTACAGAATCTTCATGGCCGGTAGAAAATACCTTGCAGGAAATAAGTATAATATTGGGCGATTCACCTCAAACTAAAGTGAAATTTATAAAGAGAAAGAACAACAATGCAGCGGACTACATCGCTAAGGAGGCAAGGATTAAAAGGCTACAACACATGTCAGAAAACCTATCCCACAAAGTTCATAAATATAGCATAGATTCTAATTCTTTTGATAAAAATGATTTTGTAAATCTGTTGTATTACATTTGCTAGCTTTAATATATGATCTTTTCCATCAAAAAAAGAAAAAAAAAAAACTGTTCCAATTAGCATTTATGTGGACAGAGTTGGAAATATAACGTCGTTTTGAGTATTTTCCATGGTTGGATCCTTATGAAATTTTTATAGTGGTTAAGGAACAACAATATGTAAAACACAACAAAATTACAGAATAATCCAACGGTTGTAATTCCTAAACCTTAAGTTTTTAGAAGCTGTTATAAATTAGGGTTTTCCTGAACGTACACAGATTCATTAAACTCTTGTGTTTGAGATTGCATCATATTCTGATTTGATTAAATTTTTTATAAAGTATGTACTACCTAATTGGTTAACATATATTCAAATTTTGTGAAAATCTAACGGTGAAATCTCTATGTTTTACAATCATATATTCGTGGAACCCTAGAAAATACTATGAAAACGAAATTCTTTTGTTAAAAAGAAATACCTGGTGACGCATCCATAATATTATAACCATAAGATCCGAACCACGCTAATCTTCAAGAAGTAATCCATCACAGTTCTCGAACGATTAAAAAATTTGCACAGTTGATAGAGTCGTGCTGATGACGTGTTGGAGTAACAATTAGTAAAGGAGAAGAACTTCTTATTGATAAAGAGACATCCTATATTACATACACATAATGTTATTTATATACATGTAAGGGAAAACCTAGTCATCTAATGGACCGCACATCCATGGGCCATAGGCCCTATAACAAAGATGTTATATTATCTCAAGTCAAATTAAAAGTCAAAGATCGGTCAAGTTTGACCAAATTAGTTAACCTTTTTCATGTACCGGGCTCATCCAATGTCTAATTCGTTGTGATGTTACCTCATTCTGGTTATTTTCTTAAAATTTATTTGCTCAGTGATATTTTCTGCACCGCGTAAAATTTATTCAAATAGCCAATAAAAATCGACCTGATTTTGGATCTCACAATCTACCCACCTTACAAAAATTTGGTCCACCAAATTTAAAACTGATCGTTGAGTTTATAAACTATGGCTCATATTAATGGAACTCTGAAAAATTTGAAATCAACATAATTAGATCGAAGAAGAAGAAAAAATGAAATAGTAAAATCTTATGTTCTGAATACTTGAAGTATAAATCTGACCCTACAAAATTCACTTGGTTCTATATCTAGTCATGGTTCTATGTTTATTCTCCCATCCTAGTCTGTAATTTCAAATTAATTTCCTTACTAATTTTGTTTTAATTCACATATTTATAAACACTAAAAAGCAAGCAGACAAGCAACTATTCAATAACCAAATAACGATTTTAGTTTAATTCGGAGTAATTGGTACAAATAAACAAATAAAGAAAACATGCCATGAGCCCAAGCATGCGGACCTAAAACTAAGTCTTCTGACCGAAACAACAAACCTTTTTGTTACATTACAAATAACAATAACATCTAAAAAAAAACAACGCATATTTGTAGCAAGTGTAGTACATGTGCTAGCAAAAATATTGCAATGGTACATGATAACGCCCACAAAATATCAAAGCACTAAAATAATCATTTCGTAATTGAAATGCAAATTAAACAAAATTATGAAAAATAACGTAAACAAAGTAACACTACAAGACTTAAATGAAATGCATTTGAGGTCAACAAAAACGTTAAATGAAATGCACTTGGATCATGATGGTATAAATAAAGAAATGGAGTATGTATGTGTTTAAGATAAACATGCAAAATGTAGTAGATGCATCTTATCTAGTGAGACACAAGGACAATAAGCTAGATATAATAACCGTTAAAGACTAAAAAGCTCTTAACATTGAATATAGGTAGAAACATACGCTAAAATGCAAAAAATGAGGTTAAACTTTTCTGAAAATAACACTGCACATGCAAAGTGTAGAGACGGAAGTTATTATAACAAACTATTCAGAACAAGAAGCGAACCATGAATTGGTTGTGTGATAGATGAATTACTTCAATTTGGATGATCTTTTTTGATTTATTATTATTTACATACTGAGGTAATACATATACAAATATTTTTTAAGAAATCATCACCTAGATATCAACCAATAACTACATCTTTAGACATTTTTTGGAACTGCAGTATGCTGACAAGAGATAAAGTTTTTGACAACATATTGCAAATTCATTGCTTAAGAGAAACCATCTACCCCTATATCCATCTTCAAAATATATTCATGCCATTTATTTGACTCCAGATATTTGATGTCAGTAGTACAAGTATCCGAATAGAGCTCTATTTACTTATATATGAATTTTAGTATGCTTGAGTGCAAACTCGTGTAAAACAATTGCATTCGCATCATGTACTTCCTCATATAGCTAATAAGATTATGCCAACTAATGAGATTGTTTAGTGTGGTTCCTGGATACACATGTGGACGAAATTGGGAATATAGGTTTTGTGGGTATACCTCTTGTAAACCCTCACGGGACTATAATTCGTCTGTTAGGGACACCCTGAGGTTCAAAGGCTTGTTACACTCACTAAGTGTAACCGTTGTAGGTTCTGAATCTCGCAACAACAACGCTCTTGCAAAAACTTCTACCATACATGGCAAATATCACAAATTAATTACAGAAGTGACGTAATAGACAACGACAACATAAAATACGAGAAAGGTGTGAAGATTTTGTGGTTGTTATAGAGAAAGCTCGCGAGAATGTAGCGGGAGCTCGAGAGAATATAGCAGATCCTGAGAGAACATAGCAGAGCTTGAGAGTTTATGAGCTGTACTCCACTATATGTGAGCTGTCATCCACTATGTAAATACCTATATAAATGGAAAGGCAGGAGAGATAAAAGTGGGGAGACAATTTGGTAAAGGTTAGAGATATTTTTAGAGAGAGAATGTATTTTCTTTATCATCTTCTTCTACAAAAACTAGATCTAGAATTCTACCCATTAATGGAGATTATCAATGTAAATCAAATGTAAATTTAAACAATCATAGTGAAGAATCATGGATGTAGATCAAATTAATCGAACCATGTAAAAACCTTTGTGTCCATTTATAATTTTAGCACTCTTATCACCATTTTTATATGTAGATCTAGAAATTGTTATCAAGATATGATAAGGGGTGTGTTGTGGGATTTCCTGCAACTAGATTTTGGAGCTAGAAACAGGGATTGAACCTGTGATTCAAATAAATTAGTGACCGCCAAAGTTGGACCTCACTGGACATTTAAGTTACAAGATTAAAACAGGATGTTTAAGGGAGTATTTACATTAACAGGCGACAAATAACATGAGCAGATGAAAGCAAAGATAAGAAAAGACGATGATGTCCAGGAGCAGATGCTGATTGGGAAAAAGAATCATGAGAAATGAAATCAAACGGAATCTTTGCCGATATTGAATCTTAAGAGGATATATCTCTCTTTTACTCTCTAAATCTTATTTAAATTCCCAGATCTAGCGTTTTCAAACAAAATTTTTGACAAGATTCACACAAACATTATGTTAGGATTTTCGCAAAATTGATATTTCTCCGAACCAAGATTGAAAACAAATTTTGAATACATATTTTCATTTTCATCTACCAAATCCTGCTCTAAAAAAACTGTTTAATTGATTTTGAAAATATTATACGTTTAAATTTCAATTTGATTTGGGGTTTTTCCTAGGAGAGAAATTATGGGGACTATCAGCGATGTATTAGAATGCACGATCTAAATTGCTAATTGGATTAACTAGTTGATTGAAGCGAAGTAGCCTCCAATTACACTTACTCAGATCATAGGAGAATATGGCCCATGGAGATAAATCTTGTGAAACTCATCACTTGCAGTTCTCAAGTTAGGGAAGCAACAACAAAGTCACGGCAACTCAGGCTATAACCATATGAAGAATATCGAGAATACCTTTTGGCATAAACAAATACAGGCGAAGAGATTCAACGAAAAATATTTAATGCAACTTTGTCAACAGATCAAACAACAAGACCCAGAGAGCAAGAGGAGAACATGGCGAAGAAAGCAACAACTCCAGTAATAAAATTTAGCAGCATACGCGAAGAAAACCGCAGTTCATGAGATTGGAACATCACATCGGTTAGCAACAAGGAGGATGAAAACTAGTCAGCAACTTAGGTGAATGTGAATTCTTGCCACAAACGCAATGAAGCAAAAAGAGGAGATTCTATGTAAAGTTTACATTGTGAACAAAGTATTTCTTCATGAAATAAGAAATAGAATGCCAATTGCTCCGACGAAGACAAACCAGTTTATCTCTGGAGAATAGAACAACTTAAAATCAATTCATCAAACCCATCTCATCGGATCACTTCGTCAAATCAAATCTTCATCAGCTATTCGCCAACCTACTTCGTCAACAATCATCAAGGAATGAGTTAATTCGCAAAGATATAACATCTCAAGTTCAACTCGCCAGATGGCCGGCCAAAGATATAGACATGAGGAAGAGATAATATTGGCCATGTTACCTAAGGAAGATCAAGTCAACAAGGTAGAAGAGAAGAGAGTGTGCAAATAAAACATTTGCAATAATCCAGCAAACCAACCCATGACGAGGAGGCATCATATAGTTCATAACAAAGGAAGAAAACAAGGCACCAATAATGATTTCGAGAAAAATCACCAAAAACCCATGAACTCAAGGCTGTACCCCCAGCATTTTAACAAAGATCAGTTAGGTAAGAAGAGTTATAAATGAAATCTACTTTGACAGACCTCCCAGTGAAGTATCTTGTTCTCTTCACAGACATTTTGTCATATGTTCCAGCGAAGACAGCAACTCAGTAATCAACAGGAAGTAGGATAACTCAAAGAACCTGGCTAAAGAAGAGAGCAGCGAGAAAATATCATCTCAATTAACATCGCGGTGAGATCCGTCACAGTACTTAATAGCACGAAGACAAATTGCAGCAAGACAGTTTCTTCTTTGAGTCATGATGAAAATGATTGGAAAAGTAATCAACAATACGAACGAGATTCTGCTAAGTATATGAAGTATTCAGTTCATCATTACGTCAACACCACCAATTAGTTTTCAAAGCAAAGGTTTTTGAAGAAAAAAGTAGAAGAGGGAAAGAATAGTACGGTGACAGAGTTTTTGCGAATAGCGAATAAAAGAGATTTTGCGATGTTGGTTTTTACTTCATCAGGTAACTAAAGAAGCAGAAGTTCTGCAAAGATGTAGGATAGAAAGCTGGGTTCTCTTCGTATGAGCCATCAAAGGAAAAAGAAGAAGAAATTCTATCAACAACCAGCAAATTGAACCAGCGAACCAACCCAACTAAACCAAACTAGGGAGAATATGAAGCTTGATTCATGAAAGGCCAAGGACAGAAGAAAAAAAACCAAACTCATGCAGACACAATGAAGTAAATAAATCAATGGAGATATTGATGAACTGATTTGGAGAAGTCATAAACAAGAAAAAAGTGAGAAGATAATCTCATCACAACGTTATAAGGATGTAAGGGAAAAGAGTATGCGAAGTAAACATTTTCAGAATCTATTACTTCACAGCAGCAAATCAATGGCACAACTAAATACCCTGCGAGCATGACCAGCGTGAACCTTACCGCAACAATGCAAATAGAAACTAGTACATATGGTCGATAGCGAAGATAAGGAGTTCAGTATCGCAGGTTCGAATCCCTCGTCAAGCATTTTTTTTTCACTCATTTTTGAACTTCAAGGGGCGAAGAAATGGAGTAATATATCAGCATTGTGCCTTTCGTTCGTACACAACAAGTGGTACAGATGGTTAGAGAAGAAGTATTGCGAACTAGAGGGCATGGGTTCCATTCTCCCTGCTACGAAATAATTTTTGCTTCGCAAATATTCATTTTGCAAAATTGGTCTTTGATTATTTCGCAAAGAAGAGAGTTCATGATTATTTCGCACAGATACTTCGCGAAGAGAATGAAAGAAATGACATAAATGAAATAATGAATGAAAGAATAAAGAAACGCGAAAATTTCGCAGAAACGCGAATAAAATTTCGCAGAGAAACAAATAGAATGGGACGAACCTTTATGACGTACACCCTAGTTCGCGGATAAAATTTCGCAAGAGGCAATTGTAAGAATTAAAGTACATCATATAAGGGGGTATCTCTTTACATGGCTCAGGGATAAGGTTATACCGCTGCTGGAACCTGAGTCATGGAGATTTTGGGTCAATGAAAGCCCATCCAGGTGAGGTACCTTGGATTTTCAACTATATATATATATTAAAAGTTGGACGACCGAGGGTCTCTCCTAAGGAGTGCAAAGTATGATCAAGGCGCCGAGGTACACGGTTGAGACAATGGTGCCCGGGGAGTATGAAACTACCCTGGCCATTCTTGGAAAGTCTTGACTATGATGCACTCGGCCCGAAGAAAACCCCACTTAGGGTGCAGTCTCGTAACCATAAGTCATATAGGCAAAAGGGATAAGAGGCTGCGAAAACAAATGGTTGTTGTTAAGGCCAGATGGGAGGATCTAGTCTTGTATGGCCGATGTACGCCGCCTTAAAGGGACAACCAGGGGAAAGATAAGGGCAGCACCCTCCATTAGGGAGCTTATAAGTGTCTTAAGACGCAAATGTCATGAAGCTTTATGTTCGAAAGAATATTTAGGCTTGTCATATTTGTGCAACAATTATACAGAGGAAAAAAGACATGAGAAAAAGATAAGATGATATCAATGGGTTTTTACATGAAAGTGTAAAGACGTCCTGTGATTTCATCGCAAGACGACAATGTCATGGGGCTTTGTTTTCGCAAGAAAACTTAGGCCTGTCATATTGTCGCAACAAATTGGCAAAATGAGGATAAGGCAAGATCAATGGGTCTTTACATGCGAATGTAAGGGCGTCCTGCGATTTTGTCGCAAAAAAAAAATTCGCAAAATAAGACCTTTAACTAGGAAGGCAAAATAAGACCAACAGAATAATTGTGAACATTAACTATTTCCGTGAAATACAGGTAAATTTTGTTCATTACGAGAAAGATAATGAGAGGCAAGATAAAATATTCAGAATCTCTCAAGAGTAATGCTCAGAATCTCTCAAGAGTAATATTCAGAATCTCTCAGGAGCACTATTCATAATTTCGCAGGGTTATTCATGAATTCGCAGATTATTCATAATTCCGCAGGGTTATTCATAATTTCGCAGAATGTGGTTATTTAGCTCATTTATTTCGCAAAATTTGTAGCAACTTGAAGAGATTATGATACCACAAGAAAACAGAACATGAGACAGAGGCAAGATACTATAGATTACCAAGAAAACATTTTGTGTTCTTTATCTTCTCGGCAAGAATCATTTCCAAAATGGACAAGAATTCTCACCAAAAATGAAGTAATAATTTCACATGAATAGAGGCAATACTTATGACTTTCATTCAAGGATGGATACTTCTTATATTTTGAGGATTGAGTACTTCTTATATTTCTTTAAGGATACTTCATACTTCGCATACTTCAAGAGTTGATACTTCTTATTTACCTCGCAAAGATCCAGAACTTCACAAAAGAATAGAGGAAAGTACGTACTTTTCAAGTTCAATATTTTTTCTCTCGTTCCTTCATCAATAAAGATCAAAGACTACTACAACAACAGATTTTTTCTTAAAGATCGTTCTTCAAGCAATATTCAAGAAAAAAGAGGCAAGATGTAGGATCCGAATCTCGCAACAACAATGCACTTGCGAAAACTTCTACCACACATGGAAAATATCGCAAATTAATTACAGAAGTGACATAATAGACAACGACAGCATAAAATACGAGAAAGATGTGAAGATTTTGTGGTTGTTATAGATAAAGCTCGTGAGAATGTAGCGGGAGATCGAGAGAATGTAGCAAATCCTGAGAGAACATAGCAGAGCTTGAGATTTTATGAGCTGTACTCCACTATATGTGAGCTGTCATCCACTATGTAAATACCTATATAAAGGGAAAGGCAGGAGAGAGAAAAGGGGAGAGATAATTTGGTAAAGGTTAGATATATTTTTAGAGAGAGAATGTATTTTCTTCATCATCTTCTTCTCCAAAAACTAGATCTAGAATTCTACCCATTAATGGAGATTATCAATGTAAATCAAATGTAAATTTAAACAATCATAGTGAAGAATCATGGATGTAGATCAAATTGATCGAACCATGTAAAAACCTTTGTGTCCATTTATAATTTTAGCACTCTTATCACCATTTTTATATATAGATCTAGAAATTGTTATCAAGATATGATAAGGGGTGTGTTGTGGGATTTCCTGCAACTACAACCGTAATCTCAACGAAAGGGAGTCGTATACCTTAGAATTAGTTTAGTTTGATTTGCTTGAAGACTAGCAAAGTCTATGTGTGGGGGAATTTGATAGGTGTTTAAAACACCTTGATTTATTGTCTACGCTTTCTTTCCAATTTCTCTTGTAAATTATGTACCTTATGGTTACTTTGAGTTACTAGGTACTTTGGAGTAATTTAGAGCAAAAGAAAAGAACTCATCCAGGTGGGACAAGAAGGGAGAAATGGTCATTTCAAATGCAGGTGATATTGGGAGCTTATCAGAGGATAAGGAGACAACCATGATGGTTATTATCTAGTGACGGAGTGTCTAGGGTCATCCTGGTTGGCCCTAATATATTTGGCTGGGTACCTGTATCCACTTTCATTTTCCTTCAGAATACCTAAAATTCAGAGAGAAATTATTTCTCTGATGAGTTGATTTTATTTCTTATTATTTGCTTGTAAGTAATGGCTGCTGTTGAGAGTTTGAATCGAGAGAGGTATTGATGGCAATGAATAAGAATATAAACTAGGGATTGAAGCTATTCTCATCAAGAAGAAGATGTTGTGCTGATTTTATTGATGTTCAGAAAGGTTTGAAGGTCATACAAAAGACGAGTTTGTCTGTTTAGGGTTCATATCGAGAAAATAAATGAGAAGGTGAAGTTGTTTCTAAAGCTAGAGAAGGTAGATATGAAAAGGAGCTCAAGTTCGAGTTAGGGCTTGCTGAAGATGGGGAAATTGAAGTTCTTTAATGAATTACAGAGTTGGGATTGAGCTCGATGTGAAACCAGAAGAAGAAATTGATATTCCTACTACCAAGGGGTTTTGATGGTGGTTGTTAATTCCATCGGTTCGGTTGGTGGAGGTGGAGATTCGGTTGGAGTAGGATCTGATTACGGTGGTTGAGCTGGTGGATATTTGATTGTGTTGGAAAACAATTACTAAAAAATAATTTTTAAGGTTTTAATAAAATTATAATTTATTGTTTTCTTTTGTGAATGAAAAACGTATTAGTCCCACATTGTGGAGTTTCCACTTTTTAGTCGTTTTAAGAGACTATATAAGCTTTTTAGTCCCACATCGGGGAGTTCCTCTTCTTAAGTTGTTTTGTTCCATTATATAAACAAATTCACTACTTTTGTAAAATCCATGGGAAAGAGGTTGCTCTATATTTTAGAGGGACCCCAAGGGAAGATATTTTATATGTTTTCTTATGCGTTCGCGATTTTCCTTAAGGATTTTTTCAGAGTTGCCAAGCTCAAGTTTGAGCATCTACTACGTATGCTAGTAGTAAGTGTATTAGGGTGTTTTATCCTGGAGATATCCGTCCTGTGAGGGCTATAGCATCACTCTTGAGTGTAGCCGGGCACTAATGTCTTAAGGGCAACGTGTTGAACACGTGACTCACTCTGTTTTCAAAGTTTTTCCTTGTTGCTGTTGCGGAGATCTGGGGAGATCGTCCGTTTCGTCAAGTCTATCACTTCATTATAAAGGAGCTAAGTATCAATAACTTTTGCTTATTTGATTTTTTCCTTGTTTTTGATTATTGCACCCAACAATCTTAAGACATTAGAAGTATGTAATAATCATGGATGTTAATTATGGAGTGAAAAACAAAAAATGAATTTTTTATCAGCCGTAGAATTTCGAATTTATCTCTCAACCTAGAAGGAATTTAGATGAACCCTTTTGACAAAATGTAGTGGACATCCTGATAATTAGCCACGTAAAATTTCAGCATTTTTGGAGTTGTAAAAGTATGTTTTTGATATTTTACAAAACAGAGAAACGTTCTTGAAAATTTCTGACGGGCAGGAATTTGTTGTTAACTAAAGTAGTTTTTATGGAGTAACCATGAGTTTTTGGATATGGTGGTTCAAATGAAGTTTGTAAATTTAGATATTATCTTCAAAGCTCATATTTTATCTTCCGTTTCGGAACTAAAGTTTGTGATATGTGGTGTATTAAGTGATTTGGAAATTACCGTTTCCGTGGTCAGAGTATAAACGAAGATTGTAACATGAAATTGAAAAGGAACATGGCTACGAGGCGCATGTGGATGAACACAAGTCTTCCAAAGCTGACAAAGGCGAGAACATCAAACACAACTCTAAGCGTAGTCATCATAAGAAAGGTATGTTTCGTAAAACTGAATCCGGCATTACTTAAATTAAGGTTGATTGTTATGTTTGTAAAATTCCTGGCCATACGGCAGTAAATTGTAGACAACATAAAACCTTACTAAGTATAAAGTAAATGCTAATTTAGTTGAAACAAATTATAACGAGTTAATTGACATGATGTCGGAAGTTATTTTAATAACCAATGTGAGAGACTGGTAGGTAGACTCTGGAGCCACTAAGTATGTTTGTTGAAACAAAGACACGTTCACCTCTTATCATAGGATAAGGGATGTCGAGAAACTCAATATGAGTAACTCATCTGTGACAGAGGTTGCATAAAAGGGAAAGGTCGAGCATAAGCTCATATTTGTAATATTCTCACACTGAATGAAGTTTTCATGTTCCGAGCATATGCAAGAATCTTGTATCTTGTTCTCTTGAAGATGGTAAAAGATTGAAGATCTTAATTAAATGTGGAAAACTTGTTATAACTAAGGGCAGTAATTTTTTAGGCAACAATTATAGGACTTAGGGTTTATATAAGCTTAAAGGAAAATCTGATGAAGTGAACATAGTTGATTCTTGTGCTTTCTTTTTTGTGTCTTTGAATATTTTGCATGGTAGACTTGGAACCGTTAAATTATAAGTCAATGCATAAACTTCCTAGCATAGGCTGCGTACCCAAATTTAGTTTGGATTTTGGACACAAAAGTGAAATCAAATGCTATAAAACCTTTTAGTAAAAATGTTCAGTGTAATTCTAAGCCCTTAGAATTAATTCAGTTAGGCATAGTTGAAATGAGTTCAACCCAAACTAAGGTGGTAAAATGTGGTTTGTCACTTTCATAGATGATTGTACGAGGTACTCTCTTGTATACCTGCTTAGGTAAGGATGATTCCTTAGAATCCTTAAGTGTATAAACTTGAAATTGAAAGCGAAGTATATGTTAGCACTAAATTGGTTAGGTCTAAACATGATGGAAAGTATGAAATTCATATAGGAGAATTTTATTGTTAAATGGCATTATTCATGAGATTGCACCTCCTTATTCACCATAGTCTAATGGTATAGTTGAACATAAGAACAGAATTATTAAGGAGATGATTTATGCCATGTTGTTTAAAGGATAACCGCAAACTTGTGGGGGGAGGTCGTTCTCTAATTTTTTTATATCCTGAATATAGTAACCTTTAATGGATCAGATAAAAATTCATATGATTATAGAAAGATAGACAACCTTTTTATGCATACGTCAAAGTGTGAGGGTGTTTAGATAAGGTTTCTTAAGTACCTTACTGCATATAGATTTTTTGGTTGTGTGTTCTGATTTTTCAGATTTTGGTGTGATTTTTCTGACATTGGTGTGAAGATTGTTACAGAATCTAGGGATGCCGAGTTCTTTGAACATGTTTATTCTTAAACCTGTGCCTCATTAGAGATGTGTTGTTGATCCCCTAGATTTATTTTCAGATAGTCAGAACTTACTTTAAAGGAAGATGGAGTAGAGTTGATCCTAGGAGAATTAAAAGGATTAGAACTGAGAATTCTTATGGACCTGATAACATGTCGATCTTAGTCTGAGGCCCGTACATGTAAAGAAGTTGTTTGTACCCAAAATCACTTTTGGGCACGAAACACGATGAATTGCTTATTTTCTATGGATTTAGGGTTAGAGGTTGATTTGAAGAACGGAAGGAAACACAAAGTTTTAACGTGGTTCGGCATAGTGGCCTACGTCCACGGGTGGATCCCCTTGGGGAGAATAATTTCATTCGTGTTTTGTATTACATTGTATTTTTCCCTCCTATTGGCTACCTCCTACTGATTTCTGCCCATCTCCCTTTTATACATTTTTCCATCTAATTTTAATTATCAACATAAATTACATTAAACAGCTCATTTATGCTTTTATCATCAATTCATATGAAACTGCCCTCTTTATACCTCTTTCATGAATTCTGCATGTAACTGCTGTCTTAATGCCTCCACCATAATTTATGTATGAAACTGTCCATTTATGGTCCTATATTGAATTCTGCATAAAAACTGCTCCTTTATGTTTTCACCATAATTTCTGTATGAAACTGCCTGATTAATGTCTGGCAGGATTGGTGGAGACTGGCTGGCCGGACAGGTGGATGCTGGATGGTAGGATAGGTGGATGATGGATGGCATCGTAATGGGTTGGCTGACTTCATAGTTGGCTGATTGGATGGATATTGGCAAAGATAATTGTCTTCTTTGGCGATATGAGTGGAGACGGCGGCAAAGATAATTGGCTTGCTGGAGATATGAGTGGAGACTGAAAATTAGCTAGGGGTGTGTCTGACTTCGATGTTTGACCGACGGTTGACTTTGACCATTGACTAGTCGTTGACTTTGACCATTGACCTTGACTGGATGTTGACTTTGATGGTTGACCGACTTTGACCATTGACTGGCTTTGACCATTGACCGGTCTGTGCAGGTGAGTGGACTGCTTTGGTTGACTGGGTAGCGGGCTTGGATGAGGACCCAAAGATGATTCAAGTATCAATTCGGCCCATTAAGTGGCGTCTTTACTTATGGTACAAACATCGCCCCCTCTTAACCTCCAACTTGTTGGGGGTTAAGAAAATTCCGTTTTCCTTAGTCAATGATAAAATTCGCCCCCAGGTGTGGATTACTGACGTTGAGGTGATTGGCGAACTTCCCTTGTGTTTGCGGAAATCATAATCGAGACGCCCCCAAGTGAGGCTATTGTGATTGGGAGATTGGCGGGAAACAGTTAAGTGGAGTGGTATTGTGAGCGATAACAATATTTAGTGAAGCTGGTCTGCAGCAGCTATAATCAGCTGGACTGCGGAAACAACGAGCATATCTTGTATGCATCAGCTATGATCAGCTGGAATGCAAAGAACGAACAAAGTTCCACCACCGCAGCTGAAGTGCGTTCAGCTGGACCGCAGAACTGCGAGCAAGGCCGGATCGCACGCGACCAGCTAGAATGCAAGATGGCAGCGAACAAAGTTCCAGTCAAGAACTACGTTCAGCTGGATGCAGAACCGGTGGAGCAAGGATGGAATACATCGCATGTCGAATGCCGGAATGCAGCAGCAACGAACATAGTTCCACTGCAGCATCTGCATTCAGCTGGACTACAGGAACTGCGAGCAAGGATGGACTGCATCAGCTGCGGTCAACTGGAATGCAGCAGCGACGAACATAGTTCACAGCCTCGAATGCGTTCACTGGACCGGCAGAATCTATGAGCAAGGCTGAATCGCATCGACGTGATCACTCGGAATGTAGCAGCGACGAATAAAGTTCCTCTGCAGAAGCTGTGTTCAGCTGGACTGCAGGAACTGCGAGCAAGGCTGGACTGCATCAGCTACGGTCAGCTGGAATGCAGCAGAGACGAAAAAAGTTCTTCTGCAGCAGCTGGGTTTAGCTGGACTGCTGGAGATTAGAGCATAGCTGGAATGTATCAGTTGTGATTAGCTGGACTGCAGCAGCAATAGTTAGCTGGACTGCAGCAGCAACAATTGGCTGGACTACAGCAGCAACGATTAGCTGTACTGCAGCAACAACAATTAGCTGGATCGCAAAGAAGAATTAGTGGACTGCAAAGCAGCAATGAGCTAATGGATCATGCAGCACTTCGGGCCGAGGGACTGGACTTAAAAAATTCGATAAACATAGGTGTAAAAGTTATTAATAATACTAGACAACACCAGCTTGCGTCCAACGAGTGTCACAGATCGCATCGCTTGCGTCCAATCGAGTACAGATCCGCAGTAATGGACTGCATCGGTTACGTCCAACCGAGTGCAGCAGTTGCCTTTGAACTGGAGTACAATAATTCAATCAATATAACTATGGAAGTTTAACATTACTGAAAAAATATTGTGCGTAAAAATATTATGGTGTATGCTCGCCCCCTCTTAATTCTGCAATTCATTGGAGGATCAAGAAGTTCGGGTTACCTGAAGTTCCGATTTTCGGAAGCTGAACTCCGCATTGCATTTAGGTGCTATGTAACTTGCCCCTAATCATATAGAGTGTTTACGCAGCCTTCCCCAAAGGAGTCATTTCAGACTATGAGGAGTCACATATCTCGCCCCAAGTGATAGTCAGTCACGTTGAAGTGATATGCAAATCGCCCCCAAGTAGCTAGTAATTGTCATGCTGCTCAATGCTCGCACAAGGGTGCACTGCCTTGCTGCATTTTGCTCGCGCATGGAATTTTGAAGATGTCTGCTATCTGGAATTTGCGCGGGGGGGCCAATCCCACTATTCTAGATTTGCGCAGAATTGAAATGTGTGCATCCCCTCGTTGAGAAAATTCTTGCCACATTAAAGGTGTCTTATTGAACAAAAGTATGTATGCATATGTGAAAACACTGAATAAAAGTATGCATGAATATATGAAAATATGCAAAAATATGTAAATTGTACACTTACCATTTGCTTACCATATCGAAAATGTTATCGCGACTTTGTTTATGAATGAATATGATGCCCATCAACTATGTTGATGTTTTCCAACGATGATGACTAGTATAGTTGCCTTACATCTCGTCTCGACTTTATAAATTGATTTGTCTGCGGGAATGGGATGCACCAGTCAAGTCTAGACTGGATTGAAGATAGTTTCCATGGAACTGCGTTTCAGCAGCTGCGATTAGCTGAGATCTTAATGATTATTCATAAAATCGGATGAAGAAGTGGTGAGAAAACTCGTATTGAAACAAGGTGTTGGGTAAATTCAGATTACAACATTTCGATCAACTGGACTGTAGGAATTAAAAGGGACTGTGGCAGTTCGATCAAGATGCCAGACAATGTTGCTATGAAATCGATTACAATGATTCGATCAACTGACTGTAATATTTATGTAGAAAAGGACTGCAGCGGTTCGATCAACTAGACTGCAGTATTTTCGGTGGTGATTGAATGTGACTGTTTCTGGTGCTGCCATTTTAAATTTCTAAAAATTTAATTTTCTCCGAAGATTGAAATTTCACCTTCATTTTATAGGATATTGAGAGGCGACTCCAACGAGCCAAAAATGACTCAATTTGGACTTGGGACGAAGAAGATATCAACGAAACAAATTTTCAGGCCAAGCTCACGTGGGGTGTACATATCGGAAATGCAAGGGAAATGGGGCTGAATCATCCGATGGCTAAACGAATTAATCTCCAAAAACTCGTTCGAATCGCCTATAAATCGTCTGAATCTCCAAAAAAATTGTTCGAATCGCCTATTAATCGCCAAAACATTGTCCTAATCGGTAATAGATCGCCGACTAATCTCCAAAAGATCGCCGAATGCCGCTCGGCCTTGCCGCCGGCTTTGGCCGCCGGGCTCGGTTGCCGGCATCATTATCGTGAGGTGTATCAACGGTGTGAATTTTAGTTACATCGAAGTTTTGATGGAACATGAAGCATGGAAGTTTTACTGAAAATAGAGTTTTGATGTATCTCGGACCATCGAAGTTTGATGAACCCCGTGGCATCAACGGTTGGAATGCGAAGAACATCGAGTATTGATATAATCATAAGCATCGAAGCTCTTCTTGTTTAACTGATGGAAGTGGGTGTACAACACCTTTGTTTAAGTGGGTGAATGGGACGTTTTAAAGTGGGTGAGGGTTGTTAACTTGGGTGAATAACTTTTGACGTGGGTGAACAACATTTGACGTGGGTGAAGAAAAACTAGAAGTGGGTGAACAGATCTGGGTTGTGGCCGCCGCCGCTCCCTCTAGCCGCCGGGTGTGGCCGCCGGCCTTTTTTTTCTTTTTTTGAAATTTTTGGTGACAGTTCTCAACAACTGTGATCTTTACTCGTCCATTTGGTGACAGCTGTTTCTGACTTGTGATGTTTTCCTTGGAATTTTCTCGTAACAGCCTAATGGGCTTTTAGCAACGGTTGTATGGATTGTTGCGTTTTTCTCATGGAATTTTCACTATGGTTTTTCTTCAATTTGTGGCCTATTCTGGAGTTTTCTGAGATGCTTTTCTGGAGGTTTTCCCTTGGGTATTCAAGCACCTTGAGATGCAGACAACTTGACAACCTTATGTAATTACAGTTGTGATTTTGACATACATCAAACTCGAACAGGTGGGTAATGCGTTATTTGAGAAGCAAATTTTTCTGAACTTTGTACTCGAACATGCTGCGGATCGAACATCCTGACAATCAGCCTTGGTAATTTTCGCAGTGAGTCAGCTTTGGCGGCTCCCGACTGTAATGCTGGACTGCAGCAGTTGCGATCAACTGGACTGCAGTAATGGTAATTTTCTGGTCTGCAGCAGCTGCGATCAGCTGGACTGCAGCGATTGAAAACGTAACTGTATCAAGCCATGTTGCAGATCGAACATCCAGCAACAATTTTTTTTTTTTTTTTTTTTAGCGAACCAACTGTGGTGTCTCCGATCGCGATGATGTACTGCAGCAGTTGTGATCAAATGGACTACATTAATGGTAATTTTCTGGTCTGCAGCAGCTGCGATCAGCTGGACTGCAGCGATTGAAAACGTAATTGGATCAATCCATGTTGCAGATCGAACATCCAGCAACAATTTTGATGAAGATTTTACTACATCTTTTTCCACGGACCGAGCGTCCCAGCAACACTATTTTCAGATTTCGTAGTGATTGCGATTTTCTGCGGTATCTGTAGGTGATAGCTTCAACAGATCTGAAATGGCGAATCTTGATTGTAGCAGTTGCGATCAACTGGACTACAGTATATGCGATTATACGGTCAGCATCAGCTGCGATCAGCTGGACTGCGACTATTATGATCAATCTGGACTGCAGCAGTTGCGATCAACTGGACTGCAGCAGTGATTTTTCAAGATGCTTAGACTGCTTTTTCATGGACACGATTTTGAAGCATTTTCTGCAACTTTTATCAATGAGAAAACACGATTTCTTTTCTCGTATCTCCCCTTAGTCGGCGCCAATGTTTGTACCCAAAATCACTTTTGGGCACGAAACACGATGAATTGCTTATTTTCTATGGATTTAGGGTTAGAGGTTGATTTGAAGAACGAAGGAAACACAGAGTTTTAACGTGGTTCGGCATAGTGGCCTACGTCCACGGGTGGATCCCCTTGGGGAGAATAATTTCATTCGTGTTTTGTATTACATTGTATTTTTCCCTCCTATTGGCTACCTCCTACTGATTTCTGCCCATCTCCCTTTTATACATTTTTCCATCTAATTTTAATTATCAACATAAATTACATTAAACAGCTCATTTATGCTTTTATCATCAATTCATATGAAACTGCCCTCTTTATACCTCTTTCATGAATTATGCATGTAACTGCTATCTTAATTCCTCCACCATAATTTATGTATGAAACTGGCCATTTATGGTCCTATATTGAATTCTGCATAAAAACTGCTCCTTTATGTTTTCACCATAATTTCTGTATGAAACTACCTGATTAATGTCTGGCAGGATTGGTGGAGACTGGCTGGCCGGACAGGTGGATGCTGGATGGCAGGATAGGTGGATGCTGGCTGGCATCGTAATGGGTTAGCTGACTTCATAGTTGGCTGGCTGAATGGATGGACTGGCTGGCAGCATAATTGTCTTGCTGGCGATATGAGTGGAGACTGGTCGGCAGCATAATTGGCTTGCTGGCGATATGAGTGGAGACTGAAAATTAGCTAGGGGTGTGTCTGACTTCGATGTTTGACCGACGGTTGACTTTGACCATTGACTAGTCGTTGACTTTGACCATTGACCTTGACTGGATGTTGACCGACTTTGACCATTGACTGGCTTTGACCATTGACCGGTCTGTGCAGGCGAGTGGACTGCTTTGGTTGACTGGGTAGCGGGCTTGGATGAGGACCCAAAGATGATTCAAGTATCAATTCGGCCCATTAAGTGGCGTCTTTACTTATGGTACAAACAGAAGCCTTGACATCTACCGAAACCCCATTCTGGTAAGAAGCTTCATTTAGTGAAATGGACTCAGTCCGTCGGAACCAGACTTGGGAGCTTGCTATTTACCTCAAGGGAGTAAGACCACGGGATGTAAATGAGTCTTTAAGTGGAAACGTAAGGTAGATGGATTTGTGGAAAATATAAGGCTAAGTTGATAGCTAAAGGCTATAAATTAAAAGCAGGTGTAGATTTCCTTGATTCTTGTTCACTTGTGAAGAGAATTATTTCTATTGAGATGTTAATTGTTATTAATTGTTGTCATAAACAACTTAAAGATACATCAGATGGATGTTAAGACAACTTTTCTAAAACCGTGAATTAGATAAAGAAATTTACATAGACTAACCTGAGGACTTTGTAGTGAAATGTTATGAAGACAAAGTTTTCAAGTTGAACAAATATTTGTATGGTTCCAAATAAGCACGTAAATAGTGACATGGAGAATTTGAACATGTAATAATGTGTAGTGGATTTAAGTTAATGAATTTGACAAGTGTATTTACAAGTAACTTGTTAAGGATGCATGTGTGATTGTATACTTGTATGTTGATGATATGCTTATACTTGATACAAACATAGATGTGATTAATTCCACAAAAACATGCACTGAATGAGAACTTTGACTTGAAAGACTTAGGCCCTTTAGATGTAATCTTAGGGATGAGGATTAGAAGATAATCATACATTTATAGTCTTAGTCATTCTCATTATGTTGAATTGTGCTTAAGAGATACAATCAGTCTAATTATAAGCCTTTGTATACTCTGTACGATTATTCTTGTAGACTCAAGAAAAATAAGAGTAGTGGAGTATCTTAACTTGAATACTCAAGAGTTATAGGATGTATGATGAATTTTATGAACTCTAAGAGTCTAGACATTTCCTATATTATGAGTAATTTAAGTATAAATAATTATAGTCCAGAGCAAGAGCATTCAGATGCACTGAGTAGAGTATTATGGTACCTAAAATACTCTATTACCTTTTATTTGATTTATGAAAGGTATCTTGCTGTCCTTGAGGGACTTTATGATGCAAACTAGATAGTTGAATCAGAGGAGTCTAAGTCTACGAGTGGATATGGTTTCACTCTAGCATGAGGGTTTGTTTTTGGAAGATTTCCAAACAGACATATATTGCTCAATTCATTATGGAATCTGAGAGTATTGCGTTAGATAAAGCACGAGAGGGGACCGAGTGCCTAAGATGCTTTCTAGAAGACATTCCTCTCTGGCATAGGCCTGTGCCAGCTATATCTATATATTGTGTTAGCCAAGCTATAATAGCTAAAGCTAAAAATAAATAATCTCAATCGGCGTTATTTCCATTGATTGGATAAAGTCCAAGGAGAATATCGCGCAACCTTTGACGAAAGGTTTATCCAAAGAGATAGTTAGAAATACATTGAGGGGGGATAGGGCTTAAGCTCACAAATTAAACTTGCCATGAAGGATACTCAACCTTGCTGACTGGAGATCCCAAGATCAAGGTTTCGAATGAGACAACTAACTTTTGGTGGGTAAAGGTAAACACTATCAGAGAATTTTATTCTCTGTCCCTTCCCTATGGTGTAGACATGATAGTATGACTTCATGTGAAGGTTAACTTTTAAGAAGTCTTAATGAGTTCTATAGTTTCAATTTAAGATTGAAGTGGGGTGTAGCAGTAACACTCTTCATGGAAACTCACCTATCTGAATGAGGAAGTGGGGCCGCTTCCAATGAGAATATGAGCTTTGATTCTCTAGAGCATTCTGAGAAACAGGATATGTCCAGGGCCAAATTGGACAAAACAACACGAGTTTGGCAGCACCCTTGGAGATATCATCCGTGGTCGTTATCGCGAATTACATCAAACTCTAGCAGTTCAAGACATAGTTCACTGTATCTAGCAAGTAATTCCAGTAATATCTCACTAAGAAAAGGTTCAAGACCTCATGGACACCTCTGCCTAAAATGGTATTTCTGCGCTTTTTATGTGATTTTCGTTTTGATGGTTTTGGTATTACTGGAACTTATGACCTAAGGGTCACTAAGGGTTCGCTAGTTCATGCCTTTTCACTTTGGTGAAAGAACCTTTAGTCTCACTTGTGAGGAAATAAATATGAAAGCTCTTTATACTATATGATTTTTCCAATCCATAGTATGACCCTGGGGTCAACACATTGTTGTGTGGGGGAGATGACGTTGGAATGGCTAATATGACTTCAACATGCACCATTTTTCTGTCTGTTCAGTCAGTTCGGGAGATTGGGTTGTTGATTTACCAAGATCTATCTGTGTTATTATTGAGTTTTCATTCATGTGGGGGATTGTTGGAAAGCAATTACTAAAAATTAATTTTTAAGGTTTTAATAAAATTATAATTTATTGTTTTCTTTTGTGAATGAAAAACTTATTAGTCCCACATTGTGGAGTTTCCACTTTTTAGTCATTTTAAGAGACTATATAAGCTTTTTAGTCCCACATCGGGGAGTTCATCTTCTTAAGTTGTTTTGTTCCATTATATAAACAAATTCACTACTTTTGTAAAATCCATGGGAAGAGGTTGCTCTATGTTTTAGAGGGACCCCAAGGGAAGATATTTTATATGTTTTCTTATGCGTTCGCGATTTTCCTTAAGGGTTTTTTCGGAGTTGCCAAGCTCAAGTTTGAGAATCTGCTACGTATGCTAGTAGTAGGTGTATTAGGGTGTTTTATCCTGGAGATATCCGTCCTGTGAGGGCTATAGCATCACTCTTGAGTGTAGCCGGGCGCTAATGTCTTAAAGGCAACGTGTTGAACATGTGACTCACTCTGTTTTCAAAGTTTTTCCTTGTTGTTGTTGCGGAGATCTGGGGAGCTCGTCCATTTCGTCAAATCTATCACTTCATTATAAATGAGCTAAGTATCAATAGCTTTTGCTTATTTGATTTTTTCCTTGTTTTTGATTATTGCACCTAACAGATTGTGCATATTCAATGGAGATGGGTTATGAAGAAAAAAGGGTACTTTTTGTTTCAATTGAAGAAATAGCGTTGGTTGATTATGAATTGTTGCTGGTGAAGATTGAAAGATGGAGGAAGAGACTTGCTACTATTGGTGTGATAAATGGAGATGGTGGTTTGTTTGATGATGATGAATTAGGGTTGATTATGGCCTCTGGTGTTGAAATTGGAGCTACATATCACTTGCAGTAGGTTGTGCTACAGTTGGAGATGGAGTTTGGTTTTGAAGCTGGTAGAATGGTGTTGTTAGATTGATGGAAATGATGATTACAGGTATGGACATAACAAGAATAGTTTGATTTGTGGGTATGAAGCTGCAGATTGTTGAGCTTAGATGTATATTATGACATGATTATGCTAATGCAGAATGGTTGCAGCTACAAAAGTTGGTGGTGGAGGAGATGGTACCGGTGGTGCACAAGACTCATGTACTGAATTTTTATGTTATGGAGTTGGTGGTACTATATGTTTGGTGGTGATGCAATGTCTAAGCAGTAGTGTTGCGTGTGAATCAGAGATGAAATCAATGGCGTTGTTAGTTAATTGAGAAGATGGTGGTAATGGAACAAAATAATGGTTAGGATTTGTTGGTGTTGTATCAATGGGATTACCGTGAAGTTGCAGTTGCAGTTCTGGTGGTTTATGGCACTGACAGCTGATTGTGTTGGTCAGCTGGGAAAGATGAAATGGAGATGGAACCGGTGGTACAAGTATGGTGGTTTGTGTTTGAATGAAATAACATGCATGGACTTTGGGAATGATGTTGGTGGTGAAGCAGTGGCGGTATTGAACTCATGGAGTTGATGCAGATAGACAATAAGAAGTTATAGTAATTGGAGCTGGTAAAATTGCAGGCATGATGCGCTATCACTGAAGCTATAACGCGCTATCATGGTGCAACAAAGGTTATAGATTTTTCAAAATGGCTCATGCCACTCAGTTGAGTCAGGAATCTCACTTGTTCCTGACTCAAACCATACTCACCCTGACTCGGTCTGAGTTTGACTGGGTTGGCCCGATGACCATTGACTCTCCCGGTCACTAGAGATGGTTTCCGGCGACTTTTCTAGATTTTCAACAATATTCTTTTTTGGCCAGAAATTTTATACAGGTTTTTCTCACATATGGGCTTAGTAGACTTCTTGGATTTGTACTATGGAGACTTGACCTAGTTTCAGAAACAAAAAGAAATATAAAAGGATAAGTCTTTTACTTCTTTGTGTATCACGTATCTACTACTACTTAGAGCTTTTGGATAGAACCAAATACGCTTATAAGGTTTCCTTTAGGTTATTTTTCTTCTTCTTTATTTCATTTATTATCATGATGAACTCCATAACCATGAGTAGATAATTTATTTATTATTGGTTAAGGGTTAAGGGTTAAGTTGATTTCACAAACATGATATTTGAATCAATGAATTAGTTTTGTCTCAACTTTGTCGTTTATGATTCATTTTTTATATTGTGACATGATATGAATGCTTGTTTGGCTGAGTCCAGGATCAATTAGATTTTAATTCATCTCTAAAGATAGATTAGGATTTTCAATATGCAAAATTGCCAACTTCTGATTATAAGTAGCATAATGTGGTTATTACTTGTAGTGATACATCTTTATAATCACATATGAATCATAACCTTTGTTAAATCGGATTAGTGCTTTTACACGTTTGATTACTTTGATTAATATTATATTTCATATAATTTAGTGTTCCAGGGGAGTTAAACTTGATTGTGCTTTTACACTTTAGGTTATTCTCTAGGTATAATTCATAATTTCATATTTTAATGCGTTTGTGATGAAATCAGGAAATTAGCGAGATATTCTTGCTGAAAAGGCGAGGGTACCCAAATATACCTCAAGCTAAAACTTTTCCTTCCTATAAGTCATTTCTCAGAAAGTGATTGTCTATGGACTGAGTCGAGATAATACAACTAATCGGTTCACACTTCGTGTGATCGTCTATGGATACGAGATCGAGACGATACAACAAAGAAGTATGTTTACTTGATACAAAGGTTCGGGCTTAACCAAACACAATAGGATTCACGTATCAAGTAAATAGAAATTAACATTGTGCAATTTACTTTAATTATAATAAAACAATTATAATGCGGAAATATAAAGTAAATGACACAGTAAGATTTTGTTAACGACGAAACTGCAAATGCAAAAAAAAACCGGGACCTTGTCCAGAATTGAATACTCTCAGGATTAAGCCGCTATACAAAATAAACCAACTTCGTATAGTTGAGACCAAGCAACTAAACCTATAGTTCACCTAGTTCCGTCTGTATTCCCACGCCTCCAACATGTAAACAAGTCACGTACTTGGACCAATTTCTTTGGTTCGTATTCCAAACTGTAAAGGAACAACAAATCTATTTGGTATCAACTCTCTTCAACCAAGTGATATGAGCTGCGCAAAGGCTCTTCTGTTTATCTTAACATAAACTCCTTTTCCAGGTTCCAAGATCTATTTTATGTTCAATCACCAAAAGGTGATTGTTAAGATTTTTCTATCAACACTCTTAATCCAAAGAATTATGTTGATGCCGATCTTCTCAACTATTCTATAAAAATACCCAAAGGATAAATCGATTATAGTTGGATCTTCTGTTACCCAAACAAGTATTGTGCACACCAAAGATTATAAAACCAAGTCAGAAATCTTATATCTCTTATTTGTCTTCAAATCTTCTTAGATCATCAATAAATACCTACACATAACTACTTGAATCTCTTGTGATCAATCGCATACAGAACGGAGTCTGTTAACAATGGATTATCACAAGATCTCCTTTAGATCTAACAACAGTCTAAAGAACCCTGCCGAAACCTTGAACTATCTTATATCAGAAGAGAATATTCTCAAGCATAAACAAACTAGGGGCAATCAAAGTTCAACCACCGTTAGTCAATCAAATCAATACGAAAACTAAAGATAAACCGCAATATCTAGTTTCCCACCAAAGGGTCGCGCTAGAGCTTCTCAATCCCAAAGGAAACTTTAAATTGATCGGCCATAAGAGATTTCACCTAATGGTATTACTCTCCTCTCCGATAGGCGGCTTCACCAGTAACAATACAACAGAGGAAGTTTACCGTCACGAAGGATTAGTTTGCTAGAAATGGAACTCAAAGTATTTATAGACAAGGAAGTTTGGACACCAAGGAATTTCCAACACCGAAAATATTCTCAAGATATTTTTCCATATTAACCCAAATTCGGTTTTCATAATTCCTGTGAATGCACTGTCCAAAAATAATGATAGAAATCTCCTTGCAAAATCTTTAACTAGAAAATGCACATTACTAATTCTTATTTTCCATTAACTTATTTAATTTCGATCTTGGGATTTACTTCCTTCTTAGCTGTTAAGGAATATCTTTGAACAATAAAATAATACACATTAATGCGCATGTTCAAAATGTGTCGACATCTTACTCTTGCAAGTCCTCTTTCATACTTGCTCACTTGAAACCGATTTACCACACTTCCAAACAAGTTTAGAATTGGTTTATCTGACTTTCAAGAACTATGTGATTGATCAAGTACCACTTAATCACAAGCCATGGGTGTACGGTTCTACCAAAATAAGTTTCGGTTCTACCTCCATGTGAGTATTGTGCATAGTCACACTAGCTTACCAACGATACGTCTGACTAGGTACTAGGATCGGTTCCCCACATATATTTGGTATCTTACTTGTATGCACTACACATGTCCATATGATCGGTTACCCCTTGCCTAAAAACGTGTTGCACATGTTCATAGGATTGGTTCTCCTTTCTTCTATAAACCTTGCTGCACCTCATACAAGGATCGGTTCCCCCTTGTGATGTACTGCACCTCTTTATAGGATCGGTTCCCCTTTCCCAAATTTGGTCAGACACTCACAAACCCGATCGTACCCCATGTGATTACTTAAGATTGGTTTCACTAATAAAAGTCATACCAATACATAAGTCAGGCCTCATGTGAATAGTTTTACCAAGAACACAAAAAAGTCATGATCGGTTATACTAATCACACATATTGTCCATTCATAAGATTTGCAATGAAGAACAGTCCCAATAACGCCTGGCGATTTCCTTTTCGGTTCACAACACATATGATGAACTTACATCCTTTAAACACATGTAAACATTGTTCCCTAGGATGAACTCCTCCCCTGATACCCATACATAATCACAATAGCATTCATACGATTATGTCGATGTCTCATATACAAATTTTAATGGTTAAGCAAGAAACTTCATATTGTATTCCTTAATACTATGTCTATCTAGAGTGTTCAAGCTTCGCATTTTTGTGTTTTCAATATGCACGACTTGAAAGATACGTTAGGGAATGAAACAGTTCAAGTCAAATATCACTAACCTCAAGTGGAAGGATGATGTTGTGGTTGTGGCTCTGTACTTATTCAAGTTTTCGCAATAATTGTAATGTCTCATCCTAATACTTTCAAGCTGACATATACGAAGTTCACTCTAGTACATTTAAATTAAGCTTAAATGAGTTTTGGCTCTAACACTTGCGATCAAGATATCTTAGAACTTTTGATGGATAAGAGATTTAAATTACCAATTCTAGTTATTGATAAATACACATGTTTGTGAAAGATACAATCCATTGACAAATATCTTCATCTTATTGATTATTTTAAATTATTTACTTGATTTTGATTTTGTTTTCACTACTTTTAAAATAAGAAAAAATCCCTTTTGGTTACTAAAGAAACTGGAATTGCATAACAACAATAGCCTACCGTAGAATGAATACCTTCTTAGGTTACTTTATTAATATTTTGTTGAGTGAAAAGTAATATAATTTTGACGCACTGCGACAAGCGATCATAAATTGCAAACAAAAATAACCATTAACCGATAGTCGATTTTTGCCTATGTATTAAGGAAGAATTATGGTATTATCCAGAATCAACTCCCACCATTTAATATGACTTTCTTATTCTTTTATAAGAGATGTTCCTAAAATAAATGAGTATTTTTCCAGTAATTTTGTATATCCAAACGAACCATGATGCTCTAAATCTATTAGATTGAGAATGAATTCAAAGCAATATTGTGTTGAATAGTCGATGTTTTCGAATCGAGATATTTTTTTCTTTTGATGTGTTAGTAATACATTGGTATTTGGTAGTTAGTGGCCCATATTAGCAATTACAAGGTCTGTGATCGAACCCCTACCTTTTCTAAGAGAGGGAGCATGAGAAGCATTAGGCCACTTGATGGCTCTGGAAAAAAAATAATTGAAAACGAAGATTTGTAGCATTTTTTTGGATCAAGATTAACAAACCACGATCCAACTATTAAGATTTGAAGAAAACGCACTCAAGCAAAGAGACAATCATTCCAAATGACAATTTTTTTTTACCCCAAATAGCGCAAAACATCATCAACAATAGAAAATATGGTTTACTGGATTAGTTATTAACTAAAATTTTAAAAAGAAAAAAAATCGACTAGACATTACCTAAATACCGCCTACATTTTTCCTAAATACCACCCACAATAAAAATACATGATAATTTTGTACCTAATCTAAAATGGGTAATAAAAACTCACCCTCTACCCTAACTATACCCGAATTGACTAATACCATTATAGCCACCACCATAGCAAGCCGACGTCGCCACTTTCAAGTTACAAAATATTATATAACCATGTGTAACATCAAGATTTAAATATTATTAAGATTTAGGTTTAAATTCTAATTTTAATCTTAATCTTAAAGATAAGTTAGGTTAATTGATTTTAGTTATTAGGTTTAAACTTCTATTGGAGACAAACTAAATTTCAATTTTAATTTTAGTTAGGATTTCATTATCGAGAAGCTCTTAGCTAATTCCAATAGGATCCACGGACAAATATAAAGGTTTTTCCAATTTGATGAAGTATTATTGGAAACTTTATTCCCAATCATATTTGTGATATATCGTATGGAGTTTTATGAAGAGGGGTGGTGGTGGTGACAGTGATGTTGTAAGTTTTAGAATGGTGATAATGGGTATTAACATAGGGCGTTCCTTTATATACCCCTGAAAAATGTTAATGGTACCCCAATCGTTAGTTATGTTAGTTATTACTCTGTTAAAATAAAAATCATGATTATTTTATTTTTTTTGCAAATTCTGATAGCGGTACCTCAAAATTAGAAGAAGAAAAAGAGGGAAAAGATATGAAACTTACAAGAAAAATCTTTAGATTCATAAGTAACCCTTTCTAGAATTTCAAAAAAGAACTTGTTGTTCACAAGGTATTTGATGAATCCTTCAACACTTGGGATCCATGTCTCTTCACTCCTTAGCAATTGAGGAGGTGAAATTGTGGTTGTCGTTGTTGTTGCAGTAGGAGAAGAAACGGTGGTGGTGGTTGAAAATGATGAATTTGGGTAATTGTCATTAGTGGAAGAACAACGTGAGATTTATATTTTCAAAGATGAATGAAGAAAATCCATCTCTATTTTTCTTAAAACGAATGGAGGTTTTTTTCCGTTTCACTAACGCTAGATATAGAAGATTTGTGTATGATTCTAGCAACCTTTTTACTCTAAAACAAGTTGCGAGTATCAAATCTATCTAACCCTATATCAAATATCTAAGTACAATTAAAAGAAGAAGAAAAAATCCCAACTTTTCTACCTGACGTTTTTAGGGGACAGGAAAAAAGATTTAGGGGCCAACAATAAAACAAAATAGGGTCACCCAAACCTAAATTGAGTCACCCCTTATCCTATTTTTTTCGTAATGGAAAAATTACCCTTCAATAATCGGTAGTTAAACATGAATTCGGTAGTTACTTTACATTTAGTTATTGTTAGCCAAAAAAAAAAATTCTTCGCGAATTTTAGTTCTACCATAATCGGTAGATAAAAATCTATATTATCTACCGATTATGGATGATATTCTTGGATTTACACTAGCAGAAACATAATCGGTAGATAACTATCTACTTTATCTACCGATTATGGTTGATGTTCTTCGTTTCTTAAGAACATCAACCATAATCGGTAGATAATATAGATAGTTATCTACCGATTATGTTTCTACTAGTGTAAATCCAAGAACATCATCCATAATCGGTAGATAATATAGATTTTTATCTACCGATTATTCTTGATTCAAGAAATTCAATTTTTCTGCACTAAAAATTAAACACAATTGGTAGATAATGAACACCATTAACAACCGATTGTGAACGTAGAAAATTTCAAAATTTTATTAAGTTTTGAAAATTTGAATTTGGGTCCATGAACACAATCGGTAGATAATAAGCATTACTTATTAACACAATTTACTACCGATTATGGTATTACCAAAGTTCGAAAATTTTAGAATTTTGGCAAAATCTCATTTTGGGGCCAATAGACATTCGGTAGATAATATATATTTTTATCTACTGATTATGGTAGTACCAAAGTTCGAAAATTTTAGAATTTTGGAAAAATCTCATTTTGGGGCCAATAGATATTCGGTAGATAATATATATTTTTATCTACCGATTATGGTAGTACCAAAGTTCGAAAATTTTATGATTTTGGCAAAATCTCATTTTGGGGCCAATAGACATTCGGTAGATAATATATATTTTTATCTACCGATTATGGTAGTATCAAAGTTCGAAAATTTTAGGATTTTGGCAAATCTCATTTTGGGCCAATATACATTCGGTAGTAAACTGTGTTACTTTAACCTCCTGTTGATGGTGGATTTTCATTTAAAGGCTAAAATTATAAAAGCCAAAAAATTGTGCGCTAACATCTTGTGAAAGATAAATCCATTAATGAGTGATGGATACTCCTTCACTTTATTAATTCACTTAGGATGGAGCATTTGGAAACAATCTCATTCTGTGAATAAAATATGAAATTCATCCAGGTTGGAGCATGTAGCAACAATTCCATATACCCTGTAAATTTCCAGCATTATTAATTAATGCGTAATAGCCTTGTATTTCCTGTACTCATTATCAGTGCGGCATGACGACTGAGTGTTGCTCTTAGCGGAGAAACACGAACCTCCAAGCATTATAATAAAACCATGTACGAAATACCCGTATAGGCTGAACTCTCGGTGTGTTATACTAGCCCGATTGAGCCCCTATCGGTGTGTTATACTATCCCGATTGAGCATCCAGACTGACCGTATCAGTCTGGATATGATCACGACCATCCAACTCCACCAGCCTGATTGGATGGCCCAGATTGATTCCATCACCCCCAAGCAGGTATGGAATACCTGCCGAACCAACGCGGAACCCGCATGGTCGGCCTCCCTTTTCCTAGCTTGCCAAAACGTCCAAGCCATAGCAGTATAGATGGAAAACCCTAAATTAGGGTTTGCGGCACATTACATGTGTCGCAAAACAGCCTCAACCATCCATCTTCGCAGGTATAGATGGAGGGTGCAGATGTAGATTCAAAGAGCACGGAGTATGTCAATACAATCACCGCAGGCTCGCCTACATACCTGACCAATCGGTCAGGACCAACCATGGTTGGTCATTCCAAATCGTGCGCCTGAATGGAGCATGACGCATGGCTTTGAAACCCAAAAATTAGGGTTTTGAATCACGAGCGTCCATCTTCTCCGGCACGAATGGAGGGTCCTAGATTAGATCAAAGCAGGTCTGGTCATGTCAACATGACCATCATGGACCCGTCTATCCCCTCACCTAATCGGACAAGGCATGCCATGCCTGGCTATCCCCAAATCGTCCGCTCCAACATGCGTGGTCGCACCTCCCAAGCTGCAAATTAATCTCAACCACTTGATTTCTCCGGAAGAATTGGGTGGCTTAGATCGCGTTTTCATGGGACGGTAAGACATAGGCGTGAACACCAGCCTACCACCTACACGTTGGAGCAGTCGACCAAGACCGACCAAGCCTGGTCGTTTTGGAACGCCCGCCCGAAGTTTGTATGGGATACGGATTTTGCGGCACTAATCTTCTTTTTCAATTCGATCTCGACCACTCAACTTCGCCGGACGAATTGGGTGGCCCAGATCACGTTTTTATGGGACGGTAGGCATAAGTGCCTACACCGTCACGCCATCTATACACAGGTATGATCGGCCAGTCTATGATAGTTCCCTAAGTATGGTTTTGATCAGGGTGAATAGCAGTGCTTGCGCACCTCCTTCGAAACCCTAATTCCACCAAGTGTCGCATATGAGTGTCTTAAAGATCATCTCATCCGTCCAACTTCACCAGCTTGGTTATATAGCCCTGGTCAGGAGTTAACTAGTCAGTGCGGAGTCATGGTGATCACCATCCACCACTCTACCACACCATGTGGTCGGTCAAGGAAGGGTTTGCATGCGCAACTTCCAAACCATGCTGGATATACTCAATGCAGTACCTGCATAGTATACACACGATACTTCACAAGTATCAATTTCCTTCCTGGGTTTTGCTTTCGGGATGTTTTCTCCTCCCGAACGAGCTTAAAACCTAAATACTCCCTCGTTGGGAGATAGGAAATTCTTTTACGTATGGAATGGAGGGGCGGACCATCAAAATCCGAGTCCGTACTAGAATTCTACAACGATTCTAGTAAGGGGAGATAATTAGGGTTTCTAGTGCAACAATCAACGGTTGCCCCTCCTCTCAAGATGCAAAATCTCGACCGTCGAAGGTCACCAAGCTAGCAAGTTTCCCGAGCCTGACTTGCCAAGCCATAACAACATGCAACATGTTTTCCAAAAACATTCGAGACATCAATCATGTCACAAACTGGGGGATACATACTGGGGTATTGATCTGGCGGTTTACAGCATGCAGCGCACAATGCGCCATCACAATAACGTGTCAGGAGGTCATGGACGGTTAGTGATGATGGGAGAAGTGGGCAAGCCTGGTCGTGTGACACCAACACACTACTCCACTACTCCATCACTCCACTTTCTCCACTTTCCACGAGATACGAAGGTTAGGCTAAAGGACTTGTATAAATAGGTTCTCCCCCCTATTTTTAACAACAACACAAGTCCAGACAACAGAAGCAAGTGTTGATACAATCGTATTCAAACACCAGAACTGATAGCTTATATCCTGTAAGCCAGTTCAGCTTTCTGATACAAGTCATGCATAGCCACCACCTTCACATTCTCAACACCTTCTTCGCTTCCCTCCCAAAGATCAACCCCATATCCTTCACTTTGTGACCGAAACAAGTATGGAACGACCATTTCTTGGTTTAGGCTGGACTTGCACAGATTTATCTCTTGAATCTACAAGCACTCACCACACAGTGCATTTGTTTTAGGTTTAGATTCATTCCTCATTCACACCCCAAATTACCAAAATTAGCAGGAATAGTTTTCACCCATAAACAATTGGCGACCACAGTGGGAGGTTGATCTCTCGGTCGTAAAGTCAATTTCTTCGAAATCCGATTCGATTTTCTCAACTTCAAAAAGGGTAGATCTTAAAACCAATTCAATCAACAATTCATTTCAAGATGGTGGGACTCAGGTATGGATCATCAATCAATTCTGATGGAGCTAGTGTGGATAACACTCCCGGTGTCGATGTGCCTGTCAGTGGAGATACCGTGGTCAATACATCTCGTGGATCCGTCAATTCTATCACCAACACTAGCGGAGCAGGAGATATTCCAGTAGGTGTAACTCCTCCCATCACCAGAGCCAGAGCAGCCGCGAATCCCGGCATCTCCTCAAGTGTATTTCCTCCGGTAGTCACCAGAGCAGCAACTTCCACTCCTTCATCAAGACGAGGAGCCGGAGGCACGAGAGGAGGACCATCTCCCATTACCATTGCAGACTTGATGGAGAAGCGGGAAGTTCTTGCTAAGACTCAAACGGATATGGCTGCAACTAAGAAATAAGTACTCACTTTTCTTTAGACAATTAACTAATCGATTTCCATAAGAGCCGCGACAGCCCCTGGAGCCAACAAGGAACTCATTTAACGCACCAGAGAAGGTACTTCAGTTGTGCGTACCTACATGGACCTGATCAAAGAAGCGATATCAGGTATGAGCAGTCCTGTCATGAAGACTCCTACACTGGGGACTGATCCTCACAATGATCCTCCTCAAGTCAATAGTTTCACTATGAACCAGAGGCCGGTGGATCGAGAAGCAGTTTCTCTAGTGGAAAGTTTATGCGAACTTTCACACCTCTCGAAGAATCAGCGCGCGGAGACATTTTGCTGCAATCAACCAGAGGAAGGTCACAACCGTGACCTACATGTCACTGCACGCATCAAGGATTCAGAGTTCAAAACGTCCCTTATTGACACAGGAGCGTCTTCGAATGTGATTACTCTCAAGACTCTCAGGACATCCAAGGTTCTCCCAGGAAAGGTCGTACGGAAGCCTACCATAATGACAGACTTCAAGGGAAACCAAACTAGCACATACGGGAGAAGCTCCGCGGAAAGAATCAGACAAGTTCGTTGCATCCCACTCCCCACGTGGGCATCAATTCAGGAAGAAGACTTGCTTGCATCATTGAGGGCTAGTACCCACGATGCATATTTTCTGATGAAGCATTCTTCTTCATCCTGTGAAGCCACAACCCACGTTCACACGAAGAGGGAACGAACTTTTGTGGCGAGTCGTAACCAGAAATGGAAAACGGTATACCGACGCTGCCATTATAAATTAGCAGGGGAGACTGTTACCCAGTCTCTTACCTAATGGAATGCTACAACAACAACGAAACACAAAAACAAATGCTAGATGCTCCACAACAGCTGCAAGGTGGCACCAACTCCATAACTGATGAGATTGAAATCGTTGAGGAATCTCCTAGGCCTATCTCCATCAGCTCAACCTTATGTACGGATAGACGCACGAAGCTCGTGGAACTTCTCAAAGAGTACTAGGACATATTCGCTTGGAGATATGAAGAAATACTGGATTGGTCACCCATCATCTACATGTCATACCTGGATCCAAGTCGGTTAAACAGTTACAGTTCAGACACGAGGAAAATGGATAGATCAGGTGCTGCATAGAGACTTGAACATGTGCTTCTCCAAAAACGATCCTCCTCTACCTAACATCAACATGTTAGTAGATGCAACCAGCGGACATGGCATATTCTCCTCCATGGATGGATGTAGAGGCTACAACCGGATAAGGATGTACGAGAATGACGCAAGTAAGATAGCTTTTCGAACTCCTCTCTGAAATTTTTATTATACCATACTGCCATTTGGTTTAAAGAATGCCGGTGCAACGTATCAATGCTCTATGACGACAATCTTCCAATGGAGCCGATACCTCAAGGGAGCAGCCTCGAGAAGATAACGATATACACGCGTCATATCGAATAAGATCTTGGAGAGTCACTTTATCAGACAGTGGTACATGTATATCATGCTATGTTGGAGAATCTGCGCATCCTCTAGAGATGTTGAACGCTCATCTACAACGACATATGCCCTGATAGAAATAACCAGGCCTGCCGGTAATGAAGAGCCTCATAATGTTCGTAGGGGCATATATCTCACCAACATGCGATACAACCTTCAGCTTTCTGTAAGCAGTTCCCTGGAGCAGCAAGAGGAAAACTACCGAGATACAACATCCTGCGTGTCTGCCAACTCCAAATCCAGTACCACATGTACGACTCGCATAATAATGAAACAACGTCCAAGATATTCCTGGATCGACAACAACCACTACAAACAAACCATGTAAACCACGCTTGGGGACTGAGGCTCAACATGAAGTTCCTTCACCGTCAGTCAAGGACTTCTTCAACACAAGAGAGATGGTCAGTTAAGAAGCATGGAATTCGCAAGGGTAAATCGAACTGAAGAGGAATCCACTTCAACGCTCCATCCAGCAGAAGCTACTTCAATGGTCTATTCAAGAGACGCCTCAACGCTTTCTCTGGGACCCACGTTTGCTTCAGAATCCTGCTTCAATACTCTCTCCAGGATCCACCTCAACGTTCGCACCAGAAGCCACTTTAACATCCTCTCGAGCCGTTTCAACAATCAAGTTACATCAATAATCTACGTTCTGGTCAAGTTATCTTTGATGTACTCATTGCTCAATATACGTCTCATCCATCCTTCATGAGAGTCCAGCGGAGCATGAGAACCTTGAAGTCGATAGGAGAAGGGTTATCTTGTGGAAAAAATATTTTCATATAGTTGAAGGGGCGCGGTGAAAAACTCGTCATCAATGTTCAACATATCTTTGAAGCTGTCAACACCTCCTGACTTGGCACCAGCATTATCCCCAGAAGACATTTCAACAGGAGTTCTTTTCTTTATTATACAATAAAAGACAGGAGTCAGTAGTTGTATAAAAGCGTGTGAGATGTGTAGTCACACATGACAGAACACACATTCACGTTGGAGTACACAAGTCTGGTATTGATTAAGTCACAAGTCCGGTATTGCTCCAGTTTCAAGTCCGGAGTTGATCAAGTCACAAGTCCGATATTGCTCCAGTTTCAAGTCCGGAGTTGATCAAGTCAAAAGTCCGGTATTGCTAAAGTTTCAAGTCTGGTATTGATTAAAGTCACAAGGCTGGTATTCGAATAAAGTAGGCACACGCAGCAGGGCCAGTTTTCATTCGAAACACTGGGTCGATGTTCAGTCAGGCATGCGGCGGGTCCCACTTAATACCAGCCTCAAATTGGTTGAAGCAGGCATAGCCGGCCTCAAGCAAAGAAAACATGCAGCGGTCCTACTTGATCAGGCATAATCATCCCCATATTGGTCGAAGCAGGCACAGCCGGCCCAAATAAAGCAGGCATGTGGCACGCAGTGGACCCACGTTTAACCGAAGCAGGCGCATGATGAGTCCCACGTTCAACCAAAGTAGGCCCATGTTCGATCAAGCAGGCGTAGCATCCCCACGAACGAAACAGACGTAACAGTCCATCAAAGCAGGTAAGACCGACATCATGCTAGGGGAATGCTCTCCTGGACGTCTCTTGAACGTGACATGCTCGATGGACAAGATGACCCATCTTTCCTGGTAACATCTAACTTTGTCTCGTTAGTTTTATCTTTAACTGTCACCATCTCATGCCTACCCCACAATAGTGTAACCATTATGTGCTAGGCAGGGGACTTAATGTTGATGGTGGATTTTCATTTAAAGGCTAAAATTGTAAAAGCCAAAAAATTGTGCGCTAACATCTTGTAAAAGATAAAGCCATTAATGAGTGATGGATACTCCTTCACTTTATTAATTCACTTAGGATGGAGCATGTGGCACGCAGTGGACCCACGTTTAACCGAAGCAGGAGCATGATGAGTCCCACGTTCAACCAAAGTAGGCACGCAGTGGACCCACGTTTAACCGAAGCAGGCACATCAAGCCCATGTTCGATCAAGCAGGCGTAGCAGCCCCACGAACGAAACAGATGTAACAGTCCATCAAAGCAGGTAAGACCGACATCATGCTAGGGGAATGCTCTCCTGGACGTCTCTTGAACGTGACATGCTCGATGGACAAGATGACCCATCTCTCCTGGTAACATCTAACTTTGTCTCGTTAGTTTTATCTTTAATTGTCACCATCTCATGCCTACCCCACAATAGTGTAACCATTATGTGCTAGGCAGGGGACTTAATGTTGATGGTGGATTTTCATTTAAAGGCTAAAATTGTAAAAGCCAAAAAATTGTGCGCTAACATCTTGTAAAAGATAAAGCCATTAATGAGTGATGGATACTCCTTCACTTTATTAATTCACTTAGGATGGACCAAGGCTTTCCATGATAAAATGATTTCCCGAAAGAATTTTGAAGTAGGTACTTTTATTCCATTCTCGTCTTAAATTGTTTCCGGGTAAACTTAGGTCCAGATGGATTGGACCATTTGTTGTTACTAATGTGTTTGCGCATGGTGCAGTTGAGATTACTAGTCCCAAAACAGGGTTGATTTCCAAGGTTAACGGACATCGCTTGAAACCATACTATGAGAAGTTTGTGATGGAGAATCAGGATATGATCACATTGAGTGACCCACTCCCTCTGGAGGAGTAATTGGAGCTGAACGTCAGGCTGAGGACGTTAAACTAAGCGCTGAATGGGAGGCAACCCACTGGTATTGTCTTTTGTTTTTCATATCATATTTAAATTTCCCACCTTATTTTACTTTGGACGAATCAATTACATTGAGGACAATGTAAAGTTCAAGTGTGGGGGAGTGTTTTCATATTTTGCATATAGAGCTTTTGACCTTTTTGAGTCAAATTTTTTAAAGTTTTGTATATATTTGCATAAAAAACCTTCAACTCGTAGAGATATTAGAGTCACTAGCATCCTTCTAGGTATGTTTACATAGAGAATTCTGACCGACATAACTGAACTTGGAAATGATAGAGAACTACGTTCGGATTTCTTACGAATTGGAGTGTTAAATAATGGATTTAATCATGCCAGTGATGCAAATTAGGAGCAGAGAGAAATGCATTATTAGAGTTGTTGAACAATCATTAGTGGAGACTACCTATTTTCAAATCAACAGAGGCACCAGACCAAATTTTCTTTGTAGCTGACTAAAGATCTTTCTTTTGAGTGTGTGTCACCGTACGTAAATTCCGGGTAGAATGGTGAGCTACCCAAATTCACACCATTTTCAGCACTACTTTTGATCTCTTGAGTGCTAATTTTGTCAATCATGAGAATGACGTCTATAGATGAAAGCCTCCTTCTTGTAGTTTGATTTGAAGTTAGCACCATTCTCTCTCGCCAACAACAGATCCATAGAAACACCCAACATCATCATCAACAAAGGAGCCACATCAAGATCTACAAGGAAAGTTGAAGACGTTTAAGGTTTACAAGCAACAATTCATTGAAGAGAAAAATTCATATCTAAGTAAAGCAACATAGTTTGAGCATATTTTTAAATACATGTTGAAGACTTACAATACAGGGAGCGTAATTCTATATCAAAGTATGAAGACTTATTTACAAGTGCAGAAAAAATCAAAAAGATGAAAGTCATTGAAGTTTATGATACGAAGACATTAAAAGTTGTGAAGATTCAAATGGTAAAATACTTCTTTCATGGCCATGTTAATTTTATTATTATAGTTGCAATCTTTTTAAAAAAAAAAAAAAAAAAAAAAAAAAAAAAAAAAGAAAAGAAAAATACAAAAAGATTTGCATTTAGGATTTATTTCATCAATAAAGCCATGCGGAAGAAAAATCTATTAAGAAGTTTCAAGCAACAAGAAAAAGAGTTACAAATTGTCAAAGTTTTATGAAGTTCAACAATTTATCATCAACAGTTGAAATCGAAGACGAAGACCAAGAAGATGAAAAAGACAAGCTGAAGACTACGTTTCTATTGGATGTTTGTGTGAGTGGTGTTATCATCATTGCAATCAGATGTGAAGGTGGTAAGTACTCTCATCCTTGCTATAGTGGTTGATTTCCTTTCTTAGAGATCATCAGAAAAAAGTTTTATTTCCCACGATTTTGTGGGGTATCCAGAAATAATTCGGAAGTTTTCCTTCCCACCATTCAACGTGTGTAGGGGTTCTCTCTTCATTCCTACCTGCACACAGGTGAGACCCATAAAAAAAATATGTCTTATTGAGTGCAATTTCATAAAATCCTTTTAAAGTGAGGCAGAAGTCGAGGCGAAATGCTTATTGGTCGCTCTCAAACACGCGTTCTCTCATTATGGTGTGATTATTTCTCACTCAAAATTTAAAGAATGAGAATATGTTCTTTGGTATTTCTAACTTCTTATTACTAGCATGCAGAAACTCTATGTCCTCATAACTCTTTGGATGCTTGGGACGCTGGAACGCTTTGAAGTTGGAGTAGGTTTTGTGGGTATACCTCTCGTAAGCCCTCACGAGACTATAACTCGTCCACTAGGGACACCTAGGGGTTTAAAGGCTTGTTGTACATGCTAAGTGCAATCGGGTCCTCAACGACAGAGATTTGTTTTGTTTTAGGTTAGATAGTTTGCTCGAGGACTAGCAAAAGCCAAGTGTGGGGGAATTTGATAAGCGCATATTTCACATATATTTAGTGTCAATTCCATGCTAGTATTTGTTGGTTTTCTTGCAAATTATTGTGTGTTACGCTTGTTTTCTATTATTTGTGTGTTATTAGGTGAATAATCCAAAAAAGAAGTAAATTTGAGCTCAGTTGTGCAATGAAAGAAGCTAGCTAAGAGAGGAGAAGGGCCAAAGACCAAATGTAACTAGTTCAAATACAATATTTCTACTTTTCATACTGTAGATGACGAGAAGGGAAAGCCAGCGGCGAAAGAACTGAGTCATTCGGAATTCTTTCGAAGAAGTTACGGGCAAAACAAGTACAAGGGTAAAATGGTCATTTTATGGGAAATCATTGTTGGCAACCTAGCAAGCATTAAGGGATGGCCAGATCCACCTCTTTTATGTGCGTCCAAGAAATGGAAGTGAAAGTGAATTATTTGGATCTACTTGGGCACATGCTATTCGGACCCCCAAATTGGATAAGGGGCAACCAAGTCCATTCATGGGGCATCATTAGTACAAGTGGGACCCGTTATTAAAGTTGATAAACAAACAACTTAATTCAGTGATGTCAGTAGAAAAGAGAATTAATTCTCTTTGTTTGTTTTGGAAAGGAGCTTGGTTTGACGGCATGCAAAAGGACACCAAAATTGACTATGCCTTGTTAAAGTTGCTGATTAATAAGAAGGAAAGAAAAGATGAAGGTGGCAGAGAATGAAAGAGAGGATGCACGTGAAGAAAGTGAAGAAAGAAAAGAAGAATAAATGAAATGGCTTATTTTTAATGCAAGTGATGATTACTTTGTCAACGAAATGACAATTTAATTCATTGGAGGGATCTCAATTCTTGTCGGTCAGCACATGCAGCAAAAGGTAAAGAAAGAGATCGTGAATGCGTCGCACGGAGGAAAGCAAAGGCGGAAAGAAAAGGAGGAAAGAAAAAGTGGAAAGCACGCGGAAAGAAGAAGCGGGCGAAAAAATTAGGCAGAGTTTGTCGGGTATTTTACACTATAAATAGGGATCGAATTCTTCTCCCAGAACAGACCTCAACACCGAGACATTAGTCTTCCTTCTCTTCTTCTTCTTTTAGTTCGTATTTTGCTCTCTTCTTTTAGTTCGTTATTTTAATTATTTGCTAGTATTTTAAATTATGAGTAACTAAAACTCTCTTTGATTAAGGGCGATTTCGAAGCCCGAAATATGAATCTATATTTGATATGAAATAACTTATTCTATTGCATTTATTTATGTTATTGATTGATTTTCTACTATGCTATTATTGTTTATGGATTATTTATTAAGGGTTTAAGTTCGAAATTAAATCATGAATTCTTAATCTATTTGCTAGTTTAGATTTTCTTCGACCCGTAATTGTCTAGAAATATAAACGCAAGTAGCAATATATGGGTACTGATGATGGGACTTTGTTAAGTGCCCGTATGTAGAAATCAACACTAGTAGGTGATTCATGCTTTTGAGTTCATCACTAGGAGCAACCTTATCTCACAAAACTTAGAGCATTTGTTTAAGTCACACCTAGTAAGCGTACCTCTAGGAAACTTGGCAAGTAGGAACCGGTAGTCGAGCGCTTCCGTATCCGGTGAGCTTAGGAGATAATAACGGAATAGTTGAGCGTACTAATTATTCTAGAGTTGTTAGTAACATGATAATGCAAAGAACTTGGCTATATATAAATTTGGTTTGTATTCCGTGGTCTAGAATGAACCTTTAATCAATTCCATCTCATATTTGAATACAATTTACTATTTTCAGATTTTGTACAACACAATCCTCTTTGCTAAGAGTATTTGCTTAACAACTAGAAACTTCCTACCTCTCTTGGGACGATCCTGCTTACATTATACTACTTGCTAGTGTAAAAAGTAGAGAAATATTATTTTTGCGAGTTCGACGCCTCGTCAAAATTGGCGCCGTTTCCGGGGCGACGTTGCCGGGGCAGTGGCGAGTTTAGTTGTTATTTTTATTCTTAGTTTTTATTTTTTCTTTTGGTTACAATTTCAATTTACTTATTCAATCCTTAAGAATCTGATTTTCAGGTACGATTTCTTTTGTGAATGCGTGGAGAGGGCAGACCAAGTCCAATTGGTATACGTCTTCGTTCAGGAACTTTACTAAAAGATTTCATTCGAGCAATCAACACTGCACTTCCTCCTAGTTCTACACCAAGTGAATTCTCGGACTCAGATGAAGAGAAAGACAACACAATGGGAGCTCAACCGCCTGCTCCAAGAACACTTAAGGAGCTCACTTCTCCAAACCTTGATCAACAGCCTTTATGTATTCAGCTGAATGGAAACATTGAGTTGAAGCCGCAATTGATTAACTTGCTGCCAAAATTCAGAGGTTTATCGGGAGAAGATCCTAATCGTCACTTACAAAAATTCCATCATGTTGTAACTAGTATGAAGCAAGCAACTGCAGATGCGGATATGGCTATGATGACAGCTTTTCCTTTTTCCCTTTTAGATACTGCAGGAGAGTGGTTCTTTTGCTTACCCGCCGGAAGCATAACAACATGGAATGGGATGAAGAAATTGTTTCTTGAGAAGTACTTTCCAGCATCAAAAGCGGCTGTGATTCGCAAGGATATTTGTGGTGTTAGGCAAATTTCGGGAGAGACTCTCTATGAGTATTGGGAGCGCTACAAGAAGCTTCTAGCTAGCTTTCCACACCACCAAATCAGCGATCAACTTGTGATTCAATATTTTTATGAGGGGTTGCTTTCCAATGAAAGACATTTGATCGATGCCGCAAGTGGTGGTGCACTTACCAACAAGACCATTGCGAAAGCTACAAGTTTGTTGGAGAACATGGCTGCAAATACACAACAATTCTTCACTAGAGATGAATCAGCGGTAAGGAAGGTGAGTGAAGTTGGCAATTCTTCACACTTAGAACATAGGATGGGTAACATGGAGAGGATGATGCATCAAATAGCTGCGGCGGTCATACCTTCATCATCATATAACGAAGATGTTGAGCAAGCAAGTGTCATGTACCAAAATCAGCCAAGGCCGAGGTATGATCCGTATTCTAGCACATACAATCCGGGTTGGCGAGATCATCCTAATTTCAGCTACGCCAACAAGCAAGCTGCAGCAAATCCTACTTTCAATCAACAAGGTGGATACCAATTCTTGCAAAATCCACGTCAAGAAACTCAAGGCATGAGTATAGATGACAAGTTGAATCTCATTCTCAACACAATGGTGCAAGATAAGCAAAAGTCAGAGATGGATATGAAGGACATCCGAACACAAATGGGTCAATTAGCTACTTCCGTGAGCAAATTGGAAGCACAAGAAGAGGGAAAACTTCCTTCGCAAGTAGTAAATCACAAGGAGAATGCCAATTCTATTGAGTTACGGAGTGGGAAGCAAGTAGAGAAACCGGAAACATCACCGGTGTCCCATGAACCTGATTTGGAGAAAGAAGAAGGTGAAACAGCCCCTAAAAAGGCTGACCCAGTAACAAATTCTAACTCTAAAACTTGTGTTTCTACTTACGTTACTCCACCTCCTTTTCCTAGCAGGTTTGCAAAGTCAAACAAGGAGACATTGTACCAAGAGCTTTTGGAAATCTTTAAAAAGATTGAAGTGAACATCCCACTCATTGAGGCAATAAGGCAAGTTCCACGTTGGGCAAAGTTTTTGAAGGAATTGTGCACTAACAAGCACAAATTGATCGGTAACGAGGTGATGAGTGTGGGATAAAATGCTTCGGCATATCTTCAAAAGAAACTCCCACCCAAGTTGAAAGACCCCGGTAGTTTCACTATACCATGTACTATTGGTAAAATCAGGTTTGAACGTGCTATGCTAGATTTAGGAGCATCCATTAATGTTATGCCTGCCTCCGTTTATGAATCATTGAAACTTGGACCTCTTAAAAATACCAGTATTGTTATACAACTTGCTGATAGGTCTAATTCTTACCCGAAAGGGGTTATTGAAGATGTTTTGGTGCAGGTTAATCAACTCATATTTCCGGAAGATTTCTATGTTCTTGACATGATGTATGAGGATTAACCATCAACTACCCATTTGTTGTTGGGTAGACCATTCATGAGAACCGCTAGAACGAAGATTGATGTTTTCAAGGGCGCTTTAACTATGGAATTCGATGATGAGATCATAAGTTTCAATATCTTTGAGGCTATGAGATATCCTAGTGATGTGCATTCATGTTTTTCTATTGATGTTATTGATTCTCTAGCTCAAAAGATGTTTGAATTAAATGGTGATGATGCTTTAGAAAACACCATAGTGGAAGGTTTAGGTTATGGAAAATACAAAGACATTGAAAGTGAATTGTCTATTTGTGATGAACTTAAAGAGTCTGTTTTATCTCTTAACTCATTATAAGAAGTTCCACCAAAGTATAATGTATCTTATGTTTCTTTGCCTATTACTAATGAGAAACTTCTACCCTCGATTGTGCAGGCACCTATTCTTGAATTGAAACCTCTTCCGGATCACCTTAAATACATATATTTAGGTAATAATGAAGAGTTACCGGTGATCATTGCCAACAACCTTACCGAGGTGCAAGAGGAGAAACTTGTGCGAGTGCTAAGAGAGTACACGTCTGCCATTGGGTGGACTATTGCCGACATCAAAGGAATCAGTCCTTCAAAATGTATGCACCGAATACTTCTTGAGGAGGGGGAAAAACCAACAAGAGAAGCTCAACGTCGCTTGAACCCTCCGATGATGGAAGTAGTCAAGAAAGAAATCCTGAAGTTGTTGGATGCCGGGATTATCTATACCATATCCGATAGCAAATGGGTGAGCCCGATTCAAGTCGTTCCAAAGAATTCCCGTATCACGGTGGTGAAAAATGAAGATAATGACTTGGTTCCAACTAGAATCCAGACCGGTTGGAGAGTTTGCATTGACTACCGAAAGCTCAACTCTACCACCCGAAAGGACCATTTTACTTTACCATTCATTGATCAAATGCTTGAAAGGTTGGCTAGACGTGCTTACTATTGCTTCCTTGATGGTTTTTCAGGTTATAACCATCTTGTAATAGCTCCTGAAGATCAATAAAAGACGACGTTTACTTGTCCTTTTGGCACTTTTGCGTATAGACGTATGCCATTTGGCTTGTGCAATGCTCCAGCCACTTTTCAACGTTGTATGGTAAGCATATTCTAAGATTATGTGGAAAACATCATATAAGTGTTTATGGATGATTTTAGCGTGTATGGTGATTCTTTTGACAAATGCTTAGATAACCTTGCACTTATTCTTAAACGATGCGTAGAAACTAATCTTGTGCTTAATTGGGAAAAATGTCACTTTATGGTCACTCATGGGATTGTGCTGCCATGTTGTATCTTCTAAAGGGTTAGAAGTTGACAAGGCTAAGATAGATTTGATTCGGAACTTACAATACCCCACAAATGTGAGGGAGGTTCGCTCTTTTCTTGGTCATGCAGGATTTTATAGGAGATTCATCAAGGATTTCTCCAAGATTGCAATGCCCCTGTGTAGACTTTTGCAAAAAGATGTGGCCTTTGATTGTGACAAGGAGTGCAAGGAAGCCTTTGATACTTTGAAAGAGTTGTTGAATACCACACCAATTATCAAACCACCGGACTGGAGCAAGCCATTCGAGTTGATGTGCGATGCAAGTGATTATGCCATTGGAGCCGTGTTGGGACAGCGAGATGGTAAAGTTCAATATGCCATTTATTATGCTTCTAGAACTCTCAACGGAGCACAAATCAACTACTCCACAACTGAAAAGGAGCTTTTGGCCATAGTGTTTGCACTCGAGAAGTTTAGATCTTATTTAGTGGGTACAAAGGTGGTTGTTTTCTCCGACCATGCCGCACTTCGATACTTGCTAACGAAGAAGGATGCTAAGCCAAGGCTCATAAGGTGGATACTCCTTCTTCAAGAGTTCAACATGCAAATCAAGGACAAGAAGGGCAGTGAGAATACTGTAGCGGATCATCTAAGCAGATTGGTTGTGTCCGAAGAAGCGATTCCTTTGCATGATAGCTTCCCGGATGAGCAACTCTTTGCGGTTGGTGGCACAACTCCATGGTACGATGATATTGTTAACTTCTTGGTGACAGTTCAAGTACCTAGTTCCATGTCTACATTCCAAAAACACAAGCTCAAGAAGATTGCCAAGCAATATATATGGGATGAACCTTATTTGTGGAAGCATTGCTCCGATCAAATGATCCGCAGGTGCGTACTCGAATCCGAGTTCCAATCAATTTTGAATTTTTGTCACTCATATGCTTGTGGTGGCCATTTCGGAGACAAGAGGACAGCCCTCAAGGTTCTCGAAAGTGGTTTTTATTGGCCTACATTGTTTAAGGATGCATATTTATTTTGTAAGGCTTGTGATAGGTGTCAAAGGACAGGCAACCTTGGTGCTAGAAACCAAATGCCGCAAACACCAATTCTCGCTGTTGAGATTTTTGATGTTTGGGGTATAGACTTCATGGGGCCTTTTGTGAATTCCAATGGGAAATATTATATACTTCTTGCTGTAGATTATGTTTCTAAGTGGGTGGAAGCTAAAGCCACCCCTACCAATGATTCTAATGTTGTTTGTGAGTTTGTGAAGGAACATATCTTTTCTAGGTTTGGAACACCTCGAGTGGTGATTAGTGATGGAGGCTCGCACTTCAAGAGATCCTTTCACGCTCTTCTAAAGAAGTACAATATTTCTCATAAAGTTGGCACACCGTATCACCCACAAATGAGTGGTCAAGCTGAAATTTCCAACCGGGAGATTAAGTCCATCTTAGAGAAGACGGTGAACGTTACAAGGAAGGATTGGAGTTATAGACTCAATGACGCTTTGTGGGCGTATAGGACAGCTTATAATACACCCATCGGTATGTCTCCTTTTAGGCTTGTCTATGGAAAACCTTGCCATCTTCCCGTCGAACTTGAACACAAAGCTTATTGGGCTATCAAGGTATGTAATATGGAATTAGATGCAGCTGGTGAACATAGGAAACTTCAGCTCAATGAGTTAGAAGAGATACGAAATGATGCATATGAAAGTTCACGCATTTATAAAGAAAAGACCAAGGCTTTCCATGATAAAATGATTTCCCGAAAGAATTTTGAAGTAGGTACTTTTATTCCATTCTCGTCTTAAATTGTTTCCGGGTAAACTTAGGTCCAGATGGATTGGACCATTTGTTTTTACTAATGTGTTTGCGCATGGTGCAGTTGAAATTACTAGTCCCAAAACAGGGCTGATTTCCATGGTTAACGGACATCGCTTGAAACCATACTATGAGAAGTTTGTGATGGAGAATCAGGATATGATCACATTGAGTGAACCACTCCCTCTGGAGGAGTAATTGGAGCTGAACGTCAGGATGAGGACGTTAAACTAAGCGCTGAATGGGAGGCAACCCACTGGTATTGTATTTTCGATCTTTATCTTTTGTTTTTCATATCATATTTAAATTTCCCACCTTATTTTACTTTGGATGAATCAATTACATTGAGGACAATGTAAAGTTCAAGTGTGGGGGAGTGTTTCCATATTTTGCATATAGAGCTTTTAACCTTTTTGAGTCAAATTTTTTAAAGTTTTGTATATATTTGCATAAAAAACCTTCAACTTGTAGAGATTTTAGAGTCACTAGCATCCTTCTAGGTATCTTTACATAGAGAATTCTGACCGACATAACTGAACTTGGAAATGATAGAGAACTACGTTCGGATTTCTTACGAATTGGAGTGTTAAATAATGGATTTAATCATGCCAGTGATGCAAATTAGGAGCAGAGAGAAATGCATTATTAGAGTTGTTGAACAATCATTAGTGGAGACTACCTATTTTCAAATCACAGAGAGGCACCAGACCAAATTTTCTTTGTAGCTGACTAAAGAGATTTCTTTTGAGTGTGTGTCACCGTACGTAAATTCCGGGTAGAATGGTGAGCTACCCAAATTCACACCATTTTCAGCACTACTTTTGATCTCTTGAGTGCTAATTTTGTCAATCATGAGAATGACGTCTATAGATGAAAGCCTCCTTCTTGTAGTTTGATTTGCAGTTAGCACCATTCTCTCTCGCCAACAACAGATCCATAGAAACACCCAACATCATCATCAACAAAGGAGCCACATCAAGATCTACAAGGAAAGTTGAAGACGTTTAAGGTTTACAAGCAACAATTCATTGAAGAGAAAAATTCATATCTAAGTAAAGCAACATAGTTTGAGCATATTTTTAAATACATGTTGAAGACTTACAATATAGGGAGCGGAATTCTATATCAAAGTATGAAGACTTATTTACAAGTGCAGAAAAAATCAAAAAGATGAAAGTCATTGAAGTTTATGATACGAAGACATTACAAGTTGTGAAGATTCAAATGGTAAAATACTTCTTTCATGGCCATGTTAATTTTATTATTATAGTTGCAATCTTTTTAATCAAAAAAAAAAAGAAAAAAAAAAGAAAAATACAAAAAGATTTGCATTTAGGATTTATTTCATCAATAAAGCCATGCGGAAGAAAAATCTATTAAGAAGTTTCAAGCAACAAGAAAAAGAGTTACAAATTGTCAAAGTTTTATGAAGTTCAACAATTTATCATCAACAGTTGAAATCGAAGACGAAGACCAAGAAGATGAAAAAGACAAGCTGAAGACTACGTTTCTATTGGATGCTGTGAGAGTGGTGTTATCATCATTGCAATCAGATGTGAAGGTGGTAAGTACTCTCATCCTTGCTATAGTGGTTGATTTCCTTTCTTAGAGATCATCAGAAAAAAGTTTTATTTCCCACGATTTTGTGGGGTATCCAGAAATAATTCGGAAGTTTTCCTTCCCACCATTCAACGTGTGTAGGGGTTCTCTCTTCATTCCTACCTGCACACAGGTGAGACCCATAAAAAAAGCTGTCTTATTGAGTGCAATTTCATAAAATCCTTTTAAAGTGAGGCAGAAGTCGAGGCGAAATGCTTATTGGTCGCTCTCAAACACGCGTTCTCTCATTATGGTGTGATTATTTCTCACTCAAAATTTAAAGAATGAGAATATGTTCTTTGGTATTTCTAACTTCTTATTACTAGCATGCAGAAACTCTATGTCCTCATAACTCTTTGGATGCTTGGGACGCTGGAACGCTTTGAAGTTGGAGTAGGTTTTGTGGGTATACCTCTCGTAAGCCCTCATGATACTATAACTCGTCCACTAGGGACACCTAGGGGTTTAAAGGCTTGTTGTACATGCTAAGTGCAATCGGGTCCTCAACGACAGAGATTTGTTTTGTTTTAGGTTAGATAGTTTGCTCGAGGACTAGAAAAAGCCAAGTGTGGGGGAATTTGATAAGCGCATATTTCACATATATTTAGTGTCAATTCCATGCTAGTATTTGTTGGTTTTCTTGCAAATTATTGTGTGTTACGCTTGTTTTCTATTATTTGTGTGTTATTAGGTGAATAATCCAAAAAAGAAGTAAATTTGAGCTCAGTTGTGCAATGAAAGAAGCTAGCTAAGAGAGGAGAAGGGCCAAAGACCAAATGTAACTAGTTCAAATACAATATTTCTACTTTTCATACTGTAGATGACGAGAAGGGAAAGCCAGCGGCGAAAAAGAACTGAGTCATTCGGAATTCTTTCGAAGAAGTTACGGGCAAAACAAGTACAAGGGTAAAATGGTCATTTTATGGGAAATCATTGTTGGCAACCTAGCAAGCATTAAGGGATGGCCAGATCCACCTCTTTTATGTGCGTCCAAGAAATGGAAGTGAAAGTGAATTATTTGGATTTACTTGGGCACATGCTATTCGGACCCCCAAATTGGATAAGGGGCAACCAAGTCCATTCATGGGGCATCATTAGTACAAGTGGGACCCGTTATTAAAGTTGATAAACAAACAACTTAATTCAGTGATGTCAGTAGAAAAGAGAATTAATTCTCTTTGTTTGTTTTGGAAAGGAGCTTGGTTTGACGGCATGCAAAAGGACACCAAAATTGACTATGCCTTGTTAAAGTTGCTGATTAATAAGAAGGAAAGAAAAGATGAAGGTGGCAGAGAATGAAAGAGAGGATGCACGTGAAGAAAGTGAAGAAAGAAAAGAAGAATAAATGAAATGGCTTATTTTTAATGCAAGTGATGATTACTTTGTCAACAAAATGACAATATAATTCATTGGAGGGATCTCAATTCTTGTCGGTCAGCACATGCAGCAAAGGGTAAAGAAAGAGATCGTGAATGCGCCGCACGGAGGAAAGCAAAGGCGGAAAGAAAAGGAGGAAAGAAAAAGTGGAAAGCACGCGGAAAGAAGAAGCGGGCGAAAAAATTAGGCAGAGTTTGTCGGGTATTTTACACTATAAATAGGGATCGAATTCTTCTCCCAGAACAGACCTCAACACCGAGACATTAGTCTTCCTTCTCTTCTTCTTCTTTTAGTTCGTATTTTGCTCTCTTCTTTTAGTTCGTTATTTTAATTATTTGCTAGTATTTTAAATTATGAGTAACTAAAACTCTCTTTGATTAAGGGCGATTTCGAAGCCCGAAATATGAATCTATATTTGATATGAAATAACTTATTCTATTGCATTTATTTATGTTATTGATTGATTTTATACTATGCTATTATTGTTTATGGATTATTTATTAAGGGTTTAAGTTCGAAATTAAATCATGAATTCTTAATCTATTTGCTAGTTTAGATTTTCTTCGACCCGTAATTGTCTAGAAATATAAACGCAAGTAGCAATATATGGGTACTGATGATGGGACTTTGTTAAGTGCCCGTATGTAGAAATCAACACTAGTAGGTGATTCATGCTTTTGAGTTCATCACTAGGAGCAACCTTATCTCACAAAACTTAGAGCATTTGTTTAAGTCACACCTAGTAAGCGTACCTCTAGGAAACTTGGCAAGTAGGAACCGGTAGTCGAGCGCTTCCGTATCCGGTGAGCTTAGGAGATAATAACGGAATAGTTGAGCGTACTAATTATTCTAGGGTTGTTAGTAACATGATAATGCAAAGAACTTGGCTATATATCAATTTGGTTTGTATTCCGTGGTCTAGAATGAACCTTTAATCAATTCCATCTCATATTTGAATACAATTTACTATTTTCAGATTTTGTACAACACAATCCTCTTTGTTAAGAGTATTTGCTTAACAACTAGAAACTTCCTACCTCTCTTGGGACGATCCTGCTTACATTATACTACTTGCTAGTGTAAAAAGTAGAGAAATATTATTTTTGCGAGTTCGACGCCTCGTCAATGCCCTGCTTAAAGCCTTGTGTTCGACATGCAAACTCCCGTAGGCTACCTGACGGCGGGTTATATTAGCCCCGTTGAACGCGTGCAAGACTACCCATGTTAGTCTCACCTGCTGAAAACAAACTCAAAAATAGATCTCATCCGTACAACTTCGCTGGCATGGTTGGACGGCCTAGATCACGCGCGGGACCGAGTAGCGCGCACGCACATGCTCACTGTCGTCCCAACATTCCCCTCGCACCATCGACCTCACCAAAAGAGGTCGGCAAATGTCGGATTCGGTCGGAAACCCTAAATTAGGGTTTGCATCAAGTGGTCGCAGGCAACCACTTTGAGACAAATGAACGGAAGCCAAAGGAAGGCGAGATTAGCTGGCCGACCATACCAGCATGTCCACTGTGGGACCAGCTACACGTCCAACCAATATTCCGCGAACGGTTGCAGCTAGCCGTCTCGATTTGCGTGCCTAAAGGTAGCATGCACGGGCCCCTTCTAATCTCGGTTTTCCATCATCGCAGGCTGAAACGAGCGACTTAGATTGCTCTGGTTGACTTCCAACAAGCATGGGCATGTAGAGTGGCGTCCCGCCTACCTACTGGACCGATCGGCCACTCCATGCACGCCTCCCAAGGCTGAAAACCGTTAGGGTGAAAAGGGAGGCTTGCAAGCCTTCCAAACCCTAATCCAACGGTTATTCCTCCATCAATCTCGTCCGTCCAAGTTCGCATGCTTGGATGGATAGCCTATGAAGGGAGTTAGGTGGCAAACAAGGTATCACCGTGATCACCATCTTCCACACTTCCCCATGGCATAACCGGCCAAGGTGGGTCCCGCTCATGCGACCTCCGAACAACACCTGAACATAGCTAGTTGAGTCACTTCAACTTGCAATCTTTTCATCAAGGTTGTGTAGGCTTCAAACATGTTAAGCATATTTAATGCACCGCATGCATACAATATGCGCCTACAAGCAACTTGATTATTTTACCTAGCACCGTTTGCTACCTTATGTGGGTCCCACGACTCACTCGAGACGTTAATCACGTCACAACTGGGGTATTGGTCTGGCGGTTTACAACGTGCAGCGTGCAACACGCCATCACAAGATTGTGTCACAGAAACATGGGCGGTTAGCGATGATAGGAGAAGTGGGCAAGCAAACGTGTGACACTAACACACAACTCCACTTTCTCCATCATTCCACTTCCTCCACTTTCCCACGAGAGACGTGATGAAGGCTTATCGACTTGTATAAATAGGTTCTCCTCCCTATTTCTAACAACACAGAAAAAACCAAGTGTTAATACCATCGTATTCAACACCCAGAGCCTGCCTGCAACATTTGTTATCCTGCTCAACCTTCTGTTAACAAGTCATCAAATATCCTTCACCTTCATACTCTCAACACCTTCTTCGCTTCCCTCCCTAAGATCAACCTCACATCCTTCACCTGTGACCGAAATAAATCTGGAACGGCGTGTCTTCGGTTTAGGCCAGAATTGTACAGATTATCTCTCGAATCAAAAGTGCTCATCGTGCAGCACATTTGTTGAAGGTTTAAATTCACTTCTCATCCACACACACCCAAAATTACCTAAACCTGTAGAAGTAGTTTTCTCCCACAAACAATTGGAGACCACAGTGGGAGGTTAATCTATTGGTTGTGAAGTCGATCTCTTCAATACCATTTCAATTTTCAAAAATGGTGGATCTTAGATCTGGATAAACAACCAATCCCGAGGGAGGTAGCACCGATAGCACTTCTAGCGCTGATATCCCAATTACTGGTGTCACTATACAACCCGCCAGTAAAACCAATGTGTCCCGTGGAGTTGCGTCTTCTACCATCAGTACCACCAGTACCAGCGGAGCAGGAGCGGACATTCCAGTAGGTGTGACACCTCCCATTACAAGAGCTAGAGCGGCTGCAAATCCAGGCATTTCCTCAAGCATGACACCTTCGTCCGTCACCAGAACGACTGCTACTCCCCCTTCAGGACGAGGATCTGGAGGACCCAAAGGAGGACAACCTCCTATCACCATGGTGGACTTGATGGAGAGACAAGAAACCCTCTCTAAAGCTCAGGAAGACATGGCAACCACTTAGAAGGAGGTACTCACCTTTCTTAAAACATTAATCGATCGATTACCGCAAGAGTCGAGATAGCCCCAAGGGCCAACAAGAAATACGTTCAGCACACCTGGAACAGGTGCCTCAGTTACGCAAGCCTACCTGAACGAAGAGTCTTATGCTGCTGACCACGCAAAAGAAAGGGACCAGGAACGTCTCATGGAAAGGAACCGACCATCCAACTTTATTACACGGGAAGATCTGGAGAGACTCCTCCAAAATCGTGGCAAAGAAAATCCGATGGACGCGCATCGATACCAACCTCCATATCCACAAGACGTGCAGCGGATTCCTCTTCCTAGGGGATACACCTCTCCTCAATTCACCCTTTACGATGGTACCGATAATGCTCGTGAACACGTCTCTCGATTTTTAGAATCCTTAGGAGAACACGAATACAATCACATTCTCCTCCTGAAGGAATTATCCAAATCACTTACGGGGAGAGCCTATACGTGGTACAACAACATCGCACCCGACAACATATCCAATTGGAGTGAGATGGTCAGCGCGTTTTACAAGAAGTACTTCTTTGTATCTGAGCAAGTTACTTTCTCAGACCTTGGGAGAATCTCCCAACGGAACAACGAACATCCAAATGATTTTTTCAAGAGGTTCAGAACACAAGCGTTGGACTGCCATGAACCAAATGTCACAGAACGACAGCTGGTGGAATTATGCATCAATGGAATGATACCCATATATCGCGCCCTGCTGGAAAACTTGGGATTCCAGACGTTCTCAGAGCTCCATGAAGTATCCAAACGTTCAGCCACTACCGCCCCAACATTATTGGAAAGAACCAGGATCGTTCGGAGCGACGATTCACGAGATAATCAGGGAAACAGGCGCCTTATCAACAAGCAGTATAATACTGGCCCTTCTGTCAGTGTAGTAAGCGAAGGCGGAAAGAGAAAAGCTACAGAGGCGGCAGATCAACAACCCAAGCGTGCGGCTCAAACGCATAAAGCTTCGCCCCAGAAGAGAACAGGCAAGGATCCTGCGCAGAGCACCGAAGATACATGCTTCCCGTTTCCGATAAATGAAGTAATGGAACTCTTGGAGGCATGGATTCAGGATGATGCTATCAAGCTACCTCCTATCAGACGTCCACCAACTGAGAAAGACATGGCATCCCCTAAGTACTGCCGTTATCATAGGTTTGTTCACCATCCAACTAAGGATTGCAACAAGTTAAAAGAAATCTTCAGGGAAAAGATAGTAGCAGGAGAGCTTCAATTGGGAAATGAAGGAGTTCACAAAGACCCTTTTCCTGTCCGAAGTTGCATGATCTCTGGAGACTCTGTGCGCAAGACTGCACAATCCATGATGAAACACCTGTGTGAAATTTGGAACTTTACCAAGGTACAACGTCAAGATATATTCATGGCCCTCAAACATATTGTGTCAGGCAGGCGTTTGTACCCAGAAAAAGAAGTCATTCCAGCATCTCAAGCCTCCTTAGAAGATAGCGCCAACAAAGGAAACTAGGGACTTTTGACCGTCGCCCATTTGAAAGATGTCAAGTTCGATAGCACATTAATCGATGCAGCTTCTGAATTCAACATCGTTACTATCAAGACCCTGCAAGTTGCGAAAATCTCAAAGCAGGAGGCTACCCGTGGTCCGACTGTGATCAAGAGCCCAGCAGGAGAGTTTGTGGATGTCTACGGATACACTGACCTTGATGTCAAGATCGGTAACACTCCAACACAATCCAGATTCCATATAATTAAGGAACATCCAGATTACGACATGATTCTGGGGCGCCCGTGGGTACACAAGGCGCATTCCTTACCAATCTCAGTACCTGGAAGAATCTCCAACAAGCCAGCTCCGATGATTTTCAACAAACCTTGGAGACTCGAAGACTGCCTGTTGCCTCCATAACAACAACTCACAAGCATAACGCAACTCCCTGGTGAAATCCCTTTGTCCTACGTCAAGATATTCCGAGCCCAAGTAAGTCACATTGAACAACCCTCTTTGCAAGTAGTGGATAATTGTCCTGCTGGACCACATGGGACTGTTTCACCTGACAGGCGGGCCACCACCAAGAGATGTGAATGGAGTGCTGAACCCTTTAAGCGCTTCACCAAAAGTTTGGAAGCAGTCAAGAACGACACGTGTCAGAAGCAAGCTGTTATACCAAGTCCAAATCCATTTCAAAACGGAGATATGGTAGCAAAGGTAACCACGTTCCAAGTTGGAAACATGGCAGTAAAAATAACTTCCCAGCCTGATATGCCTGCAAAGGAAGAGGAAGTATTCTTAGTGGCAGATGTTATCTTGGGCGGTTACTGCAAGATCATCAATGCAGACAAACTCGAAGGTGTGGTTGTTCACTCACGATGGCTCAAGCCCTACCTCACTTGAAGACACGACATCACCTCTCTAATCCCCCTGGGGGGATTCCTCCAACAATTTTCCTTTTCACAATATTTGTAATTCCTTCAAAATGATGGCACCGCTTGCCTTCATACTTATTAGGGTTTCAATATTTCTTCAAGTAATTAAGATTTCATTCCTTTTATAATTTCTCATAAAATTACACAAAGTTATGAGTCACCTTCAAACCACCATTACCCAGAAAGAAAACCCTAAATCCTCATACCAAATCTTCATACCAGCCTGGTAATATGGGAGGAATAAAACATGTAAAAAGGGGAGGAGGAAGGTATCCTACATGATCTAATTCAACAGAGCCAGACTCACGTCAGGGGGCACAATCAGAAAAAATATGCATGTTTCGAAAGCAACATTGAATAAAACTTTGTTCAAGACAAGCAAGCAAAGAAGAAAACTTCAAACTCAGCCGCTACTGAGTATATAAAAAAAACACTACGAAGAAGAATAACAGGGAAACTCAATTGCTATTTGCGTCTTCATCACTGTTGGGATCCACATCTTGTGGCGCTTTCTCCAGAGACGCCTCAACTTCTTCTTCGGGCACAGCAGCTACCGCCTCAATATCTTCAGCATGTGTATCTTCTGCACCTTCTACAGAATCCATTGCAACCTTAGAAATTGTGCCAATCACTTTCGGACGATCAGTCTCATCAGTATCAGGGTCAAGGATTATCACACCACCACGTATTGGGTAATCACACTTCCCATCACCCGCAGGACGTTCGTGTTCAACCCTCCGTCTCTTCAACCGAGTCGTAAACCTTTCAGTTCTCGAGCTTACTGGTGCTTGTGACGCATCGCGTTTCCACTTCGCTCGCAACGCTTCTTCATGTCTTTGTTTCTCCTCCATATCGATTGCAACTGAAAGAGCATGGAGCCTCCCCCTGACAATGGTTAAATGCAAGATAGACATTCCCTGTACGGCATGGCCGACTTCACGAAGTGGCGAATCAATTTTAGCCATCACCTCCTCATGTGCGTTAGCTTCTGGTTTATCAACTTCAAAACTTTTTTTCTGAAGAAGCTGCAGAGTGATCATCACCAACTCCTTTCATGATGTACTGCAAAAAATAGAGGAAGATAAGTTACGGCGGCACATAAAAAGTATTCTAATCACAACTATCGCCAATCGTTTAAGAAATCAACGTGTGGAGCAATACCTGAGATGTTGAAGAAGACGATTGCCTAATGAGAAGAATACAGGAAAACTTCTTTATATGCTTCACGATCCAACAATATCCTCAGGAGAAAAGAAGTCCACTTTTGCCGCTTTCTGAGGCTGTTGAGTCGGGATTGTGATCAACAATGTTTATCGAATGCACGATGCTTGCTAGGCATATGAGAAGGCACACAGAAAGAGGAAGGCCAAGGTGGATCGACCTACCAATATTTACTTCCCCAGCCGAGCTTTACCATTGGAAGAATCAACTCAACCGGATCCAAGGCATTTAACACACATGACATACCTTCTCCCACGCGGTAAACATGTATTTACTCTGACTTTAGTTATTTTTGTATGCAAATTGTCACCATCTCATGCCTACCCTACAATAGTGTAACCATTGCATGCTAGGCATGTGACTTAATGTTGATGGTGGAATTCTATTCAGGGCTAAAATTGTAAAAGCCAAATTCTAAGCTGACGTCCTGCAAGGGATAAAGCCTTTATGCGGTGAATATTCTCACCATATTAATTCATTGGAGCATGTGCAACCATCCCTGAGAATTATAACCTACCAAGAGCAGAGCATGTAGCAACCATCCCGATTTTCTGTAGGTTTGCAGCATTACAATTAGTGCCCTGCTTAAAGCCTTGTGTTCGACAAGCAAACACCCGTAGGCTACCTGACGGCGGGTTATATTAGCCCCGTTGAACGCGTGAAAGACTACCCATGTTAGTCTCACCTGCTGAAAACAAACTCAAAAATAGATCTCATCCATCCAACTTCGCAGGCATGGTTGGACGGCCTAGATCACGCGCGGGACCGATTAGCGCGCACGCACATGCTCACCGTCGTCCCAACATTCCCCTCGCACCATCGACCTCACCAAAAGAGGACGGAAAATGCCGGATTCGGTCGGATGTAGGTAACCGGTCAGAAACCCTAAATTAGGGTTTGCATCAAGTGGTCGCAGGCAGCCACTTTGAGACAAAAGAACGGAAGCCAAAGGAAGGCGAGATTAGCTGGCCGACTATACCAGCATGTCCACTGTGGGCCCAGCTACAAGGCCAACCAATCGTCCGCGAACGGTTGCAGCTAGCCGTCTCGATTTGTGTGCCCAAAGGTAGCATGGACGGGCCCCTTCTAATCTCGGTTTTCCATCATCGCAGGCTGAAACGAGCGACTTAGTTTGCTCTGGTTGACTTCCAACAAGCATGGGCATGTAGAGTGGCGTCCCGCCTACCTGCTGGACCGATCGGACACTCCATGCACGCCTCCCAAGGCTGAAAACCGTTAGGGTGAAAAGGGAGGCTTGCAAGCCTTCCAAACCCTAATCCAACGTTTATTCCTCCATCAATCTCGTCCGTCCAAGTTCGCATGCTTGGATGAATAGCCTAGGAAGGGAGTTAGGTGGCAAACAAGGTATCACCGTGATCACCATCTTCCACACTTCCCCATGGCATAACCGGCCAAGGTGGGTCCCGCTCATGTGACCTCCGAACAACACCTGAACATAGCTAGTTGAGTCACTTCAACTTGCAATCTTTTCATCAAGGTTGTGTAGGCTTCAAACATGTTAAGCATATTTAATGCACCGCATGCATACAATATGCGCCTACAAGCAACTTGATTATTTTACCTAGCACCGTTTGCTACCTTATGTGGGTCCCACGACTCACTCGAGACGTTAATCACGTCACAACTGGGGGATACAAAATGGGGTATTGGTTTGGCGGTTTACAACGTGCAGCGTGCAACACGCCATCACAATTTTGTGTCACAGAAACATGGGCGGTTAGCGATGATAGGAGAAGTGGGCAAGCAACCGTGTGACACTAACACACAACTCCACTTTCTCCATCACTCCACTTCCTCCACTTTCCCACGAGAGACGTGATGAAGGCTTATCGACTTGTATAAATAGGTTATCCTCCCTATTTCCAACAACACAGAAAAAACCAAGTGTTAATACCATCGTATTCAACACTCAGAGCCTGCCTGCAACATTTGTTATCCTGCTCAACCTTCTGTTAACAAGTCATCAAATATCCTTCACCTTCATACTCTCAACACCTTCTTCGCTTCCCTCCCTAAGATCAACCTCACATCCTTCACCTGTGACCGAAATAAATCTGGAACGGCGTGTCTTCGGTTTAGGCCAGAATTGTACAGATTATCTCTCGAATCAAATGTGCTCATCGTAAAAGCACATTTGTTGAAGGTTTAAATTCACTTCTCATCCACACACACCCAAAATTACCTAAACCTGTAGAAGTAGTTTTCTCCCACAAACAATTGGAGACCACAGTGGGAGGTTAATCTATTGGTTGTGAAGTCGATCTCTTCAATACCATTTCAATTTTCAAAAATGGTGGATCTTAGATCTGGATAAACAACCAATCCCGAGGGAGGTAGCACCGATAGCACTTCTAGCGCTGATATCCCAATTACTGGTGTCACTATACAACCTGCCAGTAAAACCAATGTGTCCCGTGGAGTTGTGTCTTCTACCATCAGTACCACCAGTACCAGCGGAGCAGGAGCGGACATTCCAGTAGGTGTGACACCTCCCATTACAAGAGCTAGAGCGGCTGCAAATCCAGGCATTTCCTCAAGCATGACACCTTCGTCCGTCACCAGAACGACTGCTACTCCCCCTTCAGGACGAGGATCTGGAGGACCCAAAGGAGGACAACCTCCTATCACCATGGTGGACTTGATGGAGAGACAAGAAACCCTCTCTAAAGCTCAGGAAGACATGGCAACCACTTAGAAGGAGGTACTCACCTTTCTTAAAACATTAATCGATCGATTACCGCAAGAGTCGAGATAGCCCCAAGGGCCAACAAGAAATACGTTCAGCACACCTGGAACAGGTGCCTCAGTTACGCAAGCCTACCTGAACGAAGAGTCTTATGCTGCTGACCACGCAAAAGAAAGGGACCAGGAACGTCTCATGGAAAGGAACCGACCATCCAACTTTATTACACGGGAAGATCTGGAGAGACTCCTCCAAAATCGTGGCAAAGAAAATCCGATGGACGCGCATCGACACCAACCTCCATATCCACAAGACGTGCAGCGGATTCCTCTTCCCAGGGGATACACCTCCCCTCAATTCACCCTTTAAGATGGTACCGATAATGCTCGTGAACACGTCTCTCTATTTTTAGAATCCTTAGGAGAACACGAATACAATCACATTCTCCGCCTGAAGGAATTATCCAAATCACTTACGGGGAGAGCCTATACGTGGTACAACAACATCGCACCCGACATCATATCCAATTGGAGTGAGATGGTCAGCGCGTTTTACAAGAAGTACTTCTTTGTATCTGAGCAAGTTACTTTCTCGGACACTGGGAGAATCTCCCAACGGAACAACGAACATCCAAATGATTTTTTCAAGAGGTTCAGAACACAAGCGTTGGACTGCCATGAACCAAATGTCACAGAACGACAGCTGGTGGAATTATGCATCAATGGAATGATACCCATATATCGCGCCCTGCTGGAAAACTTGGGATTCCAGACGTTCTCAGAGCTCCATGAAGTATCCAAACTTTCAGCCACTACCGCCCCAGCATTATTGGAAAGAACCAGGATCGTTCGGAGCGACAATTCACGAGATAATCGGGGAAACAGGCGCCTTATCAAAAAGCAGTATAATACTGGCCCTTCTGTAAGTGTAGTAAGCGAAGGCGGAAAGAGAAAAGCTCCAGAGGCGGCAGATCAACAACCCAAGCGTGCGGCTCAAACGCATAAAGCTTCTCCCCAGAAGAGAACAGGCAAGGATCCCGCGCAGAGCACCGAAGATACAGGCTTCCCATTTCCGATAAATGAAGTAATGGAACTCTTGGAGGCATGGATTCAGGATGATGCTATCAAGCTACCTCCTATCAGACGTCCACCAACTGAGAAAGACATGGCATCCCCTAAGTACTGCCATTATCATAGGTTTGTTCACCATCCAACTAAGGATTGCAACAAGTTAAAAGAAATCTTCATGGAAAAGATAGTAGCAGGAGAGCTTCAATTGGGAAATGAAGGAGTTCACAAAGACCCTTTTCCTGTCCGAAGTTGCATGATCTCTGGAGACTCTGTGCGCAAGACTGCACAATCCATGATGGAACACCTGTGTGAAATTTGGAACTTTTCCAAGGTACAACGTCAAGATATATTCATGGCCCTCAAACATATTGTGTCAGGCAGGCGTTTGTACCCAGAAAAAGAAGTCGTTCCAGCATCTCAATCCTCCTTAGAAGATATCGCCAACAAAGGAAACTAGGGACTTTTGACCGTCGCCCATTTGAAAGATGTCAAGTTCGATAGCACATTAATCGATGCAGCTTCTGAATTCAACATCGTTACTATCAAGACCCTGCAAGCTGCGAAAATCTCAAAGCAGGAGGCTACCCGTGGTCCGACTGTGATCAAGAACCCAGCAGGAGAGTTTGTGGATGTCTACGGATACACTGACCTTGATGTCAAGATCGGTAACACTCCAACACAAGCCAGATTCCATATAATTAAGGAACATCCAGATTACGACATGATTCTGGGGCGCCCGTGGGTACACAAGGCGCATTCCTTACCAATCTCAGTACTTGGAAGAATCTCCAACAAGCCAGCTCCGATGATTTTCAACAAACCTTGGAGACTCGAAGACTGCATTTTGCCTCCATAACAACAACTCACAAGCATAACGCAACTCCCTGGTGAAATCCCTTCGTCCTACGTCAAGATATTCCGAGCCCAAGTAAGTCACATTGAACAACCCTCTTTGCAAGTAGTGGATAATTTTCCTGCTGGACCACATGGGACTGTTTCACCTGACAGGCGGGCCACCACCAAGAGATGTGAATGGAGTGCTGGACCCTTTAAGCGCTTCACCAAAAGTTTGGAAGCAGTCAAGAACGACACGTGTCAGAAGCAAGCTGTTATACCAAGTCCAAATCCGTTTCAAAACGGAGATATGGTAGCAAAGGTAACCACGTTCCAAGTTGGAAACATGGCAGTAAAAATAACTTCCCAGTCTGATATGCCTGCAAAGGAAGAGGAAGTATTCTTAGTGGCAGATGTTATCTTGGGTCATTCATTGCAAGATCATCAATGCAGACAAACTCGAAGGTGTGGTTGTTCACTCACGATGGATCAAGCCCTACCTCACTTGAAGACACGACATCACCTCTCTAATCCCCCTGGGGGGATTCCCCCAACAATTTTCCTTTTCACAATATTTGTAATTCCTTCAAAATGATGGCACCGCTTGCCTTCATACTTATTAGGGTTTCAATATTTCTTCAAGTAATTAAGATTTCATTCCTTTTATAATTTCTCATAAAATTACACAAAGTTATGAGTCACCTTCAAACCACCATTACCCAGAAAGAAAACCCTAAATCCTCATACCAAATCTTCATACCATCCTGGTAATATGGGAGGAATAAAACATGTAAAAAGGGGAGGAGGAAGGTATCCTACATGATCTACTTCAACAGAGCCAGACTCACGTCAGGGGGCACAAGAAGAAAAAATATGCATGTTTCGAAAGCAACATTGAATAAAACTTTGTTCAAGACAAGCAAGCAAAGAAGAAAACTTCAAACTCAGCCGCCACTGAGTATATAAAAAAAAACACTACGAAGAAGAATAACAGGGAAACTCAATTGCTATTTGCGTCTTCATCACTGTTGGGATCCACATCTTGTGGCGCTTTCTCCAGAGACGCCTCAACTTCTTCTTCGGGCACAGCAGCTACCGCCTCAACATCTTCAGCATGTGTATCTTCTGCACCTTCTACAGAATCCATTGCAACCTTAGAAATTGTGCCAATCACTTTCGGACGTTCAGTCTCATCAGTATCAGGGTCAAGGATTATCACACCACCACGTATTGGGTAATCACACTTCCCATCACCCGCAGGACGTTCGTGTTCAACCCTCCGTCTCTTCAACCGAGTCGTAAACCTTTCAGTTCTCGAGCTTACTGGTGCTTGTGACGCATCGCGTTTCCACTTCGCTCGCAACGCTTCTTCATGTCTTTGTTTCTCCTCCATATCGATTGCAACTGAAAGAGCATGGAGCCTCCCCCTGACAATGGTTAAATGCAAGACAGATATTCCATGTACGACATGACTGACTTCACGAAGTGGCGAATCAATTTTAGCCATCACCTCCTCATGTGCGTTAGCTTCTGGTTTATCAACTTCAAAACTTTTTTCTGAAGAAGCTGCAGAGTGATCATCACCAACTCCTTTCATGATGTACTGCAAAAAAGAGAGGAAGATAAGTTACGGCGGCACATAAAAAGTATTCTAATCACAACTATCGCCAATCGTTTAAGAAATCAACGTGTGGAGCAATACCTGAGATGTTGAAGAAGACGATTGCCTAATGAGAAGAATACAGGAAAACTTCTTTATATGCTTCACGATCCTACAATATCCTCAGGAGAAAAGAAGTCCACCTTTGCCGCTTTCTGAGGCTGTTGAGTCGGGATTGTGATCAACAATGTTTATCGAATGCACGATGCTTGCTAGGCATATGAGAAGGCACACAAAAAGAGGAAGGCCAAGGTGGATCGACCTACCAAGCTGTACTTCCCCAGCCGAGCTTTTCCATTGGAAGAATCAACTCAACCGGATCCAAGGCATTTAACACACATGACATACCTTCTCCCACGCGGTAAACATGTATTTACTCTGACTTTAGTTATTTTTGTATGCAAATTGTCACCATCTCATGCCTACCCTACAATAGTGTAACCATTGCATGCTAGGCAGGGGACTTAATGTTGATGGTGGAATTCTATTTAAAGGCTAAAATTGTAAAAGCCAAATTCTAAGCTGACGTCCTGCAAGGGATAAAGCCTTTATGCGGTGAATATTCTCACCATATTAATTCATTGGAGCATGTGCAACCATCCCTGAGAATTATAACCTACCAAGAGCAGAGCATGTAGCAACCATCCCGATTTTCTGTAGGTTTGCAGCATTACAATTAATTCCCTGCTTAAAGCCTTGTGTTCGACAAGCAAACACCCGTAGGCTACCTGACGGCGGGTTATATTAGCCCCGTTGAACGCGTGAAAGACTACCCATGTTAGTCTCACCTGCTGAAAACAAACTCATAAATAGATCTCATCCATCCAACTTCGCAGGCATGGTTGGACGACCTAGATCACGCGCGGGACCGAGTAGCGCGCACGCACATGCTCACCGTCGTCCCAACATTCCCCTCGCACCATCGACCTCACCAAAAGAGGACGGAAAATGCCGGATTCGGTCGGATGTAGGTAACCGGTCAGAAACCCTAAATTAGGGTTTGCATCAAGTGGTCGCAGGCAGCCACTTTGAGACAAACGAACGGAAGCCAAAGGAAGGCGAGATTAGCTGGCCGACCATACCAGCATGTCCACTGTGGGCCCAGCTACACGTCCAACCAATCGTCCGCGAACGGTTGCAGCTAGCCGTCTCGATTTGTGTGCCCAAAGGTAGCATGCACGGGCCCCTTCTAATCTCGGTTTTCCATCATCGCAGGATGAAACGAGCGACTTAGATTGCTCTGGTTGACTTCCAACAAGCATGGGCATGTAGAGTGGCGTCCCGCCTACCTGTTGGACCGATCGGCCACTCCGTGCACGCCTCCTAAGGCTGAAAACCGTTAGGGTGAAAAGGGAGGCTTGCAAGCCTTCCAAACCCTAATCCAACGGTTATTCCTCCATCAATCTCGTCCGTCCAAGTTCGCATGCTTGGATGAATAGCCTAGGAAGGGAGTTAGGTGGCAAACAAGGTATCACCGTGATCACCATCTTCCACACTTCCCCATGGCATAACCGGCCAAGGTGGGTCCCGCTCATGCGACCTCCGAACAACACCTGAACATAGCTAGTTGAGTCACTTCAACTTGCAATCTTTTCATCAAGGTTGTGTAGGCTTCAAACATGTTAAGCATATTTAATGCACCGCATGCATACAATATGCGCCTACAAGCAACTTGATTATTTTACATAGCACCGTTTGCTACCTTATGTGGGTCCCACGACTCACTCGAGACGTTAATCACGTCACAACTGGGGGATACAAACTGGGGTATTGGTCTGGCGGTTTACAACGTGCAGCGTGCAACACGCCATCACAAGATTGTGTCACAGAAACATGGGCGGTTAGCGATGATAGGAGAAGTGGGCAAGCAACCGTGTGACACTAACACACAACTCCACTTCCTCCATCACTCCACTTTCCCACGAGAGACGTGATGAAGGCTTATCGACTTGTATAAATAGGTTCTCCTCCCTATTTCCAACAACACAGAAAAAACCAAGTGTTAATACCATCGTATTCAACACCCAGAGCCTGTCTGCAACATTTGCTAGCCTGCTCAACCTTCTGTTAACAAGTCATCAAATAGCCTTCACCTTCATATTCTCAACACCTTCTTCGCTTCCCTCCCTAAGATCAACCTCACATCCTTCACCTGTGACCGAAATAAATCTGGAACGGCGTGTCTTCGGTTTAGGCCAGAATTGTACAGATTATCTCTCGAATCAAAAGTGCTCATCGTGCAGCACATTTATTGAAGGTTTAAATTCACTTCTCATCCACACACATCCAAAATTACCTAAACCTGCAGAAGTATTTTTCTCCCACAAACAATTACATGTGTCGCAAAACAGCCTCAACCATCCATCTTCGCATGTATAGATGGAGGGTGCAGATATAGATTCAAATAGCACGGAGTATGTCAATACAATCACTACAGGCCCGCCTACATACATGACCAATCGGTCAGGACCAACCATGGTTGGTCATTCCAAATCGTGCGCCTGAATGGAGCATGACGCACGGCTTTGAAACCCAAAAATTAGGGTTTTGAATCACGAGCATCCATCTTTTCCGGCACGAATGGAGGGTCCTAGATTAGATCAAAGCAGGTCCGGTCATGTCAACATGACCATCATGGACCCGTCTATCCCCTCACCTAATCGGCCAAGGCATGCCATGCCTGGCTATCACCAAATCGTCTGCTCCAACATGCGTGGTCGCACCTCCCAAGCTGCAAATTAATCTCAACCACTCGATTTCTCCGGACGAATTGGGTGGCTTAGATCGCGTTTTCATGGGACGGTAAGACATAGGCGTGAACACCAGACTACCACCTACACGTTGGAGCAGTCGACCAAGACCGACCAAGCCTGGTCGTTTTGGAACGCCCGCCCGAAGTTGGTATGGGATACGTCTTTTGCAGCACTAATCTTCTATTTCAATTCGATCTCGACCACTCAACTTCGCCGGAAAAATTGGGTGGCCGGATCACATTTTTATGGGATGGTAGGTATAAGCACCTACAACGTCACGCCATCTACACACAGGTATGATCGGAAAGTCCAGGATAGTTCCCTAAGTATGGTTTCGGTCAGGGTGAAGATCAATGCTTGCGTACCTCCTTCGTAACCCTAATTCCACCAAGTGTCGCAGATGAGTGTCTTAAAGATCATCTCATCCGTCCAACTTCACCAGCTCGGTTATATAGCCCTGGTCAGGAGTTAACTAATCAGTGTGGAGTCATGGTGATCACCATCCACCACTCTACCACACCATGTGGTCGGTGAAGGAAGGTTTTGCATGCGCAACTTCCAAACCATGATGGATATACTCAATGCAGTACCTGCATAGTATACACACGATACTTCACAAGTATCAATTTCCTTCCTGGGTTTTGCTTTCAGGCTGTTTTCTCCTCCCGAACGAGCTTAAAACCTAAATACTCCCTCGTTGGGAGATAGGAAATTATTTTCCGTATGGAATGGAGGGGCGGACCATCAAAATACGAGTCCGTACTAGAATTCTACAACGATTCTAGTAAGGGGCGCTAATTAGGGTTTCTAGTGCAACAATCAACGGTTGCCCCTCCTCTCAAGATGCAAAATCTCGACCGTCGAAGGTCACCAAGATAGCAAGTTTCCCGAGCCTGACTTGCCAAGCCACAACAACATGCAACATGTTTTCCAAAAACATTCGAGACATCAATCATGTCACAAACTGGGGATACATCTGGGGTATTGGTGGCGGTTTTACGGCGTGCAGCGCACAACGGGCCATCACAAGAACGTGTCAGGAAGTCATGGACGGTTAGTGATGATGGGAGAAGTGGGCAAGCCTGGTCGTGTGACACCAACACACTACTCCACTACTCCATCACTCCACTTTCTCCACTTCCCATGAGATACGAAGGTTAGGCTAAAGGACTTGTATAAATAGGTTCTCCGCCATATTTTCAACAACAACACAAGTCCAGACAACAGAAGCAAGTGTTGATACAATCGTATTCAAACACCGGAACTGATAGCTTACATCCTACAAGCCAGTTCAGCTTTCTGATACAAGTCCTGCATAGCCACCACCTTCACATTCTTAACACCTTCTTCGCTTCCCTCCCTAAGATCAACCCCATCTCCTTCACTTGGTGACCGAAACAAGTCTGGAACGACCATTTCTTGGTTTAGGCCGGACTTGCACAGATTGATCTCTCGAATCTACAAGCACTCACCGCGCAGTGCATTTGTTTTAGGTTTAGATTCATTCCTCATTCACACCCCAAATTACCAAAATTAGCAGGAATAGTTTTCACCCATAAACACCTCCGAATGTATTCAATTTTCGAATTTTGGCACTACCGTAATCGGTAGATAAAAATATATATTATCTACCGAATATCTATTGTCCCCAAAATGAGATTTTTCCAAAATCATAAAATTTTCGAACTTTGGTACTACCATAATCGGTAGTAAATTGTGTTAATAAGTGATGCTTATTATCTACCGATTTTGTTCACGGCCCCAAATTCAAATTTTCAAAACTTAATAAAATTTCGAAATTTTCTGTGTTCACAATCGGTTGTTAATGGTGTTCATTATCTACCGATTGTGCTTAATTTTTAGTGAAAAAAATTTGAATATTTTGAATCAAGAATAATCGGTAGATAAAAATCTATACTATCTACCGATTATGGATGATGTTCTTGGATTTACACTAGCAGAAACATAATCCATAGATAACTATCTATATTATCTACCGATTATGTTTCTGCTAGTGTAAATCCAAAAACATCATCCATAATCGGTAGATAATATAGATTTTTATCTACCGATTATGGTAGAACCAAAATTCGCGAAGAAAAAAAAAAATTGGCTAACAATAACTAAATGTAAAGTAACTACCGAATTCATGTTTAACTACCGATAATTGAAGGGAAATTTTGCCATTACGAAAAAATTAGAATAAGGGGTGACTCAATTTAGGTTTGGGTGACCTTTTTTATTTTATTGTTGGCCCCTAAAAACGCCAGGCTTTTCTAGGGTTTATTTTTTACATTTTTCTGCATTGAAGAACGATATTTATTTCTTTGCTTGTTTACTCTTCCCTCCCTTATTAAACAAGCTTGGTAAAGGGGCGGCATGTTTTAGTAGAGGGGCGGCATCCTAATAAGACAAAAAGGTCATTACAAGTAATTTTCAAGTGTCCCTTATCAAATAAAATCTGGAAATGACTAATTAGCCCTTATTGTTGATAATCAAGATTAGTAATGATAATCAAAATTAGTGTTGATAATCAAGATTAATGTTGATAATTAATTTTCACTTATCATATGATTCATAACTCTAAATTAAGAAAAAAAATTAGAGAAGAAAAAAGAAACTTTTGTGATATTTGTGAAGGTCAATCTCTACCAATTCAAGAAATTAACCAACAAAGTGAAGAACCCAGCATTGAAAAATGACTAGGTATACTTCTAAAGTACGTAACAAATCAAAAAAATTAAAATTTCAGAAGAACATACGGTTGGAATTGAGCTCGTTACCAACCGTAACTATATATTACGGTACGTAATGTATCAATTACCAACCGTAACTGGTTCAATTTTGGGAAAACCCAAAATTTCAGAAGAACATACGGTTGGAATGGAGCTCGTTACCAACCGTAACTACATGTTGGGAAAACCCAGAAAAAAACCAGTTACGGTTGGTATAATTTGTTCCCTTACGAACCGTAGGGAACTTACGGTTCGTAACTTGGGTAACCAATACCAACCGTAGAAGAATCAAAAAGTGGCCCTTCAAACTAACAAGTAGGTGGACATTTAGTTTCAAACAAACTTTAGGCATACCATTTCTCTTCTTGACACCGTTGCATGTATCTTGATATCGTGTCATGAGGCTAGGAATACCATTTTCAAATGAGTCTGTGTATGGAGATAAGTTCAATACGGTTGGTAACTAATGATTATAAACCAACCGTAACTAACCTACGGTTGGTAACTAATGAATCGAAACCAACCGTAACTAACCTACGGTTGGTAAGTCATCTTAACTTTTGAACCGTACATAACTATTTGATAAGTTGTTAACATTCAGGATGATTTACGGTTGGTTAGTTTAATTGAGTTTCAAACCGTAACTCAATTACGGTTGATAAATATGATGCAAATAAAAACCGTAACTGTACATATTCTCAAAACTAAGAACTTACGGTTGGTATTTGAGTTATTACCAATCGTAACTAGCATAAACCCAGAAATTTCAATTTCAATTTTCATTCAAAACCCTAATTTTTAATACAAAATTAACTTAAATCCAACACGATAAACTAAACCCTAACTGGGTTTTTCCAAACATTTTTGAAATCCCCGATTAATCAAAGACGATGACATTTTCGGTTTTAATGGATGTTAGGGTTGATGGAGGAGAAGAGAAGATGAAGAAAAAAACTGATTTGATTTTGGTTAATTGATTTGATTTTGGTTAATTAAAAAAAAAATATTTGATTTTGGTTAATTTAAGGTGAAAGGGTAATCTAGTCAATCTACACCCCTATAGGACACCCCCTAACCAATATGTGGGACATTGGTATCACGCATGCCGCCCCTCTACCAAAACATGCCGCCCCTTTACCAAGCTTGTTATTAAAGTAATAATCCATCTCTTCAATCCTTCGATTTCAGAAAAATCAACACAATAGGCAGTAGCATTTTTCACGATGGTTTTATGAAGTTGCAAATTTGATGGGGTTGGAACTTGTAAGAGAAGTTTTAAGGGTACATAGATAAAAGGGTATCATTAACATTTTCTGGGGGTATATAAGGAACACCCTCAGCGTATTGGTACTAGGGAATAAGGTGAACTAGGTCTAGAACTAATGTGTTGGTAGAAAACCTAAAAAAATACTTTCCCACATTTCCCATCTATTTTCTTAGAGTTTTTCTCGTAAAACCCTAAGTTCATCAATGGTTTTTCAATTCGCTCCAGGCTAACCTGGGATTACCAGCCCTAGAGACTCACTTAGGGATGCAAATGTTTAGATCTATGTGATACCAATTTAACTCATGGGATTATCCTTTCTCTTCTGCTCGAATTGAATACATTTTATCTGGTGCATTTAGGAAGACCCAAGATATGATGCTACTCTTTGATTCATTGATGCTGCTCCCTTGATTACTTCTAGTTTTCCTCTATAGATTCGACCATATTTGTTTTATTTTGATACTTTCGATCTCGATTTAATTTATATCCTTGCTTTAGAGATTCAATTCATCAACAACTGAATGAAAATTCCCAAGATCTGCAATACTTTTTCATTTTTATCAATATGCAGCAGCCGTCTGATGTTACTGCTATTCTTGGATAGTCGATCAACATACCTTCACATATTTTACCAATATCTTCAAGGTTGAGCTAAATTAACTATGTTGTTTCTCGGATAGATTTTGATGCTGCTCTTGCCATGTTGCTAGATTGTTCATTCTTAGTGATCGATTTATTCTGATCTTAGCTTAAATCATATGTTAGGCAAAATTAATTCAAGACGAAACCCCAGTTTCGCACTGGATATTTTTAATGTTTTTGTGCTGGCAACAATTTTTTCTATCCAATTGAAATCTGAAAATCAACAACATTTTTTAAACCGTTAGTTGAGGAATTTAGTTTGGAACCTTCTTGCACCTATTCACGCTAGTTTATCATCACCAAGCCGTTTTTTTCTTCAATTGCACTTCCTTTCAATTTGGTCTTCATCATCTCCTTTCTGGGTTTGATCAATGTGTAATCCTTTTTATCATCAAGTATTATCCTGTTTGATGCTTGTTCGTGGATTGTGGTATGGTCATGGTCCTAGGTTCTTTTCATCATGATCTTGTTTGTTAGTTCTTGGTAGGCAATTTCGCTTCCCCTTTTATGTGCATGATCTCCATATTTTGGTAGAAGTATCCTAGCAAGTTGTTTTGGACTTGTGTTTTTGTTATCTTGTGCACCCATGCACAAGATAAGAGCCAATCATTGGCCTTGGAAATGATAAAAAACAATAAAACATTATGAGAGATAATGTATTTTGCATTTGAGAAGGTAAAGTTTGCACTTCTATGAAGAAAAATTCAAAAAATCTATGAACATTTGTTTTCTCCGATGCAAAACACATTATCTCTCATAATTTTTTATTATTTTTTATCATTTCCAATGCCAATGATTAGCTCTTATCTTGTGCATGGGTGCACAAGATAACAAAACCCGTGTTTTAATAATCAGTCGAGTATTTTGGCGTTAGTAGAGATGTGATCAGTGGAGGAACCAGAAAATTAGCTCTTATCTTGTGCATGGGTGCACAACATAACAAAACCTGTGTTTTAATAATCAGTCGAGTATTTTGGCATTAGTAGAGATGTGATCAGTGGAGGAACCAGAAAATGAATGTTGGGGTGGCTTGAAAACAAATTGGGTTGACAAGGGCTGACTTAAGACAATTATTTAGGCTTGATTTTTTTGTAACTACACATAATTGCACTACAAAATGTAAAAAACGTTGGACTTTGGGCTGGATTAAGCCAGCCCAAGTCACTACATAGATCCGCCCCTGGATGCGATTATTGAATACCTTTTGATGAATACTTAGGGTCCTGTTGATATATTCCTATTACAAAGCTGAGTTTGAACCCACAGGGCCTGATTGTTTTTTGAACAATCGATTGGATATAACTTGCAATTTCTGAGCTCGACAAAGGCTTTTGGTGCTTTCACTCCCCTCATCTCATGCTTATCGGACTTTTTTCCATCAGATTTCGACTTCGTCTTATTTTTCCGTCCTATTCTTATTGGTATTCATACAACATATGGTTTAATGGTGCTAAAAGTCTCAAGCAACCGCAAAAATAATGTTACAACATCATCAACATCGACCTCTTTCAGTTCAAGGTCAAACTTATATGATTTTGAAGACACCGAAACCACTGTTACAATTCATTAAAGCGTCAAAAGATCTGATTCTTGATCTTAACAATGACATCATGCATTATCTTCCTAGTGCAACACTATCAGCAACACATCAACATCACCGCAGCGAGGATAATCCCATAAAAATCCCCAAATGTGTCGCATAACTAAAAAATATAACCTAAGTGTAGTTCTCCATGGGCAGGTAGTCTAGCCCTAATTAGTTAGTTCACTTGATATTTTGTTGTATTTTAGATAGCTAAAAGTTATAGTCTTAGTTAGATTTTCCTCTTAGGTTTGTCTTGTATTAGTATGTATTACGTTAGCTTCATCAAGTTTGAGTCTGTAATTATTTTTTGTTTCTTTGTTTCAGTCTCTAGTGTTTTAGTAACATTAGTAGTAGTAGTAATCACTAGTAGTAACATTATTAATGTTATTCTCGAGTTGTATTTTGCTTGCACCAAAACCTTCAAGGACATTGATTGGAAACTTCTTTAAGCAACAATCAGATTTAAAGGCACATTTAGGAGATATGGATCAAGCCGAAAAAACAAGAGAGAAGGATATCATTCGGGCAGTACTCCTCAACATATGGATACAAATGCTTGACTAACAACTTCTATCAACTGCATCAGATCCCTCTACCATCAACTAAGTTCCTATGGACACTTTCGTATCCATAAAAAATACTGCTTTTCTTGTGGAAAGCATTGATCGAAGGCCTTCTGACTTTCAACTTGGACTCCAACATCCGCCCCCGATGCAACTCCGAACCGAAGACTGTTATTCACACTCTGCTCTAATATGATGATGTAATTTATGAGTCTTGGGGTATCACATACCCTCATGTAATAGCCCTATAATACTTTTACAAATTTCATGCTTCAAAGGAGAAGAAAAATGTGTTGTGACCATGGGAGGTGTTTTGGTAAAGTGTGGGTGGCATTTAGGTAAAGCCTAAGCAAAAGGAGAGAGAAGAATTATACTATCTTACTAGGTATCATCGGGGCTTACGCCCCGGCTCAACCTTCGATTATGTGTCAAGTATCATGTAAACTTCGGTATTCGACACGGGATTTTCAACGATATGGATTTTTATTAAATATTTTCCTTTTTTTGAAAAGGTTTAATCTGGTTGACAACATATATTCCTACTAAACTTTTGTTAAAATCAAAAGTATACTTCCATATGAGTATACTTCTATTTGACTTGACAAAAACTAATATGAATGTAGGAGGCATTAAGATTTTTATTTTCACACATCTCAAGAGATAATATCTCTGTCACGTCTTGCATCGAGAAAGAAACCTAAGAAATCATAGTGTCGAGAGATGGATGGAAACAAAGATAGATATGTATACATGTCATTCATAAGAAACAATTGACTTGCTACAGCATGTCAAATGCTTGCACCATGTTAAAAGAAGTATTGCGGATAAAAATTGTGCACAAAGAATTTTCTAAAAGAATCATATATGCGAATATAAATTAGTATTTTATATAAAATGCCAACCTAGTAGAAGCAAGCTCACATGTGGCATCTGGTAACCCCTTACAACAGTGTCGCAAATACCATACACAATCCTATTAACGCCAGTACTCTCATCACCTTGTAGCTAGTGATTAGGCAATTTTGTTTGATATGCTTGTCCTATGTCATATCAAGTATATCTTCACAGATGGGTAAGTAGGTCGCACCCCAAGAATATAGTAATGGATAGTTTTAACATTTTTCTGGTCGGCATGATCAAATCTTGCTTCAACCGGAATAAATGTCAAAAAAATTATTTACAGTTTGATTAGGTTCTCTATAGTCATTTTAGAGAAGAACATTTTTCTATAATCGTTTGATGTCGTAATTAGATGAAAGATAGAATACTGATTGAAATTAGATGCCATAGCAAATATCCGAGGAATATCTATAAGAATAACATTAGACTGCGAGAGTGATCCAGGTTTGTCCTTCTCTGCTAACTCAATTATTTGCCCCGAAGATTTATGTACCATCTCAAGGATAATAGACTTGCTCCCCCAGAATTACTTGTATTCTTTGATCCCAAGTCTCTTGTATCAGGAAGTGACGTCTCCTCGAGGGATGACCATAGTGATGCTTCATAAAATACCATGTTTCGCAGAGATTGAAAATTAGCAAAAACAAAATACGATTTCAATACATAATGCGCAAACAAAATATGGCCGTTAAACAACGATTGACATCTCATTTTTTGTAGTGTCCAGTGTCCACGGAATACGAAGTGGACTTTTTATGCTTATGTAGATGGATGTCATCTCTAGTACTGCACCAAAAATAAATCCAACGTTAAATGTTCAGATGTGTCTGTAATTGTTTTTCCACATATGAATAGCAAACATGCCATATATCTAGCGCAAGCATGTTGGCAAGTAAGAAACAGATGGACGGTATCTTCAAATTGTTGATTGCAAGGTGAGCAGGGTTTTTTGTTGAGTCATGATACCCCATGCTTGTGTGGCAATTTTTGAACGGGTAATTATGTTATTCATAAGAAAAACTTGCATTCTTATCGTACGGGAGGAGAACTCTCGTGACATAGTTTTCAATCATTAGATTAAAAGGTGAAGTTACAAACAGCAGTCAAAGGCCATATCATGTTGATTGGGCAGAACAGAATGGCAAGGATGGAATCGATCTTCCGAGGAGTGAAAAAAAATTTAAGAGAGATTTTTCACTGCCACATGTCTGCTAACAGAAGTGAAGAAATCCAATTCTGTAATGAACCCTCCAAATCCACCATCCAGGCGATGAAAAGAATGTATCAAAGAAGCAGTAGTAGATTAAAAATATCATTAAGCTAAGTTAGAAATATGGAACTACGAAGAATATAATTAAAAAAATCGGCACCAATGAGAAGTTTCTTACGTATATTTATTACGTGGTATACATACGCACAGATTCATCAGCTGCTTCAACAGTTCCCAATGTAAAATATGTAATCTTTTCCAAACATCCACGGTAACCATCCTCCAAAGTTCAAGAAAGTTGACTAATTCCACCTTTGCATCCGCCATCATCCTACAAAATTCAAGAAAGTTATTAACACTCATCTAGAGAGAACAAAAAATAGTTGATTACATAGTACCGTAGCTATTTCATTGTAAAAAAAATTCCGCTATCCTTTTGCCGAGCTATGGATCTTAATTGCGACAACACATTTATTGCAGAAATCCTTTATTTATTATTTAATAACCCGAAAACTCCTTGGCCTAATTTGTCCTAGAAAGTGGCACAAATATCATCAAATATTCTTTATTTATCTTTTATTGGTTTAGCTATTCACAAAGGCAAACTCTGGAGTTCAAAGCTCTAGCAAAGATGTAAACATAATATGTGGCATATATTCACATGACCATTAGCAGGAAATGTCCACAATTCCTTCCAAATAAAATTGTTAATGCACCCAAAAGTCTTTTGGCAGCAGATAGGTATTATATACCTTTCATGTGCAATTTGAATTATCTTTAAGGAAGATCAGACTTCTCCATACTATTCAAAAGCACTGGAAGTAAGCCATGCATTATCTAAGATGCAATCATTCCTACAAAAACCAAGCTGTCACATTTAGAAGCTAAAAACTCCCCCGAAAGGAAACAAAATACTATAAAAAAATAAAGTACTAAAACTTCATTGAGCAATTGAGATGGGTTTGTTCCTATGTTGGAAATAAGCAAAAAAAATCATTCTATAAAAATGAAACAGAAAATATGGCATTAGAAAGATTGAAAGAATATAAGCTAACTTTTTGAGCTATCAAAAAATTAGGTCTTCTTAGATTGAGACTTGAGTTTTCAGAATCAAAGAATCAACCAAAATAAGCAAAACCTGAAATAAAAACTAAGTATCAATTTTGACCGTGGGTAAGATAATGTTAGTAAGGTTGCAACCGCCCAAAAGAAAAATAAAAGTAAATGCACAATGCACAATGCTTCTTAAATTGTTAGTTTGAGTTTATTTTAAGAAAAAATTTACCAATAAAGTTACATCATACATGCATTATTTTTTATATGTTAAATTCCAATCAAAGAGTATTACATTGAACTCAGAGAAGGAAACAGAATAGATCTATTGAAACAAATTTTCAGCATATCAACAACTTTTTCAACACCCATTTCTTTCCACTCTAGCATATCTAGTAGAGGTAAAGATACTGGAATGGGAGTACCCGAAGAATCAGAAAAGCGTTGGGGCATTTAACACATCGAGACTTTAGAGGAAAGTACTTGCAGTTGGAACCATATGTGTCACCTGAAAAACTCATTCAAGTCCATGGATAAGCCAGGGACATAAGATAAGGTTCAGATTTGTATGCATATTCAGCTTTAGTTCAAAGCTCAATGGACTTCATGAATTTCCTTTGTAGACTCTTTGTTACTGGAATCTAGAACTTATGTGGTGCTCGTATAATTAAAGAAATAGTTCATTGAAAAGAACTTTATCCAGCCTTTTCAGTAAAGATGTGTTGCATATTACGACTGTCAAAACCTTACTAAAGATATATCTATCCTATATAGGAAGTATTACAGAGGTTTTAAAGCAACACTAACCTTGGATTTGCAAAACTGAATCTTAGCATCCAAATACATAAATAGGTTGTTAGCATTGCAGTCATCAATAACCAAGTTCTTTTTCCAATTTGATTCTCAACAACCCACTTGTAATGGAACATAAAATTATCAAACAGACACGTCTACTTATACTTGAACCAATCCAAATATGGTCAGCTCACCGAAGAGGACTATATATTTTACCTAATCAACATGATAGTTAGTTCAGCTCTAGAAACTTGGTTTGACCTAATAACTATTATGGCATTCATTATTAAATTAAACCAATTGATGTTGTATGACTTGGGTCATGCACAAAAGAAATAGCACATTTAGTGTGAGGACACTACCTATATATGTTGTGTTATCATCCGTATACCCGTTAGGCAAGCCGTGCCTACCTAAGACAGGATAAAGATCAATTTTTGCAAATGTATTTATATATAATAACTGCAACATGATCTAGCTTCTCACCTTAGTAACATATTTTCTTTCGACTGTAGTCTCTTAAGACATATTCTTCAACTTCATTTTCTTTTATTAATGCTATACAGAAGCAGATTCAACATAAAAGTTGTTCTCAAAATGGATTTAAATTTACCTAAAACAAACTTACTTGGTGAACCAATTTAAGTTTTTCTCTTTAACTTGATGATGAATAACAATTGTTCCCTTCATATCCATCACTACATACCACCACCAAGACCCGAAGCACTGAATTCAAAAAACAAAAAAAAATAGATAAATAAAAGTTATAATTAGGAGAACTAAAAGGATGCCAAAATTATAAATTTGAAAAAGACTACAGGGTTTCTGAGGATGAGGGGTTTCAGATTCAACTATTTAGATTTACAACATCCATAATCATGAATAACTCTCCAGAATTAATCAAATTATCCCAGCAACTGAAACTATCGTGTTGTTCCCCTGTATATCAAAGCTCTGCCATTAAAAAATGCGAATCAACATTTGTATGCAGAGACTAATAAAGTGCATTGTGATTTTCATGTCCGACCTATTACTTAAAAGATATTGTTAGTCATGTTTATATTACAAACTTACAGATAAAGTCAAGAAATTAAGCCAGATATTATAATATTCATAACTCATGTTATATTGTTAGCTCGTATGCATATTCCATAAAAATAAAAATCATTAATACCCAAAATATAAAAAGAACTAACCTAGAAAATTGAACAACAAAGCTTCATCTCCATCATTTAACTCAATTTCATAGTTCATTATGCAAATATAGAGGAACAATAGGTGTGTCAGAAAACTATTTTTCTCATTCTTTTAGGTTCTTAAGCTCAAAGTTGTAAAACATCCTGTGTAAACCATGATAGTGGCAGTTATCTCTACTCTGGCTTTTCAACAACGTCAGTTGAAGCAGTGAATATACCTCAAATCTTAATACATCTTTCCAAATGTAAATACAAACACAAAAAACTTCGGGGAAAAAAGGCAGTAATGTTCAAGGCATTTAATCAAACAGTTTGTATACAACCAAACTTGAACGGTAGTATATAGAATGCAAGACTAAAATAATTGTATAGAGCAACTATATCTACAGTTGGGTAACTTGCTAAGCATATCTGAAAAACGTCAGGGAAGTACTGTTTTCTATGAAACTCCCTGTCCGTTTTGTATGATTTGCAGTCCAACACAAAAGGAGATATAAATATAGTTAGTTTCTCTGATCGAGTTAAGACGTGGAAGAAGATTTCCACAACAATATTGATCTGGTATAATTTGTGGTGAACAAAAATTAACAATCTAAACATTGAAGTATGTTTACCAAGGTACTGTGTCGATTTTGAACGTAGATTGTCCTATATGAAGCATTGCATATATGAAATACATATACAACAGAGGTAACAATTACCATTAACTAAAAGCTCTTATCAACAAACAACCAAATACCACAAAGGGCATAGGCTAATACATGTAGTCTTAGCTTAAAAACAGATGGTACCTTTGAGTGAAGTTCTCCCAACTGGAATTATGATCAATATATCAAAAGTTTATGCATAACATATACGTAAACAAATATTCGATATGGAAAGGTTATGAACAATTCCTACCTATGACCACCACAGCATACTATGCCCATGCATGAATCTTAATTCCCAGGTAAGTTTAATTGTTTACTTATTGCACAAACAGTTTAAGAAGCTTATACTCGGTTATACCCTGAAGACCCTGCAAAAAATACCAAAAAAAGTAATGTTCAGCTTGTATACATAGAGTTTGGAATCTCTGTTGGTTATAGGATCCTGATGCCCAGTCGTAAACGGTCTATGAGAACCTACCATTGACATTGTTATCTGTAAAGGATAAAAAAAATTAACATTTGAGTACCTCTGAAAACAATCCAAAACGCCTCACTTTGAACCTTAGACATATAATGAAGCACCTGTGAACCTTAATAAATAAGAAATATAAGTATGCCGATAAAAGGAATAAAACTACCGTAATTGATCTGCAGAGACAGTGAACTACTTTAATTGGATATCTATAAACCTATTAATCTCCAGTGAAGTTCACTTGAATATAAGTGTGATAAGTAATAATATTCGGTACTGCATAAAGAACCATATAAGATTAGCTGCAACCAAAACATGCGTACAACCATAACGTCCCTCAGCCATCTGTGGGAATCGAACCCACGACCACATGGTTCAAACCCATGCGCTCTTCTATTCGAACTAAGATGGCAAGTGGCAATACATGGAAACTGAATGATATCTGGTAGAGAGATGAGATTTATAATCATATATCATCTTGGTGTATTGTAGAATTTTCACGGACCAAAAATTCATTATGACTTTAATATTCAACATCAGAAAATCAGTCTTAACATCATAATAAACTTATCTATTAACTAAAGGATATGAACACTTGACAATTTCATTTAACAAAATTAAGTTCGCAATCTGCAACAAAATTGTGTTAAAAGACATCACCAATTCATACCATCAGTGGAATTTCGATCCATTACAACCAAGAAAATGACATGGCTTTTTGGATGGTCTAGGAAGTTGAACACATATGATACAAAAAGTAAAACAAGTTTCCCATATCTAAGAGATGTAAAGGAAAAATCATTTGTTTATGGATCTATACCCATCAACCACACTTGTAAAAAGAAATTTTACATACATGGCTATTGAGAGATAATTTTTCTTCTCGAATATATAAAATTACATGCATATAAATGGACAAAAATTAAGGCCAATTAGTTCAAATATGAAATGACATGAGAAGAAACTTGATGCTCCTGCAAAGAAATAAAACCCAAATCATTTATTAAGTCTCGTATGGCAGTTAGTGAGGATCATCCAACTTCCATAGGAGATACAAATATTTCCTGTTAACATACTATTATATCAACTATGGTTACAATTTCAGTTGCTGATTTTGGTTCAAGTCGAAGAAGTGTGTCACATATATTTGCTAAAACATGAACCAATTTGCTCGTTATGGAATCCCTGTAAGATCCTTCATGGGTTTGTTGTACACACTTGCAAAGTTCGGATCATAATAGATATTGGCGTTCCTAGGGATAATACCTTTATGCCATCAGTTTGACAACCAAACACATGAGGAATTTACCTAATCATATCCTCATTATTTCCAACACTGAAACAAAACAAAATGAGAGAAAACAATACTCCAAGGTGTTAAATTCAATGAAGTATATTCAGATACACATTACCATTTACCAATAGAATTTACTCATTTACTCCCTTGACATTCAACAGGTAAATAAAATCATAACTATCATTCGAAATAGGCTAATAAAATCTATGCAAAGAGTAAATAAAATTAGGGTAAATAACAATAGAGGTGTAAAAACTGACCTCGCTCGAAGGACGTGTATGATAGCTGAGGTGAAAATCCAAAATAAAAGGATGGATACATGAGATTGATCAATTCAGAAAATACAGTATGACCCGGACAACACATTATTAATAAAGCCCAAATATATAGGCTGCAACTCCTAGAATATCGAATCAATAACATGAGTAATCGGTACACCTCTCATTTCTGAATAAATGACATGAGCCTAGATTTTATACGATTAACAATGGAAAATATCCCGACATAACCGAAAAGAATTAATTTGGACTTGCAAAAACATGCAAGTACCTTATGGTAATGTGAATTCATAGAAGATACCTAACACCACCAACAAAACATTGCAAGGTTATCGAGCATGTGAACCTGTTTTCCATCCAAGGATACCAACCCATTTCTACTTTTGTGAAAATACGCATTGTGAGCACCATATTCTTGTGGGCCATAATGCCTTTCCTAATCTTGTTTTGTTCAGCCAATATCTATCTCCAGAGCATGGAATGCGAAGTAAAACAATTAGATTCCAATTAAAGTTCTCCTGCTTATATGCAATTTGAAGAAGCATTATACAGTCTGTCAACCAAGGCAACTGCAGTTGTACGTAGATGAGATGTTATAACTGGAGCTCTTTTCTAAAAAACTATTAGAGAAGAACTTAAAACATGTGCCATGCTAATTATTGTTCACCGACTGAATATCATAATCGTCAGCTATCGTGTTCACCTCCTTAATGCTAGCTAGGTTTCAGAATTTTGACACCCTAGAGGAACTTATATCAAATCAAGTTAGCTTTATCCCAAAGATGGTCCAAAGTACCCGTCTTGCAACTGCAAAAAATTACGAAGCTTGGTCATTGGTAATAAAACAGGAAAGGAAGAGGCCATACGGAAAGATAGGAATAGAAGATGGTTGGATTCTTCTTGCCGAAATGTTGTTGCCCACATATACCCTTTTATTTTGAGGGGAACGAAGGAAACACACGACTTTCCAGGCGTCGTAAGACAGATAAGACAAATAGAAATCAAGAGAGAGTAACAACATAATCTAATTTTCTCAAGCTATTTCCACAAACGTTGTACGTGTAATACAGTTCATCTCTTGGAGTAATAACTCATTTTTTCCCAACAAAAAAATGAAGAAGACATGAAATCAACACAATCCAAAATTCATACTTTCGAACTTGAAATCAGTGTAAAACTAGATGAGTACATATGGGTTTGAACTTTGAATCGATTGATGGCATTACAAATTCAAGGAGAAGTCTCACCTTTTTTTCTCCTTGTTTCAAGGAAGAGTTCTTCTTCTTCTCTACTGGTTTTGTGATCTTCAATTCTTTTTCGTCGTAATCGTCAACTGGATGTATGAACATAAAGGTGAGAATATTAAAATCATAGATGCCAATATCAAATGTTGGAGGAGAGTAACAAAATTTCTTAATCACAAAGTATCTACATTCATATAACAAGAAAGCATCTATATTCATGTTAAAATGATCTCTTTATCAAAATCATAAATGCTAATATCCTCTTTCAATTCGTTTTGGCGTAAAAAAGAAGAACTCAAGTTTCTCGACAATCATTATTGAAAATTGACATTACTCATGTTTAGTGGAAACGTAAGTCCTCAATATTGTTGATTATAATTGAATATAGAAGTTGTTTTGGTTCACAAAAAGCAGAGTAGACATTTAAGTTAAGACTCTAGTATAAGTACCTGAACTGCTCGGAGAACTTAATCCGAACTGCACAAAGTAACTCCTGACTTGTAATTGAATTAGTACATTGTAACCAATGTATCCCACTTGAACTAACCTTTTGTTCATTGTTTGCGGACTGGAATTAAAACTTGGCAACAAAGACATTGAACCTGTCAACACAGTTGATGTCACCCTCGCAGAGGAGTGCATCACATGTACAAAAAAAATAACATTTGAAGGTACTCCTCCTTGCATTTATTCTTTTTACAGTGCATAGAGGAATTTCAAAATAATTATGCATATAACTGAAAACAATTACTAATTTTAAATTTTACACACTATCATTGAGCATCAACATAACGCATCGACAACAAATGACCTGAAACATGAGTAACTCTATTTGTATCTACTGATTTTATGCATCTTGTATGCTCTCATCAACACTTTATATCTGATGCGATATAACTTTACTAAGTACCAATAGATGTTTAAGTACTAAAAGAAAACTTAATTACTGAATGTCCAAAACAACCTACGGAAGGAAATAACACCCAATGAACTAAATTATATGAGAGGGTAGTAGAGCTACCAATATTCAACCCACATTCCAACCAACTATTTATTATAACCCATTCAAGACCACTATCCTCAAATTCTTGATTTTGCTTCTCAACCTATATTTGATACAATAAAACCTTTTGGTATGCAAGAGGTTGACTAATTGATTATTGAATTAGCATGAACAGTTGAATGATAAACTGATTAGGAGGTGGATAATAACCAAACAAGATGTATGGATCTGTCACTATGGTGAATCAGTTGATTGAACAATAACCTACAAAGGATGTCTGTGGTATGATTCAATGGAAGGAAAGTCGTTACTATTGTTGTTTTTATAGTTTAAATCATTAACCAAGTAGAACATGGTGCGTACAGAGAGACGATTAGTGAACATTCAAAAGGTAGCACTTGACAGGATTGTACACAATTTAAAAAAAGAAAACTAGCAGATCTGAAACACCTACATTACCACTGCAATAATTATTTTAACTGAAACACCCACATTACCACTATAATAATTATTTTAATTGTGTTTAGGAACATTGATCAATGTTTTCAAGTACTTAAACTTAACAAAATTAATGAAAGAGAAAACCATACCGTAGATTTTAAAATGCTAGTAGAAAACTTCCTTCCAGTTCACGAATAACAATCAAGAAAAAATAGTAAACAAAAATTAACACCTATCTTTATTTCTACCCGAGAAATGGAATCTTCTGCGAAGAAACTAAAAAGTTCATCAACATAAAAGATCAAGTGAGCAAAAAATTATAAATTAAGTAACACAGGAGTAGGAAAAAACCTACAACAGTATCCATAGCTGCTATGAAATCTGGTGTGTCAACAAAGTGCAGTTCTCCGTTCCAACGATAATGGACATGATCTTGTCTGACCATGAGCATACAGCAGCAAGTCCACCTTTAGCAATCTCAGTAAGAAACATTTTCACCTTCGGTAAGTAGCCCCTGAAATTATCCCAACACGGATTATCTCAATGATCCTCTTTTACTCTTAAAAAAATATTGTGGCAGTTACAACTTACAAATAGTAATTAACCGTCATAAAATGCAAGATAAACCAATGAAGGAGATCTGACTCGCCTTGGCTGTCTTATAAACTGTACGTATTGGCCTTTCTTTCTCCAACCTCCTGGATGCAATTGTAGAAGAACAAATGCCATCCCAAAAAAGAAGAAATCAGATTAAATCGCATCTGCTAGAAAACAACATGACAAAATGATATGTTCAGTACAAATGGGCGCATCAGTATGCAAATAATAATCTTTGCTCTAGAGTCCAGAATGTGAAGTACACAAAACAACACCTCACTCGTTTTGCATTACTTCTTCAGTTGCAAACTCAACAGTGATATGCCCCTTGAATGACACAATGGCCTAAAGGCTACATTTCCGCTGAAAATTATGAGAATTCTTAGTGCCTCTCCGGTGTGTTCACCGTACAAACTTAAATTGGATGTCTGAAATGGCTAGGACCCGATTTCATGGCTTTGTATCAAGGGATCAATTCTTAAATCAATTGCAACCTCAAATTGTAGCTTCTGTTTTCATGTCAAACATATAAGTTATTTGTTCTGCTTCAACAACTTGTAGTCATGGGAGATACAATCCTTTGCTGCAATCAATGTTCAATAAATTCTTGAATTGTAAATATTTAACTACTTTACATTGGTGCTTAAATTTGAACTCTGCGATAGATTCAGGAGTAGTTGAAATAAACCGCATGCAAGGAGTTCCTTTACATCTTTCCTTTCTAGCTATTCACATCCTTAAGTTTTGGGGGCTTCTTCAAAGATATAATTGATGTATCTCTCGCTCCTCTAATATATAACTATCAAGTCTTCAAGTTTGTTCTCATACACCCTATATGTTTCAAACACAGATATCAGACAAATACCTTCTCTGGGTGCTCTCACAATCAACAAAAGCAAAAAAAAAGTAATAATCCCGAGCAACATATAAGTGAGAATGTATTTCATTCTGCAATACTATAGCACAAAATAGATACATGAACATGGTAAGCTTTTACTGATGCAGTTCCTAAGAAAGGTACCGCAACTATAAAACCGCAAAAACGGATCAATTCATACACACCACAGAAATCAAAATCACAACTTTTCGCGCATCAAAACCAAAATCTCTCCAAATCCTCAACTGTTGATCTTCAAAATCATATGAACTGTCACTCCGAAACAATAAATCGTAACAAAAATTAACACACCAAAAATTTAATGTTTTTCTTTTAATGGCTATAAAGAGTGAATCTTTAACGAAAAGTCCAGAAGATTTCCTAACAAAACTATGAATGAAAAAGATTCAGAATAGTACCTATTTGAGGCAGTAAACTTTACAACGTACTTCTCCACCAACAACATTTGAGGATTTTAGCCGACAAAATTCAAAATCCAAATTTCCCAAATTATATCTCCAAACCAAATTTCTCAAACTATATCACTAAACTAAATAAGAGAAAATAAGAGATCGAGATAGTTGGTTTCCACCGGTTTATATTACATGGTTACCAATTTCCTTCATAGTTTTTCACGTGAACTCTTCGTAGTTTTTCATGCAATAAACTGATCTAAAACCAAACTCATGAGAATGAAGAGGAAAATTCAAGAGAAAATGGAAGGAAGGCAAAAATATTATGGGTTAGGTTTTCTTCGAAACTTATACTCCATCCATGCTTCCTTCCACATTAAGTTGCAGAAATTAAACCCTGTGGAAAATATCCATTTGTGCACATACACATGGATCATACATACCTATTCTAGCCATCATGTCGCTGCTACAAAAGGGAATATTATAGCGGGAGTTGTGTGAGAAGCAGCGAACATGGCTTGATCTCTGTGAGTATGGCCAAGCTCAGCCAATTCACTATAAAATAATTTTAAAAACCAACTGAAGTTAGATTGGGTGCAACAAATTATTCTAAAAAAAACAATTTAAATACAGAAATACAATTCCCCTATCACATACATTCAGTATTCACATTCTTATAACATACAACTACTTGTAACATGTTCTACAATGATAACACCCCAACTGGACAAAGTATTAGTCAATGTAGCTTTGGTAGTTCTTGCTAAAAACGAAATTGTCAGAAACTATTGTTAAAAAAACATCAGTCAACTTCTGCACATGATGTGCTTGCCTAGCTGGCAATTTTTCCCTTCCATAGATATCAGTTACACAGTGAGTTGTAGCACTATCGCCTATCATAACAAAAAATGGATAGAAACGACATGCTTTACCATCGAGGACATGATGCAGACAGTTGAAGGAATCTCATACCTTGTTTGATAGCGATCCTAGAAAAGCTAGTATACATTGCGCCAGTGTCCTCAGAGCTGCAGAGATGTAGCTTGTTATCAATCAGTCTTATAGTTCTTTCAATATACAGAAGGGTGACCATCCTTTCCATAGCAGATATACTGAAGGTTGGCTTAGTTTATTTACGGCAATGACCACCTGAGTTCTATTGTCTACCCATTCAACCATATCAGATTCTTTAGCCAGATATCTAAATTTTCCCTAGCATTAGCAAGTTTTCTATGATTTTCCTTATGAACTTGAAATGGCATGATCAAGACTAATTGTTGAACAACCATCATTCTTGAAAATCAACAAATAGTATGAACATATTTTATTCAATGACTTTTAATTTATTATTAGAGAAAATGCAGTACAGAAAAGGCACATAATGGAATGAGATGCCACACTTCAGAAAACACGGAAAGAATGTTAAAAAGCGCACAAAGCGAAATTCAAAATATCAGATCATATAAATTTTTCTTACTTGAATTGGGCGAATGAATACCTTCTGAATATAACCCGAGTTCTGTTAGTATTAATATCGTCATCAACCCATTATTTCAAAGACTAAGAGCTCTCTCAAATGCTTCTGGTACCTCTTATTTTTGGTACACCTAGTTCTCTCTATATAAACAACACAAATCACAAAAGTTATAAATAAGAGTCGGGATGAAAAAGCAGTAAGACAATCTTGTTTTCGGTAATGAGATTAGTTTCAAAATTTATTAGTGAACCCCAGCGTGATAAGATCAACTGAATCTAAAGAAGAACACAAACTATGTGCCCGATTTCTCAATTAAAAGTACTAAGTATGAATTCCTAAAAAATTAAGCTGTCAAATCAAATCTAACCGACTTATACTATGTACAGTGTATTTATATCACTCGTTTCTTTATTTCCTACTCAAAGATAAGGATAATTACCTTCTTAGTCATTTGCTTAATCAAAGTTATCAGTATTTGTTACTGATTCAAAGGTAAACCCTGTTACAGGTGACATCATGGTTCATATGAGCACCAGATTCATAACCTACTAAATATATCATAATTATTACAATAAGTCCACCGGTAACGAAAGCATGGAAACTCTGTGTTCATCACTAATTCACTATTACTGAATGATGTTAATTCAAAACCATATGCGGTACCTTCTGCACTACTTCTTATGTTGCAAACTCAACAATAACAATAATTCTGCTCCCTATAGAATTTTGTTAAAGTTAGGTTTTAGTTAATCAAACTGTAGGTGTTAATTATCCACATGGCTAGGTGGCAACATCTTAAGTTGTGATACACCCAAGGAGGGAGAAGTGAGTAACATGGGATAGAGACCGGCAGGCGCGAGGATTAAGGATCCACGTGGATCAGACATGGTCACCCTACAGCTGTCGGGCAAGACTCGACTCCAGATCTCTGACAAAGCTGACAGACGAGATATTTTGGGTCAAACGAGGAACGGTAGTCAAAAGGATAAGAAGATACATGCCACATCGGCCAATTATAAGGGCGATAGGATTCAAAGGGAGACATCGCACCAAGAGAACACCCAGAAGGATCGGCTCGGATGATAGACCGCCAAGGAACCAAATTACATCGGCCATGTTCATAGAAGATGGGACGACGTGATCAGGTCCGACAACAGGACATCAAGTTAGATATATTGTGACCAACACCATAGTTTGGCTGTATGTAACCTTCCCTATAAATAGAAGAACTTGTATTCAAGAGAGGGGAGGTTGTAATTTTGGAGAGAGGCTGGAAATCGTACTAAGTAAGAAGAGAGTGGAGAACTAGTTCATCTTGTAAGAGAGTTCAACTTGGAGAGTAACACCATTGTAATACCTTTAAGTAATAAAATTCATCCTTTCACCCCCGTGGACATAGGTAATCATACCGAACCACGTATATCCTTGTGTCTATTGTTAAGTTCTTACTTTAACTTGCATGAGTAGAAAATCTCTATCCTTTGGATGTAGTTTGTAGTTAAATGCATCTACATTCTGGCGCCGGATAAGGGGATCCGACTAAGATCTCCGGATACCTTGCCTTGAAAGCCTACAGAGACGATCAAAAGCTCTTGAATACACGATCAAGTGTTGCAGTTGAAGCTAGTATGAACTCTGTTGGCCGAAATAGTGGTTGTTTTGAGTCGTCTAGTGTGCATGCAAAGTTAAAGTAGTAGCATCGTCTTTTACAAGGTACAATAGAATTCTCGTTCTTCGCCCACAAATGGTTTGATCAGTAGAAGATCTCCATAAGCTCACCGGTGATCAACATCACAAGTTAGGAGCTAGGTTGAAGATCTTCTGAAAGGATGACTGTTTGTTTTTGGTGGATAAGCGAGTTTTGACGGTAAATAAGTTATTTTCTGGTTACGGTGTAAGGTTTGTGTGTTTAGAATTACAAAAGGTTAAGTTTAAGGCGTCTTTTTGTGATAAGCTACCGATCTTAAGGTGTCTTGCCCGGCGATGTTAACTAGTCATCGGAAAGTTCTTGGAGAAGATCTAGGGAAGACGGCCATGATAAGATCTTGAGAAAAACAACAACAGTAAAAGCTTAATTTGACTTTTGGACTTACGCGTCGTACCATTCAATCATCACGTGCATAAGTTTAATGATTTGGAGTATATAGAATGAAAGACAAACTAGCTTAAATGCGGATGTCAAGTACTAAAGGCGACATCGTACGGATTGATAGAGACATAATATAGAATCTTCTATAAAGTCAGCACAGAGTCAAAATAGGATAGATAGGCAGAACCCATTTGATAACAGGAGTAGGCTTGGTACCCGAAAGCTCTGACGTAGAGACAACCTTTGTGTCAGTCGGATATTTATCACCTTATTGAATGCTTATTTACAATATCAGGTCAAAGTAAGGTGTTCTTTGTATTTGCTGACGTAGGTAGGGACGATACTCGGCTTACCACGTGTCGCGCCCGATGGCTAGCACTTCAAGGACCGGAAGGATGTTAAGGAATCGAACAGTTACTAACAGCAGCATGCAGGCAGGGGTAACTGGGATGAGGCAAGAAGACAGTCGGCAACCACTTCCCGAGGAACCTCATGTAGCAGCGCGAGGCATTCCAACTATTGATGTAGGAGTGGATCTTGGGCGAGATGCTAACACCCTACCCTTAGACCAGGTTATCTTGAACCAGAGGAGAGTTGACCAAGTCGATGGACTTACAACCTCAGATACAGATGACGATGAGGAAGCGCTTGCAGCACAAGCCCAGCGACAAATATCAAGGCAACAAGCCGAGTACTAGGAAGCCTTGGGAAGAGAGCAAGAACGTCTTAGGCAGATTCAGTTGGGGTGAGGAGCAGCTAGCAACATCGGCCCAGCGCCTGTCCACGCGATCGGCCATGTAACTGGTCCGATACTACCCCCACCACCAACATCGATACTGTTACAGCCCCGGCCACACAATCCTAATAGACATTCTAGTCATGAAAGTACGGACCCGACATTATTGGCCATTTTGGAAAGTCAAAGAAGACAAGAAGCAGCACTAAGAGAACTCCAACAACGAAATCTCGCCCCGGAGTATGAAAATTATCAGTTGAGGAACCGACGGACCAGATCAAGAGGATCGTCCAGTCGAGGAACATCGAGTAATCATGGCCGATCCAGCCAACCACCACCTATGACTAGGCCGGGAAGTCCTAGCCGGTCCAGGCGATCTCCCATCCCCTGCCCACAAGGATACGGACCACCCGAGGACTCGTCTACCGATGAAGAAAGGCGAGGAAGGGGCGGACGACAGGACGGGGCGACAGAAGCTAAACTTAAAGAGTTGGAAGCAAAGACTAAGGATCTATCGGGGAGTAGTGAAAAGAATAAACTGGCAGAAATTATGAGAGAGGCCGAGAAGACACCTTTCTCCCAAGAACTCGAACAAAGGCCGTTCCCTCCAAAGTGCACCTTACCTATGTTTCCTTATAGATTCGACGGGACTGGAGATGCGGTCGAACATTTAAAAATGTATACCATGTCATTAATCCAATGGAAGAGCAACCCGGTAGTCATGTGTAAATTCTTTCCGGCCAGCTTGGAGGGTGAGGCGAGAGATTGGTTTTATTCATTTCCACCTGGATCGATCAACGGTTATGATGCACTTATCGAGGACTTTCTTGAAACCTATATGCACAACAGGCGACCTCGTCCAAGAATTAACAAACTATTCACCCTTGCCCTGAGGTTCAGGGAGCCCTCGAGAACCTTGACCGACAGGTGGAGGAAGCTGAGTACTGAAATTGGAAAAGTACCGGTAGATCAAGCTATCTTTGGATTCGAAAACGCATTGGGAAGATCGGACCCCATCTGGATATCTATGTTCTCTGAAAAGCCAAAAACCCTAAAGGAGATGCGAAGAATTCAAGAACATTTTATCGCCCTAGAAGAAATCCAGGCCGAATCAAGAGATAGAGGAGTACAAGAAGCAAGTGTTGAAGATGGTGCTGAGGCCAAAGCGATTATGGACGATCCTGCTAGATGTCCCGAGAAGAGATCAGATCCTCCACCAAGAAGCAGTGAGAAGAAAGAATGGGTGGCCAAAGGGAAGCGGCCGAGGCATGAAGCCCGATCATACACCCCTTTGAACGCTCCTTTGGAGGAAGTATTCAAGGAAGTCGAAAAGAGGAACGATATCAATTACTCAGCATCAAGGGGAGTCCAGTTCCAAGAAACCAAAGGTCACCCCGAGTACTGTCATTACCATCAGTATATGGGCCACTCCCCTAATAATTTCCGAGAAGTGAAGGATATCGTTCAACACCTCATCCGAGATGGATACCTGAGATAGTTCGTCCGATACCCATCTCAGCCAACAGCAACACCTGATATGCCGGTTCATCAAGTTCGCATTGATAGGTCAACTCAATTTGTGAATACTATTTCACACTCAACTATGCAAGATTACACTCTCGGCCCAGTAATCACTTCAAGGATTCACAAGAGGGACCGCAATGGAAGAGAAATATTTAGTGTAGCTAAGACCTTACCGATGGAACCTTGGATGATGCAACCTATTTCGTTCTCGGCCAGGGATGTCCCAGCAAATGGGCAAGCTCACAGTGATCCCCTGGTCATCACATTATTAATTGAGAGGTGGGGAGTAAGAAGGATTCTCATGGATAGCGAAAGTTCAGGTGAGGTGCTATTCTACGATATGTTCAAGAGAATGGAGTTGTCGTACGACATCCTCGTCCCCTCAACATATCGCATCTACGGTTTTAACGGGACAGTAACCATCCCTAAGGGCGAGGTAACTCTGAGGGTTTCAGACGGTGGGGTCTACCTTGACACTCTAACCACCTTTTGTGTGGTCGACGTCGCCTCGCCTTATGAAGCAATTATCGGATGACCATGGATCGCGGGGATTAAAGGGGTGGCATCGGCATATCATCAGATATTAAGGTTCTCGACCTATAAGGGAATATCTGAGGTAGTAGGTGACTCCCAAGCAGCACAACAATGCATGCAGATTGATGCCAAAATTAATAAAGATCGACGAGCTCAACAAAGGCAAGAGAAGAATAAAGCCAAAGAAGCTAAGGCTGCAGAAGAGTTGGAGGAGACTATTTCACAAGCAGTCATGGAAAACGAGGCCTAAGAGCAAGACCCCTTATAACAATTAAAGGAGACGGCTCCACTCAGGGAACCTAAGTCTAACTTCTCGACAGTTGAGCCGACTCGGGAAATAAATTTGGGGACAGTTGAGGAGCCAAGGATAGTAAGGATCGGGACATTGCTCTCGGATGAACAAGCGAGTTAAATCATGAAAGTGTTAAAGGAAAACTTAGACGCGTTCACTTGGGAAGTACACGATTTGGAGGTCATTGACCCGGAGGTCTGTTGCCACCACTTGAAGATTGATCCGAGGTTCAAACCCGTTAGACAGAAAATGAGGCGAATCGCACCAGAGTTACAGGCAGCAGTTGAGGCCGAGCTAAAAAATCTACAGGAATCCGGGATAATCAGGAAATCCCATTACCCGTAGTGGATATATAATATGGTCATGGTGCCCAAGAAAAAAGGAGGAGTTAGAATATGTATTGATTTTAGTGACTTGAACAAGACATGCCCGAAGGACAGCTTCCCTCTCCCAAGCATAGACCAATTAGTAGAATCAATAGTTGGATATGAGGCGATGACATTGATGGATGAATACATGGGCTACAACCAAATACCATTGGCACACGAGGATCAGGAACATACTTCCTTCTTCATACCAAGGGGGTTGTATTGTTATACCAAAATGCCATTTGGACTTAGGAACGCTGGTGCCACATATCAAAGATTGGTAGGAGATATGTTCGAAGATAAGATCCACGACACCATAGAAGTGTACGTGGACGACATGTTAGTCAAGAGTCGCCGATCTAAGGATCACGTCCGTGACCTTCGTGATATCTTTCAGACGATGAGGAAGCACAAGATGAAGATTAATCCCGCCAAGTGCAACTTTTGGGTCACGTCAGGGAGATTCCTAGGATATATCATCACCCCCAGAGGAATAGAAGCCGATCCCGAGAAGGTTAGGTCTGTCTTATAAATGCCATCTCCCGCGACAGTAAAGGATGTGCAGAAGCTAAACGGTTATATAACAGCATTGGGACGATTTGTGTCAAGGTCATCGGACAAATGTAAAACTTTTTATGACATTCTGAAGAAGGGAGCAAAGTTTCAATGGATGGATGCTAGAGAAGAGGCCTTTCAAAATATCAAGTTACACCTAGCCAGCCTCCCGGTTCTGCAGAGGCCCGAGCCGTCGAAAATCCTTACCCTATAGGGGTGACGCCATATGCCATCAGTGCAGTATTGGTTAGGATGGAGGGGAATTCGGAGAAGCCGGTGTATTTCACCAGCACAACACTAAGTTCGGCTGAGAAGAACTATACCAGAATGGAGCAGATGGTACTGGCACTAGCTTTCGCCGCTTCTAAACTCCGAACGTATTTTCAAGCTCATCGCATACGGGTGCTCACCAAATCGCCTATCGAAGCAGTCTTGGATAATGCAGGGCGGTCAGGGAGAATCTCTAAATGGGGAACCCTAATCAAACAGTATGATGTGGTGTACGAGATAAGGACGGTGACCAAGGGGAATGTAGTGGCCGACTTCCTAGCAGATTTCCCACTTAGTGATGAAGACGAGGTGGAAGATATACCGGGGATGACGGAAGAACGAGAAGAGCCTGATGACCTTTTAGCAGCCAATAGTCCTACACGGTGGGAGGTTTTTGTCGACGGGGCATCAAACAAAGAGGGATCAGGCCTCGGGTTAGTATTCACCACGGAAAAAAGAAGAAAGATAGTGGATTCGTTCATACTGGAATTCAAAGCAACAAACAATGTCACCGAGTACGAAGCGGTAATCCACGCCTTGCGAATAATTGTAGAAATGGGGCTACAAGAGGTTCGCTTAACTAGTGATTCACAGTTAGTGATCCGACAGATTACGGACAAATACGCGACACACGACCCAGTGTTGCAAAAGTATTGGGAACTCGCCCAATTTTACAACAACCAAATACCAAGCATTAAGTTCCTACACATCTGTAGAAAAGACAACAGACACTCGGATGCTCTATCCTACATCACCTCACAGCTGATAGACCCGAGCATAGAGGGCATTCGTGTTATAAGGCTCCTTACTCCCTCCATCCCAGAAACACCCAACGCACAGATTGAAGTGGCGGTTAACACAATCGATCGATATAAAGAGGGCGATTGGAGAAAGCCGATACACCAATATCTGGAAACGGGCGAGCTACCCAAAGGTCGACCCGAGATAAATAAATTCAAAAGTAGGTCGGGCGCCTACGAGCTTAGGGAAAGGATCTTATACAGGAGATCCTACTTGGGGCCACTTTTACGGTGCCTGAGTAAAGAAGAAGGCCACATATTCTTGCATGAATTACACTATGGAGCCGCCGGAAACCACAGCTCGGGGAGAAGCTTATCGGCCAAGGAAAAGACAATGGGCTATTTTTGGATGTACATGAATGAATATGCAAAGGAAATGGCGAAATCTTGTGAAGAATATCAACGATTTGGAAAGAAAATATAAGCGCCATAAGTACCTTTAAACTCTATTATAAGCCCATGGACCTTTGCCAAATGGGGGGTAGACATTGTCGGACCATTACATGTAGGAACAGGGCATAGGAAGTACTTGATCATGGCCACAGATTACATTACCAAATGGGTAGAGGCAGCGCCACTGAGGCACATCCGGTACAAAGATGTCTTCAAGTTTATCTGGGAACATATCATTTGCCGCTTTGGGGTCCTAGCAGCTATCGTCTCCAATAATGGAAAACAACTCTAAGGGGAAAATATTGATCTACTGTTCAACACGTACAATATCAGGAAGAGTAAAGCTACCCCCATTTACCCCCAGAGTAATGGGCAGGCCGAGATTACCAACAAAACAATCTCCGACAACATGAAGAAGAAATTGGATGGGGAATATGGTAACTGGTGCGAGGATCTATACAACGTTTTATGGGCATACAGGACCACACGGAGGGAAGCTACAGGGTTCTCGCCTTTCATGCTTACTTACGGAACCGAGGCGATTCTACCAACGGAAGGAATGATCCCTACTACTAGAACAGAAGCTTGGAGGCGAAACGTCTCGTCCGATCTAATTTTGGAAAAACTCGACGATCTGGAAGAAACAAGAGAGAAGGCGCTACAAAAAATGGAAAACTACCAAAGGAGGTTACAGCGAGAGTACAACAAGCGTGTTCGCCCGAGGGAATTTCAACCAGGGAAGCAAGTGCTTAAGTTTCTGGCCGAATGGGAGCGCGACAAAAAGGGCGGTAAACTAGCACCAAATAGGGGTGGGTCGTATATAATTGTGTCTAAGCCAGGCGAGGGATCGTATCGGCTACTGAGACTCGATGGAACAAAAGAGCCCAAACCCTGGAACGCCAAGTATCTAAAGCTATACCACCCATGAAGGTAAGTGTGGTGAAAAGGTGAGCATACTTGTCTTCTATTTCTATAAAACCGTGAGGGGTATGAGATAGGGCATGAGCGACTAATGGTCATTCTTACTCGGGGCAACGCCGGTGAGGAAGTGCCGAGGTGACTTACACTCGAATGGTCATTCGTACTCGGGGCAAAGCCAGTGTGGAAGTGCCGAGGTGCCTTACAGTCGCCTGGATATTTGTACTCGGGGCAGTGGAAGTGTGCAAGTGCCAAGGTATCCTAAGGGTTCTGGTGGTTGGAAACCAGTTCCACAGGTTGTTAAGACACGGGGTATTCTCAGCTAGGTAGCCTACTTACATTTGAAAGGTCGCCCCCATCGCAAGTGGCTGTGACCACTTTCCTGAGATTGGTTGATCGATAACCGCTCAGGGAAATCGAGCCTAGAATTAGGTTGACTGGTACCCTTCCACTGAATCCAAGAGATAGTGATGAGATACCCCAATCAGGACATGGCATTGGGCCCGATGACCCTCCTTGTTGGGTGTGTTCGACAGAAAAGGTTAAAATACTAACTTACATAAACAATAATTGCAGGAATGACATAAGGAACAAGAGCTAAACCAACAACGTCATGCGTTAATTAAGAAAGCACGGAAAGTGTCATGAAACCATACAAAAAGCAAAGTATAGCAGAAATAAAAAGAACAACATCGGCGACGCATCACCCCCATGTAAACAAACAAGCAGTGTATCAGAAATAAAAGGGGAAGGTGTGTTCAAAGCAATTTACAACCCAGGACAAAGGGCAACTTAGTGACACAACACTACAAAAATGGAATTCAAGCCTTGGGAGGAACATCGTTGGCCCTCCTTTTCGCGACCTTGCGCCGCTTATTCTCGACATACTCCTCAACGCCCGTCCGAACCTTCTCGTCTATCTCCTCTGCATGGGAGACGCATTCATCCTCAATCTGCTGGTGAAGCTGCAAATTGGCTGCCTCTGCATTGGTCAACTTGGTACCCAAATCAGCCTCGACTCGCTTCAATCGTCGGACCTCCAGCTCTAACTCCTGAGAACGTTTCTGCCCGGCTACAAAATCAAAACAACACGGGATTATTCTTTGGATATGGTTTAGCAATTTCACAAGTACAGGAAATAATCTAATCTTAGAAAACGGCCTCAACACATGGCATATGAGACCTGAAAGGGCTGGTAACACTGACTGAAGTAACTATACCGACTTGGACAACTCATCTTCGGCCTGGGATAACTTCATGGTTAGCTCGTTATAGCATTTCTCATTGAATTCGTTATTGGGGTAGTACTTCTTATGTTCACTCCACTCGTCCATTAAACGATTGCGCGATACTTGGAGCACTGAAAGTTGCGAACTACTCCACTCTAGCTCACCCACCATTTTGTCGAACTCGCCTATTTTGCCCAGCAGATCCCTATTAGATCGCTCCACCATATCTTTATCCCTCAATATTCGTCGGCGATCCTCGTGAAGGTCTCGGTTCTGCAATTGTAAAGCGCCTACCTGCTGCTCTAAGTTCGTGGCCAAAGAAGTTTTCTCAGCAGAAAGGCGTTGAGAAGAACCCAAGTGAGCCCGTAAATTGTCTATTTCTTCAGGGGCGTACTCAAACTGACGATATCGTTCTAATTCACCTTGAAGTCCTTCGATCTCATCAGCCTGGCGATCTATTTTTCCATCCTTGTTTGTAATTCGCTGATAAAGATTCTCCACTAAATCCTTTTCGATATCCCACTTTCTCTTCATGATCCTAAACTCCGAAGAAGCATCTAAACCTATACTAGCTATCTCGGCTAGCAGAAGGACACCCGACTCAGGATACTGGCATGATAAACTCAATCAACATAAGTAAGATTTATAACGTTGTAACATACCTTGAGCATCGGAGAGTTTAGTCTCTAGCTCGCGCGCGTGACCCTTCTCGTTCTGCAATTGAAGTTGGAGAGACTCCACCAACTTCCTTTACCTATGACGATTGGCGGCATCCAACAGTTTCCGATTAAGGATCTGATACAAGCAAACGAATTAGGATGTTAGGCGACAATAAGGAAGAAATCAAGGAGTGGGGCATCCCCAGACATGCAGAGTCACTCACCAAGATATCGAGAGTCTGAGCTATGTATCCATAAAGGGGAACGACATCAAGCTTTTGTTCATCGGTATATGCTCTGAAGTCAGGGGAAGTAAGTGCTCCAAGAGAATTCAGAATAGGGCCAGAAACGGTAAAGGAGGTCTCAACGCTAGACGACGACCCTTCAGTGATACAGGGCAGATGAGGAAATACCATCGGTTCAACATTCACAATCTTTTCCAACTCGGGTTCCTTTACGGGCTCCTGTTTATCGCCCATCTCCTTCACATCGCCCTTATCATCTGAGAAATCCTCGCCGAATATTTCATCTTCATCGGGGATATCGATGATTGGTTTCAGCCTATGCTGCGGCTCAGTAACAACGTGCTTTCCCCTAAGAGGATTACGCCTAAGAGGTTGGGTATCAGCCTCGTTCACACCAGCTTCATCATCATCGTGCCTAGGAAATTTCTGCACAAGGATTCTCTTCAGAACATGTGAAGGCAAAAAATAGGGTCAAGTACATGTACTTATAATAAAATCACTGTGTTTGTTACCTTCCCCTGGTCTTCCTCAACCCTAGTGCCAGTACCCCTCTTTCTCGACAGTACGGCGGCCTTGGTAGAGTCGCCATGAGGCTTTGATGACAACAAATAGCCATTTGGCATCAAAACTAACAAGATAGAAATTAAGGAAAGCAGAAGAAGACACATACCTTATCAGCCATATCGTCATTAACCACCCAGAAAGGATAGGGCTCGGCGGGAAATGAAGGCGACGGGAAACTACCGTGTAAAATAGGACCTCGAACAAGAAGTGGAACTCGAGGATAGATTGGGTCATTAGTATGACGGGGTCGCCTATTAGAACCTTGGCCGAGGGGATCAACATCCAACATCATCCTTTCAACATTCTTGGGTACGGTTCTGTGACGATGAGGACTAGCAGCAAAACCGGAAAGGTCACCTTTGGTGGAGGTACCGGCTCGATAGTTGGCAAGGAAATTGGCAACGGTATATTCTGGAGCATCCCCAGGCTTATAGGTCGACCAGTCGGCGGTGGAGCCATGACCATCTCGGCGAGCACTCCATTCATCCATAATTCGATAAGTGTTGCCAGTCCACTGAGCCAGGGCACGATAAGGCTTGAGTTGAGAGAGAACCTAGTAGTATAAAGGGCTATCAGGATTGTACAAAGGGAGATGGAGACCTATCTCTAGTTGGCCATGAGTGATGACCACGCATTCGGATGACTGCTCGTACTTCTCCATGTCGGAATTCTTCAAGGTGCTGTTTTGGCCCGAGATCAGGGTAACTTCGTAATCTTGAAGATCGTACTTCTCCTTCAACTGCTCAATGAATTCTTCATCAAAGAGATCTTTCCCCCTTTTCTCAGACCTGCACGAAATAGAAAGAGAACCGTCAGGAAAGATAGATTTCATGGCGCGATCATCGTACTTACAAGGACTGTCAAACGAAAATAGGGAATAGAGGGGAAAAGCATCAATATCGGAAAAAACATCATCAACACTCCTTTTCTCAGTCATAGATGGGGAAGAAGCCATGGACGGGAATAGTACATAACTCAAGAATTGGTGAAGAAGGCTGGGACGACGGAAACGTAACCGCAGCTATTGTAGCGCTCGGTGATGAAGAGATGGAGGAATAAAATCAAGAAGATAAGGGTTTACAGAGGGAGAAGGTGATGAAGTGTCTCGAAGAAAATAGTTGCAGCGGCTGTAAACTGAAAAAATGGCGAAGTAGAAGAAAGAGAGGAGGAAAATGGAGTATTTAAAGGAAGAGAAAGTGTAACCAATGCCGACGGTTACAAGTCATAAAGGGGGGGTTAGTGGGAGACTGCATGGCGGAAATCGCGGCATGAACGAGGACGTGGGAAGATGGGACGACTTTCTTCCACTCGTGTCTGCCACATGAGTGAAAGAAGAGGCATAAATGTAGGTGTTAATTATCCACAGGGCTAGGTGGAAACATCTTAATCCGTGATACACCCAAGGAGGGAGAAGTGAGTAGCATGGGATAGAGACCGACAGGCGCAAGGATTAAGGATCCACATGGTCACCCTACAACTGTCGGACAAGACTCGACTCCAAATCTCTGACAAAGCTGACAGACGAGACATTTTAGGTCAAACGAGGAACGGTAGTCAAAAGGATAAGAAGATACATGCCACATCGGCCAATTACAAGGGCGACATCGCACCAAGAGAACACCCAGAAGGATTGGCTCGGACGAGAGACCGCCAAGGAACCAAATTACATCGGCCATGTTCATAGAAGATGGGACGACGTGATCAGGTCCGATAACAAGACATCAAGTTAGATATATTGTGACCAACACCATAGTTTGGCTATATGTAACCTTCCTTATAAATAGAATAACTTGTATTCAAGAGAGGGGAGGTTGTAATTTTGGAGAGAGGCTGGAAATCGTACTAAGTAAGAAGAGAGTGGAGAACTAGTTCATCTTGTAAGAGAGTTCAACTTGGATAGTAACACCATTGTAACACCTTTAAGTAATAAGATTCATCCTTTCACCCCCGTGGACGTAGGTAATCATACCGAACCACGTATATCATTGTGTCTATTGTTATGTTCTTACTTTAACTTGCATGAGTAGAAAAAGTATATCCTTTGGATGTAGTTTGTAGTAAAATGCATCTACACAAACCTACAGGGCTTTCTGCTCAAGATAAAAAGATAGGCTGCAGAGATAAAATGGAGAACCAACTTCATTTTAATAGCATTTGAACTACTACATAAAAATAGATTTACCAATCAATTCAATTTTACTAAAGCATACAACTTCAAATATTCAAATAAATCTTAAAGACCTTACCATTTTTGACGTCTGTTCATGTTGGTCGTCTAACTCTGCATCAGAGAATAAAAGATGTTTCATCAATGAGTCACCAAAAATTTCCTGTTTGACAACGAAAAATAATATCCAAATTAGAGTGATAATGAAAAGAATAAAGTGCTTAGGATAATAATTAGGTCAACTGTTGGTATACATACGAACAAAGGGAGATTAAATTCAAGAAAGCTAAAAGAAATAAGACTGTAAATTCAGTAATATATATTCACCACAAATGTGAGTGTACAACCAAAAAGCAATAACACGATATGAATTAAAGCAGGGAATAAAAGATGTATTTTTTTTATCTGATTTGCGAGGGTACCAAAAATGTGATCAAACCCTATTTGGAAATTAGTTGGTATCCTTTTTTATAAGTATTAATGTGATCAAGTTCTTCACGTGATCAAGTTCTTCAAGATGGTGCCAAAAATCTTCTTAGTATCAAAATCATCTTCAAGATAATTTTGATATTCCCTATACTTTCACCTCAAGCGCCTGCAATTGCCAACTGAATCTAATTTACACTTTTCTCCTAAGTAGGATCGGGGAAATGGAAGTAAAAATAAATAACACAAAGAAAAGCCAACTCTAAAATCTTAAAAAATGGCTACTTCAAGGGGTACCTTGCTGCAGTATCCCAAGCAATCATGTAAGTCCTTATTAATCCCTCCCTTTGAGTGGTACCAAATCGTATCTGTCAGGACTGACTTGGATGATGAGATCGCATCATATACTCGGGAAGATGATGAGGTCCTGAAAAATAAATGACCTATAGTTGCGTAATTTTATCTCTTCAGTAGTGAAACAGAGAATGATCGGATGAAGCAATGAAATCAACTAAATTTCTTATGATGTTTGTTTAGGGGCTTCAGTTCTGACATGCAGAAATGAAATCAACTAAATTATATAGAATGAAACAAAAGACAAACCCATTAGAGCAGATACAATTTTAAAGCCAAGGGAAATAATCTGCTATTTGATTATTGTTTGAATTAGAGTGATAATGAAAAAAATCCAGGTTTTAGTAACCTAAATAATGAAAAGAATAAAGTGCAAGACAGAAGAATAACATTGTATAGCGTAAGGAAATATTGACTTTGTTCCAACTATACCTTGTATAACCTCAAAATCAATACACTAATTTTGAATATTCATATTTATAATATCATAAAAAATACTATACAACTTCCTTGTAGACCTATTTGCTTATTGTAGCCATTTTATAGGGAAACATAGATATTTGTTCGTGTTTTGTGCTATAAAGTCCTTATTAATCCCTCCCTTTGAGTGGTACCAAATCGTATCTGTCCGGACTGACTTGGATGATGAGATCGCATCCTATACTCGGGAAGATGATGAGGTCCTGAAAAATAAATGACCTATAGTTGCGTAATTTTATCTCTTCAGTAGTGAAATTGAGAATGATCGGATGAAGCAATGGAATCAACTAAATTTCTTATGATGTTTGTTTAGGGGCTTTAGTTCTGACATGCAGAAATGAAATCAACTAAATTATATAGAATGAAACAGAAGACAAACCCATTAGAGCAGATACAATTTTAAAGCCAAGGGAAATAATCTGTTATTTGATTATTGTTTGAATTAGAGTGATAATGAAAAAAATCCAGGCTTTAGTAACCTAAATAATGAAAAGAATAAAGTGTAAGACAGAAGAATAACATTGTATAGCGTAAGGAAATCTTGACTTTGTTCCAACTATACCTTGTATAACCTCAAAATCAATACACTAATTTTGAATATTTCATATTTATAATATCATAAAAAATACTATACAACTTCCTTGTAGACCTATTTGCTTACTGTAGCCATTTTAGAGGGAAACATATATAGATCTTTTGCAGTTTGCATCTAAACATTACAGAATTAAAGTAAATTCTTTAGCACCATAAAGTTAAAAAATTGATGGAGAAAAAAAAAAGAGAGACAGAGCTCAATTATTATATGAAATCCTCTAGCAAGAAATAAATTTAATTACTATACACCGTGTTCTGATTCAACAAACTGTAATGTAAAGATAATTATTGATTTGGACCTTTTATCAAACATATACAAAGCATCCCTTATTCATATGCACAGAACTTGGAGAAAAATTAGAAAAGTAAGGAACCTAAATATCTTACTTATGTCTCCTTTCAATAAATTTTTTCCAATTGATTCATGTAATTTTTTCTTCTCGATTCAGTAAATTTCTCTTTCTCGATAAAAAAACTCTGAAAGGGCGCTCTATTGGTAGAGATTAGGATTAGAAGCCATAAGAGTTCACGGTACTGAGAAACTTAGTCAGAGAGGCGAAGAGAGGAGCGACTGTGTTTGAGAAATTTGTATAAAGAAAATTAGGTTTGACATGACGCACCCACACCCTCAACTTAAACATTACCTGAAATTTCCTAGTCGTCGACTTGAAAAACTCCATATACATAACAAATTACAAATTGTTAAAACCGTGAATCTTTCATGACCGTCCAATGACTCCTCCATCCGGAGCAACCAGATTTTTGGATCGAGCCTAAATTAAACGTCGTCTGTCTGATAGCTTTAGTCATCATGGACATAAACCTCATACCTTTTTATAACAATGATAGACTAGGACGCCAAAGAACCTAGAAAATGCACTTATCCATGCGTTCCGATGCTTAAACCCTAAATTTGCTGTTCCCTCTTCCTCTCAAACAAAAACCCTTCACACACATCAAACTTCATCAAATTCATTTGGAAGTAGCAGCAGAAAACGGATAAGGGTTAGGGGTTTAATTCTCATTTAAAGAGTGTCTGTTATGCCTGGTCAGTTAATGCCTCTTAAATTAGTCAATAATTCTGTATCTACAAGTACCAGTTTTTCCACCATGAAACTAGCTTCCAACTTTCAGTGTTCTCGTAGTATTTCTGTTTTCTCCAGAGTTTTCCCGTCCAAACTTAACTACCTAGGGTTTTCAAGAAATTTTGCTGTTCCGATGTTGTTGTCTGATGAAGAATCAAATCCTAGAAGTTTTTCTACTGATTCTTTTCGACCTAGAAATGGTGGTAGAGGTAGTAGTAGGAGTGTTGCTAGGAATCCAGAATTTTCACGAGGTGGGCGTGGTTTAGAGAGAGAGAGTTTCAAAGCTGGGAGCTTTGGAAGTAAAGGGGCAAAACAAAAAAGTCTCATTGAGGATGAAGAGGAACTTAATGATTGGGCTGGTGGATTAAAAACTGATTCTTTTCGTGTTAGATCGAACAACGATAATGATGGTTCAGACATGGATAGGGGTTATCAGAGAGATAAAGATACTGATAGAACTAGGGGTTCATATTCAACTTCGAGGAATCAGAGAGGTGGAAGGAGTGAAATGATATCTCCAAGGAGGGGAAGAGATGATTTTTCTGCTGGTAGTAGTCGAGGTTCTCGAGGTGGGACTAGTTCTTTTCCTAGGGGTTCAAGGGGCAATAATTCTGTGTCAGATTTTGGTACAAAGAAACGGTTTAGCGAGTCATCATCAGATGAAGAGATAACACCAAGGAGGAGAGAATTCAATACTCAGGGTGGAGTTTCTTCCCCTGCGACAAGAGGTGGAAGGAATTCTTCCTTCAGTAATGGGCGGGGTCGAGGGGGTTCAAGTCTTCAGAGAGGGTTAAAACCTTCTGGTAGACAAGCTGCTTTGATCTCAGACAATGAAGATGACGAGGGGGATTATGATTCGGATACAATTTCTAGTTTTGAGAAATTGCTCAAAGATGATGACAGTGAATACAGTGACGAGGATGATGACAAAGGTACTGATATTGATAGGTTTAAGGGGTTGGGTTCATTGGGTGGATCAGCCAAAGGAAGTGGTGCGAAGGTGATTCTTGAAGTATCAAATGTAGATTCTGAGTCTTATCTAAGTCAGACCAGGTAAATATAATATGGTACCTGTTATATAGTTATGATCTTTAATTTATATTTAAATTGATTGAGTGTGTGGCAAATTAGAATTGGTACTCACCAAACAATTTCATGTAGAATTGAAACAGAGTTGATATTTTTGTTAGATTTTTGTAGACATTGATTTGATATTTTCTAGTGTGTAAACAATAAATATTGCTTTTAGCTCCATGCTTCTCTGCAATGATGTTGGGAGAAAAACTGATACTAGCCATTGTTTTTGTGTCATTTGAGTTCTCATGGTATCTAAAAAGTAACATCTGAACCTCTAAAGGCTCTAAAGGTTCGAGTCAGAGGTACTTTTGGATTGTATTTGCTTTTGAGAAAATGGACTTTACTACTCTTTCTATTATATATCTCTTGATACGATTTGTATCTGAACCTTTCACTTTCTGATGTTTAGGTTTGATCAATGTGATGTATCTCCCTTATCGTTGAAGGGAATTAAGGATGCTGGCTACGAGAGGATGACCGTGGTGCAGGAGGCAACTCTTCCTATCATTCTCAAAGGTAACACATAACAGTGTGGGTTTTAGCCATTGTACTGTACAATGTTAAAATAGTTCTGAAGCTAATATCTTTTGCTGATCTATATAGAAGTCCTTCTCATCTAGACTTCATATTAGCATATGTAAAGGCTTCTGTTAGTGTAGTTGAATATTTCTATTAGTTCCTCAGTCCTGGACTTGGAGATTTATTTTCATTTTTCTTTACCATGAAATAGAAAATAAATTCATCATGGTGAGATAAAACTCAAATATAAGGCCGCATATATGATTGTTTTTGTTTTTACAACAACCTTTTTGGCTTTCAGGGAAAGATGTTCTGGCCAAGGCAAGGACAGGGACTGGGAAAACTGTAGCATTTTTGGTAACAAACTTACCTTTTTTGCTCTGAGTGTATGTTGCATGCTCCCATATCAGTAGGGAATGTCTTTGAAGTGTCAAGGTGTGAGATGTCACAAGGAGTGTTTTTCCATGCTCAACTTTGAAGTTTTGATTTCAGCTTCCAGCAATTGAAGCAGTTGTAAAATCAGCTTCTATCGATCGTGATCAGAAGAGACCCCCAATAAACGTGCTTGTCATATGCCCAACAAGAGAGTTAGCAAGTCAAGCTGCTGCTGAGGCTACCAAATTGCTGAAATATCATCCTACTCTCGGTGTTCAAGTTGTAATTGGAGGTGTGAGGCAAGCATTGGAGCAGAAACGTTTACAGGCAAATCCGTGTCAGGTAAAAAGTTATGGTTAAGAGGATTTGTAGCCTGTAGAATGATGAATACCTACCATCCTGAAAATTTACAGCAAATTTTCTGAGAAGTGAATCTTTGCCTAACCCCTTCAGATCCTTATCGCCACACCCGGAAGGCTCAGAGACCATACTGAAAATACGCCTGGATTTGCAACACGGTTAATGGGTGTGAAAGTGCTGGTTCTTGATGAAGCCGACCATCTGCTGGATATGGGTTTCCGGAGAGACATAGAGAGGATCATTGCTGCTGTTCCGAAACAGCGTCAAACACTGCTATTTTCTGCCACTGTTCCAGAAGAGGTATAATTTTATCTTGTTAGATAAGTTTTCTAATTTCTTCTGATTTAGAGAAAGGTCTGAAGTACTAGTTGGTCTGCAGGTTCGCCAAGTCTGTCACATAGCTTTGAAAAGAGATCATGAATACATCAACACTGTTGCAGAAGGCAGTGAGGAGACTCACACACAGGTAATGTTATGTACCCTCTTGGTCCTTCAAATGGTGATTTATGGCTTCCGTAAAATGCTTAAATTTTTTGCTTTTGCTTGGGAGTCGTTTCAGGTTCAACAGACACATCTAGTTGCGCCACTCGACAAACATTTCTCACTGTTATATGCTCTACTGAAGGACCATATTGCAGACGATGTTGACTATAAGGTACTTATTCTTGAAACCAAAATTATCATGTGCACTACTTTAGCAAGAGCTGCTAAGGTTACTATCTTGTTTTTTCTTGTATCTTTTTAACCTCCTTTTTCTTGGAAATAGTTGGGATGTAAAAATAGGAAAGCATTTTGGATTACAATTTCTCGATACTACTACAAATGTGTTCTAAAGCTGCATAGGAATTTTACTTTTAAGTTGTCTTTTAACCTCATCATGCAGTTAAGGAAATATGGACTTCATCATTCGATAATATTCATATTCATCATATGTTTGCGGTTTATGCTGAAGAAGTAGATTTTCTGGCATATATCATGTGTATTTAATTTGCGGGGAAAATTGCAGGTTCTTGTATTCTGCACAACTGCTATGGTCACGAGATTTGTAGCCGACCTCCTTAATCAGCTTAACTTGAATGTACGCGAAATCCATTCCCGAAAACCCCAAAGTTATAGAACAAGGGTTTCTGATGAGTTCCGCAAGTCAAAAGGACTTATTCTTGTGACATCTGATGTATCTGCACGTGGAGTAGATTATCCCGATGTTACCCTTGTTATACAGGTAGTATCTCTGGTTACAACGGAGAAACTTAATTGTCCAGTAAAATAGTCTAAATTTAATTTAAAGAGCTCGAACTTTGCTTCTTTGGAAGGCCATTTTGGATTTATCATTCACATGATTTCTTGTTAAAACTTATGAGCGTTGCGATCACATTATTCTTTTCTGTTTTTTTCTTCTTGGAGGGCCATGGTTTTTTCTTAATCTTTTTAAAAGCAAACTGTACTAAAATTGCAGATAGGATTACCATCAGATAGAGAGCAGTACATACATCGACTTGGTAGAACGGGGCGGAAAGGTAAACAAGGGCAAGGAATACTGATGCTGGCACCTTGGGAGGAATTCTTCTTATCTAATTTGAGAGATTTGCCATTAACAAAAGCATCAGCACCTTTGGTTGATCCTGACACAAAGAAAAAGGTGATTCTACCCTATTTTTGGTTTCGCTATAATAAACCCAAAAAATTTATAGTCCGAATAAATATTAGTTTTTTGTCTGATTTGACTATTCCCAGGGGTATTATTTACCAAGTATAAAAGATTCAGTTCTGTCGGATGACATAACTCCGGTTGAGAATTTACCGTTCATATTAACAAGGCACTATTTTTTCCATATGATAAAAAAGAAAACATAGAAAATGATGTGTGTACTTACAAGTCGGAGTTTGAGCAGGTGGAACGAGCCCTATCTGAAGTAGAAATGAAAAACAAAGAAGCGGCATACCAAGCATGGTTGGGATTCTACAATTCCAATAAGACGGTGGCACGTGATAAATCCAGGCTTGTTGAGCTTGCCAACGAGTTCAGCAGCAGCATGGGACTTGATAGCCCTCCAACCATCTCGAAGCTCGTTATTGGCAAGATGGGACTAAAAAATGTCCCTGGTCTTAGATTCAAATAGATTGTTTGTTGGCAATCTTGTGTAAATACTGCAATAAAACAAATAGAGAAGAAGAGAAACACAACCCAATTAGACGAAATCAAAGTCGAGGCAAGGATTATATCCTTAGCCTTAAGACAGATTCACCCAGCACTGGTGCTTACGGATTATCGATGTTTGTCTCCCAGGATACAGCGACTTTCTTCTCGATGTAGTAGCACTCCAAACTTCGAGAAACGGCGAACCAAAACTTTAAGTGATGAACTCTCTTTTTGACAAGAACTTAATGATTTTAGAATGCAGTGAATGAAATTTGGTTTCTGATTGATACTATCTCTAAGTATGTGCAGAATATTTATAGAATCACTAGTACCTCTTCATCAAAAGGTCATGATGCTTCAAGTACCTCTTCAATGAAGAATCATGATGCTAGAAGTATTTTTTCCAAAGGATGTGTCTCTAGAATTCCAATTTGAATTCACGAAGGGTTATTTTCCTTCACGTCTGGTTTTAGGTTTCTTGTTGTTTCAAACTTGAAACTTTCTTAACCTAACTAATAGGCCAAAGTAGGATTAAGCCCATAACTACTAAACCAGCCCAACACCCAAATCCTCAGGTACTAGTTAAACGAATTTTCCTTCGTATATAGGATTCAATTTTCCAACAATCCCCCATATGAATGAAAATTCATTGACTAACAATGTGAGTGAAAATGCAGATAGACACTAAAGAGAGTTCAAACGGAAATAAATTGCATGGGGATAGGTAGCTTTCGCCTTGAACCTTCGTTAGTGAATAGGTATCGGGCTTACAACTGGGTCAGTGTGCCAGAGGCTTTGAACTGTCAGTTTTTAAGTGTAAACCAAGACAATAACTATCACACAATTTATTTCCTCACCAAGTTGGTTCTCATGGTTGTGTTCATTTCAGCCCTAAACAATTCCCGGAATTCATGAAGCGCTTTTAGATGAACCTAGCCTATCAAAGGTTATCACGGAAGTGGCCACACTTCTCACTTCATATAGGTGATTTCCTATTTAAGAGTATCCCGCCATACCTTATTTGGAATTTCCAAATCTTAGGAATCATTAAAAGCAGTGCTTATCCTTAACTACGCGACATGCTGCACTGTTTCATCATAGGAATGGGTAAAAACATATCTATAGTTATGTTCCCCAGTGCTTCTTGTGAACCGTTCTTAATTTCTGTTGTCCCGTTGAACCTAGATCTTGGGATCTCCAGTCAACTAGGTTGGGTTTCCCTTAATACGATTCGTTACCTGTAGGCTTTAATCCCATTCCCCTCGATGATCTATAGACTTGCTCTCTGGACAAACCTTTAGTAAATGGATCTGCTAGGTTGTCCTTGGACTTCACATAATCGATCGTAATAATTCCCATTGAGAGCAATTCTTTCACGGTCTTGTGTCTCAATCTTATATGTCGAGACTTACCGTTATATATATCACTCCTTGCTCTGCCAATTGCATATTGACTATCACAATGAATACATATTGCGGGCACGGGTTTTGGCCATATCGAAATATCTTCTAAAAAGTTTCGAAGCCACTCTGCTTCTTCCCCTGCTTTATCTAAACCAATAAACTCGGATTCCATAGTGGATCTGGATATAAGTGTTTGTTTTGAAGATTTCCAAGATACCGCTCCACCACCTATTGTAAATACATACCCACTAGAGGATTTAACATCTTTAGAATCTGATATCCAATTCGCATCGGAGTATCCTTCTAATACATGTGGATATCTTGTATAGTGCAATCCATAATCACGGGTATATCTCAAGTACTTTAATACCCGGATTATATCCTTCCAATGGTCTTTTCCTGGATTACTCGTAAATCTTCTTAATTTATTTACTGCACAAGCTATGTCCGGGCGAGTGCAATTCATAAAATATGTTAAGGTACCAATTATACGAGAATACTCTACTTGTGATATACTTTGATCATGATTTTTCGCTAGACGAAGAGTTGGATCAATACGTGTTTTTGAAACGCCTCCATCATCCTTCTCAAATTTACTTAGTATGTTCTCAATGTAATGGGATTGAGATAATACCAAGCAGTTTGATGTCTTAGAAATTTTTATTCCTAAAATAACATCAGCAACACCTAGGTCTTTCATATCAAACTTGCTCTTTAGAAGTTTCTTTGTATCGTTAATAACTTCCATGTTATTACCCATGATAAGCATATCATCAACGTAAAGACATAAAATTACACAACCCTTTGGTGTATCCTTGAAATAGACACACTTGTCACATTCGTTTATTTTAAAACCATTTGATATCATCACACTATCAAATTTTTGGCGCCATTGCTTCAACGCTTGTTTTAACCCATATAGTGATTTTACCAATTTATAGACTTTCTTTTCTTGACCGGGAACTACCAAACCTTTAGGTTGTTCCATATAGATTTCCTCATCTAATTCACCGTTTAAGAAAGCCGTTTTAACATCCATTTGATGTATCTCAAGGTTATATAATGTTTCTATTGCAATTAATACTCGGATTGAGGTTATTCTCGTTACAAGAGAGTATGTATCGAAATAATCTAATCCTTCCTTTTGCTTATAACCTTTTGCTACAAGTCTCGCCTTATACTTGTCTACTGAACCGTCTGGTTTCATCTTTCTTTTAAAAATCCACTTGCAGCCCAAATGCTTACAACCAGGGGGAAGATCCACCCATTCCCAAGTGTGATTTTGTAAAATAGATTGAACCTCACTATCTCTAGTCTCTTTCCAGAAAGGTGCTTCCGGAGTCGACATTGCCTCTTTAAAAGTTAGAGGTTCACTTTCTAACAAGAATGTTTCAAAATCAGAGCCAAAAGAAGTAGATTTTCTCATTCTTTTACTTCGCCTAGGCTCATTAATCTGCAAGTTAGAACTATCTTGATTAGATTGATTTCTATCAATCTGATCAAAAGTTCTCTTGTTACTCAATAGTTCATTTGAGTCACTTACACTTGCACCTTTATTTTTATCTTTACATGGAAAGATATCTTCGAAGAATACGACATTTCTAGATTCAATTATCGTATTTGTGTGAATATCTGAAATTTTCGATCTATATACCAGAAATCTATAAGCACTACTATTTTCTGTATATCCAATGAAAATTCCATCGAAGGTTTTTGGACCTATTTTTACCTTCTTAGGTAAAGGAATTTCCACTTTTGCAAGACACCCCACACCTTTAAGAATTTATAGGAAGGTTTATGGCCTTTCCATAATTCATAAGGAGTACTTTCCTTTTTCTTATGAGGTAGTTTGTTTAGGATATAAATTGCGGTAAGGACAGCCCCCCCCCCCCCCCCCCCCACAAATTATCCGTCATTCCCGAACTTAATAATAAAGCATTCATAATTTCTTTCAATATACGATTCTTGCGTTCCACAATACCGTTTGATTGTGGATAATAAGGAGCAGTGGTTTGGTGGATAATTCCATGCTCCGAACAAAATTCCGTAAATGGTGAAACATACTCAGTGCCTCTATCACTTTTCATAATTTTAATCTTTCTGTTCAATTGATTTTCTACCTCATTCTTATAGTGCTTAAATATTTCAATTGCATCGTCTTTCCCTCTCATTAAATAGATGTAGCAATAACGAACGAGTGCAATCATAAACAAAAGTAATGAAATACTTTTTCCCATTTCTTGTTTGCACTGATTTAAAGTCACAAATATTGGTATGAACCAAATCTAGTAGTTTCGTATTTCTTTCAACCGGGTGAAAGGATGACCTTGTTAATTTTGCTTCTACGCAAATTTCACATTTATGATTCAAATCAATGTGACACTTCGGTATTAGATCCATGTTAATTAATTTTCGAATTGAACCATAATTAACATGATCTAGTCTACCATGCCATATATTTGATGACTCAACCAAATATGAAGTAGCAATTTCCTTTTCATTCCCTTTGGGAACAACTGTGAGTGCGTTAAGTTTAAACAAACCATTACACATGTATCCTTTACACACATGCATATCATGCTTTGATATGACAACTTTGTCTAACACACATACAATTTTAAAACCATGCTTAACTAATAAAGAGCACGATATTAAGTTAATTCACATACCCGACGCATGTAGAACATTATTCAAAGTGAATACTTTTCCGGAAATCATTTTGAGAATGATTTTTCCTTTTCCAATGACTTTTGTTGTCGCTGAATTTCCCATGAATAGCTTTTCATCGTCCACGGTTTGATAAGACATGAATATGTTTTTATCGGTACAAACATGGCGAGTGGCTCCACTTTCGATCCACCATTCTCTAACATTTCCAACAAAACTGGATTCCAATACCACATCCATCATATTCATGTAATGTGGTGAATCTTTTGATTCCATAGTTCACTGTGCTATAAATTTCCAAAGGTCAGTTTTGTCAACAAGAATAAACCAAACACGAAGTAATTAGAAATCTGTTTGCAAAGAAGAAATAAACGAACACATTCAATATAGAGCCTTTTGCTGTAGGTATATAAGAGAAGCACTAACAGCCACAGTAAAGACGAAAAATAAAAAACTACAGTAAATAATTACTCAAACTTCTCTTATACTACAAACAAAAGACCAAAAATCTAGTAACCAAAATTTGAATTTGAATTCTGTGTGTTGAATACGAGACCACTAAACGACAGTAAAGATGGTTTTAGTTTGACAACAGCCTATATCTTCATAAACAGATGCCCCACAATTCTGCGGTATCAAAACACAGAAATATAGGTTAGCATCCAAATTACAGTATACACAAAAAAGAAAAGAGTCTGTCTTAAGATTGTTGGCAATCTTGTGTAAATACTGCAATAAAACAAACAGAGAAGAAGAGAAACACAACCCAATTAGACGAAATCAAAGTCAGGGTAAGGATTATATCCTCTAGCCTTAAGATAGATTCACCCCGCACTGGTGCTTATGGATTATCGATGTCTGTCTCCCAGGATACAACAAATTTCTTCTCGATGTAGTGGCACTACAAACTTCGAGAAACGGAGAACCAAAACTTTAAGTGATGAACTCTCTCTTTGACAAAAACTTAATGATTTTAGAATGCAGTGAATGAAATTTGGTTTCTGATTGATACTATCTCTAAGTATGTGCAAGGTATTTATAGAATCACTAGTACCTCTTCATAAAAAGGTCATGATGCTTCAAGTACCTCTCCAACGAAGAATCATGATGCTAGAAGTATTTTTCCAAAGGATGTGTGTCTAGAATTCCAATTTGAATTCACGAAGGTTTATTTCCCTTCACGTCTAGTTTTAGGTTTCTTGCCGTTTCAAACTTGAAACTTTCTTAACCTAACTAATAGGCCAAAGTAGGATTAAGCCCATAACTACTAAACCATCCCAACACCCAAATCCTCAGGTACTAGTTAAACGAATTTTCCATTCATATATAGAAAACTGGATTCAATTTTCCAACATTGTTTAGATATGGAAAAGAATCCCGCGACGAAGAAGAAAGTGTAGGCCACAGGCAGGAAACAGATTATGGAGTTTTTTTTTTTTTAACAGGAAAGGATTTTATTGATAAATGAAAATTACACAGAATCTTGAACACATAACTATATCCAGAAAGGGATATTATTAGTCCATTCTTGTGGACCATTTTGTAATAAAATACCATGCTTGGCTAAAGAGTCAGCCACATGTTTAAAATCTCAATAATGAAATGACAAATCCAACGAAATTCTGAGTTAACGAAATATCATTCTTACGTGTCAATGTGCATGAGACTTAGGCTTGAACCATGATGAGTTATCCCATGTGTTACCTATTGTTAAATACTCATCTTTATGAGAGAGTATATCACATTGTGTAACTTCTATATATATAGCCAGTAGAGACGAAATTCTGCTCATTTTGCTCTCTCAACTCCCAGTCAAACAGAACGGGCGAATAACTCGGCGTGACTAGGGAAAATTTTAAGATTAATCTTTATTTTTGATCTTCAACTTCTTGCTGAAAAAGCAGGGGTCTAACAACCTCACCCAATATTTTGATTAGCAATCTGTATGGACAACTCCGAATTGTTTTTATAGAGAATCAACTAGACTCAATCAATAAAAATACTCAAGGAGTTATTATCTAAATCTCTCAATTTGATTTACTCAAGAAAATGTGATTCACGAGTTATAATCAAAGAGAGATAACTTGGATGGTACCAAAGACCAATATCCAAGTGTCAATCAATTTAAATCAACAACCAATAAGGTCGGATATTCTAATTGATTGAACAACGCACAACCTGTATTATTTCAATTATATAACAAAATATAATGCGGAAAAAAAATAACACAGACACCATAATTTTGTTAATGAGGAAACCGCAAATGCAGGACCTAGTCCAGATTAAACATACACTGTATTAATCCGCTACAGACACTAGCCTACTCCAAATTAACTTCGATTTAGACTTTAGTTGAACCCCAATCAATCTCACACTGATCCAAGGTACAATTATGATACTACTCCTCTGATCCCAGCAGGATACTGCGTACTTGATTCCCTTAGATGATCTCACCCATAACCAAGAGTTGCTACGACCCAAAGTCGAAGACTTTAGCAAACAAATATGTCTCACACTGAAAAGTCTACAAGATAGATAAATCCGTCTCATACGAATAAACCTATGAGTTTTGTTTCGTCTTTTGATAAATCAAGGTGAACATGAACCAATCAATAAAACCAGACTTATATTCCCGAAGAACAACTCGGTTTTATCAATTACCTCACAATAGTCTTAATCGACGCAACGAAAAAAGATATTGTGGAATCACAAACGATGAGACAAATATATTTATGATTACTTTTATATCTTGCCTATCGGAGATAGAAATCTCAAGGCAATTATTACAATTGTACTCGTACGATAGAAACAGCAATATCAGATCACACAACTACAAGAAAAGTAGTATCAGACTGGCTTCACAATCCTAATGAAGTCTTTAAGTCGTTAACCTGGTTTTAGAAGAAGAAAACCAAAGGTTAAAGGAGAATCGACTCTAACTTAGCAAACTAGTATCACACAGAATATGTGGGGATTAGGTTTCCCAGTTGTTAGAGTTCTCCCTTATATAGTCTTTCAAATCAGGGTTTGCAATCAATGTTAGATTAGTACCAAAGCATTCAATATTCACCGTTAGATGAAAACCTGATTAGATACAAGCTAATATCTCTCAACTGTTAGATCGAAAACTTAGCTTGCCATATACATATGTACTTGACGATTTTGAGTTTGTGTAACCGTACCCAAACATGTACAATAGTTGGTTCAAGATTAGTCAACCAAATGGTTAGCCAAATGATAACTTTCATATCAACCATATTCTTCTTCACCATAACTAATCCAAATGACTCAAATGAACTAGTTAGAGAGTTGTTCAATTGCTATGAGATCTTATGTACTATACAAGACACAATTGAAGCAAAAATGATTTGGTTCACTCGAATCGATTCATGAACTATAAATCCATGGTTTGCAATAGCATTCCTTGGATAATTTAGATAAGTTTACGAACATCGTTTTTAGACATAACCACTCAAGTTCGCGGTCTGGGTTCGCAGACTCAAGTTAACCGGTTGGAGTTCACAAACTCCAACAGAAATTCTAGGGTTTGAGAACTTTCGTCAGTTTGCAGACTGAGTTCGCAGACTGAAACCGAGATACAACTCCAACGGGAATTCTTGGGTTCGAGAACTACGCACGTTCGCGGACTGGGTTGACTACTCAAGTTCCGGTTTTCACTTGATCAACAAAGTTCGCAAACTTCGGTTCAAGTGCTAAGGACTTTTACATATATGTGTTACCACAACAATGTTTATATCCCCTAGTGGTTATATTGTCTAAACTCTCATTTCAACCATTGAAACATTCTCAGAGGACGTCATATAGTTGTTATTCACAAACTACTTTTCGTCAGAGCAATTTCCAAAGTGATTGAAACATGATATGACTTTCGTCACTAGGAAAAGATGAACTTGGCTAAAGCGAAAGCTTTACCAACACACATTTCGAGAAATATATAATCGAGATATACTCAGCTCGAAATATCACATGTGTATATTCTTAGTCTATATAGTAAAACGACTTTTGTCTCAAGATTGGAGATAGAGTAGATAGACTTTTGAGTGATAGATAAGTTCAAGTCTCCACATACTTTTTAGTCGATGAAGATCCACTGGTTCCTTGAGTAGTCATTCGTCTTGTATGATGATTGCCATGGAGTTCTTGAGCTCAACTACACTTTCTATCCTAGTCCGAGACCTTAGCTATAGTAGACTAGAAATCAAGACTTTATAGTTTTAATCACTAATATTGAAAAACATGCTTGAGATAGCAACGCATGCGAGTTCGACCAAGCAATGCTCTAACAATCTCCCCCTTTGTCAATTTTAGTGGAAAAACTATTAATACATATGGAATACAAAAAATATATAAATAAACTTTGTAGCTCCTATTCCACATGTCTAATCTTCAACAATACTCGAAATCTTCGTCACTTTCAAGTAGTCCAATGATCCCAAAGGTTGTAAGTTTAGTATCATCGTTGTTGAAAATCCGTAGCTATAACAATGAGAAAAGCATTGGTTCTCAATCATTGTTATACAGTGTCATAGTATTATTACACATCGTAAAAGTACAATTACATCACAACTTCAACAACAATACTATGGTGATACTTCACTCCCCTTTAGTCAATACTCCATATCACATGGAAACCACTCCCCCTTACATAATGATCCGAAAACCATATGTATTTAGTGTGAACTACATATTAATTCTCCCCCTTTTTGTCAATAAAATTGGCAAAGGTACAAGAACGAGATCCTAATGAAATCTCCGTAAGAGACATTTCATGACCAAAGGTAAATGTGTATCATCTTGTTTAGATGCAATCATAAAGCCGAAGCTAAATGCATTCATAAAGGAGTTTATAAAGACGCAAGATAACCCCTCTAATATTCCACAGCCGCACTCCCCGTAAAGATTTGGCAAGTAAGCACAAGTTCAAAAGAACTCCCCCCCCCCATAATATGTCATTCCCTAAGGAACAACAAGAGCGACCTTAATTTCAAAAAGAAAATAAGGATTTCTTTAGACTCAACAAATTACATACAAGTATGAATTTGGAATCCAACAAGAAATATTCAATCAAATTTACCAAAGCGAACCAAGATTAATTTGACTAAATATTCTCAACACAAGTAAACTTATGGAGACTTAATAAGTCAATTAGATTGATCACAAGAAAACTCGCAAATAATCTAATTGTCATACTCAACCATACTAATTACAAGAGTAATCAATTTAATTGGCCACACTCGACATAAGAAAATTTATGGAGCAATGACTAAGTTAATCAAGAAAAACCAACCCAGTCAAAAGAGATGCTCAACATAAGAAATTTATGGAGTGCTAACTAAATAACCATACTAGATGATTGATTTAGTTCATTTGGGCTCAACATAAGAGATTATGGAACCCCGACTAAGATTATCATAAGACATGACAACCTTAACTGTACATGTACTCAACATAAGAAAACTTATGGAAACAAACTAAATAACCTCACAAGTTGATTAATTTAGTTCTTAATGCTCAACATATAGCATCTCATGGAACAACCAACCATGCCAATAAGGAATCGACTTAGTCATATCGTGCTCAACATAAGATATACAATGGAGCCTTCACAGTGATAATAATATGGATCAATAGAGCTCTATACCATGGATAACACAAGGATTCATTCAATGTTTCCATCGTCATTTGCACAATGACACTCAATAGACATAATCCTTGAATCACAAAAGATGTTAACCTATCTTACATTAATAATTGACAATATAGGTTTAACTTTTGTGTTTGTCAAAAGTCTATTCATCCTTTTATCAATATTTTCATATCAATTCACGAACGACTTTACTTTTGACAAAATATGGGATAATCAAGTTCACGGACGTAAACACACATATCCCATCAAATATTGCAATATATAAAACCATAAAGATTAATGCTCCAACCATCATCTTCCAAACAAGTTTAGAATTTAAACCAATAAATCTAAAAACAAGAAGATGAAAAACATTGGATATAGCTATGTGTAATCACAATAATGGCTATTCCAAAACACTAGTTATTCTTCTAAACAAAAGAGAAATAATAGAAGATTTACTAGGCAATAAGAAATCAGAGTTCATTAAGAACCTCGTATCTTTCAATGAAGCCATCAAAGAATGTATCACTGATTTCCTTTATTCTCTTGACCGTAGACACACCATGTTCGTGAGTTAGAACACTAACTTTGCGATCAACCACCCGAGAAAGTTGTCTAACTTTGGCATAGTCCATTATAAGCTTCTTTTGATTCCGAATCAGAATGTTTTGATTAGCAAGAATTCTGGTCTGACCATCTAGAAGTTGGTTTATTTGCAATTGAAGATTTGCAAACTCGACCCTTGAATCGTTCTGAAAACGAGTTAAATCCTTGACAGAATCATCAATCCAGGAGTTGTGATCATTTCTTTCAAGCATCTTCTTTAGAACCAGCTCCTGAATTGACTTACGTTCCTGGTTGTCTTCCTTCATATCAAGATGCACAATCTCTTGAGATCTTGCAGAGTTCTCCATAGATTTTAGGGAAGAAAGAACACAATATAGAACAAGTATATATGCGTTCGTCAACGAGAGTTGAAAACTCTAGTTTTGAAAAACCCTAGATACTCACAAGAGGAGGACGGGGACATTCGTGGACTCCCAATAAAAAGACTCAAACAGAATTTATATACAACATACTTGAGTATTCCCCAATTATTTTCCTTGCACCTCTCAAGTTATAAACAAGGAAAGAAATACCTGGAATCAGGTAGTAGAGTGGAAGTTAATTCCACTATGATCACCGGTAAAGAAGTTGTATATATCATCTGACCGTTTGATCTTTGTTTTCTTCGCCTTTCTTCGATTGGTATTCATCCCTGAAGGATAAAACATGGCGTGTTTAACAAATCTATCAGATGGTTTTCTCTGAGGACTAAGTCCAGGACCTCTTGCAACAGGTTCAAGAGGATCAGAATAGATAGACATCCATTTTCTAGGCTTAGATTTACCAGAAATATTCTTATAAGTACATGGAAAGCTTTTCTTAGCAACACAAGAACTTATGCCAGAATGACTTGAGCCCTGCAATGATTTCTAGAATATAGATCATGTTTATAAGGTTCCTGGTTTTTTGTGGGCAGACGATTCATTGCGTTAGTCGACTGACTATTTGTTTCATTGACAGTAAAGAGAAGCAAATTATGAAGCTTAGAAATTTGTTTCCTTCTTACAAAATAATGGATAGCATAGTGATTCTGTTTCCCACAAAAAGTACAGGTTCGAGGAGGAGAAGTAATAACTGGCACCTGTTTAAACTTAATACCCATATGAGAAGACTGCAAGTTATATAAACTTTTCTTGACACACTCTTTTACTGGAGACCACTTCTTCGTATTCGGAAATTCATGAGAATTGGTTACAGAAGAGTTTCTCCTTAAGACAGAGTTTTCCTTATCCAAGGAATTACACTGTTCATGGGCTAGAGTAAGAAATGCACATAGTTTCTCTTTTTCAGCATGAAGTCTGTTGAGATCTGATGAATGAGTCTCGAGCAAACATTTCTCTTTAAGTGAGTCCTCTTTAATAATATCCTCAATAGCACTAATCCATTCACGCTGGAGAGTAGTTTCTTGAAGAAGTTTCTCAATATTCTTAGAAAATGACTCTATGATGTTATAGAGATCACGTTCTCGGTCAAAAGACTCTTCAAATTCATCAATGAGCTGATCATGATCATTAAAATCAATGTCTTCAGCTGTATGTTTTGAAATTCCGGTGAGCTCCTTTTCATCTTCTGCCAGAGTGTCACATGCCTCATGAGAGGAAGAAATGTCATTATCAAATTGAACATTCTTTCTACATCGGGATTCAGAGGAATCTTCTAAGGAGTACTCCTTTGAGGTGTTTCTAAGACACTTGACATCATCAAAAGCTTTAGGAGATATTTTAGTATGCGCAACAGAGATTTCATCCACAGACTCAGATTGCCACAAACACAGACTTGTAAGGTCTTGAACGTGTTTGCCTACTCTGATACCAATTGAAAGAGCGGGGGTATAACAACCTCACCCGATATTTCGATTAGCAATCTATATGGACAACTCCGAGTTGTTTTTCTAGAGAATCAACTAGACTCAATCAATAGAAAATAATCAAGGAGTTATTATTTCAATCTCTCAATTTGATTTACTCAAGCAAATGTGATTCACGAGTTATAATCAAGGAGAGATAACTTGGATGGTACCAAAGACCAATATCCAAGTGTCAATCAATTTAAATCAATAACCAATAAGGTCGGATATTCTAATTGATTAAACAACGCACAACCTGTATTATTTCAATTATATAACAAAATATAATGCGGAAAAAAATAACACAGACACCAGAATTTTGTTAACGAGGAAACCGCAAATGCAGAAAAACCCCGGGACCTAGTCCAGATTAAACATACACTGTATTAAGCCGCTACAGACACTAGCCTACTCCAAATTAACTTCGATTTAGACTTTAGTTGAACCCCAATCAATCTCACACTGATCCAAGGTACAATTATTCTCCTAAGCCTCTGATCCTAGTAGGATACTGCGCACTTGATTCCCTTAGATGATATCACCCACAAGCAAGAGTTGCTACGACCCAAAGTCGAAGACTTTAGCAAACAAATCTGTCTCACACAGAAAAGTCTACAAGATAGATAAATCCATCTCCCACGAATAAACATATGAGTTTTGTTCCGTCTTTTGATAAATCAAGGTGAACATGAACCAATCAATAAAAGCAGACTTATATTCTCGAAGAATAGCTCAGTTTTATCAATCTCCTCACAATAGTCTTAATCGACGCAGCAAAAAAAAGATATTGTGGAATCACAAACGATGAGACGAAGATGTTTGTGATTAATTTTATATCTTTCCTATCGGAGATAGAAATCTCAAGCCAAATATTACAATTGTACTCGTACGATAGAAACAACAAGATCAGATCACACAACTATAAGAAAAGTAGTATCGGTCTGGCTTCACAATCCCAATGAAGTCTTTAAGTCGTTAACCTAGTTTTAGAAGAAGAAAACCAAAGGTTAAAGGAGGATCGACTCTAGCTTATCGAACTAGTATCACACAGAATGTGTGGGGATTAGGTTTCCCAGTTGCTAGAGTTCTCCCTTATATAGTCTTTCAAATTAGGGTTTGCAATCAATGTTAGCTTAGTAACAAAGCATTCAATATTCACCGTTAGATGAAAACCTGATTAGATACAAGCTATATTAAGCCAAACCGTTAGATCAAAAACTTATCTTTCCATACACACATGTTATGTCCTTCTTCTCTACACTTGTTACATTTACCTTGAAAGACTTGTTGAGAAGTATTAGGTTTTGATGAAATATTAGTAGTTGGAGCTCGATTACTTGGCATTGGAGAAGTAGTAGGTTTAACACCTCCTTGAGTGTGAGTACTCCAATTGGCATGAGAAACTCTCCTTTAATATTGCTTCTCTAAAGATAATTCCCTTTGATATGCTTCTGACACCGAATAAATATCAAATAAGTTTAAATTATCTTGAAATTGCATTCTCAAACCTTCTATATACCTTGCTACAAGTTGTTCTTCCATTTCGTTAATATCGTTCCTAGCAGTCAATTGATAGAACTCTTTGGTGTAGTCATTAATTGACTTGGACCCTTGCCTAAGATTTTGGAGTTGTTGATAGATAAGTCTTACATAATTATGGGGTAGAAATGCAAGTCTCATATGTTTCTTAATCTTTTACCAAGATTCAATTTTAGCTTGACCTCTTCTTAACCTCATTTGTTTAAGTTGTTGCCACCAAGCGCCGTCTCTTCCTCGAAATCTAGTTGCAACCAACCCAACCTTCTTATTTTTGGGAACCTCCTTGAAGTCCAATATTTCTTCTACCATTGCCAACCAATCAACAATGTCTTCCGAAGCTAACCCCGATGGAATTCCGGAATATCAACCTTGAGTACACCTTCCCATCGATTTGAAGTAGTAACATTGTGGTATCTCGGTCTTTCTTCAAACATTTGTCCTCTCCTTTGTGGATGGACATGACTACCAAAAGAAATGGTCTCCTCATCCATCACATCTTCATAATTATGATATTGAGTTCTAGATTGATATTAATGGATATTTAAGTTACCAAGTTTTAAAAAAAATTCTTCAAAATTTGCATTCATTATTTGTTGCATTTTATCAAACACATCATGCTTAAATGTTTCCAATTCTTCTTTCAAAGAAGTTTCACTTAGATTAACTCTTTTCCTTGGAGCCATAGTAAAATCACAATAAGAAACAACCCAATTTGATAATATCACTCACAAAGATCAAACCCCCAAGCTAATAATTAAAATCTTCTCCATAACTTCCCAAAAAAAGAAACCAAAGCTCTTGATACCAAATAATGTAAAGTAATACTTATAATTGATATTGGAATGTTAAATTATAACAAAACACCATGAAATAAAAGTAACCAACCTTCAAATGATGCTTCTTCTACCCTTGGAACAAGGAAGATACAAAGATTTGAGGTTCTTCTATAATATTCTTCAAATTTCTGCCCAATTCTAAGATTGGAAACTAGAAGATAATAGATGCATCTCTTACAAATTGAAATTTCTACCCAATTTCAAATTGGAAATAACAAAGTGTTGGAGGCTCTTCTCTTAGGAAGGATTTAGGGTTCTTACACCACTTTTCCAATCAAGCAAAAAACTAAAAATTAGAAGAGCTAGGGTTTAAACAATAAATAGTAAACAAAAAGAACAAAGGTGGGAAATAAGGGAAAGAAGGGGGTAAAATAGTAAATACAAAATAAAAGGGCATAAATGGTATATATGAAATACCATTATGCATCAGACATTCACCTATCAACAAATAGGCATATGTTATTTTATAACTTCCTTTTTCCTCGTTCTTTTCTCCCATTTCTTTTCTTATTCCTTTAGCTTTATCATAATGGATTCTGGACTGTTTCAAGTTCAAAAAAAAAAGGAGTTCACATAGATAACTGATAGACTTAGATCTCTGAAAGAACTAGAACTATCAACTGAAGAATTGCTACTGGGTGCAGAATAGTTCAAGTTCAGCTTTTTGGGTAGGGCTTATTCTGCTAAAGTTTACACATTAGATGAATTGAATAAAGAACTCAAAAAGATATGGACAAAAAGTAAATATATTTTTATCAAAAATGAGGAAAATGACTGCTACCTTATAAAGTTTCATACTCAAGAGGAATATGAGGTCATTCTTAAATTTCGACCTTGGTTCCTAGAGGGAGATTTACTCGTGCTTGAGCCTTGGAATCCCAGAATACCAAAAATTGTAGTAGATTTAAAAAAGCAACTGCTTTGGTTACGTCTTTATAACATGCAACCAGGATTTGCAAATCCAAATATTGCTAAGGGTATAACATCAGAAATGGGTGAAGTAAAAGAACTAGATCCTCCAGACTATATTGTTTCAAAAGGAAAAGTGCAAAAAGCTCTAGTTCTCATAGATGTCAGAGACCCTCTTCGTAGAGGATTTTGGATGAAAAATGCAGCTGGAGAAGAAGTTTGGATTATGTTGTTCTATGAAAAACAACCATTTAACTTATGTGGGTATTGTTACATTGTTGATCACAAGGAAGTGGAATGCGAGACTATATCATCTTATCTTCTTCATCAACAAAAAGGATATTTTTCTTTCTCTTAAATTCTCGATCCACCATCATGGACAAACCCAGACATGAGAGGAGTTAAAACTGGAAGCTCTGTTACTACTTAGATCCAACGGGAACAAGAAAATCAACATGCAATTACTGATACGGTTGGACAAGGTCTAAAAGATATGAATCAACTTATTATTAGTCATAGTGACGAAGATTAAATAGCGGTGGTAAATAATTCTTCTAGCATGCATGCAGGAAAAGCAAATGACAACCCAGCACAATCCACTATAAAAGTGACAAAAGATATAGTTTATTTGAATGAGCATGATACAGACAACAACATAAGGAACATTCTTTTGTCCTCTTATTCTCCAGTTACTCTGGTGGCTGTAATTATCAAGGTATGATGCAAGTTAATATTAATAGTACTATTGAGAGAGAGAGAAGGTGGTCCATAGACATGGCAAGAGAATCAGATTTGAGGATGGTGGTCCTAGTAATTCCAAAAACTTGGATCAGTGTCCTAGTCATATTATATGAAGAAGTAATATTTTAGAATACATGTCTGATGAAAATATGGAGCAACAATTACATGCATTTAATTCCTTAATGTGTCATGAAAGTGGATTCTGGTCAAATATGGATCTCTTAAAGTCCTATATTGCTTTAGAAGAATTGGATATCTCTTTTGATGATTTTAATGCCAGTAACATTGATCCAGATACTATTCAACCAACTAGAGCTTACAAGAAACCTCTTCAATATTTTATCGCTCAATTTGAGGATAACATGTCCAGTCATAATTCCACTGATCTTAATGTAGATTTCTCAGGAAATGAGCTTGTCAGTCTGGATGAGCATTCTCCATCTCCTAACTCATATTCTTCATTTCATGGAACAGTTTCAGAGCAAAACCTCTCCAAAAGACTCAAAGCAACAAATTCAAGCACTGATGGCCAAGTAATCTCCCATTTAATTTCAATTTCACAGTTTCGTATTTTCAAATTTCCAATTATATTTCCTGGTAGTTATTTTTCTTGCAATATAAATCATATTAGGTTTTCTCCTATTTTATTTTCCTGTATAGAAACAATGAAAATTATGTCGTGGAATGTTCTAGGTCTGGAGGGTAAAGAAACTAGAGATCATCTAGGAGACATTATTCGAATACATAGTCCAGATATCATATTTTTGGTAGAAACTAATACTGGGGAAGGAAAAGCAAAAACATTAACACATAAATTTAATTACCCAAATTTCATTATATATGTTCGATTGGGCTATCTGGTGGTTTAGTTATTTTATGGAAAGACGGATTTCCTTGTGACATAGTCTGTAGTAAAGTTAATATGATACATCTACTTATTACTTCTAATCTTTCCAAGCAAGAATGGATACTTTCTAGTGTTTATGGGTCTACACATTATGAATTTAAAAAGTAACATGAGACTTTCTAAAAGATCTCAGTGAAAATGTATTCCAATCATGGGTGGTTATAGGTGATCTCAACATTCACATGTCAAAAGGAGATGCTTCAACTAGTGATGGCTCTCTTGATAATTGGATTTGCAATACTGAAAATATGGGGTCTAACAACCACACCCAATAATTCGTTTGGCAATCTGAGAGGACTTACTCCAATACACTTTCTAGAAAATCAACTAGACAGTCAGACTCAAATTATAGTAAAGTATATCAAAGAGTTTAATATCTCTATTTCACAATGTAATCAGCAAATCAAACAGATAGAAATCCGCGAGCTTGATTATTATGTGAAACAAATTGAACGGTAGCAAAGACCAATGTTCAAGTGTCAATCAATGTAAATCAACAACCAAAGATTGGATATTCTAATTGATTGATCTTAACGCACAACCTGTGATATTTCAATTATATAACAAAATATAATGTGGAAAAGAAATAATACAGATACCAGAATTTTGTCAAAGAGGAAACCGCAAATGAAGAAAAACCCCGGGACCTAGTCCATATTGAACACCACACTGTATTAAGCCGCTACAGACACTAGACTACCAATTAACTTCAGACTGGACTTTAGTTTGAAAATGCGAGGGTACCCCAAATATACCTCAAGCTATAACTTTTCCTTCCAATAAGTCATTTCCACGAAAGTGATTGTCTATGGCTGAGTCGAGACAATACAACAAATTGGTTCACACTTTGTGTGATCGTCTATGGATACGAGATCGAGACAATACAACAACATAGTGTGTTTACTTGATACAAAGGTTCAGACTTAACCAAACTCAATAGGATTCATGTATCAAGAAAATAGGAATTAACATTTGTGTAATTTACTTTAATTATAATAAAACAATTATAATGCGGAAATATAAAGTAAATGACACAGCAAGATTTTGTTAACGAAGAAACCGCAAAAGCAGAAAAACCCAGGGACCTAGTCCAGAATTGAATACTCTCAGGATTAATCCGCTATAAAAAATAATACCAACTTCGTATAGTTGAGACCAAGCAACTAAATCTATAGTTCACATATTTCCTTCAATATTCCCATGCCTCCAATCTGTAAACAAGGCACGTACTTGGACCAATTCCTTTGGATCATATTCCAAACAGTAAAGGAACAACAAATCTGTTTGGTATCAACTCTCTTCAACCAAGTGATATGAGTTGCGCAAAGGTTCCCTTATTTATCTTAACATAAACTCCTTTTCCAGGTTCCAAGATCTATCTTATTTTCAATCACACAAAGGTAGTCATTAAGATTAAGCCAATCAATACCTTAATCACAAGGAATCGTATTGATGCCGATCTTCCTCAATTAATCAATCCAATCTACGACAAGGATAAACCGATTATTAATTGGATCCTCTTTTTCCCAAAAAAGTATTGTACACACCAAAAATTGTAAAAACCAAGTCAGAAATCTTCAATATCTTATTTGTCTTCAAATTTTCTTAGATATTCAATAAACACATGCACACAACTACTTGAATCTCTTGTGATCAATCACACACAAAACGGAGTCTGTTAATAATGGATTATCACAAGATCGACTTTAAATCTAACAACAGTCTAAAGATCCCTGTCGAAACCTTGAACTAGTTTGAGTGAATCTTATATCAGAAGAGAAGATTCTCAAGCATAAACAAACTAGGTGCAATCAAATTTCAACCACCGTTAGTCAATCAAATAAATACGAATACTAAAGATAAACCGCAATATCTAGTTTCCCACCAACGGGTCGCGCTAGAGCTTCTCAATCCCAAAGAAGACTTTAAATTGAGCGGCCATAAGAGATTTCACCTAGTTAGATTACTCTCATCTCCGATAGGCGGCTTCTCCAGTAACAAAGACAAAAGAAAAAGTCTATGTCACGCATGATTAGTTTGCTAGAAATGCAAACTCAAAGTATTTATAGACAAGGAAGTTTGGACACCAAGGAATTTCCAAAACCGAAAATATTCTCAAGATATTTTCCATATTTACCCAAATTCGGTTTTCATAATTCCTATGAATGCACTGTCCAAAAATATGATCAAAATCTCATTGGAAAATCTTTAATTAGCAAATGCACCTTACTAATTTTTATTTTCCATATATAATTAAAAACACTTAATTAAAAAGATTCTTAACTTATTTAATTCGATCTTGGGATTTACTTCCTTCTTAGCCTTTAAGGAATATCTTTGAACAATATAGAATAAGGATTAATGCACTGTGTTCAAAGAGTGACAACATCTTACTCTTGCAATTCATTTCCATGCTTGCTCACTTGAAACCGATTTACCATACTTCCAAACAAGTTTAGAATTGTTTCATCTAACTTTCAAGAACTATGTGATTGATCAACTCCCACTCAATCACAACTCATAAGTTTACGGTTCTACCAAAACAAGTTTCATTTATACCTCCATGTGAGTACTGTGCATAGTTACACTAGCTTACCAAAGATATGGCTGACTAGGTACTAGGATCGGTTCCCCACATATATTTGGTATTTAACTTGTATGCACTGCACATGTCCATAGGTTAGGTTCCCCATTCCCAAAAATGTGTTGCACATGTTCATAGGATTGGTTTCCCTTTCTTCCATAAACCTTGCTGCACCTCATACAAGGATCGGTTCCCCTTGTGATACACTGCACCTCTTACTAGGATCGGTTCCCCTTCTCCCAGTAATAAGTTCAGACATACACAACCCGATCATACCCCAGGTGATTACTTAAGATCGGTTTCACTAATAAAAGTCATACAAATACATAAGTTAGGCCTCATGTGAATAGTTTTACTAAGAACACAAACAAGTCATGAGCGGTTATACTAATCACACATATTGGTCATTCATAAGATATGCAATGAAGAACAACCCCAATAACGCCTGGCGATTTCCTTTTCGGTTCACAACACATATCATGAACTTACTTTCTTAGAACACATGTAAACATTGTTCCCTAGGATGAAATCCTCACCTCATACCCATACATAATCACAATAACATTCATACGATTATGTCGATATCTTATATACAAAGTTTAATGGTTAAGCAAGAAACTTCATATTGTATTCCTTAATACTATGTCTATCTAGAGTGTTCATGCTTCGCAATTTTATGTTTTCAATATGCACAACTTGAAAGATACGTTAGGGAATGAAACAGTTCAAGTCAAATATCACTAACCTCAAGTGGAAAGATGATGTTGTCGTTGTAGCTCCACACCTCTTCACTTCTTCAAGTCTTCGCAATACTTGTAATGTCTCACCCTAATACTTTCAAGATGACCTATACGAAATTGACTCTAGTACATTTAAATCAAGCGACTCTCAAATGAGTTTTGGCTCACTAAAGTATGACAACCAAACTTGACATACCAACGCTTAGTGGGTTCAACCGATCAATGCTCTAACAATCTCCCCCTTTGTCAATTTTAGTGACAAAACTCTTACAATCATATGGATAAGAAAATTACAATAATTCATTACATATACGCTTGATTTCCGAATCCAACAACATATAACCTGCATTCACTCAATCCTTAAAATGCCGCTGTTGACATTATAATAACAAATCTCATACTCCCCCTAAAGGTGAGATAAGTAGATTTTCAATCCGCACATCTTTGTTATCCTAATCATATGATATGTTACTCCCCCTTAGTCTGTGTTTTTCCTCATTCGTTAGATAAACGTTCAAGCACCATTGTCCTCTTCCCCTAGTGACACCAACCAACCATAAGATTGATACCAACATCACTTGTTTACTCCATATATTTCTCCCCATTTTTGTCACAAAAATGACAAAGACGCGAACAAATAAAGGACAAAACGAAAAGGATCTTACAAATCTCAAAATAGACTTGCAACCTGTTGAATCAAGCACGAGGGTTCCACATGCTATTTTTGATAACCAATATGAAAACCGAAACTACAAGTAATTATGTTTTGATATGTTATCATGGAAATAATTGCCCGAAGCAATTTTCCCAACTAGTTTAGCAAACCAAAAATCAACTAAGCAACTTAGTTCCTTTGCTAAACCGATTGTATAAATACAACCGCTTTATTCGATAAGACCAAAACAAAGATAAACTCCATTTTTCTCATCAAGTTCTAATTATCCATATAACTTAGACCTTTAGATTTCAAACAAGCCAAATACTAGGATAGTTAACTAGCATTTCCTTGTTTAGGCTTTCGGTTAGACTTGAATAACCGAAACCTCCACTTTGATAAGTCTAACTAAGATCAGAATTAACTTAGTTTAGCTTATCCGGAATTGAATTGGACTAAACAATTCATCCCGTCAACATATTCATTCGTTAAGCCATAAATAATTCATACAAACCAATAAATCAACTTGCATAATTATTCACCTCAACCGGATACAATTGAAACAACACACATAAATCAAAGTTTCACTATTGCACCAAAATTTTGTGAGATTAAACAATTGATACCACACAATAAAGCAAAATAACAATTGTTTTACTTAGCTGGAAGCAATTTAATTAACATAAACATTAAAGCACCGCAATTGCTATTGATATCACACAACAAAGCAAGATAACAAAAGTTTTACTTAACCGGAAACAATTGAATCACACATACATAATGGAATAAATAAATCAATTGTACCGACTATTTCGTTTAAGCAAAAGCAATATATATATATATATATATCAAATGAAAATAGGCTTTTCTTAAAACAAGAAAACAATTAACTAACAAGATTGTTACCTCAATTTCGGTTCCAACTTCTCCAAACATGATTGCCTCACTTTCTTCTTCCGGGAGAATTGATATCGAAATACCATTGTGCTGTCATTCTCATGCCAAAAACAAAAGAATAACAACCACTAACCTTTACCAGAGAAAAGTTGAAAATCGGTTTTGACAATTGCAAGCAAAAGTTGAAAACCGTCGAAACACATATGCTTTTATGCTAAACCAAAACCGATTCAACATATTGTGACTTTTTCACATATTGTTTCTACAGGAACCCCTCATGATCCTTTGATAAAGCCTACCAACTTGGGCTAGAACTTAATCCTGCTAAATCAAAAAGTTACCCAAACCATAAGGGTTCACAACATATTATGAGATCGAATATCAAGGTAATAAAATTGACATTAAACATCCCATAAAACTTGCATAGCATATCAAGGAACAACAAATCTGTTTTGTATCAACTCTCTTCAACCAAGTGATATGAGTTGCGCAAAGGTTCCCTTGTTTATCTTAACATAAACTCCTTTGCCAGGTTCCAATATCTATCTTATGTTCAATCACCCAAAGGTAATCGTTAAGATTAAGCCAATCAACACCTTTAATCACAAGGAATCGTATTGATGCCGATCTTCCTCAATTAGTTAATCCAATCTACCACAAGGATAAACCTATTATTAATTGGATACTTTTTTCCCAAACAAGTATTGTGCACACTAAAGATTGTAAAAACCAAGTCAGAAATCTTCAATATCTTATTTGTCTTCAAATCTTGTTAGATCTTCAATAAACACCTGCACATAACTACTTGAATCTCTTGTGATCAATCACCCATAGAACGGAGTCTGTTAACAATGGATTATCATAAGATCGTCTTTAGATCTAACAATAGTCTAAAGATCCCTTTCGAAACCTTGAACTATTTTGAGTGAATATTATATCAGAAGAGAAGATTCTCAAGCATAAACAAACTAGGTGCAATCAAAGTTCAACCATCGTTAGTCAATCAAATCAATACAAAAACGAAAGATAAACCGCAATATCAAGTTTCCCACCAACGGGTCGCGCTAGAGCTTCTAAACCCCAAAGAAGACTTTAAATTGAGCGGCCGTAAGAGATTTCACCTAATTAGATTACTCTTCTATCCGATAGGCGGCTTCACCAGTAACAAAGACAAAAGAGGAAGTCTATGTCACGCAGGATTAGTTTGATAGAATTGCAAACTCAAAGTATTTATAAATAAGGAAGTTTGGACACCAAGGAATTTCCAAAACCGAAAATATTCTCAAGATATTTTCCATATTTACCCAAATTCGGTTTTCATAATTCCTGTGAATGCACTGTCCAAAAATATGATCGAAATCTCCTTGGAAAATCTTTAATTAGCAAATGCACATTACTAATTCTTATTTTCCATATATAATTAAAAACCCTTAATTAAAAAGATTCTTAACTTATTTAATTCGATCTTAGGATTTACTTCCTTCTTAGCCTTTAAGGAATATCTTTGAACAATATAGAATAAGCATTAATGCACCGTGTTCAAAAAGTGATGACATCTTACTCTTGCAAGTCTTTTCTATGCTTGCTCACTTGAAACCGATTTACCACACTTCCAAACAAGTTTAGAATTGGTTCATCCGACTTTCAAGAACTATGTGATTGATCAAGTACCACTCAATCACAACTCATAGGTTTACGGTTCTACCAAAACAAGTTTCGGTTCTACCTCCATGTGAGTACTATGCATAGTTACACTAGCTTACCAAAGATACGACTGACTAGGTACTAGGATCGGTTCTCCAATATATTTTGTATCTAACTTGTATGCACTGCACATGTCCATAGGATCGGTTCCCCCTTCCCTAAAATGTGTTGCACATGTTCATAGGAACGGTTCCCCTTTCTTCCATAAACCTTGTTGCACCTCATTCAAGGATCAGTTCCCCTTGTGATGCACTGCACCTCTTACTAGGATCGGTTCCCCTTCTCCCAGTAATAAGTTCAGACTTACATAACCAGATCATACCCCAGGTGATTACTTAAGATTGGCTTTCACTAATAAAAGTCATACCAATACATAAGTCAGTTCTCATGTGAATAGTTTTACCAAGAACACAAATAAGTCATGAGCGATTATACTAATCACACATATTGGTCGTTCATAAGATATGCAATGAAGAATAACCCTAATAATGCCTGGCGATTTCCTTTTCCGTTTACAACACATATCATGAAATTACTTCCTTAGAACACATGTAAACATTGTTCCCTAGGATGAAATCCTCACCTCATACCCATACATAATATCACAATATCATTCATACGATTATGTCGATGTCTTATATACAAAGTTTAATGGTTAATCAAGAAACTTCATATTGTATTCCTTAATACTATGTCTATCTAGAGTGTTCATGCTTCACAGTTTTATGTTTTCAATATGCACGACTTGAAAGATACGTTAGGGAATGAAACAGTGCAAGTCAAATATCACTAACCTCGAGTGGAAGGATGATGTTGTCGTTGTAGTTCGACACTTCTTCAAGTCTTCGCAATACTTGTAATGTCTCACCCTAATACTTTCAAGCTAACATATACGAAGTTGACTCTAGTACATTTAAATCAAGCGACTCTTAAATAAGTTTTGGATCACTAAAATATGACAACCAAACTTGACATACTAACGCTTGGTGGGTTCAACCGAGCAACGCTCTAACATAGTTGAACCCTAATCAATCTCACACTGATTTAAGGTACGATTGCGCTCCTTACATCTCTGATCCTAGCAGGATACTACGCACTTAATTCCCTTAGCTGATCTCACCCACAACCAAGAGTTGTTATGACCTAAAGTCGAAGACTTGATAAACAAATTTGTCTCACACAGAAAAGTCTAGGATTGAAAAAAATCTGTCTCCCACAGAAATGCCCAAGAGTTTTTGTTTCGTCTTTTGATAAATCAAGGTGAACATGAACCAATTGATAAACCGGACTTATATTCTTGAAGAACATCCTAGTATTATCAATCACCTCACAATAAAATTAATCGACTAGCGAAATAAGTTATTGTGGAATCACAAACGATGAGACAAAGGTGTTTGTGATTACTTTTTTCTTGTCTATCGGAGATATAAAATCTCGAGCCAATTATTCCAATTGTACTCAACACGACAGAAACAACAAGATCAGATCATGCAACTACAAAGAGAATAGTTAGGTCTGGCTTCACAATCCCAATAAAGTCTTCAAGTCGTTAACCTACAGGGTCTCGAGAAGAAACGTAAGGTTAAAAGAGAATCGACTCTAGTTATGCAACTAGTAACACGCAGGTGGTATGGGGATTAGGTTTCCCAGTTGCTAAGTTCTCCCTTATATAGTTTTCAAATCAGGGTTTGCAATCCAAGTTACCATGGTAACAAAGCATTCAATAATCACTGTTAGATGAAAAACCTGATTCAACCAAGCTAATGTATTTTAACCGTTAGATTGAACTTAGCTTGTTACACACAAATGAAATGTACCCTCATTTAGGTTTATGTAGCCGTACCTAAACGTGTATACCATGTCGGTTCACAAATAGTTAACCGAGGTTAGCCAGATGATTACTCTCATATCAACCTTATTCATCTTAACCATAACTAGTTCAAATGACTCAAATGAAACTAGTTAAAGAGTTGTTCAATTGTTATATTCTCATGAATATACAAGAACATAATTGAAGCAAAATCGGTTTGATTCACTTGAATCAATCATGAACATTATAACATCAGTTTTCAAAGATTGCATTCCTTAAGATTTAAATGTTTAAGTTCATGAACATGCCGATTTGATAAAATAACCAGCTTAAGTGTGCGTATGGGTATGCGTACTTAAGAAACCAGATTTTTGAGTTTGTTAAGTTTCCAAACTCAGCAGAAATTCTCGGTTCGAAAATTTCCGCCGGTATGCGTACGGGTACGCATACTCAAGGTGACTAGTTTAGGAGTTTGTAATTCCCAAACCCAGCAGATATTTTCGGTTCGAAAACTTCCGATGCATACTTATCTTGTCTCCTTCACCAATTTAGTCTACACACATGCATACACTTGGCTCCTGGTAGGATTCTGGAAAAACCCTATATAATAACCGCAATCACACGGTGTCTAACAAGTAGAGAGAGGCAAGTACAGGTCGTTCCCACGAGGAGCGGTGGAAATATCAATAACCAGTATTCTTAATTGACTAACCGAGAATGTTGTTTTTGGGATTTTTAGAATTAATTCAAAATAATATAAAAGAAAAGAAAATTAATTAAATACAATGAGGAAGAGAGCCAGTAACTAGGGTTTACGGATTTCACCATATTTTCAATTAAAGAACAAAATGAAATCATACATTCCAATTATGTCCATTCCATGTCCTGTATGAATACACCCATCAAATGTATAGCTTCTCAAATATTACTTGTACCCATAAGCATAACTCATCAAAGAAATCCCAAGCATAAATTATCAAACAAGAAACAAATAATTAGGTGAAGCTAATTAAACGAATTAAAATTACGGTGAAACAACAACATATATTCTATGTAAATCGATGGACAAAATTCTAGGAATGAAAATTGCATTCATAAAAGCCTGTTGCCAAATATTCAATTTATTATTATAGCATATTGCAAAATGATGGCTTCCTCCATAAACCCCTAGTTACAAATTCTAGCTAGACATGGATTATAGATTTCTTCAAAACCCACAAATAAATGACCAAGAAGAAACAAAAATGGTTGTCACCCAGCTTTTTTCTTTTCTTTCTTGTTGATTTCCCGTCGTCGGCTTACTGAAACAGTCCTACCCACTTTCCTTTTATCTCTTCCTTTCGTCCATGCACAAAAAAATGCAAATCTTTCTGTCCATTAATTAGTGGATATTCGGATCTCATTTCCCCCAAATGACAACTTACCACATCATACTCATGAGGTCACCCAATTAGTGATCGCCACGTGTCCAAACATTAAATAATTCCAAATATGAGAAGATTAGTTTCCTTCCCAGTCCCCACTTCCATAACTGTAACATCTTATGAGCACATGATCTGATATTCTCATTTCATATACAAGGTAATAATTGCTCTTTTATCATTATTCCCATTTAATTGAATATCTTCTTCTTGCAAAATATATATTATAGTATCAATCGAAAATTAAAGAGAATAAAATGTGATTTACCTCATAGATATATGCAAACAAGACCCACTTTATTTTCTTCTTCTCTTTATATTATATATAACAACGGAATTAAAATATATATCCCATAATCTCATTTGTGGCATGATCATTATTAGGCAATGAAAATATATTCTCGTCCGAATGGAAAGAAAGTCCTCCAAATCTCATTTTTTAGCTGCCAATGTTTGACAGCCGCCCCATTTTGTAGTCAAGCACGCCAAATTGCATCATTCTCTGGCCACGATTGCTGCTGATATACGAAAATACCAGGCCAGCTACATTTTGTCATTTTTATCGCATATGCCAATGCTTTAGTTGTTTATGCTCCCGATAATCAGAATTACTTGTACTTTCTGTAAAAGCACTAAAATAATGTTGTTAGCCAAGATATTGAGTCCTAGCTAATATAAATATGGGTATAAAATGTAGCACTTACGTGCTTATCAACACCCCCACACTTATATTTTTCTAGTCCTCGAGGAAAACAAGGAATTGACACGCTACACAACTGGTCATATCATAAGAGAGAGTTAGACCCGCTACACAGCTGGTCATGACAAATACCATACACAAGACCCGCTACACAACTGGTCATAGAATTATAATGATAATAAATTTTTTTAAGACCCGCTACACAGCTGATCATCTTTTTTTTAGACCCGCTACACATCTGGTCATAATATTCATTGTTTTTTTTTAATCAAAATTTCTAACGACAGTGCCACTTCCCCACACTTAAACATTACATTGTCCTCAATGTAATTGAGTCATCCAATGTAAAAATTAAGGTGAGAAATTCATAATATTCAAATAGTAAACAAAAACAAATAAAACAAAAACAAAGATATACCTACTGGAATATACAAACAAGACTCTCCATAAATCAACAACCTAAAAATCTGGGGATCAACCCATAACACAATATATACGATTAATGACAACCTCACACTCTCGTAGTAGCAACATAAAGTTACAAAGACTACCAAAAGGAAATAGCTACCCCAAAACCCGGTTTTTACTTCACAAGGAAGTGCATAAAGAACATAATATGGGGATACTCTTTGGACTGGGAAAATATCAATTGGATCATGCATGGTATTAGGAATAGGCAAGTCCTATGGGTATTTGGATGCAAAGTGATCCAATAAAACCTTAGAAGCACACAATTCTAACCCTAAATTAGGTAACTTTTGGAAGTCTAGGGGTCTAGAAACAACCCCTAAGTCGGGTGAATGATCTTGTGAGATAGATTCATCTATGTAATTAGGAAAATCATCCACACAAGCATCCACAGGGTCATCTATATGCTCCGTCTGGAACAAAGAGTCACTACATGATTCATCATCATCATCATATAATCTTTGGTATTCTAGAATTCTCAATCTTTGTTCCAAACTAGGTGGTGTGTGTTTGTAATACTTCTCATATATAGTTTGAGGTGATTCTTCACTTACCATTTGTGGAGAAAAAACTCCATACAGCTGCCTATGCATATATTCACCAAGCGTCATCTCCAATGAGGTTGCATGATAATTTGAATTTCTACGCTTATATTCCGCCAGTGTCATCTTATGTGACGTCTCTTGATAAAGAGTCATCATCCTCAAAAAGGTACCTGAAATAAAATTATAAATCACAAAAAAAGTCAAAAGGAAAAGGAAATTCTAAAAAAATAATAAAAAATACTATACAAAAACTCCACCGTTTAGGTGTTGCTATTCAAAGAGGAGTTGGGGCTCAGCTTGTCGCTAGGCTGCCAACCAAAAGCTCTATGTAATTCTTTTAATTCATTAATTATAAAAAAATAAAATAAAAACTTAACTATTTACAAATCAAAAATACTAATTACAATATTCCTCAGCTGCTCCCCGGCAGCGGCGCCAAAAATTGGTAGGATTCAGGAAAAACCTTATATAATATCCGCAATCGCACGGTGTCTAACAAGTAGACAGAGGAAAGTACAGGTCGTTCCCACGAGGAGCGGTGGAAATATCAATAACCAGTATTCTTAATTGACTAACCGAGAATGTTGTTTTGGGATTTTTAGAATTAATTCAAAATAATACTCCCTTCGTCCCACTATTAAGTGACCTAGTTTAAGTTTGCACAATTATTAAGGCAAGCAAAGAAAAGACTACTTTTAAGCATTTTTTACAATTATACCCTTATGAATAATAATTAGTGAAATTTAGAAATAATTTATCTCTCAAACTACTCCACGGATGTTCGCAAACTTCATACCAATGAAAATCATTTTAAAACACCTATGTAACGAATATAAACATGCCTATTAAATTATGCATATTTTTTATGTTTTTTATAATTAACTAAAAGGATAATTTTAGAAATATCTCCTTGCTTAGTGATATAGGTCACTTATTAGTGGGAAAAAATGTAAAATCAAATAGGTCACTTAATAGTGGGACGGAGGGAGTATAAAATAAAAGAAAATTAATTAAATACAATGAGGAAGAGAGCCAGTAACCAGGGTTTACGGATTCCACCATATTTCAATTAAAGAACAAAATGAAATCATACATTCCAATTATGTCCATTCCATGTCCTGTATGAATACACCCATCAAATGTATAGCTTCTCAAATATTACCTGTACCCATAAGCATAACTCATCAAAGAAATGCCAAGCATAAATTATCAAACAAGAAACAAATAATTACGTGAAGCTATTAAAATTAGGGTGAAACAACAACATATATTCTATGTAAATCGATGGACAAAATTCTAGGAATGAAAATTGCATTCATAAAAGCATGTTGCCAAATATTCAATTTATTATTATAGTCTATTGCAAAATCATGGCTTCCTCCATAAACCCCTAGTTACAAATTCTAGCTAGACATGAATTATAGATTTATTCAAAACCTACAAATAAATGACCAAGAAGAAACAAAAACAGTCACCCAGCTTATTTTTCTTCTTTCTTGTTGATTCCTCGTCGTCGGCTTACTGAAACAGTCCTACCCACTTTCCTTTTATCTATTCCTTTCTCCCATGCCCAAAAAAATGAAAATCTTGCACTCCATTAATTAGTGGATATTCGGATCTCATTTCCTCCAAATGACAACTTACTGCATCATACTCATGAGGTCACCCAATTAGTGATCGCCACGTATCCAAACATTAAATAATTCCAAATATGAGAAGATTAGTTTCCTTCCCAGTCCCCACTTCCATAACTGTGACATCTTATGAGCACATGATCTCATATTCTCATTTCAAATACAAGCTAATAATTGCTCTTTTATCATTATTCCCATTTAATTGAATATCTTCTTCTTGCAAAATATATATTATAGTATCAATCGACAATTAAATAGAATAAAATGTCATTTACCTCATAGATATATGCAAAAAGGACCCATTTTATTTTCTTCTTCTCTTTATATTATACTAGTAAGGACACATGTGCGATGCACATGCTTGAATTTTCATTCATCCAACAATACTAAATTTGAGAGCCATGATTTTTTTTTCCTAAAACAAAAATTTATTATTCTCATTTATACTCGTTACGTAGATGATTGAAAGAGCTTTTCAAATATATAAATTTAAAAAAAATCCGGTGTATATTTTGAAAGATATCAAGTTTTTTAAAAAATTGATCTATTTTTAAAACAATGGTATTTTTGTAAATATGCAAAAAATAGGGATAACTAAGTAATTTAGGGGGTTTCCTACCAAAAAGAGCTCTTTTCTTTATATTAGTATAAGATAAGATATAGAAATGGAATTAAAATATATATCCCATAATCTCATTTGTGGCATGATCATTATTATGCAATGAAAATATATTCTCGTCTGAATGGAAAGAAAGTCATCCAAATCTCATTTTTCAGCTGCCAATGTTTGACAGCCACCCCATTTTGTAGTCAAGCACACCACATTGCATCATTCTCTGGTCACGAATGTTGCTGATATATGAAAATACCAGGCCAGCTACATTTTGTCATTTTTATCGCATATGTCAATGCTTTAGTTTTTTATGCTATCGATAATCAGAATTACTTGTACTCTCTGTAAAAGCACTAAAATAACGTTGTTAGCCAAGATCTTAAGTCGTTATGTGCTTATCAGCTCCCGGTTCATGGAGTTATACACTAATGTGCGAACACACTATATATGCTTATATCCAAAGATGGTTACATTATCAACTCTACATTCCAATCATTGAAACATTCTTCTATAATGACAATAGCCGTTTTCACACACTATTAGCATCAAAGCAATTTTCAAGTTATTGAAATGTCAACATGACTTTCGTCACGAGTAAAGATGAACATGGCTAAAGCGAAAGCTTGCCAACACATATTTCGAGAAATATGTAAGCAAGATATACTCAACTCGAAATATCAAATGTGTATATAAAACTATATCGTAAGACGACTCATGTCTCAAAATAGGAGATAGAGTAGAAATATAATTTCCAAGTGATAGATGAGTTCAAATCTCCACATACCTTTTGTCGATGAAGTTCCACAAGCTCCCCTTAGTAGTTATCCGTCTTTAAATAATGAACGCCGTGAAATCTAAGCTCAACTACACTATCTATGTCCTAGTCCGAGACATCTATAAATAGGATAGAAATCAAGACTTATAGTTTTGATCACTAACATTGACAAACATGCTTGAGATAACAATGCATGCGAGTTCAACCGAGCAATCCTCTAACAATATCCCCCTTTGTCAATTTTAGTGACAAAACTATCAATACATATGGATTACAAGATAGATAAAAATTATAGCTTCTCATCCACATGCTTGATCTCCTTGGCATCTTCAACATGACTCAAAATCTTCGTTACTTCCAAGTACTCCAATGATTCCAAAGGTTGTAAGTTTAGCATCATCGTTAGTTGAAGATCCGTAGCTATAACAATGAGAAAACAAATGCTCTCAATCATTTTTATACAGTGTCATAGTATTATTACACAACATAAAAGTTCAATTGTATCACAACTTTTACAATAACACTATGGTGATATGTATCACTCCCCCTTAGTCAATACTTCATCTCAACATGAAAACCACTCCCCCTTACATAATGACCCGTAAACCATATGTATTTGTAGTATAAACTACACATTAATTCTCCCCCTTTTTGTCAAAAAATTGGCAAAGGTACGAAAATTAGTGGGATCCTAATGAAATTTCCACAAAGATACTTCATGACCAAAGGTGTATTAACATACCAACAAATTTAGATGAAATTATATAGCCGAAGCTAAATGCATTCATCAAGGAGTTTATAAAGATACAAGATAACCCCTATAATATTCCACAACTGCACTCCCCACAAAGGTATAGAAATTAAGCACATGTTCAAAAGAACCCTTCCCCATAAAATTTCATTCCCGAAAGAACAACAAAGGCGACCTTACTTTCATAAGAAAAGAAGGATTTCTTTGGACAAACCAAATCACATGTAAACATGAATTTGTATCCAAAATATTCAATTGAATTAACCACAAGAGAACCCCATGACTAATTCAATCGAAATGCACAACTAAATTAATCACAAGAAAACTCATATAATTAATTTAATCGGAATACACAACCAAATTAACCAAAACGTGATCAATTCAATTAGTGATGCTCGACATAAGCGAACTTACGGAGCAACAACTAAAATAACCACAAGAGAATGATCGATTTAGTTGGTCATGCTCAAACATAAGGAACCTTACGGAGCAACACACTATATGTACAAAAATGTGGATCGGAGATTGACCAAATACTGCAGAATAAATAAGGATTCATTCTATTTTCCATCACTATTTGCACAATGACATATAATAGACTTAATCCTTGTGCACAAAAGTTTTATCCTTTCTTCCTATAAAATAATGACAAAAAAGGCTTTAACTTTTGCAATGTCAAAAGTTTATTCTATCTTCTATCAATACTTTCATACCGACCTAATAGAGAAAACTTTTGAACAAGTGTTAAACTTCCCATGGATGCAATACTTTTAGCAAATTTAACTGAAGAAAACCATTCAAGGATAAACATAAAGTTATTACAACTCTTAGAACAACATCCAACAATAGAAGTTTATCATGGATTAGAAAAAAATGAATAAACTAAGCTTGATTGCGATTATATTTCTCAGCAATCTTGAAAACAGGTTCAGCTAGTTCAAGAAGAATTCCCAACACATAGTTCAGTTATTCCTGTAAGCACTCAATTATTTCATTAAGAAGATTGCCTTCAGAATTGACTGGTTTCTTCATCTTGTTGATGTCTGTCTGAGACAGAAGAGTAGCATGGCCAGTGTAGGTACCAATAGGAGGAATCTTAAATTGACTACAAATTCTGCTGATGAGACATAAAAACACAAGATTTTTTTTTTCTGTGAAACCATATGAATCATCTGACGAATAATCAGGCCACATAAATCAATATCTTTTCCAGAGATAAGGTAGCAAACCATCTTTGCAATGGTCCTGCTCCATAGATTTTTATCAAGCATACTGGGAATCAAATTTGCAATAACCAATTTGCTGAAGACTTTCAAATGAAAGCTAATGTTGTCAACTGACAACTTGCCCCCAAACCATGATTCAATTCTATTTAGAAGCATTCCAGAAAGATAACCCTGATTTGGTCTGAGATGCTCAGGTTGAGGAATTGCAAATGAGCGATCAAGAGATAAATTCAACAAGTATGCAATCACTTCACTATTTACCTTAAATGATATCCCACCAACCATTGTCTTGAAGCAACAACTGATTTTGTTGGCAGCATGTAGGTTAGCATAAAACTGGCAGGTCATCTCAGGATAGGAAGACCCAAGACCATCATGAATATATCCCCACTCATGTTGGTTCATAAACTGGTGAAACTCATGTTCATTAATAATACGATCATAAATCTTTTGTATGACAAAATTTCCTTTAAGAAACTTAACATATTTGTTCCTAACAAGAAGATTAGTAAAGTTAATTTGAAGAGCAGGATGATAAAAGGGTTGTAGTACGTCTAAACCAATTTCATCATCATCAAACTCATTATCACTATCAAACCTTCTATTAGGTTGAGTACTTGAACTTTCACCAAGGCTTTTCCTAGAAGCCATTTTTTGAGAGAAAACACAACAGAGAGGATAACAACTTACTTGGTCTGTGAACTATTGATGGTGGAGTTCCAAAACATCGAGTAGAACGAAATAGGTTCCTGACCCAATGTGTAGAAACTTATTTTGAGTTCAAAGGTGAAAACCAAACAAAAATTGGTTAAGAAATAAGAGAAAGATGATGGAGAGTTTTTGAACCAGGGTATTTATTTCTTGTTCATGAACTGATGAAGAGAATATGAAGGTGAAAATAACAAGAATTATTTTTCTCTTTTTATGTGCAGCCGACCGATCAGTTCATGATCTGGAAAAACTAATTACGGTACTGAGATTTAATTAGTCCTGGAGCATGGTACATGCATGTAGTATGTGAACCGTATGTGTGCAAATAAGGGCATGTTTGTTTTTCCCATATTTTGACTGTTCCAAGATAGGGACGAGAGTTTGAAGTAAGACTCAACAAAAACTCTCATGAGCAGTTCTTTTAAGAACTTATAAGAACAAATAGCCCCTCACACCATGACACCAAGAGATATTTTCCTTCCAATAACTCTTACAGCTCCCACTGTTAACAGATTCCCAAGGGACTGTCTTTATAAGACTATCAACGAACTTCAAGAGACCCCAAAAAGATTTGTGTCTCTGATTTCTCATTTTCCAACTTATAAAATACAGTTTCTGCAGATAGTTTATATTACTGCGAGGGGAACCTCTTTTGGTAAAAGAGAACATCTTATCTTCTTCATTCATGAAGACAATACAACTATCTTGATAGGGAGTGTCAGAAATTAATCAAGGAATTGATCATGTTGTGAGGTGATATACTCAGGTGACTGGGATTCAAACTCTTCTTGTAAAATGTTTAGTTTGTTACAATTGATTGGTTTACAAAGAGGAGGAGCATTGATCTTACTGATTAACAAATCAATATCAACCTCCACATAAATATAACTCTTCATAACTTGATTTAGCCTGTCAAGAGATTCTTGTTCATTCTGGAGATATAAATCAACATCAGAAAATAGACTTTCAAGTTTCTTTTCAATTCTTGAAAAGACTTCAAGGGATTTTAAACATGGAGGAGGTTTGGATAGAATTTCTTCTACGGATTTAATTAAATCAGACATAGAAGAGAATTCTGAAATCCCTAGATCTGGTGGTTCATTTATTGAGATATCACTTCTGTCCATATCAGATCGCTACAAACACAGACTTGTAAGGTCTTTAATGTGTTTGCCTGCTCTGATACCAACTAGAACCACACCCAACAATTACAAATTTGATAACCACACCCAACAATTAGTTTGGAAATATGAGAGTACATACTCCATTACACTTTCTTGAGAATCAACTAGACAGTCAAACTCAATCTAGAGTAAAGTATATCAAAGAGTTTAATATCTCTAACTCTTAATTCAATCCGCAATCAGCAAATAGAAATATGCGAGCCCGATTGAATATAAGAGGAGTTACATGGACGGTACCAGCGACCAATGTTCAAGTGTCAATCAATGTAAATCAACAACCCAAGGTTAGATATTCTAATTGATTGATCTTAACACACAACCTATGATATTTCAATTATATAACAAAATATATTGAGGAAAATAAATAACACAGACACCAGAATTTTGATAATGAGCAAGCCGCAAATGCAGAAAAACCCCGGGACCTAGTCCAGATTGAATACCATAATGTATTAAGCTACTACAGATACTAGCATACTACCAATTAACTTCACACTGGACTGTTGTTGAACCCTAATCAATCTCACACTGGTTCAAGGTACAGTTACGCTCCTTACGTCTCTGATGCCATCAGGATACTACGCACTTGATTCCATTAGATGATATCACCCACAACCAAGAGTTTCTACGACCCAAAGTCGAAGACTTGATAAACAAATATGTCTCACACAGAAAAGTGTAGGATTGAATAAATTTGTCTCCCACAGAAATACCCAAGAGTTTTTGTTCCGTCTTTTGATAAATCAAGGTGAACATGAACAAATTGATAAACCCGACTTATATTCCCGAAGAACATCCTAGTATTATCAATCACCTCACAATAAACTTAATCGACTAGCGAAACAAGTTATTGTGGAATCACAAACGATGAGATGAAGGTGTTTGTGATTACTTTTATCTTGCCTATCGGAGATATAAAATCTCGAGCCAATTATTCCAATTGTAATCAACACGATAGAAACAGTAAGATTAGATCATGCAACTATAAATAGAATAGTTGGGTTTGGTTTCACAATCCCAATGAAGTCTTCAAGTCGTTAACCTACAGGGTCTCGAGAAGAAACCTAAGGTTAAAGGAGAATCGACTCTAGTTATGCAACTAGTAACACACAAGAGGTGTGGGGATTAGGTTTCCCAGTTGTTAGATTTCTCCATTATATAGTTTTCAAATCAGGGTTTGAAATCCAAGTTACCTTGGTAACAAAGCATTAAATAATCACTGTTAGATGAAAAACCTGATTCAACCAAGCTGATATCTTTCAACCGTTAGACCGAACTTAGCTTGTTACACACAAATTAAATGTACCCTCATTTAGGTTTATGTAGATGTACCTAAACGTGTACACCATGTTGGTTCACAAATAGTTAACCGAGGTTAGCCATATGATTACTCTCATATCAACCTTATTCATCTTAACCATAACTAGTTCAAATGACTCAAATAAAACTAGTTAATGAGTTGTTCAATTGTTATGTTCTCATGAATATATAAGAACATAATTGAAGAAAAATCGGTTTGATTCACTTGAATCAATCATGAACATTATGGCCACGTTTTGCAAAGATTGCATTCCTTAAGATTTAAATGTTTAAGTTCATAAACAGACCGATTTGATAAAATAACCAGCTTAAGTATGCATATGGGTATGCGTACTTAAGCAACCGGATTTTTGAGTTTGTTAAGTTTCCAAACTCAGCCGAAATTCTCAGTTCTAAAACTTCCTCCAGTATGCGTACGGGTACGCATACTTAAGGTGACTAGTTTAGGAGTTTGTAATTCCCAAACCCAACAGATATTTTCGGTTCGAAAACTTCGCCATTATGCGTACGGGTATGCATACTTATCTTGTCTCCTTCACCAATTTCGTATACACACATATGCATACACTTGGCTCTCGGTTCATGGATTTATACACTAATGTGCGAACACACTATATATGCTTATATCCAAAGATGGTTACATTATCAAATCTACATTCCAATCATTGAAACATTCTTCTATAATGACAATTGACTTTTTCACACACTATTAGCATCAAACCAATTTTCAAGTTATTGAAATGTAAACATGTCGTCACGAGTAAAGATGAACTTGGCTAAAGCGAAAGCTTGCCAACACATATTTCGAGAAATATGTAAGCGAGATATACTCATCTCGAAATCTCAAATGTGTGTAGCAGAAAACTATATCATAATATGACTCATGTCTCAATATAGGAGATAGAGTAAAAATAGAATTTCTAAGTGATAGATGAGTTCAAGTCTCCACATACCCTTTGTCAAAGAAGTTCCACAATCTCCCCTTAGTAGTTCTTCGTCTTTAAATGATGAACGCAGGGAAATCTAAGCTCAACTACACTATCTATGTCCTAGTCCGAGACATCTATAAATAGGATAGAAATCAAGGATTATAGTTTTGAACACTAACCTTGACAAACATGCTTGAGATAGAAACACATGTGAGTTCGACCGAGCAATGATCTAACAATAACAATGGCTATTCCAAACCCTAAAACATAAAAAAAGAAGATTTACTAGACAAAATCAAAAATAACTTTAAGAATAAGGAGCAGTCACAAGTGACATTAGAGTTCCGGTATGGAAGCTTCACTGGTTCCAAGACCTTCAAACTTGTAACTGACAGAATTGAGAGCATCTTCAGACACGGGATTGAGACCATCCTTAAGATGTGTCTTCATTAGAGAAAGTTCGGTGTTGACCTTTATCAATTCGGTTCTTAACCCATCTAGCTATTTTAGAGTGTTAACAAGCAATAGTTTTGCATTGTTAAACTTTTCAATATCAGACCAGTTATTAGGAGATTGAGAAAATGTGTCATCAACTTCCACGAGAGTCCCTTTTTCCTTTTCCTCGAGTGAGAGCCCAAAACCCTTATCAAGAAAACCTATTGGAAAATAACAAGGTCCTGAAGGTGATGCCATTCTTGACAAAAAGTAGCCTAAGTATGCGTACTTTTCAAAAGATGGGTTTGGTATTTTAATGTTTCCACAGGAACCCTGAAGATAAGGTTTATAAAGACGGTTTGTGACAAGCCACACGGATACCCGTATGAACACGAGCTTGACCCTTAAAAAGCAACTCGAAAAGAGAACTACTTAAATACAATACAAAGATGATGTATGCATATGTGAGAAACTCACAGATTGTTGCTCAATAAAACATTGTATTCTTATAGAAGAGCAATTTTTAGAGCAAGACTGGCACTTTTGCTTTAAAACAAAAATAAATAAATAGAAAAACAAGTGTTGCCAAAGAAAGAAAAAAAAACTTATGCAAACATGTTTCTGACAGATAATCCGGCTAAAAGCTATAAGAAAATAGCCAGAGAATCAGAAAACACTTTGCCATCAAGTATACCTGATTATATCTCACTCAACCAGGATTTTTGTGAGTGAGAATTCAACCTTGTGATTAATTATCACAAGTATGAGACTTGAGCTCATTAAATGAACGTTGCTTATGGTTAAGCCTCTTTTTCCTGATATTTGGAGGAAAACCATTATGATATTAAAAGTTATCGTAAAACCTAATATTATCAAAATATGACGCATAGTGATGATTCTTACCTAAAGAATTTTTCCCGGAGGGAATCGTCAGGATGTTGATAATTTCTTTATTTCCTTCAATTATCCTTTTTAGGTTGATTTCCATTTTTCCATTGCTTCCTTCTTCTGGTACCTTTTTCACATCATGAAAAACATAATCTCCCTTCTTGACAGAAGAATATTCATGAGTTCTTCTTCGTCGAAATGGTTTAAGAAGACTGTTATGTTTTTGAACATTTGAGGAACACATTGAACTGACTTTCCTGGTGGGGTACACAGGGTGAGTAGTAAAACCAATTGGTTTAGATATATGATTGTCAGTTATACCTTTGAGAATTAAATCTAAGGTGTGTTGAATACGAATGATATAATTGTCATTCAACCTAGAATTCCTCTTATGTTTACCAATCCCTTTTGAATCACAAAAGAGACACACTTTCTGATCACCTAAGTGATTAGACATGACAGTCTTAACACCATTGGGAGAATTCTTACTTCCGTGTGATGTGGATATTCCTTGATTAGAAGAAGATACAAGCACATATTTTTCAACAGAAAGGGTTTTTGGTTTTGCTTCTAAACCAGAGGTTTTTCCAGTTAAATCAGAAGCAGTTGGTATGGAAAACTCTTTTGAACACTCTTGAAATGAGAGTGTTGATGGTGGTTTTTAGTTCAGGGATAAATTTGTAAAACCCTGCATTTAATGTGCCGTCACTCTGCAAAGAAACGTAGCCATGTAAAAGTAACGAGTGTTCAACATCTTCACTGGTGCATTTATTGAGAAATTCAATATATTCACATGAAATAAATCTATAATGGTGCATGTAGCAACAATCCCAGATATTCTGTAAATTTCGGCACCCTGCCTATATTATTCTATTAATATAAGTTTCTTTGAATGTTTTCTGTGCTATGTTCCCCGGATGAACCCTTAATATTGATATGGCATGATAATATGTGTTCACTCGCAACAGAGTAGAACGAATTTCCAAGTACCAAGGTTAAGGTCCTTGCGTAAAAGTATTCAATCTGAAAGCATACTGCTCTCTAGCAGTAAACTTAAAGAACTTTGTGTCAACACACATAATTCAATATTTTTTGTGATAATTCACAAAATTTAAATATTAACCTGATTTGCAAAAATTATGGTTTCGCGCCCTGCGTAGTATATTAGACCCCGTTGGTCGAAACTATGCTTAGCCAAACTAGGAAATTAAATCCTCCACGGCGCACTGGAAGTGTGGCTACGCCCTTGCTTGCCGGCCCCTTTCTATAGACCAATAAGGTCGCTCTAAATGCGCCACACGCATTTAGAATGAGTCCGGACCCATGTTTCTTGCCGACCCACTTTCCATCGACCAATCAGGTTGCTTTAAATCCGTCATGGCTCACTGGAAGTGTGGCCACGCCCTTGCTTGCCGGACTCCTTTCCATCGACCAATCAGGTCGCTCTAAATTCTCCACATGCATTTAGAATGAGGCCGGACCCATGTTTCTTGCCGACCCCCTTTCCATCGACCAATCAGGTCGCTTTAAATCCTCCACGGCGCACTAGAAGTGTGGCCACGCCCTTGCTTGTCAGCCCTCTTTCCATCCACCAATCAGGTCGCTCTAAATGCGCCACACGCATTTAGAATAAGTCCGGCCTCATAATGCCTGTCGGCCCCATTTTCAATCGACTAATCAGGTCGCTTTAAAACCTCCAAACCCTAAAAAATGACGTCCTTCTATAACCACTCGTGGCCATCCCTGCGCTTGTGGTTGTTCTCAGATTATGGCCTGCCATAATTCCTATAATGTGGCCATGACACCAATTGCATATGACACCACTGTGTCGCGGCCATGCCACACATGCTAATTAGGGTTTCGATATGCCAAAACCTAATTTAGCTAAATTTGCCACGCCAACTAAGTCAGTTAATTCTCCTAAGGCCATAAAGGCTGATGTAACAACATGGCCAATGTTTCCAGAGCCTATGCCAAAACAGCTGCCACGACTACGCCACTGGCATGCCGCTATGACAATGGCTCCACCTTTATATACAATAAGATATGGCCATAATCAATGGACATCCTTTCTCATGAGATGCAATCTCAACCATCCAAATTCTCCACCGAACTGCAGACTTGTTGCAAGTTTTAGGCGACCAGCTGCTTAAATCTCGTGGCCATGGCTACGCCAGGCGCCACTTATACCACTGTGCCACTGGCATGCCCGAGCTATACCAGTCATGCCGCAGTGCTACTGGCATACACAAAAAATTCCACTGTGCCATTACCAGGAGCCAACAGAAGGTAGACATAATCAACGGCTACCCTTCCTTATGAGATGCAATATCAGCCATCTAAGTTCGCCACCGAACCGACGGACTTATGTCAAGTTTTAGGTGAACAGCCAAGACGTGCCTAATATCATCACATACTATTTTCCTACGACAAGACTCTTGACTTTGACTTGCCGCACATAGCAATCTGCTACACGTTTTCCACGAAAACACTCGAGACATCAAACATGCCACAAACTGGGTGGATACTCATCATGGCATTGGTTTGGCGGTTTACAGCGTGGGGTGTGCAATACGTCCGTTATAAGAAAGTGTAATGAAGCGGGACAATTAGTGGCGGCAAGAAGTAACGGGTGTAAATGGATCCACTTCCTTCATCATGGAAGCATGGGTTTCTGACGTTTATACGTTACTCCACTCTTCCATCACCCAATCGTTCCCACTTCCTATGAGACCAGGGTACATTTAAATATGACTTGTATAAATAGGCTTCACCTATTTCCACCAAACAACAAGTTTTGGTCAGAGAACAACACAATATCCAAAAATTACCTGATAGCTTTCCATTATGCTAGCCAGTTCTATTTTTTGATACAAGTCATAAAACAACCACACCTTTAGAATCAACCATTCTGGTCTCAACACATTCTTCGCTTCCCTCCCTAAAAACAACCCTTTTCCTTCACTTTGTGACCGAAGCAAGCTTGGAACGACCATTTCTTGGTTTAGGCCAGGATTGTACATATTGATCTCTCGAATCAAAAGTACTCCAGTGCAATGCATTGTTTAGGGTTTAGATTCATTTCTAATACACACACTAGAAATTACCAAAATCAGCAGAAACAGTTTTCACCCACAAACAATTGGTGACCATAGTGGGAGATTAATATCTCGGTTGCAATATCAGTTTTCAATTCTCAATTTCATTTTTCCAATTCCAATTTCAAGATGGTAGAGCTGAGGTCCGGGTTAGCAACAAACCCTGATATCAACGTTCCTTCCAGTGATAATAATATACCACCTGTCAGCATTATCAACACCAGCGGCGCAGGAAACGTTCCCTCAGGCGTTACACCTCCGATCACCAGAGCCAGAGCCGCCGCCACTCTACTGCCAGGATGAGAGACTGGAGCATCCAGAGGAAGCCGACCTCCTCTTACCACTGTTTGAAAAATCAAAGGTACCCTAAATATACCTCAAGCTATAAATTTACCTTCCTATAATTCCCTTCTTCGAAAGTGATTGTCTATGGACTGAGTCGAGACAATACAACAAATAGGTTCACACTTTGTGTGATCGTATATGGATACGAGATCGAGACAATACAACAACAAAGTGTGTTTACTTGATACAAAGGTTTGGACTTAACCAAACTCAATGTGATTCACGTATCAAGTAAATAGGAATTAACGTTTGTGCAATTTACTTTAATTATAATAAAATAATTATAATGCGGAAATATAAAGTAAATGACACATCAAGATTTTGTTAACGAGGAAACCAAAAATGCAGAAAAACCCCGGGACCTAGTCCAGAATTGAATACTCTCAGGATTAAGCCGCTATACAAAATAATACCAACTTCGTATAGTTGAGACCAAGCAACTAAACCTAAAGTTCACATAGTTCCTTTTGTATTCCCACGCCTCCAACCTGTAAACAAGTCACATACTTGGACCAATTCCTTTGGATCGTATTCCAAACAATAAAGGAACAACAAATATGTTTGGTATCAACTTTCTTCAACCAAGTGATATGAGTTGCGCAAAGGTTCCCTTGTTTATCTTAACATAAACTCCTTTGCCAGGTTCCAAGATCTATCTTATGTTCAATCACCCAAAGGTAATCGTTAAGATTAAGCCAACAACACTCTTCAACCAAGTGATATGTGTTGATGCCGATCTTCCTCAATTAATAAATCCAATCTACCACAAGGATAAACCAATTATTAATTGGATCCTCTTTTCCCCAAACAAGTATTGTGCACACCAAAGATTGTAAAAACCAAGTCAGAAATCTTCAATATCTTATTTATCTTCAAATCTTTTTAGATCTTCAATAAACACCTGCACACAAATACTTGAATCTCTTGTGACCAATCACACACACAACGGAGTCTGTTAACAATGGATTATCACAAGATCGTCTTTATATCTAACAACAATCTAAAGATCACATTCGAAACCTTGAACTAGTTTGAGTGAATATTATATCAGAAGAGAAGATTCTGAAGCATAAACAAACTAGGTGCAATCAAAGTTCAACCACCGTTAGTCAATCAAATCAATACGAAAACGAAAGATAAACCACAATATCTAGTTTCCCACCAACGGGTCGCGCTAGAGCTTCTCAACCCCAAACAAAACTTTAAATTGAATGGCGTAAGAGATTTCACCTAATTAGATTACTCTTCTCTCCGATAGGCGGCTTCACCAGTATCAAAGACAAAAGAGGAAGTCTATGTCACACATGATTAGTTTGCTGGAAATGCAAACTCAAAGTATTTATAGACAAGGAAGTTTGGACACCAAGGAATTTCCAAAATCGAGAATATTCTCAAGATATTTTCCATATTTACCCAAATTCGGTTTTCATAATTCTTGTGAATGCACTGTCCAAAAATATGATCGAAATCTCCTTGGAAAATCCTTAATTAGCAAATGCACATACTAATTCTTATTTTCCATATATAATTAAAAACCCTTAATTAAAAACATTCTTAACTTATTTAATTCGATCTTGGGATTTACTTCCTTCTTAGCCTTTAAGGAATATCTTTGAACAATATGGAATAAGCAGTAATGCACCGTGTTCAAAGAGTGACGACATCTTACTCTTGCAAGTATTTTCCATGCTTGATCACTTGAAACCGATTTACCGCACTTCCAAACAAGTTTAGAATTGGTTCATCTGACTTTCAAGAACTATGTGATTGATCAAGTACCACTCAATCACAACTCATGGGTTTACGGTTCTACCAAAACAAGTTTCGGTTCTACCTCCATGTGAGTACTGTGAGTAGTTACACTAGCTTACCAAAGATAGGGCTGACTAGGTACTAGGAACGGTTCCCCACATATATTTGGTATCTAACTTTATGCACTGCACCTGTCCATAGGATCGGTTCCCCCTTCCCAAAAACGTGTTGCACATGTTCATAGGATCGGTTCCCCTTTCTTCCATAAACCTTGCTGCACCTCATACAAGGATCGGTTCCCCTTATGATGTACTGCACCTCTTACTAGGACACTGTTCCCCTTCTCCCAGTAATAAGTTCAGACATACACAACCTGATCACACCCCAGGTGATTACTTAACATCGATTTCACTAATAAAAGTCATACCAATACATAAGTCAGGCCTCATGTGAATAGTTTTACCAAGAACACAAACAAGTCATGAGCGGTTATACTAATCACACATATTGTTCATTCATAAGATATGCAATGAAGAACAGCCCCAATAACACCTGGCGATTCCCTTTTTGGTTCACAACACATATCATGAACTTACTTCCTTAGAACACATGTAAACATTGTTCCCCATGATGAAATCCTCACCTCATACCCATACATAATCACAATAGCATTCATACGATTATGTCGATATGTTATATACAAAGTTTAATGGTTAAGCAAGGAACTTCATATTGTATTCCTTAATACTATCTCTATCTAGAGTGTTCATGCTTTACAGTTTTATGTTTTCAATATGCACGACTTGAAAGATACGTTAGGGAATGAAACAGTTCAAGTCAAATATCACTAACCTTAAGTGGAAGGATGATGTTGTAGTTGTAGCCCCGTACTTCTTCACTTCTTCAAGTCTTCGCAATACTTGTAATGTCTCACCCTAATACTTTCAAGCTAACCTATACGAAATTGACCCTAGTACATTTAAATCAAGCGACTCTTAAATGAGTTTTGGCTCACTAAAATATGACAACCAAACTTGACATACCAACGCTTGGTGGGTTCCACCGAGCAATGCTCTAACAATCTCCCCCTTTGTCAATTTTAGTGACATAACTCTTAAAATCATATGGATAAACAAATTACAATAATTCATTACACATACGCTTGATTCCCGAATTCAACAGCACATAACCTGCATTCATTTAATCCTTAAAATGCCGGTGTTGACATTATAATAACAAAGCCCATACTCCCCCTAAAGGTAAGATATATAGATTTTTAATCCGCGCGTCTTTGTTATCCCAATCATATGATATGCTACTCCCTCTTAGTCTGTGCTTTTCCTCATTTGTTAGATAAACGTTCAAGCACCATTGTCCTCTTCCCTAGTGACACCAACCAACCATAAGATTGATACCAACATCACTTGTTTACTCCATATATTTCTCCCCCTTTTTGTCACAAAAATGACAAAGAAGTGAAAAAATAAAGGACAACACGAAAAGGATCTTACAAATCTCAAAATAGACTTGCAACCTGTTGAGTCAAGCACGAGGGTTCCACATACCATTTTTGATAACCAATATCAAAATCGAAACTACAAGTAATTATGTTTTGATATGTTATCATGGAAATAATTGCCCGAAGCAATTTTCTCAACTAGTTTAGCAAACCAAAAATAAACTAAGCAACTTAGTTCTTTTGCTAAACCGATTGTATAAATACAACCGCATCATTCTATAAGACCAAACCAAAGATAAACTCCATTTTTCCCATCAGGTTCTAATTATCCATATAACTTAGACCTTTAGATTTCAAACAAGCCAAATACTAGGTTAGTTAACTAGCATTTCCTTCTTTAGGTTTTCGTTTAGACTTGAATAATCGAAACCTCCACTTTGATAAGTCTAACTAAGATCATAATTAACTTAGTTTAGCTTATCCGGAATCGAATTGGACTAAACAACTCGTCCCGTCAACATATTCATTCGTTAAGCCATAAATAATTCATACAAACCAATAAATCAACTTGCATAATTATTCACCTCAACCGGATACCATTGAAACAACACACATAAATCAAAGTTTCACTATTGCACCGAAATTTTGTAAGCTTAAACAATTGATACCATACAATAAAGCAAAATAACAATTGTTTTACTTAACTGGAAACAATTGAATTAACATAAACATTAAAGCACCGCAATTGCACCAAATTTTGTAAGCCTAAACTATTGATATCACACAACAAAGCAAGTTAACAAAAGTTTTACTTAAACGGAAACAATTGTATCACACAAACATCCACACATACATAATGGAATAAACAAATAAATTGTACCAACTATTTTGTTTAAGCAAAAGCAATATATATATATATATATATATATATATATCAAATAAAAATAGGCTTTTCTTAAAACAGGAAAACAATTAACTAACAAGATTGTTACCTCAATTTCGCATCCAACTTCTCCAAATATGATTGCCTCGCTTTCTTCTTCCGAGAGAATTCATATCGAAATACCATTATATTGTCATTCTCATACCAAAAACAAAAGAATAACAACAACCAACCTTTACCAGAGAAAGGTTGAAAATCGGTTTTAAAAATTACAAGCAAAAGTTGAAAACCGTCGAAACACATATGCTTTTATGCTAAACCAAAACCGATTCAACATATTGTGACTTTTTCACATATTGTTTCTACAAGAACCCCTCATGATCCTTTGATAAATCCTACCAACTTGGGTTAGAACTTAATCCCGCTAAATCAAAAAGTCACCCAAACCATAAGGCACAACATATTATGAGATCGAATATCAAGGTAGTAAAACCGAAATCAAACATCCCATAAACACACATAGCATATAAAATAAATCATTAAAGTACCGGCTATGTAAATCAAAACTATCACAAGAAAAAATTATAAATCAAATAACTTTATTCATAATAGTTTTATTCAATAGACTTATACAATCAATGAAAGCAATCAAAAATTGATGCCTATTTTTCTAATCAATAAGATAAGGAACTAGTCTTATTGTAATTTTCATACACGAGTTTTCTCAGTTTACTTATAATCTCGTTTAAGAAGAGATTTCATCCAGTAGATACTGAAATTTCCACAGAACATCCTCATAATGATTAAGTATGTTGGTAAGATGCTCAATATTGTTTGACGAAATTTCATGAGAAACTTTCAATAACTCTTTATAATAGAAAACTCGTTTCCATTCACTATCAACTTTTTCGTTGAGTAAAACTCTTCTTTCGATCAGGTCTAAAACACCATCAAGAAGACTAGATGCATGTATTTTTGAAGAATATATAAGTTGAATTGAATGGTAGCATGTATTGTTGCACAAAGTTAACCTGTCAGAATCTAAGGAGTCAAGATATTTTTCAATCTTGTAGAGCCAATAATAACTGACAATGCGAGCAAGCTTCTTGGTGAGAATGATTGTTGTCAGTTTTCTCCTTAGATATTCATTCGGTATCATCCTTGAACATATGCTTGTGAGACCTTCAATATGAATACTTTGTGTAATCAAAGTATTTATCTTCTCCGTAAATAGTATATAAACTTACAGGAAACTCCAAGTTTTTATTTCTGATGATAAACCATTTATATTAAGGAAAACATATTTTCGGAAATATGATCTTTTGATAATAATGATACCGATCCATTCATGGATCTTTAGAAACCGAACTGATCCAAGAATCCAAAGAACAACCCACCAGTTGTAAGTTATGTTTGTGAACTTTCGAAACATAAGCTTACTTGAACCTTTTAGGTTACTGTATCCCTTTATCCTATCACAGGTTTCAAAGAAACCATTGCGTGGAGAATGCATATGACTACTCGTCATAGAGAATGTGAAAGTATACTTCCTTTTCTTAAGCCAGAAAATTCTGAGCATTTTCTTACCTTGAATTATACTGTAATAGGATTTTGTTACAATATCCCGTTTTAACCAAGTAAGGAGACTTACTTTAACAATAACTTCTCGAGTTATTTGATTCTCTATTTTAAAGTGTTTCTCAACATGATTGCTTCTAAAATCTAATCCGATAGGATTTTTTGTGGATATCATTGATACAGGACCAAATGAATGATTCACAAATCTTAAGATTTGTATATGATCGTTTCTTTTAGAGAAGGGTTCTTGACAAGAAACAAAATCAATCGAGGAGATAGTTTGAAAAAATCTCAGTTCAGTATTGTAAAACCTAGTTGATCTATCTTGATTTCCTTGTATGAAAGATTTACTAACAGAAGAAATCAAAGAATTGTCTCTTAGATCTAAGAGGGGTTTTCTTAAGAAATCACAAGTTCCAGACCAACTTCTAGATGATTCCTTAAAAGAGAGTATAGCATTCTTTATTTGAGTTCTCCACTATGGAACTCTGAATATGTCAAATCCTGCCATTACGTTAACTAAATCATTAACCAGACTCAATTCTTATAGGATGGATCGCACCAAACACATATTGTTAGATCTTTTCGTGCTTGCCTGATCTGATACCAATTGAAAAGGCGAGGGTACCCCAAATATACCTCAAGCTATAAATTTTCCTTCATATAAGTCCTTTCCCCGAAAGTGATTGTCTATGGACTAAGTCGAGACAATACAACAAATCGGTTCACACTTTGTGTGACCGTCTATGGATACGAGATCGAGACAAGACAACAAAAAAGTATGTTTACTTGATACAAAGGTTTGGACTTAACCAAACTCAATAGGATTCACATATCAAGTAAATAGGAATTAACATTTGTGCAATTTACTTTAATTATAATAAAACAATTATAATGCGGAAATATAAAGTAAATGACACAGCAAGATTTTTTTAACGAGGATACCGCATATGCAGAAAAACTCCGGGTCCTAGTCCAGAAATGAATACTCTCAGGATTAAGCCGCTATACAAAATAATACCAACTTCATATAGTTGAGAACAAGCAACTAAACCTATAGTTCACCTAGTTCCTTCTGTATTCCCACACCTCCAACATGTAAACAAGTCACGTACTTGGACCAATTCCTTTGGATATTATTCCAAACAGTAAAGGAACAACATATCTGTTTGGTATCAACTCTCTTCAACCAAGTGATATGAGTTACGAAAAGGTTCCCTTGTTTATCATAACATAAACTCCTTTGCCAGGTTCCAAGTGTTAGAGCATTGCTCGGTCAAACTCGCATGTGTTGCTATCTCAAGCATGTTTGTCAATCTTAGTGATCAAAGCTATAAAGTCTTGATTTCTAGTCTACTATAGCTAAGGTCTCGGACTAGGATAGAAAGTGTAGTTGAGCTCAATAACTCCATGGCGATCATCATATAAGATGAAAGACTACTCAAGGAACCAGTGTATCTTCATCGACTAAAAGGTATGTGGAGACTTGAATTTATCTATCACTCAAAAGTCTATCTACTCTATCTCCTATCTTGAGACAAAATTCGTTTTACTATATAGACTAAGAATATGCACATGTGACATTTTGAGCTGAGTATATCTTGCTTATCTATTTCTAGAAATATGTGTTGGTAAAGCTTTCGCTTTAGCCAAGTTCATCTTTTCCTAGTGACGAAAGTCATGTTATGTTTCAATCACTTTGGAAATCACTTTGACGAAAAATAGTTTGTGAATAACAACTATATAACGCCCTCTGAGAATGTTTCAATGATTAAAATGAGAGTTTAGACTATATAACCATTGTGGGATATAAACATTATTGTGGAAACACATATATGTATAAGTCCTTATCACTTGAACCGAAGTTTGAGAACTTTGTTGATCAAGTGGAACCGGAACATGAGAAGTCAACTCAGTCCGTGAACCCAGTCCGCGAACTGGCGTAAGTTCTCGAACCCGAGAATATCTGCTGAAGTTGAAGCTCAGGAGCAGTCTGCGAACACAGTCTGCGAACTGACGGAAGTTCTCGACCCGAGAAATTCTGCTGAGTTTATTAACTTCAACCGGTTAGCTTGAGTCCGCGAACTCAAGAGGTTATGTCTGAAAACGTTGTTCATGAACTTATATAAATTACTAAGGAATGCTTTTGCGAACCGTGGCTTTATAGTTTATGAAATGATTCGAGTGAATCACATATTTTTTGATTCAATTGTGTCTTATGTAGTACATGAGATCTCATAGCAATTGAAAAACTCTCTAACTAGTTCATTTGAGTTATTTGGACTAGTTATGGTGAAGAAGAATATGGTTGATATGAAAGTTATCATTTGGATAACCATTTGGTTTGTAGGACTAGAATATCGCCACAACAATATTCTTGCGAGATTAACAACATTTATGCGAGCGTCACAGCGAGTTCTCCAACAACACTTTGCGAGTGTCACAAAATAATGACGTAACAGTTGACAATTGAAGAAACACGAAAAGAACATGATTGATTGGCGATGGTTACAATGCTTGCGAAAAGGAATATTATAGCTACTGCGATAACATCGCGAGTGATATCCGAAATTAGAGGACAGCTTAGCTGTCACCCATTATGTAATTTCCTATAAATAGAGATCCAATAGATTCAGGAAAGGAGGATGTATTTTTAGAGTTGAGAGAGTCATGAGGGGGACATTATTTGAGAAGAGAGGGGTATTTTTGCAGAGAGATTTTAGGAGAGAGAATGTATTTTTCTTGATCATCTTCTTCCCCAAAACTAAATTTAGAACTCCATTAATGGAGATTATTAATGTAAATCAAATGTAAACTTAAACAATGATAGTGAATAATCATGGATGTATATCAAATTGATCGAACCATGTAAAAAATCTTGGTGTCCGTTTATAATTTTAGCAATTTTACTACCATTTTTATAGGTAGATCTAGAAATTAATATCAAGATATGATAAGGGGTGTGTTGTGGGAAAACCTGCAACTACATTTTGGCGCTAGAAACACTACCTGCTTGTTGGATTGAAGAAGATCCAAAGAAATTAGCAATTGTTGGTGATGGATTCAACTGGATCTGTGAGATACAAGGGAAAATGTAGAAGTTTGAGCGAAAGAATTACATTAGCAGACGACAAATTCCATTAATTGTTGGGAGAAATAAAAAGAGGTCGAAGTCATGAAGGACGGAAGAAGAATTAGATAAGATGATGCGAGTCGTAACCACAACAAATTAATTAAGATATTTCCCACTAATTAACTGGTAATATAGCGGTAGTAAGAGATCGTTCGCACGAAGAGCAGTGTAATTGATAGGTTATTTAGTTCAGCAAAATAATAAAAGACAAAAGGGGGGTTGATTGTAGTAAGGTAAATAAATAAAAAGAATTAAATAAAAGGAAATAGATGATCAAGGAATCCTTCTCCGTTACCAAGCGATAGCTGAGATTAGTATACTTATCTATCTTCGTTAGAACCATTCATCACCAATCGTAGGATTGCAGGTACGCTTAGCTATCCCCAAAACTCCTAGTATCACCGGATAACAGGTTCGCTTAGCCACCGAATTCTATCCAACTGAGCCGCCTTGAGGTACGCTTACAAGGTGTAACTCAACCGAATGCTTTGTGAATTTAGGTTTGATCCCATCAGTTAAACTCAGTACGCTCGGTTCACTTACTGGTGTTGTCTTCACACACGATTGCTCCACAGAATACCTCTGCAAGGTCTCGCGTTCTCTACTTGTGTAAGGATTATTCAACAATTACACGGATATCCTAACCCTTTACTAGCAATAGAATGATCAAAAGATTAATCCAGCGTGCACTCCAAACAATGTAATTAATCAATCATAAACCCTAGAAATAGTGAAAACAAACGATTCGATGATTAAAACTCCGAACAACTTGTATAATAATAGAGCTTCACGCTAGAACATTGAATTCGTCCTCAATCAATAGAATTTAGTTACACATGGATTTACTAAAACCCATAAAAATATAAGAATAAAGAAGAAGAAGAAAATAGCCGGGTTCCCCTAAAGGGGTAAACCCTAAAATATGGATTAAGAACCTTTCCTCCCCTCTCTCTGTATTTTTCTCTCTCTAAAAAATTGTATCTTTTCTGCTCGTGCTCTTGGCCTTATATAGGTTCCAAGGAAGCCTATGCTTGCGACAAATCCTTATTTGATAAGGATGTAAAGTCGGTCAACAATATTTAGGATTTGTGGAAGACATGTGTTGCTGATTTGGTGTAATGGAGCGCACCCAACAATTATGTATACAACTTCTCATCCATTCGATATTATGAGAACCCAGTGTGAGGATCACGTGTCCTCTTCTGCACCGTTAATCTATCCACCCTCGATGCTCCCATTTGTACCAGATGCTTATATTCTCATGCGCGTTAATCCTATTCACTGCTCGGAAATCTTTGTATTTAGCGTAAGAGATATTTCATCATGTTCCATATCTCCTTATCTCATCCGTATCTTCTTCACTGGTTTCTCGGCCAAATCCAAGACAGTCTCTTTTCTTCTCACTGCTGCACGAACTCTTCTCCAATGACGTGCTCACGCCATCAAAGCCATCCATCAGTCGTACAATGTCATGATCATTATATCTGCTTCATTAACAGCTCTGTACTGCCAACTCTGCATGCAGCAACTTGTTCACCCTGTCCGTCAGTTGAGCTCCACTTCCTCTGTTTTCTTCATCTCTGATCACCACGAGCTTCATCATCAAGAACAATGTCCTATACTGAGCTTAAACCATCTGTCTTGATCATCACAACAATGTCGATCATTGTGTTATCTTCTGCCATCAATAACAACTCCATTCTCATAACATTCCTTGCTCGAGTTCTTCTTTTCCTCACTTCCTTCATCAACAACAACTCTTCTCATCGTCTACTGCCGATAATGACAGCAGCAAACCAGAACTATCGCCATTAATGGCATCAACCTACTCCTCACCTTAACTGATTTCGAATCCCAGCAGATTCGATTACCACTTCCTTCCTGAACTTCTTCTCTGTATCGTCCCTGAGAGTTGTTACGTGAAAGATGAGAAGATGATAGCTGCCCCCTTAGTAAAATACTGACTGCCCTTTAGCTGTTCCCTTGAATATGACAGACCCTTAGCAGGAAGGTACCCCTTAACACTCTATTGGGTGCCAATAGTAGTTGCTTTGTAAAATGACCATTTTTCCCTTTATGCTTCTGAGTTCTTGTTTTGCTCATAACTTCTTCATACGAACTCAGAATGACTCCGTTATTTCACCATTGACTTCCTCTTATCGTCCTCTACAAAATGATGACTAGAAATCCTCCATTTGAATGAGTTCCACTGGTTATTTGTCCCTTCTTCACTTGTGACTTCACTTTTGTACCTATTTCCACTTCTTTTCGGATGATTCTCCTAATGAAAGATAAATATAAGAAAACAAGCATAATATACAATAATTTGCAAGAAAACCAACAAATACTAGCATGGAATTGACACCAAATATATGTGAAATATGCACTTATCAAATTCCCCCACACTTGCCTTTTCCTAGTCCTCGAGCAAACTATCTAAATACAACAACTCCATGTCGCTGAGGATACGGTTACTCTTAGCATGAATAGCAGGCCTTTAAACCCCTGGGTGTCCCTAGTGGACGAGTTATAGTCTCGTGAGGGCTTACGAGAGATATACCCACAAAACCTACTCCAACTTCAAAGCGTTCCAGCTTCCCAAGCATCCAAAGAGCTATGAGGACATAGAATTTCTGCATGCTAGTAATAAGAAGTTAGAAATACCAAAGAACATATTCATTCTTAAATCTTGAGTGAGAAATAACCACACAATAATGAGAGAAACCCGTGTTTGAGAACGATCAATAAGCATTTCGCCTCGACTTCTGCCTCACCAATAGGGTTTTATGATTATTGCACTCAATAAGACGGCTTTTTTATGGGTCTCACATGTGTGTAGGTAGGAATGAAGAGAGAAATCCTACACACGTTGAATGGTAGGAAGGGAACCTTCCGAATTATTTCTGGAGACTCCACAAAATCGTGGAAAACAAAATTATTTTTCTGATGATCTCTAAGAAAGGAAATCAACCATTATTATTAAAAATAGAGGATAAGAGTACTTACCACCTTCACATCTGATTGCAATGATGAAACAACCACTCTCACATCATCCAATAGAAACGTCTTCCTTCGGCTCATCTTCTTCATCTTGGTCTTCGGTCTTCAACTGTTGATGATAAACTCTTGAACTTGTAGAACTTCGACAATTTGTACACTTTTCCTCAATTCCTTGTTGCTTGAAACTTCTTTATATATTTTTCTTCCACATGGCCTTATTAAATAAATAACAATCTAAATGCAAATCTTTTTTTTTTTTGTATTTTTTGTATTTTTTTGTATTTTTTTGAATTTTTATTTAAAGAGATTGCAACTAAAACAATAAATATGAAATAAAATAAACATGGCCATGAAAGAAATACTTTACCACTTTGATCTTCACAACTTGTATTGTCTTCGTATCATAAACTTCAATAACTCTCATCTTTTAATTTTCTTCGCTCTTGTAAATAAGTCTTCATACTTGGATATAAATTAGGCTCCTTGTGTGTAAGTCTTCAACATGTATATACAAATATGCTCATTGTATGTTGCTTTACTTGGATATGAAATTTTCTCTTCCTTGTATTGTTGCTTGTAAACCTCAAACGTCTTCAACTTTCCTTGTAGATTTTAATGTTGCTCCTTTGTTGATGATGATGTGTTTCTATGGATCTGTTGTTGGCGAGAGAGAGAGATGGTGCTAACTGCAAATCAAACTACAAGAATGTAGTTTTCATCTATCGAAGTCACCCTCATGGTTGACAAAATTAGCACTCAAGAGATCAAAACTAGTGATGAAAATGGTGTGAAGTTGGGTAGCTCACCATTCTACCCGGAATTAACGTACGGTGACACACACTCAAAAGAAAGCTCTTTTGTCAGCTACAAAGAAAATTTGGTTTGGTGCCTTGGTTGATATGAAAATGGGTAGTCTCCACTAATGATTGATCAACAAATCTAATAATGCATTTCTCTCTGCTCCTAATTTGCATCACCGGTATGATTAAATCCATTATTTAACACTCCAATTCGTAAGAAATCTGAATGTAGTTCCTTAAATTCATTATTTATGTCTGTCAGAATCTCTATGTAAACATACCTAGAAGTATGCTAATGACTCTAAAATCTCTACAAGTTGAAGGTTTTTTATGCAAAATTTTGAAAAATCTATATGCAAAACACTCCCCCACACTTAAAATTTACATTGTCCTCAATGTAATTAAGTCATCCAAAGTAAAATAAGGCGGGAAATCAAAATATGATATGCAAAAGAAGAAAACTAAAAACAAAAGGATAGAAAATACAAAACCTATGGGTTGCCTCCCATTCAGCGCTTAGTTTAACGTCATCAGCCTGACAATTCTTGTTATCGGCCATACACCAACAATCTGAAAATCTGGTAGTCCTCCCAGAAAATAATCTGCAATTCTAATAACAGCTTTATGAAAACATTAGCACAAAATAAAAATATTGAAGCTATCACTTTATTGAAGTTTCCCCCACACTTAGTCCTTTCTACACTCGGAAGTGGATAGAGAACATAGAATTCGAGAACTTCAAAAGGTTCCTCAACTTGGTGAACCTGCACAATACTCGAATCAAGCATATCAAGTGGTGGATACTTAGAAGCAAAATAATCCGTTAAAACTTTGGAAGCATACAACTCCAATCCTAGGTGAGGTATTTTCCTAGAAGTTGGGTTAACAACTCTTTGAAAATCTACTTCAATTGGACGGAAAGGATCAATAGATATAGAATTATGCAAAGGATTAGACAAACCTTTTTCGAGATCCTTATCTTTTATCTCTAGTGAATTATTTACCTCAAGCATATCGTGGTCCTCTATCGAACTCTTAATTTCTGCTTCAACCGTAATATCAGCATTATCAACAAGCTCAATTGGGTCTTCCACGACTTCAATAAAATTGGTTTCATTCTCAATCATCTTCTCGTCAACAACCTCGTCATTGGAATCAGAATCATCTCCTATAAAGTGTAATTCATTGGTGCAAATATTATAATCCTTGTTTGAGTACGTTATACTATTGATAACAACGGTTATGTCATATCCATTCTCCTCCTTTTGAATAGGCGAGTGATCTTTATTATGATCCGGAGTTGAAATAACATTACCATTATTACTTGGACTTTCCAAAGGCTGCTCATCTTTCTCCATTTCTTCCTTAATCTGATCCATGTCTCTTCTTAAGTTGTTAATTCCCTCTTGAAGTTCTTGGAGTGATTGATCAACGCTTTTTTGATGTTGCTCTAACCCATGGTAGTGTTTTTCCATTTGTATGTGAATATCTTCCATCATGGTACACATTTGTTCTGCAACACTTGAAGAAATAGGATTAGAAGCATTACTATCCTCCCATCCATGCGATTTTTCACTTACATGCCCGTCATAAGGTTGTTGACATGTATGAGAATATCCATAAGGTTCCGTGGGATATTGATCATAGCCAAAATATTGGTTTTGATTATACCCATAGGATGGTTGGTAGTTGTCATAAGAATGAGATTGAAAACTATATTGATTACCACTGTTGTATGCTGATTGGTCTTGTGCTCCGTACATGTTATTTCCGTAAGGAAACATGACGACTCACAAGAACGAAATAAAAAAAATAAAAGCAAGCTAATAACAAATCTAAAAACAAAAACAAGTTAAACAAATAACAAATCAATTAGCAACCGCTCCCCGGCAACGGCGCCAAAATTTGATGCGTGTCGTAACCACAACAAATTAATTAAGATATTTCCCACTAATTAACTGGTAATATAGCGGTAGTAAGAGATCGTTCCCATGAAGAGCAGTGTAATTGATAGGTTATTTAGTTTAGCAAAATAATAAAAGACAAAAGGGGGGTTGATTGTAGTAAGGTAAATAAATAAAAAGAATTAAATAAAAGAAAATAGATGATCAAGGAATCCTTCTCCGTTACCAAGCGATAGATGAGATTACTATACTTATCTATCTTCGTTAGAACCATTCATCACCAACCGTAGGATTGAAGGTACGCTTAGCTATCCCCAAAACTCCTAGTATCACCAGATAACAGGTACGCTTAGCCACCGAATTCTATCCAACTGAGCCGCCTTGAGGTATGCTTACAAGGTGTAACTCAACCTAATGCTTTGTGAATTTAGGTTTGATCCCAGCAGTTAAACTCAGTACGCTCGGTTCACTTACTGGTGTTGTCTTCACACACGATTGCTCCACAAAATCCCTCTGCAAGGTCTCGCATTCTCTACTTGTGTAAGGATTATTCAACAATTACACGGATATCCTAACCCTTTACTAGCAATAGAATGATCAAAATATTAATCCAGCGTGCACTCCAAACAATCTAATTAATCAATCATAAACCCTAGAAATAGTGAAAACAAACGATTAGATGATTAAAACTCCGAACAACTTGTATAATAATAGAGTTTCACGCTAGAACATTGAATTCATCCTCAATCAATAGAATTTAGTTACACATGGATTTACTAAAACCCATAAAAATATAAGAAGAAGAAAGAAGAAGAAAATAGCTTGGTTCCCCCTAAAGGGGTAAACCCTAAAATATGGATTAAGAACCTTTCCTCCCCTCTCTCTGTATTTTTCTCTCTAAAAAATTGTATTTTTTTTGCTCGTGCTCTTGGCCTTATATAGGTTCCAAGGAAGCCTATGCTTGCGACAAATCCTTATTTGATAAGGATGTAAAGTCGGTCAACAATATTTAGGATTTGTGGAAGACATGTGTTGCTGATTTGGTGTAATGGAGCGCACCCAGCAATTGCGTATACAACTTATCATCCATTCGATCTTATGAGAACCCAGTGTGAGGATCACGTGTCCTCTTCTGCACCGTTAATCTATCCACCCTTGATGCTCCCATTTGTACCAGATGCTTATATTCTCATGCGCGTTAATCCTATTCACTGCTCGGAAATATCTGTATTCAACGTAAGAGATATTTCATCATGTTCTTGAAATCTTGTTTCATATCTCCATATCTCCTCAGTATCTTCTCCACTGGTTTCTCGGCCAAATCCGAGACAGTCTCTTTTCTTCTCACCACTGCACGGCCTCTTCTCCGATCACGTGCTCATGCCAGCAAAGCCATCCATCAGTCGTATAATGTCATGATCGTTATCTCTGCTTCATTAACATCTCTGTACTGCCAACTCTGCATGCAGCAACTTGTTCTCCCCGTCCGTCAGTTGAGCTCCACTTCCTATGTTTTCTTCATCTCTGATCACCACGAGCTTCATCATCAATAACAACGTCCTATTTCGAGCTTAACCAGTGACGGAGGTGGGGGGTGGCTTACCTGGGATGCATCCCCACCACCACCCCGCCCACCACCCAAAAAAAAAAAAACTGTAATAGCTCATTTTCACCATGGTAATTGCCCGGGAAAAGAGGAAAAGCACGGGTCTAAATTTAGATAGCCCATACGAAAGAAAATCAAACTTGACGTATCTTGAAGAAGATCTAACGATCGGGAATATATGTAGTTGTATAAGATCTAATGATACGTTATATAGTAGTTTATAATATTAAATGATATGCAATGAGGGTGAGGACACGTTTATATGCTTGCATCCAAAGAATTAAATTTCTTGCTTGTATATTATATATAATTCAAAATATTAAAATGTTGTGCATCTTTACAGGGACAATCATGATAAATTATAAATGTAAAATGTTATATAGTTACAGGGATAAACATAAAAATGCCATATCTTATCATGCTTATATACACAAATTTAAAATATTTTTTTATTTAGAAATTATTTTGCACAAACCAAAAGAGAATATTGAAGCACCACAAATTTAAACACATTAATAAGTCATATTTTTTGAAACCAAATAATAATTTATAGAACCTAAAAAAATTAGCGGCCTACGGCCGCATTGTCAAATTAAAATAATGACTTTCGTATGCTAATTTATAGTTCTGTTTGCATATCCCATACATAGCATAACGCAATTGTAGATATACTCTATGGTGAACAAATCTGATTCAAAGTTTTCTATGGTGAACAAATCTGATTCAAAGGTTTTTGCTCCAAAGGAAAGACGCGCAACTTATTTACTTTAGATATTTATTTTTTATCACAGTTGAGATGAATGAAAAATAGCCCACCCAAACATAATTTCTTGGTTCCATCGCTGAGCTTAACCCATCTGTCTTGATCATCACAGCAATGTCGATCACTGTGTTATCTTATGCCATCAATAACAGCTCCATTCTCATAACATTCCTTGCTCGAGTTCTTCTTTTCCTCACTGCCTTCATCAACAGCAACTCTTCTCATCGTCTACTGCCGATAATGACAGCAGCAAACCAGAACTATCGTCATTAATGGCATCAACCTACTCCTCACCTTAACTGATTTCGAATTCCAGCAGATTCAATCACCACTTCCTTCCTGAACTTCTTCTCTGTATCGTCCTTGAGAGTTACGTGAAAGATGAGAATATGATAGCTGCCCCCTTAGTAAAATACTGACTTCCCTTTAGTTGTTCCCTTGAATATGATAGCCCCTTAGCAGTAAGGTGCCCCTTAACATTTGATTGGGTGCCAATAGTAGTTGCTTTGTAAAATGACCATTTTGCCCTTTATGATTCTGAGTTCATGTGTTGCTCATAACTTCTTCATACGAACTCAGAATGACTCCGTTCTTTCGCCATTGACTTCCTCTTCTCGTCCTCTACAAAATGATGACTAGAAATCCTCCATTTGAATGAGTTCCACTGGGTCTTTGTCCCTTCTTCACTTGTGACTTCACTTTTGTATCTATTTCCACTTCTTTTCGGATGATTCTCCTAATGAAAGATAAATACAAGAAAACAAGCATAATATACAATAATTTGCAAGAAAACCAACAAATACTAGCATGGAATTAACACCAAATATATGTGAAATATGCACTTATCAAATTCCCCCACACTTGCCTTTTGCTAGTCCTCGAGCAAACTATCTAAATACAACAACTCCATGTCGTCGAGGATACGGTTACTCTTAGCATGAATAACATGCCATTAAACACCTAGGTGTCCCTAGTGGACGAGTTATAGTCTCGTGAGGGCTTACAAGAGATATACCCACAAAACCTACTCCAACTTCAAAGTGTTCCAGCTTCCCAAGCATCCAAATAGATATGAGGACATAGAATTTCTGCATGCTAGTAATAAGAAGTTAGAAATACCAAAGAACATATTCATTCTTAAATCTTGAGTGAGAAATAACCACACCATAATGAGAGAAACGCGTGTTTGAGAACGATCAATAAGCATTTCGCCTCGACTTCTGCCTCACCAATAGGGTTTTATGATTATTGCACTCAATAAGACGGCTTTTTTTATGGGTCTCACATGTGTGTAGGTAGGAATGAAGAGAGAAATCCTACACACGTTGAATGGTAGGAAGGGAACCTTCCGAATTATTTCTGGAGACTCCACAAAATCGTGGAAAACAAAAATATTTTTCTGATGATCTCTAAGAAAGGAAATCAACCATTATTATTAAAAATAGAGGATGAGAGTACTTACCACCTTCACATCTGATTGCAATGATGAAAGCACCACTCTCACAACATCCAATAGAAAAGTCTTCCTTCGGCTCGTCTTCTTCATCTTGGTCTTCTGTCTTCAACTGTTGATGATAAACTCTTGAACTTCGAAAATTTGTACACTTTTCCTCAATTCCTTGTTGCTTGAAACTTCTTTATATATTTTTCTTCCACATGGCCTTATTAAATAAATAACAACCTAAATGCAAATCTTTTTTTTTTTTTTGTTTTTTTTTTTTTGAATTTTTTTGAATTTTTATTTAAAGAGATTGCAACTAAAACAATAAATATGAAATAAAATAAACATGTCCATGAAAGAAATAATTTACCACTTTGATCTTCACAACTTGTATTGTCTTTGTATCATAAACTTCAATAACTCTCATCTTTTAATTTTCTTCGCTCTTGTAAATAAGTCTTCATACTTGGATATAAATTAGGCTCCTTGTGTGTAAGTCTTCAACATGTATATACAAATATGCTCATTGTATGTTGCTTTACTTGGATATGAAATTTTCTCTTCCTTGTATTGTTGCTTGTAAACCTCAAACGTCTTCAACTTTCCTTGTAGATTTTAATGTTGCTCCTTTGTTGATGATGATGTGTTTCTATGGATCTGTTGTTGGCGAGAGAGAGAGATGGTGCTAACTGAAAATCAAACTACAAGAATGTGGTTTTCATCTATAGACGTCACCCTCATGATTGACAAAATTAGCACTCAAGAGATCAAAACTAGTGCTGAAAATGGTGTGAAGTTGGTAGCTCACCATTCTACCCAGAATTAACGTACGGTGACACACACTCAAAAGAAAGCTCTTTTGTCAGCTACAAAGAAAATTTGGTCTGGTGCCTTGGTTGATATGAAAATGGGTAGTCTCCACAAATGATTGATCAACAACTCTAATAATGAATTTCTCTCTGCTCCTAATTTGCATCACCGGTATGATTAAATCCATTATTTAACACTCCAATTCGTAAGAAATCCTAATGTAGTTCCTTAAATCCATTATTTATGTGTGTCAGAATCTCTATGTAAACATACCTAGAAGTATCCTTATGACTCTAAAATCTCTACAAGTTGAAGGTTTTTTATGTAAAATTTTGAAAAATCTATATGCAAAACATTCCCCCACACTTAAAATTGACATTGTCCTCAATGTAATTAAGTCATCCAAAGTAAAATAAGGCGGGAAATCAAAATATGATATGCAAAAGAAGAAAACTAAAAACAAAAGGATAGAAAATACAAAACCTATGGGTTGCCTCCCATTCAGAGCTTAGTTTAACGTCCTCAGCCTGACAATTCTTGTTATCGGCCATACACCAACAATCTGAAAATCTGGTAGTCCCAGAAAATAATCTGCAATTCTAATAACAGCTTTATGAAAACATTAGCACAAAATACAAATATTGAAGCTATCACTTTATTGAAGTTTCCCCCACACTTAGTCCTTTCTACACTCGGAAGTGGATAGAGAACATAGAATTCGGGAACTTCAAAAGGTTCCTCATCTTGGTGAACCTACACAATACTCGAATCAAACACATCAAGTGGTGGATACTTAGAATAAAAATAATCCGTTAAAACTTTGGAAGCACACAACTCCAATCCTAGGTGAGGTATTTTCCTAGAAGTTGGGTTAACAACTCTTTGACAATCTACTTCAATTGGATGGAAATGATCAATAGATATAGAATTATGCAAAGGATTAGACAAACCTTTTTCGAGATCCTTATCTTTTATCTCTAGTGAATTATTTACCTCAAGCATATCGTGGTCCTCTATAGAACTCTTAATTTATGCTTCAACCGTAATATCAGCATTATCAACAAGCTCAATTGGGTCTTCAACGACTTCAATAAAATTGGTTTCATTCTCAATCATCTTCTCGTCAACAACCTTGTCATTGGAATCAAAATCATCTCCTATAAAGTGTAATTCATTGGTGCAAATATTATAATCCTTGTTTGAGTACGTTACACCATTGATAACAACGGTTATGTCATATCCATTCTCCTCCTTTTGAATAGGCGAGTGATCGTTATTATGATCCGGAGTTGAAATAACATTACCATTATTACTTGGACTTTCCAAAGGTTGCTCATCTTTCTCCATTTCTTCCTTAATCTGATCCATGTCTCTTCTTAAGTTGTTAATGCCCTCTTGAAGTTCTTGGAGTGATTGATCAACGCTTTTTTGATGTTGTTCTAACCCATGGTAGCATTTTTCCATTTGTATGCGAATATCTTCCATCATGGTACACATTTGTTCTGCAACACTTGAAGAAATAGGATTAGAAGCATTACTATCCTCCCATCCATGCGATTTTTCACTTACATTCCCTCCATAAGGTTGTTGACATGTATGAGAATATCCATAAGGTTCCGTGGGATATTTATCATAGACAAAATATTGGTTTGGATTATACCCATAGGATGGTTGGTAGTTGTCATAAGAATGAGATTGAAAACTATATTGATTACCATTGTTGTATGGTGATTGGTCTTGTGCTCCGTACATGTTATTTCCGTAAGGAAACATGACGACTCACAAGACCGAAAGAAAAAAAATAAAAGCAAGCTAATAACAAATCAATTAGCAACCGCTCCCCGGCAACGGCGCCAAAATTTGATGCGTGTCGTAACCACAAGAAATTAATTAAGATATTTCCCACTAATTAACTGGTAATATAGCGGTAGTAAGAGATCGTTCCCACGAAGAGCAGTGTAATTGATAGGTTATTTAGTTCAGCAATATAATAAAAGACAAAAGGGGGGTTGATTGTAGTAAGGTAAATAAATAAAAAGAATTAAATAAAAGGAAATAGATGATCAAGGAATCCTTCGCCATTACCAAGCGATAGCTGAGATTAGTATACTTATATATCTTCGTTAGAACCATTCATCACCAACCATAGGATTGCAGGTACGCTTAGCTATCCCCAAAACTCCTAGTATCACCGGATAACAGGTACGCTTAGCCACCAGATTCTATCCAACTGAGCTGCCTTGTGGTACACTTAAAAGGTGTAACTCAACCGAATGCTTTAGGCTTTGTGAATTTAGGTTTGATCCCAGCAATTAAACTCAGTACGCTCGGTTCACTTATTGGTGTTGTCTTCACACACGATTTCTCCATAGAATCCCTCTGCAAGGTCTCGCGTTCTCTACTTGTGTAAGGATTATTCAACAATTACACGGATATCCTAACCCTTTACTAGCAATAGAATGATCAAAAGATTAATCTAGCGTGCACTCCAAACAATCTAATTAATCAATCATAAACCCTAGAAATAGTGAAAATAAACGATTAGATGATTAAAACTCCGAACAACTTGTATAATAATAGAGTTTCACGCTAGAACATTGAATTTATCCTCAATCAATAGAATTTAGTTACACATGGATTTACTAAAACCCATAAAAATATAAGAAGAAGAAAGAAGAAGAAAATAGCTTGGTTCCCCCTAAAGGGGTAAACCCTAAAATATGGATTAAGAACCTTTCCTCCCCTCTCTCTGTATTTTTCTCTCTAAAAAATTGTATCTTTTCTGCTCGTGCTCTTGGCCTTATATAGGTTCCAAGGAAGCCTATGCTTGCGACAAATCCTTATTTGATAAGGATGTAAAGTCGGTCAACAATATTTAGGATTTGTGGAAGACATGTGTTGCTGATTTGGTGTAATGGAGCGCACCCATCAATTGCGTATACAACTTCTCATCCATTCGATCTTATGAGAACCCAGTATGAGGATCACGTGTCCTCTTCTGCACCGTTAATATATCCACCCTAGATGCTCCCATTTGTACCAGATGCTTATATTCTCATGTGCATTAATCCTATTCACTGCTCGGAAATCTCTGTATTCAGCGTAAGAGATATTTCATCATGTTCTTGAAATCTTGTTCCATATCTCCCTATCTCCTCCGTATCTTCTCCACTGGTTTCTCGGCCAAATCCGAGACAGTCTCTTTTCTTCTCACCGCTGCACGAACTCTTCTCCGATCACGTGCTCATGCCAGCAAAGCCATCCATCAGTCGTACAATGTCATGATCGTTATCTCTGCTTCATTAACAGCTCTGTACTTCCAACTCTGCATGCAGCAACTTGTTCTCCCTGTCCATAAGTTGAGCTCCACTTCCTCTGTTTTCTTCATCTCTGATCACCACGAGCTTCATCATCAAGAAAAGCGTCCTATTTCGAGCTTAACCAGTGACGGAGGCGGGGTGTGGCTTACTTGGGTTGTAGCCCCCCCCCCCCCCAAAAAAAAAAAAAAAAAAAAAAAACTGTAATAGCTCATTTTCACCTTGGTAATTGCCCGGGTAAAGAGGAAAAGCACGGGTCTAAATTTGGATAGCCCATACGAAAGAAAATCAAACTTGACGTATCTTGAAGAAGATCCAACGATCGGGAATATATGTAGTTGTATAAGATCTAATGATACGTTATATAGTAGTTTATAATATTAAATGATATGCAATGAGGGTGAGGACACATTTATATGCTTGCATCCAAAGAATTAAATTTCTTTCTTGTATATTATATATAATTCAAAATATTAAAATGTTGTGCATCTTTACGGGGACAATCATGATAAATTATAAATGTAAAATGTTATATAGTTACAGGGATAAACATAAAAATGCCATATCTTATCATGCTTATATACACAAATTTAAAATATTTTTTGATTTAGTAATTATTTTGCACAAACCAAAAGAGAATAATGAAGCACCGCAAATTTAAACATATTAATAAGTAATATTTTTTGAAAACAAAAAATAATTTATAGAACCTAAAAAAATTAGCGACCTACGGCCGCATTATCAAATCAAAATAATGACTTTCGTATACTAATTTATAGTTATGTTTTCATATCCCATACATAGCATAACGCAATTGTAGATATACTCTATGGTGAACAAATCTGATTCAAAGTTTTCTATGGTGAACAAATCTGATTCAAAGGTTATTGCTCCAAAGGAAAGACGCGCAACTTATTTACTTTAGATATTTATTTTTATCACAGTTGAGATGAATGAAAAATAGCCCACCCAAACATAATTTCCTGGTTCCGTCGCTGAGCTTAGCCCATCTGTCTTGATTATCACAGCAATGTCGATCACTGTGTTATCTTCTGCCATCAATAACAGCTCCATTTTCATAACATTCCTTGCTCGAGTTCTTCTTTTCCTCACCGCCTTCATCAACAACAACCCTTCTCATCGTCTACTGCCGATAATGACAGCAGCAAACCAGAACTATCGCCATTAATGGCATCAACCTACTCCTCACCTTAACTGATTTCGAATCCCAGCAGATTCGATCACCACTTCCTTCCTGAACTTCTTCTCTGTATCGTCCCTGAGAGTTACGTGAAAGATGATAAGATGATAGTTGCCCCCTTAGTAAAATACTGACTGCCCTTTAGCTGTTCCCTTGAATATGACAGACCCTTAGCAGGAAGGTGCCCCTTAACATTCGATTGGTTGCCAATATTAGTTGCTTTATAAAATGACCATTTTGCCCTTTATGCTTCTGAGTTCTTGTTTTGCTCATAACTTCTTCATACGAACTCAGAATGACTCCGTTCATTCGCCATTGAATTCCTCTTCTCGTCCTCTACAAAATGATGACTAGAAATCCTCTATTTGAATGAGTTCCACTGGGTCTTTGTCCCTTCTTCACTTGTGACTTCACTTTTGTAGCTATTTCCACTTCTTTTCGGATGATTCTCCTAATGAAAGATAAATACAAGAAAACAAGCATAATATACAATAATTTGCAAGAAAACCAACAAATACTAGCATGGAATTGACACCAAATATATGTGAAATATGCACTTATCAAATTCCCCCACACTTGCCTTTTGCTAGTCCTCGAGCAAACTATCTAAATACAACAACTCCATTTCGCCGAGGATACGGTTACTCTTAGCATGAATAACAGGCCTTTAAACCCCTAGGTGTCCCTAGTGGATGAGTTATAGTCTCGTGAGGGCTTACGAGAGATATACCCACAAAACCTACTCCAACTTCAAAGCGTTCCAGCTTCCCAAGCATCCAAAGAGTTATGAGGACATATAATTTCTGCATGCTAGTAATAAGAAGTTAGAAATACCAAAGAACATATTCATTCTTAAATCTTGAGTGATAAATAATCACACCATAATGAGAGAAACGCGTGTTTGAGAACGATCAATAAGCATTTCGCCTCGACTTCTGCCTTACCAATAGGGTTTTATGATTATTGCACTCAATAAGACGGCTTTTTTATGGGTCACACATGTGTGTAGGTAGGAATGAAGAGAGAAATCCTACACACGTTGAATGGTAGGAAGGGAACCTTCTAAATTATTTATGGAGACTCCACAAAATCGTGGAAAACAAAAATATTTTTCTGATGATCTTTAAAAAAGGAAATCAACCATTATTATTAAAAATAGAGGATGAGAGTACTTACCACCTTCACATCTGATTGCAATGATGAAAGCACTACTCTCACAGTACGAGGAAGGTAGAAGATTATGAATAAGATGTACCATTTCACCAAAGATGGAGACATGATGCGGTCTATGATGTGCTGAAATTACACATTCCATTGGTGTATGATCCAGAGCTCTTTGTACAACCAGCTAATATTCCTCCTCCTCAAGTTAGAGGCGAGATATAAAAACATCACCACATCCATCTACAGGTTTTGTGGGTAAACCTCTCTGTAAACCCTCACAAGACTAAACTCGTCCAGTAGGGTTGCCTAGTGGTTCAAAGGCTTGTTACACATGCTAAGTGTAATCGCGGGTCAGACGGAAATGACATGGATTTATAATGTTTCCGTATTTTCACCATTTTAGTTTTCGGGTTTTGTTTTTAATTTATGAATGTGTGTGCCCATAGTGAGAAAGTAATTTGGTTGGTTAATAAATGTTGATGTGTCATGTGAAAAGGACATATTTTCCTTGTATTTTTCCATGCATTATTAACAATGATTTTTTTTTTTTTTTTGGTTTGACCAAAGATAGTTATTTGAGTATTGTACCTACGTATCTTGTTACGAATTTTCAAACTTTGGGAGATTTTCTATTTCTTTATTTGATGTACCTACTCACGTGATTCACTCAACCACTTTATGGTATGTTGGTTAATTGACGGTGTAATGACAAGTTGGAAAATATCAACTGTGTTGGTTTTATTTAAAAAGTAAGGTTTGTCTGGAAAATAGTATCCATCCTTGGAGAAACGTTTTGGGTGATATTGAGCAGTGATTGTGTTTTGGATTACGCAAGGGTTTCTTTGCCACCTGTGCTTGATAAAAATGATTGTCACCAAACACATAATAGACCACCTATAAGTAGTCTTGGTATGAATCCTAACTGAAACACCCTCAACTACTCTTAATTTCGTTATCTCATGTGTTATTCTATAATACCCATTTATCCTGCTTTTACATACCACAATATGGATGCATTTTCAACTGAAGAGGATGTCGCGTTAATTCGTGATTATTGTGTTGTTGCTAGTGATCCTGTTATTGGCAGAGATATGGAGGAGGGGTTTTTTTTTCCACGAATACTAGGGGAATTTAGAGCAGCAATTGACAACGACATTGCAAGAAACACCAAGTCAATACAGAACCGAATCTCAATGTTGAAAAAATATGTTAAGAGATACGCCGGTTATGTGAGGGATCGTTGTCGGGGAATGGATGCTAGGGGTTATAACGTTGCAACGACTGTAAGTTTATTAAAATTTTATTATTTATGTTATTTTTGGAGACATTATCAGTAAAGTAACATGATATATGAATTTCACCTAGTACCATCAGGGACAAATTGCATATAAAGTGGAAAGAATAGGATGGACACATGGAGTGGTTTTCCAGATTCTTAAGACGCAATTTGGTGTGGACTATGATCCTGAGTTCTTTCCTCCTCCATTTCAGGGCAATCCAGAAGATGGGGCTGAAGATTAAGACATCACCACATCCATCTACAGGTTTTGTGGGCAAACCTCTATGTAAACCCTCACAAGACTAAACTCGTCCAGTAGGATCGCCTAGTGGTTGAAAGGCTTTTTACATGGGCTAACTGTAATCGCGTGTCAGACGACAATGACGTCTATTTATAATTTTTTTAGTTTTTTAGTTTTTGTTGGTCCTCTAGCATGTATTCGAATCAGTTGTCACTTGGATTCATGCTAGTGATAAAGTGTGGTCCATCTATTATTTATAATAATTTAATTTTATATGGACACAAAGTTCTTATTGCGAAAAACTGGTTGATGACACTTATCTAGTGGGGAGACATATAGCACCTTTTCTAAAACACTAACATTGAATGAGAGAGCACGCCCGTGATGAGTGACTCGTAGGACAACATATCTCTTAATTTTACCTATAAATAGATGCACTTGCACCAAGATGGAGCCCACAATGTTGAACATCTTATTTTATTTTATCTTCTATTATTTTATACCATTTTTTCTAAATGGATGTTGAATTCACCTTTGAGGAAGACATTGCAATTGTTGCTGCATGGGTTAGTGTAATGACAGTTCCGATTGTCGAAGGGGTTGATAGACCCGCCCAAACCATATGGCATCAGGTCTATAAAAAGATTGTAGAAATATTTTCGAATCTAAACCGTAGATCGAGCCAAGCATTAAGATACAAGGTTGGGAGTATAAAAAGAGACGTAAAATTATATGTTATCCTGCAAGTCAGACTAATTATATACGTTCCACCGGCACTCATTACAGCGGATATGGATATTGTAAGTAATTTTCGTCACAAAATACTCGTTTTTAACAAACATACTATATCATTTGATTATTTGTTAACATTATGCAGGAAACAATGACCAAAGCATATTTCCTTGAAAAAAAAGGACGCCCTTTCATATTTTACGAATGCTACGTCCTTATGAAGGACGCCTTCAATGAGTACAATCCAATGAGATTATATAGACTTGCACCATAATAGATCTCGTTATGCCACAATTAAATGAACCTGAAGTTGGTGATGTCCCATTGGGTTTTTATGTTTTATCGTATGTTTTAGTTTGGTTAACAGATATTTATGATGTTAACTCTGGTCATATGTATTATGTTTTTATCCTTCTTACAATGAGGTCAAGAAAACCTTTAATAATGACGAGTTTTATTATAAACATCTTAGTACATCTTACATAATAATTCAAAACCTAACTCACTTTCGTAGGAATCACGGTTACACTTAGCAGGTGCAACTAGCCTTTAAACCATAAGGTGTCTCAAATGGACGAGTGTTGTCTCGTGAGGGTTTTGCAAAAGATTTACCCACAAAATCTAATGTAAAACCTAATAAGTACCTTCCCATTCATCAGGAACTCCATTAAGATTACTTTTGAGTTCTGTTAGAAGGTCCACCCGATATTTGGTCTTCATAAATTCAAAAACTTCATTGTGAGGAAACTCCACCCCATTATTTCGGCGGTAACGCTCTTTTTCCAGTAACTCCTGCAACATTGAAATATAATCTATTAAGCCTTTTTTGAACAAGTTCAAATCACTATAAAAAAATGGTTAAAACATTTACCAAGGTCGATTGGGTAATCTCCTTGGGATTAGGGTGGTTATTGAATGCTTGTTCCTGATGGAAACGAAGGCTAGAAATTTCATATTTGATTAATCTGCATCGATCATTTATGTGTTTTAATGTTCTTCCTCTTTCTGTTCCATATTCTTCATTGTAAAACTGAAATATCTGGTGCCAAAAAAAATCCTCACTTATGTTGCCTCATCTATAAGATTCACTAGTGAACTGTGCCTCCCATATTTTCATTATTGCTAGATCTTCAGTGGAATCAAATTCAGTCATTGTAGATTATGATCTCGAAGGGTAAAGAAAACCAATAAATTTGATGTGTGACATATCTTTGTGTAACCCATCCATTTATAGGTTCCAACTTACAGGACCGTGTGAGAAAAAACTTTTAAACCCATCCCTTATTGTTCATAAACACCCTTTACTATTTAAAACACCCCTTGGATGATGGGAATAGACCTATCACCAACACCCCCTACCATGTTGCATTATTACATCCGGTCTGAAATTTTGAAACCTATGTCTATAACAGTGTCATAATGTTCGGTTAGCATGCATTATTTTAGAGTATGTTGAAGGGAGGACTCATCCATTAATATCCTATAAAAGGAGTCCTTGGTATAGATAATTACACACCACAACTCTTAACATCTTATTTAATCTCTATATCTTATCTTTTATTTATGGGGGTACAATATGGATCATACATCAACCCCTAAGGAGACAAACACATTTATAGCATCATGGATCGCAGTAAGGTCAGTTCCAGTTGTAGAAGGAGTTGAAACAGATGAAGATAACTTTGGCAATGGGTACATAACCATTTTGTTGCAAACTTTTTGAATACTAAGCAAAGAACAAGAGATGATGTAAGACATCATGTTAAAAAAATACTGAGGCATGTTAGGATGTATGATATCATCCAATACAAGCTGCTTAGAAACCTCACATCTGGTTGTAGTACAGATAAGATCGTAAGTGTAGTTTTCTTTCGTTCCGTATTTGTAAAATATTATTTTTGAGGAGGAAATTAATGGTTTTATTGTTGACTTCATGTAGGAATGGATGACGAACAGACAGTTCCGATAAAAAAATGAAATTACATTTGAGTTTTATGAATGTTACCTTCTTTTGAAGGACGTCGTGGATGAATTCAACCCGTTGTCGCTAGCAAGGCGCATAGGGTAATGTAACATCAATGTTCTTCATGGTTTTGTGGGTATACCTATTTTAAACCCTCCCGAGGACCACTCGGCCGCTAGGGACACCTACCGGTTTAATGGCTTGCTGTGCGTTTATTATCGTTGAACTTTTATATCGTTTCGCCGTACGTGTGTTGGATTTTAAATTAATGAAGATAAGTATATTATGTTTCAAAGCGATTTAATTCGTAATAGACATTTTATCCAAAAAAATATGTTTGGAGATAAACAAAACAGCCATCATTTAAAATCTTCTTATTATTTTATCATAAATTACTTATTTAGACAAGGTTAACTGTGGATGATAAATTCAGGCCAAAGATTTAAAGTGTATGACATGTGGGTGGTTTTTTATCGGGTTTCTCAACCCACTTGCAAAACAAGATAAGCATTACACATAATCGCTACATGAAAGGACTATTACAGAAGGTCCTATATAAAATCACTTGTTCGTCAACCAAAATTATAGTGCAAAACATAAGATATTCAGATGCATCCAATTACATCTTCTCCGGGAATATTATTTCTTCTCATCACTTTCATCCGGCAACTACAACACACTTATAATGGATAGGTATACCGTCGAAGAGGATTTTCCAATCACAAATGCATGGGCAAGTGTTGTTACCCTTCCTGAGGTTGACCATCACATGGTTCCGGCTAATACGGTTTGGAACCACATATTCGAAAATCACACACAACAGTTCGCAAATATTCATCAAGGAACATCTTTTGCCATAAAGGGTAGGCTCGGAGTAATAAAAAAGGGGGCGAGGGTTTACATGCATTACCAGAAAGAAATTTATATTGCCCAGAACCGATCTCCTCTATGGACAGTTGAAAGGCTTGTAAGTAGTTTATCTTTTTACTCAGACCACTTGGTTTTATTCTTCAACAAAAATGCTAACCAACTTATGACTCTTTTTTTAGTGTAGGAGCGATATGCAAATAGGAAATACGCTAAGGATACAGGAAAAGAATTCATGTTTTATCAATGCTACCTAATCATGAAGGCTAACTTCCCGGAACTAAACACGATACAACCACCACCAAATCCTCCTCAAGATGGAGAGGAAGAAGATTAAAACAACCGCATCAATGACATGATATGAATGGTTTTATGGGCATACATCTATGTAAACACTCACGAGACAAAACTCGTCCGTTATGGCCACATAATGGTTTAAATGCTTGACACACATACTATGTATTGCCTTGCTTTCGCCGAAATTTATCTAAGTCTAGGATTAAATAATCATTTAGAGGTCTTTATTCATTCAATCCATGTATCCCTTAGGTTAATATCAATTTATTCATAATGGTGGATGTTTAACCAATGCTCACTCTGAGAAAGTATACGCAAATAACTTGTTGTATAACATAAGAGTGTAAACTGGGTGTAGAAAAAAAATGTCAAACAAATATATAACGGGCATGCCAGTTGTAACCGCGTATGTAAAATACACAATTTGAATCAGCGTGGCATGCTGTTAGGAACGGCGTGCGAAATAATATTTCCGTAGAATATTCGCTGGTACGCATTTATGAACGACGTGTGATGCCTTTTTGATACGCAGTTTCAAAGCGCGTGCCTGGGTTACTTCCAACTTGGATCTAAGAAAAATGAAGCACTCTCTGGGAATCAAGGCAACACTAGATGAAAGAACGACACTTGAACAGTGTGAATCTTAAATGTTGGATCCCATTAGACCCAGCCTTAGGCTGGGTCTAATGGCACCCAGGATTCAAGATTATCACTGTGGAAGTGTCGTTCTTTTGTGTACTGTTCGGTTGATTCCCAACGAGTGTTGTGTTTTGTTTGGATCCAAGCTGGAAGTAACCCAGGTACGCATTTTGAAACTACGTATCAAAAAAAGCCAAATACGTCGTTCATAAATGCGTACCAGTGAATATTCTACGGAAATATTCTTTCGTATGCCTTTCCTAACAGCGTGCCACGCTGATTGAAAGTGTGTATTTTACATACGCCGTTACAACTCGCGTGCCCATTATATATTTGTTTGACCCTTTTTTTTGTACACCCAGTTTACACCCTTATGTTATACAACATGTTATTTGCGTATACTTTCTCACAGTGAGCGCTGGTTAAACATATACCATTATGAATAAATTGATATTAACCTTAGGGATACATCACTATGAATCCCCTGAAGATGACGGTGATGACGAGGTCGAGGATAAATATGGATATCAAGATGATTATCCAATTTACCCAGGAGAATTGAAGAGTTTTAATTTTCCTTTAATTACGGGTTTGTTTGTTTCTTAAATTCACAATGGCAAGAAACTAGGTAGATCTAAGAACTAAACAACTGTCTCAGCTTAATTAAGTTTTCATTATGTTTTTAAATTTAAAAAGATTTAGTTGTATTAGTTTATTTTCACAACCTCAATTGTGTGGAATGCAGGCATGTTTGTGTGGAAGCCGCGGAGGTTTGCCCATTATGTTTCAAGGATAAGACTTGGTGTTATGGGGAAAACGATTATGTTACCAGGATAAGACTGGGTCTTATGGGAAACTTTATAGTTGCAAACACTCAGACGACTTAAATTAGGTAGTTACCACCAGATCATCTACACACTGTTTTTCACAGCCACTTGGGGTAGAAATCTCTTTATCCTTATCAACACACTGTAACGACAAGATTTTGTAAGGGGGATTTCATTTGTAAATAATAACAATTTTTTGCTATAAATACAGACCATGAACCACTCAAAGAAACACACTACCAAACATAAAACCATTCTTCAAATTCACCCGGTCAAAAATGAACTCCAATCGCAAGGGAAAACAAATTGTGTGTGTAGAAGCAAACCAAATTTGTCCACTATGTTTCGTTTATGACCATTCTGCCATGCAATGCCCTTGGATGTATTCCAAGTGCCCGCAGAGAGGTTGTGCGGGAATCAAATTGTTACTAGAAACGGAACCGCGAAAAAATAGGTACCTGCGTTGCCAATTCGATAATTGTCGTGAAGAAGCTCAGTGGTTGGAAGATGCAATCAAGTCTAGAGAGGATAAAAAGATAAACGAACTCTGTAAAAACTTCAAATACAAATGGATAATTAAGGTTGAACATGAAAAGGTGGCGTAATGCCCAGTCCCTGGATGTAAGTTTCTTATGAAACTGCATCGTTCTAGAGATAAGAACACCTTTAGTGAACATTTTTGGAAATGTCCTGGGTGTAAGTTGGTGGAATGGGCTGACTAAGTCTATTCTATGTTGCTCAATAATTTCCGGATTTATATTTTGTGTTTATGATGTAATGTTTAATCTTGTGTTTTATTTTGGTAAATAACACACGGTCTGATGTAATGTTTATGTTTTATGTTTGTGTACTTGTTATGTTGTGTATTTATGTTAACGTTTATTTGAGGTTGTTTATGTTTATGTTTGTCTACTTTAGAACCTCCTTTTAAATTAGGGACAAACGAGTTGATAATGAACACCACACCTTCCATGAATATTTACGATTATGTCGGTAAACTTCCCAACCCCAAGATCCCAAAACCCTTGAGCGTCTTAGTTTATTTGTTGATTAACCCGAACGGAACTGAAAGTAAGTTTTTTATTCCAGTCCACGTGTATGATAATAAAGCAAAATGGCAAACCGCATAATTCAATGCATATCTATACACTATTGACCGACCTCCAAGTGATATGATTTATCTCTCCTAGTGGTCTAAAACTCAATGGGGAGTGTACCAAAAATACACTGTGATGGGTCTTTCATGTTAGGTGATAATTGTAGGTGTCAGAGACTGCATTACACCATGTTAATAGGTCTTTTTTGTGTGACTAATAGGGTTGTCGTGAGAACACATCTAATCAGTGGTACTGTCTAACAGTCTTTAGCCGCCTCCTCTTTCAAAGGTAATTTAATATTTACTAACAACCCTTATTGTATTTACAGAAATGAATCATGCTACATAAGATGACATGGTTACTCAAAATAATGCACGAGAGATGATGACAACTCATGGTGGAAAAATATCAATATTATTAATTGATTCCTTCCGTTTAAAAATTACAATTAAACCCATCGAAGAATTTTAGTATAAATTTGTGAAAAACACCCCACAATTCAATTGCCTCCGAAGGTGTAATGCTATGTAAACTTAACCACCAAATACAGTATTTCAATCCCACAGTTTTGAAGTTCCATATTTTATTTCCACCACAATAATCACTTGCGATGCCACATTTTTCAATGCATGAATATAACGCTCTGGTCATAAGTTATTGTAAGGTTGCAGATATGGATCATAATATAGAAAATCCTCCAACGGGTAGGGCGTTTTGGTCTCGAGTTAGGGAAGACTTTTTGATTCAAATTGGGAATGAAAGCATTTGGTATTCTGCCCAACGTATCCAACACCGCGTTAGCATGCTGAAAAGGATTTGTGGTCATTTTAGGTAGTATCGAGTTCTTGCAAATGGTAATTGTGCTCAGGAGATAGCCATGTATGAAGCGGAACTTAGGAAGCCTTTCAAACATTTCGTGGCCAATTATTTTTTTGGTACTCGCATATAAAATCGAATCCAGTTCCCGTGAGATATTTATGATGTTATGCGTGGTTAATTATGTTAGTTCGAAATCATGAGATGTTTATGATGTAATGTGTTTTCTTACTTATTGCAATGATGTAACAAACTACTTGTTAAATGACGACTTTTATTTTAAACATCGTAGTACATTAGAAAAACATAATTAAAAACCTAACTCACTTTCGAGGAACCACGATTACACTTAGCACGTGCAATAACCGGTTCAACCCCGCGGTCACTCCAGAGGACGAGTTTAGTCTCGTGAGGTTGATAACTGATTTACCCAAAAAATATTCCCAAACATAAATTAGAGTTTCAGTCTTCACTGGATGTAGTAAATTAATTGTCTAGTGATTCATACTCTGGGATTTTGGATACCATGAAATTATAGCTTTCATCAAATATGAATGCTTCACCTTTTTCCTCTAAATACCCCGCTTTATCTAGTTTGTGCTATAACAACACAACAAAACATAGTTATTGTTGTAATTTAAAATCAATCAGTTTAGGTTTGGACAAAAGAAATTATAAAATACTTACAAATTGTTGGGATGACATAGTAATATGGTTGCGGTGGGTGATCCGTTGTTGAATAGCTATAAAATCGCAAATGGATTTTTGGATAATCTAGTACCTATCATGAATTTGTTGAAGACTTTTTATCTTTGGATTCCCATAATCTCGCCTATATTGGTTGTATATATTTTCCCAAAAGGTTTCTGGTTCTGGCATTACATGAGAGAGATCTGCTACTCGAGATTCTTTGTACCATGTTTTGGTGATTTGCAAATCTTCAACAAAATCAAATGATCCCATTGTTGTGTTCGTACAAAGAGTTATGAGAGGTGTTGCTTTGCAAGGTGTATTCAAATAGGTGTTTGTTGTTTAGAGATAGATATACAATTTTCAAGGATACCAAGCACTGGTGTGTGTGAAGGAACTTTGGGTAAACCTCCATATTTATAGGATCCAAATTACTAATCGGCGTGGAAATTCTTAAAACACATCCAATTCACTTGTAAGAGAAATACTCTTTACACACCCTATTTACTTTTCACCGACAACCCTTCCTAATTTCACAAAAATTATCATGTTCATAAACTCCCTCTATTGTTTTAAATACCTCTTGGCTGATAAGGGAAGACCAATCTCGTGTTGGAAGAGATATTAGAATGACCCTTGCTTGTGTTAAATCAATATGTATATATATTGTCAGAAACAAGTGTTGGAAACACAAGATAACTCTGCAGCTGATTTGATCACTCAAAATAATGCATCAAAAATTATGAAAATTCATTGTGGAATAGATCTAGGGATAATAACACAGAAAAAAAGCTAATTTTTTTTTACCACCCATGAATCTTTTTCCAAAAGTCATCTACTGTTTACGACACTCACTATTTATCTAGCGACCCTTACTATTTATCGAAAACCCCTACAGTGCATTGACACAAAATCGCGTCTTCCCAAAATATCAAAAGTCTGACAAAAATGCTAGTTGTGTGGTCAAACCAAACACATGGGGTTACATGATAACATTTATTACAAAATATATTGGTAGGAGTAAAAATTTATTCGATGTTATTCGATGTAAACTGGCGCAACTCATCCTCGAAACTTAAAATAGACTTTTTGTACATTATTATTTAACAATAAATAATCTCCAAATGAAAATGAAAATGAGACTGAGCATTGGTTAAATATATACCATTAAAAATAAATTTATATTAACCTCAGGGATACATTGGTTAAACATACATCGTTGGAATGATTACAGATCTCTAAACGATAATTTAATCCTAAACTTAGAAAAATTCCCCCAAAAGCAAGGAGACACCTAGTATGTGCGTCAAACATTTAAACCGTTATGTGGACATAACGTACGAGTTATGTCTTGTGAGGGTTTACATAGAGGTATGCCCACAAAACCATTAATATCATGTCGTCGATGAGGTTGTTTTAATCTTCCTCTCCATGTTGAGGAGGAGTTGGTGGTGGTTGTATCGTGTTCAGTTGCGGGACGTTAGCCTTCATGATTAAGTAGCATTGATAAAACATGAAATATTTTCCTGTATCCCGAGCATATTTTGAATTTTCACATCGTTCCTACACCAAAAAAAAATCATAAGTTGGTAAGTTTTTTGTTGAAGAATAAAACCAAGTGGTCTGAGTAAAAAGATAAACTACTTACAATCCTCTCAACTGTCCATAGAGGAGATCGGTTATGGGAAATATAAATTTTTTTTCTGGTACCGCACATAAAGCCTCACCCCTTTTTTTATTACTCCGAGCCTAGCCTTTATAGCAAAAGTTGTTCTTTGATTAATATTTGAGAATTATTGTGTGTAATTTTCGAATATGGTGTTCCAAACCGTATTAGCCGGAACCCTATGATGGTCAACCTCGGTAAGGGTAACAACACTTGCCCACGCATTTGTGATTGCAACATCCTCTTCTACGGTATACCGAGCCATTATAAGTGCCGAGAAGAAACAATATTCCCGTAGAAGAAGTAACTGGATGGATCTGAATATCTTATGTTTTGCACCATAATTTTGGTTGATGAACAAGTGATTTTATAGAGGACCTTCTGTAATGGTCCTTTCATGTAGCGATAAAAAAAATATCGACATGTCAGGCACTTCAAATTTTTACCCCTAAATTATCATCCACGGTTAACCTTGTCTGAATAAGTAAGTCAGGATAAAATAATAGGAACCTTTAAAATGATGACTGTTTTGTTTTTGTTTTTTTAACATATATTTTCAATACAATGTCTAGTAAGAATTAAATCGGTTTGAAACATGTTAGAGCACTGCTCGGTCAAACTCGCATGCATTGCTATCTCAAGCATGTTTGTCAATCTTAGTGATCAAAACTATAAAGTCTTGATTTCTAGTCTACTATAGCTAAGGTCTCGGACTAGGATAGAAAGTGCAGTTGAGCTCAAGAACTCCATGGAGACCATCATACAAGATGAAGGATTACTCAAGGAACCAGTGGATCTTCATCGACTAAAAGGTATGTGGAGACTTGAACTTATCTATCACTCAAAATTTTATCTACTCTATCTTCTATCTTGAGACAAAAGTCGTTTTACTATATAGACTAAGAATATGCACATGTGACATTTCGAGCTGAGTATATCTTGCTTATCTATTTCTTGAAATGTGTGTTAGTAAAGATTTCGCTTTAGCCAAGTTCATCATTTCCTAGTGACGAAAGTCATGTTATAATTCAATTACTTTGGAAATCGCTCTGACGAAAAATAGTTTGTGAATAACAACTATATAACGCCCTCTGATAATGTTTCAATGATTGAAATGAGAGTTTAGACTATATAACCATTATGGGATATAAACATTGTTGTGGCAACACATATATGTATAAGTCCTTAGCACTGGAACCGAAGTTTGCGAACTTTGTTGATAAAGTGGAACCGGAACGTGAGTAGTCAACTCAGTCCGCGAACCCAGTCTGCGAACTGGCGTAAGTTCTCGAACCCGAGAATATCTGCTGAAGTTGAAGCTCAGGTGCAGTCCGCGAACCCAGTATGCGAACTGACGAAAGATCTCGTCCCAAGAAATTCTGTTGGAGTTTATTAACTTCAACCGGTTAGCTTGAGTCCGCGAACTCAAGACGTTATGTCTGAAAACGTTGTTCGTGAACTTATCTTAAATTACTATGGAATGCTTTTGCAAACCGTGGCTTTATAATTCATGAAATGATAGTGAATCACATCGTTTTTGATTCAATTATGTCTTGTATAGTACATGAGATCTCATAGCAATTGAACAACTCTTTAACTAGTTCATTTGAGTCATTTGGACTAGTTATGGTGAAGAAGAATATGGTTGATATGAAATTTATCATTTGGCTAACCATTTGTTTGACTAATATTGAACCAACCATTGTATACGTTTGGGTATGGTTACACAAACCCAAAACGTCAAGTACATGTGTGTACGGTAAGCTAAGTTTTTGATCTAACGTTTGAGAGATATTAGCTTGTATATAATTAGGTTTTCATCTAACGGTGAATATTGAATGCTTTGTTAGTAAGGTAACATTGATTGCAAACCCTGATTTGAAAGACTATATAATAGATAACTCTAGAAACTGGTAAACCTAATCCCCACACATTCTGTGTGATACTAGTTTTCTAAAGTTAGAGTCGATTCTCCTTTAACCTTTGGTTTTCTTCTTCTAAAACCAGGTTAACGACTTAAAGACTTCATTAGGACTGTGAAGCCAGACCGGTAATACTTTTCTTGTAGTTGTGTGATTTGATCTTGCTGTTTCTATCGTACGAGTACAATTGTAATAATTGTATTGAGATTTCTATCTCCGATAGGCAAGATAAAAGTAGTCACAAACATATTCGTCTCATTGTTTGTGATTCTTCAATAATCTTCTTCGCTGCGTCGATTAAGTTTATTGTGAGGTGATTGATGAAACTGAGCTGTTTTTCGGGAATATAAGTCTAGTTTTATCGATTGGTTCATGTTCACCTTGATTTATCAAAAGACGGAACAAAACTTGTAGGTTTATTCGTGGGAGACGAATTTATCTATTACCTGTAGACTTTTCTGTGTGAGACAGATTTGTTTATTTAAGTCTTCGACTTTGGGTCGTAGCAACTCTTGGTTGTAGGTGAGATCAGCTAAGGGAATCAAGTGCGCAGTATCATGCTAGGATCAGAGGCGTATGAGCATAACTGTACCTTGGATCAGTGTGAGATTGGTTGGGGTTCAACTACAGTCCAGACCGAAGTTAATTTGGAGTAGGCTAGTGTATGTAGCGGCTTAATACAGTGTATGTTTAATCTGGACTAGGTCCCGGGGTTTTTCTGCATTTGCGATTTCCTTATTAACAAAATTCTGGTGTCTGTGTTATTTTTTTTCCGCATTATATTTTTATATAATTGAAATAATACAGGTTGTGCGTTGTTCAATCGATTAGAATATCCAACCTATTGGTTGTTGATTTAAATCGATTGACACTTGGATATTGGTCTTTGGTACCATCCAAGTTATCTCTCTTTGATTAGGCTCGCGAATTATATTTTCTTGAGTAAATCAAATCGAGAGATTGAGATAATAACTCCTTGAGTATTTTGTATTGATTGAGTCTAGTTGATTCTCTAGAAAACAACTCGGAGTTGTCCATACAGATTTCTAATCAAAATATTGGGTGAGGTTGTTAAACCCCCGCTTTTTTAATTGGTATCAGAGCAGGCAAACGCGTTTAAGACCTTATAAGTCTGTGTTTGTAGCGATCTGACTTTATGAACGAATCTATCTCTAATAACGTACCAGTTCATAAAAAACCAGATGATTTTCAAAGCTTGGATTCACCTGAGAGAACTGTCACATCTTGGTCAGTATATAAACATTCTCTTAATGTAGAACCTGTTGAAGTCTGGGAAATACGCCTAGAAGAACAGTTGGATGAACTTTCTGATGAAGGTGATTCAGATATTGATAGAAATGTTGATGAGGAAGTCTTAGAGTATGTTAAGGTTTTGAATTCACTGGAAAAGAAAAAGATGACAACTTCTCATGTCACACCTCTTCTGACTCCTCTCTGTCGAGAAAACAAGAAATTGAGAAGATGTTACGGAGGTGTTTATGTTTCTAATCGTTCTAACGAATCGATCCTCAAGGATTCTGAGGAATCCTGCGTATAAAGTCACTTGAATGTGATAATCTTTATCAAAAGTATTTTTTTGTTGGAAGAAAAACTTGCAGAATCTGAAGCAAGGTTTCACTCTTAACAAATTAGTTTTGATGACATAGAAAGTGCTTGTCTCGCTCGAGAAAAACGCCTTGATGCTGATTTAGCTGCTTCTCTTGATAAAATCAAGATGTTGGAAGATGACTTGAAAAAGTTTAATACTAGTTCAAGCAAATTAACCACTATGCTATGAGCAAGTAAAAATTACCGTGATACACGAGGATTGGGCTATAATGGAATAAATGCTCCAAGTATTTGCAAAGAGGTAAAAAATTTCAAGGCTAGTGATTCTTCTCAACAAAAGGTTTCCACTGATGGAAAAAGTGAAATACCTTCACCGGCAGTTAAAGTTCAAAAGAGCAAAGTATATCAACCTCCAAAGTCAGCACACACGGATCGAGGTACGAACATTCCTTATGTTTGCCACTATTGTGGAATAAAGGTCACTTGGAAAGGAGATGTCGCTACCGTATAAGGAATGAGAAACTTCATGATGTTCTTGTTTGGGCATCACAAGAAGTTGTGAAACCAAGATCATATGTTAAGGCTAATCCCCTTAATGCTACAGGTTGTAACTGTCCAACCTTTAGGCAAAGGAATCAGTGCTATGATAAACCTATTTTTGCCTATAAACATCATACGAAGCCTTTTCACAATCGTAATGGTTATCAAAAGGATAACATCATAAAAACGAAGACAAGATCCGATGCTCCCAATTGGCGAAAGACTAACTTGCAAAATAATAGTCAATCCAATTCTCTTCCGAGAAATATTGAAGATAGTAATGGGAAGAAGGTTCCGGTTGTTCCTAAACGCACTCAGAAGTGGGTACCAAAGAAAGCCAATGATGCCTTGAGTGTAAAAAGGAATGATCTTCCAAAAAATTCCATAACTATGGAGAAGGCAGTATCCATGATGTTGGAACTTAACAACTTTTTTGGAAAAATGGAATTGGATGTGAAAGGTTCTAAAAGCGATCTCTTTCATGATAATTCGAAGGTCACTTGTGGTGAGCAAGACATTGTTCACCTCAACACAACTTGATTGTGTTGTAAGTGTATCTTCACCAAGGAATGCCCTGCTATGTATACGGTGAGGGAAGCACGAGAATTGGGGCACACAAATTATGTTCGATAAGATGATTGGATTCTTCTAAAAAGGTATGTCTATAAGCTTGAGCAATATTTGTGTTTGATGTACCTTGCTTATCGTTCATTTTTACCTAACTTGATCTGTGTTTAAGGTTCTTCATTGTTTAGGTTTAAAAATAATGGTTCGGGATGTTTGGATTTCATGGCACTCATACCAAGTATGAATAACATCTTTTAAAACCAAAATCCAGGAGTTTAAGTTCGCGGACTTGAAAAATTCGTGTGCAAACCCGTAAGTTCGCGGACTTGCCTGTAGACGTCGATATTCGGTCAACTTGTTTTGGCCATAACTTCTTTATCCGAACTCGGAATGAACTCATTCTTTTTGCACTCTCTTCCTCTTTAAATTATATTCAAAATGGAGATGAGAAACCTTGAATTTGGATGAGTTAAGATTGGTATTTGTCCTGTCTCTTGTTTTTGAGTATGTTGCTCCGTTTCATTGCACTTGTTCCACTTCTCTTGAACTTGGGCACTTGGATTCTTGGAGTACTACTATTCTAAGCTAATTTGTAGCTTTTACAAGAATGATGTTGGAAGATCTTTTTATACGCCTTTGGTAGCTATTATTGGTATAAATTCGGGAGAAAAAGATTGATTCTACCCTCTAAGGGCAAATCATCTTATATGTGCATTACGAGTTTGTCTTGGTGCCTAGGAAACTTCTTATGAGAATTTATTCTTGTTTTTGGGAAGGATTACTAGAGTTTGGAATAGAAATTATTGTGATTTCACATAGCTATGTCCAAAGTATTCATCTTCAATGCTTTTAGATTTATTCATTTAAATTCTAAAGTTGATTTGAAAGATGATTTTTGCAGTATTAATCTTTATGGTTTTGTATATTGTAATATTTTGATGGAATATGTGTGTTTTCGTCCGTGAACTTGATTGTCCCATATCTTATCAAAAGTAAAGTCGTTCGTGAATTGATATGCAAATATTGATAAAAGGATTAATAGACTTTTGACAAACACAAAAGTTAAGCCTATATTGTCAATTATTGATTCAAGGATTATGTCTATTGTATGTCATTGTGCAAATAGTGATGAAACATAGAATGAATCCTTGTGTTATCCACCGTATAGATCTTTATTGATCCATATTATTATTACTATGAAGGCTCCATTGTGTATCTTATGTTGAGCACGATACGACTAAGTCGATTCCTTATTGGCATGGTTGGTTGTTCCATGAGATGCTATAAGTTGAGCATTAAGAACTAAACTAATCAACTTGTGTGGTTATTTAGTTTGTATTCCATGAGTTCTCCATGTTAAATACATGTACGGTTAAGGTTGTCATTTCCAATGATAATCTTAGTCGGGGTTCCATAATCTCTTATGTTGAGCCCAAATGAACTAAATCAATCATCTTGTGTGATATTTAGTTAGCACTCCATAGATTTCTCATGTCGAGTGTGAACAATTGAATTGATTACTTTGTGATTAGTTTAATTGTGCAATCCGGTTAGAGTATTTATGGGTTCTCTTGTGAATAATCTAATCGATGTATTAAGTCTCCATAAGTTTACTTGTGTTGAGCATATTTAGTCAAATTAATCTTGGTTCGCTTTGGTTAATATGATTGAATATTTTGGATTCCGAATTCATATTCTTATGTAATTTGTCGAGTCTAAAGAAATCCTTATTTTCTCTTGAAAATATGGTCGCTTTTGTTGTTCCCTTGGGAATGACATCTTATGGGGGAGAGTTCTTTTGAACTTGCGCTTAATTTTCAAATCTTTGTGGGGAGTGCGGCTGTGGAATTTTTAGGAGTTATCTTGTATCTTTATAAAATCCTTGATGAATGCATTTAGCCTCGGCTTTATGATTGAATTTAAACAATATGATAGAACATTTACCTTTGGTCATGAAATGTCTCTTACGAAAATTTCATTAGGATCCCGTTCTTGTACCTTTGCCAATTTTATTGACAAAAATGGGGAGAATTAATTGTAGTTCACACTACAAATACATATGGTTTTCGGATCATTATGTAAGGGGGAGTGGTTTCCATGTGAGATGGAGTATTGACTAAGGGGGAGTGAAGTATCACCATAGTATTGTTTTTGAAGTTGTGATGCAATTAGACTTTGACGTTGTGTAATAATACTATGACACTGTATAACAATGATTGAGAACCGATGCTTTTTCTCATTGTTATAGCTAGGGATTTTCAACAACGATGATGCTAAACTTACAGCCTTTGGGATCATTGGACTACTTGGAAGTGACGAAGATTTCGAGTATTGTTGAAGATTAGGAATGTGGAATAGGAGCTACAAAGTTTATTTATATAATTTTAATATTCCATATGTATTAATAGTTTTGCCACTAAAATTGACAAAGGGGGAGATTGTTAGAGCACTGCTCGGTCAAACTCGCATGCGTTGCTATCTCAAGCATGTTTGTAAATCTTAGTGATCAAAACTATAAAGTCGTGATTTCTAGTCTACTATAGCTAAGGTCTCGGAGTAGGATAGAAAGTGCAGTTAAGCTCAAGAACTCCATGGAGATCATCATATAAGACGAAGGACTACTCAAGGAACCAGTGGATCTTCATCGACTAAAACGTATGTGGAGACTTAAACTTATTTATCACTCAAAAGTCTATCTACTCTATCTCCTATCTTGAGACAAAAGTCGTTTTACTATATAGACTAAGAATATGCACATGTGACATTTCGAGCTGAGTATATCTTTCTTATCTATTTATCGAAATGTGTGCTGGTAAAGCATTCGCTTTAGCCAAGTTCATCTTTGCCTAGTGACGAAAGTCATGTTATGTTTTAATCACTTTGTAAATCGCTCTGACGAAAAATAGTTTGTGAATAACAACTATATAACGCCCTTTGAGAATGTTTCAATGATTGAAATAAGAGTTTAGAATATATAACCATTGTGGGATATAAATATTGTTGTGGCAACACATATATGTATAAGTCCTTAACACTTGAACCGAAGTTTGCGAACTTTGTTGATCAAGTGGAACCGTAACGTGAGCAGTCAACCTAGTCCGCGAACTGGCATAAGTTCTCGAACCCGAGAATATCTGCTGAAGTTGAAGCTCAGGTGCAGTCCGCGAACCCAGTCCGTGAACTGACGGAAGTTTTCAACCCAAGAAATTCTGCTGGAGTTTATTAACTTCAACCGGTTAGCTTGAGTCCGCGAACTCAGTCAGTGAACTTAAGAGGTTATGTTTGAAAACGTTATTCGTGAACTATCTTAAATTACTAAGGAATGCTTTTGCAAACCGTGGATTTATAGTTCATGAAATGATAGTGAATCATATCGTTTTTGATTCAATTGTGTCTTTTATAGTACATGAGATCTCATAGCAATTGAACAACTCTCTAACTAGTTTATTTGAGTCATTTGGACTAGTTATGGTGAAGAAGAATATGGTTGATATGAAAGTTATCATTTGGCTAACCATTTGGTTGACTTATATTGAACCAACCATTGTACACGTTTGGGTATGGTTACACAAACCCAAAACGTCAAGTACATGTGTGTACGGTAAGCTAAGTTTTCGATCTAACGGTTGAGAGATATTAGCTTCTATCTAATCAGGTTTTCATCTAACGGTGAATATTGAATGCTTTGTTAATAAGGTAACATTGATTGCAAACCCTGATTTGAAAGACTATATAAGGGAGAACTCTAGAAACTGGGAAACCTAATCCCCACACGTTCTGTGTGATACTAATTTGCTAAAGCTAGAGTCGATTCTCCTTTAACCTTTGGTTTTCTTCTTCTAAAACCAGGTTAACGACTTAAAGACTTCATTGGGATTGTGAAGCCAGACCGGTACTACTTTTCTTGTAGTTATGTGATCTGATCTTGCTGTTTCTATCGTACGAGTACAATTGTAATAATTGGTTTGAGATTTCTATCTCTGATAGGCAAGATAAAAGTAGTCACAAACATCTTCGTCTCATTGTTTGTGATTCCTCAATAATCTTCTTCCCTGCGTCGATTAAGTTTATTGTGAGGTGATTGATGAAACTGAGCTGTTCTTCGGGAATATAAGTCTGGTTTTATCGATTGGTTCCTGTTCACCTTGATTTATCAAAAGACGGAACAAAACTTGTATGTTTATTCGTGGGAGACGAATTTATATATTACCTGTAGACTTTTCTGTGTGAGACAGATTTGTTTATTTAAGTCTTCGACTTTGGGTCGTAGCAACTCTTGGTTGTGGGTGAAATCAGCTAAGGGAATCAAGTGCGCAGTATCCTACTGGGATCAGAGGCGTATGAGCATAACTGTACCTTGGATCAGTATGAGATTGGTTGGGGTTCAAATACAGTCCAGACCGAAGTTAATTTGGAGTAGGCTAGTGTCTGTAGCGGCTTAATACAATGTATGTTTAATCTGGACTAGGTCCCGAGGTTTTTCTGCATTTGCAATTTCCTCATTAACAAAATTCTGGTGTCTGTGTTATTTCTTTTCCGCATTATATTTTTATATAATTGAAATAATACAGGTTGTGCGTTGTTCAATCGATTAGAATATCCAACCTATTGGTTGTTGATTTAAATCGATTGACACTTGGATATTGGTCTTTGGTACCATCCAAGTTATCTCTATTTTATTAGGCTTGCGAATTATATTTGCTTGAGTAAATCAAATCGAAAGATTGAGATAATAACTCCTTGAGTATTTTGTATTGATTGAGTCTAGTTGATTCTTTAGAAAACAACTCGGAGTTGTCCATACAGATTGTTAATCGAAATATTGGGTGAGGTTGTTAGACCCCCGCTTTTTCAAAACATAATATAATTTAATTCATTAATTTAAATTTAGTACACATACGGAGAAACGATATAAAAGTTCAACGCTAATAAACACCCAAAAGGCCTTCAAACCGGTAGGTGTCCCTAGGGGCCGAGTGGTCTCCCGGGAGGGTTTACCAGAGGTATAGTCCCAAAACCATGAAGAATAGTGATGTCAGATTACCCCATGCGCCTTGCTAGCGACAACGGGTTTAAGTCATCCACGGCGTCCTTAAAAATAAGGTAGCATTCTTAAAACTCAAATGTAATATCATTTTCTTTCCGGAACCGTATTTTCGACATCCATTCCTACATGCAGAGAACGATAAAACCATTAATTATGTCCTCAAAAAAAAATATTTTACAAATACCGAACGGAGGCAAAATATACTTACGATAGTATTTGGAATAGAAGCAGATGTGAGCTTTCTGAGCAGATTGGCTTGGATGATAGCATACATCCTAAGATGCCTCAATATTCTTTTCTTAGGATTCATAAAGTTTGTAACAAAATGGTTATGTACCGATGGCAAAAATTTATCTTCATCTGTTTCTACTCCTTCTACAACTGGAACTGACCTTACTACGATCCATGACTCTATAAATGCCTTTTGCTCCTCAGGGGTTGATGTATGATCCATATTGCAGAATACAAATAAAAGATTATAGGTAGAGATTAAATAAGATGTTAAGACTTGTTGTGTGTAATTATCTTTACAAATGACTCCTTTTATAGGATATTAAGGGATGAGTCCTCCCTTCAACACACTCTCAAATAATGCGTGTTAACCGAACAGTATAGGCACAGGTTTCTAAATTTTAGACCGGATGTAATGATGCAACATGGTAGGGGATGTCGGTGATATGTATATCCCCATCATCCAAGGGGTGTTTAAAACAGTAAATAGTATTTATGAACAGTACGTGAGAGGTTTAAAATTATTTAGTTACACGGTCATGTAGGTTGTAACCTATAAACGGATGGGTTACACAAGGATATTTCACGCTTCAAATTTATTGGATTCCCTTACCCTTTCAGATCATAAGCTACAATGACTGAATTTGATTCCACCGAAGAAAGATAAAAACACTATGTTAACGTATGGCCACAATTAACATCATAAAAATCTATTAACCATACTAAAACACACGATAAAACATAAAAACCCAATGGGACATCACCAACTTCAGCTTCATTTAACTATGGCATAACGAGAGTTATTATGGTGGACGGCTATATATCCTCGTTGCATTGTACTCATTGAAGGAGTCCTTCATGAGGACGTAGCATTCATAAAATCTGAAAGGACGTCTGTTTTTTTCAAGGAAATATGCTCTGGTCATTGTTTCCTGCATGAAGCAGACAAATAATCATATGCCATAGTATGTTTGTTAAAATTGGGTATTTTATAACGAAAATTACTTACAATATCCATATCCGCTGTAATGAGTACCGGTGGAACGTATATAATTAGTATGCCTTGCAGGCTAACATACAATTTTATGTCTCTTTTTATACTCCCAACCCTGTATCTTAAGGCTTGGCTCGATTTACGGTTTGGATTCGAAAATCTTTCTACAAACTTGCTATGGACCTGATGTCATATGCTTTGGGCGGGTCTATCAACCCCTACGACAACCGGAGTTGTCATTATGCTAACCTATGCAGCAACAATTGCAACGTCTTCCGCAATGGTGAATTCAGCATCCATTTAGAAGAAAGGGTATAAAATAATAGAAGAAATTATCAAATAAGATGTTCAAGATTGTGTATTCCATCTTGGTGCAAGTGCATCTATTTATAGGAAAAATTAACACTGGAGTTGTCCTACTAGCCGCTCATCACCGGCGTGCAATCTCATTCAATGTTAATGTTGTAGAAAATGTGCTACATGTCTCCCCACTAGATGAGTATCATCGACATGTCTTTCGCAATAGGAACTCTGTGTCCATATGAAATTAAATTTTTATTTATAATAGGTGGACCACACTCCCAACATTGAGATTCGGGTTTGTATTGACTTGGTGTTTTTTGCAGTCTCATCGCCCATTGCTGTTCTAAATGCCCCTAGTATTCGTGCCCAAAAAGCCCTCCCATCAATCTCTCTCCCAATAACAGGATCACTAGCAACATCATAATAAGAACGAATTAACACGACATCCTCTTCGGTTGAAAACGCAGCCATATTGTGGTATGTAAAAGGAGAAAAAATTGGTATTATAGAATAAAACAAGAGATAACGAAACTAACAGTAGTGGAGGGTGTTTCAGTTAGGCTTCATACCAAGACTACTTATAGATGGTCTATTATGTGTTTGGTGACAATTATTTTTATCAAGCACAGGTGTCAAAGAAACTCTTGCTTAATCTAAAAGACAATCATTGTTCACCAACACCCTAAGCATTTCTCAAAGGATGGTTACTATTTTCCAGATAACCCTTACTTTTTAAAGAAAACCCACTCAATTGATATTTTTCAACTTGTCGTTACACATTCAATTAATCAACACACCATAAATTGGTTGAGTGAATCACGTGGGTAGGGATATTAAATAAAGAAGAAGAAAATTTCCAAAAGTTTGAAGATTCGTAACAATATATGTGGGTACAATACTCAAATAACTATCTTTGGACAAACCAAAAAGAAAAATACAAAAAAAAAACAATGTTAAGAATGCATGGAAAAATGCAAGGATAATAGGTCTTTTTCACATGACAAATCAACATTTATTAACCAACAAACTAACTTTCTCCCTATTACAACACACATTCTAAAATTTAAAACAAAACCAAAAAAAAAAAGGGTGAAAATACGGAAACATTATAAATCCATGTCATTGTCGTCTGACCCGCGATTACATTTATCCCATGTAACAAGCCTTTCAACCACTAGGCGACCCTACTGGACGAGTTTAGTCTAATGAGGGTTTACCGAGAGGTTTACCCACAAAACCTGTAGAGATGGTGCTACTGTCTTAAGCTTCGGCTCCATCTTCTGGATTTCCACGAAACGGAGGAGGAAAGAACTCAGGATCGTAGTCCCCACCAAAATGCGTCTTTAGAATTTGGAAAACCGCTCCATGTGTCCATCTTATCCCTTCCTCTTCATATGCCATTTCTCCTTGATGGTATTGGGTGAAATAAATTTATCGTGTTAGTTTACTGATAGTGTCTCCAAATACAACGTAAATAATATTTTTTTTATAAACTTACAGCCGTTGCAAGGTTATAACCCCCAGCATCCATTCCCCGGCAACGAGCTCTCACATGATCGACGTATCTCTTAACACATTTTTTTCAAATTTGATATTTGGTTATGTAATGACTTTGTGCTTCTTGCAGTGTCGTTGTGAATTGCAGCTCTAAATTCCCCTAGTATTCGGGCCCAAAATTCCCTCGCCTCCATGTCTCTACCAATAATAGGATTACTAACAACAACACAATAAGCACTAATTAACGTAACATACTTTCTGTTGAATATGCAGCCATATTGTGGTGTGTAAAAGCAGAAAAATTAGGGTATGATTGAATAAAAAAGGAGATGACGAAACTGAGAGTAGTTGAGGGTATTTCGGTTAGGATTAATAGCAACGCTACTTATAGATGGTCTATTATGTGCTTGGTGACAATCCTTTTTATCTTCGAACAGGTGGCAAAGAAACCTTTACTTATTCCAAAAGACAATCACTTCTCAGAAACACCCAAAGCGTTTCTCAAAGAATGGTTACTGTTTTCCAAACAACCCTTACTTTTTAAAGAAAACTCACTCAGTTGATATTTTTCAACTTGTCGTTACACATTCAGTTAATCATCACACCATAAAGTGGTTGAGTGAATCACGTGGGTAGGGATATCAAATAAAGAAGGAGAAAATATCCAAAAGTTTAAAGATTCGTAACAACATATGTGGGTAGAATACTTAAATAACTATCTTTGGACAAACCAAAAAGATTAATACCCGAAAAAAAAACAGTGTTAATAATGCATGGAAAAATGAAAGGAAAATATGTCCTTTTCACATGACCCATCAACATTTATTAACCAACAAACTAACTTTCTCCCTATTACAACACACATTTTAAAATTTAAAAACAAGAAAAATGGGTGAAAATACGGAAACATTATAAATACATGTCATTGTTATCTGACCCGCGATTACACTTAGCCCGTGTAATAAGCCTTTCAACCACTAGGCTACCCTACTGGACGAGTTTAGTCTCGTGAGGGTTTACTGAGAGGTTTACCCACAAAACTTGTTGATGTAGGTGGTAATATTTTATATCTCTCCTCCATCTTGAGGAGAAGGAATATTAGCTAGTAGTACCAAGATATCAGGATCATACACCGTTGAAAAATGTAATTTCAGCAGATCATAGATCGCATCATGTCTCCATTTTTGGGGAAATGGTCCATTTTCTTCATTATCCCTTCTACCTTGCTCATACTGGATTAAAAATTTATAACAGGTGTTAATACCAGGTTTTCATTAACAGAAATAAAATGTAATGATTTTAAATTTTACTCACCGCGCGTTCATTGTCCCATCCATTGGGTAAGTTCATAAAATAACGCCTAACAAAACGTACATAACTTATAACTTCTCTACGCCACATCTTAACCCTCTGTTGTAATGAATTGTTGTTCCTTACGTCTCACCTTGCCATGTGGTTCTGTATTCTACTCTAACCCAATCCCAGAAGACAAGGCTTTCTTGGTCGTTGCCTATCAGTGGATCAAATCTAACAGAACACCATGCACCAATAAGAGCAACATCCTCATTGCGAGAAAATCTGGCCATTCCTTTTAAACTTTTAATGAATTGATAAAACAAATATTTTTGGATACGAGGAGATAAAACATAAGGTTTGTTGGTGCGATTTTTTTTCTAGAAGAATGAAACTCTATTTATACAGTTCCCATTAATTGTCCATTGGAGAAAAGTAGGATCACGTAGGGGACGTCTAGGTGGTGAAGTAGGGGATGCCAATATTCAATTATGTAAACCCATGGTGGTCCAAATAACGTACTTCCTTTACAAAGTCTAGAAATAAAATAAGTTTTAATAATTATCACAAGTCCCCATCACCCATAGTTGTATAAAAAATTAATATCTACCACCTAACAAAATAACTAACGAGTTTGGTTGGACACACCACCAATTTATTATAAGTTTTTTCGGATTATCATAGACATTGACATAAAAAAAAAGGAGTCGGTACACTAAAATCTAAATGGACGTCATTGTCGCCTGACCCGCGATTACACTTAGCCCGTGTAACAAGCCTTTGAACCTTTAGGTGACCATGTTGAACGAGTTTAGTCTCGTGAGGGATTACATAGAGGTATACCCATAAAACCATATTGTATGATGTCGTCAGGCTGCACGACGGGCTAACAATTGGGGGTCCACATAGGAAAAGTGATGCCTCATGCTGAGGTAGCAATTGTGATACATAGATCTCCTTCCCTTCCTTTGGATGTACAACTGTCGCGCATTTGTATCATGCAGTACGCAAACATGTACTTAGGATTAGTGTGTGAAGGAAACCAAGAAATTCAAACACCTGTATGCATTAACATTGGGAAACCTACAATCATTTGTTTGGACCACCCTTCAGGAACATTGCGATATATTGGTATCTGGATTGCAAAAAAAAAAAATTCACCTCCTTCTTTATGGTGAAGAGATGTGATTGTATAGATTTCCAAGTACGAAGGTTATGATTGCCAATTATATCGGTAAACTCCTGCGCAACAATCATCCAAAACTCATTTGATTTCTCATCTGTTAATACGTCGGGATCATTAGAAACATTGCAGTAAGTCCATGTCAGAGCTTCATCTTCCTGTAACATGTACTTGGTTGCCATTTCTTGGTAGATACAAGTAGGGTTCACCTACAAAATATAACAATGAAAGTATAATTGTTATATCCCAAAGAAATTTTCTAATTTGTATTGGAAAATGTTTATACTGGTTCCAATGGAGACTATTTATAAGATACATTCAACACATCCAGCACCAGTCAAAACTCATATTAATGTATTCAATAGTCGAGAGTCCGCAATGGTTCCTATGTACCATATTTTTTGAGAGAGTATCATCGCTATTTACAAATGCCCCCTACTAGGCCTAAATGTCACAAACTTTTTTTCAAAGGCCCTTCATGTTCATAAGCGTCCTTTCCGTTGCTGGTGCGCATCATTTAGGTAACAAATTAATTACACCTTTCCACACATTTAACTGGTAATATAATGGCAAGGAGTTCGTTCCCACGAAAAGCAGGGAGTTTCTAGTTGTTAAAAGTAACCGAAATGGGGGTTTTTAGATTTTAAATTAAAGTAACTAATAAAACAAAACAATAAAGATTGATTTAAAATAATATAGAGAAAGATGACTAGGGAATCATTCGCCATCACTGAACCGAAGCTTAATTAAATATAAATTCATTTCTTGTTGAACTTATATTGTTACCAACCGTAGAATAGAAATAAGCTCTGCTATCCCCCGGATTACTACTATAACTGGATACGGAAGCGCTCGACTACCAAATTCCATCCAACCAACCCACCAAGAATAAGCTCTCAAGGTGTAAATTAGTCGAATGCTTTACACTCTGTGAATCAGGTTGATCCCAGCATCAGACGCATAGGCTTGGCCTGCTTACTAGTGTTATCTTTACACACAATTGCTTAACAAAATCCCTTTGTCAGCTCTTGCGATTTACTACCTTGTAAAGAGTTGATGTGAAAATTACACATATCAACCAACCCTAAACTAGTAGAAGAAATATTGATTGGTTAATTTAATTGATCATTTTAAATAACCCTTCAATATTCTTATACATTAAAAATAATAAAGATAATCAACAATAAAATAAAACTTGAAATAAACGTAGTTAAAGAAAATAATGCTTCATGATTCAAGAATTTGAAATCATCCCTAATCAATTAGAAGTTTAGCTACTTATAATTGAAAAGTACGAGTGCAACTTTGTGCACCCGCGGGTGCACGTTCCGTACATTTTTACTGGCTCAAATAAACAGACGTTTTGTTATTTTCTAGAAGAGATATTATTCTTTAAAAAAAAAGTAAAATTGGGAATTAATCAGTTATATCCAGAAGTTTCCTTTCCTAATCAAGTACTTCTCCAACTATATCCAAGCAAAATCTCTATCAGCAAAAGAAGATTCGGTCTAAAACTTGATTAAAACCTGATTACTATAAACCTATTTTATTATTAAACCGATAAAGAAAATAATTTTTAAGTATCGAGTATTCATCAAGATCACCATTATACTGATTCTCGGAGAAGAGATTTTACAGAGGAGGTGGAACTAATATTTTCTCTCTTAAAAAATGAGGAAGAACACTAATAGTTTCAGGGGTCTCTTTCTGTTTTGTGGGTGTTATAAATTGGTAATGAGAACACAAATTAATCATCAGTACTATAGGAAGAACTATTAAGGTCTTAATTCAGTTTGAAGACAAAGTTAGATTTGATCATTTTCTTCAAGTGAGTGGGTCACATAGCTCCAGAATGAATTGTAGATTTCTTATGATCGAAAACCCTAATTTCCTTTTAAATTCTTTAAAATCATAATATTCATCATCATCATAAAAAAGAAATTTTAGATTCATGTAAGCAGAGATAGAAGTTTCAGAAGGAAAAAGGAGTTTGAGAAGAAGAAGAGATTCTTGATCTTGAGATCTTAATCGGCTTTCCTATTCATTAATATTTTTCTTTTATTTCAATATATCAATTAATAGTTAAAAATAAAATAATATAAAAAGTCGTTCAATAGTATAACGAATAGAGGGGGAGGAATGTGCACCCCGGTTAACCTAGGGTGCACAAAGTCGCACTCACAAATAAATAAAGAAGAAGAAATTAAAATGAAACTAAAAATAGAAGCTCGCAACAAAAGTCATGAGCTCTCTCTCTGCTTCCCGCTCAAAGGAAATGCTATAAGAACAAGTAAAGGAAGAAGTGGTAGTAGAGGTGTCCTTCCTCTCTAACATTCGACCCCTATTTATACAAGAGGATCCCGACATTTTCCCTAACAATCCGTAATATATGAAGATAAGAAAGTCGGTTGAAGGAGTTTTTTACTGATTTGAAAATAAATGAAGCTTATTCGGTGCAGCGAGAGACATTTCAATACGGTGTACACGGCTTCCAATTGGTTATGGAGTTCGGAGGGACATAGATATTCATGTGTCTTATTCCACACCGTCCATCTATCCTGCTTCAATGTATCATGATGTATTGCATTACCCCTTTGCAACAAAAGATAAAATTGTCAGATATTGATACGGGACGTATTTTGGCAAGTCTCATATATTCCAAGATTTGACTAAATCTTGGATATTTATTAGTTTTGGTATTTAAGTTATTAGGATAATTAGTTTCTTTCTTAGATTTATCTTGTTTTCATGAGAATAAATATTCTCCTAGGCTAGTTTAGTAATTTTAGAGTTTCCTAGGTTTTATCATTGTAGGCTATAAATAGCCATATGCTTTATCATTGTGATTAGCTTGCGAGCTCGTTAATTAAAATACCATTTGGGTTAAAACCAGTTTATTCTCTTTGAGAGATTGATCATTGTCTTGATCGTTTATCGTCGCTTTGCTCCTGAATTGGAGTTGTTTATCTTATTTGGGTCCTATTTACCGGAGTGGATTCTCCGCGTGTCGGTTTATTTTAAATCGTTTCCGCTGTGCCATATCAGGAGACAAATAAACCACCTGATATGTTGTCAGGATATGTCCCATATCAGGCTCCCCTACTGAGACCAACGCAAGGTGACGGCTGATGATACAAGATCAGAAATCGCACTTCTTCTTTCCCCCTTTTTTTTTTTGATAGATAAAATACCTATATTTCACAGGACTCCTCAATTGATTCTTCTAGGCAAAACCCACAGATGAACATCACAGGAAAAGCCTGCTCTGGTAACCACCTGATATGGCACAGCGGAAATGATTTGAAAACAATCGACACGCGGAGAATCCACTCCGGTAAATAGGACCCAATTATGATAATCAACTCCAATCTAGGAGCAAAGCGACGATAAACGATCAAGGCGATGATCAATCTCTCAAAGAGAATAAACTGGTTTTATCCCAAATGGTATTTTCATTAAACGACAAAGAAAGAAAGTCAGCCAACAGTTAGCAAAGGTTTACAAGGGGATGCATATGGAGAGTGTATGTTGGTTCCAAAATTAGTGGAGACTAATGTTTCTCACCATGATGGCATGTTAGTTTCATCTGAGAAGCCATGGAAACAAAATGTTAGTTTATCTGTTCCCTGTCGTTATGATCCATTTCTTAAATATTGTGAATTGCGGCCATCCTGTTTAGGGGAGTTTATACATCCGACGCCATACACCAAGCAACATGCGGAACAAGCATCAATTTCTTATTTGAATTCCAAATCGTGTTCCGAACGGTTAGTGATTCCGATGCATAATTCAAGGTTAAGTTGCATCACTAGTGGAAGTTCCAAATTTCTCTCTTCGATTTGTCATTTTTTATATAAACTCGAGACGAGTTTTGTCGCAGTAGGGGAGCCTGATATGGGACATATCCGTGGGCTGCACATGCATTTTAAGATATGGCTAATATCTTAGATATCCGTTAGTTATGGTATGATATTTATCTATATTTGTTAGGATAATTAGTTGCTTTCTTTGGTTTATCATGTTTTATGAGAATAATGTATTCTCCTGGGCTAGTTTAGTAACTTTAATCAATTATGTTTTTATGTTTTGAGGCTATAAATAGACATTTCCATTATCATTGTAATTTAGCTTGCGAGCTCGTCTATGAAATCTATTAAGTTGATTGGTTTATACCATCGTTTCCGCTGTGCCATATCAGGTGGTTACCAGAGCAGGATTTTCCTGTGATGTTCATCTGTGGGTTTCCTAGAAGAATCAGTTGAGGAGTCCTGTGATATCTAGGTGTAGATGTATTTTACTACAAACTACATCCAAAGGTTAGAAACGTACTACTCTTCTCAAATGAAAGTAAACACTCAACCATGAACACAAGATATACGTGGTTCGGTATGATTACCTACGTCCACGGGGGTGAAATGATGAATCTTATTACTTTAAGGTGTTACAAAGGTGTTGATCTTAGTTGGATTTCTTTACAAGGTGAACTTACTTCTCACTCACTTCTTCCTAGTGTTTACTCGAGTTTCTCTCTTCTCCTCTCCCAAAATTACAACCTAACTTTCATGAATACAAGTCCCTTTATTTATAGGAGAAGTTCCATACACCCAAGATATGGTGTTGGTCATGTTACATCAATTCAGTAGTTCTGCGGTCGGACCGACTTATGTCGCCTCACATGGCCGAGGTATCTTGACTCTTCGCATGTCTTTCGTCCGAGCCGACATCTCCCGATGCTCTCTTGACACGATGTCGCCTGTTTCTGAATGTCGCCCATCTTCGATCGTTGCTTTTATGGTTAGCCGATGTGTCCCCTACTTTCTTATCCATTTGACCATAGCACCTCATTTGTCCCGCCGCGTCTCGTCATGTCAGCTTTGTCAGAAGTCTGAATCAAGTCTTATCCGACAGCTGTAGAGCGATCACGCCCGATCCACGTGGCTCCTGAAATCTCGCGCCACTAATCTTCATTCCATGCTTCGCGTCTTTTCGTGTTTAGGTGCACCAGGCCTAGGATGTTGCCACCTGGATCTGTGTATAATTTACACCTACATTTATGCCCCTTCTTCCGCTCGTGTGGGAGACACGTGTGGAAGAATATCGCCCTAACTGCCCACGTCTTTGTTCATGCCGTGAATCCCGCCATGCAGCGTCCCACTAACTCCACTTTATGACTGGTAACCGTCGGCGTCGGTTACAATCCTTCTTCTTTAAATAGCCCGCTCCTTTCTTCCTTCTTCTTCTTTACCCTTTCTTTCTCTGTTCATCTACTGTGGTTTTCTCCCAAGTTTCTTCACATTTTGCGCTTCTCAAAAAACCCTAGTTTTCTTGGTTTTCTTTCGTCGTTTTCTCCTCACCGATCGATACAGTAGCTGCTATCGCCTCATCTTTCTTTGCTGGGAACCGAGTTCTGCACTATCTTCGTTAATGGCTTCTTCTCCTTCCATGGCTGAAAAGAGGTCTGTTGATGACGTTTTTTCCGATTTTGATGTTCCCCCCCTTGCTTCTCTGTTTTTGCTTGAAAGCCCTTCTAGGTATGATGATCGCGCGATAAAATCTATTTTTGCTGATAACTCTCCTTCTATTTCGTGCAGGTCCGAGAAAAGGGTGAAGGATCTCTTTGACGAAGAGTTCATTGAGAAGTTGAAGGAGAAGTACGATCTTCAAAATTACGAAGTGACCCTTCTCTCGGGCCGAAATGGTAGTTTGAAGAAAACCGATATGAAGAAGCACGAGCAATCGGCTGATTGTGTGGTCATCACCTTGGGTCAGCTGGAGCTGGGCATTCGTCTTCCCTTATACAACCCTGATAGCCCATTTTATTACGAGATTTTGTCCCAGATTCGGCCTTCTCGTGCTTTAGCTCAATGGACTGGCAATACTTTCCGAATTATGAACGAGTGGAGGGATCGCCGCGATGGTCATGGTTCTACTGCCGAGTGGTCGACCTACAAGCCCGAGGACGCTCCTGAGTATACCGTTGCCAATTTCCTTGTCAACTATCGAGCTGGTACTTCCACCTTAGGAGAACTTGCCGGTTTTGCTGCTAGTCCTCATCGGGTCAAAACTATGCCCGAGGGTGTTGAAAGGATGATGCTGGATGCCGATCCCATCGGCCATGGTTCCAACAAGCGAGCCCGTCATTCTAATGACCCGATTTATCCCCGAGTTCCGCTTCTAGTCCGAGGTCCGATCCTTCATGGTGACTTCCCGTCACCTACTTTTCCCGTCGAGCCCTATTCTTTCTGGGTGGTTAATGATGACAAGGCTGATAAGGTATGCGCTTTTCTTGATTTTTATCTTGCTAGCTTCGGGCGTCAGTTAGTCATTTGTTGTTGTTTAAAAATCTCAGGTCGGCTCCACCAAAACTATCGGGTCTAGGAAAAGAGGTGCTGGCACAAGGGTTGAGGAAGACCAGGGGAAGGTAACAAACATAATGATTTTCTTATAAGTACATGTACTTGCCCCTGTTTTTTGCCTTCACATGTTCTGACGAGACACTTGTGCAGAAACACCCAAGGCACGATGATGATGACGCGGGCGATGTTGACCCTACTCCGCTGAGGCGTAATCCTGGTAGAGGTAAGCAAATTTCTAAGCCACCGCCGAAAACGGGCCCCATCATTGATCTTTCCGATGAGGATGAGCTGTTTGGAGAGAATGTGTCGGGCGACAAAGGCGATGAACAAGGTATGGGCGACCAACAGGAGCCCTCGGAGACGCCCGTCGTAGAGAAGATCGTTACCGATGTACCGGTAGAGCTTCCTTGTGTGCCCCGGATTACTGAGGGATCGTCTTCTAGTGTTGAAACTTCCTTTACTGTCTCTGGCCCGATCATGAACTCCTTGGGTGCGCTTACTTCCTCCAACTTTGTGAAGTATACAGATGAGGAAATGTTGAATGTTGTGCCCCGTTATGGCGACATCGCCCTGACACTTGACACTGTGGTGAGCAAGTCGTTTCTGTATGGTTATGCTCCGCTTCCGATTTCTTTTTCGTAGTGTCGCTTATGAGTCAAGCTATTTGTGTTAGATTATGAACCGCGTACGCTTGGATGCTGCCAATCGCCTTCGAGATAAGCAGTTGATAGAATCTCTCCAACTTCAACTTCAGAATGAGAGGGGTCGCGCGAATGAGCTGGAGATCAAGCTTGTCGACGCTCAAGGTATATGATCCTTCTTAACTTGTGTTGATTGAGTTTATCGTGCCAGTATCCTGAGTCGGGTATCCTTCTTCTTAGCCGAGGTATCTAGTATAGGTATAGACGCTACTTCGGAGTTTAGGATTATGAAGAGAAAATGGGATATTGAGAAGGATCTTGTGGAAAATCTTCGTCAACGAATGGCAAACAAAGACGACAAAATAGACCGTCAAACTGAGGAGATTGCAAGACTTGAGGACGAGTTAGAACGACATCGCCGGTTTGATTATGATCCTGCCGAGATGGACAACTTACGGGCTCACTTGGGGTCTTCTCAGCGCCTTGCTGCTGAAAAGGATGCTTTAGCCACAAGTTTGGAGCAAAGGGTAGACGCTCTGCAATTGCAGAATCGAGACCTTCACGAGGACCGCCGACGAATATTGAGAGATAAAGATGTGGTGGAGCGAGCTAATAGCGATTTACTGGGCCGAGTGAGTGAATTTGATAAGGTTATGGGAGATTTAGAGTGGAGTAGATCGCAGCTTGCAGTGCTCCAAGCGTCGCGTAATCGGTTAATGGACGGTTGGGCCGAGCATAAGAAGTATTGCCCTAGTAACGAGTTCAACGAGCAACATTATAACGAATTAACCATGAAGTTGTCCAGGGCCGAGGATGAGTTGTCCAAGTCGGTAGAGTCGCTTCAGTCGGTGTTACCCGCCCTGTCAGGTCCCTTAGATGATGTGTTGAGGCCGCTCTTTTAGATTTAGATTGCGCTTTATTCTTGCAAAAATGCACCCGATGAATAACATTCTATTTTTGTGATCTTGTAGCCGAGCAACAACGCTCTCGGGAGCTGGATCTGGAGGTTCGCCGATTGAAACAGGCCGAGGTCGATTTGAGCTCCAAGTTAGCTGATGCTGAGGAAAACGCTTCCCAGATTACCCAACAACTCGAGGATGAACGCGTCGCCCATGCGGAAGAGTTAGATCAGAAGGTTCAGGCTGGCATTATGGACTGGGTGGAGAAGAAGCGGCTCGAGGTCGCGCAGAGGAAGGCCGGCGCGGATCCTCCCAAGGCTTAAACTTTCTTTTTGTGGTGTTGCGTCACTATGTTGCCCCTTCCATCGGGTTGTAAATCGCTCTAAACACTTCTCCCCTTTTTAATTTCCGCTACCTCGCTTGTTCGTTTTAATGGGGGTGCTGCGTCACCGATGGTGTTTGTTTTATTTTCGTTAGACGCTTCGTTTCGCTTGGTCACATGACGCTTTTCGTATTTTCTTAATAGTCGCATGACGCAATCGAGTTCTACTTTGTTTCATATGTTATTCCTGCAATCATTGTTCAAGTAAGTCAGTATTCTAACCATTTATGTCGAACACACCCAACAAGGAGGGTCATCGGGCCCTATGCCATGTCCTGATTGGGGTATCTCATCACTATCTCTTTGGATTCAGTGGAAGGGTACCAGTCATCCTAGTTCTAGGCCCGACAATCCCGAGTGGTTATCGACCAACCGATCTCGGGCAAGTGGACACGCCCACTTGCGATGGTGGTGACCTTTCAGATGTAAGTAGGCCACCTAGCTGAGTAGACCTCGTGTCTAAACAACCTTTGGAACTGGTTTCCAACCACCAGAACCCTTAGGCTACCTCGGCACTTGCACACTGCCACTGCCCCGAGTTCGAATATCCAGGCGAATGTAAGGCACCTCGGCACTTCCACACTGGCGTTGCCCCGAGTACGAATGCCCATTCGAGTGTAAGTCACCTCGGCACTTCCACACTGGCTTTGCCCCGAGTACGAATGACCATTCGAGTGTAAGTCACCTCGGCACTTCCACACTGGCATTGCCCCGAGTACGAATGACCATTAGTCGCTCATGCCCTATCCCATACCCCTCACGGTTTCACAGAGATAGAGGACACGTTTGCTTACCGTTTTTCCGCGTCGCTTGTCAAGGATGGTAGAGTTTCAGGAATCGGATGTTCCATGGTTTGAGCTCTCTTGTTCCGTCGAGTCGCAGTAGTCGATATGATCCCTCGCCCGCCTTAGATTCGATTATATATGGCCCACCCCACTTTGGTGCTAGTTTTCCGCCTTTTTTGTCGCGCTCCCATTCAGCCAGAAATTTCAATACTTGCTGCCCGGGATGAAATTCTCTTGGTCGAACGCGCTTGTTGTATTCCCGTTGTAACCTCCTCTGATAATTTTCCATTTTTTGTAACGCCATTTCTCTTGTTTCTTCCAAGTCGTCGAGTTTAGCCAAGATCAGGTCGGATGACACATTTCGCCTCCAAGCTTCGGTTCTTGTGGTAGGAATCATCCCTTTTGTTGGTAGGATCGCCTCGGTTCCGTAGGTAAGCATGAATGGAGAAAATCCCGTAGCTTCCCTTCATGTGGTTCTATATGCCCATAGGACGTTGTATAGCTCCTCGCACCAGTTTCCATATTCCCCATCTAGTTTATTTTTCATGTTATCGGCGATGGTTTTGTTTGTGATCTCGGCCTGCCCATTACACTGGGGGTAAATCGGGGTTGCTTTACTCTTGCGGATGTTGTAAGTGTTGAATAGAAGATCAATGTTCTCGCCTTGCAGTTGCTTTCCATTATCGGAGACGATAGCCGCAGGGACCCCGAAGCGACAAATGATATGTTCCCAAATGAACTTAAAGACATCTTTGTCCCGAATATGCCTTAGTGGTGCCGCCTCTACCCACTTGGTAAAATAATCAGTGGCCACGATCAAATACTTCCTTTGCCCCGTTCCTACATGTAATGGCCCGACGATGTCCACTCCCCATTTAGCGAAGGGCCACGGACTTATGATTGAGTTTAACGGTACGCCGGGAGCATGGATTTTCTTCCCAAAACGTTGACACTCTTCGCAAGCTTTCGCCATTTGCTTTGCGTCCTCGTTCATATACATCCAAAAGTAGCCCATTGTTTTTGCCTTAACCGACAAACTTCTTCCCGAGCTGTGATTTCCAGCCGCCCCATAGTGTAGCTCGTGTAGGATTATATGGCCCTCTTCCCTGCTCAAGCATCGTAGGAGTGGTCCTAGGTAAGATTTCCGATATAAGATCCCTTCCCTTAACTCGTAGGCGCCCGATTTGCTTTTGATCTTGTTCATCTCGGGCCGACTCTTAGGAAGCTCACCCGTCTCTAAGTATTGATGTATTGGCTTTCTCCAGTCGCCTTCTTTGTATCTCTCGGCTGTGCTGACGGCCACCTCAATCCGTACCTCTGGTGTTTCAGGGATAGACGGGTTAAGAAGCCTCATAACGCGTATTCCTTCGATGCTCGGGTCTACAAGTTGTGAGGCGATATATGACATGGCATCCGAGTGTCTGTTATCCTTTCGGCAGATGTGGCGGAATTTAATATCTGGGATTTTCTTGATGTAAGATTGGGCGAGCTCCCAATATTTTTGCAGCACCGGATCGTGTGTAGCGTATTGGCCCGTAATTTGTCGGATCACTAGTTGTGAGTCACTAGTCAGTCGAACCTCATGCAGCCCCATTTCCACAATTATCCGTAAGGCATGGATCACCGCCTCATATTCGGTGACGTTGTTCGTCGCCTTGAATTCTAACCTGAACGAATGCACGATCTTCCTCCCCTTTGGCGTGGTAAACACCAACCCGAGGCCCGATCCGTCTTTGTTTGATGCCCCGTCGACAAATACTTCCCATCGTGTTGCGCTACTGGAGGCTAGTAGGTCCGCTGGCTCCTCTTGTTCTTCGACCATTCCCGGTATATCTTCTACCTCGTCCTCATCACTGAGGGGGAAGTATTCCAAGAAATCGGCCACTACTTGCCCTTTGATCGCGGTTCTTGCCTCGTATATTACGTCATATTGTTTGATTATGGCTCCCCACTTGGAGATTCTCCCCGATCGCCCAGCGCTATCCAAGACCGCTTCGATAGGCGATTTGGTGAGCACCCGTATTCGATGAGCTTGAAAATATGTTCGTAGTTTGGAGGCAGCAAAGGCTAGCGCGAGCACCATCTGCTCCATTCTGGTGTAGTTCTTCTCGGCCGGACTTAAAGTTTTGTTGGCGAAGTATACCGGCTTTTCCACGCCCATCTCTGTTTTGACCAATACCGCACTAATGGCATAGGGTGTCGCGCCTAAGTATAGAGTGAGATTTTCTGACGGCTCAGGCCTTTGAAGAACCGGGAGGCTAGCTAAATGTAGCTTGATTTTTTGAAAAGCTTCTTCGCTTGTGTCCGTCCATTGGAATTTTTCTCCTTTCTTCAAGATGTCGTAAAAGGCCTTGCATTTGTCTGATGACCGTGATACGAATCGCCCCAATGCGGATATGCAACCATTTAGTTTCTGCACGTCTTTTACCGTTGCGGGGGATGGCATTTCAAGGACGGCTCGTACCTTCTCGGGATCTGCTTCTATTCCCCCGGGAGTGATGATGTAGCCTAGGAATTTCCCCGACGTGACCCAGAAGTCGCACTTGGCCGGATTAATTTTCATCTTGTGTCTCCTCATTGTCTGAAAAATCTCTCGAAGGTCTCGGACGTGGTTTTTTGATTTCCGACTCTTGACTAACATGTCGTCCACGTAAACTTCTATGGTATCGTGAATCTTGTCTTCAAACATGTCGCCTACCAATCTCTGGTACGTAGCCCCGGCATTCCTAAGTCCGAATGGCATCTTGGTGTAACAATACAATCCTCTCGGTGTGAAGAAGGAAGTGTGTTCCTGGTCCTCGGGCGCCAATGGTATTTGGTTGTATCCCATGTATCCGTCCATTAAGGTCATCGCTTCGTATCCCACTATTGATTCTACTAGTTGATCTATGCTGGGAAGGGGGAAACTGTCTTTCGGGCAGGCCTTGTTCAAGTTGCTGAAATCAATACATATTCTGACTCCCCCTTTCTTTTTCGGTACCACGACCATGTTTGATATCCAATGTGGGTAGTGGGACTTCCTTATTATTCCGGATTCTTGTAACTTCTTCAGCTCGACCTCGACCGCCGCTTGTAACTCTGGCGCGACGCGCCTCATTTTTTGTCTAACCGGTTTGAACCTCGGATCGATTTTTAAGTGGTGACAGCAGACCTTCGGGTCAATACCCTCCAAATCATGCACTTCCCAAGCGAATGCATCCAGGTTTTCTTTTAATAGCATCGTGAGTTTACTTGCTTGTTCATCCGATAGTAATGCCCCGATCCTCACTATTTTGGGTTCTTCTATCGTTCCCAAGTTTACTTCTTTAGTCGGCTCGACTGTCGAGAAGTTTGATTTGGTCTCCCTGACTGGGGACGCTTCCTTTAATTGCTATAAAGGGTCTTGTTCTCGAGTTTCGTGTGCCAGGACCGCTTGTGAAATTGCCTCCTCCAATTCTTTTGCCGCCTTCACTTCCTTTGCTTTGTTCTTTTCTTGCCTTTGCCGAGCTCTCCGTTCTTCATTTATTTCTATATCAACTTTCATGCATTGTCGTGCCGCCTGGGAGTCGCCCACAACTTCCGCTATTCCCTTGCAAGTCGGGAACCTTAACCTTTGATGGTAGGCCGATGCTACTCCCTTAATCCCAGCAACCCATGGGCGCCCGATAATGGCCTCATAAGGTGAAGCGACGTCGACCACACAGAAAGTGGTTAGTGTGTCGAGGTAGCCACCACCATCTGAAACTCTTAAAGTTACTTCGCCCTTTGGGATGGTTACTGTGCCGTTAAATCCGTAGATACGATATGTTGATGGGACGAGCATGTCGTCTGAGAGTTTCATTCTTATGAACGTGTCGTAGAACAGCACCTCGACTGAACTTCCGCTATCCACAAGAATCCTTCTTACTCCCCACTTTTCAATCAACAGCGTGATGACCAGTGGATCGCTGTGTGCCTGTCCGTTTGCTGGGACATCCTTAGCCGAGAACGATATGGGCAGCGTCATCCAAGGTTCCATGGGAAGGGACTTGGCTACGCTGAATATCTCTTTACCGTCACGATCCCTTTTATGGATCCTAGTGGTGATTATTGGGCCGAGGGTGTAGTTTTGCATAGCCGAATGTGAAATGGTGCTTACGAATTGACTCGCCCTATCGATGCGGACTTGATGAACTGGTGCATCGGGTGTTGCTTCCGGCCGAGGGGGTGTCGGACATACTGCCTCAAATATCCATCGCGGATGAGGTGTTGAACAATATCTTTCACTTCTCGATAGTTATTGGTGGAATGGCCCCTATACTGATGGTAGTGACAGTATTCGGGATGATCTCGGGTCTCTTGGAACTGTACTCCCCTCGAGGCTGGGTAGTTGATGTCGTTTCTCTTCTCAACTTCCTTGAAAACCTCTTCCAAAGAAGCGTTTAGAGGGGTATACGACCGGGTTTCCTGCTTTGGCTTCTTCCCTTTGGCCATCCATTCCCTCTTCTCACTGCTCCTTGGGGGCGGGTCCGATCTCTTTTCTGATAGCCTGATATGGTCGTCCATGACCGTTTTAGTCTCGGTACCAACCTCAGCGCTGGCTTCTTGTACTCCTCTATCTCTTGATTCGGCCTGAATTTCTTCCAAGGCGATATAGTGCTCTTGCATTCTTCTCATCTCCTTTAAGGTTTTAGGTTTTTCAGAAAACATGGCAATCCAGATGGGGTCCGACCTCCCCAACGCGTTTTCGAACCCAAAGATGGCTTGATCCACCGGTACCTTCCCAATTTCAGTACACAATTTCCTCCATCTGTCGGTCAGAGTTCTCAGGGGCTCTCTGAATCGTCGGGCGAGAGTAAACATCTTGTTCATTCTTGGCCGAGGTCGGCTGTTATGCATGTAGGTCTCAAGGAAGGCCTCGACTAGCGCATCGTACCCGTTAATCGAACTAGGTGTGAGTGAATAAAACCAATCTCGCGCCTCGCCCTCCAAACTAGCTGGAAAGAATTTGCACATAACTACCGGGTTGTTTCTCCATTGGATCAGTGACATTGTATACATCTTAAGATGTTCGATCGCATCGCCCGTTCCGTCAAATCTAGAGGGGAATGAAGGTAGAGTACACTTGGGTGGGAACGACATTTGCTCCAGTTCTTGAGAGAAAGGCGTTTTCTCGGCTTCACTCATAATCTCGGCCAACTTATTCTCTTCGCTTCCGCCCGAGAGTTCCTTGATTTTTGCTTCCAACTCCTTAAGTTTGGCTTTAGTTGTTTGATCTTGTCGCTCGTCCCTTCCTCGTCTTTCTTCGTCGGTGGACGAGTCCTCGGGTGGTCCATATCTCTGCGTGGGGGGTACCGGAGGTAATGGTGGCTGACCCGACTGATCGGGCTGATTAAGGTTACTTGGCCCCATCATGGTTGGTGAGTGACCGGATCGGCCGCGATATCCTGATGTCCCTCGACTGGACGACCCTCTCGATCTGGTCCGTTGGTTCCTCAACTGGTAGTTCTCATACTCCAAGGCTAGATTCCTCTGCCGGAGTTCCCTTAGTGCCGCCTCTTGCCTCCTCTGACTCTCCAAAATGGCCAACAACGTCGGGTCCGTACTTTCATGACTGGAGTGTCCATTGGGTTGGTGTGGCCGAGGTTGTAATGGTGCTGATGTGGGTGGTGGTGGCGGTATCGGGTTGGCTACACGATCGACCGCGTGAACGGTTGTCGGGCCGATGTTACTTGCTGCTGCTCGCCCCAGCTGAATCTGCCTAAGACGCTCTTGCTCCCTTCCCAAAGCTTCCTGGTGTTCAACTTGTTGCCTCGTCCATTGCCTCTGAGCTCGCGCTGCAAGTGCTTCCTCATCGTCATCGGTGTCTGAAGTTGTGAGTCCATCGATTTGGTCAACTCTCCTCTGGGTCAATATAATCTGGTCCAGAGGTAAGGTGTTATCGTCTCGCCCCAAATCTATTTCTTCGTCTACAACAGGCATCCCTCGCGCAGCTGCATGAGATTCCTCGGGCGGTGGTTGTCGATTGTCCTCTTGCCTCGGCCCCGTTATCCCTGCCTGCATGCTGCTGCTAGTGACTGTGCGATTCCTCAACATCCTTATCGTCCCTGAAGCGCTAGCCATTAGTCACGTCGCGTGATAAGCCGAGTATCGCCCGTCCCTACGTCAGCAAATACAAAAAAAGAACCCCTTACTTCGACCTGATTTTTCTAACAAAAAGTTCAGACAAAAAAAGGCGAAACGTTCGACTCTACGACTACTGTCACTGTGTAGGGTCAACTTTGGTTATCAAGTGGGTTCCGTTTATCTATCCTATTTTGTTCTTATGCTGAATCTGTGGCTGAACTCACTTCCCCGTCACTATCACTCCGTACGACGTCGCTCTTTGTACTCGACCTATGCATTTAAGTTAGTTTGTCCTTTATTCTACATGCTCCAAATCATTGATCTTATGCACGTGACGCTTAAAAAGTACGGCAAGTAACCCCTAGAATCAAATTAAACTTGTACCAACTCCACTTTCTCGAGATTTAATTATGACCTTTCCGACGACTTACGCTACACCGCCGGCTAAAAATTATATATGGTCGACAGTTCATTACATGATGAAACATCTAAAACGCTAACTTTTGGTAACTCCGAGCATCCGACTTCTTACCGCAGCTAGAAACAACTCGCTTAACGCTAATAAACACACAACTATCAAGAACAAACAGTCGTCCTTTCAACAGATTCTTCACGTAGCTTCTAACCCGAACTGTTATTCGCTGGTGAGCTCGTGAAGTTTCTCTGCCGATCAAACTGTTGAAGACGCTAAGAAGACGCTGCTACTGCTCTGACTTTAAATGCTCAGTAAATGACTCAAAACAACCATTACTTCGGCCAACAGAGTTCATCATAGTTTCTACTCCAACACATTAACGTGTATTGAGGAGCTGTTGATCGTCTCTAAAGGCTTTAATGGCAAGGTATCCGGAGATCTTAGTCGTGTCCCCTTAGTCGGCGCCAGAATGTAGATGCATTTTACTACAAACTACATCCAAAGGTTAGAAACGTACTACTCTTCTCAAATGAAAGTAAACACTCAACCATGAACACAAGATATACGTGGTTCGTTATGATTACCTACGTCCACGGGGGTGAAATGATGAATCTTATTACTTCAAGGTGTTACAAAGGTGTTGATCTTAGTTGGATTTCTTTACAAGGTGAACTTACTTCTCACTCACTTCTTCCTAGTGTTTACTCGAGTTTCTCTCTTCTCCTCTCCCAAAATTACAACCTAACTTTCATGAATACAAGTCCCTTTATTTATAGGAGAAGTTCCATACACCCAAGATATGGTGTTGGTCATGTTACATCAATTCAGCAGTTCTGCTGTCGGACCGACTTATGTCGCCTCACATGGCCGAGGTATCTTGACTCTTCGCCTGTCTTTCGTCCGAGCCGACATCTCCCGATGCTCTCTTGACACGATGTCGCCTGTTTCTGAATGTCGCCCGTCTTCGATCGTTGCTTTTATGGTTAGCCGATGTGTCCCCTACTTTCTTATCCATTTGACCATAAAACCTCGTTTGTCCCGCCGCGTCTCGTCATGTCAGCTTTGTCAGAAGTATTGAATCAAGTCTTATCCGACAGCTGTAGAGCGATCACGCCCGATCCACGTGGCTCCTGAAATCTCGCGCCACTAATCTTCATTCCATGCTTCGCGTCTTTTCGTGTTTAGGTGCACCAGGCCTAGGATGTTGCCACTTGGATCTGTGTATAATTTACACCTACACTAGAATGTCGTGGGACCCAATAAATAAGAAAACTTTTGAGCCATTGTTTAAGAATTTTTTTTTTTTTTTTTTGTCCATAAAGAATTTTTATTTATATTGTTACTAACATTCTCATCTGATATGGGTCTCACTTGTTTCAATACCATGCAATTGTAAACAAGAGAAACAATTTCTCTTCCCTTAATCACCGAGAACCACCAAACCAAAACCAATTCTCATGTTCGAGAACAGAGCATCGTGTTTCTCTTCCCTGAATCACCGAGAACCACCAAACCAAAACCAATTCTCATGTTCGAGAACAGAGCATCGTCAACAGCCATGCTCCGTTACCAAAACCAGCAGCAACATCATCTCAACCTCCTCCTTCATATTCGAATGAGATAAAGTCTCAATCATTCTCTGTATTTCTCGAGCTCCATTATCATAGAAAATGTCAATCTCTCCATTGCTACCATACCAAGCTCGACTGCAACCATCTCTGTTCATCACTTACATGTCTTTCATCTCGAGCTGAACTTCACCATCTCGTCCTCATCACTGACATCAACCACAGCAAACCCGAACTCCATATATTCACCCATCATCTCTTCCTTTCTAGCACAACAACAGTCCTTGCTCGTGTTCTCCATCTCTGCCATCAGCCCAAAGCTATAGCTTAACTGTCGAGCTCCGTATTCATCGAAACAGGGCAGAACGATCACCACTGCAGATTCGAGCTCTTCTTCCTTCTTCTCTGCATCTTCACCACGACCTATGAGCATCAGCAGATTCCTGAACTTGCTCGAGCTACTTATCTTCACTGTCCCAGCGAGCAATCTTTGCTCATATAACTCCGACAACTCGAGCACGTTCAATCAAATAATCTCAGCCAACTTCGAGATAATCAGAAGCCACCATCATCACAATCTTTATCACGATAATCTACTGCCATTGACTACCTTGACTGATTTGTCGAAATCAGACAACAACCCATGTTTTCTATCATACCTAGGAACAGAGTGATGTATTCGAATTCAAATATCACTTCTTCCAAAATCCATCATCGTCGTGATCATCATGATCATCAAGTTCCGACTGCCATTACATGTGTGCTGTTTAGGAATAAAGAAGAGGAAGTGCCTTGAGTAATAGGTCAGGTGCCTTTAATATTATTTGTATTTTGGCAGCCCCTTAAGTAAAATACCGGACTTCCTTTAGCAATTCCCTTTAACTTGACTGCCCCTTAACCGGAAGGTGTCCCTTAACATTCAGTTGGGGGTGCCAATAGCACTTCCCTTATAAAATGACCATTTTGCCCCTTTTTAGTTTTCCAAGCTCTTGTTTGCTCATAACTTCTTCGTACGAACTCCGAATGACTCCGTTCTTTCGCCATTGCCTTTGTCTTCTCCTCCTCTACAAAATAAAAAGTAGAAATCTTGTACTTGAACGAGTTCCATTTAGTATTTAGCTCTTCTCCCTTTGTAGCTAGCTTCTTTTATTGCACAATTAAGTGCAAATTCACTTCTTTTTTGACGATTCTCCTAATGAAACACAAATAAGAGAAAACAAACGTAATATACAATTATTTGCAAGAATATAAGCAATTAATAGCATGGAATTGACACAAAAATTATGTGAATTATGCACTTATCAGTTGCTAACCCCCACTATAAAAACGTCAGTAAGGTTACAAGAAAATATCCACATATTGGATAAGATTTCTTAAAAAAAATTAACCCAAGGCAGAGATAATAATTCAAAAATGAGTTCGAATCATAAAGGAAAACAAATAGTTTGTGTTGAAGCCAGTGAAATATGTCCATTTTATTTCAATGGTAACCATAGCTTACTTTAGTGCCCGCGGATGTACTCAAATTGTCCTGGGTGAAAAATTGTACTGCATTAAGATGGTAATGGAGTCTCCTAGCGAGAAGATACGGTATTTGAGGTGTATGATTCTGTTGTAATGTGTTGATTTTTAATTTCTTTGATGTAAAAAACAACTATTTTAATGACGAGTTTTATTATAAACATCTTAGTACCCAATATAGATAATAATTCAAAACCTAATTCACTTTCGTAGGAATCACGGTTACACTTAGCACGTGCAACAAGCCTTTAAACCCTTAGGTGACCCTAACAGACGAGTTCAGTCTCGTAAGGGCTTACATAGAGGTACACCCGCAATTTTTTTGATTATACTAACACACTGGAAAAAGTTTAAAAAATAAAAATATCAAACAACAAAGTTGTTTGCTATTATATGCGAGTACCAAATAATCCGTTCACAAGGAAATGTGTAAAAGGTTGTGGTTGTTCCGCTTCATACAACGCCATCGTCGTTGCACTATCATCGTTTGCAAGAACAAGGTACTCCCGGAAATGACTACAATACCTCTTCAGTTTGGTTATGCGTTGTTGGATTCTTTGTCGGGAATACGCACTGCTACAGTCCCCTATTTGAATACTAAATTTGATAACAATCTGAGACCAAAAATGTCTTCCTGTTTGATGGTTCTCTGAAATTGGTTACAAATCAAATACCCTACAATAACTTATCACTAGGGCGTTATCTTCCTCCATTGAAAACCGAGGCATCGCTGGTGTTTATTATGGTAGGAATATTTTGTGAGATTTAAAGTGTTTTTTATTTTGGATTTGCATTCAGTGGTTGGGTATATATAACATTTTTTAATTTTATTTTTCTGTAACCGAGACCAATGTTTAAGATATTTAAATTAAAGGATAATAAAAATGATTTATAAAGCAACAATACTCAAATAAAATGGTGTCCCCAGTTATCGACAACAAATAAAGCAACAATAGGAGAAAACACACAAAACTGATGACAACTCTTACAAAATAGATACTCACTATACTCAAATAAAAAACTAATATGTTAAACATATTACCCCCACCTCCCTTTTTTTGGAGGATCTCATCTCATAAATTAGGTTGGGTTTTTAAACTCGAACGGTAATAGGATACCACAATGATTTTATGTAAAAACCAGAAATTATAATATCTCTATTTCTTACTGCGAGAATCAAATATCAAAGCAGTTTCAAAATGATAAAACGACTCCTTTCTCAATTTGGTATAAGCCTCTTGTGCCGCATACCGGTCTTCCCTGTGCGTGGTGAGAAACTCATTGTACTTGGTACACAATTTCCTAACATGAGCAAATCTAACACTGACATGGGAAGCTTCATAATGAAACCATGTTTGTTTTTTTTCCGGTTATCGCACATCCTTCCAACGAAAGGACCATCCCTTATATCTTCCAAAAAAAAACCCCATGTTTATGTTCTTCGGGAAGTTCCTTGACTATGAAATAATTTTTAACCCATCCGGTCTCTTCCTCAACTTGCTTCATTCTTTCCCTTAGGTTACGTTGGTCTTCAGCTCGTTTCTTTGATGCCATTTTCTCTTCATATTCTTTCATTGCCTCTGGCGAATTTATACTTTCATAAGTTATAGGATTTCGGTTTTTAGTTGATGAAGACGAAGTTGCATTTGAGGCTTCCTGTTTGCTTCTTTTCTGTATCTCTTCTTCCATTTCGGCAATTGATTTGGTTGTTCACTTCCATCTTCTAAGTATTTTTCGATAGTTGATGATGATGGAGTATAAATCTTCAAACAAAAAATTAATAGTGCAAAAAGATAACACTTAATAAGGTGGCGTATGATACTGAATAGGTTCTCCTCTTTATATACACACAAAGGAAAAAATGCTATATTATAAAATCATTACTAAAACAGCTGTAATGCTTTAGAGGTTAGCATGGGATACTGCTTATATTTTTAAATTAAATAAGTCCCCAATTTCGTCGTATCGACAACCAATATTCAACGAAACTGACGGTTGAAAAAAAACAAGTTGAAGGCCCAATACTTTATTTGGGATAAATAAGATTTTTTTTAAATTGAATAACTACATTATTTTTGGAATACTTCAGAGCTATAAAATCTAATCGAGATATTGGAACCAGGAAAATGCGGAGAGCCAACACTTTTATTGGGAAAACGACAACAATTAAAGTTGGTTGTTTAGCAAAATCAATAAAGCATGTCTGCAATTTTGATAACTTTACTGTGTTGGATACCCTGCAGACACTATTAAAGGAATCAAAGACAAGACAACAGACGTTGAAAGCTGGTAAACGCGGGGAACCAACACTTTTACTGGGAAAATAACAACACAAAAAATTGGTTGTTTTGCACAATCAATAAGCCATGTCTGCATTATTGGTTACAAATCGGTGTTGGATACGCTGCAAAAACTATTCAAGGAATCCGAGTGAACGCAAGTTGGGAAGGAATGAGTGTCCCCTACCACACAAAATAACAAATGTATACCCCTACCACAAGGTGTGTCACAACCAAATTATAAAGATACAAAAATGTCCAAATACGTCTAGCCAACATCACATTAAAGATGGCAATGAAATTTAGAAATATAATAAAGTTATTTCTTTAACATACATATTAGTTTGGAAATACTATTTTTTTTTCATTTGAAGCTTAGGTGGGGTTTCTCTTGTGCCAGTGAGTCCACATCCATTGAATTCGGTTGAGCATTCCAATAAAGGAGAAAGATTGGTTTAGAATCCCAAGATGGTAATAGAGTCTAATTTAAACGTAATCACGCCTGACAATAACACCACAACAATGTTTATTGGCCCCAAAATCCACATACATTCATACATTAAAAAACAATTAGATAACGTAAATATTATAAATCAATGTCATTGTCGCCTGACCCGCGATTACACTTAACCCGTGTAAAAATCCTTTTGAACTTGTGCTAATGTTCGGCGTCATTTCCAAGGGGATTAACATTTTCCATTTCCATGAACTCCGGATCAAATTCCTCTGGAAAATGAATCTTCAAAACCTGGAATACCTCTTCGTGTCTTTATCTCTTCCTACGAACTCCATCTTCTTCATATTTAGCCTCACCTTCTCGATACTTCATTCAAATACAAAAATAATGTTAGCGTTGGGTTGTTGTTAAAAAACTGGCCAAAATAATTGTCATAAATATACTAACCGATGTTTCCAAGTTTTATCCTCCCTCTACAATACCCCTACAGTAAGTCCAAACATGTGAAACATATTTTTTAACCTCGTTTTTCAAAAAAAAAAAACTCTTGTCCGCAACGACGCCTTAGATCTTAACGGACACCCTCTCATTGCCGCAATATGTTCCGCATGTATTCTCTCCCACGGTATCCTCGACTCCTCAGACCTTGGCACCAGAGGATCACTCATAACCGAACAAAAAACATTGATAAGAGAGACATTTTGATCCGTGTCAATTTTTTTTTACTCTGGCCAGTTCATTATGGAACCACAACCCGAAAATTATATTGTTGTGTCTCAAGTATTAATCTACTACTCGATTTATAGAGTATGTGATAATTGATTGATACATTAAAAGAACCGTTCAACTTTAATAATTTGAAACTCTCCAGTGATACACACAATCCGATTATGCCAACAATTGGTGATCTAACGGTTAAAATCCATACGCGGTTTGAAATGGCGTGCCGCGCTGTTTCTAAGGTCGTGCCTATTCCACACCTTTGGATTGCCAACAGAACAATCGATCCGATGGTTGGTATCAACAGACCGTTAATGAATCCTAATGTCCCTTTTTTACACACGCTATAAAATAGAGTTTGGTTTCACCCAAACCAGACACACCAAAACATTGGTTTCACCCAAACCAGACACACCAAAACATTTGTAGTTCCCGTCCATTCTTTTACATTTATATCTCCCGTTCGAACACTCCTTCTGCATTCTTAGACATGAAAAAATTTACTAGAAGCGAAGATGTAGCAATAATACGTGCCTGGTGTGCCATAAAAAGTGACCCTGTTACAGGTAGGGAACAAGAGGATAGAGAGTTTTGGTCTCGTATTATAGTTGAATACAATGCACGATGGCAGGGAGACAACAACAGAACTACCAAGTCGCTCCAAACAAGAGTGGGCACTTTGAAAAAAAAGGTGAAAAGGTATGTTGGTCATGTGAGACATGTTTTCAGGACTAACCCAAGTGGAAGCAACACAAAAACTATGGCGAGTTTGATAAAATTAATTATACGATATATAATAATTTAGCACGACTTAACACTAATACCCTTTTGTGAAATTTAATGCAGTACCGGGATTGCAAAGTACTGTACAAGGAAGATCCGATAGATCCAAAACGTTGGAGACATCAAAAGGTTTTTGAAATTTTGAGGTTGTACTTTCCCAAGGAATATGATCCGTCGATCTTAGTTCCTCAAACTTCAAACCAAGCCTCCCAACAAAGCCAACCTATGAGCGGGATGGATAATAATGATGAAACGTTTGACGATTCACAAACCACCGCCGGTGAATCCTCAGACCAAGGTCGAATAAATGCATTTTTTCTGAATCAAGGTCACGGACGTGGACCTGGTAGGGAGAAGGCAAAACAAAGTAGACTGGAAGAGAGAAGAGTAGCTGAAGGAATTAACCAGACATTAGAATATTTTAAACAAAGGGATGTACAAAGGTTTGCATGGGACCAACAAGAAGCTCAGGAAAGGATGAATTTTCTTCGAACAGACGAAGGTGGTTCATCTATTATAAATTTAGCGGTCAGCAACGATTTGTTAGCAAAGAACAACCAACGTCAGACTGACATGGATATAACAAAAATTGATATGGGGCAAATAACCGACGAGATGCAAAGGGAGTATTTTGTGGGACTGAAAAATGAGATTATGATTTGACAGGGGTCAAGTCGTCGTTATACCTAATGTCGAAAATTTGGTTGCATTTAACTGTTGTTCTGAATTTAAGTATTCAATTATTTGCGTGGCATTATGTAATTTGGTTTTATTTTACCTAGTTGTAGTATTTAATTTCCCCTTCTGAATTAATTTCCAATGTAGCGGTTACTTAGTATGTTGTACCCATAATGTTCTTTAAACTTTCAATTTTAATGAAACCACTTTAAACATAGTTGCATTAGAAATAACATGATTTTTTTTATTATGTCTAGTGTACCAATTTTTTTTTAACTTAATTCATTAATTTTAAACAACAATACAAGATAGTACCTTTAGCCAATACAATGACCAATGCCAACTCTTATTTAACGGTGGCGCAGTCCTTTAAACCAATAGGTGTCCCTTTTGGCCGAGTCGGGTCTCAGGATGGTTTACAAGAGTTTTACCAACAAAACCTTATCTCTATCAGCACTGGAATAAATCATCTTCATCGCTAGTTCCACGTAGTCGACGGCATATTTCATCCGGATTTAACTCAGATATCCTTTCTTTGAGGAGTAAATAACACTCATAAAATTCGAATTGTTTGTTGGTGGCCTCAGAATATTTACGTTTCGCATGATTTTCCTTCAATAAACAAACCAAAAATTATCAGTGTTCCATTTAAATGGTTTTTTAACATAATTTGTTAATAAAAAAAACACTTACACACTCATCCATAGTCTATCCACTAGGTAAGTTTCGGTATATAGGTACCACAAATTCCAAGTATCATTTCACCTGTTTCTTAATCGAGGTGACCCAGTTCTGTAAGACCCGACCAGTTCTCTGGTTTGGATTTCCAGGTTAACTCCGAAAACCCGATTTTGCGTAATATTTTCTGCCACAAATACATTCATCCATGATTGGATTATAGATGTATATTCTTCGATTGTGAATTTGATTGCCATAACCAACCCAAATATATAACAAAAAAATATCGAAACGAACGAAGATGGTTTGTAATCTGTGATGTTTATTTTTGGGTGGGGAATGAAGGTATTTATAGTGATTTTCTTGCTCTTGTTCAAAATATTATAGTCTCACTAACAAGATAAAGGGACGTTTGTGAACAACGATGGCTTTAATATTTTTATAAAAAATCTCCGGGAAAACTGTGACGTCCCTTAAAACGCGCAGGTCCATATCGGCAACCGGGGTTGAAGTATTCCTGCATCCTCTTAGCATCTGCATCCACACGACATCTGTTGATGGTTATTCTTCTCAAAACTTGTACCAGTTCGGGTTGGTGCAAATCATGCGCCTCCTGCAAAATTGCATGATATATGATTAAGAAATATCCATGGCTATCATCGTGGTAGCGTATAGGGTATGTCGCATCTCTCCGTCGCCGCATATATCTAACGAAAGCTGACTCCATTTTTCAGCTAAAAAAAACTTTAATCAGTATCGGCATAGATTTAAAACGGTATATTGTTTCGTAAATGTCATAAAAAAGGCACATAAATATTAAATATCAACAACATATAATATGGATAATACGATGTGCAGCAAATATTAGGAGAAACCAAATATATCATACAAGAAGAAAATAACAAACATGTAGTACACCCTTGCTAATGAACACCATTTTAAACCGTTTTACTACACTAAGGGAAAAACTGACTTTCTGGCACAACTTCCGTATCCGCACAATTATCACCTCTCTGAAAAGTACCATGAACACTACCCTGCCAACTACCACCCAAGCTCAGCCTTAAAAACTCACTAGAGTTTGGTAAATCATTATTCATTGGCGAGGCATGCGCCACTTGTGGGTTGGGCTGTACAGGAAGGCAACTGTCAACATCATAAGGGACATAATAAGCATTCAAGGCAGAGGGGTCTGCAGCAGGACGCTTGCGACGGTGTAGGGTTTCCGGCAAAGATACTCATGCGCTATAAGTGTTGGCAAATGTTTGTGCTTCCTGACTTGAATTGAAGAGACCGTCAGATGCTTCGGAACTACGATGCGTTGTGGGGGTGTCATACAGTGCTCGATGACGAGACTCATCATATATTCCCTGTCTGGTAGATTGGATAAGCCAGTAAGCCTCCCTCGCAAACTGGCGTAACTCTTCCTAAAAAAAATTATTTAAAAAAAATTATTTAAGAATAAATAATCTCCAAATGAAAATGAAAATGACATATAAAAGTACTAACCTGCTAGGCGTTGATATCATTAAAATTGTACGGGTTGGGTGGTTTCCTGGGGACTGCAACTAGATCTTCAAATGAATCTTTATAGAAAGGCATGTCCCATTGTAGGTTCGGGAGTTGGGCCATCGACTGTCCGGGTTGGTTGTATGTGTATGTCTGGGATGACATGGTAGGAGGTGAATATTGGGGCATCAAACTACGGGGTACACCGCTGTGACCAACTACGATATCATCACGTGTGTTTATGTGAGTTATTTATGTCCTAAGATATCACATGCTATGAGTCCTCCAAAACCAAGAATACACTTCTTCCTCGACGGGGAGGAAGTGGTCGCCGATTTCAAGCACTGTCCTATCAGATACGTCCTCTAATCTAGGGGGTTGCATGGGATAACTACCGCACCTAACACCTGCCTCATACACCTCTCGGCCATATAAGTAAAAACTCTTGTTCCCTTATTAACATCCTTGAAAAGGTATCTCCTCTTAGACATCTCAAGTGTTGTTTGGAATGCGTCAGTGTGTTTGTGTTCACTATCCTATAACCAGGGGTCCCAAATAACTGTATCTGCCATCCTCATGTCTGTCTGAGCGCGTGCATCAGTCACAGAGTGTTTGTGAAGATCTACCTATCCCATATCCTGAAGGTTCGACTCACGAAATAGAATAATAGTAGGGTGTGGATCAAGTTGATCATCTCTTAGGTTGTCCTTCAAAACCGGTTGACAGTTACAGAAATAAAAATAATACCAGAATTCTAAGATCATCGACATGCCATCTATCTCCTTCTGTTTGCATAAACTCCAGTCATCCAAATGTTTATACAAAACACCCAAAACTGGAGTACCCCAATCATAAGACCCAACAACATCTAAATTATCCAACACTACACACCATCGTTTATCTACTCTAAGACTACAGTCTGCAAACATAAAAGCACCAATACACCAAAGCAAGAAGATTCTAGTCAATTCATCGGCAATGTCGGTGTTGTCAGTCTTTTCCCTACGTAAAATGGAATTAGCCAAGTGAGAAATTCGCATCGTACATGCCTTGGAATCTTAATTTCCAGTTTTAAGACCCTCAATTTTTCTTTGTCCAATAACATCTAACACAACCCGGAAATACTTATCATCCATAACAATAATTTCTTGCGACGTCATTGTTTCCTTGGGTAATTCTGGGATTGTCTTACCTCCTCCAATTGGAATACCAGTCAATCGGAAGAAATCTAGAGATGTCAAACCTATCTCTCAAACTTAGGGAAGTGAAATGTTTTAGTCTTCTTCCACCACCTCTCACATAAAGCTTCGGTTAATCCCTTATCCGCATACTTAAATTTAAATTGGAATACGGACTCAAAACCACACATCTGAAGAATTAGCATTGCACGAGGGTTGTGATGAACCACTATCTCGTAAATTTTATTTACGTTAGTCCAAGAACTCCTAACCTTAAATTCTTTCTTGTTAGATAAGTCCTCAGATTTATGTTCTATCCATCCGACACCTTGAGAGAGTTGGGATAACTTCTCATAACTAGACCAATCGATATGCTCCATTATCTAAAAAACAAAGAATAATTAAAGGGAAGCACAATCAACATGTGAATAACAGACAATCATCCACATATATTAATCTATGCACAATCAGCATATGAATTCCCACTATCAAATTCAACTCACATTGAGGTATGCAAACCTCCATCAAAATGATATTAACAACATCTATTCCACCCCTATAATCATCTAAACATCAATTCAAAACGATACATGAGTTAATCCTTAAACTCATTGCAAAATGATCTAATGAAAACCTCCAAAAACATCATATTAACAACATCAATTTCACCCATATAATCATCTCAACATCAACTCAAAACACTGCATGAGTTAATCCTCAAACTCTATCCCAATGCTCAAAACAAAATTGTTGACATGCTTATCAAAGTACAAATTACAAATACGTTCTACCAAGTATAAAGACAATTAAATCAATCCATCTATTTATGAATCAATCATGAATTTATGTTTCAACTAAATTAACCCCAAATAGCAAAAACCCTAAGTTCACATTTTAATTTTTTTAAATAAATTACAAAATTATGCTACTGCTAGATCAACATAATCAAGATGATGCATTCAATAACATCGAAATCACTCCATTATAACTAAAATCAAAAACCAAAAATCAACTAAATCAATCAAAACTAAAATTACATACCAAGTGTGGATTTGTTGATGGAATCTCACAAAAATACCACCAATCGTTTACCCCCAACTTCTAGAACAAACCCTTGTAAAATTTTCGCTTCTTAAACACTATATTTGTTTGAATCAACCCATGGGAGGTGAGCTGAGGTTGAAGAACAGGAGAGGAAGAAAAAAAAGAGAAGGAGGAGTGCGGGCGACTGCTGTAAGTTTTAGGGTTCACTATGGCACGCCCTTTGAAACGGCTCGTGGACCGGTCAACACGGTCAATATGCAGTACGCTGTTTCTAAAGCCTCTTCAAACTGCGTACCAACTACAAATTTTGGCTCCCCACTACGGCCAGGCGTTAGAATTTTGCTGACGTGGATCCGTAGAAAAACTTGAAACTTACGGGGGTTCACTCAATAAATACATTTGTAGATTTGTAGAGATTTAAAAAGAGTCATGACAAACTAATAATTTTGCGAGAATTGAGCAAACTTTGCGGAGTTATGCAGAGTTGTCTAATGTCTTGTAGACATTTGTAGTGTCTTGAAGAGTTGTATAAACAAATTTTATATGGAAATATGCATGATAGACATAAATATAAAATTTATTGTAGCTTATTTATTATAGTAACTTCAACTATATTAAACTAATTTATTATTATTTTATATATATAACTTATTTTTTTGGTTCAATAAAATACAATAAAGTGTAACAATAAATTAAAAAAATTATTATTGTACATTTTTACATAATAATTAAAATTAAAACAAAATATTTAATCATATCATATAATTTATACTCATCTATAATAGGAGTTTTATAGATTGTGTATTCATGAAAAAAAAATAAGATAGAGTAAAAAACATCTTTATAAAAAAATTGGAAGTCTTCTAAAATCTTACATATTTTGCAAGACTTTTATCAAGGCAAATATATACCCAAAAGTCACTCAAAGTCTTGAAAATAGATAAGTATGCAAAGTCTTTGAATTTTCAAGTTTACAACGAGTAACACAAACTTTAGAAGACCTTTTGACAATCTACAACGAGTAACATAAAATTTGAAAGAGATTTTAAAAGTATATAACCAATAACACAATACTTTGTAAATCCATTAAACTCTTTGGAAATCGATAAAAGTATTTATTGAGTAAACCCCCGTTAAACTTGAAACTTGGGGTACCATTAGACCCAGCCTAATCAGAAATACTACGATTTAGTCGACAGATTTCCACGTTTATTTATATGTTGTAGACCTCGAAAGAGCAAAGCTCTAGAATATTACATACTTCGTGGAAAGGCTTAAAAGTAGTCGAACTCAATAAAAACTATCAACCATGTGCGTTCTGGTCAATCAGTTATACGGCCGAGTGAGTTATTATGTGTTTTACTAAATTATCCCTCCTGGTCAAGTTAGGAACAAGAGTAGTGTTAGGTTAGGTTAGGTTATGGTTGGCTATACCCCGGACAAAAAATAGGTCTAAGTTATGTTTTTTCTCTCATAAAATTCCATGTCTCTAGTTCTTCAACCCTCTCCTATATTTGGATTTAGAGAAGAAACGATGTTCTAGATCAAAGAAAAATTTGATGGATAAGAGATGATTTGAACTATCTTCAATTGAAATAGAGAAGAACAGGTGTTACTAATGGTGAGTTTAAAAATTGAGTTTGAGTTATATTAGAGGAAGAGCAAAATATTACAATTTCCTTTTTATTTAACACAATCAGTTCTTGATCTCACTTAGCATCTCTTCTAAAAAGGTTAGATCTTTTTTCTTCCGGTTTTCGTTATCAATTATAGGTCAAAGGGGTATATATTTTTGTATCACTAATTTCAAAATTGAGGTATAGGGGTGCCGGTGTAATGCGAATTTAAATTTAAGAAAATTGATTTTGTTACTTTTTTTTTTTTTTTGAAGCATGATTTTGTTACTTAGTATCTAGAGCATCTACTTGTTACTAAGAAATTGCATGTGAATTTTGTTAAACTAATACCCCATTGATCTAATTGGCAATTAGTTCATTATTTTTTCATTGAGTAAACTAGATGGGCAGCTTCCAAATATGTAATATATCTATAGGAAGTTTACTTCGAATATCAATGAAGAAGTGGCAGAATTCGTCACATTTTATGCTAGAGTGAAATTAAATCCAAATCTGTTTTAAGATAGTCATATTTAGAGAGATTGGCAGGAACAGTCACATTTGAAGCCTTCACATGTTATGGAGCTATAGAACATGTTTGATAATATGCTTCTGAGACTTTATAACCACTTCAAGTCTACTAAAATGACTCATATTCCCTGAACCCATAGAGAAAGTTAGGATTAGAAAAGAAATGTTAAGATGTTAAGTGGTGAAAGTATCAGCAATGGAGAAGAAAGGAGAAATGTTATAGATGTTAAGGTGTTTATTTTGTAATAATAGGATTCACGGTTACGGGGTCTTATAGTAATGTCAGTGAAGGATCTAGAGCATGTGGTAGTATACATGGTGTTGCTGAGCATGTAGAAGCCCCAACTGTGATGGACTAGGCAGTGAAGCTATGGAAAACGATGAGTCGTCCGGTGAAGACGATGTGCCTAGTACATAATCTCCCAAAAGTCATTGAACTCCTCTATCCTCCATGATTTTCCCTCTACATTTCCTAATAATTTTCGCTCTAGGTAAGTTGATAAGTATTCGAAATTATCAGTTTTATTTAAGCTGTTTTTGTTGGTCCTTGTTTCCAGTATGTTTGCGAAAGGGTTGTTCTTTGTTGATGAAAAGAGATATTCATCATGTTGGAATGTATTTTATCTTTTGTACAACATATTCATGTGTGCATGTATTTTATCTTCAGAGACATAATTTTATGGTATCTTGCTTTATCTTAGTAGATTGGATCTTAAGACATGCTTGTTTGGGTTTGATCTTTTAAAGAGTCGTGTTACATCACTTTTGTTGCTGGAACATCCCGCATTTTTCTCATCTGATTTGTAACTCACTCAATTGAAGCGTTCATGTTGTACTTAATTACATATATGGCCAAGCTTCGTGAGTTGTATGGTTTTCATACTTTAGTTGTTACTGCTTTCAGGTATTTGGGACACTGTATGAAAAATGTTTATTGGGCACCTCTCCAAAACCATAGCATAATATAATTTGGGTCCCTCTTTAAAGGTTGTCCAAAAATATTTATTGGGTACTTCTTCAATAAGGTCAAATGATACAAATTGGGCGCCTCTTTAAGGGGTCCCAAAATATTTATAGTTAACCTGGCTGACTAGGGAGGGTAGTATTGGAATAAATGAACTCGACCAAGTTTTATAAACTCATTGGGTTAGGCTGAGTCCAACTCGTACATGGTTGTTACCTTGTTTTAGAGTTGGACTGTGGGTGTACCTTTTCAAAGAATACGTAATATAGTTGACCTTTGCTCACCTCGAAAAGTACTCGATTCGTCTTTTCGCATCCACGGAAATTAAGAAAAAAAATTCTAAGAAAGCTAAATAAAAGGTAGGAAAAGCGGGAGATTTTTTTTCCTCCGTTACTTTCTTCATCTCATTTTGTTTGTTTCCTTTCAATGATCTGCTGCGAATCTCATCTTCATAGACTTGTTAAAGAATTCATACAATTCGTCCATTAGTAAGTATAAATCGTGAATCCAATTTTTGTGCTCTGCAAATTGTTTGTAATGCAGTTCATCAATACAGAAAGAACTGAAAATTTCGTTAATATTTTTTCTGGTTTTTTATTTTTATTGATTTGTGGTTTTTGTTTTTGGAAATTCTTCTTAATTTTTTTTGATAACTTTGGAGTAACAAATAATGATATTTAGTGTGTGAGATCTTAATTCCATCTTATTTGCCCTAAACTTTAGCTAGTAATGTTAGCTAATCCTGGATAAAATACTTTATGATTAGTGTTTTCTTTTTTAAGGAGTAATTCTGTGAATTAAATAATTGATTAGTTCTTGAGGCATTTAAAATCTCATAGGAATTTTTCTATTGCTACTTTTGTTAATCGTTTCCCAGATGTTTAGGAGAGTATATTATGCGCACGTGATAATTGAATTCTTTATGTTTTTTCCCCGATTATGTGATTATTAGTGGCCTAAATTGTTGGCTTATTAGGGTAATTTTAGGCTTTAGTTTGTTTCTATTAATTACCGTAGTATGTGAAAACTGAGGATCTTTTAGAGTTTGGATACATGTGGAAGTGTATCGATCTTCACATAATGATAATCAATTATTTAAATGATTTCTGATATTTGATTTCTTTTTCAAATTGTATTTTTCTCACATATTATTGTAATTGGATAAACTCATTAACTATAAATGTTTTTTTTTTTTTGGTAGTCCCTGTTGGATTCTTGGTTATGTTCATCTCCTAAAATATTTTGTAAAGTTAGACTTCACATTACATATGGCTGTTCTGAGACAATGTTTGGAGCGAAGGTCTTACGTACTTGTGTAGATAGCCCTTCCATGTTTAAACAGGTTTCTTGTCAGATTAAATAAGAATACAAGTGGTGTAATTTTGGGTTGGCTTAAGCTTTTGCAGCTATAAAGTCCTGTTAGCTTGAATAGGGGAGTGCCATGCTGAACTAAGATGAAGGCCCCACAGGTAATAATGGTGAAAAATTAATCCGTTATGTCTCTTTTATATATCAGTTCCTTCTTTTCTTTTTTACCTATTTGTTTGTGTTAATTTTTCTCAAATGGAATAAATGCCCTGATTTTGAATTGTAAATCACTTAGTCAATGAACTTCGCTTAGATCTTCAGTTAGTTTTGAATGGGAAACTAGTACATACCAACTGCTTTCCATCTACACAGATGGATTACATTGTGATTCCACATCAAAAGCCTTGATCTACTGTTTATTTGTTTTCCCTTGTGGTTTGCTCTTTAAAGAACTAAATTTGAGAGATATGAAGTTGTAGAACTTTATTTTGTGGTGTCGGGAGTCATAAAAACTCTCCAAGAAAGTCCAGATGTTTGAGAAGCATTGGTCAACTACCATTAATCAAGAGAGGATATGCAGATTTTCCTTTGAATGCTTTTTATAGGAAAAGTTTATTCTTAAAGGATAGCTTGCCTGCTTGTAGAGGCTGTGGATTTGAAAATGCTTTCTACCAGATTTCCCCTCTTCCACTTCAGAAGGATATCAAGGGCGCAAACAATATCTCATCCCAAATGCTCTAGAGCGAGAGTATGGGAGGTAGGCGGGTGGATGCACACTCACGTTTCTTTTTATCACCGCCACTTAGTATATTTGGAAAATATAGACATTTCTAGGAGTTTCTATCTCCTAATGATCAGATTGAGCTAAAAACAAAGTGACTGAGGCTCGTATTTGGAACAAAATCTATTAACTCAATTATTCTGCATCACTTTCAAACCTTTATATGCATTTTCGCTTATTTAGTAACTATATTAAAAGAGCTTCTCAGGATACACAAAGCACGTCTGAGATACCATCCTCAGCCCAAGTTTCACAGGAATTGCAGGGTGACCTGCCGGATAACACATCCAGTGATTCTCCTTTAACAGATTCAATATCTAAATCTGGATCCAGCAATGATAGCAGGAAAGTCTCTCGTGAAGATATTGAACTTGTAAGATAACCTTTACTCGTGTTGTCAATATCTGTGGTGGACTGGTTTTGCTTTTGCTTTTGCTAAGATATTGATCAGCTCTTTCTAATATAAGCTTTATGTTGTGTAGGTCCAGAGTTTAATAGAAAGTTGCCTACAGTTTTATATGAATAGGGATGAGGTGGTACAGACTTTGTTGAATCGAGTGCGAATCGAGCCTCAGTTTACATCATTGGGTATGCTGAGCTTTCTATCAATTCCTGGTGCTTAAACATATAAATAGCTAATCCTGATGCTCAAACCTTTAAGCGAAGTATTGAAATTGTGTCAACAATCTTGTTTTGTAACTTATCTCTTGTCTCTATAATCTATTTTTGTATCCTCTCTTTAGTTGCAGGGATGATAACATATGGACTACGAGTCTGATTATGGTATCCTTTTTTTTTCTTTTTTTTTTTTCTCCAATGTATGTTTAGTATGGAGGAAACTTGAAGAAGAAAACACTGAATTTTTCAGAGCTTATCACATAAGGTTAAAGCTGAAGAAACAGATCATTTTGTTTAATCATTTGCTTGCACATCAATATCATCTCATGACATCTCAAGTTCCAGTGCCACCCAAGATTTCTTTGGTCCCAATCCAGAATGGTATTCATCCCATGCCTGGTAGGTTTCCTTAATTCTCCTGTTAGTGTTTATTTGAGAAAAAGAAGAAACAGGTTATCTTAGTCCAACTATATAAGCATATGAGCTCTGTTGTTACACACATTGTCTAACATCAAGGATGCTACACTCTTAGTAGTATCTCTGGCAAACAACCGTTAGACTCAGTGTACTAGTTACTAGTTTCTAATATGAATTGTACTACTGTTCTGGATCCAAAGGCCTCATCTTCAGTGTTGTTCTTCCAATTTCTTAGGCGTTACTTTCCTTACAGTTTGAGACTACACCAGTTAGTTATGTATATATTTTCTCATCAGCCTTGCCTTTATTCACTATTTCTTTCTTAGTCAATGCCGAGCCTTTTGCAGTGCAGCTAACAATTTACCTATGGGGTACCCTGTTCCACAACCACCACCAATGTCAGTGGCAGGTCAGCCACATTTCCATGCCATGAATTCTGGTCTTTCTAGATGTCAAGTGGTAAATGGAGTCTCTGCAACAGGAAATCTTCACCCTATTCGAGTAACCTCGGGCAATGAGTAAGAACTTAGTCACTTACTCTCTCATGTCTCATCTGTTCCATGTACTGTTTCTTAATTTCTGTTCTAGCTTTTGTATTTGTAAAGTAAGATTCAGTCGTGATGCAGACCTGCTGAAACTTGTGGTTGAGTGGATGCAATTACTATAAGGATCGGCCCCGGCTAGGCTGAGGACCGATCCCCGAGTATTCCCCGATCCCAACCGAGTAACTCGGCTAATCATACCTGTGCATATTTTTTCCAGATATGTAAACCGTGTGTAACATTATTGGATATGGAAGAAGAAGAAGAAGAAGAAGAATGGAGTAGTAGTAGTTCAAACAGAAGTTGACAAACTTAGAGAGTTGGCTGATCCTTGCGGCTGCACTGTTGCTTTAAGGTTTTAGGGTTTCTCCACTTATAAATTTGTTTGGAAAATTGAATTTACTACTTTGACCCTAGCCTGCCGAGTTACTTGCGACTCGGTAAGACTTGACTCTGACCGAGTCGCAACTTACTTGGCTAGTAAATAGAAAATGCCCGACTCGGCTGACTTGGCCGAAGCGTACTACATTGCTTGCAAACACCTTGTTTACTACAATGTTAATTTATTAGTAAGTAAGTCTCATGGTTAAGTAGACACAATCTTCTTAAGCCACAGCTAATTTTGCTCCATCAGGCGAGATTATTGTATTACTGCAAGTCCTAAGCCCATGCATTTGCCATGTTGATACCTAGTCTTTGTATCTGGTGGATTCTATTTTTTGTCAAATCAGAAAAAAATCAATTTGATTTCAATGGTCTTTAACGATATTACATGGCAAATTTTTGAAGTTTATGTTTTGAAATTTCTCACTTAACAGCCATGTCTTGTCAACACTGAATGACTTAAAGCTGTGTATATGATGCAGGAGCGTAATTAGTTTTACCGTCTTTTCTTTTATTCGAGTTAATTGGTCGCTAATACGTTAGATGGCTTTCTTATAGTTTAAGGGCTAAGATTTCAAGTATCTTTATTTGGGATTCTTAGTTCGGAAACCCTAGTATAAATAGGAATTCTATTTCAGTTGAGACTCTGCATAAGAACTCTTCTTTATCTACGTTCTGTGTGAATCAACCCTGGTTTATTCTTTACTATTTGCTGCGCCATAAGTATTTTACGTAAATATTAAGTGTACCATAACCGTTATATAAAGATACCGTGTGGAGCATCTTTAAAAATGACTATTACTACTCTCCCTCTCTTTTCTTGACGACTTTTCTAATGACAAGTTTTTTTTTTTTTTTTTTATTTATTGTTATATATATGGTGACGTTGGAGAGAAGTGCGAGTACTGCAGGACTTATTATCCCTCCTAACAGTGCCATGCCATCCGTGTCAGAAGTAGCCATCAGTCCTGCATCAGTGGCTTCCAGTGGTCATTTTCCATTTACTACATCAGAGATTTCAGGGACGAGTGTAGACACATCAGCTCTTGACACAGCATTCACATCCGATGTGGCAAATTCAGTAGGATTACAGCTGGGTGCAGATAGTGGAAGAGATTCCCTCAGATCATTAGCAAATATTCATTGGAATTTTAGCTTGTCAGACTTAACAGCAGATTTGACAAACTTGGGAGGTATTCTTTGTTTTCTTTTCCGTGTTAAATATAACGAATGGGCTCACTAGAGATTTTGGGACAGAAAGAGAACCCTCAAGATATTTTACAGCTTTGCTGAGTAGGATCGTCTTCACTAGTATCAGAAATGCTCTAGTTATTTAAGTTAGCCCTTTAATTAAGTAAATGAAGCAAAACTAACTATCATTAGTAAGCGAATTGTTCGTAAGTGGACTTTACTCTTGTTTTTTCTCTCTGTCAAACTGTGAAAATTTCCTCCTGTTTAATGCTTATGCTATTATGAGAAAGTAATATGTTACCAGAAGTTTGTAACTGTAATGTAATCTTGGTAATCTTTTCAGATCTTGGAAACTATCCAGGGTCAGCCTTCCTGCCTTCTGATTCGGATCTTTTGCTCGACTCTCCAGAACAAGACGACATTGGTAAGCGAAATAACTTACACATTTTAAGAAATAGACATGATGTATATTATCCTATCCAGATGTTACAAAAATGCAGCAGCAATCTACAATTATCGATTCCAGCCAATTTAGGGCTGTGAATCTGCTGAACTTTACACTTTTTAAATAGGTGGATACACAAAGAGTTGGGACTTTTTCTGACAGATACCTGACCCTAATATAGCTACTCTGAAATTGGAAGTTTCATCTGGTAAAAACTTTTTACTGCAGAAGTACACATTTACAAGTAGAAGCATAGAAATTTTCAGATGTGGAACACAGGCATTGACTTTATAATTAGCTAAAACTTGCGTATTGGCTTGTGAATGAAGCTAGATAGAACTATGCATTGTTAGATGGATTAGTTGTTTTGTTATGCTGAACTGAATCATCAAATCTACATGTGGCATAATAGAGACACGTACAAACTTCAAAGCAGATATGTTTCTCTTTGTTGAAATTGTTCATACTGACGTCCTACTTTTTATGCAAATAGTGATCATCTTTTGTTGAAGTTTATTCTGGCTAACGAAATTATAGTCGGTTATTCATCATTGAATAGCAGCTTCTCTTTGTTTCAGTTAAGGATTTTCTTGCTGATTCTGTCCCTGGGCAGTGCTCTCAGTCCGATGAAGATAAACTATGAATTACTATGGCGAGTCATTCCCTCTGTTTCCCTTAAATGGTTTGCAACCTGCGTAACTGCGTTAGGCTGAAAACGAGAAGTTTAAATCTGAATTACAACTTAGTAACTTGGTAATGTTAGCATTTCCATAAAATTTAGACACTGTTTTAGAATGTTACATGGGGTCTACATTAGTTTGATAAATGCAGTTTGATATGCTCATTGCTGCTCCATTTTCTCCTCCATACCAATCTTTGTCAATACCACTCTAGCCGGTGATATGCATCTTCTACTTGATGTACACGTATAATCTACTGTGCCAACAAATGATGCCATATTTTTGAAAACTGAAATCGTCTGCTGCTCACTCTATAGCTCCTTGTATAAATTTATCTTGGTATTGATTACTGAACTCATAGTTTGGTTGTTTCTTCTACAAGTAGTCGTTTTATGCAACCGGAACAAATCTCTCTTGAAACTGTTGTTTTCCACACACGGGCTGTGTTTGATGACATCTAACATGGAATTAGATGTTTCTCCATGGAAGTAACATCGTTTAGTTATATTTCTATGGATTCATAGATTTGGGGGCTTATTTAATAAAAATAAAATAAGATAACATCATCAAAAGCATGATTTTAGGCTGCATTTGATAGCAGAGGGAACACAAAATTTCTATAGAATTAAGCTTTTCCACGGAATTAGATTTCCATAAGAGCAGGGGCTTATGGGATGAGGGTTCTCATTCAATATGAAGGAGTTCGATCAAAACACCAAATTAGATGCTACTATGGAGTGAGAACGCTCGCTCATTCACCAAAACTGATTTATACTCTTTAAATCAGCTGTTTGGGGAAAAAAAATACTTTAAGGGGCTGAAAAGGGCTGAAAATCTTCCTCCGAAGTTATTATTATTATTTCCAATGTTGGGTTTGGATGCAGAATATAAATGCGAAATTTATGTGTTCTGGTGATTTGGTGGAATAGAAGTTTTCCTTGGTTGACCCTTTTACCACTATGTATATGGTATTTGGTCGGATTTATGTGTCATGGGGATTTGGTGGGATTTATGTGCCCAAATATCCGGAATCACGTTTTCTACGGGAACCAGTTTTCCAGCAAATTCTCCATATGAAGTCCGACTCCCCCCCTAAGATTTGCCAGTGTTGATGATGGATTTTTGATGAATGTTAAATTCTTAAAACCACGATAGAAAAATATGTATCTTTGACCATCATCTGAAACATAAAAAGGTTATGTTTTCATGAGAAGTGAATTGCAGTCTTGTAACCTCATCAAATCAATGATATACGACGGTGATGTTGGAGCCACTGAGGCAGATTTTTCAATATTCCATGTAATCAATAAATGCTCTTAGACCGATTGCCCGCTAATTGAGAAACTAATTAATTAAATCTAGTGTTGCATATTCAGTGGATGAATTCCTAGAAAATACGCTATTTCGCCACGAATTTGATGAATATTCACCTTTCAGGCATAAGGACTACCACCGAGTAAACCCGAATAAAAGGCATGGGTGTATTTATTACTCCCTCTGTTTCAAAAAGACCGTCCTCTATTCCATTTCCGTCAGTTTCAAAATTGTGTCCAGCTTCTGCTTATAGGCGTATTTTTTCAATGAACTCTCTATTATAGCCTTTAATTTTTTATATATTCATAAATGCATATTAACGGGACCTAATCTAAAATATTAAAGAAATTTGTACAATTAAGGAAACAAATATATCCTTCATCTAACTCCTTTATAATCCTAACTCATATGAGCCCCACGTTGAATGGTGAGCGTCACCGTGCAACGAGAGAAGAGTTTACACAATCGCTGAGAGAAGAGCTTTCATGAGGGCCACAATCGATGAGAGAAGAGTTCTCAAGTTAAACATGGAGAGGACACTTGGCGAAACTCTATTGGTCTAGGAGTTAAACCTAAGAAAATAAAAATAATTTCACTAATTTCGTTATTTTCTTTGGTTTTACAACCCTAATCTTCTGCCGCACCTCTTCCTTTCTATGTTCCATGTCTCTTGAGTTTCTAAGCCTAATCAAATTACTGATTGATTACCGATATATGACCAACTGTTTTTTAATTTTCTTCTGTCGGTTCTCTAATTTTTTTTCTCTTTTTGTTTCAACTAGGCATCAAATATTGATTCACTGTTCTATCAACAAATATTGATTATGATCAAACCTTCAGTTCCAATTATTAAGAAGTAACATTACTTTTATTACTGTTGGTTTACTGTGATTTTTTTTTTTAATGATATGTAAATTTCTATCATCAAAATCATATAAGGTTATGACTTTTTATCATTTCAATGTTTTCTTTATGATTAGTTGTTGTTTATTTTTTTAGGATTTATCGGATTGATGCACTGAAACATTCTTGGCTAAATTTTGATTAGGGTTTTTGTTACGGGCTTATGCATGAAACATCAATCCATAAAAAGAAAATCCTAAAGCATCACCGCGAGAAGGGTTATTGTAATGATTTTCTTCTAAAGACCAAAAAAAAAAATCCTTTCTCTTCTCCATGTTTTTCATTATTTCTTCTCTGTTCTCTCAGTTGATTTCTTTTTCTTATAATAGGTGATAATACATAGCTACTAGATAAAAATAAGGTTGTTCATACTGTTTAGAGATTTGGGTCGTTCTTAGAGGAGTTTAAACACGCTGCAGTTTCTTTTGTTGGTTGTTGCTACTTAATTTTAAAATTTAAACTTTTGTCTATCTAAGATTAAGTAGGTAGACAAATCTTAAAATGGGGACGTGGTATGTGGTGCAGGGATTAACCTCCAGGCAGATAAACAAAACTCTTCCTAAGTTAATATACTCCTTCGGTCCCACTATTAAATGACCTATTTGATTTTAGATTTTGTCCCACTAATAAGTGACCTATATCACTAAACAAGGAGAAATTTCTAAAATTATCCTTTTAGTTAATTATAAGAAATATGCATAATTTGATAGGCATGTTTACATTCGTTATGTAGGTGTTTTAAAATTCTTTTCAATGGTACGAAGTTTGCGAACATCCGTGGAGTAGTTTGAGAGATAAATCATTTCTAAATTTTACTAGTTATTATCCATAAGGGTATAATTGTAAAAAAATGCTTAAAAGTACTATTTTCCTTGCTTGCCTAAATTTTTTTGCAAACTTAAACTAGGTCACTTAATAGTGGGACGGAGGGAGTATATGCTATGAACATAAAATGATCACACGGATTCTATTTTTTCATACAATACTTAATCAATTTACTTTTGGGAAATTATATTTATAGTAGTTTTGCAGGATCGGGGTCAAGAGAATTGGAAAGACTGAGTGATTATGTGGATCAGAAACTTATCTTCTTTTTCATCCAACTGTTGTTTTGTCTGATAAAATTCATTTGTTTTTTTCCTGCATATTCGGCACATACTCAGTGAGGAAGGTGTCATTATTGAAACTGCATTACAAGTTTAAGCAATGCCAGTAAGGATCTTGGCATAATGGTTCATGCTGCCAAAGTTACTTTTTTTATTTTTATTTTACAGGGCCTAATGGTTCATGCTAGCTACTAAGGAGTCAGAAATAATAATTTGGCGAACAAGGATGGAGCTGATGCTGAAGATAATGATATTTCCCTTCAGTAAGGATCTTGGCTTAATGGTTCATGCTGCCAACTATTTTTACACATCTCGGCATTGTCTGCTTTTATAGCTCTCAGATTGACATTGTCAACCTAATTTATCCTTCTACAGTAACAGAAGATTGGTATTGGCGGTGCTCAATAAACTATCTGTCTTTTCTTATTACATCTCTGGAGGGGAGAGTGACAATGCATCTATGTATATGGTATGGTCTCTTTTAGCACGCTGGCCACTTAATGATATCACGAGCTCGCACGTTAGATTACACAAGTTTTTACTCTTGCTAGCAAAATGCACTTTGAATGGCAGGAGTTCCAATATCTCATGTATAGCCTTATAGGCTTATAGCTAAGCAATAACATCTTTCTTACCTCAATTATTTCAAGGTATGTAAATGTGATAGGTTGTAATGTGAAGACAACTGATATGCGCAATAACAAGTCATCCTTAACTAATTTGATTATATCTCCCAATTTAAATTAAATCCTAAGTCGTTTAAATGTAGCCGATCGGTTTCTACAAAAACTTCAATCACTGAATTGTAAGTTGGACACAATGACTCCTTGGTTAGTCTCATTTTTTACCTTCATTTAGTCTTAATTGATTCATATTTTTTTTGGCCAAAAACAAAAGGTTACTTTACTCTATTTAAATGACATCTGCCTAAATGAGTTCTAGGGTAGATTATAGGTACAATGTTATCATTGTTGGAGTACGTTGACTCTCAGAACTTGGATTCAATTTTTTTCTTCTAGAAATCATATTTTCCCTTCCAATATCATTACCTCAATTTGACAACTTGGAATCATAAGTGCAGTTCATTTACACAACCTGAATGATATAGATTAATGAAGAATCAACTCAACAGCAAGTGAAGCAGCTTGTAACAAGCATATCCGGTACTCTAAGAAAAAGATTGAGCTTGGATTTAAAACAAGAATGGTGAGTATTACGGGTCTAATTTGCGCATACAAATAATTGGTCTTACCTCTTAGAGTTACTTTTTTTTTTAAATTATTATTATTCCACTGAATGACAATGATTTTACAGGGCTTAATGGTTCATGCTATCTACTATGGAATTTAAAACAATAATTTGGAATTGAAAGCACCACTGCAGTTTATAGGATCGGTCGTAGTGGCTACAATGAGTTAGATACAACCGCAACTGAAGTGAATGTGAATGGTATTAAGTAGAGAACTCCATTGTGGGGAAAATGAATGATAAAAATGGTGGTAGTGATTCAACTAAAATTACAGATGATGTTAATGCTGCGGAAGTTGTTTTGGAAAGGCTAAGAGAGGTGTGGGTTTCACTATACCTAATAATATATTTATTGATGACATCAATATTGCTGTAAGTTGTTTGTTTTGAAAACTGAAAAGAAACTCAATGTTTGGTAGATGCTTGCCCAGTCCTGAATTATTTTGGATCATATTTGATAAGTAATAACTATAATTCATGTATGAAATGTTAACTGTAAACTATCTTGGGTGGAAACCATTTTGAGTTCACCGGGTGTTACTATTCTTTTCATTTATTTTTTAGATGTTACTACAATTGAGTGCTTCTTCAATGCATGGTAGTAACAAGAGTGGGTGAATAATTTTGTGATTTGTTGTTAACTTTTGGTCTCAAAATAAGGTTCATTTATTTGGTTCCAAAATGATTTGGTATAACATAAAAGGGGCGGATTATTGGATATTTTCTATGGATGTATGAAAAGGTTGGATCTCAAGGGAGAGTTTATAAAATCATTTTTTAGCCCTTCGCAGTGAGTTTGATAAAATCCTATTGCAACTATACGGGCGAGGAGAAACCGAGCCACACCAATTAAAAAAATTTAAGCGAGGGGCGAGGCGAAGCCGAGCCGCACCAAATCAAAAATGCATCGCGATGTGGGCGAGGAAAATCGGAGCCACACCAAATCAAAAATGTATCGGAACGTGGGCATGATGAAGCTGAGCCACACCAAATCAAAAATGCATCGCGACAAAAAGAGGCGAAGCCGATCCACACCAAATCAAAAATCCTAAGTGATGGGATGAGGCGAAGCCGAGCCACACCAAATTAAAAATGCACCGCGACGGGAGGAGCCGAGGCACACCAAATTAAAAATAGCCACACCAAATAAAAAATGCATGACTGGGCGGAGCGAAGCCACACCAAATTAGTCAATGCATGGGACCATATATCTTACAAAATATAGTAGATAGGGAACACTTTAAGGAAATGTTTGTAGGACGTTTTGTTTTGATTTTCTCCTCTCTTGGAATCATCTTAGCTTACCTCCAGTATTCCATACTAAAAACATAAATAATATGCAAATAAAAACACTATATCCATGGTCATTTCCAATCAAGAGGCTGGCGAGTCACTGATGTTAAAAAAATCTTAAGCGACGAGGCGAAGAAAAACCAATCCACACCAAATCACATGTCTTAAACATGCATTAGCATGGGGCGAAGAAAAGCCGTGCAACACCAAATAAAAAATATAACAGGACGGGGTGAGGCGAAGACGTGCAACCTCAAATTAAAAACGCATAGGGACGGGGCGAAGCCGAATCCGAGCCACACCTAATAAGATGTTGCGGGCCAGGGTGAATCAGTACAACACCAAATCAAAAATGTAACAGGACGGGGAGAGGCAACGCGAATCCTAATAAAAAATACACGACGGGGCGAGGCAAAGCCACATCACACCAAATAAAAAATGTGGTTAAAAGAGAAAATATCCCGATGTACACCAGATCAACTCGGGACAGGGCGAGGCGAGGTGAAGCCGAAGCTGAGCTTTACCAAATGAAAAATATGGTTAAAATAAAAAGAAGCTCAGGCACAAAATCTAGTTCTTTTTATAAGACAATGTATTTGAATCCAATAATTAAATTAAATTCCATAAAGAGTTTATACTCCATAAATTCGATATCTTTTAATTTTATTTTTTTATTTCCTATTTACAATACTCTTAACAATTTTAGTTAGTTTTTAATACTTGCATTTTTTATTAACATAAAATAGGTAAATAATTAAGGGTAGTCAAGTAAAGTATTATGGTATCCTTAATATAATATTCCAAAGACCATCCAAATACATAGATAAAGGAGGACTGGGTTGCACTGACGCGGACACGGACAAATTCTCAAAAAGCTAAGACGCGGACACGTTATAAAATTAGTGATATTTCCAACTAAAATGTAGATATTATGAATGTAATTTCTCCTAATAAATTATTGATAAATAACAAATTTTTATAAAAGTAAATATATATACTGTACTAATAGAAAAATATATATACAAAAAACTCAGGCGCTTTTAGTGAACATTTATATTAAAATAGTGTGTGAAATATGCATGTGATGTCACCAATATGTCTATCCTGAAGAAGTGCGTCCAAATATCGAATGCGGTATGACGTTGACACGTGACCTTTTTCAGCGCGTCCGTGCTACCCATAAGAAGGATATGGAATACTTATTAAAAAAAGAAAGGAGGAGAGAGAAAATAAATAAAATAGCATTAAAAAATAAAAAATAATTGTCAGGACTAGCCATCATGGCTAGTGTCATACCTTCAAATGCCCCAGACAAATTTTCTGCGAAAGTGTAACCCGACAGCACAGTGTTTCTGTGAATCAAGCATCACCCACTTGTAGTTCAGCCTTATAAGTTTGCACCAATGAAAACATCCAACTCTTCACTTCTACAACGGAAGTCTTTATCCTTCTTTCAATTCTCTTAACTTCTCAAATGCACCCCATAATGCACTCAAACAATGCCATACATTACCAACAACAATCAGCTAACCAAGAACACTTAGAACATGACACAATCAACTCATTTTATTGCATCAAAGGGAAGATATACAAAACTTTCCCACTTAGGGACTTACACTGACTTGTTCCTCTTGAACCAAGCCTTTGCCTTACAAAAACTCTCATAATTTGAGTCTCACAGTCTCCTATGTAAGCCTGTCGAATTTCCAATGCCTTAAGACTATTTATACAACAGATTTACTGGACAAAAACCGTGCACAACTTTTGCACACGCATGGGACAGCCATCTGTCTCATAAAGCAGTTCCATAACTGCCTATAATTGTGATAACTAGCCAGGTTCTCTTTAAACTGGCGCCATCATCCAACACCTGTTCTCGAGCAGTTATGAACACTCTCACATTCTTATAAACTTTCTTTATAACCGTTCTACCTTGTTTCGCTTCATTGGCATGGTTGTGAAGTCTGTAACCAACTCCTAACCGCCGCTTGAGGCGTATTTCACAACTGTTGCGCTTTACTGAATTTAGCCTTGATCCAATGCTCAACCATCTTGGACTTGCCTAATTATTTCCCTAAGCCAATGCACAAACAATCCTTGTGCTTCAATCATCAAGATCAACTCCTTAATCTCATTCTGGTTATTCATGCGTCATATGCTTCACTTAGCCAATTTGCTTGAAAATAGTAATGCCACTCTTGCATTACTAGCTTGTTTGCATTACTCAAGATTTGGCCCTGCCTTGAACTAATGCATAGACCAACTCTTGGCCTATTCTACCTTCTTGTATCATCCTTGAGTTTGGGCCAACTCAATTCCATGCATATGTCTCAATGCCAACATCGCATGATGCATCTTGTCACTTTGGCTTTGCCTTTCCTTTCCCTCAATGAAGCTTCATTGCGTCGACCAATAAGCTTCATTACTTAGCCAAATGTATTTACAATGTAACGCCACTTTTGCGCTTCACTGGCCTAGCAGGGTTATGCTATTCTTAGCACTTGAAAATCTATGCAGTATCGCGCAATCATTATCGGACACTGACTTGGCCTGCAACACTGTAATGCGCAATCATTGTGCGCCACTTTTCTGGCCGGTCATAGACCTCCCCCACCTAATCCGTTCAAATCCCTCATTGAACGCGACCCAGTATAAACACTATACTTGTCTTAACCTTCGATGTCTGTGCTTTTAGAACCTCCCCTGAAACTCAGCAATCTTTTCTAGCTTTCGCAATACATCCTAAGCCAACCTTCATGGTTTAACATCAGCATCACTTAGATTTACTTCCTTGCTATTGATCTCATCTACTTGAGTCACACCTTGGCGTCATGCATTATGCTTCAATTGTTACTCGAGTTATACATCAATACCCAAATGCAAACTTTAAATTCTTCTCAGCCAATTCCTCCAAATTAGGCCTGAATTCTACTTGAATCATTTATTCCTAAGTGTACGCACAAAATTATTCTTCCCAAACTGATCACTACAATCATTACCATAGTATTTCGCCTCCCGAATTCTCCTTTTGCATCTAACTCAACATGACAAAGACTTATAAATGACCTGGCCTTCAATTTCAATCAATTTTGCTGGCACATGCCTTGGATTGTTGTTCTACATGCCCTCCGTTAAGCACGTCTGAAAATATGAGGGTATCCAAATACACCAGAATCTTTAAATTATCCACATATAAGTCCTCTTACCGAAAGTGATTGTCTATGGACAAAGTCTAGACAATATGACAAATCAGTATTCACACTTTGTGTGATCGTCTATGGATACGAGATCGAGACAATACAATAATCAAAGTGTGATTACTTGATAATAGTTTCAGACTTAGCCATACTCTATAGGATCACTATCAAGTAATACGGAGTTAACGTTTGTGTATTTTGCTTCTAATTATAATAAACAATTATAATTGCGTAAATAAAAAAGTAAAAGACACATCAATATTTTGTTAACGAGAAAACCGCGAATGCATAAAAACCATAGGACCAAGTCCAGAATTGAATACTCTCAGAATTAAGCTGCTATACAAAATCTAAACCAAACTTCGTATAGTTGAGACCAAGCAACTAAAACTCGTTCACTTAGTTTCTTCAGTATCCATGCGCTTCCGACATTCAATAAGTGCATGCACTGGAAAAGTTCCTTTGGATCGTATTCTAAATAGTAAAAGAACAATAAATATGTTTGGTAAAAACTCTATTGATTCTTTCCAGATAACGATATCTCAAATCATATGCAAAGGCTCTTCCGTTTAAGCTAATAAACTCATTTTCCTGGTTAAATCAATCCAATCTCTATTACCTAAGTAATAAGATTCGGATTTGTAACATTCAAAATAGAACTCAGGAGAACTATTAGTTGTTAGCGATCTCATGTAACTAATCAATCGAATAAATCTGATTCTAGTTGGATCCCAGTCGATCAAGGTTTGTGCTACACAAATATATGAGAAACCAATAAAAAATATTCTTCGTCTTCAAATCTTTTTTAATCTTCAATTAAACCTGCACAACACCACTTGAATCTCCTGTGATCAATCGCGCACATAACGGAGTATGTTAACAATGGATTATCACAAGATGTCTTTATATCTAGAAATCATTCTAAATATCTCGTCGACACTTCGATCTAATTTGAGTGAATCATATATCAGAATGGAAAATTCTCAAGAATAAACAAACTAGGTGCAATCAAAGTTCAACAACCGTTAGTCAATCAAATCAATCGAAAACTAATAAAATACAATTATCTAGTTTCCAACCAACGGTACCCGTAGAGCTTCTTTATCCCACATAAGTCTTTAAACGAGCGGTCGTAAGAGATTTCGCCTAATTAGGGTACTTTCCTCTCCGGATAGACGGCTCCATCAGAAACAACAAAAAGATAAAGTTTGCCTGGCTCTTAGGATAGTTTGCTAGAAATGCAAACTTAGGTATTTATAGACCAAGGATGTTTGGACACCAAGGAATTTCCAAAACTAAAAGTATTCTCAATATGCAATAAATGCCCAAATCGGTTTTCATAATTCTTGGAAATGCTTTGTCCAATATTTTCCGAAATCTCTCAATAGAAAATCTCCAATTAGTAAATGCACATTATTATTTTTTATTCTCTAGAGATATGCATTTAATTGCTGGTAATTAAAGCATATAAAACTAACAAGATTAATTAAAAGATTCTTAATTTATTTCGGACCGGGATCTCCTTGAGTAATTAAGGAATAACTTTGAATAATAAAAAATAAAAGTTACTGTTCGTGTTCAAAGTATGTTGTCATCTTTTCTTTGTCAATCATCTTTCATATTTACAATCTTGGAATCGATTATACTACACTTCCGAACAAGTTTAGAATTGGTTCATCTGTATTCCAAGAAAACTATGTGATTGATCAAATATCAAATCACAATCATGGGTTCAGTCGGTTCTACCAATCACTAGGATTGGTTACCAAGACCGGTTACATCAGTTACCAGAATAGATTACGTCAATTACCGGGACCGGTTACTATATACTCATGGTATTGCTTGTGATCGGTTACACAAGTCACTAGGATCGGTTACACCAATTACCAGGATCGGTTACACCAATTACTAGGACCGGTTACACTAATTACAAGGATCGATTACATAACTCTTTTGTGATCGGTCACACCAATTACTAGGATCGGTCACACCAATTACAAAAATCGATCATACCATCTCAGGTGATTACTTAGGATCGGTTACACTAATTAATCAAAACTAGTCATACCAAATCATAAGTCAGGCACTGTGATTAGTTATACCAATATGCATAACAAGTTATGATCGATTCTACTAACTCACACATATTGGTAATCCAAAGATATGCAATGAATAACAATACCAATAAGCCTAGCGATTTTCCTTTCGATTCATAAAAAAAGTTCATGAATGTACTTCCCCTTTAAACAAATGTAAACATTATTTCCTAGGATGAAATATTCACCTTTACCCATACACATAATCACAATAGCATTCATAAGACTGCGTCGACGTCATATCTACGAAGTTCAAAAGACAAGCGTACTTCGTAGTCTAATTCCTTAATACTATGATCATATGATCATGTCTCACTACTAGAGTAAAATATTCATTCACAGCTTCGCAGTTATGTTTTCAATATAGCACGACTTGAAAGATACGTTAGGAACGAAACAGTTCAAGTCAATATTACTATCCTCAAGAGGAAAGATGATGTCATCGTTGTAGCTCGTTACTTCTTCACGTTCTTCAGTTCTTCGAGTAATACTTGTATGTCTCATATTCCTAGACTTTCTTGTCTAACCTATACGAAGTTGTCTCTAGTACATAATCAAGCGACTCTTAGATGAGTTTTGATTCACTAAAATATGACAACCAAACTTGACATACCAACGCTTGGTGGGTTCAACCGAGCTATGATCTAACAATATCCCCCTTTTCAATTTTAGTGACAAAACTTTTAATACATATGGATCAAAAAATTACAAGAATTCATTATACATATGCTTGATTCCAAGTTTCAACAGCACAATAACCTGCATATATTCAATTAATAAATGTCGTTGTTGACATATGAATAACAAAGCTAATACTTCCCCTAAAGGTAAGATATGTAGATATTCAATCCAAACATCTTTGTTATTCCCCTTTTGTATTCAAGATAACAACACATTAATATGATATGTTTCTCCCTGTTAGTCAATGCTTTACTCTTTCGTTAGATATAACGTTTAAGCACAATTGCCCTTTCCTTAGTGATTGCAAATCACTTGTTTTCTTCATATGTTTCTCCCCATTTTTCTCATTAAATGACAAAGGTTCGAGTAAATAATGGTCAAAATGAAAGGATTTTACAAATCTAAAAGACTTGTACAACATATAAGAGTTAAGCATGAAGGTTTCACATACCACTTTAGATAACCAATATTGAAACCGAATTTACAAGTAATTTAGTTTTAATATGTTATCAAGAAAATAATTTCCCGAAGCAATTTTCCCTAATAGTTTAACAAATTGACTAAGAAACTTAGTTCCCTTGTTAAACCGATTGTAAACATACAATCGCTTATTTTGATAAGACCAAAATAAAGATCAAAATTGACTTTATTTCTCTCATCAGGTTCTAATTATTTAGACAATAACTTAGACCTTTCTCTTTAGACATGACAAGTACTAGGTTAGTTAACTAGTATTTCTTGTCAAGGCATTCGATTAGACTTGAATAACTAAATTCTTCAATTTGATAAGTCTAACTAAGATCAGAATTAACTTAGTTTTTCTTATCCGGAATCGAATTGGACTAAACAAATGATCCCATATTTTGTTAATCCATAAACAATACATAGTGTTGATGGGGGAAAACAATTTGCTGGTTTTTTAGGAAAGTGGAGAGACGACCGTACAGAGGAGACTCTCGACCGAGAAAATTGCTTTAACCTTTTGCAAACAGATGCACTGCACGGAAGTACTTTGTGTTCGAGAGATCAATCTGTAGGACTCCGGCCTAAACCAAGACAATGGTCATTCCAGAGTCAATTCAGTCACAAGAGAGGATGGGTCGATCTGTAGGATGGAAGCTTAGAAATGTGTGAGATCAATGATGATCAAGGATTGTGGATGTGTTATGTATTCTGCGTAAGTTCTGATTGATTAAATTTTGAAAGTGATTGCTCAGACGATGAGAATTCCTGTGTGATGAAATTTATTTGTTCAGACGAGCATTCTTGTCCTTTTTAATCATGGATTCAGAGACTTATTTATATTACAAAAATAGTAGACACATTGATCCCAGTAAATGTGACGGTTGCTGGAGTGAAAGAGCGGAAAAGTGGGAAATCGTGTTAAAACCAGTTACTCATCGTACGGAGACTTGGTTGATTGTCCATCCACTACTTTGCTAACTCCTCTAACCGCTTGCACTACTTAATCACATTCTCATCGTGGATGAACACACGTGTCGTAGACCGTCAGACCAAAACCCTAGTTAATATCCCCCATGTGACACGATTTATGTCTCGTGATTATGGAGTTTGCAAGGTAGACGTGCATTTAATTAGTCAGTATTTGACTTGATTGGATGATGAGTCCTTGTATTTCTAAGTCGAGCATGGTTTACGAATGCTCTAGGATTCATGAATTAAACATGTCTGTTGAGACAGAAGTATAATTGTCGAATGAATGTTAATAATTAAAGTGAGAAAATATTTCTCGTATGATGAATTGTTGAATATTGATAGTTGAACCAATATTCCTAAGCAAATATTGCTCATGTGAGCAAATATCGCTCATTTGATGAACTGCTGAATTTTGATAGTTGAATCAATATTCCTAGTTTGAGCATTGAGCAAATATTACTCGTCTGACCAAATATTGCTCGTTTGATGAATCATTGGTAGCGGGACCAAATAAAATATTAAATTAGGATACTGGCAGCTGGACTGAGTATAATTAAAATGTTGATTGCAGGATCAACATAAAATTATTAGTGTTTGAACCTGCTCAAAATTATGCTTTGCGGAGCATTGGATTCGAAACCATAATCTTGATCAATTGATGATTTATTTAAAATCAACCACTGAGTGAAGGAGGGACCGGATACATGGAATGATGGGCCGACCATGTAGTTCCCAGATACTCGAGTGAGAAAAATACCAAAGCCTCTTGAAGACTAGTTGGTGAAAGGATGATTAAATGCTAGTTTAATCATTTATCGAAATAGTGCTCGTTTGAGCATTAGGTAATAAAACCTAATTATGGAGAAGTGAGGGACCGACCAAGGAGTCATGGAACCGGCCCTGGTGGTCATGGGACCACCTGACGATCGTTTGATGAAAGTCCAAGTTGTTTGGAAGAGTTTGAACCTCATTATGAATAAGAGGAAACATCTAATATTTCACTAACTATTAATTTGATTCCCCCTTTCTCCATTAGTGATTGAACCCTTTTAAAAATGGACATGTCTTCCGATATTGAAAAATCATCTAATGGTAAAGGGAAAAATAATACAAATTGTAAAACTATCTTAAAAACAAGGATTACTAAAAGGTGCATAGGAAACTCCAACCAATCTCAAGAAACTTCGTTAATTCGAGGTAACAAGAAAAGATTTTTTCATACGATACTAGATCAAGGACATATTGGTTGTTATAAATCCCATGATGAGAGAAAATATCATATTAATACCGCCTAATCGGTATTAGAATTGCATCCTCACCTTGTGTGTAAGGAAGTAAAAAATCAAGGCACCTATGTGTGGATTATGGGAATAAAATCTAGTAATTGAAAATATATTTAAGATATTCGTATTTATAGGAATATTATATTTTCGAAAGTATGAAAAATATAAAAAGATCCTTCTCATTCTCTGGTCATTCCTTGTCCGAACTATGAGTCAGGATCCGATGTCTTCTCTTGAAAAGGTGCTTGATCTGAAAAATCTCTTTAAGAATAAGTCTGCACCTTCTCTTGATGCTAAGAAACCTAAGAGGAAAATCAAAAAAAGAGATTGGCTTAGAAAGAAGGAAAGAGAGAATATGTTGAAGAAATATCAATGTATTGAGGTATTGACACACTTTTGTGTTCAATCAAAGACAGAATTACATGTACTTGCAGAATACTTCACGAAAACATCTCAACTGCAAGAAATTATGGTCAAGCAATAAGGTTATCTACTTGAAGAAATTCACAAGATGAAGACTGAAAGTAATAATCTGCCTTCCTCTAGTACCGTTATGAAGGATTAAGTTTCTCATAAAATAAGAATAAACTTCTTATTTGGGAAAAATAGACATCAGTTATTGATTTATTTCGATTATTGTATAAGGTCTATTTTTGAATAAAATTATTATCTCATAATTTTTCTTGTGATAGTTTCCGTTTACATAGCCCGTGCTAGAATGTATATATTTTTGTTATGTGTTTTTGGTTTATGGGATGTCTGATTTCGGTTTTCATAACCTTAATATTTGATCTCATATGATGTGAACCCTTATGGTTTGTGTGACTTTTGATTTAGCGGGATTAAGTTCTAGCCCATGTTGGTAGGATTTATCAAAGGATCATAAGGTATTCCGATTGAAACTCATATGTGAAAATTCACAATATGTTGAATAAATTTGTGTTTACATGAGTTGTGTTTAGCATAAACATATGTGTTTCGGGTTTTCAACTTTTGCTATTGGCATGCATTATTTAAAAACTGATTCAACCTTTCTCTGGTAAAGGTTGCTCTTGTTTTCGTTCTTTTGTTCTTACGAGAGGATAAAAAAATAATGGGGGAGAGTTCTTATGTGAACTTGCGCTTAATGATATATCTTTATGGGGAGAAGAGGATGCGAAATCTGAGGTAACAAATTTGTTAGTTAATCGTTTTCCTGTTTAAGAAAAGCCTGTTTATATTGTATATATTTTGCTTTTGCTTAACAAAATTTCGGTACAATTGATATATTCCATTATTATGTGTAAATGGATGTGTGTGTGATTCGATTGTTTCCGGTTAAGAAAAAATGTGTCAATTCATTTGGCTTATTGTTTGGTATCTTTTTTATTGTTGGGTATCAAATGTTTTTACTTAACGAAATTTGGGTGCAATTGCGGTGCTATAATGTCTATGTTTGTTGCAATTGCTTCCGGTTAGGAAAATAATTATGAAAGTCAATTTATTTTTGGTTTGTATGTATTTTTTATGGCTTAACAAAATACGGGATCATTTGTTTAGTCCAAGATTTCGAATAAGAGAAACTAAGTTAATTCTAATATTAGTTAGACTTATCAAATTGAAGGATTCGGTTATTCAAGTCAAATCGAATTCCTTGACAAGAAAAACTAGTTAACTAACCTAGTGCTTGTCTTGTCTAAAGGGAAAGGTCTAAGTTATTATTTGAATAATTAGAGCATGATGAGAGAAATAAAGCTAATTCTGATCTTTATTTTGGTCTTATCGAAATAAGCGATTGTATGTGTACAATCAGTTTAACAAGGGAATTAAGTTTTTTAGTCAATTTGTTAAACTATTAGGGAAAATTGCTTCGGGAAATAGTTTTTGAAAAGACAAGGGTACCCAAATACATCACAATCTTTAATTTATCCACCTATAAGTCCTGTAACGAAAGTGATTGTCTATAGACTGAGTCGAGACAATACAACAAATCGGTTCACACTTCGTGTGATTGTCTATGGATACAAGATCGAGACAATACGACAACAAGATAACTTGTGTGATTGACTATGGATACAAGATCGAGACAATACAACAACGAAGTATGATACTTGATAATAAGTTCGGACTTAACAAAACTCTATCGGATCACTATCAAGTATGTACGGAGTTAACGTTTGTGTAATTTACTTTAAATTATAATAACAACAATTATAATTTCGGAAAGCTAAAGTAAATGACACATCAAGATTTTATTAATGAGGAAACCACAAATGCATAAAAACCACGGGACCTAGTCCAGAATTGAATACTCTCAGAATTAAGCCACTATACAAAATCTAAACCAACTTCGTATAGTTGAGACCCAGCAGCTAACCCTAATTCACTTAGTTTCTTCAGTATCCCTGCGCTTACGACATTCAATAAGTGATGCACTGGAATAATTCTTTTGGATCGTATTCCAAACAGTAAAGGAACAACAAATATGTTTGGTAACAACTCTATTGATTCTCAAGTCATATGCAAAGTCTCTTCCGTTTAAAGTAATAAATTCATTTGCCTGGTTAGATCAATCCAATCTCTATTACCTAAGCAATAAGATCTCATACAACTAATCAATCGAATAAATCCGATTCTAGTTGGATCCCAGCCGATCAAGGTTTGTGCCACACAAAGATATGAGAAACCAATAAGAAATCTTCTTCGTCTTCAAATCTTCTTTAATATTCAATTAAACCTGCACAAGACCACTTTAATCTCTTGTGATCAATCATGCACATAAGGGAATATGATAACAATGGATTATCACAAGATGTCTTTAGATCTACCAACAGTTCTAAAGATCCCGTCGACACTTCGATCTAGTTTGAGTGAATCTTATATTAGAATAGAATATTCTCAATAATAAACAAACTAGGTGCAATCAAAGTTCAACAACCGTTAGTTAATTAAATCAATCGAAAACTAATAAAATGTAATTCTCTGCGCCCTAAAAATGGTTTGATGATGAGTCGTAGAGCTTCTTGATCCCACAACCGTTAGTTAATTAATCAAAGTTCCTTAATTCTATGCAATCAAAGTTCAACAACCGTTAGTCAATTAATTATCAAGTTTCCCACCAACAGTACTTGTAGAGCTTCTTGATCCCACAAAAGTCTTTAAATGAGCGGTCGTAAGATATTTCACCTAATTAGGGTACTTTCCTCTCCGTATAGACGGCTCCACCAAAAACAACAAAAAAATAAAGCTTGCCTGGATCTTAGGATAGTTTGCTAGAAATGCAAACTAAGGTATTTATAGACCAAGGATATTTGGACACCAAGGAATTTCCAAAATTGAAAGTATTCTCAAGATATGCAATAAATGCCCATTCGGTTTTCATAATTCCAGTAAATGCTTTGTCCAATATTTTTCGAAATTTATCAATATAAAATCTCCAATTAGTAAACGCACATTACTAATTTGTATTCTCTAGAGATATGCATTTAATTACTGGTAATTAAAGCATATAAAACTAACAACCTTAATTAAAAGATTCTTAATTTATTTCGAACCGGGATCTCCTTTAGTAATTAAGGAATATCTTTGAACAATAAAAGATAAGAGTTATTGTTCATGTTCAAAGTATGTTTTCTTTGTAAATCCTCTTTCATATTTACCATCTTGGAATCGATTATACCACACTTCCAAACAAGTTTAGAATTGGTTCATATGTATTCCAATATAACCATGTGATTGATCAAGTATCAAATCACATTCATGCGTTCAATCGGTTCTACCAATCACTAGGATTAGTTATACCTTAATATGGAACACTTGTGATTGGTCACACAAGTTACCAGGACCGGTTACATCAGTTACCAAGATCGGTTACGTTAATTACCAGGACCGGTTACCATATACTCATGGTATTGCTTGTGATCGGTCACACCATCCACTAGGATCGGTTACACCAATTACCAGGATCAGTTACACCAATTACTAGGACCGGTTATACTAATTACAAGGATCGATTACACAACTCTTTTGTGATCGGTCACACTAATTACTAGGATCGGTCACACCAACTAAAAATATCGATCATACAATCTCAGGTGATTACTTAGGATCGGATATACTAATTAATCAAAACTAGTCATACCAAATCATAAGTCAGGCATTGTGATTAGTTATACGATGCATAACAAGTTATGATCGGTTCTACTAACTCACACATATTGGTAATCCAAAGATATGCAATGAATAATAATACCAATAAGCCTAACGATTTCCCTTTCGATTCATAAAACAAGTTCATGAATGTACTTCCTTTAAACAAATGTAAACATTGTTTCCTAGGATAAATCTTCACCTTTACCCATACACATAATCACAATAGCATTCATAAGACTATGTCAATGTCATATCTATGAAGTTCAAAAGATAAGCGTTATACTTCGTAGTCTAATTCCTTAATACTATGATCATATAATCATGTCTCACTACTAGAGTAAAATATTCATTCACAGCTTCGCAGTTATGTTTTCAATATAACTCGACTTGAAATATACGTTAGGAATGAAACAGTTCAAGTCAGTATTACTAACCTCAAGAGGAAGGATGATGTCGTCATTATAGCTCGTTACTTCTTCATGTTCTTCAGGTCTTCGAGTAATACTTATATGTCTCATATTCCTAGATTTTCTAGTTTAACCCTATACGAAGTTATCTCTAGTACATAATCAAGCGACTCTTAGATGAGTTTTGTTTCACTAAAATACGACAACCAAACTTGACATATGATAAGTGCAATATTTGCACTAGTTAGTTACTCAAATACTTTTCATTCTTGGTAGTTTTTGTATCATTATGCTTTGATTTTGTTTGTTTTGAGTTCCTTAGGTGTTTGAGGTCATCTTAACCAAAAGGAAGTGGAACTAGCTCAAGTCTGAGATTTCTTTACATCACCTTGAAGAGGACGAAAATATTAAGCTAACGGCGAAAGAATGAGGTCATTCCGACTTTACATGAAAAAGTTTCTTTACATCACCTTAGAGTTTTCACGAAGGGCCTAGTGTACGTGAGATGAATAGCCGAAAATAGAATAGTCAGGGAGTTTTAAAACTCACAGAGGGAGACGTATCCGAGGATTGAGACTGAGGAAATATCCAAATAAGCTATGGTAAGGTTTTACCACCGTAAGAAATTCTAGGTGAAGATACAGATTGGTTTTCTCACCGTAAGAAAACTCAGGAGAAAAATATTGTCTGTCGTGAAAACAATAATAGTTTACACTGTCAGTTATCCCGTAATGATAGACCAATTTGAATTTCTGGGCTCGACTTTTAGCTGAAGTGACGTAGCCCATTGGCTGAGAGGAGGAGACTTGCGACAGGTTATTAGGCAGAAAGGGAAATCTTTTGAGTATCATCTTTTTATCATTTTTTTTTTGTAAGAGAAGAAAAAGAGCTAGGGTTTTGAGTTGCGATTGACAATCACGATTCTAGGGGTTTGCTTTACATATTCTCTTTTATATTTTTCATGGGTTTTGAGAAATCCATGAGTATCTAAACACTCCATATTGGTTAAGGATGTATTCGGATATCATAAACATGCTACTAAATTAATATATTGCTTTTGAAATCTTAATCAAATCATTATTGTCTTGTTCTACCATTTATTATCATCGTGTATGATTGCATGATTGTTTGTTTAGAGCGCTACTAAATGATCTTGAATGTAATTCTAAATCTAGACCAGGGTCTTGAGATACGTAGTTATTGATGAACCCTGTCATAAGTACCATATTGTGATTACCAATTGTATTCAAAACCTTTGTGTGATTGCAAGTAGAAGCTTGACCTATGTTAAATAGTTTACTCATAGTATTTCTATTGCATGGATTAGTCTAATTCATAGAACTTAAGGCTCTTGGAGGATTAAACCTAATAGCACAATGCATTAGGTTGTTCGATGAGTAGTATTCACATATTCATCGTTATGGTATGTGATGATATAAGGAATTTACGGAGTATGCTCTCGATGGGGTACTTTAGGACTCTTGATAATGAATGATTGAGTGACAATACCAGCTATTAGTCAAAGTGCATGTATTATGATTGATGATGAACCCTTAACCAGTATTCTCAACTTATTGATTATCTTTATTCATTTTTGCTATTATTATTAGTTTAATTATTTTAGACCTAAATCAAAAATCCCCTCAGGTTCTTAAGTTTTCAATTACGAATAACAACCCATATCTCCTTGTGGAACGAATCTGTTCTTATAACTATACTATTATTTATAATTGTGAAGTGAAAGAACTTAAATTATTTTTGCGTCGCAAATTTTGGCGCTGCTGCCGCGGAGGCATAGCGGATTGTTATTTTGTTTTTGTTTTTGATTTATTATTTTTTGTTTTTAATTTTGTTTTTGAGAATCTTGTTTCAGGTACTTGATCTCTGGCATCCAAATGTTGGGATTACCAAAGGTGCGGAATTTCAACTCGCAGAGGAACAATACTACAAGAACCTCGAAAATCACAACAAGAAGCGATGGTTGGCGGAACAAACAACCAAAACACTGGTAACCAGGGAAACCAGGGAAATGGCGACGTTCCACCACCTCCACCTCCCAAGAGGAAACTCAAAGATCTGACATCCCCATCGTTTGATCAACAAAAGTTGTGTGTCAATTTTGAAGATTCAATTGAGCTCAAATCTCAATTGATTCATTGGTTACCGAAGTTCAAAGGGCTTCCAGGAAACTATCCAAATCGCCATTTACTACTATTTTAACATAGGTTGACAAGTTTGAAACCATCTGGAACTGATCAAGGAAGAGCTTTACTGACAACTTTACCATTCTATTTGATTGATTCTGCAGAAGAATGGTTTTATGGTCTTCCACCTGGAAGTATCACATTATGGAACAAGATACCAAGAGTATTTTTATAAAAATACTTTCCCGCATATAAAGCAACAACTATTCGTAAAGAAATTAGTGGGATTAAAAAATTTACTGGTGAGACTCTTTACGACTATTGGGAACGGTACAAGAATTTGTTAGCGAGCTTCCCACATCATCAAATCTCTGAGAAACTCATAGAGCAGTATTTTTACGATGGTTTGATCCAATATGATAGAAATCTTATCGATGCAGCTAGTGGTGGTGCTTTGACAAACAAAGCCATTGACAAGGCGACAGAATTGATCGAGAATATGGTTGCAAACGCGCAGCAATTCAACACAAAAGGTGTGTCAATGAGTCGAAGGGTTAATGAGGTTACTTCTTCACCGCACTTAGAACATAGGATTGGTAATATGGAGAAGATGATGCAACAAATGGCCGCAATAATCATTCCCTCTTATGAAAAAGAAGCTGCACAAGTGAATGCAGTATTCCCGAATCAGCAGAGACAAAGGTATGATCCCTATTCCAATACTTACAATCCAGGATGGAGAGAGATCATCCCAATTTCAGCTATGCGAATACGCAAGCAGCAGCTCCATGGTCGATTTTTAATCCCCCTAGTGGTTTTCAACAACAACCACAACCATCGCAGAACTCAGAATCATCATAGATGCTTGCTATGATGAAGAATATAACCATAATGGTGCAAAAAAAAAAATCAACAAAAGACTGATGGTGCAATCAAGGAGTTGCGGACATAAATGAGCAACATGGCAGGTAGATTGAACCTTTTGGAGATGCAGAATAGTGGGGAACTCCCTTATTAACCTATTAATCCTAGAGAAATTGTTAATACTGTGACATTGAGAAGTGGTACAAGAACTGTACAACCAGAAGATGCTGAGAAAAGCAAAGACCCCAAGGGGACGGTTTTGGAGAAAGAGATTATTGACTCTTCCCAAATCGATGAGGTACCTAAAACAAACTCTAAACCTCTTATTTCAACTTATGTTCCTCCTTTACCTTTTCCTCACAGGTTCTATAATGCTAAAAAGGTGGAACAAGACAAGGAGATTTTAGATATATTCAAAAAGATTCATGTGAATATCCCGCTGATAGATACAATTAGGAAAGTTCCTAAATATGCAGAGGTTTTGAAAGACCTATGCACCAAGAAGAAACGATTAACCGGTAATGAGGTGATAAGTGTGGGGGAAAATATTTCTGCTATCCTCCAAAATAAACTTCTACCTAAATGAAAGGATCCCGGTAGTTTCGATATACCTGTTGTGATTGGTAATAAAAGGTTTGGAAAAGCCATGCTTGATTTAGGAGCATCGGTTAATGTTATGCCCGCATCTATTTATGAGTCTTTGAATTTGGGTCCTTTGAAAGAAACTCGTATTGTTCTTGAACTAGCTGATCGTACTAATGTTTACCCTAAAGGTATTATTGAAGATATGCTTGTGTAGGTGAATCAACTAGTGTTTCCAGCTTATTTTTGTGTATTGGAAATGTATAGTGGGTCTGATGCATCTATAACGCTGTTATTGGGGAGGCCTTTCATGAAAACTACCAAAACCGTTATTGATGTTGACAAAGGAACGCTCACTATGGAATTTGATAATAAAAAGATTCGCTTCAATATGTTTGGAGCAATGCGGTATCCTAGCGATGTTCATTCGGATGTTCATGCTAATGTTTTAAACGCAGGCTAAGGAGTAGCCAAAGAGTCTACAGTCGGGCTGACGACGTTAAACCAAGCGCTAATGGAAGGAAACCCATATGTTTTGTATCTTAATCCCTTTTATTTTCGTTTTTTATTATTTTAATATCATTTTTTCATCCCCATGTTTAATTTCTTAGAGTCAGAAATCTATTTTGAAGAAAATTTTGATGAATCCTTTTTCGTCAGAATTCTTCAGACTGCACTTAGTTCAGTCCAGAAACCATAACTGTCATACCGTTTGTCGAAATATTGTTCCCTTTTGAAACTTTATATAAAATATGTAGGCGAACAACTTTTGTGAAATGGTGTTTTTCCAAATTCCCTACCAATTTGTACAGTTTTCGTTTTTATATGCTGCTACGTCAGAATTCAGAATTTTCAGTTTTGCACATTGAGGACAATGTGAAGTGTGGGGGAGTATTTTGCATATAGAGTTTTTAGATTTTTGCCAAGATTTTTCAAACTTTTGTATATATTTGCATAAAAAAAAAAACTCCAACTTGTAGAGATTTTAGAGTCACTAGCATACTTCTAGGTATGTTTACATAGAGATTTCTGACCGACATAACTGAACTTGGAAGTGTTAGGGAACTACGTTCGGATTTCTTACTCGTTAGAGTGTTAAATAATGGATTTAATCATTCCGGTGATGCAAATGAGGAGCAGGGATAAATGCATTATTAGAGTTGCTGATCAATCATTAGTGGAGACTACCTATTTTCAAATCAACAAAGGCACCAGACCAAATTTTATTTTATTTTGTAGTTGACTAAAGAGATTTCTTTTGAGTTTGTGTCACCGTACGTTAATTCCGGGTATAATGGCGAGCTACCCAACCTCCCACCGATAGAAGCATTATTTTTGATCTCTTGAGTGCTAATTTTGTTAATCATGAGGGCGACATCTATAGATGAAAACCACCTCCTTGTAGTTTGATTTGTAGTTAGCACCATTCTCTCTCTCTCCAACAATAGGTCCATAGAAACACAATCATCATCAACAAGGGAGCGACATCAAAATCTACAAGGAAAGTTGAAGACGTTTAAGATTTACAAGCAACAATACAGGGAAGAGCAAATTTCATATCCAAGTAAAGCAACATACAATGGGCAGATTTTTATACACATGTTGAAGACTTACATATAAGGAGCAGAATTCTATATTCAAGTTGAAGACTTATTTACAAGAGCAAAGAAAATCAAAAGATGAGAATTATATTGAAGCTTATTATGCGAAGACAATACAAGTTGTGAAGAATCAAGCGGTAAAGTACTTATCCCATGGCCATAACAATTTTATTGTTTATTTTATATTCAGTTTGTAGTTATTTCTCGTCTCAAAAAAAAAAAAAGACAAGACAAGATAAATTCTTTGTATTATTTTGGTTTTGTATTTCTTTTTGTATTCATTTAATAAAGCCATGGGAAGAATAAAAATCTATGAAGAAGTTTCAAGCAACAAGGAATTGAAGAGAAAGAGTTACAAATTGTTGAAGTTCTACAAAATTCAAGAGTTTATCATCAACAATTGAAGACCGAAGACGAAGACCAAGAAGATGAAGAAGTCGAGATGAAGACTACGTTTCTATTGGATGTTGTGAGAGTGGTGCTTTTATCACTGCCGATCGGATGTGAAGGTGGTAAGTACTCCCATCCTTGCTATAGTGGTTGATTTCCTTTCTAAGAGATCATCAGAAAAAAGTGCTTTATTTCCCACGATCTTGTGGGGTCTCCAGAAATATTTCGGAAGGTTTCCTTCCCATAATTCAACATGTGTAGGATTTCTCTCTTCATTCCTACATGCACACATGTGAGACCCATAAAAAAGTCGTCTTATTGAGTGCAATTATCATAAAATCCTTTTAAGTGAGGCAGAAGTCTAGGCGAAATGCTTATTGATCGCAAACACGCGTTCTCTCATTATGGTGTGGTTATTTATCACTCAACATTTAAGAATGAGAATACGTTCTTTGGTATTTCTAACTTGTTATTACTAGCATGAAGAAACTCTATGTCCTCATTGCTCTTTGGATGCTTGGAAGCTGGAAAGCTTTGAAGTTGGAGTAGGTTTTGTGGGTATACCTATTGTAAGCCCTCACGAGACTATAACTCGTCCACTAGGGACACCTATGGGTTTAAAGGCCTGTTGCAAATGCTAAGTGCAGCCGTGACTTCGATGACAATGAGTTGTTGTAACTTATTTTATTTCTGTAGTTTGTTCGAGGACTAGCAAAAGGCAAGTGTGGGAGTATTTAATAGGTGAAATATTTGCACTAGTTAGGTACTCAAATACTTTGCTTTCTTGGTAGTTTTTGTATCATTATGCTTTGATTTTGTTTGTTTTGAGTTTCTTAGGTGTTTGAGGTCATCTTAACCAAAAGGAAGTGGAACTATCCGAGATTTATTCGCATCACCTTGAAGAGGACGAAAAGATGAAGCCAACGTAAAAGAATGAGGTCATTCCGACTTTACGTGAGAAAGTTACGCGCAATTGAAGCAAGCCAAAGTTGTGAAAGTTAGAGAATGCACTGAACTGATAAAGGCACCTGGCCTATTTATTTGGGAACTTCATACTCTTTATTTATTTACACGAACATCATCAGTTCTTGTTGATGTGTTGTTGTGGTGATCAGTGATGGTCATTGATGATGAAGCTTGGCAGATGCTAGCTGGTGATTCTCGGCAGGCGTGATGAAGATAGTAGTGCTTATCCTGATGGTGCTCGAGTTGAAGAATTCAGCCACAAAAAGAGGTGGCGAGAATGGAGTTGTATCGGGCATTGGCATGGACTGGCAGTGCTCGGTGATGGGAGATGAACTGTGGCTGAGCTATCAGTAATGAATATGTTGTTAACGAGTCAATGGAGTTGTGATGACGTTGGTGGATCAGAGTTAATAGTGAAGATGTATACTGCTGCTGTGACTATTTTTGCTGGCAATAAACGAAGTTGATGAAGAAAATGAGTATAACTGGAGTTTGTTTATGATTGGATGATATGGATGAGTTCGCAGAAATCAGAGATGGGAGCTTCTAAGCTGACTTGAAGGAAACTTGCAGGTGAGAAGTACCTGACATGGGAGAGCACCATTAATGGCATTAATGAAGATGAGAGCTCGGGTAGAGAAGAAGGAGTTGTGTTTCTACTTGTGTCTGTGATGTAGTCTATGGAGTTGAGATCGAGCACAAAGAGATTACTGGATGATCGGTGGTTGAATGGTGATGATAAAGAATGACTGGTGGATTTTGAGTTTGATAATGGTGACTGAGCTGTGGACAATTCTCAGTAATGGCCGGAGGTGAAGAGTTTGGCAGTTTGATGAGAAACAGAGAATGACGGAATAATGGAGATATGAAATAGTCTAGAAAACTCAGATATTTAGAGTTTCCACGAAGGGCCTGGCTATGTCGTGTTAGGCGCTAGGCGAGGCGAGGCGCCAAGCCCGTCGCCTAAGGCACCCTAGGCGATCATTGTTACCATTTATGCTCTTTTATACTTTTCTACAAAAGATCTCCAAACCACTGAGTTAAATAATAGCAAAGAGAGCACTTTCTTACCAGAAGGATAAAAAAAATCGAAGCAGACAGTGAGGATGGGGCACTGCATCAGGGATACAATTTCTTTGAGGAAGCCAAGACATTATTACGAAGTCTTGATGAGTACATACAAGTGCTTATATCTGTATAGCAAGGTGTTCATTTAAAGAGATGAATTTCAGAATTCGACTGCTTTTACGTGTATATGTAGAACAACTGCGAGTACTGACATAAACACTTCGGGAATAACTTCAAACACATCCTCGTATTCATTGAGGATAAAATGCAAGACCAATAAGCAAGAGGATGATTTAAAGAAGATGAAATTTTAGCTCCGCCACTAAGGACAGTTTTGATTCTACTTGTACTTGTATTGCCAACTTTAATCTTCGTTGACTTTCCTTTAATAGTGATGCGAGAAATATTCCTGCAATCGAATAAATCTTTTACATCAATCACGTTACTTTCTGTAGTTTCCGTCATTGACTTGTGGTGATAGTCTGATTTTTTCAAAATTAGATTAAGTAAAAACCAATTACTGTAATTGTATGTCATGTACCCGATATAATGAGAAGACGGTGCCCCTTATCCTAGTCAGTGTTATTACTTAGTATTGGGATTTAGTAGTATTTAACTTCTTGGGTGTATTTAGTAATTGTGTTAGTGGATCTAATGTAACCACCTGGGGTTTTTTAGCTGTTGGATGCTAGATAGTGAGTGAGGGCTTTATAAGCTTTTGATCCTGTAATGAAACTATCAATCCAATTTTAATAAAAAACAATCGTTTATTCGATTTTTAGGCTGTGTTCGCAAGAACCAGAGAAACTTGATTCTCTGAATCAAGTGGTTACTATCCAAATCTTGTCACTATACATCCATGTACATGACAATTGGTATCAGACTCCTTTCTTGGAACCTGTTATCATGCCAGAAATACTCACAGCTAAAGAGGTCACCAATAATTTTGCTCAACTAACCGCCATGGTTAATCAACTAGCCATCACTGTTGATAAACTGTCTAAATCTGTGAAGGAGTTGACAATTTCTTTTACCCAATTGGATTCAGATGCTTCCACCATGAAAACCGATCTGGATTCAGTTGCTGTTTTTCACGCCGATCCTGTGAATTCTTTCAATGGGTCTTTCAGGTCGACATCAACAATTGAAGACTCTGCTAAATCTATTCATACTGATGTTGCTGAAGAAGATGGTTGTTGTCTCGATTTCGAATTTTTCATTCCTTCGTTTTTCTTCGAGGAAAAGGAAGATTTGCCTGATGAGTTGACTTTTCAATCTAAAGAAATTATGAGTTCTGAGGTTTTGCAACCCGAATGCTCGAAGGATTTGGTCATTAGTAACAGTAAACTAATTGGTATGCATTTTTCTTTTATACCCAATTCTTCTCGTAGCATTTTCGATCGCGGAAAAGCATTGGCTCAGAGTTTTTCTGATTCTGTTGATAAATTCTGTTATGATACTTCTTGTGTGATTGTTTTTCCTGGGTTGATTGTACATGATAAGTTCAAGGGGAATTTGGGTTGTAAGCAGATTAGAAAGGATTTTCAATTACTGGATTCACTCGTTTTTTTGTGTGTAAATGAGGCTGCAATTAATGGTGATAGGATAGAATGTCTGAGAGTAAAGCTATTCAATTCAGTGGTGTTGGAGTATCTTTCCTCTTGCAACTCATTTTGAATAGAGTATTTGATCGTCGGAAAGAAATTCAACTTATGGGAAGGTATTCTAAATTTTCTGTGGATTTAAAATTGTTGGATAGACACTATAGGAGACTGTTCATGAGATGATTAGCAAATACGGTTATCACCCGGATATGTTGTTTAGTGAAACAGTTGCTTCGAATTTAGCTAAAGGTGTTGCTCTTTGTACTGCTTGGCTTTTGTTTGTTAAAATACCTGAGAATGACACTTGGAATTCACGGGGTGTTGGAATTCATTTCTTAGTGCATCTCAAAAGGGGTAAAGTATTTGATCGTGGAAAAGGTTTGGAACTACTTCAAGGTTCTTATTCTGTGGTTTACTATGAATTCAGTTTTCGTCTAACTAGTTCTTGCTCAACTGTACCTGCTTGTATGATTTATACTGGTGGTGTTTATGTCTATCTTTATCATGGAATACTGGTTCTTAATCATTGGGCATGGATTGGAATTGTTGTATGCGACTTCACCTGTGCATGGAATTATTAGTGACAACTATACTTGTTATGACAGTAAGGTGTTTATTGAAATGTTACAAATGATTTGGATAATCAAGATTCTGTGTAAGGGAGTGGTTAAAACTGTACAGGCTTATCAACTGCTTAGTAAAATGTCTCAATGGGATACTGTATACTGTAATTCGGTTCAAGTCATAAAGAAGTGTGAGGCTGCTAAGACCCAAGTATGGTTTGTTAAAATGCATAACACTATTCCATGGAGTTGTTGTGTAGGTGCAAATTTCTTTTGTTTGCAGCTCACAGATAGGTTACCTACTGGTGTAAATCGCCTCCATGTTCGATCAATGCAAATCCTCCTTAACACAAAAGAGAAATATGTTGTCTTGAGGATTCTTGTGATGAGTTTAACAGGTGGTGACTCGCTGGAGTTCCGTGTTTTTTCTCCTGTAGCGAGTCTCTCAACAGGGTACCTGAAGTGGAAATTCATATTAGTTTTAGCTAAAGTTTGGATTATAGGAAAAGGTATTGGTACTATAAGTTGTACCAGTTCTTGTTTGATAGAGGAAAAGTGTTGCTCACTCAGCAGGCACCTGGTTCGTTTGTTAACCTGCATATTGTACCGACAAAGAACTGTCACTGGAAAATATTTATCCGGATTGCAGCATATTCTGATGCTTCATGCCATTGTGTGCTGATGGGTCTTCATGGGTGTGGTTGGGATTTAAATTGGTCTACACCAAGTGCCCTTGTCACTGAAGATTATGTTTTCACATTCTACACAGTATTCACAAATGTAGTGATGAGATATATTGAGTTCCTCGAGCTGTTGAAGGTTACCGTATGGGTTACAATCGAGAGTTATCTTCGTAGTCAACTTCTGGGAGCTAAAGTAATATTGAGGAAGCTAGTTTATCTCCTTATATCTGAAGCCGGGACTGAGTTTGCAACTAGTAATCTTATTAATTCGCAAGGTGTTCTGTGTCTGGGACTGATTATTGTTGGTATTCCTACAATAACTGTGTGGATGGTACTGGTAGTTACGGATTTCAATCAAATTACACCAAGGGTAGTCACCACTGTACAAGTGCAGAGTGGAGCTAATGCAAAGGGCACGGAAAAAAGCTACTGGAACCTCCCATCTCCTTGGTGTCAGGTGATGTGTTAACCACCTTATGTAGGCAGTGGCAACATTGGATGTTAGGAAAACACCTCTGGCTATGGTCTGTTCATACTTCCGCAGTCACGGGTACTGTTGCAAGTGCTATTATTAATTACCATGCTACAAATTTTGATGATTTTCGACATGCGAGCACCAAGCACAGACGCGTTCAGTTCCACGGTTGAATTTTTGAGGAAAGTTCGCATTGCAGAACTATTGCTGCTGCGAATTCAACACTATGGATGAAATTTTTAGGCGGAAAAGAGGTTATACTTTTAAATTACGTCTTTTGAAGATGCATCCACGTATGCATATCATGTTGTACCCGATATGATGAGAGGACGGTGGGCAGCTTAGCTCTCATCCTTGAGGACAAGGATGTTTTTAAGGAGTAGGGAATGTCATGTACCCGATATGATGAGAAGACGGTGCCCCTTATCCTAGTCAGTGTTATTACTTAGTATTATGATTTAGTAGTATTTAACTTCTTGGGTGTATTTAGTAATTGTGTCAGTGGATCTAATGTAACCACCTTGGGGATGTTTAGCCGTTGGATGCTAGGTAGTGAGTGAGGGATTTATAAGCTTTTGATCCTGTAATGAAACTATCAATCCAATGTTAATCAAAAACAATCGTTTATTCGATTTTTAGGTTGTGTTCGCAAGAACCAGAGAAACTTGATTCTCTGAATCAAGTGGTTACTATCCAAATCTTGTCACTGTACTTCCAGGTACATGACATTGTATTAGGAAATAAAAACTAATCACATCAATCAAGTTATTCTCCAAAATATTAATATTTCTTACCATCTTTTGGTCATGCAATATTGCCGGTGATTCATACTATAGTTATTCTCCGAGATATTAATATTTCTTACCATCTTTAGGTCATGTAATATTTCCAGTGATTGATAGAATAATAATGAGAAAGGAAATAGCTAATATTTGCATTTATGAATTAAGTTTACATTTACTATAATTGATTAGGAATAACAAATCATTCCCTCAATCACGTTTATTATTGACGAGATTGTGAAGAAGAAAAGAGGCAGACGAGAAACCCTAATCTTGCATGTTACCATAGTTTGGAGAGTTGGGGGAGTGCCTTTGACGCTTAGGCTAGCGCCTAAGACTTCCGCGAGGTGCCAAAATCGATCACCTAAGACGCCGGGGTGGAAACTAGTGCAGAACTGAGTTACTCGGGCGCTAGACCTGCGCTTAGTGCGCCTAGGCGCCCTAGGCACTTGCCTTTTACAACATAGGGGCCTGGTGTACGTGATATGAATAGCCGAAAATAGAATAGTCAGGGAGTTTTAAAACTCACGGAGGGAGATGTATTCGAGGATTGAGACAGAGGAAATATCAGAACTGTTAGAGCACTGCTCAGTCGAACTCGCATGCGTTGCTATATCAAGCATGTTTGTCAATGTTAGTGATCAAAACTATAAAGTCTTGATTTCTAGTCTACTATAGCTAAGGTCTCGGACTAGGATAGAAAGTGTAGTTGAGCTCAAGAACTCCATGGCAATCATCATACAAGATGAAGGACTACTCAAGGAACCAGTGGATCTTCATCGACTAAAAGGTATGTGGAGACATGAACTTATCTATCACTCAAAAGTCTAACTACTCTATCTCCTATCTTGATACAAAAGTCGTTTTACTATATAGACTAAAGATATACACATGTGACATTTCGATCTGAGTATATCTCGCTTATCTATTTCTCAAAATGTGTGTTGGTAAATCTTTCTCTTTAGACAAGTTCATCTTTTCCTAGTGACTAAATGCAAGTTATGTTTCAATCACTTTGGAAATTGCTCTGACGAAAACTAGTTCGTGAATAACAACTATATGACGTCCTCTGAGAATGTTTCAATGATTGAAATAAGAGTTTAGACAATATAACCACTGGGGTATAAACATTATTGTGGTAACACATACTCCCTCCGTCCTAGTTTAGATGCCAAAATAGGATTTTGCACAAAGATTAAGAAACACAAAGAGAATAGTTTTTTTTCCCACAAATTACCCTAGGTTGGTATTTAATGTTCCTAGTCTTTAGATGTATAGGTTTTGTTGTTTAGTTGAAAAAATTCAAATTAGAGGAAATATATAGAGAAAAATATTTAAGAGTGTGTCTTGAAAATTGAAATACACAATTCTCCATGTTATGGTATGATTCCAAGTCAGGGGAAAATCAGGATAAAAGGTGGAAAAATATGAAGTATAGCAAGTATTCTAGGACAAAAAAATCCCCAATTTTAGCATCTAAACTAGGACGGAGGGAGTATATGTATAAGTCCTTATGCACTTGAACCGAAGTTTGCGAACTTTGTTGATCAAGTGAAAAATCGGAACTTGAGTAGTCAACCCAGTCCGCGAACTCAGTCCGTGAACGAGCGTAGTTCTCAAACCCGAGAATTTCTGCTGGAGTTGAAGCTTGGTTTCAGCCCGCGAACTGACGGAAGTTCTTGAACCCGAGAATTTCTGCTGGAGTTTGTGAACTCCAACCGGTTACTTCAGTCCGCGAACCCAGTCCGCGAACTTGAGTGGTTATGTCTAAAAACGATGTTCGTGAACTTATTTAAATTATCTAAGGAATTCTATTGCAAACCGTGGATTTATAGTTCATGAATCGATTCGAGTGAATCACATCATTTTTGCTTCAATTGTGTCTTGTGTAGTACATAAGATCTCATAGAAATTGAACAACTCCCTAACTAGTTCATTTGAGTGATTTGGACTAGTTATGGTGAAGAAGAATATGGTTTATATGAAAGTTATCATTTGGCTAACCATTTGGTTGACTAATCTTGAACCAACTATTTTACACGTTTGGGTACGGTTACACAAACCCAAATCGTCAAGTACATGTGTGTATGGCAATCTAAGTTTTCGATCTAACGGTTGAGAGATATTAGCTTGTATCTAATCAGGTTTTGATCTAACGATGAATATTGAATGCTTTTTTACTAAGCTAACATTCATTGCAAACCCTAATTTGAAAGACTATATAAGTGAGAACTCTAGCAACTGGGAAACCTAATCCCCACACATTCTATGTGATACTAATTTGCTAAGATAGAGTCAATTCTCCTTTAACCTTTGGTTTTCTTCTTCTAAAACCATGTTAACGACTTAAAGACTTCATTGGGATTGTGAAGCCAGACCGATACTACTTTTCTTATAGTTGTGTGATCTGATCTTGCTGTTTCTATCGTACGAGTACAATTGTAATAATTGGCTAGAGATTTCTATCTCTGATAGGCAAGATATAAAAGTAATCACAAACATCTTCGTCTCATCGTTTGTGATTCCACAATATCTTTTTTCGCTGCGTCGATTAATACTATTGTGGGGTGATTGATAAAACTGAGATGTTCTTCGGGAATATAAATCTGGTTTTATTGATTGGTTCCTGTTCACCTAGATTTATCAAAAGACGGCACAAAACTCATAGGTTTATTCGTGGGAGACGAATTTATCTATCTTGTAGACTTTTCTGTGTGAGACAGATTTGTTTTCTAAAGTCTTTAACTTTGGGTCGTAGCAAATTTTGGTTGTGGGTGAGATCATCTAAGGGAATCAAGTGCGCAGTATCCTTATGGGATCAGAGGCGTAGGAGCATAACTGTACCTTAGATCAGTTTGAGATTGATTGGGGTTCAACTACAGTCCAGATCGAAGTTAATTTGGAGTAGGCTAGTGTCTGTAGCGTCTTAATACAGTGTATGTTTAATCTGGACTAGGTCCCGGGGTTTTTCTGCATTTGCGGTTTCCTCGTTAACAAAATTCTGGTGTCTGTGTTATTTTTTTTCCGCATTATATTTTTATATAATTGAAATAATACAGGTTGTGCGTTGTTCAATCGATTAGAATATCCGACCTATTGGTTGTTGATTTAAATCGATTGACACTTGGATATTGGTCTTTGGTACCATCCAAGTTATCTCTCTTTGATTAGACTCGCGAATCATATTTTCTTGAGTAAATAAAATTGAGAGATTGAGATAATAACTCCTTGAGTATTTTCTATTGATTGAGTATAGTTGATTCTCTAGAAAACAACTCGGAGTTGTCCATACAGATTGCTAATCAAAATATTGGGTGAGGTTGTTAGACCCCCGCTTTTTCAATAACAAGCTAAGGTAAGCAATTCCAGGTGAAGATATGGATTGGTTTTCTCACCGTAAGAAAACTCAGGAGAAAAATATTATCTGTCGTGAAAACAATAACAGTTTACACTGTCAGTTATCCCGGAACGACATGCCGTTTTGAATTTGCGTGGGCTGGGATTTTAGCTGAAGTGACGTATCCCATTGGCTGGGAGGAAGAGACTTGCGACAGGTTATTAGGCAGAAAGTGAGATCTTTTGAGTATCATTTGTTTTGTAAGAGAAGAAGAAGATCTAGGGTTGGATTTGCGATTGACAATCACGATTCTAGGGGTTTGCTTTACCTATTCTCTTTTATATTTTTCATGGGTTTTGAGAAATCCATGAGTAGCTAAACACTCCATATTGGTTAAGGATATAGTCGGATATCATAAACATGCTACTAAATTAATATATTGCTTTTGAAATCTTAATCAAATCATTATTGTCTTGTTCTACCATTTATTATCGCCGTGTATGATTGCATGATTGTTTGTTTAGGAGTGCTACTAAATGATCCTGAATGTATTTCTAAAGGTAGACTAGGGTTTTGAGATACGTAATTGTTGATAAACCCTGTCATAAGTATCATATTGTGATTACCAATTGTATTCAAAACCTTTGTGTGATTGAAAGTAGAAGCTTGACCTATGTTAAATAGTTTACTCGTAGTATTTCTATTGCATGGATTAATTTAATTCATAAAACTTAAGGCTTTTGGAGGACTAAACCCAATATTACATTGCATTAGGTTGTTCGTTGAGTAGTATTCACATATTAATCGTTATGGTATGTGATGATATAAGGAATTTACCGGAGTATACTCTCGATAGGGTACTTTAGGATACCAGTTCTTAGTCAAAGTGCATGTATGATTGATGATGAACCCTTAACCAGTATTCTCAACTTATTGATTATCTTTATTCATTTTTGCTATTATTATTAGTTTAATTATTTTAGACCTAAATCAAAAATCCCCCCAAATTACTTATGTTTTCAATTACGAATAACAACCCATATCTCCTTGTGGAACGAATCTGTTCTTATAACTATACTATTATTTATAATTGTGAAGTGAAAGAACTTAAATTATTTTTACGTCGGCTGACAACCGACCAACATACCAACGCTTGGTGGGTTCAACTGAGCTATGATCTAACAATTTTCTTTGATAACATATTAAAACTAAATTACTTGTAGTTTCGGGTTTAGTGTTGGTTATCTAAAGTGGTATGTAAAGCCTTCGTGCTTAACTCTTATAGGTTGTTTACAAGTATTTTGAATTTGTAAAATCCTTTCGATTTGACCTGTATTTACTCGAACCTTTGTCATTTTATGAAAAAAAGGGGGAGAAATATATGGAGTAAACAAGTGATTTGCAATCACTAAGGAAAGGATAATTGTGCTTAAATGTTATATCTAACGAAAGAGTAAAGCATTAACTAAGGGGGATAAACATAGCATATTGTTGTGTAATCATTATGTACTACAAAAGGGGAATAAAAAAGATGTTTGGATTGAATATTTACCTTCTTACCTTTAGGGGGAGTATAAGCTTTGTTATTCAGATGTCAACAACGACATTTATTGATTGAATATATGCAGGTTATTGTGTTTTTGAAACTTGGAATCAAGCATGTGTGTAATGAATTCTTGTAATTGTTTATCCATTTGTATTAAGAGTTTTGTCACTAAAATTGACAAAGGGGGAGATTTTTAGAGTATAGGTCGGTTGAACCCACCAAGCATTGGTATGTTAAGTTTGGTTGTCATATTTTAGTGAATCAAAACTCATCTAAGAGTCACTTTATTATGTACTAGAGACAACTTCGTTTAGGTTAGACTAGAAAGTCTAGGAATGTTGAGACATCAAGTATTACTCGAAGACCAAAAAAATGTGAAGAAGTAACGAGCTACAACGACGACATCATCCTTCCTCTTGAGGTTAGTAATATTGACTTGAACTGTTTCATTCCTAACTCATATTTCAAGTCGTGCTATATTGATAACATAAATACGAAGCGGTATATGGATATATTACTCTAGTAGTGAGACATGATCATATGATCATAGTATTAGGGAATTAGACTACGAATTATAATGCTTATCTTTTGAACTTCGTAGATATGACATCGGCATAATAATATGAATGTTGTTATGATTATGTGCATGTGTAAAGGAGAAGATTTCATCCTGGGAAACAATATTTTACATTTGTTTAAAGTACATTCAAGAACTTGTTTTGTGAATCGAAAGGAAAATCACTAGGCTTATTGGCACCTATTCATTGCAAATATATGGATTACCAATATGTGTGGGATGGTAGAACCGATCGTAACTTTATTATGTATCTTGGTACAACTAATCTCAATGCCTAACTTATGATTCGGTATGACTAGTTTTGATTAATTAGTGTAACCGATCCTAAGTAATCACCTGAGATAGTATGATCAATATTTTTAATTAGTGTGACCAATCCTAGTAATTGGTATGAACGATCACAGAGTTTTGTAATCGATCCTTGTAATTGGTGTAACCGGTCCAAGTAATTGGTATAACAGATTCTAGTGACTGGTGTAATAGATTCTAGTGACTGGTGTGACCGATCACAAGCAATACCATGTGTATATGGTAACTGGTCCTAGTAATTGATGTAACCGATCCTGGTAACTGATGTAACCGGTCCTGGTAACTTGTGTGACCGATCACAAGTGCTTCCATATTAGGTTATAACCGATCCCAATGATTGGTAGAACCGATTAAACCCATGGATGTGATTTGATATTTGATCAATAACATAGTTGTCTTGGAATACAGATGAACCAATTCTAAACTTATTTGGAAGTGTGGTATAATCAATTCCAAGATTGTAAATATGAAAGAGGATTTACAAAGAAGGGATGTCAACATTCTTTGAACACGTACAATAACTCTTATCTTTTATTGTTCAAAGATATTCCTTAGTACTCAAGGAGATCCTGTTCCGAAATAATTAAGAATCTTTTAATTAAGGTTATTAGTTTTATATGCTTTAATTACCAGTAATTAAATGCATATCTCTATAAAATAAAAATTAGTAATGTGCATTTACTAATTGGAGATTTTTTATTGAAATATTTCGGAAAATATTGGACAAAGCATTTACTGGAATTATGAAAACCGAATGGGCATTTATTGTATATCTTGAAAATACTTTAGATTTTGAAAATTCCTTTTTTTCCAAACATCTTTGGTCTATAAATACATAAGTTTCCATTTCTAGCAAACTATCCTAAAAGCCAAGAAAACTTCATCCTTTTGTTGTTTCTGGTGGAGACGTCTAATCGGAGAGAAAAGTACCATAATTAGGCGAAATCTCTTACGACCGCTCGTTTAAAGACTTATGTGGGATTTAAAAGCTCTACGAGTACAGTTGATGGGAAACTAGACAATCACAGTGTTATTAGTTTTCGATTAATTTGATCGACTAACGGTTGTTGAAACTTTGATTGCACCTAGTTTGTTTATTCTTGAGAATCTTCTTTTCTGATATAAGATTCACTCAAACTAGATCGAACTATCGACGGCATCTTTAGAATTGTTTTCAGATCTGAAGACATCTTGTGATAATCCATTGCTAACAGACTTCGTTCTGTGCGTGATTGATCACAAGAGATTTAAGAGGTGGTGTGCAGGGTTTAATTGAAGATTAAAGAAGATTTGAAGACGAATAAGATTTCTTATTGGTTTCTCATATCTTTGTGTTGCACAAACCTTGATCGGTTACGCCTAATAGTTCTCTTGAGATCTATTTTGATTGCTACAAATCCGAATCATATTACTTCGGTAATAGAGATTGGATCGATCTAACCAGGCAAAATATTTTATTAGCTTAAACAGAAGAGCCTTTGCATATGACTTGATATATCTTATCTTAAAGAATCAATAGAGTTTTTACCATACAGATTTGTTATTCCTTTGTTGTTTGGAATACGATCCACGGGAATTGTTCTAGTGCGTGCATTGAATTCCAAAGCGCATGAATACTGAGGAAACTAAGTGAACTAGGGGTAGTTGCTTGGTCTCACCTATACGAAGTTGGTTTATATTTTGTGTATCGGCTTGATTCCGAGGGTATTCAATTCTGGACTAGGTCCTGGGGTTTTTCTAAGTTTGCGGTTTCCTCGTTGACAAAATCTTGTTGTGTCATTTACTTTACCTTTCCGCAATTATAATTATTGTAGGACCAGAATATCGCTACATCTATTCTCTGCGAGATTAACAACACTTCCCAGCGAGCATCACCGCAAGACCTTCGACTACACTTCACGAGTGTCACAAAAGCCTTCAAAAGAGTGACGTAATAATTGACGATTGAAGAAAACTTGAGAAAAGCATGTTTGTTCTGCGATGGTTACAAAACTTGCGAGATTTAACATTGTAACTATCGCGGTACAATCGCAGAATCAACCCGAAATAAGAGGAAAACTTAGTTGTCATCCACTATGTAACTACCCTATAAATATAGACCCAATGCGTCCAGAAAAGGAGGATGTATTTTTGAGAGTTAAGAAAGTCTTGAGGAGAGAGAAACTTCAAGAGAATAGTTGTAATCTTGAATTCTTGCATTTCTGTAAACATTTCTGAGAACAAAATAATAAAGTGTCGTTTTTCATCTTCAATTGTGAGTTGATTATATCAAGATCTTAACAAGGGTGTAGTGTGGGAAATCCTGCAACTACATTTTGGCGCCCGAAACAGGGAGAATCAAGTTAAGAAATCTCTAATTACAATTTGAAGAAATTTTTAGAGTTGAAGAAATGGCTAGAAGAAGAAGAAATACATCAGAGCCACCAACAACTGTAAGGAGGAGTAAAAGACTTGCAGGAGAAGAAACGAATGAATTAGGAGAATCTTCAAGGATAAGAACAAGAAGAAATAGAACAAGGATTGAAGGAGAAGATCAAATTCCACAACCTAATCAATAAACACCGATACAAAATAGAAATGTGGATTATGATAGAGTGAGTGTGCATACTTGGAGATCGGATTCGATGGAAGATGTAGAAGATCAACAATTAAGAGACGTAAGAAGAGAAGAAAGAAATCAAGGAGTGGTTGAAGGATTAATTCATGGAGAAGGAGAAAATGAAATAGCAGATGATCCAAGACAAAGAATACAAGGGGAAAGAAGATTAGAGGCGGAAGAGCGTGCAAATTTAACAAGACAAAATCACGAGTTGAGAATGGAGAATTTGAGATTACAAAATAGAAGATCAAGAAGTACTGTTATATCGAATTCAAGATCATTAAGAGAAGAATTAAGGCCAAATTCTCCAATAAGAAATTCTAGAGGAAATATCCAAGAGGAAATGCAAAATCTAAATGAAGAGCGACGTCATAGAGAAGAAGAGGTAATAGAAGATCGCCATGATCCGCATGGCGAAACTTTGGATAATAGACTTAACAATAGAAATCAAGAAGGAAGAGACAACCAAAATGATGAAGATAATCCAGAAGAAGGTAGGAGGATATTACATGGGCGAGAGATCCAGAGAAATCGAATAATAATTGAGGAAGAAATTGAGAGACATTATGCTGAACAAGCACGACTAGCTTGTGACAAAGAAAGATTAAGGGCAGAAGTAGAAGAACAAGAATTTCAAGAGGAATTACGACAAAATAACCATGAAAATCGAGAAAGGAGACGGACGCAAAATCGCCATAATAATAATATTCAAGAAGAGTATGATAGAATACAAAGGAGAATAGAAAGACAACGAAGAGAAATGAAGAAATTCGCAGAGAAGAAAATAGACAGTATAATAAGCTGCGATGTCAAGAAGAAGGTAAAGCAGAAGATCGCAGAAGAAGGAATATGGATGTAGATGAAGATACACAAAATATCGCAAGATAAGAAGTACATGAACGCATGAGAAGGAAGGCAACATTGAAAAGACCAATGGAACCAAATTCAGCTGCGAATGAGCAAATTTTAAGAGAGTTAGCAGAGATGAGGGGAATAATAAATAACAGAAAAGAAGGAGGTAGAAGGCAACTTGATGAAGCTATTGAAAAGCTGCGAGAACTCCATTTACTCAAGAAGTACAATTAAGAGGAATACCTCCAAAGTGTAACTTACCATCATTAACCAGCATTTTTGATGGAACTACATGTGATGTACAACATGTTAAGGCTTATGTTAGGTGTATGCTGCAATAGGAGAATCATGATGCTGTATTATGCAAGTATTTTGCATCTAGCTTAACTGGAGAGGCGCTAAAATGGTTTGAGGGATTTCCAAAAAATACTATAACTTCTTTTGATCATTTACAAGCTACATTTCTGGGAGCATATATAAGCAACAATTCATCGCGGCCAGGTATTGAAGATGTGTTTGGGTTAAAATAGAGGGTTGGCGAGAGTATGAAACATTTAACCATAAGATGGAAGACAATATGCAGTGAGATGGCAGGAAGAGTAGACGAGAGATATCTTATCTTGTCTTTTATCAATGCAATGTTCGCGACCAATCTGCTGTACATACAAATTTTCAGAGTCAAGAATACAATCACTATGACTGAACTACGAGAACTACAAGAAGAGTACATTGCTTTGGAGGAGAAACAAAATGAGATGGAATCATATCCAATCGCAAATACCAATTCAGTAGCAGCAAATGGGAGTTTACTTCCTAAAATGATTAACAATGTGGCGAGCAGCTAATAAGCACAACAAGAGAAAGTGGAAGCGATAACCAAAGAAGTTGGTAGCTATGGGCAGTCGAGATCAAGAAGAATATGAAATGGAGAAGAATTATTACAATTGCGGTGGGAATAATAAGATTCAAAGGCTTGATCAGCCGCAAGAAACTTATGGTGGACAGAGGCAAAACAATTTCAGAAGCCAAGGAAATCAGAAGATAATATGGGAATAAATTAAGATGCCTCCTCTAAATGCTAGTATAGAAAAAATTTTGGGAAGCTATCATTTTGATGGAAAACATACCATCACCATGGAATATGGGAAAAGAACCACATCCTAATAATCGTAGTCAAGAATTTTGTCCTTACCATCACTTTCATGGTCACATAGTAAATGATTGCAGGAATGTCAAGAGAATAATTTTAAGGATGATCGACCAAGGAAAGCTAAACCACTTTTTAGTAGGACATCCACAATCTCAGCGATTGCCTCCAGCACCAGAAATTCGCAGGGTAAATACTGTAAAAGGAGCATAATCATTCGTAATAGAAGTTGGGGCTAAAGCAAAGAATTTGTTTTGTAATTACATTGTACATTCACACAGAACTATAGAGGATTTACATGATAATGTTCTAAGCAGAGTCTTCGCGAGAGACACATATGGAAGAGAGATAATGAATATCGCGAGAGCCTTGCCATTAGAAGAATGGCAGAAACAAATTATATCTTTCACTGCACAAGAAGTACCAGAACCTGGCGAGCAGCATGATAACCCATTGGTGGTAAGATTAGAGACAAATCCAAAGCAAATAGAAGAAGAAGATGAAGAAAATGATGATGAAAATGAAGATTCTTGGGCAATCAGTAGAGTTCTAATAGACACAGGAAGCTCAGTTGACATACTATTTTATCATACCTATAAGACCATGGGTGGAAGAGACGAAGATCTAATTCCATCAACATATAAAATATATGGTTTTAATGGTATTGCCAATAAACCCAAAGGGGAAATTGAAATGCGGATTCCATTGAAAGGGATAACTTCCAAGATCTTGTTCTATGTTGTTGACATTGAATCACCTTACAATGCCCTGATTGGTCGACCTTGGCTATATGGGATATTAGGTGTAGCATCTACTTTCCACCAGTGTGTTAAATTTCCTCATCCTAATGGTGTTGGAGTTATTAAGGGAGATTGGGGAGAAAGTAAGAAATTTTATGAGATTGATATAAAATCTTGCGAGGAAAGAGCTAAGAAGAAGAGAAATTGGAAGTACAACATCAAGCAATGACAGAGATGTGAAAGATTGATGATTGATTCAATAGAGCAGCGAGAGGAAGATGATGACAAGCAGCTCGCAGATAAAGAAAAAACAGCAAAACGTAACAGAAAAGCAGAACCAGGAGATAGTAAGTAGAAAGGTAAAATGATGAAATTTAAAGAAGCTTACGTAGAATTTGTTTGAAGAAAATGCAATTGAAAAGAGTACTCTGTTTGAAAGAATTGCAAAATTTTACAAGAAAATCAAAGAAATGAAATTTTATCAGAGTTACAATACTCGCGAGAAACGCGAATAAAATTTCGCAGAGATTAATAGAATGGGATGAACCTTTATGGAGTGCACCTTAGTTCGCGGATACAATTTCGCAAGAGGCAAATGTAAGACCTACTAGTGCGTCATATAAGGGGGTATCTCTTTACATGAATCAATGATAAGGTTATATCGTTGCTGGAACCTGAGTCATGAAGATGTTGGGGTTAAAGAAAACCTATCCAGGAGAGAGATCTTGGATTTCCAACTATATAAGGTTATACCCTGGTTGGACGACTGAGAATCTATTCTAAGAAGTGCAAAGTATGACCAAGGCGCCGAGGTACACGGTTGAGCCAAGGGTGCCCGGGGCGTACGAAACTACCCTGGCCATTCTTGGTAAGTCTTGGCTATGATGCACTTGGCCTGAAGAAAACCCCACTTAGGGTGCAGTCTTGTAACTATAAGCCATATAGGCATAAAGGACAAGAGGCTGCGAAAACAGCTGGTTGTTGGTAGATATGGATGGGAGGAGCTAGTCTTGTATGGCCGATGTGCCCTCCTTGAAGGGGCAACCATGGGGAAGATAAGGGCGTCACCCTCCATTAGGGAGCTGATAAGTGTCTAAATACGGCAATGTCATGGGGCTTTATGATCGCAAGAACATTTAGGCCTGTCATATTGTCGCATGACGAAAATTATACAAAGGCAGCAAGCTAAAAGAGAAAAGTTAAGATGATATCAATGGGTTTTTACATGAAAGTGTAAAGACGTCCTGCGATTTCATCGCAAGACGGCAATGTCATAAGGTTTAATTCTTGCAAGAGAGTTTATACTTATCATATTGTCGCAGAGATGTTGAAAAAATATTGATAAGACAAGATCAATGGGTCAATACATGCAAATGTAAAGACGTCTTGCGATTTTGTCGCAGAAAGAAAAAAAAATGTGGCAAAATAAGACCTTTAATTAGGAAGGCATAATAATACCACAAGATTATTGCGATAATGCTCGCAGAATTTGCGATTCTACGCATAAATCATAAAGTTATGCAATCATTGCTAGCGATAACATCGTCGATATTGAGGAAAATTTAATTTGATTCACAACTAATATCTAATCTCTACTCAATTGTGTTTTTCATATTGCAGATGAATAATAGAGGTAAGTATGGGAATGCATAGAATGATGAAATTATTATTCATCCATCATATGATAAAATTGCATAGATGATACATCCATACAAATAATTAAAGGATAATAATTATGATTGATTGGTTATGTTGCAGAAAAAGAATTGTTTTCTAATTCATACAGATAAAAGCAAAAGAAGTTTACACATCAAGTTGGAGAAGATCGCAACAATGTTACGAGAAGCAGAAAATAAATGTACAAAATTTACAAGGAAAATAAAAGGAAGAAAAAAATAATTATTTGGATCCTTCACTTTCTTCATCAAGTTACTTGTCATCACCAGATTCCTCTTCTTCATCATTATCATTATTAACTTCATCTTCATCAGATTTCTTTTCATCGCCAGACTTTTTACCACTATTATTGTCATCTTCGCTAGATTCCTCAGCTTCACTATCAGAGATAACTAGATTTGGGGTATTAGCTGGAATTTCCTTTGCAAGATCGGGGTATGTAGAATGAGGAATACCATGATCATCACAGACTAGTTTAACAGCGTTATTATGAACGCGGAGAAGGGTGTTACTAAAATTTGAAGATGAGATTTTCAATTTTTCCTTCAATCTAGAATACTTTTCATTGCGAGAAGATAGATTTCCAGCGAGTTGGCTTTTCTCTTCTTCTAACTCATCAAATATTTTACGATAATTCTTTTCGGATGCTGTGATCAAATGATAACAAAGTTAATACATATAAGGATGATTCAATTAGGAAATAATTCAGTTAAATCATAAGAGTGATAACCTTCTCTTTCAGAAATCATGTCTTTAATTAAAGCCGCTTGATCAGCATGAAGACTAACATCTACACCTAAATTAGTTCTGCCGTTGTCAAGAACTTTCGCAGCCCAAGCAAATTCCACGTCATTATTTATAAGAAGACGGGAACGAATTTGATTTTCTCTTTCAATGAAACCTTCCTTCTCGCGGATAAGCCCATCCCTTTCAATTTGAACTTAAAGAATGGTCTTATGGAAATTCGCTAAGGTTTCAGCTCCTTGCCTAGATATACGGTCTTTGTCTTTTGAGAGATCTTTGTTTTTGGACTTTAAAGTTTTAATCTCAACTTTGGAATTATGATAAAGTTGTTTGAGTCTATGAGTTATATCTAAGCAAGATCTGTAGTCAATTTTTAAGAGGAGAAACTTAGATCTGAGTTCATCTATGGAAAGGGAATTAACATTGGAATAGTTATTTAAAGAATTATTAAGAAGTTCTAGAAGAGTATCGTTGTCTATTGGTTCAGGGAAAGAGCGAATAGTTAAAGCCTCATCAGTGAGACCATAAACGTCTGCGAGAATGATAAATCAAGTAAGAAAGAATGGTTAAATGTAAAGTTACGAGGAAAAAGAAGAAGATTATCATACCTAAGAGTTGTTTGTTAACAGTATCAAGATTGGATACTTTGGTTGATTGATGAGAAAGATTGTTCTCAAGTTCTTTATTCTTCTCGCGAAGACTAGCGAGTTCAGCTTCCATTTGTTCAATTAACATTCTTCTGTTGAGAAAATTCACGCCTATTATCTAAATCAGAAGCAACAGAAAAAGCAGCTCTTCCAACCTGCGATAGAATTATATAAGTCAAAATGTGGAAAAAATATCAATAGATACATAAAAAGGATGAACAAATAGAAGCATACCAAACTTCCAAGTGAATTTAAGAGACTTGGAGTCAGCAATCTTGAAACCCCGCGAAGGGAATCACTGTCAGCTAATATGGGAGCATCGCAGACTTTGGCGAGGGACTAGGATATTTCATTAATAGCTTCATCTCCATACTCATTTGGGATACCAAACATATTCTTGCCAAATTTTTTGGATAAATGATCCATCGAAGAATCAGAAGAAGAAGAATTCTTTATAGAAGGGAAGCTGTTATCATTGAAATCCTCATCATTATTGTCCTTATCCAAATCAACACTTGGATTTTCTGGAATGGGTTGAGGAGTTGAAGAAGAAGAGGGTTGGGTTTTCGTTCTCTTCAAGGGAGGATCGCCAGATTCTTCACCTCGAGGGGCAGAAGACTTCCCTTTGGGAGGAACAGTAGATTTTTCCTTTGAAGATTTCTCCTTAATTCTCACGGGTTTTATCGGTTCTAGTTCTTCGATTTCCTGCGAGCATAGATGAAGATAAGAAATAGGGGCAACAATATATTGTTAAAATTTATGAGGAGATATTTCTTACTTCATCCGTGAAAGATTTAAGGGCTAAGAAAGTGCTGGGTTTCCTAAAGTCCTGGTAGCTGAGTTTCATCCTGTCAATCTAAAAAAAAAAGATTGAAGTAATTAGCGAAAATATAAAAACGTGGGGAAGATAGTGAATAATGATTATACCAAAGATCGGAGAGAACATACCTCTTTAGTTCTTTCAGGCCAGTTGAAAACCCAAGGTTTATATTCTGAAAGATTCGCAGGAAACGCGCGAGAACCAGAAATATAAAGACCCTCAAGACATAATGGAAAAATAAACCACTTGTCATCGCTAGAATGGCGAGGGCCTTGGTTGGTAGATGTATGCCAATCAATGTCCAGCATAAGAGCTTTATCATCAGCGACCTTTACTTTCTTCAAGCGAACACCCCAGTAAGAGCTTTATCATCAGCGACCTTTACTTACTTTCTTCATAAGGACTATTTTATAATTTTCAAAGAAGTTGTCCACAATATAATCTGCAGAGACAATAGGAACATCTTTAAATTGAGGATTCTTCGCAGCTTCAAGGTAGCGAGATCCTTTGCCAGCACCGTGAGAAGCATATTCAAGCAGCAATCGAATACAGTCTCCACCCAATTGATATATCGCTCGCGAGAATCTCTTTTCAGAAATTATTTCATAGAATAGTGGAAGTTCTGGATCATAGAGAGGAATGGGAAGACCAGCTTCAAGTTGACCTAGCGATACTATAATTTTCTCGCGAGAGCATTGATAATCAGTAAACAATCTGAGAGAAAGTTCGGATTTAGGGCTCTGATTTGGAATTGTAGACAAAGTGAAACCTTTGCTTTTGAGTTTTTCTTGCATCTCACCAAAAGCAATCAAATTTTTAGCACCAGCGACAACCATTTTTAAGTATGAGAATGAAAGAGAAGGTTGTAAAATAAGAAAAGAATCACAGCGATAACATACGCGCAATTTACGGAAGAACAGTGAACTTGCAGAGAAATTACGGAGAGAAAGAAGAAGAAAGTAAAAGAGGAAAAAGAAAAGAATGAAAGAAGTATTTATAGAAGAAAAAATTTCTCAAAGAAGGTGAATGCAATAAATGTTAAGAAAAGACGTGAACGGTCAGAGCGCTGCGGTTAGAGAGGATGTGTCGCAAATTCATTAGAAGAGGGAATGCGTGAAAACAGCTGGCGAAGGATACAGAAACGTGTCAGAACAGAGATTAATGAAGAAATAAGTAGTTGCGGCATTTTAAAAGTTCTCATGATCTTCTCTTCTTCGCATAAAATACATGAGAAGAGGCAAGATGTAGGACCAGAATATCGCTACATCTATTCTCTGCGAGATTAACAACACTTCCCAGCGAGCATCACCGCAAGATCTTCGACTACACTTCACGAGTGTCACAAAAGCCTTCAAAAGAGTGACGTAATAACTGACGATTGAAGAAAACTTGAGAAAAGCATGTTTGTTCTGCGATGGTTACAAAACTTGCGAGATTTAACATTGTAACTATCGCGGTACAATCGCAGAATGAACCCGAAATAAGAGGAAAAATTAGTTGTCATCCACTATGTAACTACCCTATAAATATAGACCCAATGCGTCCAGAAAAGGATGATGTATTTTTGAGAGTTAAGAAAGTCTTGAGGAGAGAGAAACTTCAAGAGAATAGTTGTAATCTTGAATTCTTCCATTTCTGTAAACATTTTTGAGAACAAAATAATAAAGTGTCATTTTTCATCTTCAATTGTGAGTTGATTATAGCAAGATCTTAACAAGGGTGTAGTGTGGGAAATCCTGCAACTACAATTGTTGTTATTATAATTTAAAGTAAATTACACAAACGTTAACTCCGTACATAATTGATAGTGATCCTATAAAGTTTGGTTAAGTCCGAACCTATTATCAAGTATCATATGTCGTTGTTGTATTGTCTCGATCATATATCCATACTCAATCACACGAAGTGTGAACCGATTTGTTGTATTGTCTCGACTAAGTCTATAGATAATCACGTTCGGTATAGGACTTATAGGTGGATAAATAAAAGATTGTAGTGTATTTGGGTACCCTCGTATTTTCACATAGTTTTTCACCAAACCTTTGCATAACCACTTAGGTAATTACCTGCGAGAGTTACCTTTTATCCTTCCCCAGTTCCATTCGCCTCACAGTATAACTCAACGTCATACAAGAAATTCTCAATTTCTCTAGCATTTCTGGAACCAGCATAAATTCTTGGTTCGGAGACTCGATTAGAGCTTTCTCCATTCATGTTCCCCCCCTGCAAACATGCCATCACTGATTAACTTGCGAAGACTTGCAATCTCCTCGGATATTTGCTTCGCATGGCTTGGTAGTATTGTCTTCATGTAATTTAAATGCCTCTTCAATTCAGTCACTTCAGTATTGGTTTTGCAATTCAACAAGGTTGCATCAGACACCTTGTCCTCGACTGCGCCTACCCTTTCGTCAAATTCATTAAACCAATCTGATGTTCTTATTTGAAATAAATCTAGCCTGTCATTTTCTTCATAAATAAGAGAAATATCTAGGTCATCATAACCCATGTCTATGGTAAAATTGCCAAGATCACCATACTTCTCTAATTGATCAAACGTACTCGGTAGTTCTTCGTCGATCACATCGCCATTAGAACCCATTTCTAATGTAATTTCTCTGAATACAATGCACCACTTACTTGCTCACTGAAAAATAGCTTAAGAGATAAAGAAGTACCAGTGGATTATCCAACAAATACACTTGAACTGTGTGCTATGTTATGGGAGATAGCCAAACTAACCACACCACTTATTAGGGACATCCAAATAGAATTAACCCACAAGAAACTAAATCTTTGGATCAATATAGAATGAAATATAGACGATGCAAACATATATTAGAATCAATAAGTAAAGCACACAAGACTTAATGTGGTTCAGAAATATGCCTACATCTACCAAAACGGTTACTTCTTCTTCATCATTATGAAACCACTAAATAGAGAATTACACACTTAATGATTGATGAATTAATCAACAAACTACGATCCAACATTGTGTTGATCATAAACCCTAAAATAACTCTCTTTAACAAAATGCTCCATAAATCACAGAATAATGTCTAACCAAAACGAGATAATACTTATCTCATATAACCGATATGATCTCCTTCTAAACGATGTCTCTTCCAACACCAACGATGATCTTCCACCATCAATGAACAGGGCGATATTCTCTTCAGTAAACGATGTCTTCCACATCTCCCCAAAACCAACGATGTTCTCTTTCAAAACCAACGGTGTATCTTACAACACCCGAGAATGGTCCCTCTTTTCCCCTAAAACTCCACCTAAGAGGAGGGATGAAATCCCTAGAAGCCTTAGAGAACTATATTGTGTATTCTCTAATTCTCTACTGATTTTTCATTGAGAATTCCATGTCTAAACACATAGTCTAGACCTCCTTATATATGAGTCACAAACTTGATTCCCAAGTATTAGTCTCCTTGGAAAAGGAAACTGTAACCAATTTGGAAACCTAATGTTATTTAGGTAACCTTTCTAAATATAAAAATCAACCTAAACTAGGAATCCTTGTGTTTCTATATGAAAAGGATTTCTAGTATGTTCCAGAACTTTCCGGAACCTTCCAAAAATACTGACAATTATCTAACAATCTCCACCTTGTCGATGTTTCAACAAATCTCCACCTCGGTAGAGATTTCACTAATTTGAGCCAATTTTCAAACCACGACAATCGCCTCAACACCTCAACGACGAGAAAACTGGATCAAGTATCAACTCAACCCCCAAATGACCAAAGCCAACAAATCTCGTGCAAACTTCTGCATAAGCATCTTATTAGCGGAACATAACTCCTTCATCTTAAAACTCCAAACCGAATTGCTATTTTTCATGAGCATATCCCCGAAACGAGTAACGATACAATAAGTTACCAAACATGTCAAGCTTCATAAAATCACAACATTGGTTAACAAATAAAATAAAGGCTCAAAAAGCTGACATACCAAACTAAACCGGTAGCCTCAAACCAAACGAGCCATGACAAATTAATGTCCTCCACTAAATCTCCAGGAAATAATGTAGTTTCGACTTCGTCGACTAAGTCAAACCGCCACAATAAAAACTAAAAGGACTCGAATAAAGATGTCATTAATCATGGAGGAAAAACCTCATAACAATCACACGTTGTCTTGTATATATCCTTTAGTCAAACTTACCCTAAAAATGTGTACCAGTACGTAATTGTTCCAAAAAAGATCTGGCAATCCTCCTTTAAAAACATAAAGACCCAAATACACCCAGACGTCTTCTTAACCTTAGGAAACTCCATCATCTCCCAAGGAACTATCCAAAACTTTGATATGCTCACCCATTGTCTTCTTACTCTTAAGCAATCGTAATAATTTCTTAAGTAACCATCCAAGACAATAGTGCTAACTTATCATGCTAATCTGAGAAACAAAGGATGATTAAACTAAATTGTTGATGAATAGATTTCTCAAAAGAAATCTTTGATCCCATCTTCTACCGCCTATGTAATTATTGAAACCGCGCGTAATCTCAATATTTGTAGTAGATGAGCAAAGGAACACACTGCTCCATCCAAACCAAAACTTCTCAAAATACCATCACTGTTATAACATTACTTTGTTCACCGAGAATTCCAAACTGATCAAGAATTACAAACATAATTTCTGGAATACTAAAGAAAGAACACCTTCTTCAACACTAACACCAAAAACTATTTCCTCTTGCGAGAAATAAAATTGGCAACCAAAACTTGATCACTATCCAGAAGTACTTAACCAAATAGAAGTAGATGATAAAAGGTTCACGAGATAGCATACCAAAAATTTAGCCCCAAACATGTCCAAGAAACTTGAACAACATGCACTGTGCTTTCTCCAAGTAGTATGTGATAAAATCGCTTTCTACACTAAACAGTAGAATTGTACCTGAACTTATAAAGTGCCCAAACGATACCTTGTTCCTCAAACGGGCCTTCACCTCCAAATTGGTACGTATCAACACTAAAAGACCAATCTGTTTTCCGAAACGGTCTTGCACTTCAAACCACTTCGATGATCCCTGATACACAGCCAAAATCCTCCGCCAAAACATTATTGAAACAAAGGTCACAATCTACTTAGCATATCTCTCATAAACAGTAAGAAAGATGTGCTAAACACCCAAATGGATGTCACTAAACATATCACGGATACAAAACATAATGATACCCAAACTTGTATCCACGTCACTCTCCAAATGTACACGCCCTTCGAAGCTACAACGTTCACAGAAATACAACTAAATAACCATTTCTTCAATCATATGCCTAATATGCATGTTCCATAACTTGTGTTAACAAAATTATTTCTCATTAAACAATAAGAAACCATAGATCCACCATGACTGAAATCCATATATACGAAGTCCAAAATATACCACATCTCATCAAATGATCATCACACTTCAACTTATTTGTAACCAACGCACAACAAGTACTCCAAACGAAATTAAACTCTTCGAAACTGAAACATGTTGATCCTTGATAACGGTCAACAATTCCCAAAAAAAAATCTTCAAAAAAATCTCACCAAATCTTCACAGACTTATGCAATTGAATCCATAATATCTTCGAGTCTAACTTCCTCTTAACATCCTTTGACTTCTTAGGTCAAAAAATTAGCAACATGAGCAAACTGATGACAACCGATATCAAACTTTCACTCTTCGTACCGAAATAATGATAAGAATTTGACACACTAAAAATTGTCGCCTTTACTTCAACCAACATACAAACCGAAACTTGTATCTCAACCACAACGCTCTAGCTTTCTCAAAACATAATTTGCGAAGCAAACACACCTAAACAAAAACAACTTGGTCTTCCAAAATAGTCCACATGAGCCTCATACTAAATGAAGTAAAAAACACAATCAACTAACCAAAATATGGGTACATAAGTACTTAAGTGGAGCTATGCGGAATGCATAGGGTTATACGCTTAAAGAAGTATAATATTAAATTCTTCGATGTAGAGCGCTACCAAAAACGAATGTGGAATATCAAAGTATCCCATTCTTCCGAAACCATTTAACTTGCTTCATAACCAAAATTGATAACATCAAACCCTTCAAATCCCAATGCTTGATAACATCAACCTTTGCATCTTCAAATATTTGAAAACTTTAAATCCTTCGTACTTGAATACTTGAAAACATCAAATCCTTTGAAACCACAAATTCTGTTACCTGCAGAAAACCGAACATCCCCACTTCTAAGTTAGATCCTCTCCACGCTCACCACACCACTTGTTGTGGGAGATAGCCAAACTAACTACACCACTTATTAGGGAAATCCAAATATAATTAACCCACAAGACACTAAATCTTTATATCGACGTAGAATGACAGATAGACTATGCAAACACATATTAGAAGCAATAAGTAAAGCACACAAGACTTAACGTGGTTCGGAAATATGCATACATCCACCAAAACGGTTACGACTTTTTCATTATTATGGAACCACTAAATAGAGAATTACACACCTAACGATTGATGAATCATAAAAATCAGGGGTCTAACAACCAAACCCAATATTTCGATTAGCAATCTGTATGGACAAAATCCAATATACTTCTAAGAGAATCAACTAGATTAAATCTTAATAAAGTATATCAAAGAGTTATATCTCTCTTTCTTGATTCAATTCTTACTCAAGCAAATAGAAATCTGCTAGTATAATTGAATACAAGAGAAATCACTTGAACGGTACCAAAGACCAATGTTCAAGGATCAATCAATTTCAATCAACAACCAAATGTCGTATTTCCAATTGATTGATTCAAACGCACAACCTGTGATATTTAAATTACTTGAACGGTACCAAAGACCAATGTTCAAGGATCAATCAATTTCAATCAACAACCAAATGTCGTATTTCCAATTGATTGATTCAAACGCACAACCTGTGATATTTAAATTATATAACAAAATATAATGCAAATAACACAAACACCAGAAGTTTTGTTAACGAGGAAACCGCAAATGCAGAAAAACCCCGGGACCTAGTCCAGATTGAACACACACTGTATTAAGTCGCTACAGACACTAGCCTACTACAAACTAACTTCGGTCTGGACTGTAGTTGAACCCCAATCAATATCACACTGATCCAAGGTACAGTTGCGCTCCTTACGTCTATGATCCCAGCAGGATACTATGTACTTGATTCCCTTTGCTGATGTCACCCACAACTAAGAGTTGCTACGACCCAAAGTCGAAGATTTTAATAAACAAATCTGTATCACACAAAAAAGTCTACAGTAATAGATAAATCTGTCTCCCACAGAAATACCTACGAGTTTTGTTCCGTATTTTGATAAATCAAGGTGAACAGGAACCAATTGATAAATCAGACTTATATTCCCGAAGAACAGCTCAGTATTATCAATCACCTAACAATAATCTTAATTGACACGGCGAAAGAAGATAACGTGGAATCACAAACGATGAGATGAAGATGTTTGTGATTACTTTTATATCTTGACTATCGTAGATATCAATCTCAAGCCAAACATTAAGATTATACTCAACATAATAGAATCAGCAAGATCAGATCACACAACTACAAGAAAGTAGTATCGGCCTGGTTTCACAATCCCAATAAAGTCTTCGAGTCATTAACCTACAAGGTCTCGGTAGAAACCTAAGGTTAAAGGATAATCGACTCTAGCTGATACAACTAGTATCACATAGGAGGTGTGGGGATTAGGTTTCCAAGTTGCTAGAGTTCTCCCTTATATAGTCTTTCAAATCAGGGTTTGCAATCAATGTTAGCTTAGTAACAAAGCATTCAATATTCACCGTTAGATAAAAACCTGATTATATTCAAATTAATATATTTCAACCGTTAGATCGAAAACTTAGCTTGTTACACACAAATGAAATGCACATTTTAGGTTTGTGTAACCGAACCCAAACATGTACATTTGTTGGTTCAACAATAGTTAACCAAATGGTTAGCCATATGAGCACTTTTATATTAACCATATTCTTCTTCACCATAACTATTTCAAATGACTCAAATGAACTAGTTAGAGAGTTGTTCAATTTCTTAGATCTTATAGAAGTATACAAGACACAATCGAAGCAAAAAAGATTTGATTCACTCGCATCGATTCATAAACTTTATAGCCACGGTATGCAAACTTGTATTCCTTAGTTAATATAAGTATAAGTTCACGAATAATCGTTTTTAGATATAACCAACTTAAGTATGCGGACTTGTTACACTGACTTAAGTACCCGGAATAAGCTTGTAACAAGTTTACAAACTCCAGCATATATTCTCGGGAAGAGAACCTCCGACAGTACGCGGACTGGGTTCGCGGACTCTTGTTCCGGTTTTCCTGATCAACAAAGTACGCATACTTTGGTTCACGAAAAAAGGACTTATACATCTATGTGTTTCCACACAATGCTTATATCCAACAATGGTTGTATAATCTAAACTCTCATTTCAATCATTGAAACATTCTTAAAGGACGTTATATAGTTGTTATTCACAAACCATTTTTCGTCAAAGCCATTTTTAAGTGATTGAAACATAACATGACTTTCGTCACTAGGTAAAGATGAACTTAGCCAAAGCAAAAGCTTGCCAACACATATTTCGAGAAATAGATAGGCGAGATAAACTCGGCTCGAGATAAAAAAATGTGTATAATCAAAGTTTATATAGAAAAACGACTTTTGTCTCAAGATAGGAGATAAAGTAGATAGACTTTTGAGTGATAGATAAGTTCAAATCTCCATATACCTTTTAGTCGATGAAGTTTCACCAGTTTATTGAGTAGTTCTTCATCTTGTATGGTGATCTCCATAGAGTTCTTGAGCTCAACTACACTTTCTATGCTAGTCCGAGACTTAGCTATAGTAGACTAGAAATCAAGACTTATAGTTTTGATCACTAACATTGACAACGCATGCGATTTCGACCGAGCAGTTCTCTAACAATGTCCCCCTTTGTCAATTTTAGTGACAAAACTATCAATACATATGGAATACAAAAATAAATAAATAAACTTTTGTAGGTCCTATTCCATATGCCTAATCTTCAACATTACTCGAAATCTTGTCACTTCCAAGTACTCTAATGATCCCAAAGGTTGTAAGTTCAGCATCATCGTTGTTGAAAATCCGTAGCTATAACAATGAGAAAACAAGAGTTCTCAATCATTGTTATACAGTGTCATAGTATTATTATACATCATCAAAGTTCAATTGTATCACAACTTCGACAAAAATACTATGGTGAGATGTATCACTTCCCCTTAGTCAATACTCCATCTCATATGCAAACCACTCACCCTTACATAATGATCCGAAAACCATATGTATTTGTAGTATGAACTACACATTAATTCTCCCCCTTTTTGTTAATAAAATTGGCAAATGTACGAAAATGGGATCCTAATGAAAATTTCCATAGAGACATTTGATGACCAAAAGAAAGCACATATCAACTTGTTTAGATGCAATCATATAGCCGAAGCTAAATACTTTCATTAAGGAGTTTACAAGATAACTCTTATAATATTCCACAGCCGCACTCCCCACAAATATTTGCCAATTAAGCACGAGTTCAATTAAGAACTCTCCCCTATAAAATGTCATTCCCGAAAGAACAACAAGAGCGACCTTAATTTCAGAAGAAAATAAGGATTTTTTTGGACATAACAAATCACATACGAATTTGAATTTGAATCCAAAATACTCAATTAAATTAACCACAAGAGAACCCATGATTAATTTAATCGGAAATATACAATCAAATTAACCACAAAAAGTGATAAATTTAATTGGTCATGCTCGACATAAGAGAACTTATGGAGCCTCACAGTATATAAACATAAAATATGGATCAGGGAAGATCAATACTACGGAATAGACAAGGATTCATTCTACTTTCCATCACTATTTGCACAATGACATACAATAGACATAATCCTCGTAAACAAAAGTTTTATCCTTCCTTCGATGAAAATATGACATAAAAGGCTTTAAGATTTGTAATGTCAAAAGTTCATTCATTCTTTTATCAATACATGCATATCGGCATATGAAAGACTTAACTTTTGACAAAGTATGGGGCACTCATAGTACACGGACGCAAACACACATATCCCATAACACATTGCAATATATAAAACCATAAAGATTAATACTGCAAAAATCATCTTACAAACAACTTAGAATTTAAATAAATAAATCTAACCACAATGAAGATGAAAACGTTTGAAAATAGCTATGTGTAATCACAATAATTTCTATTCCAAACTCTAGTAATCCTTCTAAAAAAAAAAGAATAAGTCCTCATAAGAAGTTTCCTAGGCATCAAGACAAACTCGTAATGCACATATAAGATGATTTGTCCTCAGAGGGTAGAATCAATCTTTTTCGTCCGGATTTACACCAACTATAGCTACCAAAGGCGTATAAAAAGATTTTCTTAACAAAGAAGGACATACAATGTCATTAACGACCATGCACCATAGCTCACATAAAATGATCGTGAACATTCAAGAATCCCATAGTAATGTAAGTTACTGCCCATTCTTGAACTTCCTTCATTTTGATTCACCAACAACATTCTTGTAAAAGCTACAAATGAGCTTAGAAGAGTAGTACTTCACGAATAACAAGTGCCCAAGTCCAATAGAAGTGGAACAAGTGTGCTGAAACAGAGCAAAACACTCAAAAACAGAGAAGGAAAAATACCAATCTTAAATCATTCCAATACAATAATTCTCATATCCATTTTGAATATAATTCAAAGAGGAAGAGAATGCAAAAATAATGAGGTCATTCCGAGTTTGTACGAAGAAGTTACGGCCAAAACAAGTGTACATAATATCGACGTCTACAGGCAAGTATGCATAGGGTGCAAACGAATTTTCGTGACCTGGAGCAGTATGCAAACAGGTATGCGTATTTAGTCCCTGGATATTGATTTTAAATGATGGTATGCACACCAGGTATGTGTACCATGAAGTCCAAACATCCCGAACTACTATTTTCAAACCTAAATGTTTAAGAACCTTAAACACATATTAAGTTAGGTAGAAACGAATAATAAGCAAGGTACATGGATCATTATAAGTACTCTAAGCAAATAAAAGCGCAACTATTGCTCAAGTTTATAGATATACCTTTTTATAAGAACCCAGTCGAATTCTACAGCCTTACCGAACATAATATGTGTGCCCCAATTCTCGTGCTTCCCTCACCGTATACATAGCAGGACATTCCTTGGTGATGATGCACTTACAACACAATCAAGTTGTGTTGGGGTGAACAATGTCTAGCTCACCACAAGTAACCTTTGGATTATCATGAAAGTGATCGCTTTTAGAACCTTTCACATCCAATTCCATCTTTCCAAAAAACTTGTTAAGTTCTAACATCATGGATACTGCCTTCTCCATAATTATGGAATTTTCTGGAAGATCATTCCTTTTCACACTCAAAGCATCATTGGATTTCTTTGGTACCCACTTCTGAGTGCATTTAGGAACAATTATAACCTTCTTTCCATTACTCTCTTCAAGATTTCCCGGAAGAGAATTGGATTGACTATTCTTTTTCAAGTTAGTCTTTCTCCAATTGGGAGCATCATATCTTGTCTTAGTCTTTACGAAGTTATCCTTTTGATAACCATTACGATTGTGAAAAGGATTCATATGACGTTTATATGCAAATCTAGATTTATCACAGCACTGATTTCTTTGCCTAAGGGTTGGATAGTTACAACCTGTAGCATTAAGGGGATTAGTCTAAACATATGATCTTGGTTTCACAACTTCTTGTGATGCCCAAACAAGAACATCATGAAGTTTCTCATTCCTTATATGGAAACAACATCTCCTTTCCAGGTGACCATTATTTCCGCAATAGTGGCAAATATAAGGAATATTCTTACCTCGATTCGCGTGTGCTAACTTTGGAGATTGATATACTTTTCTCTTTTGATCCTTAACTTCCAGTGAATGTATTTCACTTTTTCCATCAGTGGACACCTTTTGTTGAGAAGAACCACTAGCCTTGATAAATTTTACCTCTTTGCAAATACTTAGAGCATCTATTCCCTTATAGCCCAATCCTCGTGTATCACGATGATTTTTACTTGCTCCTAGCATAGTGGTTAATTTGCTTGAACTAGTATTGAACTTTTTCAAGTCATCTCCCAACATCTTGATTTTAACAAGAGCAGCAGCTAAATCAGCCTCAATGCGTTTTTCTCGAGCGAGAAAAGCACTTTCTCTGTTATCAAAACTTGTTTGTTGAGAGTTAATCCTTCCTTCAGTTTCTGCAAGTTTCTCTTCCAACAAGAAGTATTTTTGATACACACTATCACATTCAAGTGACCTTCTACTCAGGTTTTCCTCGGTATCTTTGAGGACTGATTCACAAGAGCGATTCCGACCATAAAGTTCTACGTAAATCCTTTTCAATTTCTTGTTTTCTCAACAGAGAGGAGTCAAAAGAGGTGTGACATGAGAAGTTGTGATCTTCATCATTTTCCACGAATCCAAAATCTTAACATACTCTGAGACTTCCTCATCGGCATCTCTATTAATATCTGAATCACCTTTATCAGAAAGTTCATCTAACTGCTCTTCTAGGAGTGTTTCCCAATCAACAGTTTTTACATCAAGAGAATATTTAGATATTGACATAGATATGACAGTTCTCTCAGGTGAATCTAAGCTTTCAGAATCATCTGGTAATTTCTGAACTGATGCGTTATTAGAGATAGACTCGTCCATATTAAGATCGCTACAAACACAGACTTATAAGATCTTTAAACGTGTTTGCGTTCTCTGATACCAATTAAAAAAACGGTGTCTAACAACCACACCCAATATTTCGATTATCAATCTGCATGGACAAACTCCAATATACTTTTAAGAGAATCAACTAGACCCAATCTTAATAAAGTATATCAAAGAGTTATATCTCTCTTTCTTGATTCAATTCTTGCTCAAGCAAATAGAAATTTGCGAGTCTAATTGAATACAAGATAAATCACTTGAACGGTACCAAAGACCAATGTTCAATGATCAATCTATTTCAATCAACAACCAAAGGTCAGATTTCCAATTGATTGACTCAAACGCACAATCTATGATATTTCAATTATATAACAAAATATAATGCAGAAAAGAAATAACACAGACACCAGAAGTTTTGTGAACGAGGAAACCGCAAATGCAGAAAACCCCCGAGACCTAGTCCAAATTGTACACACATTGTATTAAGCCGCTACAGACACTAGCCTACTACAAACTAACTTCGATATGGACTATAGTTGAACCCCAATCAATCTCACACTGATCCAAGGTACAGTTGATCTCCTTACGTCTCTGATCCCAACAGGATACTACGCACTTGATTCCCTTAGATGATCTCACCCACAACTAAGAGTTGCTATGACCCAAAGTCGAAAACTTTAATAAACAAATGTATCACAGAAAAGTCTACAATAATAGATGAATCTGTCTCCCACAGAAATACCTACGAGTTTTGTTCCGTCTTTTGATAATTCAAGGTGAACATGAACCAATTGATAAACAAGACTTATATTCCCGAAGAATAGCTCAGTATTATCAATCACCTCACAATAATCTTAATTGACGCGGCGAAAGAAGATATTGTGGAATCACAAACGATGAGACGAATATGTTTGTGATTACTTTTATATCTTGCTTATCGGAGATGTCAATCTCAAGCCAATCATTATGATTGTACTCAACATGATAGAATCATCAAGATCAGATCACACAACTACAAGAAAGTAATACCGGTCTGGCATCACAATCCCAATGAAATCTTCAAGTCGTTAACCTACAGGGTCTCGGTAGAAACCTAAGGTTAAAGGAGAATAGGCTCTATCTAATACAACTAGTACACACAGGAGGTGTGGGGATTAGGTTTCGCAGTTGCTATAGTTCTCCCTTATATAGTCTTTCAAATCAGGGTTTGAAATCAATGTTAGCTTAGCAACAAAGCATTCAATATTTACCGTTAGATGAAAACCTGATTAGATTCAAGCTAATATCTTTCAACAGTTAGATCAAAAACTTAGCTTGTTACACACAAATAAAATGCACGTTTTACATTTGTGTAACCATACCCAAACATCTACATTTGTTGGTTCAACAATAGTTAACCAAATGGTTAGCCATATGAGCACTTTCATATTAACCATATTCTTCTTCACCATAACTAGTTCAAATGACTCAAATGAACTAGTTAGAAAGTTGTTCAATTGCTTAGATCTTATAGAAGTATACAAGACACAATCGAAGCAAAAACGATTTGATTCACACGAATCGATTCATGAACTTTATAGCCACGGTTTGCAAACTTGCATTCCTTAGTTAATATAAGTATAAGTTCACGAATAATCGTTTTTTGATATAACCAACTTAAGTACGCAGACTTGGTACGCGGAGTTAAGTACCCGGAATAAGTTTGTAACAAGTTTACAAACTTCAGCAGAAATTCTCGGGAAGAGAACCTCCGACAGTACGCGGACTGGGTTCGCGGACTCTTGTTCCGGTTTTCCTGATCAACAAAGTACGCATACTTTGGTTCACGAAAAAAGGACTTATACATCTATGTGTTTCCACACAATGCTTATATCCAACAATGGTTGTATAATCTAAACTCTCATTTTAATCATTGAAACATTCTTAGAGGACGTTATATAGTTGTTATTCACAAACCATTTTTCGTCAAAGCCATTTTTAAGTGATTGAAACATAACATGACTTTCGTCACTAGGTAAAGATGAACTTAGCCAAAGAAAAAGCTTGCCAACACATATTTCGAGAAATAGATAGGCGAGATAAACTCGTCTCGAGATAAAAAAATGTGTATAATCAAAGTTTATATAGAAAAACGACTTTTGTCTCAAGATAGGAGATATAGTAGATAGAATTTTGAGTGATAGATAAGTTCAAGTCTCCACATAACTTTTAGTCGATGAAGTTCCACCAGTTCCTTGAGTAGCTCTCGTCTTATATGATGATCCCCATGGAGTTCTTGAGCTCAACTACACTTTCTATCCTAGTTCGAGACTTAGCTATAATAGACTGGAAATCAAGACTTATATGGTATTGATCACTAACATTGACAAACAGGCTTGAGATAGAAACGCATGCGAGTTCGACCGAGCAGTGCTCTAACATAATCAATTAACAAACTACGATCCAATATTGTGTTGATGATAAACCCTAAAATAACTCTCTTGAACAAAACGCTCCATAAATCAAAGAATAATCTCTAACCAAAACGATATAATACTTATCTCATATAACCGAGATGATATCCTTCTAAACGATGTCTCTTCCAACACCAACGATGATCTTCCACCATCAATGAACAAGGCGATCTTCTATTCACTAAACGATGTATTCCACATCTCCCCAAAACCATAACAATATACTCTTTCAACAACAACGGTGTATCTTACAACACCCGAGAATGATCCATCTCTTTCCCTAAAACTCCACCCCAAGAGGTGGGATGAAATCCCTAGAAACCTTAGAGAACTACATTGTGTATTCTTTAATTCTCTACTGATTTTCCATTAAGAATTCCATGTCTAAATACATAGTCTATACCTCCCTTATATAGGAGTCACAAACTTGATTCCCAAGTATTAGTCTCCTTGGAAAAGGAAACTGTAACCAATTAGGAAACCTAATGTTATTTAGGTAACCTATATAAATATGGAAATCAACCTAAACTAGGAAACCTTTTTTTTCTCTATGCAAAGGATTTATAGTATGTTCCAGAACTTTTCGGAACCTTCCAAAAACACTGACAATTATCAAACATACCAAACACATCTCTGATACACGAACTATCACACCTGCAAATGCTCCAAGCAAACTTTTGGGAAAGTGTAACCCGACAGTACAGCGGTTCAGTGAATCAAGCTTCACCCACATGCATTTTAGCCTTATAAGTTTTCACCAATGCAAACATCCAACTCTTCAGTTCTACAACGAAAGTCTTTAGCCATCTTTCACTTCTCCTAAGTTTTCGAATGCACCTCATCATGCACTCAAACAATGCCATACATTATCAACAACAATTATCCAACCAAGAACACTTAGAACATGATACAATCATCTCATTTTATTGCATCGAAGGGAAGAAATACAAAACATGTCAACTTAAGGGACTTACACATACTTGTTCCTCTTGAACCAAGCCTTAGGCTTACAAAAACTCTCTTAATTTGAGTCTCACAATCTCCTATGTAAGCATGTAGAATTTCCCATGCCTTAGGACTATTTATATAACATCTTTACTGGCCAAACATTGTGCACAACTGTTTCACATGCATGGTACATCCATCTGTCTCATAAAGCAGTTCCATAACCGCCTATAACTGTGCTAATTGGCCAGTTCCTCTCTAAACTTGCGCCATCGTTCAACACATGTTCTCTAGAAGTTATGAATACTCTCTCATGCTTATAAACTTTCTTTATAAACGTTCCACTTTGTCTCGCATCATTGGCGTGCTTGTGAAGCCCGTAACCAACTCCTAACCGTCACTTGAGACGTATTGCTCAACTGTTGCGCTTTACTGAATTCATCCTTGATTCAATACTCATCCATCTTGGCCCTGCAAAATTCTTTCTCTAAGTTAATGTACAGACAATCCTTGTGCTTTAATCATCAAGGACAACACCTTGAGCTCATTCTAGTTATTCATGCGTCATATGCTTCAGTTAGCCAATTTGCTTGACAATAACAATGCCACTTTTGCATTGCCAGCTTGTTTGCACTGTTCAAGCTTTGGCCCTGCCTTGAACTAATTCCATAGACCAACTTTTGGCATATTCTACCTTCTTGCATCATCCTTGAGTTTGGTCTAACTCAATTCCATGGATATGCCTTAATGCCAACATTGCATGTTGCATCTTGTCACTTTGGATTTTCCTTTCCTTTCCCTCAATGAAGCCTCATTGTGTCGGTGAATAAGCTTCATTACATAGACAAATGTCTTTACAGTGTAGCGCTACCTTTGTGCATCACTGGCCCTGCATGGTTTTTCTATCTCATCACTTGACAATCTATGCAATATCACGCAATCATTGTCAGACACTGACTTGGCCTGCAACACTGTAATGCGCAATCATTATGTGTCACTTTCCTGGCCGGTCATATCTAGATATATCTAAGGCCATAGTATAATATCTGCGGCTCATAACGCTCAAGCTGAGATAAGAATTGAGTAATGGAATAATTGGAATCATCCCAAAGCAGTTGGCCAAATCCATGGTATGACCAATCACAACTTGGAAATCCACGACCAAACATTGTGTCCTAGTCTTCCACACTCGAACAACTCGACCAGATCTAGGCCAAGTCCGTAGCTCATTGCTACACCCTAATCTCTCCTTGGCCAATTGAGGCCAGCTCCCGTGGAATAATTTTTATAGCCTGTTGGACCTTATCTAATCATGTTACCACTCCAACAAACCTCACAAATCCAATAACTGACACTCAGTTAGCTGAAAAGCCTGGATTCTTACCACCTCTCAAAAATAATCCAAACAAATTGAAGAAGATTTTAGATATCTATCTTTAGGAATAAAGAAAATGAGGCAAAGAGAACTTTGTGATTATGTCTATGTCGTTCTAGATCTGATATTACAAAAACCTCAAAATTCAATAAGAATAATATCCGGATACAAGAACTATCAGGTAAAAAATAGTCTGACCGGGCTTCACAAATCCCCAAGTAAAGTTCGTAACCTAGAGTACAATTCACAGAGAACCTGGGTTATAGAGGATGACACTAGATTAGGAAATAGGACACAAAAGTTCCAGGGATTAAGACATCATGTTGCAAGAGTCTCTATTTATATATTTTCAAGGCTTCAGGTAGCTTTGAATTCAACCTAGGTTGCTTGCAATTCAAGCAAACACTTTCTCAGTTTAGATGAAATTCTTATTAGGAATCCATGTAAGCACAGAAGTCCGCTTTCAAATTACAACAGAAGAATACGCATTATGGTCAAGGATTCTGAAACCCTGCACAATGATGATTCATGTTGGCAATTATGCCTATTGAACTTACAAGCATAAGTCGTGTTCAATAACACTCAAGACTTAAACCATGATTTTAAAGCTCGTGAAATAAGTCGTCTTAGGAGTGTCCATGAGAGTTATAGCAAAGCCTAACGTATTTGAAAAATAGTTCGTGAGATTCAGCTCAAATCAGAACTGGGTAGGTATACGTACCAGGTGTGCATACCTTGGCCAGGTCGCAAACTCATATCCCAAGGGTATGCGTACTGGGTATCGTATTTCCCTCTCATTCCCGAACTCAGACCAACAATGTACACGTACTGGGTATGTGTACCTGTTTTGTTTGCATCTGAAAATTCTCTTTAAATAATTTGTTTTTTTCGGAAAAAAAAAATTATATTAAAAAGAAAAAAGAAAAAAACCTTTACACAAAGCAAAGGGAATTACATAATCATTAGTGTCTCCCAATTTATCCAGATGACACTAGGAGAGACAAACTTAAAAGTATCGGAATCACAAGACCACACAACAACAAGTTGATTGATAAGATCAATAATCTCATTCGCCTCCTTATTTCTGGCTCCAAAAACTCTCCCATTCCTTTCCTTCCACAGTCTCCAACAAATTGCATAGTGGATAATCCCCCAGACTGATATACATATACCTCTCAAAACATTTGTAGTCCAAGCTTCAAACAAATCAAGAAGTGACCTCGGCATTGGCCACGAAATGCGAAAAGCTTTAATGAAATAGTTCCATATCTCGAAAGAATAAGGACAATGCAAGAACATATGATCCGTTGTTTCTCTTTCAGAGTTACAGAAAACACACAAATCACTTTCTATCTTCACTCCTCTATGCCTTAACATGTCCCTAGTTGGAAGAGAATTATGAAAAGAATCCCAAATAATAAAACTCACCTTATGTGGAATATTGTTCTTCCAAAGATGCTTCGCGAAACTACACATCTCAAGACCGGCTAGAGTCGCATAGCATTGTGCCGTACTAAAATTCTCCATAATAGACATCTTGTCTCCACTGTCCACCAGATTTGGGATTCGAACATCACGCCTAAGAAGATTCCATTCGAGCTTCTCGTTAGCATTTAAATCTCTCTTAAAAATACAATGCCAACCATTTCCTCTAATCATCTCTGCTACAGTGACATCTTTGTCTCTCACGACCTTAAACACTTCCGGAAAAATGTCTTTCAAACATCCGCCCTCAATCCATTTATCCTTCCAAAATTTGATTCCATTCCCGTCATTAACTGTAAACCGAGCCATGTTTTGAACCATCAGAGCCATATTCACCACGCTCTTCCATAAACTTCTGCATTGGGGAGTAGAATCAACATCTGGTATTAGTAGATTATTATTTTGCTTAAAATTCTCTTGCACTATCTTCTTCCATAGGGTATTTTTCTTTTCTTTTCGAATACCTCCATATCCACTTAACCAACAATGCCCGATTGATTGTCCTTAAGTTTCTCACACCTAACCCCCCATTATCCTTAGGCAAACAAATCTTAGTCCAAGATACCCAAACTAACTTTGTTCGTCCTTCAACGGTTCCCCATAAGAAATTACGAATGATTCTAACCATTATTTTCTCCACACTAACCGGTAAGTGAAAGAGAGACAAGTAATAAATTGGTAAAATAGCAAGGCAACTCTTAATAAGAACGAGTACCTGCTCTGTTTAACTTCCTCTTCTTCCAAGTTATCATTTGCTCCATTCTTGCCAAAACGTGCTCCCAGACTGAAGTACTACGCCAATGTGCCCCTATGGGCATACCGAGGTAAGTAAAAGGAAGCTTCTCCAATTTGCAACCAAGCTCTCTGGAAAGGACATCAATAACATTATCTGCACCCACACTAATCATAGTAGATTTCTCCAAGTTTAACTTCAAACCAGTAATCGTTTCGAATACCGCCAAAATTATTAGCAGTCTCCTAGCTTCTTCCACATTCGCATCAATGAAAATTAGCATATCATCCGCAAATTGAAAGTGTGAAATAATTTTTCCGTGTTCCACTACTTGAAAACCCGACATTTGTCCTCTCGCCACTGCATCATTGATTATCTTCGAAATAACCTCCACCACCAATAAGAATAAATAAGGAGACAATGAATCTCCTTGTAGTAACCCCTAACTCGGTTTGAATTTCTCCGTCGAACTACCATTCACAAGGACATACAGATTTGAAGAAGTTACACGCCAATTAATCCAAGAAATCTATTTGTCTCCAAAATCATGCTTTTTTAAGATTGTAAATAGAGATTGCCAATTGACACTGTCAAACGCTTTATCCATATCAATTTTGCAAAGGATCGCATGCTTCTTAGCTTTCAACCTACTGTCCACACATTCATTCGCAATGAGAACTCCATCGAGAATTTTCTTGTCATGAATGAAAGCTCTTTGGAAATCCGAAATGATATCAGGCATCACTTTCTTTAATCTAACTGCAAGAAGTTTAGATATAATTTTGTACACACTACCAATAAGACTCAGCGGTCTAAATTCTTTAGGAGTACAAGAATCTTCTTTATTCGGAATTAAAGTAATGAAAGAGAAATTAAACCTCCAATCAATAGAACCGTATCTGTGGAAATCCTTGATCAGTTTCATAAGATCATCTTTCACAACACTCCAACAACTCTTGAAAAAATCAGTCGTGAAACCATCTGGACCAGGCGCCTTATTACATCCCATCTTTTTAACTACTCCCCAAACTTCCTCCTCCGAGAACTCATTTTCAAGACAAAGTTTGTCCTCCTCTTTGATCTTAGGGAAAAAAAGATTTCCCATGCCCGAATTCAACTCATTATGTTGGGAAAAAAAGTTGATATAAAAATTCTGAATTTCTTCCTTTATAAAGCCTTGATCAAAAAAATCGACCCCTCCTACCTGAAGCTTGGATATTGTGTTTCGCTTCCTCCTTACGCTAGCAATACTATGAAAATATTTAGTGCTAGAGTCACCCCACCTAAAACAATTTTGCTTCGCCCGCAACTGCCATTTACGTGCCTCCATAGCTTCTATATTCCGCAACTGTAACTTGCATTGAGTTCTCTCTTCCAATTGGTATTGATGTAGCACCCCGTCTTCCTCTTGAATGTTCAACTCGTGAATTCTTCATGTAAGAGCCTTCTTATCTCTAGTAATGGATCCAAATTCCTGAATTCTTCATGGTTTAATCATGTGCTTTAAATTATTAAGTTTCAAGAATAAAGTTGTGCTTGCACTACCATGAAACGACATAGCTTCCCACCACTTCTGCACATTCCTCACAAAATCCTTATGCTCCACCCACACCCTATCTAACTTGAAATACGGCTTGGAAGGCATTGAAAGTTCTGTAATCACTGATATAGGATTGTGATTCGAAATTGTTCTCGTAAGTACTATTTGAAGAGCATTGGGAAAAGCTTCCTCAAATTCATAACTGAAAAAAAACCTATCTAACCACCTAAAAGAGGGTTAGAATGATTATTCGACCATGTGAAAGATCCTCCAACCAAAGGTTGGTCAATCAACTCTTGATCCAAAATGAAATTGTTAAGCAAAGCATTATTTCGACTATCCCCATCACCTCGATTCCTCTCTACACTAAACCTTATAACATTCATATCACCGGATATGCATAAAGGGTCGTTCCACCAGCCTCTCACTTCAGCCATATCATTCCAGAACTCAGTTTTGTAATTATAGTCGCATGGACTATAAGCATTCGTCACCGCTCACGGAAATCCAGTTAACCTTGAAACATACTCAAAAAATTTTCTTTGCAATATTAAATCTACCAAAATCATACAACATAGTCTCACAAAATAGAATGGTAAATTTCGTGAGTAAATAGGATGGTTAAGTCTTCATATACGTCTTTTCTCGCAAATATCTTCGTTTGTTCTTCAGTATTCAATCTTCGAGGGTTATTCCATGATGTCTGATAACTATCATACTTTAATCCTAGTCTGAAACTTGACTTTAGTAGACTATAAATTAAGATATAGATTTGTACATCTAACATTGACAACAAGCTTGAGATAACAAAACTTACGAGTTCGACCGAGCAGTGCTCTAACATTACCAGCTTCATACAAAGTTGCACCATTTACATGTATTTACCATAAACCTGCAATTTTAACCTCAACCAAGGTAGTCAATATCGGTTGTACATGACGATATTACAGGTTTTTATCAGATATCGGAAAATACCTATACGATATCAAAAATATCGGCGATACAAAGACGAAATGATATTATCGGTTGTATAGGCCGGTACAGACCGATATATCAGTTTTACTTGTACACCGATAATATCGGTTTCGTGAATAAATTTTTCATCAACATGCATCTAGTCTTTACAGACAATTGAAGAAGGTAAAAAGCCCTAATGTATTTATAATATAAAATCAATAACTATATGGTAGGATATAACATGGAAACCATATTTCGATTGCAAGGTAGAGAAATATAAAAGATAAATATGAAGTATAACAAAAAAGATTTACTGGCATAATGGGACAACAATCACAGCGTTGGCTAAAAGCTTCTCCAATGGCATGTGTGTGGAGATAAATGTCAAAATCCACCTAGGATACACATCCATTTTTTCTAAAATCCTTCTCCAACCCTGATGTCTTAAACCAATGTATAGATAACTTTGGGTAGACATTGTCAAGGTGAATGTCTAGTTTTATACATTCACCTTGACAATGTCTACCATTCTAGTTAGCTTTTACTTACGGGTCGGGATCATGGGACGTCATATTTTGACAAAGGGTTTTGACACATGATAATAGCCATAGATCAACTTTCATCCAAAAGCTAAAACACGGTTGATATGGCGAAGGGTTTAGTTATGGATCAGACGAGTTTAACTGAGTCAATCAACCGGTTGCTTAAACCACCACCACAAACATCTTACTTTTTCCTCGTACTTCTCACTGTATATTTTGTTTTCAATGACTAAACCTAAGCAATATATCTCAGTTTTCTCTCTCGATTAAATCTTGTTGAAAATTTAATCCAATCACATGTTTTATAATCGGGATTGCTTTATGGGGTACAGATTTTCAGTTTTGAGTCTGGTTTCTTCTCTTAAAATCCTATTCCCGTTTGTCCAATTTATCGAAAAATTAAACAAATCTAAACCAGTCGACTGTTTGTTGAAGGGATCCAATCTGAAACAATCAATTCAAATTTTACAATGCTAATCCAAATTGCATTTGGTCCACTTTACAATACTTAATCCAAATTTTGAGAAAATTTAATCCAATCAATCAAACAAACATAATTCCCTAAGCGTATTAAGGGATCCAGTCTGAAACATTTTGTTAGAGTGTTTCTAATCACCTAAATAGATTCATCGGGATATAAGAAATCTTTTTTCTTTCCTTGATTACAAGTTCAGTAAAAAAAATCATCATGAAAATGCCTTCCATCAATTATCAGCAATGTTGTCGGCATAAAGAGGAAAAACACTCTTTCGTGGAGAAAAGAAAGTCGTATCATCTCACGATTCTCACCGATACTGTATTGGCTCGGTTTAGTTCCTGAATAAGTAAAACGCTTCGACGTCAGCAAAATAATACCCGTCGGATGAAAGTTAATCTGTGGCTATTATCATGTGTCAAAACCATTTGTCAAAATGAGACGTCCCAGGATCCCGACCCTTTACTTAATTGAATTGACTTTAATATATTAACTAACTATTTTTAGCTTTAATAAAATCTTAATTATGAAAAATAAAATTTATACTAATTAAAAGAAGATGTTACATGCAATACTGTTGGAGTTGGATTTTTCTCTCTCCATAATTTTAAGGAAAAATAGATTGAGAATGTCTTATTTGTATTGCCACATAGGATACACACACAATGACCATTGGAGAAGCTCTAATAAACCACCTTGTATTTTGGAAATTTGAGATATGTGTATGATTCTTCTTATTTTTTACTATGGTTTTATAATTATTTGAAATTCTATATTAAATAATGTATCGCCTGTAAAAATAGATATTATCATTTGTATAGGTGTATAGGACCCGACCGATACGATACCGATATGCGATATTAACTACCTTGACCTCAACCCGGAAGTGTTACAAAGATAACCAAGGTATTTACCATTTACAGGTACCAAACATACTCGTGATATCTTAATGAGGTTATCATGAATATAAACACCCAAAACGATACTTGATTCTCCATAGTTAGCAGTTGACCAAAAGCTTTGCTGAGCTTTATAAACACTTCTAAAATGCTGTTCATGGTCAGTAGCTTTAGTTAGTATCAAGTGGCAACTAGTAAGGGAAATGTGTGATAGGAGGTGCTGCAGGTGACATTCGTACCAAAGAGTGAGTTTTTATCCTTCTTTCCGGTATGGTATATGGTGTGTGCGTACATAATGGGGGAAAAAGCTAAGGGCGGACCAATGGTGGTGTATCAATGGTGGACCATTAAAATATAACCATTGGATGTTGTTTTGGGGTCCCATCTGGATACTAAAAACCCCACCCCTATCAGATCCTGTGGTGGAGGAGTGGTGGACCAAATTGGTCCACCTCTAATGGTCCTAGGAAGGTCGTCACCCTGTGTTTTTCCATACGCTGTACCTTATCAAAAAGCTTTACTTATTAATCCCATAGCCTTCCCTCTGTTTGTCACAGCATGGAGGGTCTGACGAGTCATGAGGTTTCGGTGATATTGTAGGATGTTGCATCTCAGTGATGGACAGCCAGGGTAAGTAGAGATGAGTATATGGAAAAGATTCTTCAGTCTCTTAGCACGAGTTGGATAAACTTGTATAACTACAATGGGAGAGATTTCCTACATAACATTAAAAACACTATTGATCACCCTAGAGGCCTAGAGACATTCTCAAATGGGAGAGAATTTCCACAACATCAAAAACACTAAGATTGATCACACTAGAGGCCTAGAGACATTCTCAAATGGGAGAGTTTCTACATAACACATTAGAGAGACTAATTTGATTCCTTAATAAACAAGCCGCTGCTGACACGATGATCTCATGCTTCTAATGAAAAACAATCAGGTTTGCAATTATCTTGGTGCAAGTACAAGAGAGCTGTCAGTGTTGTGTCCAGTAATTCCGAGTCACTTTCATTGCTATTTTTTATCTCACAATGTTATCGCAAATAACATCCATAAATATTTAGTTTGAATTTCGCAACACCCAAGTAAGATGGAACAAATGCATAACATATAGACAAACCAGTCAGCCAAACGAACAGCCCCACAGTTGAGAGAGAAGAGAGGTAGAGAAAGAGGCATGGGAAAGAAGGTAGGAAACAAAAACCTTATGAACAGATCACCCGCTTCCACTTGCTAATACTGCACTTGGGCAACTATGCACACCGATTTTCTATAGTAAATTACCAACGTGGAAAAATATCAACTTTCCTTCTAACCTTGTGCTGAATCAGTTTTCGCTTGCCCGTGGTGGAACTTAACCACAATGCAAGTGATGTTGTCGGCACTACCACGAGAAAAAGCAGTCTCCGCCAACTTTAGAGCTGCAGCCTCGGGGTCTTCTTCTGTTTTTGCTAGAGAAACAGCATCCTAACATGTATAACAAGAACATTCGGTTATCTCAAGAGTAAATATATCAGTTCTACTTGCTTTCATCTCCTATACATATATATGTTTTAGGGTCGTTTGCTTCAGCCAAACTAGAGGTGGCCAAAAAAGACTGTTAGACTTTCAAGATTTTTTTCTTAGCAATGCTAGTTGGCCTTTACCTCCACTTTTTGTTTTCTGAACGACAATCGTAAGTCCACGCAACTTTTGAGTGGATGTATAAATTGGGATCCTTGTATTTGGGATAATAGGGATAGGACGCAATTAGAGTGACCTAACAACAACAAAACATTAAAAAGAAAAAACAGCAAAGTAGTAGCTAACCTCATTTGGTACCACATCCCAAAGTCCGTCACTAGCCAGCACAAGGAGTTCAAATTCATCATCGATCTCTTGCTCCTGATAACAAAATATAGAGTGTGAACTACACTGTGCCACTTGCTACCGAGAAATCTACTCCAGTAGTATTTATACAAGCACTCTTTTATCAAATCATGTAAATTAAGGACCCTTAGTATAGCTCGGCTGCTATTAATGTACAGAAATCCAACTCCCCAAGTTTACGTGATGCACATAATGAATAAGATATAAAGGCCATGTTACACACTAAGAAAGGGCAAGTTTTGCGAATAACTCATTTCAGTAAATGAGCTTACTTAGTACCTGGGATATTCTTGCTTGCAAGACAACACTAAGGTTTTCATACAACTTTAATTTCTAAATCAAGCATAATTGACACCAAATGGTTACGAACTGGATAGGCTTGAGGCCTCCACATACCTGGATCTCAGGCTCCGCCACAACAAACTGCTTAAGTAAACGATTGCCGAAAGCACGGGACATTGCCAACACGCCTCCTACCCTCCAAGTACCTGAACTACCGCAGTTGAAGATCCGAAAACAAATTTATTAGCTTGAGATACCTAAGAGGGTTTGTAATCATTTATTCTTATGAGAAAACTAAAGGAACCTTTCAAACAGAATAAATACTACTACACTTGCCTGCCCACATAACCACTCCTCCAGCGTTTTCAATTCTCTTCCGCTCATCACTTCGATTTGGCTTATGATCTTCTGAAAGAGCTACGGCTGTGAACGCAACGAGATATGTAGAGTTTCAGTTTCAAAAAACATCAGTTCTTTATTAATACTTTGGCTGATTGCAGCAACCACAAACTATTTCAGAGTTGTCGTAGAAACCATTAAGGAAAGAGCAAAAACCCACAAGTTTGGAATACCACATAAAGGGAGAATATTTGATGGTAACGTAAGCTAGAAAGAAAATTATTTTTGAAGGCGCCCTTTAGAGAAATGAATATGTATGCAGGTGTGGGATAGAACTGCGGCATTCATTTAAAAAAAAAAAAAAAAAACACAACCATAACCATAACCTGTGGTACACTGGTACAAAAAGTTGTGTTCTCTCTCTGTTTGACAAACTATTCAAGACTAAATAGTAGTCACTCAGAAAGCACGGACAAACTGGAAAGATAAAACAACAACGCTACCTTTGCCAGCCTTTGATATTACTGCTCGGGAGTCTCCGACGTTTGCTACATACAGACGAGTACCGACTAAAACTGCTGCCGAGGCAGTTGAACCATCGTCCCGATACGTATTGCTTTCAGAATCCAAGAAATCCATATCAGTTCTTTGATACGTTTCACCTGCAGTTTGCACAAATGTTTAGCAAAAATGCAATGCAAACAAATGAATTTTGATAACAAGAAAGCCTGGTGCAGGACACACACTCTATATGAGCAAAACAGAACAATTGTGTCACAACGATACTGTATGAGTATTGGTATGGGTATTGGTATAGGTTCTTAGACATGTCCAAAGAAAAAACTAGGAAGCATGGACATGGCATCCACTAAGTTAACTGTATATAATTATAACTATGCATGAGTTATATATTGATCGGAAGGCACCAACTATAATTGAAGAAAAGAACACCTATGTTTCTTCTTCTTCTTCTCTTTCACCCTTTCTTCCTCAATTATTTCATGAACTAAGTGGCACAAATGTTAAAACTTTTAACGGCTAGCAACCAGCCTTGTCCGGTCCAGTTTATCATAAATCACGTACCAACTTCATCACAAACTATAGAGGAAATTTTGATAGCAGGCATTGCAGACATTTTATCACTCTAAAAAATGCAACATACTTATTGCCAGTTTGGTGTCCTTCATAAACTGGGGGTGCTTCACAATGTTCTCGAATAAGTGTTCCCTTAAAAACTCTGAGGCACGTGAACCACCATGACCTGTCATGACGTAGTATAATAATAAGTATAATAATAAACACTAAAAATTTGAACCGAAAACTACTAAATATACAAGCTGAGTAAATTTTATATGGTCGTGGACCTATGACTGGGATACTTGGACAGCTTCATGACATGCAAAGCTCGAGATCTCATAACGCCTAGCTCTAAGACCCATGTGGAACCTCTAGGTAGACCATTACTGATCCAACCTCGAGATACATAAATCCGTGGACTGCTTATCACATGTCTTTTCACAGTGGCAAAAAAATAAGGACAAGGAAAGGATTTGGTCTCTTATAAAGTAGACAGTTATGTTCATGCAAGGCTGGTCTACACGATCTCCTAACTGACACCAGAAAATGATGGTTACCCGAACCCAACATAGGTCCGAATACCCCAAAAATTCATTTACTAACACTACCATATTTATCAATTAGTATCGATATCAAAGATGGATTGTGATCTAACCATCAAATATTCCAAAAAGACAGACTGGTTTTCCATCAATAGTGGACATCTTAACGTCAAAGCAGTCTTCCATGCTTGCCCTCTTTCCCCTAAAACTCGAATATCCACAGCTCAGCCTTCCATCTTCACTGTCCACCAAACAAAATTTCAACTTATAAAGTTAGCAAAGGCTTCGATATGAAAAATTGTATCAACTTCACCCCACGGCTCATAGCATGAATAGAATAGATGTCTCGGGCACACATAATACACCCTTACTATCAAAATTTATCACATACAATCAGATGCAGATGTAATCATAACAATTTAATTTAAACCTGCTACAAAATAAAATGGACTCTCAAGCTGATGTTTCACCGTGTTCCAAGCTTGCTCTCTTACCCACAGCTCAACCTTCCATCTTCAGTGTCCCTAAAATTCGAGCTAATATTTATTCAGGCTAATATTAACGCCTAAGCGGTAGCAAAGATGAACCACTTTAGTTACAATCCATCATAGGCAGTTCTCTTGTCATTGCGGACTCAATTATCAAAATTGTGCCTATTGCCAGATTAACATCCAACTCTGAACTGGGAAACTGATCTTATTTCATCCTGCATTTATAATATTCTAATAAAAATCCAAAATACAACTACTGTAAGCAATTGTTCCAGCTTTGCATCTCAAAAATGAGTTCAACCTGTGCCCAATTATATGCAAAACGTAAAACTGGTCTAACTTTGCATGGTAACCAAGTGTATTCAGGTATGTTAATGAGTCATTGATACACAAAGAAAAATACATTTGATGAAATCACCATGAAGAAAAAAAATAAAACAAATTGTTATACCTTTTCCATCCACCAGTGGCATAACCACCTTCAGTAACATTTTCTTTTCTAGGCAATACCTTAACAGTGGATCCCGGTTGCGTAGAATTACTATTATCCACCATCATATTCATAAAAGATCTAAATTTTCGATTCACTTGATAAGAAGAAGTTCCAAACTTTTCATCCAATCCTTTTCCAAAATCCTTGAAATGTATAGTCCCCTGTTTACCAAAATTCTCTATATAACCAGCTCGAATTATTAAATTCCGTAAACTAGCTTTGCATAACATCTAAACACCTTCTTCTGGTTTCAAAATAACAAAACTGCACATAACAATTAAAATTAAAATTTAAAGAATGTACAAAATGAAGAAAAAGAAAATACAAAGCGCACCTTATTTGCGTATGATCCTGGTTTTAAGAAGTAGATCCATTAACATATTCAATATGAATATTCATTGATATATCTTTTTCAGTAGCAGATCTCATCAGCATCTTCTTGGAAGATAATTTTGTATTGGCAAAAAAGAAGAAGAAATAATTAATTATAAAATGATTATGGGGAAATCTTGTCAGAATGACAGAGAAAAGGAAAGAGAGAGAGAGATCTGATGAGAAGAGTTCAAAACGGGGTTTGTTAGATCCAGCTCAAATTCCCTTCACTACTAATATAATTAAAGGGGGGGATATATTAGGAATAAAAAGTAAAAGATTTTTTAAGAAAGAGAGACTCTCTCTGTTAGGCCAAGCACGGGGTTTTGGCTTGGAATAGCTGCTAGATTATGTTTTGCCCATATCCGGTGATATCCCTTGTGGAACACACCTATTCCTCGTTATAGCCGATCCAAATGTACAAATACAGTTTTTTTTGGTTAAATAGGCTTTTGATGTGATTTCCTGAGTTTAAAAGACAAGCAAACTATGACAACATTTCAAATGACTAAGAATTCAAAATTTATGGTTCTAAGAGCGTCCACAATCATGGACTATCCTAAAACCAAAAACTATACCAAAAACTATATTTTTTTGGTTTTAGTCGTGTTTCAAAACAACGGGTAGAAACTAAAAAATTTAGTCGACGGTATCACAGCTACACGAAAAGAAAAAAATTTTAAAAAAAAAAAAAAAAAAAAAATGCATGGGGCGAACTCACGAGTACGCCCAAAGAAAAAAAGAATGCATGGGGCGAACTCACAAAGTGCGCCCCATGGGGGCGAACGTTTAATAAACTTTTGGGTTACGCCTGGTTGAGGCGCGTACATTTCGTTTACGCCTGGTTGTGGCGTGGAATTTTGGGTTACGCCTGGTTAGGGCGCGTACATTTGGTTTATCATCATCAAAGCGCAGACACTGAAATTACGCCTGACTATATTTAGTTTTAGTCGAGGGTCGAGACCAAATTTGGTCCAATTTTTACTCTCTCTCCAACTAAAACCAAATATATGGTTTTAGTACAGCCCCATTGCGATTGATTTTCTGGACTATATGTCCTTTAGTCCAGTTTTTAGTCCATGATTGTGGACGCTCTAATATCCCGTATGGACATTCTAGCCAAACTAAAATTAAAATATGTGTTTTTAAATTACCTAAGAGCCCTTCGTCTATAAACAAATCTAAATCCTTTCTATTCTCTTTGATTATTATTCTCGACTCAATGAAAATCTCCTCCCTGATACCACCGCCTGTTTCATGACCAACACCACCCGCAGGAACAACTCCACCGTCACATAGCGCTTCTTGATAAACCCCGTAAGAAATCAATAAATAACAAAACTTTGGTAACGACCTTCTTCCTCTCGTCGATGTTAAGTTTTTTTTTTTCTTTCTCCTATTATGTATCGAACAACGACCAATATCGCCTTTGTGTGAGGCTGGCGTTAATCGTGGGACAAATATATATTGGATGCTTATTTGAGGTTTTACATTTGTTGGTGTTAACTCAAGGTTTGATTATCAATGGAAGAGGCATCAACATCCGTACCGAATTGAGGCTATGATTTAGCTGTTTGCTTCAATTGAGGTTTTGATTTTGACCTTATTTTGTTGATTGTTTGATTTGCATCTGTGGGTTGTAATTAATTATGGGATTTCACTATAAAATATGGAACTTCATCTGATTTGGCCATTAGCCTATTGACCGTAAGCTTAAGCACATACAGTTTAGTGGAGATGTTTTTAATGGTGGTTTCCTTTGATTTTAGTGGACGAAAGGGTTAGATTAAGAGTTATTTTAGTGTTTATATATGTCAAGAATTTTGTCATGTATATCCTCTTCAAGTGTGTAGGGAAGAAGAGCTATAAACGGAGGCGCGAATGACAACCAAAAGACACTTTTATACTACTAGCTTTACTCCCTTGAAGTGTTTGAGAAAAGTCCATAGAGAGTTCACCTAAATATTACTAAAATAAACTTATATTTATCCGCGAAATACACAAGATGCACCCCAGTGCATAATGTGTACTCTAACAGAAAAATATATTTTGGTCAAGTTGCACCCGAGTGCATAATGTATATTTCTTTGTAATTTTTACGTTTTTCCTATTTTTCGTTTCCTGGTTTTGGCGAATGTGATGATAGTAGTGGCAAATTTATTGTTCGAGATCATGAACTAGTGATTTCGGTGGTTTATGATATATCGCAAGTGATTACTAAGATAGTCCTAAATTTATCCACGAAGTACACAAGGTGCACCTGGGTGCATAATGTATATTCTGTTAGAAAATAAATTTTGGTCAGGCTGCACCTGAGAGCATAATGCGTATTTTTATATAAAAAGGTTTTAGTCATGTTGCACCTGGGTGCATAATGTGTCCTCGGCCTGGTTTAAAAATATATTTTTTTTCGAATTTCATATCAACACTGGATCTTGTTTTGTAGAGATTTTCAAGCCCTTTCCAAAAATATAAATTTTATTAAAATTCGATTTATATTTCAGAAGTTAAAACATTTCTCGCGATTAATTTTAATTGGAAAGAGAGAAAATAAATAGGAAAGAGAAAATGATAAGAAAAAGAATAAAGTTTAAAACAAAGGGTATATATAGCTGTTTATAGGTGAAAATAGCTTCTGCTGATTTTGGTAATTGCAGGTGTGAAGGTGAGAAACTGTTTAAACCCTAAACAAATGTACTACAAGGGAGTACTTTTAAGTTCGAGAGATCAATCTGTACAAGTCCGGCCTAAACCAAGAAATGGTCGTTCCAGACTTGCTTCGGTCACAAAGAGGAGGAGAATGGGTTGGTTTTGGGGAGGGAAGCAAGGAGAGTGTGAGACCAGAATAGTTGATTCTGAAAGAACAATTGGGTTTCTACAACTTGTATTCAGAAGAATAGGAGAGCTCACGAGGAGAGCTAGCCAGTAAGTATTCTGAGTATTTGTCTTGTCCGAATGAACTTGTTCTTCAAATAGAAATAGGTAAAACCTATTTATACAAGTTGTAGTAGAAACGTACCCTGGTCTCATTAAGGAGTGAGGAGTAAATGGGAGGAGGTGGTAACCGTATGCATGGACTTGATTATTCCATAAAGTGGTTAACGCATGAAATTGATTTTCATGAAACTGTTAACGTTATGGAATTGATGTTCCATAAGGTTGTTAACTCACGACTTTATGTCCCATGAACATTTTCCCACATAACTCCCGTATTTACAAAGCACCTCACTCTTATGACACTTCCTTATGAGGGGCGTAGTGTACGACGCACGCTGTAGACCACCAAACCAATACCCAAAAAAGATCCCCCAATTTGTGTTGATGTCTCGAATGTTCTTGGAGAACATGTAATACGTTGTTGTGGCTTGGCAAGTCGAGATCGGGGAACTTGCTAGCCTGGTGACCTTCTATGGTCGAGATTTTGTATCTTGAGAGGTGCGTTGCGCGCCTTAGTTTTTGGTAGTGAGGGCCATCGTGGTGGCGCGACCAGGTTGGCATGCCGTTGGCATGGCATGGTTTGGCGTGGCCAAACTTAGATTTTGGACCCAAAAGTCATGAGGTGACTTTAGACGGTCAGGATTCGCTCCTGGGTTTGAAGGTTGGCCATTGATGGCCATATGCCTTATGTTTTGGTGGCCATCGTGGAAGGCGCGACCAAGGTGTTGTTTAGACTTGGCGCGTATGGCCAATGGTCTGCCATGGGCGTATGGCATGGTTGGGGCCAAGGCAAGGGGCGCTTGGCTTGGCATAGTGTGACTAGCATAGCTAGGGCTAAGGCATGGGTGTTTGGCTTGGTGCGGCTAGCTTGGCTAGGTGAGGTTTGGCTTGGCGCGTGGGGCCAAGGGTTTTCCATGGTCGCATGGCCTGACTAGCTTGGGCTAGGTGCGTGCCCAAGCTAAGGTTTTTGGGCCAAAGTCGTGAGGGGACTTTAGGCGGCCAGGATTTGCTCCAGGGATTGAAGAGTAGCCATTGATGCGCGCCTTTGTTTTAGAAACCCTAATTAGCATCCTTCACTAGAATTGCTGTAGAATTCTAGTACGGACTCGGATTTTGACGGTCCGCCCCACAAATCAACCGGAAAATAATTTCATATCTTCTCACGCGAGGATATTTAGGTTTTGAACTCGTTCGGGAGCAGAAAAAAGCTCGAGAGCGAAACTTAGGAAGAATTCAAGAGGGATGGCGGTATGGCCAGGCTATCATGGCATGCCTTGGCGCAACTATGCTGGCATGGCATGCCTTGGCGTGGTTTTGCACATGAGGCCGAGGGTTTGCCATGGTCACATGGCATAGCTAGCTTTGGTTAGGCGTGTGACCAAGGCAGGGTTTTTAGGCTAAAGTCATGAGGTGACTTTGGGCGGCCATGATTTGCTCTGGGATTGAAGGGCAACCATTGATTGTTGCATGCCTTCACTTTGGTAGCCGTGAGGAGAAGGCCAGCAGGGTGGCGCGGCTAGGGGCTACGACGCGGCATATTTGGCATGACGTGACTAGCTTGGTTAGGTGGGTGACCAAGCTAGGGTGTTGGGGCTAAAGTCATGAGGTGACTTTGGGCAGCCAGGATTTTCTCCTAGGATGGAAGGGCAACCGTTGATTGTTGCATGCCTTCACTTTAGTGGTCGTGAGGAGAATGCCAACAGGATGGCGCGGTTAGCATAGATAGGGCCAAGGCAGAGCGCAATTGGCATGGCGCGGATAGCTTGGGCTAAACGTGGCTGGCATGATTTGTCATTGGCACAAGGATGCGTCTAGCATGGTTGGCATGCTTTGGTGCGGTTGGGTATGGTTGGCATGATTTTCTATTGGCATACGAGACGTGGATAGCATAGCTAGGGCCATGGCATAGTGTGATTGGCATGGCGCGGCTAGCTTGGGCTAGGTGTGGCTGGCATGACTTGCCATTAGCATACGGGTGTGGCTAGCATAGCTAGGGCCATGGCACGGTGCGATTGGAATGGCGCGAATAACATGGGCTAGGTGTGGCTGTCATGATTTTCCATTGGCACAAGGGTGCGGCTAGCATGGTTGGCATGCTTTGGCGCGGTTGGGTGTAGATGGCATGACTTGTCATTGGCACACGAGACGTGGGTAGCATAGCTAGGGCCATGGCACGGTGCGATTGGCATGGCGCGGCTAACTTGGGCTAGGTGTGGCTGGCATGATTTGCCATTAACACATGTGAGAATTAGGGCTTGGTTTGGCTAACCCTAATTTGAAAAATATACCCTGGTAATTATTTAGAGACACATTAAAGGCTTTTATTTAATGCGCCTAGTAAATGCTTGCTTTAAATGTCTGCTAGGGTTTAGTGTTTTACGATTTTAACCCTATACTAAAAACCACCATCAACATTAAGTCCCCTACTTAGATCGGAATGGGTGCCTTGTTGCGGGTTAAGCATATGATGGTGACAGACAACGTAAATTATTGCAAAGACGGTTATGAGAATCCGACTAACCTTTTAAGTGGTAGAGAGGACTTCGACTTTCCATGTTGGTAGTCCTTTTCGCGGCAAAGGGGGCACGACCCTGGAGGGCGGAGCAGGTGGCATGGCTTTGATCACGGCAATGGCATGGTGGATCATGCAAAGGCGGATAGGCGTGATGGGGGCCGTGGTGATGGAGCGAGGGTTGGACTGTGGCAAGGAGAGGCGCGGTCTGGAACGGTGCGGCTTTAGCAGGGGGCCACGACAATGGCGTAGGCGGTCTTGGGCGCGGGACCGGTTTCCTCTTTTTCCTTCTTAGCTCAAAATAGGAAATCCTCCCCTCCCTCAAACTTCCACGTATCATGTCCATATAAAGGGAGGACCGGCTCCTCTTTTTTTTATTTATTCTTCCCAATCGCGAGACAATAGTAGAGAGGAGCGGACGAGCAAATCCTAGGTATGTCTTCAAACACTTTTCTTCTGCTTTTTTCTTTTTGTTGGTGTAAACCCCAGGTGTAGGCGCACGACCCTGTAGAAATATTGGCGTGAATCCTAAGTATTTTTTTCCCTGGCTTGTCGTGGCACATAGGCACGAGTACCATAGTAATATTGACCGCCCTTGCAAGGTAGATACGTAATAGCAATGGCCCTGTCTTCTCACGAAACCCTAGCTTTTTAGGGGTTGCTCCTCGTTTTGGTGTGGCCGTGTGTACGGTTTCCCTGGTGGGTCATTCCTCCTCGGTTGGACAAGAATTTTATGCCATAGGGTACGGTCTTGAAACAAATTGGCTTGCGTCTTGGGTGAAAATAAATTTTATACACCTTCTGTAATAACGTCCCTTTGCATTGCTCCATTGTAGTTGTTTGAGAAAAATCTTCGTCATAATGTCACTTGGGGAGAGTTCCGCGAAAGATGTTGGTAACTCCAATCCGAACGTGGTTGATGAATTTTTCACGATAATCTCCGCTAGGAGGAGTCCCCTTAAGCATGTGCCAATACTTCTGACCGGCCTGGAGAGTGAGGGAGGGGATCGTTCGGTTCCTCCCGAAAATGTGATACGATTTTGTCTTCATAGGGGAGAGTATTCTGCTTCTTTTATCGATTTCAGGGCCTCAGTGAGTCCATTGCGTTCCTTCGAGAAATGGACGCAGTTCATGATGAGCCAAGAGCATGTAAGAACTAATTTGGCCAGGCGCAGATCATTGATGATGTTGCGGCTTCCGCAGTGCTTCATATTAGGAAAGATATTCTAGGTTTGGTCACTTTTGTTTCCAGATGGTGTCCGGACACCCATACGGCCATATGTAGATGGGGTGAAATGACTATTTCCTTGGAAAGCGTGGTTGTACTGTTGAGTTTTCCCATAGTTGGAAACCTTGACGTTAAGTTTTCCGCAGATGAAGAGGAGTTACATGACGCCCTGGTCGCGAAATCAAAAGGATTTGTTCGGAAGGAAAATGAGACAAAGTGCTTCTATGACTGGTGGGTGTCTCAGTGGTTTCCTGACGCATTAGATTCGAACCAGAAGAGCAATACACTTCATATTGTGGCATTCTTGGCTCTTTATCTATCTAGAGATATTTTTGATGATGGCTCGGGCAAGAAAGAGATAAGACATGGACTCATTAAGTTTGCCATAAGATTGGCAAAAGGTGTTGTTCTCCCCCTCGGTGGTTTGTTTCTTGGTTCTCAGTATGCACACCTGGACCAGCTGGTTTCGGACATGCGCGCCTCGAACGGTCATATGAAAGTGGATTCGTATGTTCATGCCGCCTTTCTCCAGGCATGGTTGTGGGTGCATTTCGAGCAGTATGCGCCGAAACAGTTGGTTGTACTTCCCAAGTCTTGGGGTGGCTCGAGGATATTGCGCTGGTTGAACAGGCGTCCCAAGATTGATTCGAACCTGGTCGGACCTCTTGATAGCTCGCATGCAGTTAATTTTCATCCATGGTCTCCAGTGCATGGGTCCATAACTCAGGTTAGTATCTTTGCTCCTGCTCCAAACATGTCTTTGACTTCTGATAAAGAGGACCTGAGTGTCGGAGAGATGGTGTTCATGCGGAGTTGTGCGCCTGGTCACATGCCCTCTTTCTTTCGAGGGTCTTGCAAAGCAACCTCTTACAACATCGATAGAGCAGCTCGGCATATGGGTTTTGATTAGGGGGTCCTGCTTGTTCGTCAGCTGGTCGTCCCGGAAGTCCTGTTATCGACTGTTCTTGATGCTGGTGCTCTTGCGCCGGGTAAAAGTCTCACTTTCCTGCTTGCGGAGCGGAATCCATCAACAACCTCCAAGTATAATGCATTCTGGCAGAGTGAATTCCTCATCATCGGGGGATTTATGAAAGCCATAGTGAAGAACATTCGTGGTAGGCCTTCCGCCGAGATTTTAGCAAAACATCCGTTGTTGAGGAATACTCCTTTAACCAAAAGGAGACCCGTTGGCCTGGTCGTGGACAGTCCCCAAGTGAAGGAGCAAAGGTCTAAGAGTCGTGCTGGTGGGCTTCAGTCGGACTCCACGGTTCTACCGACTTTTAGTTCGTCTAACATGCGGGTATGTACGGACCTCTTCTTGATTTGAGCTTGGAACGTCTATATTTTTGTTCTTTTTCTGAGAATACGCTCTTGTATTCCGTCCAGGGTCTCGGTAGCACGAACGCCTTTGCTAAACTTGCATGGAGTCAGAAAACAATACCTCTTGAGACGGAAGGCAGCGATGCTGAGCTTACCCATAGTGATGAATAATCCGAGAAGGATGAAAGTTCAGAGTCCAGAGTTAGCGGGAGTAGTTCTTCCGATGGCAGTGATGAATCTTCTTCTAGTCAGTCTGAAACCGAATCGGTGAGTCCCCTCCACGTTTTTTTTAGGAAGAAACCGCTCCTAGGGATGATCTTGAAGTGGAAGACCACCAGAGTAAAGACACAACCGTACTTCCTACAATGGAAACTGCACCATCTAACGATTTGGACATGGAGATTCATCGTCCTGAGGGCGTCGACGTGACTCGGGTGGAGGAGGGCACTTCGAGGGGTGAAATTGTGGTTAGGGTTCCCCTGCCAGTTGCCGATTCAGTTGCAGGTGCCACCTTCGATCCTCCATATCAGGCTCCTTTTCCAGGTCATGTGCTTATTGGTGGATTTAGCGTGCCAGCTAAACATGCGACATTGTACACCAAGATTTGGGAAATCTATGGTCACATTGCCACGACTAAGAAGATCACTAGTCGACATGCGTTGGTCAAGCGCGTGGAGGAAGCCTTGTCTTCGGTTGATGAGATGTGCAACATGACTGGTCATATAATTTCTGAGGATGTAATCTCGAGCTGGAAGTTCCATCGTGACATGTGCATGGGCTTCGAATTCAACGTTCCTTGGTTCGTTGAAGGTCTCTCTGATGTTGAAAGGTCATTGGCCGGAGCAGTTGAAGGTCCTTCCGCAGCCACGGTGAAGAAGCAGGAAGCGGAATTCAGAAAGTTGTGTCGGAAACTTAAATTGAAAAGGGCGGCCCTCCAGAGCACAAAGGAGGCTTTCGCCAAGAGGAGCAAGCCGTTGTTGGAAAACTTTCCTTGAATATATATATCTATATTTTTAGACCTTTTATCTTTAGTTTTTTTTTTTTTTTTGAAAGGAAAAAGAGATGCCGGGTTTGTGGTTTTGATTTTCTGGTTTTCTTGGGTTGATGGACAAAATTTACCTTGACAATTTTTGATTATATATTTTTTGGATAAATGTTTAGAATTGAAATGGCTATGAATGAAAGTGACACACATGTCCCAAGTAGGCCCTGGAACCGTGTGTTGGTAGATGACATGGGATAAAATATGGTTATAGGTTTTATCAAAACTTGAAAGAGCAGACCACGTATTTTATCAGAATAAGACTTACTCGGTTTTTAGGTCTCCTGATGAAAAGTGAACCTTCCGAGTGTAAGACCGAGTCTTATGGGAAACACTGCCATGGGAAGTCCCTAGTGTTCGAATCGTTGCTGAGTTGTCTAATGACTGATCCATCAATCCCTGGAAGGATCGTTTTTGCTTTTAACTCTTGTGGAGTCCCCATCCATCCCTTGTCGTGTCTTGATTGACAATCGAGTCATCAAATGACTGAGCCGAAGCAAATTGCCATCCTCTATCGTTTTGATATCTGGGTTGAAGAACGAGGTCGACAGTTGAAAATTGACCTTGTAACCGATAGATCAATCTTCCCGCTGTGGTCGCCAATTGTTTATAGGTGAAAATAGCTTCTGCTGATTTTGGTAATTGCAGGTGTGAAGGTCAGAAACTGTTTAAACCCTAAATAAATGTACTGCAAGGGAGTACTTTTAAGTTCGAGAGATCAATCTGTACAAGTCCGGCCTAAACCAAGAAATGGCCGTTCCAGACTTGCTTCGGTCACAAAGAGGGGGAGAATGGGTTGGTTTTGGGGAGGGAAGCAAGGAGAGTGTGAGACCAAAATAGTTGTTTCGAAAGAGCAATTGGTTTTCTACAACTTGTATTCATAAGAATAGGAGAGCTCACGGGGAGAGCTATCCAGTAAGTATTCTGAGTATTTGTCTTGTCCGAATGAACTTGTTCTTCAAATAGAAATAGGTAAAACCTATTTATACAAGTTGTAGTAGAAACGTACCTTGGTCTCATTAAGGAGAGATGAGTAAATGGGAGGAGGTGGTAACCGTATGCATGGACTTGATTATTCCATAAAGTGGTTAACGCATGAAAATAATTTTCATGAAACTGTTAACGTTATGGAATTGATGTTCCATAAGGTTGTTAACTCATGGATTTATGTCCAATGAACGTTTTCCCACATAACTCCCGTATTTACAAGGCGCCTCACTCTTATGACACTTCCTTATGAGGGGCGTAGTGTACGCCGCACGCTGTATACCACTAAACCAATACCCAAAAAAGATCCCCCAATTTGTGTTGATGTCTCGAATGTTCTTGGAGAACATGTAATACGTTGTTGTGGCTTGGCAAGTCGAGCTCGGGGAACTTGCTAGCCTGGTGACCTTCGATGGTCGAGATTTTATATATTGAGAGATGCGTTGCGCGCCTTAGTTTTTGGTAGTGAGGGTCATCGTGGTGGCGCGACCAGGTTGGCATGCCGTTGGCATGGCATGGTTTGGCGTGGCCAAACTTAGGTTTTGGACCCAAAAGTCATGAGGTGACTTTAGATGGCCAGGATTCGCACTTGGGTTTGAAGGTTGGCCATTGATGGCCGTATGCCTTTTGTTTTGGTGGCCGCGTAGGGAAGGTGCGACCAAGGTGTTGTTTAGACTTGGCGTGTAGGGCCAATGGTCTGTCATGGGCGTATGGCATGGCTGGGGCCAACGCAAGGGGCACTTGGCTTGTCATAGTGTGACTAGCATAGCTAGGGCTAAGGCATGGGTGTTTGGCTTGGTGCGGCTAGCTGGGATAGGTGCGGTGTGGCTTGGCGCATGGGGCCAAGGGTTTGACATGGTCGCATGGCATGACTAGCTTGGGCTTGGTGCATGCCCAAGCTAAGGTTTTTGGGCCAAAGTCGTGAGGGGACTTAAGGCGGCCAGGATTTTCTCCTGGGATTGAAGAGTATCCATTGATGCACGCCTTTGTTTTAGAAACCCTAATTAGCGTCGTTCACTAGAATCTCTGTACAATTCTAGTACGGACTCATATTTTGACGGTCCGCCCCACAAATCAACCGGAAAAGAATTTCATATCTCCTCTCGCGAGGATATTTAGGTTTTGCACTCGTTCGGGAGGAGAAAAAAGCCCGAGAGCGAAACATGAAGAATTCAGGAGGGATGGCGGCATGGCCAGGCTATCATGGCATGCCTTGGCGCAACTAGGCTGGCATGACATGCCTTGGCGTGGTTTGGCACATGGGGCCGAGGTTTTTCCATGGTCGCATGGCATAGATAGCTTTGGTTAAGCGCGTGACCGATCTAGGGATTTTGGGCCAAAGTCATGAGGTGACTTTGGGCGGCCAGGATTTGCTCCTGGGATTGAAGGGCAACCGTTGATTGTTGCATGCCTTCACTTTGGTATCCATGAGGAGAAGGCCAGCAGGGTGGTGCGGCTAGGGGCTACAGTACAGCATATTTGGCATGACGTGACTAGCTTGGTTAGGTGCGTGACCATGCTAGGGTTTTGGGTCCAAAGTCATGAGGTGACTTTGGGCGGCCATGATTTGCTCTTGGGATTGAAGGGCAACCGCTGATTGTTGCATTCCTTCACTTTGGTATCCGCAAGGGGAAGGCCAACATGGTGGCGCGACATAAGGGGCCATGGCGAGACGTGTTTGGCATGGCGTGGCCGGTGTGGCTAGCCTTGGCTAGGTGTGTGGCCAAGTTAGGGATTTGGGCCAAAGGTCGTGAGGAGACCTTAGACGGCCAGGATTTTCTCATAGGATTGAAGGGCAACCGTTGATTTTTGCATGCCTTCACTTTAGTGGTCGTGAGGAGAAGGCCAACAGGATGGCGCGGTGAGCATAGCTAGGGCCAAGGCAGAGCACGATTGGCATGGAGCGGCTAGCTTGCGCTAGACGTGGCTGCCATGATTTTCCATTGGCACACGAGACGTGGCTAGCATAGCTAGGGCCATGGCTTGGTGCGATTGGCATGGCGTGGATAGATTGGGCTAGGTGTGTCTGGCATGACTTGCCATTAGCACACGGGTGTGGCTAGCATAGCTAGGGCCATGGCACGGTGTGATTGGCATGGCGCGGCTAACATGGGCTAGGTGTGGCTGGCATGATTTTCCATTGGCACAAGGGTGCGGCTAGCATGGTTGGCATGCTTTGGCGCTGTTGGGTGTAGATGGCATGACTTGCCATTGGCACACGAGACGTGGGTAGCATATCTAGGGCCATGGCACGGTGCGATTGGCATGGCGCGGATAACTTGGGCTAGGTGTGGCTGGCATGATTTGCCATTAACACATGTGAGAATTAGGGCTTGGTTTATCTAACCCTAATTTGAAAAATATACCCTGGTAATTATTTAGAGACACATTAATGGCTTTTATTTAATGCGCCTAGTAAATGCTTGTTTTAAATGTCTGCTAGGGTTTAGTGTTTTACGATTTTAACCCTATACTAAAAACCACCATCAACATTAAGTCCCCTACTTAGATCGGAACAGGTGACTTGTTGCGGGTTAAGCATATGATGGTGACAGACAACGTAAATTATTGCAAAGACGGTTATGAGAATCCGACTAACCTTTTAAGTGGTAGAGAGTACTTCGACTTTCCATGTTGGTAGTCCTTTCCGCGGTAAAGGGGGCACGGCCCTGGAGGGCGGAGCAGGTGGCATGGCTTTGATCACGGCAATGGCATGGTGGAGCATGCAAAGGAGGCTAGGCGTGATGGGGGCCGTGGTGATGGAGCGAGGGTTGGACCGTGGAAAGTCGAGGCGCAGTCTGGAACGGTGCGGCTTTAGCAGGGGGGCACGACAATGGCGTAGGCGGTCTTGGGCGCGGGATCGATTTCCTCTTTTTCCTTCTTAACTCAAAATAGGAAATCCTCCCTTCCCTCAAACTCCCACGTATCATGTCCATATAAAGGGAGGACCGGCTCCTTTTTTTTTTTTTTATTCTTCCCAGTCGCGCGACAATAGTAGAGAGGAGCGGACGAGCAAATCCTAGGTATGTCTTCAAACACTTTTCTTCTGCTTTTTTCTTTTTGTTGGTGTAAACCCCAGGTGTAGGCGCACGACCCTGAAGAAATATTGGCGTGAATCCTAGGTATTTTTTGCCTTGTCTTGTCGTGGCACCTAGGCACGAGTACCATAGTAATATTGACCGCCCTTGCAAGGTAGGTACGTAATAGCAATGGCCCTGTCTTCTCACGAAACCCTAGATTTTTAGGGGTTTCTCCTCGTTTTGGTGTGGACGTGTGTACAGTTTCCCTGGTGGGTCATTCCTCCTCGGTTGGACAAGAATTTTATTCCATAGGGTACGGTCTTGAAACAAATTGGCTTGCGTCTTGGGTGAAAATAAATTTTGTGCACCTTCTGTAATAACGTCCCTTTGCATTGCTCCATTTTAGTTGTTTGAGATAAATCTTCGTCATAATGTCACTTGGGGAGAGTTCCGCGAAAGATGTTGGTAACTCCAATCCGAACGTGGTTGATGAATTTTTCACGATAATCTCCGCTAGGAGGAGTCCCCTTAAGCATGTGCCGATACTTCTGACCGGCCTGGAGAGTGAGGGAGGGGATCGTTCGGTTCCTCCCGAAAATGTGATACGATTTTGTCTTCATAGGGGAGAGTATTCTGCTTCTTTTATCGATTTCAGGGCCTCGGTGAGTCCATTGCGTTCCTTCGAGAAATGGATGCGGTTCATGATGATCCAAGAGCATGTAAGAACTAATTTGGCCAAGGCGCAGATCATTGATGATGTTGCGGCTTCCGCAGTGCTTCATATTAGGAAAGATATTCTAGGTTTGGTCACTTTTGTTTCCAGATGGTGTCCGGACACCCATACGGCCGTATGTAGATGGGGTGAAATGATTATTTCCTTGGAAAGCGTGGCTGTACTGCTGAATTATCCCGTAGTTGGAAACCTTAACGTTAAGTTGTCCGCAGATGAAGAGGAGTTTCATGACGCCCTGGTCGCGAAATCAAAAGGATTTGTTCGGAAGGAAAATGAGACAAAGTGCTTCTATGACTGGTGGGTGTCTCAGTGGTTTCCTGACGCATTAGATTCGAACCAGAAGAACAATACACTTCGTATTGCGGCGTTCTTGGCTCTTTAGCTATCGAGAGATATTTTTGATGAAGGCTCGGGCAAGAAAGAGATAATACATGGACTCATTAAGTTTGCCATAAGATTGGAAAAAGGTGTTGTTCTCCCTCTCGTTGGTTTGTTTATTGGTTCGCAGTATGCACACCTGGACCAGCTGGTTACGGACATGCGCGCCTCGAACGGTCATATGAAAGTGGATTCGTATGTTCATGCCGCCTTTCTCCAGGCATGGTTGTGGGATCATTTTGAGCAGTATGCCCCGAAATCGTTGGTTGTACTTCCCAAGTCTTGGGGTGGCTCGAGGATATTGCGCTGGTTGAACAGGCGTCCCAAGATTGATTCGAACCTGGTCGGACCTCTTGATAGCTCGCATGAAGTTAATTTTCGTCCATGGTCTCCAGTGCTTGGGTCCATAACTCAGGTTAGTATCTTTGCTCCTGCTCCAAACATGTCTTTGACTTCTGATAAAGAGGACCTGAGCGTCGGAGATATGGTGTTCATGCGGAGTTGTGCGCCTGGTCACATGCCCTCTTTCTTTCGAGGGTCTTGCAAAGCAACCTCTTACAACATCGATAGAGCAGCTCCGCATATGGGTTTTGATCAGGGGGTCCCGCTTGTTCGTCAGCTGGTCGTTTCGGAAGTCCTGTCATCGACTGTTCTTGATGCTGGTGCTCTTGCGCCGGGTAAAAGTCTCCCTTTCCTGCTCGCGGAGCGGAATCCATCAACACCTCCAAGTATAACGCATTCTGGCAGAGTGAATTCGTCATCATCGAGGGATTTATGAAAGCCATAGTGAAGAACATTCGTGGTAGGCCTTCCGCCGAGATTTTAGCAAAACATCCATTGTTGAGGAATACTCCTTTAACCAAAAGGAGACTCGTTGGCCTAGTCGTGGACAGTCCCCAAGAGAAGGAGCGGAGGTCTAAGAATCGTGCTGATGGTCTTCAGTCGGACTCCACGGTTCTACCGACTTTTAGTTCGTCTAACATGCGGGTATGTACGGACCTCTTCTTGATTTGAGCTTGGAACGTCTATATTTTTGTTCTTTTTCTGAGAATACGCTCTTGTATTCCGTCCAGGGTCTCGGTAGCACGAACGCCTTTGCTAAACTTGCATGGAGTCAGAAAATAACACCTCTTGAGACGGAAGGCAGCGATGCTGAGCTTACCCATAGTGATGAATAATCCGAGAAGGATGAAAGTTCAGAGTCCAGAGTTGGCGGGAGTAGTTCTTCCGATGGCAGTGATGAATCTTCTTCTAGTCAGTCTGAAACCGAATCGGTGAGTCCCCTCCACGTTTTTTTTAGGAAGAAACCGCTCCTAGGGATGATCTTGAAGTGGAAGACCACCAGAGTAAAGACACAACCGTACTTCCTACAATGGAAACTGCACCATCTAAAGATTTGGACATGGAGATTCATCGTCCTGAGGGCGTCGCCGTGACTCGGGTGGAGGAGGGCACTTCGAGGGGTGAAATTGTGGTTAGGGTTCCCCTGCCAGTTGCTGATTCAGTTGCAGGTGCCACCTTCGATCCTCCGTATCAGTGTCCTTTTCCAGGTCATGTGCTGATTGGTGGATTTAGCATGCTAGCTAAACATGCGATATTGTACACCAAGATTTGGGAAAGCTATGGTCACATTGCCACGACTAAGAAGATCACTAGTCGACATGCGTTTGTCAAGTGCGTGGAGGAAGCCTTGTCTTCGGTTGATGAGATGTGCAACATGACTGGTCATATAATTTCTGAGGATGTAATCTCGAGCTGGAAGTTCCATCGTGACATGTGCATGGGCTTCGAATTCAACGTTCCTTGGTTCGTTGAAGGTCTCTCTGATGTTTAAAGGTCATTGGCCGGAGCAGTTGAAGATCCTTCCGCAGCCACGGTGAAGAAGCAGGAAGCGGAATTCAGAAAGTTGTGTCGGCAACTTAAATTGAAAAGGGCGGCCCTCCAGAGCACAAAGGAGGCTTTCGCCAAGAGAAGCAAGCCGTTGTTGGAAAACTTTCCTTGAATATATATATATCTATCTTTTTAGACCTTTTATCTTTAGTTTTTTTTTTTTTTGAAAGGAAAAAGAGATGCCGGGTTTGTGGTTTTGATTTTCTGGTTTTCTTGGGTTGATAGAAAAAATTTACCTTGACAATTTTTGATTATATATTTTTTGGATAAATGTTTAGAATTGAAATGGCTATGAATGAAAGTGACGCACATGTGCCAAGTAGGACCTGGACCGTGTGTTGGTAGATGACATGGGATGAAATATGGTTATAGGTTTTATCAAAACTTGAAAGAGCAGACCACGTATTTTATCAGAATATGACTTACTCGGTTTTTAGGTCTCCTGATGAAAAGTGAACCTTCCGAGTGTAAGACCGAGTCTTATGGGAAACACTGCCATGGGAAGTCCCTAGTGTTCGAATCGTTGCTGAGTTGTCTAATGACTGATCCATCAATCCCTGGAAGGATCGTTTTTGCTTTTAACTCTTGTGGAGTCCCCATCCATCCCTTGTCGTGTCTTGATTGACAATCGAGTCATCAAATGACTGAGCCGAAGCAAATTGCCATCCTCTATCGTTTTGATATCTGGGTTGAAGAACGAGGTCGACAGTTGAAAATTGACCTTGTAACCGATAGATCAATCTTCCCGCTGTGGTCGCCAATTGTTTATAGGTGAAAATAGCTTCTGCTGATTTTGGTAATTGCAGGTGTGAAGGTCAGAAACTGTTTAAACCCTAAATAAATGTACTGCAAGGGAGTACTTTTAAGTTCGAGAGATCAATCTGTACAAGTCCGGCCTAAACCAAGAAATGGCCGTTCCAGACTTGCTTCGGTCACAAAGAGGGGGAGAATGGGTTGGTTTTGGGGAGGGAAGCAAGGAGAGTGTGAGACCAAAATAGTTGTTTCTGAAAGAGCAATTGGTTTTCTACAACTTGTATTCATAAGAATAGGAGAGCTCACGGGGAGAGCTATCCAGTAAGTATTCTGAGTATTTGTCTTGTCCGAATGAACTTGTTCTTCAAATAGAAATAGGTAAAACCTATTTATACAAGTTGTAGTAGAAACGTACCTTGGTCTCATTAAGGAGAGATGAGTAAATGGGAGGAGGTGGTAACCGTATGCATGGACTTGATTATTCCATAAAGTGGTTAACGCATGAAAATAATTTTCATGAAACTGTTAACGTTATGGAATTGATGTTCCATAAGGTTGTTAACTCATGGATTTATGTCCAATGAACGTTTTCCCACATAACTCCCGTATTTACAAGGCGCCTCACTCTTATGACACTTCCTTATGAGGGGCGTAGTGTACGCCGCACGCTGTATACCACTAAACCAATACCCAAAAAAGATCCCCCAATTTGTGTTGATGTCTCGAATGTTCTTGGAGAACATGTAATACGTTGTTGTGGCTTGGCAAGTCGAGCTCGGGGAACTTGCTAGCCTGGTGACCTTCGATGGTCGAGATTTTATATATTGAGAGATGCGTTGCGCGCCTTAGTTTTTGGTAGTGAGGGCCATCGTGGTGGCGCGACCAGGTTGGCATGCCGTTGGCATGGCATGGTTTGGCGTGGCCAAACTTAGGTTTTGGACCCAAAAGTCATGAGGTGACTTTAGATGGCCAGGATTCGCACTTGGGTTTGAAGGTTGGCCATTGATGGCCGTATGCCTTTTGTTTTGGTGGCCGCGTAGGGAAGGCGCGTCCAAGGTGTTGTATAGACTTGGCGCGTAGGGACAATGGTCTGTCATGGGCGTATGGCATGGCTGAGGCCAACGCAAGGGTCACTTGGCTTGTCATAGTGTGATTAGCATAGCTAGGGCCAAGGCATGGGTGTTTGGATTGGTGTGGCTAGCTAGGCTAGGTGCGGTGTGGCTTGGCGCGTGGGGCCAAGGGTTTGCCATGGTCGCATGGCATGACTAGCTTGGGCTAGGTGCATGCCCAAGCTAAGGTTTTTGAGCCAAATTCGTGAGGGGAATTTAGGCAGCCATGATTTGCTCCTGGGATAGAAGAGTAGCCATTGATGCGCGCCTTTGTTTTAGAAACCCTAATTAGCGCCCTTCACTAGAATCTCTGCACAATTCTAGTACGGACTCGGATTTTGACGGTCCTCCCCACAAATCAACCGGAAAAGAATTTCATATCTCCTCACGCAAGGATATTTAGGTTTTGAACTCGTTCGGGAGGAGAAAAAAGCCCGAGAGCGAAACTCATGAAGAATTCAGGAGGGATGGCGGCATGGCCAGGCTATCATGGCATGCCTTGGCGCAACTAGGCTGGCATGGCATGCCTTGGCGTGGTTTGGCACATGGGGCCGAGGGTTTTCCATGGTCTCGTGGCATAGCTAGCTTTGGTTAAGCGCGTGACCAAGCTAGGGTTTTTGGGACAAAGTCATGAGGTGACTCTGGGCGTCCAGGATTTGCTCCTGGGATTGAAGGGCAACCGTTGATTGTTGCATACCTTCACTTTAGTAGACATGAGGATAAGGCCAGCAGGGTGGCGCGACTAGGGGCTACAGTGCGGCATATTGGCATGACGCGACTAGCTTGGTTAGGTACGTGACCAAGCTAGGGTTTTGGGGCCAAAGTCACGAGGTGACTTTGGGCGGCCAGGATTTGCTCCTGGGATTGAAGGGCAACCGCTGATTGTTGCATGCCTTCACTTTAGTAGCCGCAAGGGGAAGGCCAGCATGGTGGCGCGGCATGAAGGGCCACGACGATATGTGTTTTGCATGGCGCGGCCGGCGTGGCTAGCCTTGGCTAGGTGCTCGGCCAAGTTAGGGATTTGGGCCAAAGGTCGTGAGGAGGCCTTAGACGGCCAGGATTTTCTCTTGGGATTGAAGGGCAACCGTTGATTGTTGCATGCCTTCACTTTAGTGGTCGTGAGGAGAATGACAACATGGTGGCGCGGTTAGCATAGATAGGGCCAAGGCAGTGCGCGATTTGCATGGCGCGGCTAGTTTGGGCTAGACGTGGCTGGTATGATTTTTCATTGGCACAAGGATGCGGCTAGCATGGTTGGCATGCTTTGGCGCGGTTGGGTGTGGTTGGCATGATTTTCCATTGGCACACGAGATGTGGCTAGCATAGCTAGGGCCATGGAATCGCGCGGATATCTTGGGCTAGGTGTGGCTGGCATGACTTGCCATTAGCACACGGGTGTGGCTAGCATAGCTAGGGCCATGGCACGGTGCGATTGGAATGGCGCGGCTAACTTGGGCTAGGTGTGGCTGGCATGATTTTCCATTGGCAAAAGGGTGCGGCTAGCATGGTTGGCATGCTTTGGCGCAGTTGGGTGTGGCTGGCATGACTTGCCATTGACACACGAGATGTGGCTAGCATAGCTAGGTCCATGGCACGGTGCGATTGGCATGGCGCGGCTAACTTGGGCTAGGTGTGGCTGGCATGATTTGCCATTGGCACATTTGATAATTAGGGATTGGTTTGTCTAACCCTAATTTGAAAAATATACCCTGGTAATTATTTAGAGACACATTAAAGGCTTTTATTTAATGTGCCTAGTTAATGCTTGTTTTAAATGTCTGATAAGGTTTAGTGTTTTACGATTTTAACCATATACTAAAAACCACCATCAACGATAGCTAATACATCATATGTCTTTTTCACTCATACCTATATTTTACAAGTCCATTATTCCCACACTTTATGGGTTTTGGTCATATGACCCATTTTCCGAATACAAATATCATTATCACACAATAAATATATCCTTATCATATGACCCATTTTCCGTTTACAAATATCATTATCACGCAATAAATATATCCTTTCTTTTAAAAAGAAAATCAATTTTATTATCAATACCAACTTTACCCTTCGTAATGTCGTCCTCACCGAACGATCGTTTTATTTTCAGATTCAGATCTAAATTTTATATCTTCTCTTCCTCTTCCACCAACAACCACCATATTCTTCGTCGCCACCATCGCCATGCCAACACCACCTCCACTTCCACCATCACCTCTTACCACCATCAGTATCACCACCTCCTCCCAAAGAATCGATTTTAGATCGATTTCTTCTTGATTCAGCTACAATCTTAAATCTGGTGAATTTTTAACGAGAAATTATTCTCCAAAAACGAATCTCGGGTATGAGAAACATTAGATTCATTTCTATTTCGACTTGATTTGGCTTGAAATACCTAAAATAAATGATATCAGTGTTGGTTCTTGAAGAGATCGATAGATTGGATTTTAAGGTTTCAATCTCTGGTAATTTTGAGTTGAAATAGAGAACCAAAATCAAAAGAATTCTAGGGAGTGAGCGACAGATCAGGTTTGTGTTCAACACCCTAAAAATCTTCAATTTTGATTTCCTGTATTTTCACATCAATTGAATTGAATCTCTTGCATAAGTATGGATGTGTTTTCATTATGTAAGTTAGCTAGTAAAGATTGGATGGCCATGATATAGGATTTTAGTGATGTTGAAAATTATGGTATTTCAATAGTAGTAATATGTATCGTTGTTTTGACTAAATTCAGTGGTAGTGGCGGCGGCTGTGTGTTGGTAGTGGTCTTTGGTGGTAATTAATTAGTGGTGTTGGTGATTTTTTTGTGTTGGTGGTGGTCTTGTTTGTGGTTTATATGCTACTTTGGAGTAGTCCCCTTCTAATGAATTTGTAGTAGCAGAAAGTAGTAACTTTAGACTTGATGTTTCAAAAAGCAATGGACAAAATCGAATTCCTGATGACAAGCCTCGGTGAGTTGGTAGAATGAATGGGGACCGTGCTCTTAAGATACTTTTGCAAAAAAATTAATCAATGGACTTGATTTTTATATTCCCGAGCGATACATATAGGAACTAAATTTTAGATATGGCGTCATCTTCAAGGAACTATGCGACGAAATTGCCTCGAAAGATGTTTTTGTCGACAAATACATAGAAGATATATAGAACCTTGTCTACGATAAAATGTTACAGGACAAAAATGTTGCTAGATCTACCGATATTGCCATCTTATTATATCGTATCATACTTTTATAGGCTAAAAATGTTGATGATCTTGTTTGTTGGAAATTTTTTATCCTGATTTGCAGGTCAGTTATAATGGTAGACTTCACAGATAAACATATCAAGATAAGTTTTTAGTTGAGCTGATTCCTAACCTTTGTTAGACTTGGATGCATTTAAAATTGTCCAGATTTAACTGTATATACAATTTACCATTTGTGTTGTCACTGTCTGAGTGTGCCTTTGTTTTTTATGTGATTTTGCAGGTCTCTACAAGTGTTGGTTTCCTTGAAGTAGCCCTCTTTGGGTTCAGTTAGATTGCTGCTACTTTCTTGGTTGGATTCTCTTCCACATTCTTTCAGTTGTACTTTCTCTTGATGCATTTATTAATTCAATAATTCATTTCTCTGAATAGTGTGAAATTAGTTGTGGTGTACAATTGAGATTTTTGCAAGAAAATAGTATTATCTCTGCCGTAGTTTTATATGATATGCAATAGCATTACACTATGCTCCCATTTCCATTATCTTTTACTGACATTGTGCAAAACTTAGGCATTGTGGTTTTTGATATTATTATTATCGAGCCTTGGTTTTTTCCAATTATGTAAGAGAAGCTTTAGAGTGAATCATACGTCAACATATTTAGTATAAAATGTATTGCTTTGTGTAGTATTAATGTGTGTAGTCTTATAATTTTTTCAGTTTCCTTGAACTTGCAGAAAGTGAGGATGAGAGAGTGCTAAGAGAATTGGCGTAACTATTAGATTCTTATGATGCATACATAACGAAGGTAATATTGTTAAACTACTGGAATGCTACGTAGCATTCTTGTTTTATTGTCTGTCATAGTTTTGATGGTATTTATGTAGTAAAATGACTTTCTTCTTTTTCATATAAAGGAGGAAGTTCTGATACTCCAAAATGCTCAAAGTGAAGTGACTTACGTACACGGGAAGTTGCTATTTGATTACCAGGCACCTTTCTTGAGCTTTGTTCACTAATCAGTTTTTTGTATATTTTACTACATATCTACGTAGTCTGATTGTACTTAGTTTTCTCATTGTACATTTGTTGATGTGATTAGTATGAGAATGTTTACAAGGTACAATAATGTGCAAAATTTATGCATCAACAGGTTGATCTTAACAAGGTACCACCCTTCTTCTTCTTTTCTTTTTAAAGGGAATGTTACTTTGTGTTTCCACCCTTCTTCATTGTATTAAGTATTTTTGGACTTCAGTTTTTCTGGGATTAACTCTTGTTGTTGATCCCATTTATGGATCAACTCATGTTATTGACATCATTTTTATGGATCAACTAAGGTTGTTGATCCCATTTTTTATGGATCAACTCATGTTGTTGACACCATTTTTATGGGATCAACTGAGGTTGTTGATTTAATTTGTTATGGATCAACTCCTGCTGTTGATCCCATTTCCTTAGATTAGTATAATTATGCTTGTAGTTTAAATGCTTGGTTTTTATAGATGTAATTCTTCAAATGTTGAATTTGTGGTGCAATGGTAGCATGACTGACTCCATGTCAGATGATGCATGTTCGACTCACGCCAAGTTCACTCCATTTACATGGATAAACTTTCATTGTTGATCCAATTTAGTGGATCCACTATTGTTGTTGATCCCCTAAATTGGATACACTTCTACTGTTGATTTTTTTTTTTGGATCAACTACTGTTGTTGATCCCCAAATTGGATAAACTTCTACTGTTGATCCTATTTTTATTTGGATCAACTATTGTTGCTGCTACAAATATATTTGAACCAGTGGTGGCGGCGGCAGACTAGTGGCGGTGGTGGGGGTAGACTAGTGGTGGCGGCGGCGGCGGACTAGTGGTAGTGGTGGTGTAATAGTGGTGGTGATTGAGTGGTGGTGGAATATTAGTGGTGGCGGCGGTTGGTAGGTGGTGGTGGAATGGTAGTTGAATATTGGTGGTGGTGGTGGTGGTGGAGTGGTAGAGGAAGAAATTTGTTGCATTTTGAAATAAAGAAAAATATCATATGGGTGAGGATATTAAAGTAATCTAATTTTAAATGGATAAGGTTATTAAAAAGTAGAGATATATTTATTTTTGTATAAGGATATATTTGTAGAGTGTTGAAAGTAGGGACATATAATTAATATACCCAATCCAAATTCGATGGAAACTCAATTTTCGTATCCATGTTAATACTAGGGTATGACCCGTGGGGTTGTTGATATTATTACTTATAAATATCCTTCATTTTGGTTGACTTTGCACAAATATCCCTTAGGGTAAAAAATAACAATTTTTGGAGTCCACTTGAAACAACTGCTTCCACTTTCAGCCATTTACAGAAGCAACTTGCATAAAGTTGCGTCCAATTCAGGAAACAACTTGTTCCACTTTTCAATTGTGGACTATTTTTTAATTTGAATAAGGGTATATTTAAAGAGGGGTATTTAAACAATAATGTAACCTTACTAACCCATTCGATGACTATTGCTCTTTCGTGTTTGCAGCTCAGACACCTGATACGGGTCAAAATTGACACAATGATACGGGTCAAATTGACACATAGAATAAATTACTTACTTGGTAAAATTTGAATACTAAATTCAAGCAATATAGAGCTTATCGCATAATAGGTTGAGAGCATTTTATAGTTGAACATATTGCAATTGAGTCGTTAAGTTGGAACTTATCAATAATAAGATTTGATGAATTATTCTCTGATTAACTCGCGTACACTAACTGATTTGTTCGGTCCGCGAACTGGTTTATCTTGAGATGTTTATGAGTGGTGAATTTTAATTCTTAGTTATCGTATTGCATAATCAAATACATTCTATTTATAACTTTTTATCATTATGATTTGTATCCTGTTTTAAAGGTTGTAGTATAACGCTCGTAAAATGGTCACGTATTGACATCAAATGCATATATCACACAGTATTTTAGTGTTAATATATACTAATAATATTTCACAAGTGAAGAGAAGATCGAAGATAAGATATGGTTCGACTTATTGTGATGCTTGTTTATGGATTTGATTTCATGAGTGATGACTGTTTGATTTATTTTTATCTTTATATTCAATAAAAAAAATTGATTGATTTTTTGTAGATTGTTTCATGAGAACATTGAGAAGATCTTTAAATGTTTTTGTGATGAAAAGGTTTCCAGATGATAAAGAGAATCGTTGGGTGAATTAGATCCAATAATTAGATATGGAAGATACCTTGAGCTATTAGGTGTTGCTGCTATAAAAAAAGATGCAAAGATTTGATCAAGAAGAAGCTTATTCTAGGTACGAGATTCTGAATTCGTTTCATTTACGATTTTTTTTTTTAGGTACGATTTTATGATGAATCTGATAATTCTTCTAAACTATAGCTTATGTTCATGTTGAAGAAGATGCTAACTTTTACTTTATTGTGCAGGATGTTGGTCGTCTTACTTTTATCTTTGTATGTTAACTTGATGTATATACTTAAGTAAGTTAAATAATCTTAATGAAGATAATTGTATTTGAGTTTGGCATGTCTACAAGGAAGAGATAAAATGATGAATACAAAAACCATAATTCTTATTGGCTATCTCCTTTACACTTAATTCTTGTTGGTTATTCACTTAAGACGCATGTGCACCTTCTGATTACACATGTCATTATGCATGTGTCCTTCAAATTACACATTTATTTTTTCTAACCCTATTTTTTATGATTTCTTTAAGTTGACTATTATTGGAACCACTGTGGTATGGGTTTTATTTGAATTGTTTGAACAATCGTAACATCACCTCAAGCTTAGAAGAAAATCCCTTAGAACTGAATTATATTTCGGGACGTGATAGAAATGAACTTAGTGTTCATTTGTCCTAGTGAGCAGTCGATTGAACTCAAATACTTATGTCATTCAATAATGTTTGAGGTTAATGGATGTGATCTCAATGATGTTGTAGTAATAGGTTCGTTGAGGCTTGTGAAAGCAAAAGATTCTAGACTTAATAAAACTTAAAAATAAAGAAAACTTAACTCAAAATTTGATTTCAAGATATTAGGAATAACCAAGACACTGATTCCACTATTATACATGAATAAATTATGGTAAATAATTCAAAACTCTAATTATCTTTTAAGTCCCTTATTTCTTAATTCACAAATAATCAGGCAAATTCTCAAAAATTAATTGTATCCCCTAAGCATAGATTATCTAAACAAAGCATAACCTATCTAATTGAATCACAACTAATGAAGAAATTTTTGCAAACAATTAAAAACTCTGCAAAAGCAGTGATTGAGTGAATTATAAATTATAAATTAGAGAAAATAAATAATTACCAATTATTCATGCGTAAATAGCTTCCTCGTTGCCTTGGTTGTGAGAGAATTAGCCGCTCATCATGTTGGAAACACGCTCAAAAATTATTATTATTTCTCAAAGGGTTTACAAATGATGAAAATGGGAGAAATATAATAAAAACCGGGTTTGTAATAGTTATAAGTGTTACAAACCGAGCTGTTACAAAGAACGATAAAAGCTTCATGTCACTGTTACTATTGCTTTAAGAATGTCTCTTGAACTACGACATGTGACTGTGAGTCGTTATCACTGTAGCATGAACGACTGTTCTTATGCGTCCAATGTTCTTTGTATTCTTTAATGGCAGCAACAGCAGCAGGTCTCTCTGGTGATCAATTTTTCGCCTCTGTGATGCTCTGTAATCTCCCAAACTCTCCGTAACCTTCTTCCTGAATCCCATAAGCCCTTAAATACTCAATTCCACCGAGAATAAGCCCTCATAACTCCATATAATCTCGCCATAACTCGGAATATTCTTCACTCCCATTTTAAGGAAATATTTCCTTATTCTTCTCTTGCACGCATTTGTAGCTGTCCAAATGAGTCGAACTTGTTGAATAGACGTCCCAAATTATGTTTAACACGCTCTATCTCACTCAAAATCCCATCGACATGTACAATCCCATGAAAATATCCTCCCATGCACATGTTGCCCTGATTTCTTCTCGCGAGTTATCTAGCCAATTTTAACCGATCCAGAGACCCATACCAAGCCTGTTAGGCTAATTCAAGTCTTCCCATGCAATTACAGCTATTGAATCTCCCTAAAACATCCCTAAATCTCGAATAGAAAATCTTCCAGCGACTGCCATAATTTTCCCGCCAAAATAAAATTCAAATGATGAAGATGTGTGCGATTGATAAATGGGCTATATATAGCCGTGGGTGCCCCTTAGCAAAAGTGAGGGTCCGTGTAGCAATTGTCCTCTGGGGGTCCAAAAAGCACTTTTCGATCAACTTTTTCCGCATAAGTGTAATTCTCCAATAACACCTAAACAAATATAAAAACACCAAAATTAGTACAAAAATCGAGACTAACAATAGAGACACTGAGGAAAATTCAGACACAAAAACGTGTCTATCAAATACCCTCAAACTTATTATTTTCTAGTCCCAAGAAAATCTAATCTAGAAAATAAAATGACTACACTTAGCACGTGCAGCAAGCCGTTAAACCGCTAGGTGGCACTAGTGGCGGAGTGTTGTCTCGGAGGATTTACCAGAGGTGTACCCACAAAACCTTTACTCCATACCCTAGCTATCTACGCAGAACCTTGGAAGGCACCAAAGAATCTCCTTGGTTGGCATACTTATTGACTACATGAGGAAGTATCCTGATGCGAAATTCCAATTGTTGTACACGAGTTTGCACTCAAGCATACTAAAATTCATATAAAGTGATAGAGATCTACTCATATAGTTTCTGGACATCATAAACCGGAGTCAACCAATCACATGGATAGATTAAGAAGATGGATGTAGAGAAAAACGTGGATGATGTTGACTAAGGTTAACCTATCCTAATGGACTGAGATACTGGTCTGGACTAATATCAAAACACTGGCATATACAAGGGAACCAGTAGTCGATAATCCTAACTCTAGGTCAACTCAGCTGGAATATACAAGGGTACCAGTGCTCGACTTTATTGTATTTATTCCGGTTGGTCTAGTGGTCTGGTCTCATTTTTATTTTTTTATTTTTTTTATTTTTTTATGTCAGTCACTCTATTTCACCCTAGATGAATAGACTCTTCTAGATGTTTTCCATCTAATCAGATTGGTTCCTTAACTCCTACAACCAAAATGTTTCCATCCACTTAGAGAACTTTTTGACCTAGAGAAAATAACTTCCGTAAAATATTTCTATCATGCACAAGTTTCATTTTGTTCTTATACTCCTTTGCACTATCGTAAGCATCTATACGAATCTCGTCCAACTCATTGAGATGGAGTTTCCTATGGGTTCCTGCCATGTCAAGAGAAAAATTTAGCTGCTTAACAGCCCAATAAGCTCTATTTTCTAACTCAACATGTAAATGACATGCCTTGCCATACACAAGCCGATAAGGCGACATTCCAATGGGGCTCTTAAACGCAGTACTGTAAGCCCATAAGGCATCAGTGAGCCTAGATGACCAGTCTTTCCGATTAGGATTAACTGTTTTCTCTAATATACGTTTTATATCCCTATTGGAAACCTCTACCTGACCATTAGTCTGTGGATGATACGGGGTGGCTAACTTATGTGTAATACCATATTTCTTCATAAAAAGCTTAAAAGGTCCATTAAAAAATTGCGACCCTCCATCACTAATTATAGCTCGTGGTGTACCAAAACGAGTAACTATATTATTTTTCAAGAACTCAATCACAACCTTATTAGGGGAACTAACAACTAGCTTAGACAAGTGGTCTTCTACTACCTTTTCTGCACCCTTTTTGTCTCTAATGTATGGAGAAAACTCTTGCAACAAAAGGATCCACCTAATCAATCTAGGTTTCGTATCCTTCTTAGACAAAAGATATTTCAAAGCAGCATGATCAGTATAGATTACGATCTTGGAACCTAAGAGATATGGTCTAAACTTGTCTAAGGCAAACACAATGGCCAACAGTTCCTTCTCCGACTGGGCATCATTCAGAGTTTTGCTAGCATAGTAAATCACATGAAGTAATTTGTTTTCTCGCTGACCTAACACAACACCAATAGCATAATCTGAAGCATCACACATGATCTTAAAGGGTAGGTTCCGGTTGGGTGTCTGGACTATGGGGGCGGTAGTCAGTAAAGTCTTAAGCTTCTCAAAAGCCTCTAAACAAACATCATTAAAGACAAACTTAGCATCTTTTGCAAGCAAATTGCAAAGAGGTCTAGAAATCAAACTAAAATCCTTAATGAATCGACGATAAAAACCTGCATGCCCTAAGAATGACCTTATATCTTTTATGGTTTTTGGGACCTGTAAAGTCTTAATAAGGTAAACTTTGGCTTTATCTACCTTTATACCCTTAGAAGATACGATATTCCCTAGAACAATTCCTAAATGAACCATGAAGTGACATTTTTCCCAATTAAGCACAATTTTTTTTTCCTTACACCTAGTCAAAACTAATGACAAATAATGCAAGGACTCATCGAAAGACGAACCAAACACTGAAAAATCATCCATAAAGACCTCTAAAAACCATTCTTCCATGTCAGAAAATATGCTCAACATACGACGCTGAAAGGTCGCAGGGGAATTACATAGCCCGAAAGGCAAGCGTCTATACGCAAAGGTACCAAAGGGACATGTAAAAGTGGTTTTCTCTTGGTCTTCTGGGGCAATAACAACCTGATTATAACCGCAGTATCCATCTAAAAGCAATAATGGCTACGTCCAGCTAATCTCTCTAGCATTTGGTCGATGAAGGGAAGGGGAAAGTGGTCTTCCTAGTGATCTTGTTCAATTTCCTATAGCCAATACAAACACGCCAACCCGTGGTCACCCGGGTAGGGATTAACTCATTGTTATCATTCTGGACTACAGTAATACCGAATTTATTGGGAACAACCTGAACGGGGCTAACCCACTTACTGTCTGAAATAGGGTAGATTATGCATGCATCTAATAACTTAAGAACCTCGGTTCGAACTAATTCTTTCATATTAGGGTTTAGTCTTCGTTGCATCTCCCTAGAAGGTTTGGTATCTTCCTCTAAATAGATCTGATGCATAAAAACAATAGGACTTATACCCTTAATGTCTATTATGGTCCACCCTAAAGCTTCCTTATTGTTTTTAAGGACGGTCACTAGCCTACTTTCTTAATCACTATCCAAGTCGGAAGAAACAATCACAGGTAAAATCTCAGACAGGCCTAAAAACACATACTTTAGGGTATCTGGCAATGGTCTTAGGTCCAACTTAGGAGGCTTTTCAACTAAGGAACTAGGTAGACTTAGAAATGGGTAGATGTTCGAACTTAGGTTTCCAGCCATTACTAGTGTCTATCAAAGGGGTTGAATCTAACAAAGCATTCACCTCATTAATCACATCATTATCATCAAAATCAAAATCAAACCCAAAGTGATCTAGGCATTTCTCTAATGGATCTTCTAAGAAAGTGTTTGGTAATGACTCCTCGACTAATGTTCATATCATGTTCACCTCTTCTATGCTCGAGTCATCTAGTTCAGAGGGTAGCTTACTAATATGAAAGACGTTCAGCTCAATAGTCATATTACCAAAAGACAAGTTCATAATACCAGTTCGACAGTTAATGATCGAATTGGATGTAGCTAAAAACGGGCGACCTAAAATTACCGGTATCTGGTTCTTTGGGTCAGGGATAGGTTGGGTATCTAGGATAACAAAATCTACTGGATAAATAAACTCGTCGAACTCTATAAGAACATCCTCGATCACACCACGAGGAATTTTAACGGAACTATCAGCTAACTGAAGAGTCATCTGGGTAGGTTTCATCTCACTAAGTCCTAGCTTAAGGGACACATGGTATGGGAGTAAGTTCACACTGGATCCTAATTCAAGCAACGGTTTCTCAACACGGTATTTACCTATTGTGCAAGAAATGGTAGGGGACCGTGGGTCTTTGTACTTAGGAGTAGTGGTATTCTAAATAATAGAACTCACGTGACTAGATAAGAAGGATTTATTTTGAACACTAAGCTTACGCTTTCGTGTACACAAGTCCTTAAAAAACTTAGCATAAGCGGGAATCTACTCAATCGCATTCAACAATGGTAGATTGATAGTTACCTGCTTAAAAACCTCCAATATATCATTAAAGTTTGACTCCCTCTTAGTTGGAACCAGAAGCTGGGGTAACGGGGCTCTGGAAACAAATCCTGGCTCAATATGACCCTCATTGGTCTCTTTAGAGACTCTATCAGTCTCCTTGGTTTCTGGTTCATAAGGGTGAACTACAACATGTTCACTTTCAGGTATGGCGACCTGATTGTCAACTTTATTTCCACTCCTAAGGGTTGTAATATAATTCACATGATTGTACGATTTCTCTCCTTTGGGATTAGGATCAGTATGACTAGGGAACCTTCCATCTTCTCTCTCACTTATAAACTTAGCTATTTGGCCGACTTGAAGTTCTAATTTAGCAAGAGTCTGGGAATCATTCTTAAAATTCTGCTTGGTTTCCTCTTGGAAATTAACCTGGATCTTTACTAAATTTTCCTGGCTTTGTGATAGCATATCTTGGCACTTTTTTAACATTCTAAGAGATTCCTCTAAGCTAGTCATTCTATTCTCAGAAGGGTTCTGGAACTGCGCTTGACCCGAAGAATTCTAATTATAACCAAAACCTGGGGGAGGCTGAGAATTACTAGACTGACCTTGATTCTGTCCCTTAGACCAAGATAAATTAGGATGATTTCTCTAACCAGGGTTGTAGGTATCTGAGTATGGGTCAAACTTCTGACGATTTTCAAACCTAGCGTTGTTATAGACAGCATGAGATTGTTCTTCACTGACATGACCTTCTAAAAACGAGTTATTGGGTTCTACAACACAACTAGATACTTGAGAGACTCTAATCCTATCATCAGGTTCAACAAGAGATGTTTAGGCTGATTCAATTCCAAAGCTTCTAACCTTCTAAACAAAGCAGCAAACTTAGCATCTGACCTGAAGCTTGTATCCACCACATTGGTGCTACTTCTATTGACCAAGAGTCTTTTAGGGGGTTCAACACAAGACTCCCACTGTTGGGATTTTTCAGCGATAGCTCCTAAGAAGGTAAAATCATCATCAGCATTTTTATTAGTGAACTCACCAGCGCACATAGACTCAACCATGGATTTGGTCAAATAGTCTAAACCGTTATGAATAATCTATACAATTTTTATCTTATCAAATCCATGGTGAGGACACTGGGATAGGAGATCATTGAATCTTTCTAAAAACCTATAAAGAGACTCCCCCTCTTTTTGCACACTAGCACTAATTTTCTTCCTAATAGATGCAATTTTATGCTTAGGGTAGAATTTCATATAGAAAGCAGCAACAAGTTCATGCCATGTTTCAATGGATTCAGGTGGTAGGTTATTCAGCCAGGTCTTGGCTTTATCTCTCAAAGAAAATGGAAACATCTTAAGTTTTAAAACTTCATCAGTAAGGTCTTTTATTCTAACTGTCCCACAAATTTCCTCAAAGTCCTTAATATGAAAATAAGGGTTCTCATCATCTTTTCCTAAGAATATAGGGATCATCTGAAGAATACTAGGTTTTATCTCGAAATTAGCGGTAGTGGCTGGCAATTTAATGCACGAAGCTCGGTTGGTGCTAGTTGGGAACATGTAATCTTTCAAAGTTGCCATCGCTGGCACAGCTGAAGTACTAGGGGTTCTTTCCTCGTGAAGAGACAGATTCACAAAACTGAAGTTTCCAAAAACGGGGCTCTCAAAATAAGAGTCTTCGAGCTCCCCGCCTTCACAAGAAGAACTACTAGCTTTGTCACTAATCAAACGACCTAGAGTGTTTATTTTCCAAGCCTGTTCTCTGATGACTTCGGGCATACACTAGAAAAATAAAGTTAAAAAGAAAAAATCCTAAAAGGAAGGGAAGTTCTATGCAAACACAAACAAGGTTGACTCCACCACAACAAACCTACTGATTTCTAGCAAATAAAAAGCATGATGGCTCCACTTAGATTGTTTTCTAGACCAGCTTATAATCATTCGAAAGGGAATTTGTTACAATCTGAGCACACCCCTCTGGAATAAATCAGAGTTTAAGTAAGTTGAATAGAGGGGAGGGAAGATGCGTGGAGCTTTGATACCCAAGGCCTCACCGCATTACAATGCGGTGCAGTCACGCATTCAACTTACATGAACCATCACGAACTTCGAAGTAAGCTTAAAGAGTAACCAATATTTTTCGAATGACTTTCCTAGTAAGCTCGTTACCCTATATGTCTCATTCTAGTCCAAATTTGAAAGCTTAGGTTCGCGTTAAGTATCGTTTTTCTAAGGCGGGAAAGAAGAGAACGGTGATGAAATCCGAACCCTTATCTTGTATGGCCAGTCCTTGCCCTTACTAGGAAATTAAAATAGCCGTATTCAGTTCCTCGACATATATGCAAACGAAGGAATACAGTAACTCGCTGACAGGAGATTCACGAGTGTTTCGACAAACTTACCTCCTGCTCTAGACGGGGTATGAACCGTTGAAATCGACTCGGGCCATGACTCCTATGTCATGTACGAACCCGAGGGGCCGAGGCAATATCATAATCGTCATCCTTCTATGCAAACAATTTAATATTTAATACTACCCTTCCGTAGGGTTTAAAAATAAAAGAATGTCCAAGTCCAAAGTCCAAAAAGTAAAGTGCAAAAGAAAAAGAAAATTACAAGAATAGAGAAATCCTAATACAATCTAAAAAAATAAACTCTCTTTTTTATTAAAAAAAAATATCTTCTTCTTTCGCTCCTTTCGCTTTGCCTTTTACTCCAAGTCTTTAAGTATTCACCAAAAGCTTTGGCACAATTTTCTTTCGCTCCAAATTCCAAATTCTGTAAGGAAAAGACAAAAACAAAAACGTAAAGAAGAACAAATAAAATAAAAACAAATAAAAACCTAAAAAATAATAAAAAAATCTAAAAACTCTAGCCTAAAGACAAGCCCGCGTCGGCGGCGGCAAAAATTGATGTGATCTCAATAATGTCGTAGTAATAGGTTTGTTGAGGCTTGTGAAAGAAAAAGATTCTAGACTTAATAAAACTTAAAAATAAAGAAAACTTAACTCAAAATTTGATTTCAAGATATTAGGAATAACCAAGACACTGATTCCACTATTACACATGAATAAATTATGGTAAATAATCCAAAACTCTAATTATCTTTTAAGTCCCTTATTTCTTAATTCACAAATAATCAGGCAAATTCTCAAAAATTAATTGTATCCCCTAAGCATAGATTATCTAAACAAAGCATAACCTATCTAATTGAATCACAACTAATGAAGAAAATTTTGCAAACAATTAAAAACTCTGCAAAAGCAGTGATAGAGTGAATTATAAATTATAAATTAGAGAAAATAAATAATTAACAATTATTATGCGTAAATAGCTTCCTCATTTCCTTGCTTGTGAGAGAATTAGCCGCTCATCATGTTGGAAACACGCTCAAAAATCATTATTATTGCTCAAAGGGTTTACAAATGATGAAAATGAGAGAAATACAATAAAAACCGGGTTTGTAACAGTTATAAGTGTTACAAATCGAGCTGTAACAAAGAACGATAAAAGCTTCATGTCACTGTTACTATTGCTTTAAGACTGTCTCCTGAACTGTGAGTCGTTATCACTGTAGCATGAACAACTGTTCTTAGGCGTCCAATGTTCTTCGTGTTCTTCAATGGCAGCAGCAGCAGATCTCTCTGGTGATCAATGTTTCGCCTCTGTGATGCTCTGTAATCTCCCAAACTCTCTATAACCTTCTTCCTGACTCCCATAAGCCCTTAAATACTCAATTCCACCGAGAATAAGCCCTCATAACTCCATATAATCTTGCCATAACTCGGAATATTCTTCACTCCCATTTTAAGGAAATATTTCCTTATACTTCTCTTGCACGCGTCTGTAGCTATCCAAATGAGTCGAACTTGTTTAATAGACGTCCCAGATTATGTTAAACACGCTCTGCCTCACTCAAATCCCATCGACACGTACAATCCCATGAAAATCTCCTCACATGCACATGTTTCCCTGATTTCTTCTCGCGAGTTATCTAGCCAATTTTAACCGATCCAGAGACCCATACCAAGCCTGTTAGGCTAATTCAAGTCTTCCGGTGCAATTACAGCTATTGAATCTCCCTAAAACATCCCTAAATCTCGATTAAAAAATCTTCCTGAGACTGCCACAATTTTCCCGCCAAAATAAAATTCAAATGATGAAGATGGGTGCGATGGATAAATGGGCTATATATAGCCGTGGGTTACCCTTAGCAAAAGTGAGGGTCCGTATAGCAATTGTCCTCCGGGGGTCCGAAAAGCACTTTTCGAGCAACTTTTTCCGTATAAGTGTAATTCTCCAATAACACCTAAACAAACATAAAAATACCAAAATTAGTACAAAAATCGAGACTAACATTAGAGACACCGAGGACAATTCAGACACAAAAATGTGTTTATCATTAATCGACTGCCTGCTTGGTAGGTGAACTCTAATAATATGATTATATGTTGAAAGCTTACAATGAAACTGCTCTTGAAGAAATCGAAATTAATTTGCTTTTGTCACTCCCCATTTCAGCAGGTATTGCCTAATTATTTTCATCCATGTTTAGTTTTTGAATTTGGGTTACTACCTCTAGTTTAGAATGACTAAGTCCTATAACGTAGATAAGTGCTTCAACTTCTGAGTACCTCAGTAGCATCTTTTTGTTGTCATGAAAGTTGTTTACTCTTTGTAGATAAGCTGGACTTGAATTGCAAAGTAGTCTGAACTATGGAATTTGGATTGGCAGTAAGAGAAACTAGAATTATGCGAGTTTTAGGTCTAGGATGAGACCAAATAGAGTTTATCTGATCAGAAATAGCCTGGAATTGAAGATCTACCTTCATATTGGTTGTAGTGCAAATCAATTAGGCATGTAACCTAATATTTTTTTCTTGTCCTTATTGGGCCTGTGTAGCATGTTCGACTTAGAATCATGCAGATAATTGATCTTAATCATCCACCTTGATGTCCATTAGATTTAGATTGCATGCTTGCTATAGTATAATCAACCAATATTTATAGCTCCATCTAAGACCTATTTTTGTTGTGTACTTTGGTGCACAATATCTATTAGTTTCATTCGATTTAGATGTTTCCTAGTAAACCTTGTGATATACACAAATATGCATGTGTAACTCCTAATTACACAAGTCAGATGCATGTGTAACTCTGAATTACACTAGACAAATGCATTTGTAACTTCTAATTACACATGATAAAATGAACAAATCATACAATTTAAAAATTGTGCATGCCAGTTACACATGCGTTATGGATGTATAAGTGCTGAGAACACATGTCGTATGCATGTGTAACTGTGTGTTCACATGTCATATTTTGGTATGTATAAATTAATTACGTCTCCCTTATACAAGTCAAATGTATGTGTAACTGTTAATTACACCCGACAGATGCATGTGTAACTCCAAGTTACATCTTATAGATGTATATGTAACTTCCAGTTACACTAGTTGATGCATATATAACTCCTAATTACACATGCTAAGATAAGTTATTTTATTTCTTTATTTTTGTTCATCCAACCTAATCTCGTGGATGTTTGTTTTGTTGCATATATGCAAGTATTCTGGAATCGAGGAAGACATGAATGCAAAGGAACATTTCTATTATATGAAGTCGTGGCTTATTTATAGGATTTCTTTTTACATATCTAGTGTTTTAACTCGTTTATTATGTTTAATAACAACCGATTACTATAATTGATAAACAGAGAAATTATTGTGAATGAATATTAAATTAATACGTGTCTTTTTTTGTATTTTTCTTTTTTTGATATGTAGCTGTTGAGTACACGTCCATATACATGCATAACTTCTCATTACACATGCCATGTGGATGTGTAACTTCTGGATACACATTTGATACGCATGTGTAACTTTTGTGTACACATGCTTGTCATGTCGTTAGTTACATATCCACGTGTATGTGTAACTTCTCATTAAATGTCATATGGATGTGTAATTTCTGGGTACACATACAATATGCATGGGTAACTTTTGAGTATACATGCCGGCGGAGACGGTGGGTGGTTGTGGTTCTGGTTGGTGGTAGTGGGCGGAAGTGGTGGTGGTTGTCGGAAATGGTGGTGGGGACATCACTTTCTTAATAATTTTAGACTTAAATTTAAATTTTATTTAATTATTATGGGATTGATAATTGGGCCGACCGACCGGAGGGCCCGTAGGGACGGAGTCCCTTTTATGGCCACTTTTTTGTCAAATGGACCCTAACAATTTGATAAAAAGATTATTAAAAATATGTCTGTGTGCAATTTCGATATGGTCTGTTGGATCACATAAATTAAAAACACGGAATTAATGAGAGTCTTCATCTAATAAGGGATTTCCGTGTGCAGATTCAATATGGTTCGTTGGATAAGATGAATTTAAAACACGGGATTTGATCGAAGTCGTTGATCTATAAAGGATTTGGGGACGTATCTTCACTGCATCACCAATCCGAATGACCGCAAACCATAAAGGGATTTTTAGGCTAAGGCCCCCACCCATGGATAACCCATAATATGATGCCCCTAGTTAAAAAAGTTTTAAAACCAGGCCCCTAATTAAAAATAAATTTTAATAGAAATTGAAATTGAAACGACCAGATTAACCTTCACTATATAAGTATCTAACATAGGTTTTCTCTCAAACAGGCACGTTTATTTTCATTTGAAGAGAGAGAAACCATATCTCACCTGAGAAACCTTCCTGTTAGAGCATTTCTCGGTCGAACTCGCATGCGTTGCTATCTCAAGCATGTTTGTCAATGTTAGTGATCAAAACTATAAAGTCTTGATTTCTAGTCTACTATAACTAAAGTCTCGGACTAGGATAAAAAGTGCAGTTGAGCTCAAGAACTCCATGGTAATCATCATACAAGTCGAAGGACTACTCAAGGAACCAGTGGATATTCATCGACTAAAAGGTATGTGGAGACTTGAACTTATCTATCACTCAAAAGTCTATCTACTCTATCTCATATCTTGAGACAAAAGTCGTATTACTATATAGACTAAGAATATACACATGTGATATTTCGAGCTGAGTATATCTCTCTTATCTATTTCTCGAAATATGTGTTGGTAAAGCTTTCGCTTTAGCCAAGTTCATCTTTACCTAGTGACGAAAGTCATGTTATGTTTCAATCACTTTGGAGATCGCTCTGAGGAAAAATAGTTTGTGAATAACAACTATATAATGTCCTCTGAGAATGTTTCAATGGTTGAAATGAGAGTTTAGATAATATAACCATTGGGGGATATAAACATTGTTGTGGTAACACATATATGTATAAGTCCTTAGCACTTGAACCGAAATTTTCGAACTTTGTTAATCAAGTGAAACCGGAACTTGAGCAGTCAACCCAGCCCGCGAACTCAGTCCGCGAACGTGTGTAGTTCTCGAACCCGAGAATTTCTGCTAGAGTTGTAGCTCGGTTTCATTCCGCGAACTCAGTCCGTGAACTGACATAAGTTCTCGAACCCGAGAATTTCTGCTGGAGTTTGTGAACTCCAACCGGTTAACTTGAGTCCGCGAACTTGAGTGGTTATGTCTAAAAAGGATATTCGTGAACTTATCTAGATTATCCAAGGAATGCTATTGAAAACCGTGGCTTTATAGTTCATGAATTGATTCGAGTGAATCACATCGTTTTTGCTTCAATTATGTCTTGTGTAGTACATGAGATCTCATAGCAATTGAACAACTCTCGAACTAGTTCATTTGAATCATATGGACTAGTTATGGTGAAGAAGAATATGGTTGATATGAAAGTTATCATTTGGATAACCATTTGGTTGACTAATATTGAACCAACTATTGTACATGTTTGGGTATGGTTACACAAACCCAAAATCGTCAAGCACATGTGTGTATGGCAAGCTAAGTTTTCGATCTAACTATTGAGAGATATTAGCTTGTATCTAATCAGGTTTTCATCTAATGGTGAATATTGAATGCTTTGTTACTAAGCTAACATTGATTGCAAACCCTGATTTGAAAGACTATATAAGGGAGAACTATAGCAACTGGGAAACCTAATCCCCACACATTTTGTATGATATTTGTTTACTAAGCTAGAGTCGATTCTCATTTAACCTTTGGTTTTCTTCTTCTAAAACCAGGTGTTTATAGGTGAAAATGGTTTATGCTGGTTTTGGTAACTGCGGGTGTGAAAGTGAGAAACAATTTAAACCCTAAACAATGTACTGCAAGGGAGTACTTTATATTCGAGAGATCAATCAGTACAAGTCCATCCTAAACCAAGAAATGTATGTTCCAGACTTGCTTCGGTCACAAAGTGGAGGAGAATGGTTGATTTGGGGAGGGAAGCGAAGAAAGATGTTGAGACCAGAATAGTTCTGGAAAGGTAGTGTCTCGACTTGTATCAGAAAAGTGGAAGCTTGCAAGAGATGGAAGCCTTTTTGGGAGAGCTTGCCAAGTTGCCTTTATGAGAGTGTTGTATTTTTCTCCTGACCGAGACTTGTTGTCTGGTGGAAATAGGTAAGACCTATTTATACAAGTCGAGATTGAAATGTACCCTGGTCTCATTAAGGAAGAGAGTAAAGGGTGAAATAATGGGAGGAGGTGGTAACCGCATGGTGTTTATGGGAGAAAACGTTTTCACCATTATTTCCTCATTTATTTGACCGCTTTATTCCTATTCACGCTTTCTTAATGCGAGCGTAGTGTACGCTGCATGCTGTGACCGCCAAACCAAGACCCTGGAAAGCATCCCCCAGTTTGTGTTGATGTCTCGAGTGTTTTTGGAAAACATGTAGCATGTTGTTGTGGCTTGGCAAGTCAGGCTTGGGAAACTTGCTAGCTTGGTGACCTTCGACGGTCGAGATTTTGCATCTTGAGAGGAGGTTCAACCGTTGATCGGTGCACGCCTTCGTTTTGGTAGTGAGGGCCAATATGGTGGCGCGACTAGGTTGGCATGCCGTTGGCATGGCATGGTTTGGCGTGGCCAAACTTAGGTTTTCGGGCCAAAAGTCGTGAGGTGACTTTAGACGGCTAGGATTTGCTCCTGGGATTGAAGGGTAGCCGTTGATGGCCGCACATATTTGTTTTAAAAACCCTAATTAGCGCCCTTCACTTTAATCGTTGTAAAATTCTAGTGCGAACTCGGATTTTGACGGTCCTCCCCTCAAATCAAACGGAAAAGAATTTCCTATCTCCTAACGCGAAGATATTTAGGTTTTGAACTTGTTCGGGAGGAGAAAACAGCCCGAAAGCAAAACTCAGGAAGAATTCAAGAGGGATGGCGGCATGGCCAGGCTAACATGGCATGCCTTGGTGCAATTAGGTTGGCATGGCATGGTGTGACTAGCATAGCTAGGGCCAAGGCAGGGTGCGTTTGGCATGGCGTGGCTAGCTTGGGCTAGGTTTGGTTTGGCTTGGCGTGTGGGGCCAAGGGTTTTCCATGAGCGTATGACGTGGTTAGCTTGGGCTAGGTGTGTGACCAAGCTAGGGTTTTAAGCCAAAGGCCGTGAGGAGACCTTAGGCGGCCAGGATTTGCTCCTGGGATTGAAGGGCAACCGTTGATTGTTGCATGCCTTCACTTTAGTAGCCGCGAGGGGAAGGCCAGCATGGTGGCGCGACATGAGGGGTCATGACGAGATGTGTTTGGCATGGCACGATCGGTGTGGATTGCATGATTTTCCATTGGTACGGAGGTGCGTCTAGCATGGTTGGTATGCTTTGGCGCGGTCGGTGTGGCTGGAATGATTTTCCATTGGCACAGAGGTGCGACTAGCATGGTTGGTATGCTTTGGCGCGGTCGGTGTGGATGCCATGATTTTCCATTATCACAGAGATGTGGCTCGCATGGTTGGCATGCTTTGGCTCGGTCGGTGTGGCTGGCATGATTTTCCATTGGCACAGAGGTGCGGCTAGCATGGTTGGCATGCTTTGGCGCGGTTGGTGTGGCTGGCATGATTTTCCATTGGCACAGAGGTGCGGCTAACATGGTTGGCATGCTTTGGCGCGGTCGGTGTGGCTAGCATGATTTTCCATTGGCACAGAGGTGAGGCTAGCATGGTTGGAATGCTTTGGCACGGTCGGTGTGGCTGGCATGATTTGACATTCGCACATAGGGGAATTAGGGTTTTGCTCGTTGTAACCCTAATTTGAAAAAAGGTACCTGGTAGTTATTTAGAGACACATTAAAGGCTTTTCAGTAAATGCGCCTAGTAAATGCTTTATCACTTAAATGTTGTGACGTCACTGTCTGCTAGGGTTTAGTGTTTTACGATTTTAACCCTTAGTTAAAAACCACCATCAACACCAGGTTAACGATTTAAAGACTTCATTGGGATTGTGAAGCCAGACCGATACTACTTTTCTTGTAGTTGTGTGATCTGATCTTGTTGTTTTCATCATACGAGTACAATTGTAATAATTGGCTTGATATTTCTATATCCGATAGGCAAGATATAAAACTAATCACAAACATCTTCGTCTCATCGTTTACGATTCCTCAATAATCTTCTTCGCTGCGTCGATTAAGTTTATTGTGGGGTGATTGATAAAACTAAGTTGTTTTTCGGGAATATAAGTCTGGTTTTATTGATTGGTTCCTGTTCACCTTGATTTATCAAAAGACGGAACAAAACTCATAGGTTTATTCGTGGGAGACGAATTTATCTATCTTGTAGACTTTTCTGTGTGAGACATATTTTTTTGCTAAAGTCTTCGACTTTGGGTCGTAGCAACTCTTGGTTGTGGGTGAGATTAGCTAAGGGAATCAAGTGCACAGTATCCTGCTGGGATCAGAGTCGTAGGAGCATAACTGTACCTTGGATCAGTGTGAGATTGATTGGGGTTCAACTACAGTCCATACCGAAGTTAATTTGGAGTAGGCTAGTATCTGTAGAGGCTTAATACAATATATGTTTAATCTGGACTAGGTCCCGAGGTTTTTCTGCATTTGCGGTTTCCTCGTTAACAAAATTCTGGTGTCTGTGTTATTTCTTTTCCGCATTATATTTTGTTATATAATTGAAATAATATAGGTTGTGCATTGTTCAATCAATTATAATATCCGACCTTATAGGTTGTTGATTTAAATTGATTGACACTTGGATATTGTTCTTTAGCACCATCCAAGTTATCTCTCTTTGATTAGACTCGCGAATCACATTTGCTGGAGTAAATCAAATTGAGAGATTGAGATAATAACTCCTTTAGATATTTTCTATTGATTGAGTCTAGTTGATTCTCTAGAAAACAACTCCGAGTTGTCCATACAGATTGTTAATCGAAATACTGGGTGAGGTTGTTATACCCCCGGGTTTTCAATTGGTATCAGAGCAGGCAAACACGTTCAAGACCTCATAAGTCTGTGTTTGTAGCGATCTGAATCTATGGACAAGAGTAGTATCTCTGATTAACGCATCACCGGAAATAAAAGTTCTGTCTCGTCTATTAAAGAGAAAGATTCTTCAATCTCGAACATAGATGAACCTCGTGTTCAAACTAGATAGACAGATCCTGACATGTGTTGTTCTGATCACATTTCTAAATAGTCTATTTCTCAAAATAAATGGGAAGCAGCTGAAGAGAGTGTGTTGATTCTAAATCATGATAGAATCCAAGATGATAGACTCAATCGGATAAAACAACACGTCAATGTTCTTCTTGGTATGATAACATATTGAAAATCTAAAGGAAATATTGAAGATCATCCTTCATGTATAACTCTATACAAACCTTAAAAAAGATGCTTTGGAAATAGAACGTCTCTTGAGTAAACTCCCTATTCAAGAATGCTCTAAGCAGTCCAACATACCAATTACTTCTGCTGCTACTAAAAATGCTCCAGCATCAGAAGTAAAAATGGAGTCCCTTCCTATTAAGAAAGATATGTTAGTTTCCTCTGATCAAGGAAAACTCACATCATTTGGAAGGAAGGAATCTCCTGACGAGAATATTAAGACCAAACTGCCTAATCACACATGTGATCAGAAGGTATGTTACTTTTGCGAAGAAAAAGGTTCTGTCAGACAAAAGAGAAACTCTAAGTTGAATAAAAATTCTCTTGTTCAACTTCAACACACCTTAGACTTGATCCTCAAAGGTGTAACTGACATTCGTATGTCTAAACCCATTGGTTTTCATACGTACCCTGTGTATGTTACTAGGAAGGTCAGTTCAGTGAGTTCCTCAAATTTTCGAAAGCAGAATAAAAGTCTTAATAACAATCGTCTGAGGAAAGACCAAACTGTTGTTTCTGAAAATAACGTGTCTCTTGATTTGAGAAAAATTCCAGGAGAAAGAAGGAAGAATGATAATACGACAAATGACCTGATAAAGATAATTCAAGGCTGCAATGAAATTGTCAACAGGTTGTCTTCCTCCTCAGGTCAAGACCCTTCTGGTAAGAACTCAAACTATGTCTCATCTTTTGATGACAATAAGTTTTATGATAATTTCTCAAATCAAAAGGAGTCTCTCTCAAAATTCAGAAAGAAAAAGAGACTTGATCATAGACACAATTCCTTAGATGAGAACAAGGCTCATACTTGTGCTAATTAATCACAAGGTTACGAACTTGATCATAAAAATCCTGCTGAGCAAGATGTGTAAAAGTCAAGTGTACTTTGACAATTTGCATTTTTCCTGGTTGAGCTCTTCTCTTATCGTTTATAGCTAAATTAGTGACAGCAGACAATATTGCCTAAAAGTATTTGCAATGTCTGTTAGTATTTTCCTATTTAATTGTCTTGTGTTCTTTTCTTGTAGGGTGCGCTGTGTTCGAATATGTACACGGGTTACCGTTTCGAGTTTACAGCTTGGAAACCCTAAAATCCCTTCTTCAAAACAAAACCTTTAAATAGCCGACCTATTGAGTTACATATGTCACGTACGCATACTCTGGGTTTTTCTGGGTTATCAAGAATGTCCTCTTCCTTATCTTTCTATGGTGGTTTTGCAAAGGGATTTCTTGAGAAAGGTTCTGGTGTTGAATCAAAAGGAAGAAAGAAAAGAACTCTTGTGGAATATGGAGCACCTAATACCTCATGCTACTATGCCTACTCACATCAAGATGTTCAGAATGAGGATATGGTGTCTGCTGAAGTAGTTCATGACTTTCTGAAATACTTTGAGAAAGCAAAACTGCAACTTGTTGATACAATGAAGGATCTTGATGTGGTTATAAATGAGTTGAAAAAGGTTTCTGCTGACCTTGGTCTCTGATAGGTGTCTAAAACACCTTAATATTTGTCTATTGTTTATGCTTTCTTTGCTTAGTTTTCTTGTAAAATATGTATCTTATGCTTGTTTTTGCGTATTTAAGTACTTTGGAGTCATTTGGAACAAAATAAGAGGAAACATGGCAAAAGTGTTGGAGGCGTACTATTTCTCAGTATTTGCTTTTATTTCTTCATCTTTGTATGAAAAGTATGTCGGATTTAGTGATGCAAATTATGTCTGAAAAGCATGACATCTTTAGTGATGAAGAGACATTGAAGATAAGAAGTGGACTTGAGAAGTAAAAGATGGTTGTTGTTGGTGAAAGTATTTAAAGAAGAAAAAAGCATTCATTTGGAGCAAAAATAAGCAAAAAGACCAATTCATAGGCGAGTGAAGCTTGCTACGGTTGAGCAAGAAATAGAATAGGCATGTCAGTTCTCTGGAACCGACAAGCATTTTAACATCCTTGGTTACCTCTTATCTACTTCACCTAGGGTGCATAAATCCATTTTTATTTCCTACACAAAACCTAAAAATCAGTTCCTCCCATCATTAGATGTTATTTCTCTTCTCCACCTGAAATCAAGAGAGAAGGTTGGCGGCTGTTGAACAAGAGAAATAGAGATTAGGGATGAGAGGAGAAGCAACAATTCAGCTACTGAATTAATCTGAGAGTGTGAGATGGAAGGAATTCAGGGAGGGTTTTGATGGTGATTTATTGTTTTTATTGAAGGTTGAGATTCAGATGCAGATGTTGTTGGTGTTGAGAAGCAATGAAATTGGTGGGAGTGAAACAACGGTTGTTGTTCAGGTTAATTTGATGTTTACAAAGGATTTGAACGAGAATCAAGGAAGAACTCTGCTGCTACAGATGGGAAAAAACTGAAGGTGGTTGGAGATCAATTTAGGTTGAACATAGAGAAAAATGGGTCGTTGTTGATGTATACAAGAGTTGAACAAATGAAATTGGTTGCAGTATGTGATGTAAATACGTTTGAATGCTTGAATAATGTTGGGTTATTGTCAGAATCTAAATTTTTTACAGGGAAGGAGGTACAAGTGCCATTGAAATCAGCAGTGAGGTTATCTCTCGACTCACTGCAATACACACAAAAGATGTTCGAGTAATTTCCTAACAGAGCATTTCTTCACCATTTCAAGCTCTAATTGAATCGGTGCATGAATTTGTTGCTGCGACTGATTGTGTAGGTGGTTCTGAAGGTTGAGACACGGAGTAGATGCTAACTGAGAAAACAAAAGTGGGTACCAGTTTGGGTTCAATTTGGATATGATTTTGGTGGATTTCTCGCTTGCTAATCAGTGACAAGAAAGGTTTCTATTACAATTAAATTGGTGGATTGTGTTACAGTGTTTTGAATTGGATATGTATGGATGGAGTAGATGGCATTGCAAGTCTGTGTACTGGTTTCCATGGTACTGGTGGGTTATGCTTGAACAGATAAAAGCTTGAGACGAACAAGGGTGATTAGGGGTTAGTGAAGGCGAGCTGATTGGCCATGACTATTGTGGGCTGTTTAAAGGAGATTTTAGGTCATGGCAGGTGTTTCAAAGTTGGGTTACGGATAGTGAATATTGAGCAAAGTTTTGGCAGCGAGAAAATAGTAAGACACCAACAGTTCTATCTTGGTCTGGTTCTTATATTGTAACCATGGCTCAATGGCTAAGAAGTGCAAGGGTGATTTGGCAGCATTTAGGACTTGAATTAGGGGAGTTGCATGTTAGAGGAGAAAATGGAGCTGAGCTGCTGTTGTTGGCACGAAGTCGATGCCAATGGTAGATTGCAGTTGGATGGATGGGAAGATGGTAGTGGAGAATAATGGTAGTGACGGCTTGTATGATTTATTGTTGTTGATTGCAATGACGAGAAGAATGGCTGATGTTTGAAATGGAGTTTGTAGAGATATAAGGAGAGAGCTCGTGATTTTCATGGGAGTGCTAATTCTCGATGATTAAAGGGTGCATTAGTGGTACTGGGAAAGTGCAGTTGGAACTCAAGATTGCAAGGCAAGTTGCAATGGAACTGATGTGTGCAGTGTCGAATGTATGAGAAATTGGTGGCGATATTAAGCTTGGTGTTGAGCTGGTGCTGTTGAAAATAGATTGAGCTAAGTCCATGGCTCAGCTGACTGCCGCAGGAATTTTCTGCGTGCAAATAAATTGCAGGTTGTGAAACTGGTTCCATTTTGTTTATAGCGAAGCTGCTAAGAAAGGTTATTGCAATGCCTCAGATGATGTTCATGGAAGGAGGTATTGTTGGATTGAGAATATGAATGAGCTGGTGTCACAGACTCACAGAGGTGATCTGCCTGAAAGAAGTAGCAGCTGGGAGTGAAGTATTACAAATGAATGAGCTGATAACTGCTGCATTTGCTTGTGGTTCTTATGGTGGAGTTCGGACAGAATAAGTAGATGTATGTGTAGGATGTGTATGTGGCAGTTGGGTTATTTACAGTTGCAGCTGAGCATTGTAGGAATTTAGGAAAGCTGAGTTGTTGCTGTTAAGGCTGGTGTTGTTTGGAGATGTTACCAGATATTTTTCCGGTGCCGGATTCCGGCCAACTTCCGGCAATAAACCCAGTTTTTCGGCGACAGTTTTTTGGGCATATTTTATACATGGGTTTTGTCACTTGTGGGCTTGGTGGATTTTCATCTAATGGACTTTGAAGACTAAACCTATTTTTGGAGCAAAGGATTATAAAAATAAGAACTTCTACAACTTTGGTGATCACGGAGTATTCTACTTGGAGCTTTGGAGGAGAGTGGCTATTCTACTAGGGTTTGCTTATGTTCATCTTATTTTATTCAATTAATATTTTTATGATGAACTCCATTAATATGAGTAACTAAATACAATTATTGGTTATGGGATAAAGTTGATTTCATCAAGCATGTTATTTGATTCTATGAATTAGTTTTGTCTCAATTCTATCATTTATGATTCATTATTTTTATTATCATATGATTTGAATGCTAGTTTGGTTGAGTCCGGAATCAATTGGATTTGCTTTCATCATTATAGCTATATTAGGGGTTTCAATACGTAAAAGTTGTTATCTCTGATTTCTAGTAGCATCTTGTGATTATTACTTGTAGTGATACATCTTTTTAATTGCATATGAATCATAACCTTTGTTAAAATGAATTAGTGTTTTTACATGTTTGTTTGCATTGATTAGTCTTATTTCATATAACTTATTGCTCTTAGGGAGTTAAACTTCATTGTGCTTTTACACTTTAGGTTGCTTTTTAAGTAGAATTCACAATAGCATCTTTTAATGTTGTTTGTGATAAAATCAGGAAATAAACAGGATACTCTTGCGATCAAGATATCCTAGGACTTTTGATAATTGCGAGATTAAATTGCCTATTCTAGTCATTGATGAAAGATACATGTTTGTGAATGATACTATCCCGTGACCAATATCTTTCTCTCATTAATTACTTTCAACTATTTACTTTGCTTTTATTTTACTTGTATTTTACAAAAATCAGAAATCCCCCCTTTTGGTTACTAAGAAACTAGAATTTGATAACAACAATCGCCTCTCTGTGGATACGAACTCTTCCTTACTTTATACTTCATTCATATTTTGTTGAGTGAGAAAGTGAATTATTTTTGACGCATACGACTGCGATCAGTCTCATGAAGTCACATGTTAAAAAACTTCTCAATAAGGATATCTTCTCTGAAGACGCAGTTAATGATATGGATCACAAACTCAAAGGTCTTGAAACCTGTGAAGCTGTCGGACGTGAACTCTAGCTTGTGATCGGTTTCTAGTAGACATGTTTGAGTTGATAATTTCTAGGAAATCTTCTATTTTTTCTCTTTTGTTTAGAAGAATAACTAGTGTTTCGGAATAGCCATTATTGTGATTACACATAGCTAAATCCAATGTTTTTCATCTTCTTGTTTTTAGATTTTTTGGTTTAAAATTCTAGGTTTGTTTGGAAGATGATGATTGTAATATTAATCTCTTGATTTTATTGCAATATTTTGATGGGATATGAGTGTTTACGTCCGTGAACTTGATTGTCCCATATTTTGTCAAATTTAAAGTCGTTTGTGAATTGATATGCAAATATTGATAAAAGGATGAATAGACTTTTGAAAAACACAAAAATTAAGTCTATATTGTCAATTATTGATGTAAGATAGGTTATAATATTTTGTGATTCAAGGATTATGTCTATTGTGTGTCATTGTGCAAATGGTGATGGAAACATAGAATGAATCCTTGTGAATTCCGCAGTAATTCAGCTTCCCCGATCTATCTCTTGTGTATTACTGTGAGACTCCATATTGTGACTTATGTTGAGCATTAGACAACCAAATTTGATTATTTTTGTGATTAGCTTAGTTGTGTTCCTTAAGGTACTTTACGTTGAGTATTTTGGAACTAAATCAATCATCTTGTGTGGTTATTTAGTTATCACTCCGTAAGTTTTCTTATGTTGAGCATCTCTTCGACTGGGTTGGTTATTCGTGATTAACTTAGTCATTGCTCCATAGAAGTTCTTATGTCGAGTGTGGCCAATTAAATTGATTACTCTTGTAATTAGTTTGGTTGAGTATGGCAATTAGATTATTTGTGAGTTTTCTTGTGATTAATCTAATTGATTTATTAAGTCTCCATAAGTTTACTTGTGTTGAGTATATTTAGTCAAATTAATCTTGGTTCGCTTTGGTTAATTTGATTGAACATTTCTTATTGGATTCCAAATTCATACTTGTATGTAATTTGTCGAGTCTAAAGAAATCCTTCTTTTCTTTTGAAATTAAGGTCTCTCTTGTTGTTCCTTAGGGAATGACATATTATTGGGGGGGGGAGTTCTTTTGAACTAGCACTTAATTGCCAAATCTTTATGGGGAGTGCGGCTGTGGAATATTAGAGGGGTTATCTTGCGTATTTACAAACTCCTTGATGAATGCATTTAGCTTCGGATTTATGATTACATCTAAATAAGATGATATACATTTACCTTTGGTCATGAAATGTCTCTTACGGAAATTTCATTAGGATCCCGTTCTTATACCTTTGCCAATTTTATTGACAAAAAGAGGGAGAATTAATATATAGTTCACACTACAATTACATATGGTTTTCGGATCATTATGTAAGGGGGAGTGGTTCCCATGTGAAATGGAGTATTGACTAAGGGGGAGTGAAGTATCACCATAGTATTGTTGTTGAAGTTGTGATGCAATTGTACTTTGACGCTGTGTAATAATACTATGACACTGTATAACAATGATTGAGAACCGATGCTTTTATCATTGTTATAGCTACGGATTTTCAACAACGATGATGCTAAGCTTACAACCTTTGGGATCATTGGACTACTTGGAAGTGACGAATATTTCGAGTATTGTTGAAGATTAGACATGTGGAATAGGAGCTACAAAGTTTATTTATATATTTTTTGTATTCCATGTGTATTAATAGTTTTGCCACTAAAATTGACAAAGGGGGAGATTGTTAGAGCATTGCTCGGTCGAACTCGCATACGTTGCTATCTCAAGCATGTTTGTCAATGTTAGTGATCAAAACTATAAAGTCTTCATTTCTAGTCTACTATAGCTAAGGTCTCGGACTAGGATAGAAAGTGTAGTTGAGCTCAAGAACTCCATGGAAATCATCATACAAGACGAAGGACTACTCAAGGAACCAGTGGATCTTCATCGACTAAAAGGTATATGGAGACTTGAACTATCTATCACTCAAAAGTCAATCTACTATATCTCCTATCTTGAGAAAAAAGTCGTATTACTATATAGACTAAGAATATACACAAGTGATATATCGAGCTGAGTATATCTCGCTTATCTATTTCTCGAAATATATGTTGGTAAAGCTTTCGCTTTATCCAAGTTCATCTTTACCTAGTGACGAAAGTCATGTTATGTTTTAATCACTTTGGAAATCTCTCTGACGAAAAATAGTTGTGAATAACAACTATATAACGTCGTCCTCTGAGAATATTTCAATGGTTGAAATGAGAGTTTAGACAATATAACCATTGGGGGATATAAACATTGTTGTGGTAACACATATATGTTTAAGTCCTTAGCACTTGAACCGAAGTTTGCAAACTTTGTTGATCAAGTGAAACCGGAACCTGAGCAGTCAACCCAGTCCGCGAACTCAGTCCACGAATGTGCGTAGTTCTCTAACCCGAGAATTTTTGCTGGATTTGTAGCTCGGTTTCAGTCCGTGAACTAACGGAAGTTCTTGAAACCGAGAATTTCTGCTGGAGTTTGTGAACTCCAACCGTTTAACTTGTGTCGGCGAACCCAGTCAGCGAACTTGAGTGGTTATGTCTAAAAATGATATTCGTGAACTTATCTAAATTATCTAAGGAATGCTATTGCAAACCATGGATTTATAGTTTATGAATTGATTCGAGTGAATCACATAGTTTTTGCTTCAATTGTGTCTTTTTTAGTACATGAGATCTCATAGCAATTGAACAACTCTTTAACTAGTTCATTTGAGTCATTTGGACTGGCTATGGTGAAGAAGAATATGGTTGATATGAAAGTTATCATTTGGCTAACCATTTGGTTGACTAATATTGAACCAACTATTGTACACCTTTGGGTACGGTTACAAAAACCCAAAATCGGCAAGTACATGTGTGTATGGCAAGCTAAGTTTTCGATATAACTGTTGAGAGATATTAGCTTGTATCTAATTAGGTTTTCATCTAACGGTTAATATTGAATGCTTTGTTACTAAGATAACATTGATTGCAAACCCTGATTTGAAATACTATATAAGGGAGAACTCTAGCAACTGGGAAACCTAATCCCCACACATTCTGTGAGATACTAGTTTGCTAAGCTATAGTCGATTCTCCTTTAACCTTTGGTTCTCTTCTTATAAAACCAGGTTAACAACTTAAAGACTTCATTGGGATTGTAAAGCCAGACCGATATTACTTTTCTAGTAGTTGTGTAATATGATCTTGCTGTTGCTATTATATGAGTACAATTGTAATAATTGGCTTGAGATTTCTATCTCCGATAGGCAAGATATAAAACTAATCACAAACATCTTCGTCTCATCGTTTATGATTCCTCAATAATCTTCTTCGCTGCGTCGATTAAGTTTATTGTGGGGTGATTGATAAAACTAAGTTGTTTTTCGGGAATATAAGTCTGGTTTTATTGATTGGTTCATGTTCACCTTGATTTATCAAAAGACGGAACAAAACTCATAGGTTTATTTGTGGAGACGAATTATCTATCTTGTAGACTTTTCTGTGTGAGACAGATTTGTTTGCCAAAGTTTTCGACTTTGGGTCGTAGCAACTGAGATTAGCTAAGGGAATCAAGTACGCAGTATCCTGCTGGGATCAGAGGCATAGGAGCATAACTGTACCTTGGATCAGTGTGATATTGATTGGGGTTCAACTACAGTCCAGACCGAAGTTAATTTGGATCAGGCTAGTGTCTGTAGCGGCTTAGTATAATGTATGTTTAATCTGGACTAGGTCCCGAGGTTTTTCTACATTTGGGGTTTCCTCGTTAACAAAATTCTGGTGTCTGTGTTATTTCTTTTCCGCATTGTATTTTGTTATATAATTTAAATAATACATGTTGTGCGTTGTTCAATCAATTAGAATATCTGACCTTATAGGTTGTTGATTTAAATTGATTGACACTTGGATATTGGTCTTTGGAACCATCCAAGTTATCTCTCTTTGATTAGACTCGCGAATCACATTTTCTTGAGTAAATCAAATTGAGACATTGAGATAATAACTCCTTGATATTTTCTATTGATTGTGTCTAGTTGATTCTCTAGAAAACAACTCGGAGTTGTCTATACAGATTGCTAATCGAAATATTGGGTAAGGTTGTTAGAACCCCGCTTTTTCACTTCCGAATGAGAATTGCAGAGAATTTTTTCTCCAGATTGAACTGAAAACAAAATTCACATTCAGAATCATTAAAGAATCGATCTATCATACTCAAAACAAACACTAAAATAATAAAATAAAGGTAGGTTTTCTATCAATCTTCTTCTTCTTCTTATTTAATCTTACTTCTTCTTCTTGTTTAATCTTAACTTCTTCTTCCTCGATCTTGATTCCTATTGTTACTGATTAATTTGTGTTTATTCAAAAATTTCTGTCTTGCTTGATTGTTATTGTTACTGATTAATTCGATTCCGATTCATGTTCTTACTGATTAATTCAATTTTGATTCCTGTTATTGATGATTAATTCTATTTTGATTCCTATTTTTACTATTTAATTCATATTGATCAAATTTGTTACTGATAATATTATTTTTACAGATCGAAGAAGAAAGAGCAACCGCAGATTCAGTTTCAAACTAGATCAGAGAAGAAGAACAACTACAGATTCAGTTTCTAACTATTATTTATCTACAATGATGAAAGGAAGAAAGAGAAAACCTAAAGAAGATCCTACATTAACAGGTATTATTCTTTCAATTATTTGTTATGGTATAATGTTAGTGTTCTTTTATGATTTTTGCTTTTGAGTTTTGCTTGTGATGATGTCATGAACTAAATTTGATCTCATGTTATGCTTACATCCAATTTGCATGTGTAACTTGTGTCTACACATCCAATTTGCATGTGTAACTTTCATCTACACATCCAATTAGCATGTGTAATTCGAAGTTACACATTCATACAATCATGTAAATATGAGCTTCTCTTACAAAGTTGTATTGAAATTCCTTGATATGTAGGTTATACTCATAAAACTGTGTTTGTACTTATATTATTCAGATTACATATCCATGATATTGAGAGTAGGTATATATGATCTTGGATGGCACTAAAAGTTGTAGCTGACATGATATTGATGTAGTGGTTATGCTGGTGATTGTCATATGATAAGTTTTATATTAATTATCTTGCATTTATGGTTATGGCACTCTTTTTACAGTGGTGATGGTGGTTACAGGAGTATTGATGGTGCATGTGGTAGTGGTGGGAGAAGATCTAGTGAAAGTGTGACGGACCGGAAAATTACGCTTGTAGCGCCTGGGCGCGCAGGCCATAACTTCCCCGATACACCGTGATGATGCTTGCCCTTGCAAGCATGCTCGTGGAGCATGACGCAGTTATTTAAGCTTCCACACCGTTCCAACTTACCCTTGTGCCGCAAAGGGTTTATAAAGAAAACCAAAAAAATTCTTAAAATAGCAAAAACGGCCTTTTGAGGCTCTAAATGATGGAATTTGTCTAAATTCCGGTGACCATGTGCATCTATACGACACTCGGGTTTTTAAACTATGTCGAACGCCTTGATAGGAAGTATGAGCATCCAAGGAATGGAATGCAACTGGCCTCATAAAGTATGGCCACAATCATCTCTTGCGTCGAGCTAGATGATATGAGAGGCCAAAGTGTCGCAATCATATCTAAATTAGATGATATGAGCGACAACGTGCTGGACCGGCAATGCTGCAACTCATTGCGGATGCCTACGTACCCTTCCTTACTCTAAAGGGATCAATCAGAGACCGTAGTTCATACACGAAGGGACATCAAGTTAAACCAACTCTCTTGGAAAGCCGTGGCTAAGCAATAACGGTAATGGCCTGGTCTGTATAGGCCGTTCCGTCAAGATGCACAATGATCATGCATCATCGGGTCCACGGAATGGCATAGTGATGCCTAAGCATCAAACACCCTCTTCGCAAGGATATACATCTATAAATGATCCTTAAGCATCATTTATACTCTTCCGGCTAAGCTATGAAGCTTACTTGTCACATAGTCCGCATATGCACCTTCAACCAACTACCCCTCCCTACATATGTCTTAATGAAATTTCTACAAGTATGGAAATGGGACCATATTGACATGCTTGCTTCACTATTCATTCATAATGATTGTGTCCATTAGAAATGATTGCGTTACTCCGCAATGATTGTGCAACACTCGTTCGGCCAGCCCTCTCTGGCCTGATGCACAATGATTGTGCGATATTGTCTCTAGGCCAATAACCTTCATAATATGCAAATATTATGCTGCAAACTCGAGGCCATCTACCCAACTGGCCTAATGCATCATGATGATGCAACATTGGCCCTTGGCCAATATGCCTACGCGTTATTCCTTCCTTAGCACCAAGTATGGCCCCTGTCCAAATGTATCTTACTATGCAAAGGAAGCTTTGGATGAAGTTTCATCTCGAGCCATGGCGCATCTTTTAGCATGCGCCATGCTAAAAACACTTGGTGTTACATTTTTTTATTATTTTTTTAGCGACAACGTGTTGGACCGTAAATGCTGTAACTCATTTCGGCTGCCTACGTACCCTTCCCTACTTTAAAGGGATCAAGCACAAACCATAGTTCATCCACGAAGGGACAACAACTTAAACCAACTCGCTTGCAAATCCGTGGATAAGAAATAACGGTAATGGTTTGGTCCGTATAAGCCGTTCCGTCAAGATGCACAATGATTATGCATCATCGGGTATGCGGAATGGCATAGTGATGCTTAAGCATCAAACGCCCTCTTCGAAAGGCTATGCATCTATAAATGAGCCTTAGGCATCATTTATACTCTTCCGGCTAAGCTATGAAGCTTACTTGGCACATAGTACGCATATGCACCTTCAACCAACTACCCCTCCATATATATGTCTTAATGGAATTTCTACAAGTATGGAAAGGGGACCATATTGACATGCTTGCTTCACTATTCATTCACAATGATTGTGTCCATTAGAAATGATTGCGTTACTCCGCAATGATTGCGCAACACTCGTTCGGCCAGCCCTCTCTGGCCTGATGCATAATGATTGTGCAATATTGACTCTAGGCCAATAACCTTCATAATACGTAATGATTATGCTGCTAACTCGAGGCCATCTACCCAACTGGCCTAATTCATCATGATGATGCAACATTGGCCCTTGGCCAATATGCCTACGCGGTGTTCCTTCCTTAGCGCCAAGTATGGCCCCTGGCCAAATGCATCTTACTATGCAAAGAAAGATTTGGATGAAGTTTCATCTCGAGCCATGGCGCATCTTTTAGCATGCGCCATGATTAAAACACTGGGTGTTACATTTTTTTTTTTTTAGCGACAACGTGTTGGACCGGAAATGCTGCAACTCATTTCGGCTGCCTACGTACCCTTCCCTACTTTAAAGGGATCAATCACAAACCGTAGTTCATCCACGAAGGGACAACAACTTAAACCAACTCGCTTGCAAAGTCGTGGCTAAGAAATAGCGGTAATGGTCTGGTCCGTATAGGCCGTTCCGTCAAGATGCACAATGATTATGCATCATCGGGTATGCGGAATGGCATAGTGATGCTTAAGCATCAAACACACTCTTCGAAAGTCTATGCAGCTATAAATGAGCCTTAGGCATCATTTATACTCTTCTGGCTAAGCTATGAAGCTTACTTGGCACATAGTCTGCATATGCACCTTCAACCAACTACCCATCCCTATATATGTCTTAATGGAATTTCTACAATTATGGAAAAGGGACCATATTAACATGCTTGCTTCACTATTCATTCGCAATGATTGTGTCCATTCGCAATGATTGCGTATAATGATTACGCAACGCTCGTTCGGACAGCCCTCTCTGGCCTGATGCACAATGATTGTGCGATATTGGCTCTAGGCCAATAACCTTCATAATACGCAATGATTATGCTGCAAACTCGAGGCCATCTACCCAACCGGCCTAAAGCATCATGATGATGCAACATTGTCCCTTGGCCAATATTCCTACTCGATGTTCCTTCCTTAGCACTGTAGATGGTGGATTTTCAACAAAGGGTAAAATTGTAAAACTGTACTCCAGATTTGGCAATCAGATGAGTATTGAGACTCATGTCTCTCATAAATCATGAAATCTCATGCCATAAATATCTGACTGAGAAGGTTGTCTCTCAGAGTGCGTGTATATGTGTAGTCTCTCAGATGAGACCACGACACATCTCATGAATACTGAGCAATTTCAGTAATTACTCCGGATCCGGAAACCGGATGAGTATTGAGGCTCATGTCTCTCATTAAAGCATGAAATCTCATGCCATAAATCTCTGACTGAGAAGGTTGTCTCTCAGAGAAGATGTAGATGTGCAGTCTCTCTGCTGAGACCACAAAACATCTCATGAATACTGAGCAATTTCATTAATTACTCCGTATCCGGCAATCAGATGAGTATTGAGACTCATGTCTCAAGCATGAAATCTCATGCCATAAACCTATGATTTAGAAAGTCTCTCAGAGAAGATGTAGATATGCAGTCTCCCAGCTGAGACCACGGCATATCTCATACTGTATATAATAAAAAGATTGGACGGCTCCTAAACAGCATGCCTGCTAGCATAGAGCGACAACGTCTTCGGGATGCAACCAGGTTTTTCCTGACTATACAAGAGGAATATGACACTCCAGCAAGTTCATATTGCTCAACCCTCAGATGATTAACGCTCCTAGACAGGAAGCCCTTCTAGTATAGAGACATCAATTAATTGTCTGAAATCGTCTTAATATCCAGCAATATTCTACGAACCGTCGTCTGAATATTCAGCAATATTCTATGAGCCATCTTTAATCTTCTGAATATCCATCAATATTCTACGATTCTTCGTTATATTTCGTCACTTCAATTTGTGGTTCTTCTCAGCAGAATGCCACGGGTTAGTGATAAATATTTAACGAAACAAGCATCTGAGCATCAAATAAGCCCTGACAAAAATGGTGCAAGTATAATTATCAAATAATGCACAGACCAGCATTTTGAATGCACAAACGAGCATTTCAAAAAATATGAATGAACGAGGAACCAATGCAAAATAGGAAGGAAAAATAATAGTAATAAACTATTAGCAAAAGCGCCAGGGGACTGGGGTCACCAGCCGGCCAGTCATGTCATGACCAGTCCCGCGCCCAATTTTGTATTTTATCATATTTTACTATTTTCCCCTGATCTCATGAAAATTCTATCGTTCGAGCAAATCTCATATTTTTCAAAGAAATTATCTAAATCACATAATTTCATCAAAAGATAATAAAATTAGGGAAAGGTGTCATGAGACCGCCGGCCGGTCATGCCTTGGCCGTGGCCGGTCCCACACCTCACGTCCCCATTATTTTATTATTTCTCTCAAATTATGAAAATTCCTTGATTTTATGAATTTTCTCTAAAATCATGAAAATTACCAAATTTCATGTATTTTTATCTCAATCACATGATTTTATCAAAAAATAATAAAATTAGGGAAAGGTGTCATGGGACCGCCGGCCGGCGGGTTATGCCTTGGCCGTGTCCGGTCCCACACCTCATGTTCCCCATTATTTTATTATTCCTCTCAAATTATGAAAATTCCTTGATTTCATGAATTTTCCCTAAAATTACCTAATTTCATGTATTTTCTCTAATAAAATCATAGAAAATATTAAAAAATTAGGAAAAATATGTGGGACCGGGCTCTAGCCGGCCGGTCATGCCCTAGCCGGTCCCACACGCCCATGGTTTTATTATTATTTGGTGTTTTGTTTCATGATTTCATGAAAACTCCCTGATTTCAACAAAATACCTTGATTTTAGCAAATCTCTTTGATTTTATGAAAATTCTCTAAAATCATGAAAATTATAAAAAATTGGGAAGAGTGTCTTGGGACCCGTGCCCATGGACGGCCAGCCATGCCTTGGCCTTTTCCGGTCCCACACTCCCATTCCTTATTTTATTTTATCTCTCATCTTATGGAAGTTCCCTAATTTCATCAAAACTCTTCAGTTTCATGGAATTTCCCTCAAATCAGAGAAAATACATAAAATTACATAAAACTGGGAAAGTATGTGGGACCGTGCTTGTCAACAGGCCGGCCATGCCCTAGCCGTGACCGGTCCCACACCTTGTAATTCCCTGTTTTATTTATTATTCTCATCATTTCATGTATTTTTCCCAGTTTCAGCAAAACCATGGATTTTGCATATTTTCTCCAAATGTTGCTCAAACGTGCACCATAAAATATCAAAATTCTCAGGACTGAAACACAGACGCTATGGTGACACGTGCACATCCCCTTGACCGACCAAGTGTGACCCTGAGGCTTGCAAACAGCTGATCTCGCATGTTTTAATGATTTTAACCTAATTTGCTCAATTGCTCATATTAGGTTCAATCTCTTTCCAAACAATTGGAAGTTTGCTCAAATGACCATCTATTGGTCCCATGACCACCAAGAGCCGGTATCATGACCTCTTGGTCGGTCCTTCATATTTCCATAATACCAGGTTTTATTATTTGTCGCTCACATGAGCATTATTTCAGTGATTAAACCAGCATTTAATCATTATTTCACCAACTGGTCCTCAACATGATTTGGTATTTTTGCTCATTCGAGCATTTGGGAGATATATGGTGAACCCGTAATCCCATGAATCCGGTCCCTGTGTCACTCTGTATTGATTTGCAATAAATCATCTTTTCGGTGAAATTAGGGTTTTGAATCCAGAGCTCTGCAGAAACGTGATTCTGAGCAGATTCAAACACTCTGATAATTTTATGTTGATACCATAATCAATACTTTATTTATTTTGCTCGACCCAGCAGTCAGTAACTTAAAATTAATATTTTATTTGGTCTTGCTACCAACGATTCATCAAAAAGTAGTATTTGCTCAAACTAGCAATATTCGCTCGAACCGGCAATGTTTATTCAAATTAGCAATATTCGCTCAGACTAACAATATTTGCTTAGACCAAAGAATATTGATTCAAATATCAATATTCAGCAATTCAGCAACACAGTTTGCTCGTTTTAGGTTATGATGATACCTCGTCTCAGCAGACGCATTAAATTCATGAGTTTCAGAACATTTGTAAAACATGTTCAACTCAGCAATACATGGACTCATCGTCCCATAAAGTCAGCAAATGACTCCACAATCACGAGATTTCAATCGTGTCACATGGGGGGATATTAACTAGGGTTTTGGTCTGGCGGTCTACGTCACGTGTGTTCACCCACCATGAGAATGTGAGCAAGTCGTGCAGTCAGTTGTAAGAGTCAGCAAAGTAGTGGGTGGAAAGTTAACCAAGTCTCCGCACGATGAGTAATTGGTTTAACAAGATTTCCCACTTCCCCACTTTCTGATTCTAGCAATTGTCACACTTCATGGGATCATGGTGTTTTCAACTCCGGCCTTATAAAATGTCTCTGAATCTTGATTGAAAGAACAACATTCGAAGATTTGAACATTCGTATAGAAATTTCTCATCAAAGTTCATACAGACAATCTTTCGCTACACGAACTCAGAGAAATCACTCTCAAATGAGCAAAATTCAATCATTCAGAGCATTTTCACGCTGAATTCACAATACACCTACAATCTCAAATCACCATTGATCTCACACATTTCTCAGCCTCTCTCCTACATATCAACCCATCCTCTCTTGTGACCGAATTGACTCTGGAACGGCCATTGTTCTTGGTTAATGCCGGAGTCTTACAGATTGATCTCTCGAACTTAAAGCACTCCCTTCTTACAGTACATCTGTAAAAACCAGCAAATCGTCTTTCCCCATCTACAGATTGGCGACCACAGTGGGAGATTAATCTCTCGGTTGTAATCTCTTATTTTCACAAGATGGTTGGTCTTAGGTCAGGATCGGTTACAAATCCTAACACAAATATTGCTAGCACCAGCAATAACGAAAACATCCCAAAAACTGTTCCATCCACTAACACTGACGGTGGTGACATTACTCCTTCTCACGCCAACACGGAAGGACATCCTTTGTTCGGCCGACACCCTGAAGAATTCAGAGGAATTCCACCACCTACCATTGCTGATCTCATCAAAGCAAAGAGACTCTTGCAAAGAATCAGACAGATATGGCTGCAGCACAACAGAAATTATTCGACCATCTGAAGACCCTTACTGAAAAACTATCAGAGAAAACTCAAGAAAAAGGGAAAGAGAAGGAGAAACCCTCAGACGCGGATCCTAAGGTGATTCCAATTCATATAGTGGATGATGATAAATCCGGCAAAGCTGCAGGTGATTCATCAGGAAAGGAGTCATCAAACTTCATTACTCGTGAAGACCTGGAGCATCTTCTGGAGAACCGTGGAAAGGGCAATACATCACATGTACATCGTCACCAACCTCCTTATCCCACCACTACACAGAGGATTCCTCTTCCTAAATGTTATATTTCTCAAACTTTTACTCTGTATGATGGAACTGGTAATGCTTGAGAACACGTCTCTTGTTTCCTTGAAGCCTTGGGAGAACATGAACAAAACCATGTTGTTCGGCTCAAGGAGTTTTCAAAATATTTGAAAGGCAAATCATACACCTGGTATAACAACATTGCACCGGGGACTATCAACAACTGGGGAGAAACGATCAACGCCTTCTACAGGAAATACTTCTTCGTGTCAGAGAAAGTCACACTCTCTGACCTTAGAAGAATGTTTCAGAGGGTCAGTGAAAATCCCAATGACTATGTGAAAATATTCTGATTCCAAGCCTTGGATTTTCCTGACCCAAATGTCACGGAACAACAGCTAGTAGATTTGTGCATCAACGACATGCTCCCGGTTTACAAAGCTCTGCTGGAGAATCTTCGATTCCAGACTTTCTCAGAGCTTCACGAAGCTGCGAAGAGATCAGAAACCATTGTACCTTCTCTGTTGAAAAGAGCAAAATCTACAAAGACTGAGGAAGCGCGTGACACTCGAGGAAGCAGACGTCTGATCAACAAACCGTATAACATGCATCCCTCTACAAACGTTATTGCAGAAAGGAGCAAACGCAAGGCTGAATCCCCGAAAAAGCATGTTGAAGCTCCTCCAAAGAAGCAAAAGAAGGACAAACCAGAGACACAGACTCCTGGACAATGCACAGAGGCTCCTGATGATGCACCTGACTTTTCTCTCCCCATAGGAAAAATGCTCGAACTACTAGATGCCTGATGATTACGTACAATGATTGCGCAACACTCGTTCAGATAGCCCTCTCTGGCCTGATGCACAATTATTGTGCGATATTGGCTCTAGGCCAATAACCTTCATAATACACAATGATTATGCTGCAAACTCGAGGCCCTCTACCCAACTGGCCTAATACATCATGATAATGCAACATTGGCCCTTGGCCAATATGCCTACGCCATGTTCCTTCCTTAGCACCAAGTATGGCCCCTGGATAAATGCATCTAACTATGCAAAGGAAGCTTCATCTTGAGCCATGTCGCATCTTTTAGCATGCACCATGCTAAAAACACTGGTGTAACATTTTTTTTAGCGACAACGTGCAGTACCGGCAACGCTGCAACTCATTTCGGCTGCCTACGTACCCTTCCCTACTTTAAAGGGATCAAGCACAGACCGTAGTTCATCCACGAAGGGGCATCAACTTAAATCAACTCGCTTGCAAAGCCGTGGATAAGCAATAACGGTAATGGCCTGGTCCGTATAGGCCATTCCGTCAAGATGCACAATGATTATGCATCATCGGGTCTGCAGAATGGCATAGTGATGCCTAAGCATCAAATGCCCTCTTCGAAAGGCTATGCAGCTATAAATGAGCCTTAGGAATCATTTATAGTCTTCTGGCTAAGCTATGAAGCTTACTTGGCACATAGTCCGCATATACACCTTTAACCAACTACCCCTCCCTATATATATCTTAATGGAATTTCTACAAGTATGGAAAGAGGACCATACTGACATGCTTGCTTCACTATTCATTTGCAATGATTTTTTCCATTCGCAATGATTACGTACAATGATTGCGCAACACTTGTTCGATCAGCCCTCTCTAGCCTGATGCACAATGATTATGCGGTATTGGCTCTAGGCCAATAACCTTCATAATACGCAACGATTATGCGGCAAACTCGAGGCCATCTACCCAACTTGCCTAATGCATCATGATGATGCAACATTGGTTCTTGGCCAATATACATGCGCGATGTTCCTTCCTTAGCACCAAGTATGGCCCCTGGACAAATGCATCTTATTATGCAAAGGAAGCTTTGGAGGAAGCTTCATCTCGAGCCATGGCGCATCTTTTAGCATGTGAAATGCTAAAAACATAGGGTGTTATATTTTTTATTTATTTTAGCGACAACGTGCTGGACCGGAAATGCTGCAACTCATTTCGGATGCCTACGTACCCTTCCTTGCTCTAAAGGGATCAATCATAGACCGTGGTTCATCCATGAAGGGACAACAACTTAAACCAACTCGCTTGCATAGCCGTGGCTAAGAAATAATGGTAATGGCCTGGTTTTTATAGGATGCTCCGTCAAGGTGCACAATGATTATGCATCATCGGGTCCGAGTAATGGCATAGTGATGCCTAAGCATCAAACTCCCTTTTCCCAAGGCTATGCAGCTATAAATGAGCCTTAGGTATCACTAATAGTCTTCCGGCTAAGATATGAAGCTTACTTGGCACATAGTCCGCATATGCACCTTCAACCAACTACCTCTCCCTATATATGTCTTAATGGAATTTCTACAAGTATGGAAAGGGGACCATATTGACATGCTTGCTTCACTATTCATTCGCAATGATTGTGTCCATTCGCAATAATTGCGTTACTCCGCAATGATTGCGCAACACTCGTTCGGCCAGCCCTCTCGGGCCTGATGCACAATAATTGTGCGATATTGGCTCTAGCCAATAACCTTAATAATACGCAATGATTATTCTACCAACTCGAGGCCATCTACCCAACTGTCTTAATGCATCATGATGATGCAATATTGTCCCTTGGCCAATATGCCTACTCGATGTTCCTTCTTTAGCACCAAGTATGGCCCCTGGCCAAATGCATTTTACTATGCAAATGAAGCTTTGGATGAAGCTTCATCTCGAGCCATGGCGCATATTTTAGCATGCGCCATGCTAAAAACACTGGTGTTACAGAAAGTGAGATTTGAGCGAAATCAATTGTTGAAAGCGAAAAACGAAGATCAACATTGACTGATCCGCCTATAAAATTTGATTTAAGAATAATGTTTTGTGTTATTTTTTCGTTTTTGTCTGCATTGAGTGATTATCTTTTCTACATTGAATATTATGCTTAAATTTGTATTTATTATTAATGATCTTGTTCAATCAAGTGCAAATTTTTTCTAGATATTGGTTGTCTTTGTCTGTAGCTATAATTTTGTTACTGTTTAATGTGTTGAAGCACAACATGTGTAACTGTCTTCTACACATCCAATTAGCATGTGTAACTTGTATCTTGATAGGTGTAGAATAAACCTAATTTACTATCTAGTAGTTTATGCTTTCTTTGCTATTTTTCTTTTAAATTATGTATTTTATGTGTGTTTTTGAGTTATTAGGTACTCTGGAGTCGCACGGAGGAAAAGAAGAAGAAATCACCAAATTTGGGAAAAAAGGGCAAATCTGTCATTTTCCAGGAAAACACTATCGGGAGACGAGCCACGGTTAAAGGGCAACTCTCTCAGAGGAGTGCTAAAGAAAGGACAGTTCAAGTTAAGGGGCTGCCAAACTGGGTGGCCCCTATCCGAAAACGTAGTCCTGTTATCAATTGTAAAATGGATGGGTTATGTCCATGAATATTGAAACCCACACCCGTACCCGAATCCATGCCCGAATCCACCCCAATCATATCCTAACCCTAAATCGAGATTGCTTCTCAATCATTTCTTCGCTGAAATTGGGAGGAAAAGAAGAGAAAAGCTGCGCAAGCAGCTGTGGAGCTGAAATCTAGAGCAGATGTGGTCTGCTACCGAATTTGAGAAGAAGAACAACTATGAAGAGAATTGATGTCTAAATTGTGAGACGGAGAGAAGAAATCGACGACGAATTCATTGCCAGGGTTTGAAGGAGTTAGGGGTTGAATCTGGCAGTGAGAGGTGAGGGTGTTGAAAATGGAATTGTTGGTAGTGGTAATTGATGAAACAAAGATGAGTTCGAGATTTAGTAGATCAAGACAGGAGATGGGTTCGATTTTGTGGGATTGTGGATCGATTGGATAGAAGAATGGAGTGTTGATGGCGCTGTGAAAATTGAGGGTTTACTGTTGTTCAATTGAACTAAAATGGTTGAATCTGGTGGTATTGTGGAGATGAGAATGGGTTTTTGTGGTTGTTGATGGTCATGGGTTTGGTCCAAATTTGATAATGAAGATATGCTTTGAGGTAATGGTGCAGCTGCAATGGGAATAGCTGGTGGACAGAGTGAAGCTGTGAATGGGTTGCAGATGGATGGGAGGCAGCTGCTGCAGTTATGAGCCAAGACAGAACAAGGACTATGAATGAGTTTGATGTGATTTCAGTGAATAGCAGGCTTGTTATAAGTGATGCTTCTTTCTTTGAGCTAAGGCTCAGTTGTGGTGAAATTTGCTTGGTGATGTTTCAGGTCGCAGTGGTGGACAGGAGACATTGCTGTGCAATGACTGAATGGAGTGATGGCAGGTGAAATAGGAGATACTGTTAGCTTATGGTGGTGTTACTATGTTCTGGTGTTAAATCACAGGAGCAGTTGGTGGTCATGGTTGGTGGTCTGAAATGTGGATGTTGTTGGTTCTATAGAGTGGTTTGATTAATAATGGGTTGGTGGCGTTGGTTGAGAGGCAAAGCAATACATGGCATATAGTGGTTGTGAAGTTGGTACTGACTGAAATTAGGAGATGGGTTGATGCTTGTTTGAGCTGCAGTGAGTCAAGAAGAGATACTGATGTTGTGGGTGGTCACTGCAATTGAGTTGTGTATGGATGAGTCTGCTGGTGTTGTGAATGACTAGATGTATGGTTTCAATGGATATTCAAAGCAGAAATGGAGGTTGCAGTATGTGGAAGTGGTGTTGAGCAAGAACCCTGAGAAGAAGTTGCAGGAGTGTGCAAGTGGTGCAATTGTTGTTATAGGTTTATTGTAGGCATGAATTGAATTGAGAAGATAAATTAAACAGGGAAAGGTGGTTGTAGAGAAGAGTAATGTTGCAGGGAAGGAACCACAGCCATCATGGCTGAACATGGAGTGCAATCTTTGGTGCAAAGACATGACCATCATGGCTGGCACAACTCATGCATGCGCAATGGTCAAGACCAGTCAGCTGAGTTAGCTCGCTGACTGGGTTCTGACTCAGTGATCCTCTTTGAACTAGTCAACTAACGGTTTGACTGTTTGACCAACGGAATATTCGTTGACCGGAGGAAAATTTTCAGGTGGCCGGCGGCGAAAAATTCCGGCCAACTTCCGGTCAAAAACACAGTTTTCCTGTGAGCAAAAATGCAGAATTTTGGGTGGACTTCTCTCATGTGTGTGAAGACTTAGAAGTGGGAATTGGATGAAAACTTGGAAGTTTTGGAGAATTGGACTAGAATTTGGAATATGGCTCAATTTGGGAAAGTGGTGTTCTTTTTGAATGAGGATTCTTTTCCTACAAAGATATGGAGAGTATTGAAGCCTATAAATAAGAGAGTTCTCTACAACTTTTTACACACATCTACTTTTGAGAAGGAGTTAAAGTGCACAAGGATTGGAGGAAGGAGCAACCATCATCTTTTCAATAAGTTTTTCTTTCTTCCTTTATTATTATTATTGTGTGAACTCCAAATTATGAGTAGCTAAATTTCTTATTGATTGAGGATGAATTCCTAGTTCTTAATATTTGATTTGAGTTTTGTTTCAATTCTACTTTGAAGTTTTTCATATGATTATCGCTTGTTTTTACTAATATTAATGTTCATGATTTATTGATAGGTTGTTTGGAGTGCACGCTAAATTGATTTGTTAATTCAATCTAAAGCTAGTGAAAGTTAGGGAATACGTAATAGTTTCTTGACTCTTTACACAAGTAGAAAAAACGAGACCTTGCGGAGGGATTCCGTGGAGCAATTGTGTGTGAAAACAACGCTAGAAAGTAGACCAAGCGAACCGAGTCTAATGATTTAGGATTTTTCTCAATGTTTTCGTAGTAGCAATAAAATATTCGTTCTCTCGGAAGTTGTTAAGATTAAATTCAAAGGTTTAAATAAAAATAATAAAAAGAAGAGAGATTCACTGGGCTTAGGATTTCACCGAATTCATAACAATAGGTTCAATTATTCATTCTTCAGCAGTTATAGCTCAAACAATAAAACAACAAGGACTCTTATTTTTGCCAAGGTAGATTCTCCAAACATTAATTGTAAAACTTAAGCATGGGACATCTAAACATCTAAGTAAGCATGACCCATCTAATGAAATGACAACTAATTTTTTTAAATCATAATTCTATTAAAATTAATGCAAAAGTCTTAAAAAGAATTAAATCATTTTACCCATGTATGAAATTTGGCTTCATCCATCGACCCAGTGTAGGGGTTTAGCTACTCATATTGTAGACACGCTCAAAATGGATTTTTATTACTCAAATGTGCTTACAAATGATGAAAAATGAGAGAAATCAAAATAAATTAGGAATTTGCAACGCACAAAAACGTTACAAAATCCTTTGTTACAATGTACGATACTTGAAATGTACTTGTATTCACTGTTCAACCGTTCTTTGGAAAGCTGTTGCAAAACCGTGAATAAACCATGGTTTATTAACGACAGGCTTTCACAGCCTTATGTTCTTCGTTCTTGGAACAGCAGCAGCAGAAATTTCTGCCCTTTGATTCTCTCGTCTCTCTGACCTCCCCCCAACTCTCGATACCCCTACTACAACATCCCAGCAGCTCTTTTATACTCTTCAGCAAACAAATATTTTCGGTTCAATGCAAAATATTCTTTCTTCAATTCATTATTCTCTACTGCCATTACACGGGATTTGTTTCCATGTTTATCTTCTTCTCGTGACTGAAGAAGTCCACACACGTCTCTTGGTTGAGCTAAAATCTATCCAGCCACACGCTACCACCAAGAATATCTCAACAAAATACCAAAAATATCTCTCGAGAATATTATTTCACTGTTTCAACCAATCTCCACGTTGCGACCATATTTTATCAATTCCAAACACATACCTTCCCTGTTTGAATGAAACAGGTCATTCGCAACCAATTCCGACCAAAAATACGATTAAATTTCAACCAAATCACTTCCACAAATACGCGCAGAATCTGATCAAACCCGTGAACCCTGATTTCTTTAAACCCGATTATCCAACCAATTCTGAACGAGTACAAGACGATTACCATCCCTGTTAAGCCTTAACAGACTCATCCAAGAATTTTCAGCGATTTAATCTCATTAAAACTTCTTCAAATTGTCAACCCTAATTCTGGCCGCTCAAGAACAAACTTTCCCGCCAAAACTGTTCTTCCCTGTTTTCATCAACTGGTGATTATCCAGCCAAATTTAACTGAATCGGAGAACATTACCATCTCTATTTGGACCCTAGAAACAAACCCATTTGATTTCATCGCTTTAATCTCAGCCAAACACCTCCAAATCTTCAACCCTAAATCTGCACCCATTTCCCGCCAAAATTTGAAATTCAAACGAAGAAGATGACTGCCCCTTATCCAATCCGGGAGTGCGAATAGTAATTAGGGTGTAAATAGAAATTCCTGGGGTGTGAATAACCACAAGTTCCAAATAACAAAGAAGGTGCCCCTTAGCAACTGGGTGACCCTTAGTAATTGAGGTACCCCTTAGCCAACAATGAGAGTCCGTATAGCAAATGTCCTCCAGAGGTGCCTTTAACAGTTTTTCGAGCCGATTCTTCTAAAAACATTTATTTCTTAAAAATACCTACAAAGAAGTTTATTAGTGATAAAATTGAGACCTAGCTAATATAAATATGGGTATAAAATGGTGCACTTACATGCTCATCAACACCCCCACACTTATATTTTGCTAGTCCCGAGCAAAACAAGAAAATTGACCCGCTACACAGCTAGTCATGGAGAGACGTCTGCAAAACAGCTAGACGGAACCACTAAACAATGGTCTAGAGATGTCACTACATACACTAGACCGATCTGTTAAACAACGAGATCGAGACATGTCTCGCTAAACAATGAGACGAATCCACTAAACAGTGGATAGAGATGTCCGCTAAACAACTAGACAGAAAGACCCGCTAATCAACTGTTCATATGATGCAAAAATAAAATAAAAAATTAGACCCGCTCAACAGCTGGTCATATCATGCAAAATTTTTTTTTTTTTTTTTTTTTTTTTTAAAAAACCCGCTACACAGCTGGTCATAATAAATTTTTTTTTTTTTTTTTTTGAGACCCGCTCCACAACTGGTCATGATAAGCAAGAAAATTCCTGAAACAGAAAAAATAAAACGTTAACCACTCCCCCACACTTAAATATTACATTGTCCTCAATGAAATTGAGTCATCCAACGTAAAAATTAAGATGGGAAATAAAAATAAAATTAAACAAAAATAAATAATTATACCTACTTTGGAATGTACAAAAACAGATCCCCATAAATTAATAACCCGAAAACTTGGGGATCGACCCAAAATACAATATTTACAAATGACAAACTTCACAATTATTTTATGGAAAAAATGGGACACTAAAACTGTCGAGAAAACAAAATTTACCCCTAAACCAAGTTTTTACCGCACATGGAAGTGCGTAAAGAACAAAGTATGGGGATTCTATTGAAACTTGGGAAATATTAATTGATTCATGCACGATATCAGGAATAGGCAAGTCCTCCGGGTATTTAGATGAAAAGTATTCCAATAAAATTTTAGAAGCACACAATTCTAACCCTAAATTAGGCAACTTTTGGAAGTCTAGGGTCTAGAAACAACCGCTAAGTCGGGTGAATGATCTTGTGAGGTAGATTCATCTATGGAACTAGGCGAATCCTCCACACAATCATCCACAGTGGTCGTATATATGTTGATCCTGGGACAAAGAGTCACTATCGATTCATCATCGTCGTCATTAAATAATTTTTGGCATTCCAATATTCTCAGTCTTTGTTCCAAACTAAGTGGTGTGTGTTTATAATACTTCTCATAAATCTCTAACGGAGATTCTTCACGTACCTCATGTGGAGCAAAAACTCCATACCGTTGCCTATGCATATATTCACCAAGCGTCATCTCTCGATGAAGTTGCTCGATGATTTGAATTTCTGCGCATATATTCCGCCAGCGTCATCGTAGGTGACGTCTCCTCAAAAGAAGTCATCATCCTGAAAAGAAATAGAAAAATAAACGCATAAAAAGGAAAAAAAAATAATAACTAAAATTAAAAGAAAACACTATACAAAATAAAAATAAACCTAAAAATTAATAATCTAAAAACAATTCCGCGTCGCAACGGCGCCAAAATGATTTAGGATTTTTCTCAATGTTTTCGTAGTAGCAATAAAATATTCGTTCTCTCGGAAGTTGTTAAGATTAAATTCAAAGGTTTAAATAAAAATAATAAAAAGAAGAGAGATTCACTGGGCTTAGGATTTCACCGAATTCATAACAATAGGTTCAATTATTCATTCTTGGCCAGTTATAGCTCAAACAATAAAACAACAAGGACTCTTATTTTTGCCAAGGTAGATTCTCCAAACATTAATTGTAAAACTTAAGCATGGGACATCTAAACATCTAAGTAAGCATGACCCATCTAATGAAATGACAACTAATTTTTTTAAATCATAATTCTATTAAAATTAATGCAAAAGTCTTAAAAAGAATTAAATCATTTTACCCATGTATGAAATTTGGCTTCATCCATAATCCAATGTAGGGGTTTAGCTACTCATATTGTAGACACGCTCAAAATGGATTTTTATTACTCAAATGTGCTTACAAATGATGAAAAATGAGAGAAATCAAAATAAATTAGGAATTTGCAACGCACAGAAACGTTACAAATCCCTTTGTTACAATGTACGATACTTGAAATGTCTTGTATGTATTCACTGTTCAACCGTTCTTTGGAAAGCTGTTGCAAAACCGTGAATAAACCACGGTTTATTAACGACAGCCCAAGCTTTCACTGACGCCTTATGTTCTTCGTTCTTGGAACAGCAGCAGCAGAAATTTCTGCCCTTTGATTCTCTCGTCTCTCTGACCTCCCCCCAACTCTCGATACCCCTACTACAACATCCCAGCAGCTCTTTTATACTCTTCAGCAAACAAATATTTTCGGTTCAATGCAAAATATTCTTTCTTCAATTCATTATTCTCTACTGCCATTACACGGGATTTGTTTCCATGTTTATCTTCTTCTCGTGGATCAAGAAGTCCACACACGTCTCTTGGTTGAGCTAAAATCTATCCAGCCACACACGCTACCACCAAGAATATCTCAACAAAATACCAAAAATATCTCTCGAGAATATTATTTCACTGTTTCAACCAATCTCCACGTTGCAGCCATATTTTATCAATTCCAAAGACACATACCTTCCCTGTTTGAATGAAACAGTCATTCCGCAACCAATTCCGACCAAAAATACGATTAAATTTCAACCAAATCACTTCCACAAATACGCGCAGATACAGTCAAACCCGTGAACCCTGATTTCTTTAAACCCGATTATCCAACCAATTCTGAACGAGTACAAGACGATTACCATCCCTGTTAAGCCTTAACAGACTCATCCAAGAATTTTCAGCGATTTAATCTCATTAAAACTTCTTCAAATTGTCAACCCTAATTCTGGCCGCTCAAGAACAAACTTTCCCGCCAAAACTGTTCTTCCCTGTTTTCATCAACTGGTGATTATCCAGCCAAATTTAAATGAATCGGAGAACATTACCATCTCTATTTGGACCCTAGAAACAAACCCATTTGATTTCATCGCTTTAATCTCAGCCAAACACCTCCAAATCTTCAACCCTAAATCTGCACCCATTTCCCGCCAAAATTTGAAATTCAAACGAAGAAGATGACTGCCCCTTATCCAATCCGGGAGTGCGAATAGTAATTAGGGTGTAAATAGAAATTCCTGGGGTGTGAATAACCACAGATTCCAAATAACAAAGAAGGTGCCCCTTAGCAACTGGGTGACCCTTAGTAATTGAGGTACCCCTTAGCCAACAATGAGAGTCCGTATAGCAAATGTCCTCCAGAGGTGCCTTTAACAGTTTTTCGAGCCGATTCTTCTAAAAACATTTATTTCTTAAAAATACCTACAAAGAAGTTTATTAGTGATAAAATTGAGACCTAGCTAATATAAATATGGGTATAAAATGGTGCACTTACATGCTCATCATCTAACTACTAGTACTAAACCTAAGTTCATAAATCTTAATGCGTTCGGGGAATTACATCTTGTAAGCGAACCTCAAGGTGGTTCTTTTGAATAGAATCCGATAACTAAGCGGACTTGTTACTCGGTGAAATAAGGAATTTTGGGGTTAGCTAAGTGAACCTGCTATCCTACAGTTGGTGATAATCTATGACTAATAACAAGTGGAAAAGAACATAACTTTAATCATTGTTTTGCAGCGAAGAAGGATTCCTTGATCTATTCTCTCTCATTGATTTCAACTACACTTTTTATTACTTTGTTTAATTCTTTTGCTTTATAAATTTTACAACCAATACCCCCCTTTTTGTGACAATTTTACAACTAGAATCTCTTGCTCCTCGTGGGATCGACCTTGACTACCCTATATTAATCTTTAATTAGGTAGTAAAGTATTAATTAATTTGTTGTGGTTACCACACGCGTACAAATTTTGGCGCCGTTGCCGGGGAGCAACGGGCGATTTTAGTTGTTTTTATTTTTTATTTTTGCATTATTCTTGCTTTGTTAGATTCTATATTGTATCTAACTTAGTTTTGTGAACCTTGCTGTAGGTACTATATCTTTGGTGAATGCTTCAAGGGGGAAGACCGAGTCCAATTAGAATACGTCTTCGATCCGGCACTCAACTAAGAGACTTCATTCGAGCAGTTAACACTCCGCTTCCTCGTTCTACATCAAGTGAATTCGTAGATTCGGATATTGAAGAAGAGGCAATGGGTGATCGTACACTCAAGGACCTAGCTTCTCACAAGCTCGATACACAACAATGGTGTATCCAAACTAACTCAACTTTCGAGATCAAGCCGGGGTTGATTAGAGAATTACCAAAGTTCCATGGCATGGTGAATGAGGATCCAAACAAATATCTTATGGACTTCAATACCATAGTCACGACCATGCTTCCACCAAATACTAATGCGGATGGAGCAATGTTGAAAGAATTTCTGTTCTCTTTGGAGGGCAATGCTAAGGAATGGTTATACTATTTGCCTTCCGGAAGTATCACAACATGGAATGGGATGAAGAAACTTTTCCTCGAGAGATATTTTCCTGCATCAAAGGCTACTCAAATTCGCAAAGAAATTTGTGGGATCAAGCAACATGTGGGAGAGTCATTATAAGAATGTTGGGATCGATACAAGAGATTGGTGGCAAGTTTTCCACACCATAAATTTAGTGACGCCATGATAATCCAATAATTCTATGAAGGTCTCCAAACAAGTGATAGATATCTTCTTGACGCCGCCGGTGGTGGTGCGCTAGTGAACAAGACGGTGGCCGAAGCTACCGAGTTGATTGAAAGTATGGCGGAAAACTCACAACAATTCTATGCAAGAGGTGATTCAATGATTAAGTTGGTGCATGAGGTTAGTGACTCATCTTCACAATCCGATCAACGGTTAAACAACATAGAGAGGGTAGTGCAACGATTGGCCGCGGTAATTATTCCGGATGATGAAACCGAACAAGAAAATGCTTTATATCCAAATCCAAGGCCAAGGTACAATCCATATTCCAATACTTACAATCCCGGTTGGAAGGATCATCCCAACTTTAGCTATGCAAACAAGCAAGCGGCGGCTCCTAATCCATATGCGCAACAAGGTGGTTTCCAACAATCACGTTTCCAACCTCAACAACAACAATTCCAACCACAACAAGTCAAGGAGCAAGATTCTTCGAATAATGACAAGTTGAATGTGATAATGAAAAGCATGCAAGATCTCACTTCTATGTTACAACAAACCCAACAAAAGACCGATTCGGCTATCAAGGACTTACAAACTCAAATGGGACAATTGGCGACCGATATGAACTTAATGAAAGCTCAAGCATCCACAAAGCTTCCTTCGCAACCCATTGTGAATCCAAGAGAGAATGTTAGTGCGGTTACTTTAAGAAGTGGAAGACAAGTGGAGAGTCCAACTCGTCATGAAGAAGCTAGTGAAGAGGTAGTCAAACACAAGGAGGAAGCCGTACCAAAGGAGAATTCAACACCAACCGCCCAATCCAAGGAACCGGTTCCTAATTTTACTACTCCACCTCCTTTTCCTAGTCATTTTGCTAAGTCCAAGAAGGAAGCTCAAGATAAGGTACTCATGGATATCTTCAAGAAGATAGAAATCAACATTCCATTCATTGAGGCCATAAGGACAATGCCAAGGTATGCTAAGTTCATGAAGGAGTTATGCACTAAGAAGGATAGGTTGCTTGATAATGAAATTACTAAAGTTAGCGAGAGTGCGTCGGCTATGCTTTTGAAGAAGATGCCTACAAAGTGCACGGATCCCGGTGGTTTCACGGTGTCAATTACTATTGGTAAGAAAAGGTTTGAAAATGCTTTACTTGACTTGGGAGCTTCCATTAGTGTGATGTCGGCCGATATTTATGACTCCTTGAATCTTGGACCGTTGAAAGAGACAATAGTTATTATCCAACTAGCAAACAAGTCTAACATCTATCCAAAGGGACTTGTAGAAGACGTTCTCGTGCAAGTGAATGAGTTAATTTTTCCGGTGGATTTCTTTGTGGTGGATATGGACAACAATGAGAATCGTTCGTCTACTTCTTGGGAGTCCATTTATGAAGACCGCAAAGACGAAGATTGATGTTGATAAGGGTACACTCACTATGGAATTCGACAAGGAAGTAATACACTTCAACATATTTGAAGCTATGTGCTATCCAAGTGATGTGCATTCCGCTTACTCCATTGATGTGGTTGGTTCATTAGCGCAACAAATGGTGGAATTGAATCGAGAGGACGAACTTGATGTGGTGTTGCAAAAGAGCATTGAATTGGATGGCCACGGAATGTCTAAGTTGGATGTTGAAATTCCCACGGAATTGGTGGAGATATGTGGTGCCTTGACGGCATTACAAGAAGCTAAGGGTAATGTTTCCTATATCTCTTTACCCATGAATGATGAATTACTTGTACCATCTATTGTGAAGGCGCCTAAGCTAGAGTTGAAGCCACTTCCGGACCATTTGAAGTATGCATTTTTGGGAGATGGAGAGGAGCTTCCGGTGATTATTTCAAAGAACCTCACACCGGTACAAGAAGACCGTTTGCTTAGAGTCTTGAAAGAGCACAAAACGGCTATTGGATGGACAATTGCGGATATCAAGGGCATTAGTCCATCCATATGCATGCACAGGATTCTAATGGAGGAGAACGTGAAGCCGGTACGTGATGCTCAACGTAGGCTCAATCTTCCCATGATGGAGGTTGTGAAGAAAGAGATACTTAAATTGCTAAGTTCGGGGGTGATCTACCCAATTTCCGATAGCAAATGGGTTAGTCCGGTACAAGTGGTTCCAAAGAAGTCCGGTGTTACGGTTGTTCGAAATCAAGACGATGAACTCGTTCCCACAAGAGTTCAAACCGGTTGGAGAGTGTGCATTGATTATAGAAATCTTAATTCCGCAACCCGAAAGGATCACTTTCCTTTACCTTTTATTGATCAAATGTTGGAGCGGTTAGCGGGGCATTCTTTTTATTGTTTCTTGGATGGTTATTCGGGATACAATCAACTTGTTATTGCACCGGAAGACCAAGAGAAGACCACTTTTACTTGTCCATTTGGAACGTTTGCGTATAGACGGATGCCGTTTGGTCTTTGCAATGCACCAGCTACTTTCCAAAGATGCATGGTAAGCATATTCTCGGATTACGTGGAGCGCATTATCGAGGTATTTATGGACGACTTTAGTGTTTATGGCAATTATTTTGATATTTGTTTAGATAACCTTGAACTAGTTCTTAAACGACGCATAGACACTAACCTTGTTTTTAATTGGGAGAAATGTCATTTTATGGTAAACCATGGCATAGTACTTGGTCACATTGTGTCCTCTCAAGGGCTCGAAGTGGACAAGTCAAAGATAGATTTAATAAGAAACTTACAATATCCCACGTCGGTGAGGGAAGTTCGTTCATTTCTTGGTCATGCAGGTTTCTATAGGCGGTTTATCAAGGATTTCTCCTAAATCTCCATGTCGATGTGCAAGTTACTACAAAAGGAGGTACCTTTTGACTTCAACAAGGAATGCAAGGATGATTTTGACAAATTGAAAGCAATGTTGACAAGTGCGCCGATTATCAAGTCACCGGATTGGAATCTTCCATTTGAACTAATGTGTGACGCTAGTGATTATGCGGTTGGAGCCGTTTTGGGTCAAAGAGTGGACAAGTTGTCCCATGTTATATATTATGCATCTAGGACCCTCAATGATGCACAAATAAACTATTATACCACGGAAAAGGAGTTATTGGCTATTGTGTTTGCATTAGAAAAGTTTCGCTCATACTTGGTGGGTACAAAGGTTATTGTGTATTCCGACCATGCGGCACTTAGATACTTAATAAAGAAGAAAGAAGCTAAGCCAAGACTAATCCGGTGGATCCTACTACTACAAGAGTTCGACATAATAAAGGTGTGGAGAATACCGTTGCGGATCATCTTAGTAGACTTGTTGTGTATCAAGAAGAACTTCCATTACAAGACCGCTTTCCGGACGAACAACTTTTCTCCTTGGAATCAACACCTTGGTATGCGGATATAGTGAATTATTTGGTGACAAGGAAGGTACCTAGCACAATGTCTAACTTCCAAAAGATGAAGCTTAAGAAGATAGCGAAGAAATATGTGTGGGATGAACCATACTTATGGAAATATGGCATTGATCAAATCATACGAAGGTGCGTACCTAACTCCGAATTTCAATCTATTCTCTCATTTTGTCATACTTATGCATGTGGTGGCCACTTTGGTTCTAAACGTACCTCTCTCAAGGTTCTTGAAAGTGGATTTTATTGGCCTACCTTGTTTGAAGATTCATATGTTTTTTGTAAATCGTGTGATAGATGTCAAAGAACGGGAAATCTAGGTGCTCGAAATCAAATGCCACTCACACCAATTCTTGCCGTAGAGATTTTTGATGTGTGGGGAATTGATTTTATGGGCCCTTTTGTCAATTCGAATGGAAATTTTTATATACTTCTTGCCGTAGATTATGTTTCTAAATGGGTGGAGGCTAGAGCCACCAAAACTAATGATTCTCAAGTTGTTTGTGATTTTGTAAGAGAAAACATATTTACTAGGCATGGCACACCAATAGTGGTGATAAGCGATGGAGGCTCACATTTCAAGAAGTCTTTTCACGCTCTCCTCAAGAAGTACAACATAACACACAAGATTGGTACGCCTTACCATCCACAAACTAGTGGACAAGCTGAAATTTCAAATCGTGAAATCAAGTCCATTCTTGAGAAAACGGTGAACACAACAAGGAAAGATTGGAGCTTTAAGATCAATGATGCACTTTGGGCGTATAGAACGGCGTACAAAACACCGATTGGTATGTCTCCATATAGGTTGGTTTATGGCAAAGCTTGTCATCTTACGGTTGAACTTGAACATAAGGCTTATTGGGCGATAGAGAAATTCCAACATGGAGTTTGATGAAGCGGGGAAACAAAGAAAGTTACAACTACATGAGCTAGAGCAGATACGTAATGATGCTTACGAGAGTGCCCGGATTTACAAGGAAAAGACCAAGCTTTTTCATGACAAGATGATTTCTCGGAAAAGTTTTGTTGTGGGGCAAAAAGTTCTTTTATTTAATACTCATTTACGTTTATTTCCGGGTAAGCTTAAGTCCCGTTGGGTGGGACCATTTATTGTTACTAATGTTTATGATCATGGTGCAGTTGAAATTTTTAGTGAAAAAACAGGACAACCCTTGAAAGTCAACGGCCATAGGTTGAAGCCATATTACGAAAACTTTCCAACGGAGCATGTGGACGTGATTGGACTTCGAGATTTTCTCCCGCTAGAGGAGTAATGTGAAGTATGAGCTATGTCGGGCCGTCGACTTTAAAACAAGCGTTAAGTGGGAGGCAACCCACCGGTTTTGTATCTTTTATCCTTTTTTTTATTTTTTTATTTGCTTTTTGTTTTGTGTGTTTATTTTTCTTGTTTCATATCATATTAGGATTTCCCACCTTGAATTTACTTGGATGATTCAATTACATTGAGGACAATGTAAGGTTTAAGTGTGGGGGAGTGGCTAAGCATATATTTTGCATAAAAAAAAAAAAAAAATTGCATAAAACTTTCAACTTTTAGAGATTTTAGAGTCACTAGCATGCTTCTAGGTATGAGTACATAGAGAATTCTGACCGACATAAGTGAACTTGGAAGTGTTAGGGAACTACGTTTGATTTCTTGCTTGTTAGAGTGTTAAATAATGGATTTAATCATGCCGGTGATGCAAATTTGGTGCAGGGAGAAGTGCGTTATTAGAGTTACTGATCAATCATTAGTGGAGACTACCCATTTTTATATCATGTGAGGCACCGACCAAAAATTCTTCCTTTACTAAAGAGCTTCTTTTGAGTGTGTGTCACCGTACGTTAATTCCGGGTAGAATGGTGAGCTACCCAAGTTCACACCAATTTCAGCACTATTTTGATCTCTTGAGTGCTAATCTTTGTCAATCATGAGGGTGACGTTTATAGATGAAAGCTACCTTCTTGTAGTTCGATTTGCAGTTAGCACCATTCTCTCTCTCGACAACAACGGGTCCATAGAAACACCACATCAACAACAAGGAGCGACATCAAAATCTACAAGGAAAGTTGAAAAGGTTCAAGGTTTGAAAGCAACAATGAAACAAGAAAAAGAGCAAATTTCAAATCTAAGTAAAGCAACATACAATGAGCATATTTTACATACACGTTGAAGACTTAAAATACAATGAGGTAATTCTATATCCAAGTATTAAGACTTATTTTCAAGAGCGAAGAAAGTAAAAGGTTAGAATTATTGAAGTTTATGATTTCAAGGCGATACAAGTTGTGAAGAATCAAGCGGTAAAGTACTTTTCCACGGCCATGGTTTATTTTATTTTTCACTTTTGATTTGTATTGTGTTTCTCTTGTCTAAAAAAAAAAGAATAAAAAAAAAAAAAAAGAATGAAAAGAATGAAAAGAAAGAAAGAAAATAGAAAAAGAAAAGAAAGAAAAAATATATATATGAGACAAGAGAAATATCTATTATTGTTTTGTTTTGAATAAGCCGTGGGGAAGGAAAATCTATAATGAAGTTTCAAGCGACAAGGATTTTGAGGAAAAAGGTTACAAATTGTTAAGGATTTATGAAGTTCAAGTGTTTATCATCAATAGTTGAAGCCGAAGACCAAGAAGATGAAGACAAGGAGCGGAAGACGTTTATTTTGGATTCCGTGAGAGTGGTGTTATCATAATTGGCAATCGGATGTGAGGGTAAGTAAGTAATCTCATCCTCGATAAAAGTGGTTGATTTCCTTTCTTAGAGATCGTTAGAAAAATGGTTTTTCAAAATGTTAAAAGATGTGGGTTTTTCAAAATTTCGGAAGTTATCCTTCCCACCATTCAACGTGTTGCAGGAATTCTCTTTTCATTCCCACCTGCGCACATGTGAGACCCATAAAAAAGCTGTCTTTTTGAGTGCAATTATCATAAAATCCTTTAGGTGAGGCAAAAGTCAAGGCGAAATGCTTATTGATCGTTTCTCAAACACGCGTTCTCTCATTATGGTGTGGTTATTTCTCACTCAACATTTAAGAATGAGAATATGTTCTTTAGTATTTCTAACTTCTTATTACTAGCATGCAGAAACTCTATGTCCTCATAGCTCTTTGAATGCTTGGGACGCTGGAACGCTTTGAAGTTGTAAGTTTTAGTTTGATTTGCTCGAGGACTAGCAAAGTCTAAGTGTGGGGGAATTTGATAGGTGTAGAATACACCTAATTTACTATCTAGTAGTTTATGCTTTCTTTGCTATTTTTCTTGTAAATTATGTATTTTATGTGTGTTTTTGAGTTATTAGGTACTCTGGAGTCGCACGGAGGAAAAGAAGAAGAAATCACCAAATTTGGGCAAAAAGGGCAAATCTATCATTTTCCAGGAAAACACTATCGGGAGACGAGCCACGGTTAAAGGGAAACTCTCTCAGAGGAGTGCTAAAGAAAGGACGGTTCAAGTTAAGGGGCTGCCAAAATGGGTGGCCCCTATCCAGAAACATAGTGTTGTTATCAATTGTAAAATGGATGGGTTATGTCCATGAATATTGAAACCCACACCCGTACCCGGATCCATGCCCGAATCCACCCCAATCATATCCTAACCCTAAATCGAGATTGCTTCTCAATCATTTCTTCGCTGAAATTGGGAGGAAAAGAAGAGAAAAGCTGCGCAAGCAGCTGTGGAGCTGAAATCTAGAGCAGATGTGGTTTGCTACCGAAATTGAGAAGAAGAACAGCTATGAAGAGAATTGCTGTCGAAATTGTGAGACGGAGAGAAGAAATCGACGACGAATTCATTGCCAGGGTTTGAAGAAGTTAGGGGTTGAATCAGCAAATGAGAGGTGAGGGTGTTGCAAATGGAATTGTTGGTAGTGGTAATTGATGAAACAAAGATGAGTTCGAGATTTAGTAGATCAAGACAGGAGATGGGTTCGATTTTGTGGGATTGTGGATCGATTGGATAGAAGAATGGAGTGTTGATGGCCGTGAAAATTGAGGGTTTACTGTTGTTCAATTGAACTAAAATGGTTGAATCTGGTGGTATTGTGGAGATGAGAATGGGTTTTTGTGGTTGTTGATGGTCATGGGTTTGGTCCAAATTTGATAATGAAGATATGCTTTGAGGTAATGGTGCAGCTGCAATGGGAATAGCTGGTGGACAAAGTGAAGCTGTGAATGGGTTGCAGATGGATGGGAGACAGCTACTGCAGTTATGAGCCAAGACAGAACAAGGACTGTGAATGAGTTTGATGTGATTTCAGTGAATAGCAGGCTTGTTATAAGTGATGCTTCTTTCTTTGAGCTAAGGCTCAGTGGTGGTGCAATTTGCTTGGTGATGTTTCAGGTCGCAGTGGTGGACAGGAGACATTGATGTGCAATGACTGAATGGAGTGATGGCAGGTGAAAGAGGAGCTACTGTTAGCTTATGGTGGTGTTACTATGTTCTGGTGTTAAATCACAGGAGCAGTTGGTGGTCATGGTTGGTGGTCTGAAATGTGGATGTTGTTGGTTCTATAGAGTGGTTTGATTAATAATGGGTTGGTGGAGTTGGTTGAGAAGAAAAGCAATACAGGGCATATAGTGGTTGTAAAGTTGGTACTGACTGAAATTAGGAGATGGGTTGATGCTTGTTTGAGATGCAGTGAGTCAAGAAGAGATACTGATGTTGTGGGTGGTCACTGCAATTGAGTTGTGTATGGATGAGTCTGCTGGTGTTGTGAATGACTAGATGTATGGTTGCAATGGATATTCAAAGCAGAAATGGAGGTTGCAGTATGTGGCAGTGGTGTTGAGCAAGAACCCTGAGAAGAAGTTGCAGGAGTGTGCAAGTGCTGCAATTGTTGTTATAGGTTGATTACAGGCATGAATTGAATTGAGAAGATAAATTAAACAGGGAAAGGTGGTTGCAGAGAAGAGTAATGTTGTAGGGAAGGAACCACAGCCATCATGGCTGAACATGGAGTGCAATGATGGTGCAGCACAGCCATCATGGCTGGCACAACTCATGCCTGTGCAATGGTCAAGACCAGTCAGCTGAGTTAGCTCGCTGACTGGGTTCTGACTCAGTGATCCTCTTTGACCTAGTCAACTAACGGTTTGACTGTTTGACCGTTAGTCTTAACGGTTGACCAACAGAATATTCGTTGACCGGAGGAAAATTTTCAGGTGGCCGGCGGCGACAACTTCCGATCAAAAACACAGTTTTCCGGTGAGCAAAAATGCAGAATTTTGGGTGGACTTCTCTCATGTGTGTGAAGACTTATAAGTGGGAATTGGATGAAAACTTGGAAGTTTTGGAGAATTGGACTAGAATTTGGAATATGGCTCAATTTGGGAAAGTGGTGTTCTTTTTGAATGAGGATTCTTTTCCTACAAAGATATGGAGAGTATTGAAGCCTATAAATAAGAGAGTTCTCTACAACTTTTTACACACATCTACTTTTGAGAAGGAGTTAAAGTGCACAAGGATTGGAGGAAGGAGCAACCATCATCTTTTCAATAAGTTTTTCTTTCTTCCTTTATTATTATTATTGTGTGAACTCCAAATTATGAGTAGCTAAATTTCTTATTGATTGAGGATGAATTCCTAGTTCTTAATATTTGATTTGAGTTTTGTTTCAATTCTACTTTGAAGTTTTTCATATGATTATCGCTTGTTTTTACTAATATTAATGTTCATGATTGATTGATAGGTTGTTTGGAGTGCACGCTAAATTGATTTGTTAATTCAATCTAAATCTAGTGAAAGTTAGGGAATACGTAATAGTTTCTTGACTCTTTACACAAGTAGAAAACACGAGACCTTGCGGAGGGATTCCGTGGAGCAATTGTGTGTGAAAACAACGCTAGAAAGTAGACCAAGCGAACCGATTCTAACTACTAGTACTAAACCTAAGTTCATAAATCTTAATGCGTTCGGGGAATTACATCTTGTAAGCGAACCTCAAGGTGGTTCTTTTGAATAGAATCCGATAACTAAGCGGACTTGTTACTCGGTGAAATAAGGAATTTTGGGGTTAGCTAAGCGAACCTGCTATCCTACGGTTGGTGATAAACTATGACTAATAATAAGTGGAAAAGAACATAACTTTAATCATTGTTTTGCAGCAAAGAAGGATTCCTTGATCTATTCTCTCTCATTGATTTCAACTACACTTTTTATTACTTTGTTTAATTCTTTTGCTTTATAAATTTTACAACCAATACCCCCCTTTTTGTGACAATTTTCCAACTAGAATCTCTTGCTCCTCGTGGGATCGACCTTGACTACCCTATATTACTCTTTAATTAGGTAGTAAAGTATTAATTAATTTGTTGTGGTTACGACACGCGTACATATCTACACACCTAGTAAGAATGTGTAACTTGCATCTACACATCCAATTAGCATGTGTAACTCGAAGTTACAAATAAATATAGTGTGTTCTAGTTCTGAGTCTATTTTTTCTTTCAATTAGCATGTGCGACTTTCATTTACACATTAAATTAGCATCTGTAACTTGCATTTACACATCCAATCAGCCTGTGTGACCTTCATCTACACATCCATATAGCTTGTGTATTTTATTCGAGGTTTTTCCATCTCTGAGTTTATTTTTTTCCAATTAGCGTGTGTAACTTTCGTCTACACATCCAATTAGAGTGTGTAACTTTCGTCTACACATCCAATTAGCATGTGTAACTCGCAGTTACACATAAATATAGCTTGTTCCATTCTGAGTATGTTTTTTTCTTATTCATTCCGACTCTCATTTTTAACTCTTTCAGAAAAACAAAAATTCGAATTTGGGTCACAAATCTATTACTCGTTCTTGCTATTAAAGTAATAACAAATTAATACAAAAAAATGAGCCAAAAAGACTTGTGATGTCAGTTTATTGGAAGTTTCCATGTTCCAAACCAAAACAAACCACTATTTGATGTTTCCATGTTCCATGTTCAATGCAACTCACAACAGCCATGACAACCTGAAAAATACAAACATACAATAAAAATATAAAAAAACAAACGAACGCAATTCCTATGCGGCAAGCTAAACATAAATGAGCAATCAACATACTCAACAAAAGGAAAACAAGATAAATATGAGTAAAAGATATGTCTTAAAAGATACAATTGCTAGAAGTGTTTACAAATAAACATGAAACAAGATATATACACATGCTAAAAATACAACAGGATATATATGTGTAACCTCAAGTTAAACTGTTGAGACAACCTTCCGATGAAGAAATTCACAAAGCTTTATGGAGTGTTGGCTCAGAGAAAGCGCCGGGACCGGACGGATATACATGTAAGTTTTTCAAGGTGAATTGGGATATCACACAACCCAAGATTGTTGCACTAGTTAGGAATTTTTTTGACAAGGTAGAACTAGATAATTTTTTCAACCATACAATCATTACCTTGATCCCAAAAATAGAAAATCCTACAACCCCGGATGACTTTACACCCATTGGGCTATGTAACGTAGTTTATAACACTAGTGGAAATCAGCAGTTCCGCGACCGTCAGGACAAGTCATATATAAGAGTTATACGACCATTTTTAACCGTCTCTGTTGGGGTCTCTGATAAAGCGTCACTGTTTCTTACAACCCTTAGTTGTGGGTCTCAAAATAACGACTGATTTTAAGGGTAACGAGGTGCATACCCTTATCCGTGGGTCTCATATTTAGATTATAATATAAGAAAAATATATGGATTCAGATTTGCTGAAACGCCTGAATGGCTAAATCTGAAAAAATCTGACTGCATCAAAGTCAAGTTAGGTCAAGTCAAATGGAACTCAAGTCAAAGTCTAGTCAAATGGAACTCAAGTCAAAGTCAAGGCAAATGGAACTCAAAGAAATTCAAAATAATCTTTATAATTTAACATTCATTAGGTTTAAAATTACACAAAAACCAATTTAAATCCATAGTTCAGACCAAAATAATTCATAGCTAAAACAAGTGACTAAAAAACCTTCAGAGCGCCAATCCTCTCGTTGTAGTATATGCCTGCCTCAAATGCACACAAGACAGTGAGAGGACCTACATAAGCAAAATTCAAGAATTTGTCAATTTGAAGGATAGGTAATACAATAATGAAAATACAAGCTGAAAAAGAAAACAACTTACTATCTTGAGAATTCATGTTAAGAATTGTAAGATGTAGACAAGCGTAGTATCTTAGAAACTTGCAGTAGAACTTTGTGCAAGCTACATGGTGACTCTACTATTTCCTATATCCAAATAATCCAATCCGCTCAAACATAAACTGGACAACAATAAGAAAATGGCAGTTAATAGAAAAGTATTGCATCTTACTAGTGAAACACAGAAACTAAAGTTGAAACTGCATATTTTAAGGATCACTGTCGATAAAATTATAGTAATAGTTTATATCACCTAGATTGGTACTACATAAATCAATAAGAATTTTAACTAGAGTATTGTCTCCTCTCAAAGTAAGATATATACCACTTAATGTTTGTACATATGGCAATGCAGCCAATGTTGCAATAAATAAATTATACAGAAAACAAGACCGTCATACCTTATATCTATAAAGACTTTTAAAGTGATTTCTTCCAAGATCAGTAGGGACCAATATCCAGCAAGAAGTTGTGCTACAGCTTCATTAAATGATTCTTAATTTAGTAAGGAAGTGTGCCCTGCATACCAAATAAGTAAACAACTTCTAAAGCTAACCAAAAAACGAAAAATATAACAGAATGGTGCAATAAATGTCATTTTTGATGTTTACCTTAAATGATACTCCACGAACTTGAAGTACCAACGTCCAAGAGACTGTGTGTGTATCGATTTTGAAGGTGAGACCATGGTTTAATTAACAACAAAAACTGAAGCTCCCCAACTCAGACATCATAACTGGCAAGTACCTGTAGGAAAAATATAGAATTTTAACTACAAAGATCCTGGTTTTGAAAAAGAGACCATGGTTAAACAACAAAAATTAGTAATTTAACAAATGAAGAAAGCATTGCAGAGAACCATGAAGATCACCTCGACAATAGTTTCTGACCACATCTATGCAAATCCCAGATTTAGCTTGTTACCTAACTTGATGCTCGCGCCACCTTTCTCAACTCTTACCATGTCAAAGAGTAATTAAGTTTGTAAACAAAGTAAGGTCTGTGTACGACCAGTTTTGAAAGAAAAAAATAGTTCATTTCAATAAAACACAGTTGAGCCCGCCTATTTACTCAAATTCAATACGCATTTAACCTTTAACCCCAAAATCATTTCCAACAAAAGAAACCCTCCAGATTACATCATATGAACCAATTCACTACCTAAGTTGGAAAAGGCCTAGATGCAATGATGTCCATACACAAATATTTACTGTGTGTTGTGATAGCCGGGCTTACATATATATTGCTATTCAAACCACAAACTTAACACAGCTAACAAAATCCCTTAAGAAATGTTGTTTTAGTACATAGAACATATACTATATTCTAAGCAAGTAAATCCCCTTGTAACAAAATCAAAATAAACTCGCATAACAATAATCAACATTTGTTAGCTTAAGCCAAACGATTGTAGAAATGGATTAGTGATTCTCAAAGTACGTCGATCAGAAGAAATTATCAAATTCCCTATTCTTGCTTTCAGTTTACTACTATTTTCTTTTTAGACAATCATCAACATAAAACTTCTAAAAGATAAATAATTTATACAAATAGCAATTCTCCACATATACTCGTAGCATTCATGAAATTCAAAACTACATAACAGGTCGATGCTCCTACCTCATGCCGAAAAAATAAAAATAAAAAAACATTTATTTCCTTTTAAAATGCACATGGCCTCCAACCAGTAGCTAACTTAATCCAATATCAGCAAGGGTTAATTCTTGAAGTCAGCATTTACGAACCTGAAATAATAGAGATATTCATCAAAATAAAATAATAAAGGAAAGGAAGGTGTTAACAACAAATTCTACAAACATTGAGATAAAGGAACTAAGGTTCTAACGATCATTTATGCAAGCACCTTAAGCTCCCTAGTGACAACAAGCACTCGAAATTGCATTTCTCATTTTTAGCATCTCATTGTTACCACCGAACATATATTAAATTACGTGCACAAACCCTCTCGGAAACAAATCACTAATTGATTCTTTAGTTTTCAAATCCGATAAAACCTCATAACAATTCAACCTTAACAAACATTATATGGAATATGTATTCAACCCCAAAGTTAAGCACAAACTATACTTGTGCTTACTTTAAAAATGCAGCAGTATTAAAGAAAAATAAATATGGTGAACTAGAAATTCAAATGCCACAACAAAACTAAATGAGAAAAAACCAAATGTGAATTCAACTATATAAAGTTCCTAATACAATTGACTGTATATATATTATTCATCTTATAGTGCAATGCCAATGATACAATGCCACAAGAAACTTTTATTAATTGGTTTTCAAGATGAAATCATAACTCTATGTAAAAAAGTACAAGTTCTTCCTTGCCTCTTTGCTGCATTGCCGAAATCAAAACCATTACAAACCCCAATTCACATATAACAACATCTAATACGAAACTCACAAGTTCGACAAACGAAATTTTACCTGAATAGAATGAATAAGGAAGCAGGCCTCTTTGGATTGTTAGGGTCTACTTCACTGGTTTCCCTTAAGATTTTTTTCTTCTGTTGGTTCATTTTTGTTTTCTGCAATTACACACTGCATTAGACTTTAATTCCACAATAATTCACAAATTTCGTCGAATGGATGAAAAAACAAACCTTGATTATGTTTTCAGTTTTCTCCTTCTTCTTAAGCATCAGTAAAGCTTCCTGCTTATGAATGTTGTCAATGGCCTTTTCGGCTTCAATTGATCTTGCTCATTTCTTCAAATCATACAAACAACAAGATTTAAAACCAATTCAAATCGATATCGAAAATTCTCGCAAAATGCGTAATTAAGTGTGCACATTGCTTACTTTTTTTTCTTGCCATCCTTGGCTTCTGCTGCACCTTTTTGCTTGAACTGCAAGTATTGTTCAAGCAATTCCATTGCAGTTTTCTGCTTCTGATCCTCTTCGAGTAGCTTCATCGCCTCGTTCTCGCGCTTCTCTTTGCCAACAATTTGCAAGTAAGCTTCTCTACCAGCTTGGTATTTCTCTTCATATGGTTTTTTCTCTTATTCAGTTACATTCTTCTATTTGGATCCTAAAATGTTTGAAAATTCTTTGAATTCTGCATCTGGGTTCTCTTTTTTAACCTCAGCCCATTGATCTTTGCACCAAAAACATACGATGATGATGGTTTTTTCATCTCTGGAACCAGTGGAAGACTCTGCACATACAAAAAAAAATTAAAAAAAATCCCCAAATCAAAATCAAACCCAGATTCAGAAATCTAAGATCAAGAAATTGAAACCCTTAATTCAGAAATTATCAATTAGTCAAACCCTAAATCTATAAGAAATCAAATATCAAGATCAAAACTCAAAACTCAAAACTCAAAACCCTAAATCAAAACTTCTATTTCAATAATTCATGATCAATAAATGAAAACCCTTTATCTAAAAATCAAAACCCCTAATCAGAAACTCTGATTCAGAAAATCAAGATAAAGATATGGAAACCCGTTATCAAAATTTTATGAACCCTAAATTGAAAAACCAGAGATAAAGAAAGCCATACCACAGTAGGATTAAATTCTTTCAACTTCTGCAATTTCTTCAACTCAAGTTAAGTTTCTACTGTTCTTTCCCTTTAACCTCCAACTCGTATTCTTTCAATTTCAACATCTCATCACGATCTTTCTAGATCTATTCATTTTTCCCCTTAACCGTAAAGATGAAAAGAACAAGATGGTTCAAGAACAATAAATGGATTTCTTCCTCTTTGCTTAAATATGTGGTTACCTGTTTTACTGGAGAATTCGACGATTTTGTGGAGGATATGAAGAAGACAGGGAAAGGGGATAGGTTTAAGAGCAACGACTTAATTGATTTCTTCTGAGGATTTTTTCAGTTTCGGTTTGGTGGTGAGGACGAAGAAGATGGATAAGATCGCATGAGGAGGAGACCGAGAGAGTAGCAGAAGAAAGAGAAACTGAGATGAGAAATGGGGGAGAGAAAAATGTATTTATATGCTCTGTCAAATAATAAAAAATTATCACATCTAAATCGTTCTTCATGGGTCGCGGGATCGGCAGCAGTTTTAGGGCAAAATAGTAAATATTCAGAGACTGCTACAAATCATCTCGGAATTTTTCTGTGTTTTTATCATATCAGAGACGACTATATTTGGTCAACGGTCCAACTACTATTACTGAGGGTCTCGAATGTGGGTCGGTAAACACCCATTTTCCACTAGTCCGCATATGCACCTTCAACCAACTACCCCTCCCTATATATATCTTAATGGAATATCTACAAGTATGGAAAGGGGACCATATTGACATGCTTGCTTCACTATTCATTCGCAATGAGTGTGTCCATTCGCAATGATTGCATACAATGATTGCGCAACACTCGTTCAGCCAGCCCTCCCTGGCTTGATGCACAATGATCGTGCGACATTGTCCCTAAGCCAATAACCGTCATAATACGCAATGATTATGCTGCAAACTCGAGGCCATCTACCCAACTGGCCTAATGCATCATGATGATGCAACATTGGCCCTTGGACAATATGCCTACGCGATGTTTCTTCCTTAGCACCAAGTATGGCCCCTGGCCAAATGCATCTTACTATGCAAATAAAGCTTTGGATGAAGCTTCATCTCGAGCCATGGCGCATCTTTTAGCATGCGCCATGCTAAAAACACTGGGTGTTATATTTTTTTTTTTTTTTTAGCGACATACTCATTTCGGCTACGCACCCTTCCCTACTCTAAAGGGATCAAGCACATACCGTGGTTCATCCATGAAGGGACAACAACTTAAACCAACTCTCTTGTAAAGTCGTGGCTAAGCAATAACGGTAATGGCGTGGTCTGTATAGGCCGTTCCGTCAAGATGCACAATGATTATGCATCATCGGGTCCGCGTAATGGCATAATGATGCCTAAGCATCAAACGCCCTCTTCGCAAGGACATGCATCTATAAATGAGCATTAAGTATCATTTATACTCTTTCGGCTAAGCTATGAAGCTTACTTGGAACATAGTCCCCATATGCACCTTCAACCAACTACCCCTCCCTATATATGTCTTAATGGAATTTATACAAGTATGGAAAGGGGACCATATTGACATGCTTGCTTCACTATTCATTCGCAATGATTGTGTTACTTCGCAATTATTGTGTTCATTCGCAATGATTGTGTCCATTCGCAATGATTGCGTATAATGATTGCACAACACTCGTTCGGCAAGCCCTCTCTGGCCTGATGCACAATGATTGTGCGATATTGGCTCTAAGCCAATAACCTTCATACTACGTAATGATTATGCTGCAAACTCGAGGCCATTTACCCAACTGTCCTAATGCATCATGATGATGCAACATTGTCCCTTGGCCAATATGCTTACGCGATGTTCCTTTCTTAGCACCAAGTATGTCCCTTGGCCAAATGCATCTTACCATGCAAATGAGGCTTTGGATGAAGCTTCATCTCGAGCCATGGCGCATCTTTTAGCCTGCGTCATGCTAAAAACATTGGGTGTTATATATTTTTTTTTTTGTTTTTTTCTATTTTTAGCTACAACATGATGGACCGGCAATGTTGCAACTTATTCAAGATGATTCAAGATGCAGGTGAGTGAGATGATGGTGTTGACTGTGTGTTAGTGGTGTATGTAGCAGCTGCTGTTACAGACTTGCAGCAGATTGGCAGATAAATCTTTTGATACTGGTGGTGGTGGTGCTATGGTTGCACTCAAGGGAGGTTGTTTGCAGAAGACTAAATGTGTATGCAATGGGAATTTGTGTTGATTGAATTGAATAGACTCAATCAAGCATGGGTTTGTGGTTGAACTGTTGTTGTTGTTGTTATTGAATGTGTGATTTCAGTGAATGAATTAGATGAATATTAGGTTGCAGTGAAGGAGCTTTAGATGGCCTAAATGTGGCCATAAATAGACCAGAAAACAGAGGGAACTCTATCAAATAAAAGAGTTGGAAAACGGGCGGGCTAACCCGTGAAACCGCAAGTTTAACCCGATACGGGCACGGGTTGAAGAAATGACCACCCGTGAAGAATTTTGACCCGCGGGTTTTGACCCGTGTTAACTCGAACCCGTGTAACCTGCAACGGGCCCGCCCCGGCCCGCCCGTTTGCCAGCTCTAGCAACACTCGTTCGGCCAGACCTCTCTGGCCTGATGCACAATGATTGTGCGATGTTGGCTCTAGCCAATAACCTTCATAATACGCAATGATTATGCTGCAAACTCGAGGCCATCTACCCAACTGGCCTAATGCATCATGATGATGCAACATTGGCCCTTGGCCAATAAGCCTACTCGATGTTCCTTCCTTAGCACCAAGTATGGCTCCTGGCCAAATGCATCTTTATATACAAATGAAGCTTTGGATGAAGCTTCATCTCGAGCCATGGCGCATATTTTAGCATGCGCCATGCTAAAAACATTGGTGTTACAGAAAGTGAGATTTGAGTGAAATCAATTGTTGAAAGCGAAAAACGAAGATCAACATTGACTGATCCGCCTATAAAATTTGATTTAAGAATAATATTTTGTGTTATTTTTTATTTTTTGTCTACATTGAGTGATTATCTTGTCTACATTGAATATTATGCTTAAATTTGTATTTATTATTAATGATCTTGTTCAATCAAGTGCAATTTTTTTCTAGATATTGGTTGTCTTTGTCTGTAACTATAATTTTGTTACTGTTTTATGTGTTGATGCACAACATGTGTAACTTTCTTCTACACATCCAATTAGCATGTGTAACTTGTATCTACACACCTACTAAGCATGTGTAACTTGCATCTACACATCCAATTAGCATGTTTAACTCGCAGTTACACATAAATATAGTGTGTTCTAGTTCTAAGTCTGTTTTTCTTTCAATTAGCATGTGCGACTTTCGTTTACACATCCAATTAGTATTTGTAACTTTCATTTACACATCCATATAGCTTGTGTACTTGATTCTGGGGTTTTCCTAGTATAAGTCTGTTTTTTTTAATTAGCATGAGTAACTTGCAGCTACACATCCAATCAGCATGTGTGACCTTCATCTACACATCCATATATAGCTTGTGTGTTTTATTCGAGGTTTTTCCATCTCTGAGTTTATTTTTTTCCAATTAGCGTGTGTAACTTTCGTCTACACATCCAATTAGCATGTGTAACTCGCAGTTACACATAAATATAGCTTGTTCCATTCTGAGTATGTTTTTTTCTTATTCATTCCAACTCTCATTTTTAACTCTTTCAAAACAACAAAAATTTGAATTTGGGTCACAAATTTATTACTCGCTCTTGCTATTAAAGCAATAACAAATTAATACAAAAAAATGAGCCAAAAAGACTTGTGATGTCTGTTTATTGGAAGTTTCTATGTTCCAAACCAAAACAAACCACTATTTGATGTTTCCATGTTCATTGCAACTCACAACAGCAATGATAGCCTGAAAAATACAAACATACAATAAAAATATCAAAAAACAAACGAACGCAATTCCTATGCGGCAAGCTAAACATAAATGAGCAATCAACATACTCAAAAAAAGGAAAACAAGAGAAATATGAGTAAAATATATGTCTTAAAAGATACAATTGCTAGAAGTGTTTACAAATAAACATGAAACAAGATATATACACATGCTAAAAATACAACAGGATATATATGTGTAACCTCAAGTTAAACTGTTGAGACAACCTTCCGATGAAGAAATTCACAAAGCTTTATGGAGTGTTGGCTCAGAAACAGCGCCGGGACCGGACGGATATACAAGTAAGTTTTTCAAGGTGTATTGGGATATCACACAACCCAAGATTGTTGCACTAGTTAGGATATTTGTTGACAAGGTAGAACTAGATAATTTTTTCAACCATACAATCATTACCTTGATCCCAAAAACAGAAAATCCTACAACCCCGGATGACTTTAGACCCATTGGGCTATGTAATGTAGTTTATAACACTAGTGGAAATCAGCAGTTCCGCGACCGTCAGGACAAGTCATATATACGAGTTATACGACCATTTTTAACCGACTCTGTTGGGGTCTCAGATAAAGAGTCGTTGTTTCTTACAACCCTTAGCTGTGGGTCTCAAAATAACGACTGATTTTAAGGGTAACGAGGTACAGACCCTTATCCGTGGGTCTCATATTTAGATTATAATATAAGAAAACTATATGGATTCAGGTTTGCTGAAACGCCTGAATGGCTAAATCTGAAATAATCTGACTGCATCAAAGTCACGTCAGGTCAAGTCAAATGGAACTCAAGTCAAAGTCTAGTCAAATGGAACTTATGTCAAAGTCAAGGCAAATGGAACTCAAAGAAATTCAAAATAATCTTTATAATTTAACATTCATTAGGTTTAAAATTACACAAAAACCAATTTAAATCCATAGTTCAGACCAAAATAATTCATAGCTAAAACAAGTGACGAAAAAACCTTCAGAGCGCCAATCCTCTCGTTGTAGTATATGCCTGCCTCAAATGCACACAGGACAGTGAGAGGACCTACATAAGAAAAATTCAAGAATTTGTCAATTTGAAGGATAGGTAATACAGTAATAAATACAAGCTGAAAAAGAAAACAACTTACTATCTTGAGAATTCATGTTAAGAATTGTAAGATGTAGACAAGCGTAGTATCTTAGAAACTTGCAGTAGAACTTTGTGCAAGCTACATGGTGACTCTACTATTTCCTGTATCCAAATAATCCAATCTACTCAAACATAAACTGGACAACAATAAGAAAATGGCAGTTAATAGAAAAGTATTGCATCTTACTAGTGAAACACAGAAACTAAAGTTGAAACTGCATATTTTAAGGATCACTGTCGATAAAATTATGGTAATAGTTTATATCACCTAGATTGGTACTACATAAATCAACAAGAATTTTAACTAGAGTATTGTCTCCTCTCAAAGCAAGATATATACCACTTAATGTTTGTACATATGGCAATGCAACCAATGTTGCAATAAATAAATTATACAGAAAACAAGACCGTCATACCTTATATCTATAAAGACTTTTAAAGTGATTGCTTCCAAGATAATTAGGGACCAATATCCAGCAAGAAGTTGTGCTACAACTTTATTAAATGCTTTTTAATTTAGTAAGGAAGTGTGCCCTGCATACCAAATAAGTAAACAACTTCTAAAGCTAACCAACAAACGAATAATATAACAGAATGGTGCAATAAATGTCATTTTTGATGTTTACCTTAAATGATACTCCACGAACTTGAAGTACCAACGTCCAAGAGACTGCGTGTGTATCGATTTTGAAGGTGAGACCATGGTTTAATTAACAACAAAAACTGAAGCTCCCCAACTCAAACATCATAACTGGCAAGTACCTGTAGGAAAAATATGTATGGACATTAGAAGTTTAAATACAAAGATCCTGGTTTTGAAAAAAAAGACCATGGTTAAACAACAAAAATTAGTAATTTAAAAAATGAAAAAAGCATTGCTGAGAACCATGAAGATCACTTCGACAATAGTTTCTGACCACATCTATGCAATCCCCAGATTTAGCTTGTTACCTAACTTGATGCTCGCGCCACCTTTCTCAACTCTTACCATGTCAAAGAGTAATTAATTTTGTAAACAAAGTAAGGTCTGTGTACGACCAGTTTTGAAAGAAAAAAAAAAGTTCATTTCAATAAAACACAGTTGAGCCCGCCTATTTACTCAAATTCAATACACATTTAACCTTTAGCCCCAAAATCATTTCCAACAAAAGAAACCCTCCAGATTACATCATATGAACCAATTCACTACCTAAGTTGGAAAAGGCCTAGATGCAATGATGTCCATACACAAATATTTACTGTGTGTTGTGATAGCCGGGCTTACATATATATTGCTATTCAAACCACAAACTTAACACAGCTAACAAAATCCCTTAAGAAATGTTGTTTTAGTACATAGAACATATACTATATTCTAAGCAAGTAAATCCCCTTGTAACAAAATCAAAATAAACTCGCATAAAAATAATCAACATTTGTTAGCTTAAGCCAAACGATTGTAGAAATGGATTAGTGATTCTCAAAGTACGTCGATCCGAAGAAATTATCAAATTCCCTATTCTTGCTTTCAGTTTACTACTATTTTCTTTTTAGACAATCATCAACATAAAACTTCTAAAAGATAAATAATTTATACAAATAGCAATTCTCCACATATACTCGTGGCATTCATGAAATTCAAAACTACATAACAGGTCGATGCTCCTACCTCATGCCGAAAAAATAAAAATAAAAATAAAAAGCATTTATTTCCTTTTAAAATGCACATGGCCTCCATCCAGTAGCTAACTTAATCCAATATCAGCAAGGGTTAATTCTTGAAGTCAGCATTTACGAACCTGAAATAATAGAGATATTCATCAAAATAAAACAATAAAGGAAAGGAAGGTGTTAACAACAAATTCTACAAACATTGAGATAAAGGAACTAAGGTTCTAACGATCATTTCTGCAAGCACCTTAAGCTCCTTAGTGACAACAAGCACTCGAAATTGCATTTCTCATTTTCAGCATCTTATTGTTACAACCGAACATATATTAAATTACGTGCACAAACCCCCTCGGAAAAAAATTACTAATTGATTCTTTAGTTTTCAAATCCGACAAAACCTCATAACAATTCAACCTTAACATACATTATATGGAATATGTATTCAACCCCAAAGTTAAGCACAAACTATACTTGTGCTTACTTTAAAAATGCAGCAGTATTAAATAAAAATAAATATGGTGAACTAGAAATTCAAATGCCACAACAAAACCAAATGTGAATTCAACTATATAAAGTCCCTAATGCAATTAACTGTATATATATTATCCATCTTATAGTGCAATGCCAATGATACAATGCCACCAGAAACTTCTATTAATTGGTTTTCAAGATGAAATCATAACTCTATGTAAAAAAGTACAAGTTTTTCATTGCCTCTTTGCTGCATTGCCGAAATCAAAACCATTACAAACCCCTATTCACATATAACAACTTCTAAGCCGAAACTCACAAGTTCGACAAACGAAAATTTTTACCTGAATAGAATGAATAAGGAAGCAGGCCTCTTTGGATTGTTAGGGTCTACTTCACTGGTTTCCCTTAAGATTCTTTTCTTCTGTTGGTTAATTTTTTTTCTGCAATTACACACTGCATTAGACTTTAATTCCACAATAATTCACAAATTTCGTCGAATGGATTAACAAACAAACCTTGATTATGTTTTCAGTTTTCTCCTTCTTCTTAAGCATCAGTAAATCTTCCTGCTTATGAATGTTGTCAATGGCCTTTTCGGCTTCAATTGATCTTGCTCCTTTCTTCAAATCATACAAACAACAAGAGTTAAAACCAATTCAAATCGATATCGAAAATTCTCGCAAAATGCGTAATTAAGTGTGCACATTGCTTACTTTTTTTTTCTTGCCATCCTTGGCTTCTGCTGCACCTTTTTGCTTGAACTGCAAGTACTGTTCAAGCAATTCTATTTCAGTTTTCTGCTTCTGATCCTCTTCGAGTAGCTTCATCGCCTCGTTCTCGCGCTTCTCTTTGCCAACAATCTGCAAGTAAGCTTCTCTACCAGCTTGGTATTTCTCTTCATATGGTTTTTTCTCTTCTTCAGTTACATTCTTCTATTTGGATCCTAAAATGTTTGAAAATTCTTTGAATTCTGCATCTGGGTTCTCTTTTTTAACCTTATCCCATTGATCTTTGCACCATAAAACATAAGATGATGATGGTTTTTTCATCTCTGGAACCAGTGGAAGACTCTGCACATACAAAAAAAAAAATTAAAAAAAATCCCCAAATCAAAATCAAACCCAGATTCAGAAATCTAAGATCAAGAAATTGAAACCCTTAATTCAGAAATTATCAATTAGTCAAACCCTAAATCTATAAGAAATCAAATATCAAGATCAAAACTCAAAAATCAAAACCCTAAATCAAAACTTCTATTTCAACAATTCATGATCAATAAATGAAAACCCTTTATCTAAAAATCAAAACCCCTAATCAGAAACTCTGATTCAGCAAATCAAGATCAAGATATGGAAACCCGTTATCAAAATTTTATGAACCCTAAATTGAAAAACCAAAGATAAAGAAAGCCATACCACAGTAAGATTAAATTCTTTCAACTTCTGCAATTTCTTCAACTCAACTTAAGTTTCTGCTGTTCTTTCCCTTTAACTTCCAACTCGTATTCTTTCAATTTCAACATCTCATCACGATCTTTCTAGATCTCTTCATTTTCCCCCTTAACCGCAAAGATGAAAAGAACAAGATGGTTCAAGAACAATAGATGTATTTCTTCCTCTTTGCTTAAATCTGTGGTTACCTGTTTTACTGGAGAATTTGACGATTTTGTGGAGGAGATGAATAAGACGGGGAAAGGGGATAGGTTTAAGAGCAACGATTTAATTGATTTATTCTGAGGATTTTTTCAGTTTCGGTTTGGTGGTGAGGACGAAGAAGATGGATAAGATCGCATGAGGAGGAGACCGAGAGAGCATCAGAAAAAAGAGAAACTGAGATGAGAAATGGGGGAGAGAAAAATGTATTTATATGCTCTGTCAAATAATAAAAAATTATCACATCTGAATCGGTTTTCATGGGTCGCGGGATCGGCAGCAGTTTTAGGGCAAAATAGTAATTATTCAGAGACTGCTACAAATCATCTCGGAATTTTTCTGTGTTTTCATCATATCAGAGACGACTATTTTTGGTCAACGGTCCAACTATTGTTACTGAAGGTCTCGGATGTGGGTCGGTAAACACCCATTTTCCACTAGTCCGCATATGCACCTTCAACCAATATATGTCTTAATGGAATTTCTACAAGTATGGAAAGGGGACCATATTGACATGCTTGCTTCACTATTCATTCGCAATGATTGTGTCCATCCGCAATGATTGCGTACAATGATTGCGCAACACTTAGAGCTGTCAAACAAGCCGAAAACCCGCGGGTTGGACCGGTCCGACCCGTAAAAACCCGAGCCCGGCTTGACTTGTTTCTAAACAAGCCGGGCGCCGGTTGGAGAAATGTTGACTTGTAGGAAAACGGGTAAACCCGACCCGGACCGTAAACCCGCGGGTTCAACCTGTTAACCCGTTAAAAATCAATGAGTAGTAAGTTTTTCTTAATATCCACCGTCAGATCATCTTTGATTAATCCTATTCGTACATTTAAGATATAAAAGGATTGAAAACCCTAACAGACAGAAGATCTCATTTCTTTTCCTCTTTCTTTTCTCTCTTCTCCCTATTGCAGTTGTGCCTCCTCACCGGTCACCACCTCCATCTTTCATGTGTTCTTCTTTTCATTCTTCTTCTCTTCTCAAATAATCAGTCATACATATTTACAGACAAACGCTTCACCACCGGTCCACCACCACCACCACCACCACTTCACAAAACTCCTTTTCTCTTGAATTTATGGGGTTTAGATTTTCGATGGAGTTTTGAGTTTGAAACGAAAACAGTGATGAATTTAAGCAAGAATAGGAGATGGGGGATTGATTTGAAGTGGATAACGGTGATTATGCATATGTTTAGACGGGTACTGGTGATTTTGGAAGAATATGAGATCATATGTGGATGGATTTGCTAGAGTCTTTTGAAGAATGGGTCTCGAATTGATTCGAAGTTTGGCTGGAAAATCAGATGGGATAAATAAAAACGGATTTGGGGATTTGTGGTTGCTGCTGATGTCAATTTCAGGCAAAAAGACAGGGGATCTCGATGCTGAGAAAATGGTGGTTGCTCTTGGTGTTTGAAAAGTTGGGTTGAGTTGGATACTGAAGTTTCCAGCAAAGATTTGATTTTGATGGAAATTGATGTTGTCGTAACTGGTTATGAAACTGTTTCAATTGATTTTGTGTTGATGATTCAAGATGCAGGTGAGTGAGATGATGGTGCTGTCTGTGTGTTAGTAGTGTATGTAGCAGCTGCTGTTACAGACTTGCAGCAGATTGGCAGATAAAGTTTTTGATACTGGTGGTGGTGGTGCTATGGTTGCACTCAAGGGAGGTTGTTTGCAGAAGACTAAATGTGTATGCAATGGGAATTGGTGTTGATTGAATTGAATAGACTCAATCAAGCATGGGTTTGTGGTTGAACTGTTGTTGTTGTTATTGAATGTGTGATTTCAGTGAATGAATTAGATGAATATTAGGTTGCAGTGAAGGAGCTTTAGATGGCCTAAACGTGGCCAGAAATAGACCAGAAAACAGAGGGAACTCTGTCAAATAAAAGAGCTGGAAAACGGGAGGGCTAACCTGTGAACCCGCAAGTTTAACCCGTTACAGGCACGGGTTGAAGAAATGACCACCCGTGAAGAATTTTGACCCGCGGGTTTTGACCCGCGGGTTTTGACCCGTGTTAACTCGAACCCGTGTAATCCGCAACGGGCCAGCGCCGACCCGCCTGTTTGCCAGCTCTAGCAACACTCGTTCGGCCAGCCCTCTCTGGCCTGATGCACAATGATTGTGCGATGTTGGCTCTAGCCAATAACCTTCATAATACGCAATGATTATGCTGCAAACTCGAGGCCATCTACCCAACTGGCCTAATGCATCATGATGATGCAACATTGGCCCTTGGCCAATAAGCCTACTCGATGTTCCTTCCTTAGCACCAAGTACGGCCCCTGGCCAAATGCATCTTAGTATATAAAGGAAGCTTTGGATGAAGCTTCATCTCGAGCCATGGCGCATATTTTAGCATGCGCCATGCTAAAAAAACTGGTGTTACAGAAAGTGAGATTTGAGTGAAATCAATTGTTGAAAGCGAAGATCAACAATGACTGATCCGCCTATAAAATTTGATTTAAGAATAATGTTTTGTGTTATTTTTTCTTTTTTGTCTACATTGAGTGATTATCTCGTCTACATTGAATATTATGCTTAAATTTGTATTTATTATTAATGATCTTGTTCAATCAAGTGCAATTTTTTTCTAGATATTGGTTGTCTTTGTCTGTACCTATAATTTTGTTAATGTTTTATGTGTTGATGCACAACATGTGTAAATTTCTTCTACATATCTAATTAGCATGTGTAACTTGTATCTACACACCTACTAAGCATGTGTAACTTTCTAAGTCTGTTTTTTCTTTCAATTAGCATGTGCGACTTTTGTTTACACATCCAATTAGCATCTGTAACTTTCATTTACACATCCATATAGCTTGTGTACTTGATTCTGGGGTTTTCCTAGTCTAAGTCTGTTTTTTTTTAATTAGCATGCGTAACTTGCAGCTACACATCCAATTAGCATGTGTGACCTTCATCTACAAATCCATATAGCTTGTGTGTTTTATTCGAGGTTTTTCCATCTCTAAGTTTATTTTTTTCCAATTAGCGTGTGTAACTTTCGTCTACACATCCAATTAGCGTGTAACTTTCGTCTACACATCCAATTAGCACGTGTAACTCGCAGTTATACATAAATATAGCTTGTTCTATTCTGAGTATGTTTTTTTCTTATTCATTCCAACTCTCATTTTTAACTCTTTCAAAACAACAAAAATTTGAATTTGGGTCACAAATTTATTACTCGTTCTTGCTATTAAAGCAATAACAAATTAATACAAAAAAATGAGCCAAAAAGACTTGTGATGTCTGTTTATTGGAAGTTTCTATGTTCCAAACCAAAATAAACCACTATTTGATGTTTCCATGTTCCATGTTCAATGCAACTCACAGCATCCATGACAACCTGAAAAATACAAACATACAATAAAAATATTAAAAAACAAACGAACGCAATTCCTATGTGGCAAGCTAAACATACAATGAGCAATCAACATACTCAACAAAAGGAAAACAAGAGAAATATGAGTAAAAGATATGTCTTAAAATATAAAATTGCTAGAAGTGTTTACAAATACACATGAAACAGGATATATACACATGCTAAAAATACAACAGGATATATATGTGTAACCTCAAGTTAAATTGTTGAGACAACCTTCCGATGAATAAATTCACAAAGCTTTATGGAGTATTGGCTCAGAAAAAGCGTCGGGACCGGACGGATATACAAGTAAGTTTTTCATGTTGTATTGGGATATCACACAACCCCAGATTGTTGCACTAGTTAGGAATTTTTTTTGACAAGGTAGAACTAGAGTAATTTTTTCAACCATACAATCATTACCTTGATCCCAAAAACAGAAAATCCTACAACCCCGGATGACTTTAGACCCAATGGGTTATGTAACGTAGTTTATAAAGTCATCTCAAAAATGCTAGTGGATAGTTTGAGACCCTTACTTCGGTCCATGATCAGTCTGTTTCAGAGTGCATTTGTACCAAATCGATCCATTCATGACAATATTGCCATAGCCACGGAGATTTTCCATCACATAAGAACCTCACCACCCACAAAAAATCCAAAGGTGGCTCTAAAATTGGATATAAAAAAGGCTTACGATAGCCTGGATTGGGGATTTGTGAGTCAGAGCTTAATCTCTCTGGGTTTTCCAATCAAGTTCATTGAGTATGTCATGTTATGTATAACTTCAGTGTCGTATTCGGTCAACATTAATGGAAATCTGCAAGGAAAAATCTCACCCAACAGGGGTCTGCGTCAAGGAGATCCTTTATCTCCATATATCTTTATCCTCTGTGCTGAAATATTATCAACAAATCTGGCGAGGCTGCAATACCAAAGGATATTCATGGGATTACAGATATCATCGAAAACTCAACCGCTCCTGCATCTGATATATTTTGACGACTTGCTGATCACTTGCTCATCAGATCCAACGACGTGCGAGAACCTCAAAAAAATCTTACACTCTTACTCGATCTCGGATGGACAAGTTATTAACAAGCAGAAATCAGTACCGATACTTCATCCTAAATTGCAGCAACCAATGATTGATTGGTTAAAAATAATTTTCGACACTCCCACAACGAATCATCCACCAAAATATCTAGGAGTGCAGTTCAAAAAAGGAAGGAATTCTTCACCTATTTTTGCTCAGCTATTGCAGAGAATGGAAAGAAAAGCAAAGGGATGGATGGAGAAATGTCTCAATCAGGCAGGACATTGGATCCTTTTTAACTCTTCACTGATTCCCACAGCTAATCATGCTATGCAGACCCAACTACTACCAGCTCATGGCCATCAAAAAATGGATAGAATTGCGAGGAATTTCCTATGGGGGCATGACAAAACCTAGAGGAAAATGCACTCGGTGGGAAAATAGAAGACCAATCTACCTATTAGTCAAGGAGGTTTGGGAATAAGAGCATCAAGGAACCAAACCTTGCACTGCTAGGAAAGAGAGTTTGGCAAATTCATGCAAAGCCAGAATCTATATGCAACAGAATGTACCAAGATAAATACTTACAAGGCAGATCAATCTTGACTAACAGGCTCAAACCACCGGACTCAGCCAGTCTGGCATGGAAAAATATTCATAAAGCGGTGGAAATGATTCAACAGAATTTTTCTATACGGATTGGCGATGGAAAGTCCACTAGAATCAGGGATAGGTGGAACCGGCACATCCAACTGTCGAACCACCTGCACAGAATGGTGATTTCCTGGTAAGCTCTTTAATTGAACCTTACTCTTTTAATTGGTATGCATATCGTTTACTTCACTTATTTCCGCCACACATAGCCAACTCCATACAGAGCATACACATTCCAAACCCTCCTGCCCCTGACAAACCAATTTGGCCTCACACCAAATGTGGTCAATACTCGGAAAAAAGTGGATACCACTTACTGGCCAAGAATTTCAACCGGGACACCACTGTTAACCAAAATGTCCATAACCATACCTTCTCAAGAATGGATTATCAGACAATTTGGAATGCAGCTTTCCCCCAAAATATACGACTTTTCCGGTGGAAAGTCAGCCATGAAGGACTCCCAACCTTTAAAACACTCCACTCTCATCACCTTGTTGACGATGATACATTCCCAATTTGCAAGCTTCAACTAGAGACATTACAACACTGCCTCTTTCAGTGCGAAAGGGCGAAACGAACTTGGAACTTGATAGTGGCACACATCAACGGAGGAAACAACACAGGAAACCCGTATGACAGGTTGATAATTCCACCGCATCCGGTACAAAATGAGATTGAAATGCAGCATCAAGGGGATTACATGTCATCCAGTTCAGGCAGAAATACCAGGCTCCGAGGATGGCTAGCACATCAACAACTTCTACTGTGCCTCCAACGACTTTCAAGGAATTCTTGTAGTTTGAGAAAAATGCAGAGATGTTCTCAATATGGTGATATGCACTGTGGAATATTTGTATAGCTAGGAATGAACAGGTTTATAAGAAGAAAATCCAAACACCTCAGCAAATAATTATTTGCAAGAAAAGGGGGGTAAACCAAGGGTTCAACTACTGAACTAGGAATGACACTCCATACCATACAAAACTTGACAAACAATAATCTCAAGTCTCAACCACAGGGTTCAACTACTGAACTATTTTTCACATTAGCAACAATATGTAACTAAACCAATATATTTTAGAAGAAATATGTGCAATGCTGACCCTAGTATGCATGATGCTGAAATTCTACGTACCCACAAATCTTGATATCCAGTGAATTTCTCTATGGATTTGAACTTAATTAATAGGTCTAGAGTAAAACCAAAGCAGTCATATATGTATCCTTAACACAGAGTACATATCCATAACTAGCAAAAGAGAGAGAGAGATGCCTTAACGAAAGTCCCCACTAGGGTGTGAAATCATATTAATGAGGAAGAAAAACAGTCAGGCAGACTGTTCCAAAATGTATTCACATAAATATAGCACTAATATATGATCCAGGCCTTATAAATCAGTAATCACTTTTTTGCAAGAATTTCAATTTAGAGCAAGAAACTTTTGGGTAAAACCTATATAGATAAATCTACTAGCTAACAATTAACAAGGGTCTCCAAACATACCTCGCTGAGGTATACAGCTGCGTATACCTTTTAATTTTTATACACAGTTACGTTCAGATTTGAGAGACAGATAGAGCATAATCGAAGGCCAGAACCTGATAAACAGAATACAAGCTATAATCAAATAACCATCTCTGGCAGAGATCGTAAAAGTTGTTTAGAGCCACGACTCTGGTTAACACTACGTATAGGATCTTTAACTTATATAAGAATACTAATAAGTGCCGGAGGACCAAAAAAAAAGGAAAGGTTTCCTCTAACTTTGAGAAGACGAAAGCCACTGAATACAATCTTACCTTGATTAACTCGACTATAGTTTATCTTCCTCTGAGTAAGAATAGTCTATAGAGGAGATCCAACTTTAGTGACTACTGTTACTATGATGCAGGATAACTTTTCCCCAAATGCATCGATGATGAGATTCTTTTGTCTTCGCCTTAGACAGAGAATTGAAACTTTGGTCAAGCCTGCAAAGTAACACAAGCAATAGAAATTGAGTAAAAATAAAATAAAATTGGTTTTAAATGTTGGACAACACAAGCACAATTTACTATCTTAACATTTAACCTTTCAAGTTGGAAGTCAAATTCTGCAGGAGTGTTAAATCAAAGTAACGAACGACACCCAAAATTGTACAAGCTGGAGGAAGAAAATGTTCATTATTCCTACCTACAAAAACAAAGGAAATTTAAATTTCAGAACCAATAAAGGAGACAATTTGGTAAAATTGGAAAGTGCAAAGAAGTGACATAAGATCGACAAATTCAGTCAGACCAACAATTATTAGTGGGTTTTATTAAAACGTTACAGAGTTTTCTAATTTTTAAACAAAACCTAATCCCTAAACATACACAAAGTAACCTGCAAGTAGAACCAAAATCAAAAACCTCAGAAATTAAAATTTGTAATTACCTGTAATTTGTGATGAAGATGAACTCTCAACAACTCTAAAAGGCATTCATAGAATCAATTAGGGGTTTTCTCTTGTGAAATTTTCAGAAATTTTCTCTTGTGAACTATCAGAAGAATCAACGAGATTTTTGAAATGGAAACTTAGCTAACGATTATTATGAGTATTTTCTTCATAATACATTCAGCTATTACCAATCTGCATAAGTTTTAAACTCAGATTTCAAATTATCTCAATCTATCTGATTAACATCAAAAATTTACCAAACAAACATGGAGTTTTAAGAGTTGATAATACCTGATATTGGGAGCCGTCGAGATTCTCTTTTTCCTCAACTAAGAATTCAAAACAAGTCGAGGTGATTTTAGTTGTGTATGTGGGAAAAAAATAAAATCAAGTTCTAGGGTTAAGTTGCAAAGGAAAAAAAAGATCGAACAGGGGAAGAAAGGTGAGATATTGGTGTTCGACGTTACCAAGAAGATGAGGGGTCTTCCAAAAAAAAAAAAAAAAAAAAAAGGCACGTGAATCACGTGATTGTTTTTTCCTTCTAATTACCGGATACTATTGTTATTATTTTAATAATTTAATCAATAAAATTATTGAAAAAATAAAAAGAATATTTAATAAATGTTTTTAGCCTACTATTTTACATTATTTAAACCTGTTGCCACGTCTATGTGGCTAGAAATTAAGCTATTGCGTCTTCAAAGAATAACACGAGGCAAAAATGTATCTTTTTCCTCATCTATTAACATGTGTAGCAAAAACTTTTACTTAATGCCACACCTGTTATGGCGCGAGGCTAAACACCCCCCCTATTGCTATATTATTTATAGATGTGTGGAAATATAATGAGGCAATAGACCCACTTTTTTGTAGTGTAAGCCAAATAACAATCATATTAAGCCAATAATACACTTAGGCAGTCCGTAAAAAGATACTTCCCAGTATGGTGGGAGATGGCAACAACAGAACGGTTCCGCAGGGGAAAACAATACTCGAACAATTTGGGTCAAATGAAATCCTCCACCAACAGAATGGGTGAAAATCAACACGGATGGAGCCAACAAAAACAATATGGCTGAACAACCAGAACGAGCAGGAGCTGGCTGGATTTGTAGAAATACTATTGGAAATGCAATAATGGCAATGGCGGCACCGATTGGGATAACCACGTCTATTGTTGCTGAGACTTGGGCCTTTTTGCTTGCAGCAAGAATGGCGACATCACAAAGGTGGACAAACACCATCTTTGAGACGGACTCGAAGGTGTTGTTCTCAATGCTAACCACCAAGAAAGAAGACAACCCATGGATCATTAGTGCAATGATACAGGAAATACAATTCCATCTCCGATAGATCACAAACCACTGTATAACGCAGGTGTATCGAGAGGCGAACCAAGCAGCGGATGGACTGGCGAACCTGGCAACGTACACTCAATTACACAAAGGAACAACAACTCATACCCGGGTGTGGGACAATGCATACCCGGAATCACTCAATGTAATTGTAATGAATGATGCTATTGGGATAGCTTTCCCTAGAACAATCCTATGTTAGTGAATAAAAAGGAATCCGTTCTTTTTCAAAAAAGAAAACAACTTCTCTACATCAACTGTTTTCCTTCTGAAACAAAATTGTTTTCCTTCTGAAACAAAATTGTTATTGTTCTGAAAAAAAATTGTATCTTCATCCTCTTTACACATGCTTAAAATACAACATGATATATATGTGTAACCTCAAGTTACACATACTGTAACAAAAAAACAGCATGTCTAAATCAATCTGAAGTTGTTATTCTGAAACAAAATTGTTTCTTCATACTCCTCTCAGTATCAACAAAAAATAAAACAACAAATCTACAACAAATTCTCAGATCGGACATGCAAGAACAACAGATAATTAAAAAATAAATTGAAAAAAGTTATGAAATCAAACCAAAATAAATTTCGTACCTAGATTTGTTGTTTTCCTTCTTCTGAAACAATGTTATTTCTCTTCCTCTTCTCAGTATCAACCAAATCATGTTAGTATAAATCAAAAAAAAATAAAAAATAAAAAAAAATCCAAATCCTAAAAATCAAAATCAATAGAATTCAAAACTATATCGGAAATACACCTATATTGATTTCTCTATTCCAACCTGTCTTCTTCCTCTTCTCAGACTCAACAAAATACAAAAAAAAAAAAAAAAAATCAATAGAAGATCGAAATCAAAAAATCAATCAGAAAAACTAGTGAATCAAACCTATTTGATACAGAGAGAAAAGATAAATTGATACAAAGTTCTTCAATGCATCGTCTCAATCTCGTCAGATCTGAAATCCAGTGAATAACATCAACAAAATTGAGAGAAAATTCATGAATTGTTGTTTTTCCTCTCGTTTTCAACACTGCAAACTAACGATTCATGTTGTTCAATGCAAAGATTCATGTGAAGAAAAAATTTGAATTTTGTTTCTGAATAGAAAACCAACGAGAGCAGAGAGAAGAGAGAGCTAAAAAAAATTATTTGATTTTCAGTTTCTGTTATTGTATAAAAACGACTATAAATAGTGAAGGTTAGTTTTGGTATTTTTAGATTTATTTAAAAAGTTGCTAACATCAGCAATCCGGAAAATTTCAAAACCTAGCCCCAAAAATAAAAATTCTAGGCCTAAAAATATCAAAAACTAAAAGTATGGAGTTGATAGTGAAGGATCCATTTTGTGGGGCTTCTATATATTGAACCCATATAGTAGGGGGTTATAGTATTGGGAAAATTAGGCTCAGGCCCCACCCATGGGTAACCCATAATATGAGGCCCTTAATTAAAATAAAAATAAATCTAGGCCCGGAGTTATTAAAAGACATCCATACCCTTTTATATATTGTCAAGCCCATAATTACATAAAAACTAAATCTAGGCCCCAAATTATTAAATATTATGTGATGATGTTCCAACCACCACAACCACCGTCAACCACCTCCGACCACCATAGCCACCATCAACCACCTCCGACCACCACCGCCAGTCAAACCACCTCCGACCACCTCCGCTAGCCACCTCCGACCACCACCTCCGCCTCTCACCACCACCACCGACCACAAACCGCCGCCGCCCACCGCCTCCCACCACCACCATCTCCCAACACATCCATATGGAATGTGTAACTAGAAGTTACACATCTGTATGGCATGTGTACGCAAAAGTTACACATTCATACATCATGAAACAGTTAACATGGGCATATGGCATGTGTAACGAAAAGTTACACATGCACATGGCATGAGTATTTTGAAGTTACACATCCATAATAAATGTGTATTTAGAAGTTACACACCTATATTCAGTAATTGAAACAATAATTCTATTTACAAAAACTTCTATATTTATCAATTGTTATTGAACACAATAAACAAGCTAAAACACGAAATACGTAAAACGAAATCCAAGAAATAAGCTACGAGATCTTCTAATAAAAATGTTATCTTCCCTTCTTACCTTCCTCGATTCCAAAATGCCTACGTATCTGCAACAAAATAAACATCCACGAGTTAGGTTGGATGAAAAAAAATCCATAGAAGCAAAACTATAGAACAATTACAAGGTGAACAACAAAGACAATAGAAAGAGACTTAATGACTTATCTAAACAAGTGTAGTTAGGAGTTACACATACTCTGTGTAGTATAACTAGGAGTTACACATGCATCTTTTAAATAAAATATGATGTGTACTCAGCAGCTACACACCAGCTGACTTGTGTAACTGAGAGTTACACATGCATATAGCATGTGTAAGTAGGAGATCCACATGCATCTGGCTTGTGTCACTTTCAATTACACATGCATATGACTAGTGCAACTAGGAGTTACACTTGCATATGGAATATGTCATTTATTATGAACTTGCAAGCTTTAGTGTATTTTGGATCGATCAAAAGCAAAATACACTAAGAAATGATAACTGAGTATGAAAAATATTGGAGTTGTGTGGCTCAAATACACACATGTGAGTCGCACATGGGGTTGCTAGAGTTAGTCCCACATGGAGGAGAACAAGTTCCATATGGTGATATATAAGCAAGGCATTCTCCATACATAGTACCGAGGCCTTTTGGATGAAAACCCCACACCTAACCTCAAGGTGGTCAAGTGGGGACAATATCAGTGCTATGTGGTCGTGCCCGGAGAGGGTGCGGCAGTCCATGGAGGTCCTAAAAAATGGTATCAGAGCTAGGGACTACTAAGAGATCAAATGGTTATGGATGTCAACCCTTAGGAAGGATGAGGTGCGCAAGGTGGTGCGGAACACTTTAACTCCGGTGGAGTATGGCAAGCCGGAGCTAGGTCTCATGGTGGAGTTAGATCGTCTCCCTCTCTAACTCAGGTGGAGCAAGCTCGAAGAGGCAGGCCAAGGCTCAAGGGCATCGATCTCTCTATGGTCTTAAACAATCTCCTCGTGCATGGTACCATCGACTTAGTACTTTTTTAATACAAATTGGGTTTGTCACTTCCAAATGTGACTCATCTTTATTTATCTACAATGGTTCGTATGGCACTATTTATCTGTTGGTGTATGTGGATGATATTATTGTTACAGGTTCCAACTCTGCTGGTATTAAATCCACTCTTGATCGTCTGCAACAAGAATTTGCAATTAAATACCTTGGATAGCTGTCTTATTTTCTTGGAATTGAAGCTATTCGTACTTCCTAAGGATTGTTTCTCTCTCAACAACGGTATGCTCATGATCTTCTTATTAGGGCAAAAATGGATGGTGTTAAACCTATTCAAACACCACTAAGTACTTCTGGTGACATCTTTTATGATCGTAGTACCTTGTTATCTGATGCTACTGAATATCGTAGTATTGTTGGAGCCATACAATATTTGACATTTACTCGTCCTGATTTGGCGTATGCTGTCAATAAAGTATGTCAATTTATGCATGCACCAACTGTTTTTCACCGTGGTCTGGTAAAGCGTATACTATGTTATCTTAAAAATATGTCTACATTTGGTATACTTCTTCGGCCATCTCCTTCTTTACAGTTATCGTTCGCTGCATATACTGATTCATATTGGGCTGGTTCTCTTGAAGATCGTCGTTCTACCAGTGGTTATTGTATTTACTTAGGTGGTAATATTATTTCTTAGAGTGCTCGTAATAGAGGTGGCAACGGGGCGCGTTAGGGTCAACCCGTGGCGGGTTAGACGGGTTCCGAGTTGGTACTAAACATCCCTAACCCGGCTTGTTTACTGCTACGGGTTCTATATTGCCAACCCTAACCCGTAGTGGGTTAACCCGCGGGTTGACGGGTCGGACCTAGGATGTCTAGTTTTGCATATTTTAAAGAATAAAAAAAATTGCCAGTTCATGAGGATCGAACCTCATACCTGCCATTTAGTTATACAATCTCAAAACCACTAGGCTAGATGCTTAGTTGTTGAAATTCTGGTCTCTAAATATTCTTATTATATTATATCTATAGATTCTCTATCCTGCCGACAACTTGTTAATCCCTAGAACTCGTCACCTCCTCTTTTTATTTCTTACTTTTGTTCTATCTCCATTACCCTCTATTGAAGTCATGTACGAACATGTGGCCATAACCCTTAAACAACGCCGTCCTCCTTTTCAATTTTCACACAGAGAAGCAGTAGCAGAAACTCACCATGATATTAATAAACAGGTTCCGTTTTGTTAATTTGGTTTTAATTTTTTGATGAAACGTGGAGTTGATTCTTCGTCTGGCTTGATTTAAGGTTATTTTTCTTGCAATTTCTTTGTCCAACTTTTCAACTTTTCTTGATTACTTATAAAAAAATTGTACTACGGTTTCATTTGATTATTTGAATTTTGAAATCTCTGCCATGTTCTCTCGGGTTGCTTTTGTTATTTCTTAGGAAAAGTTAAGAATTTTAACTTTGACATGATAAAGATAAATTAATTGTGTTACAGGGAAACAATGCATACTCTCGGAGAATCAATCTCATTTGGATAGTATACGACAGACAGACGGAGGCTATTGATTAGAAGAGATTGTCATCTTTTAGCAATTATAATCGCAGTGGTGACGAATCAATTTGTAATTTTTTTAGATCTGGTATTTGATATTTGTATTTTGTATTATATTGATTGAGATTTGAGAGGTTTTGAATAATTATTGGAAATTATATGGATATGATCATGGATTTTATTTTGCAAGTTTATGTGATTATAAGAATTTTTTGTTGATTCAGGGATTTCACACCCTAAAATCCTTGAATTAACCATTTCTAGGAAAAACAACGGGTTGACAAGTTAACCCGCTGGTTAAACGGGTCAACCCTATTTACCAACGGGTTCTGAAACCTCAACTCTAGCCCGGCCCTATTAACTAACAAGTCGGGTTAGGTCCGGGTTTACACGGTCCGGGTTAGGTCCAACCTGCGGGTTTTGACCCTAATTGCCAGGTCTAGCTCGTAAGCATAAAACAGTATCTCGTTCTAGTACTGAAGCAGAATATAGGGGACTTGCAATTGTTACTGCTGAAATTATGTGGATACAATCGCTTTTTTTAGAACTTAGTGTTTCCACCCAATCACCTCATGTTCTATGGTGTGACAATCTTGGTACAACTTATCTCGATGTCAATCCTATATTTCATGCGAGAACAAAGCACATTAAGATTGACTATCATTTTGTTCGTGATAAGGTTGCTTCAAAACTTCTTGATGTAAGGTTTATTTCCTCTAAAAATCAGATTGCGGATATATTCACAAAACCATTATCCAGGGATAGGTTTTCTCTTTTACGGTCCAAGCTCACGGTTCAGGATAACCCGTTACACTTGCAGGAGAGTGTTAACACTATGTCACGTACACAAATAACGTGACCAAAGTTAGAGTTTCTTTATTTTGGAATTCTTTATATTTTAGGAAATATGTTAGCCTATAGTTCAAGCTAAAGTTTGTATACATATATATATGGGTTATTTTGTTTTTGGTACTCAAGTTTTGACCAACTTTGTTGTTTGGTCTAACATTTGTCCAGCTTGGGGTTTGGTATTTGGAATTGACGTTTGACCGTGATTGACTCTATTTGACCCAATCTTTTTATATTTCTCTTTTTTTTATTACTAATAATTTAGTCTTTTACTTATTTATCCCTCCATTTTTAATTTTTAATATTATTTTTAAACCTTAACTTTTTTATTAAAATATTTTTTTCTAATTTTTAAAAATTATTATTTTCTATTATTATTTTTAAATTTTTAAAAAAATATTATTTTTTATCTTTTTAATGATTTTTTTTTAAAATAATTTTCTTTATTTTATAAAAAATTTAAAACTTTTTTAAAGAAAAACTTTTTAAAATCTTTAAAAAAAATTTAAAAAAATTAAATTAAATTTGAAAAAAAAAATCAAAATAATTTAAAATAAATAATAAATAAGTAAATTAATAAATTTATTGAGGGTAACTACGTAATTTCAAACAATTATTAAGTTTTATATTAATTTTTAATAAATACTAAACAGAAGTCAAGAGCCTAGTTAGTAATTCGGCGAATGATTCGCGAATCCGTACGAATCAGCCGAATCCGATTCATTCGGCCGAATTACTCTAACACCGGTCCCGGTTCGCGTATTATATGACGAATTGTTCTAACATTCGGATTCGTGTATGATTCGGCGAATCAATTGGACTAGGAACGACAGGTGACTCGGCGATTCGAACCCATTTAAGTGTTTTTTGAGAGTTAGTTATTAAAAAGAAGTTGGTGGTGGGGATTGAACCCATGACCTCTTACTTGCTAATTAAGGCTCAAACCATTGAGCTATTTGCTTGTTTGTGTCTATTCTTAATGTATTATCTATATAATACAATAAAATTGGTTTAAATCATTCTTTCAACTCCATACAACCTTAAAAATATACTTTTTATTAATTTGATGTAACCCGAATTTTCCGTATCGAACTTATATTTCTAAAACGAATTATAGACGTACGTATCCGTTCCGAACTACACTCCGAACAACGAACCGTTGACCGACTTTTTGACCGACTCCGACCTATCCAAATCCGTAAAATTCCCGAACGTATGCCGTCCCGAACTCCTCTCCGTATCCCGAATTGCTAACTAGGGTCAAGAGTCAACGTAAGTTCACGTCAATTCCAAGTACCAAACCCCAAGCTGAACAAATGTTAGACCAAACATCAAAATTGGTCAAAACTTGAGTACCAAAAACAAAACAAAAGGTTTCACCTATTTCCTATCTCCAGTTTTCCTAATTCCCATCCCAACCACATAAACTAAATTTTGTATAACTCTTTTTAAATTAGGTAAACAAAACCCACTCTTATATTTTCCCTAATTAACGATGATGTCAGAAACTAATTGACAAATCACTATTTTCATCAAGTTTGAAGATCGAATCACTAGAATTAAATTTATTTCTGCACAAAATAGAGAGTGTGCATACAGATGAATTATCCATTAATAAAAAATCATTAATTCTGGGATAGTTGATTAATGAAAACCCAATTGATTATAATGAGGTCCAATCATATGTTCCTTTAGCATATCGATTTTAATTCATAAGAACTGTTTGCATCGTATCAATAGGAAAGACAAGTTAATTACCCATTCTATGGTCGATATTAGTTTTTGTTCTTTTCGATTTTGATATAAAAGCAGCAGTGGATCAATAGAAAAACAAATGTGCAAGTATTACGTACTAATGGTGATATATAAGGTGTTCGTGTGGTGCTGGAATAAGTTCAGTTCAGTGTAGTGGTAGAGTTGGTTTCTGGTTCCGTTGGATTTTGCAGTTTCTAGAATCATTAGATTGATTGGACGCGAAAACATTTATATGCATAAATGTTGTGCAATAACTAGTAGAAAATTCAGAATTCTGGAAACCTAGTTAGGGATTTGAGAGAGGGGGAAGACGACGAAGATGAAAGTCACACACAAAACGTAAGGGCGAGTTTTGCTTACCCATGTTAGAAAAGTTATATAAAAATTAGCCAATGTGGTTGGGATGGGATTTAGGGAAAGTTAGGATGGAAAATTGGTGAAACCAAACAAAATAACCCTATATATATGTCATATGTATTCACGTCTTGTATGTACGAAAACAGTTAAAGAAGTTATTATCAAAGTTCAGTGAAACTTGTCTTCTCGTATCTCTTCCCTTCTTCTCTTAAACTTAAGTAGCTTCTACCCTAAATCTAAATAGTTCTAGCTCTACCGCCACTGCTACCTCCGTCACGAGCACCGCCGCCACCCCAAAATCAAAGTACTCTGTTTACCCAAAAAAAAGAAAGAAAACATAAACCCGCCAGCAACACCAAATCACCACCACCAGATGCCGTCACAACCGGAACCACCTCCTCATTTCTTCACCTACACCAGCAGTAGCAGCAGCAGCAGCAGCGCCGCCACCACTACCACACCATCAGAACCAGAACCACGACCAACACCATAACCCCAATCATTACTACCACCGGTAACACCATCATTACTACATAATCTTCGAGCAGAATCGATCAATTTATTTTACAATTTTTTTCAAAAAAGAAAAAAAAAATCTCCTGATTTTGTGAATTTGATCAAACTGAAGCAGAGAATGATATTGCATGGTTACAGGAGCAGAGATTTTCACTTTCCCTGTGAAATCCGCTTCTCTACAAACTTTACAATCTTCAAATTTGATTGATCCGAAAAACGGCAAACCATATAGGTCTCATCTTCAAGTACAAACGAACTACGATCTTCTTCTTTAATTGTTTATCAAACCAAGAATCAAAATCACAAACCCATTGTTCCAAATCGAAAATCAAACAAACAAACCCATATCAAGATCTAATAAAAATAAATGAATTTACAAACAATCATACTTGAAGATTTAGACAGGGGAATATTGCCATTTTAGGAAAAAGAAGAAGATGAGATCCTGAGTAGGTTTCATTTTCGTAATTTAAACTAATTTTTTTCATGCACTCAAACTCACTATACTGAGTTACAGAGGCAGAGATATAAAAAAGAGGGATGAGACGAAGATATGAAAAAGAAGAAGATGAGGACTGAGGAGTGAGAGCATCCACAGTCATGGACCAAAACTAAAAATTTGGTCCAAACAGCAGGCACTACGGGGCGGACTAAAGACCAAATACTAGACTAAAACTAAAAAACGGAGTATATTTGGTCTTTGGTCTGATCGATGGTCGGGCGGAATTTAGGCTTCCGCCTGGTAGGGCGTAACTGTGAGTTACGTCCGTATTAAAAAAAAAAAAAAGGGGGGGGGGGCGTAACTCAAAGTTACGCCCCATAACATATTAAAAAAAAAACAATTGGGGCGTAGTTTTAAACTACGCCTAATGGGGCGAAGGAGTGGGATTGCGCCCCACCAAATTTTTACTCCTCCACCGTAGCGCTGCACCACGGACTAAACCAAATTTTTAATCCTTTTTTTGGTCTTTAGTTTTGGTCGCGTGATTGCAGTTGCTCTGTGAACCCCAAATTTTATTCTTTCAGTAAATTTTATTTTTATGTCATGGTTTGTTGACTTTATAGTTGACTATGCATGTGGAACACTTGGACTTGGGAACACGTGATCCATACAGGCAAATTACTGCAAAGGTAGCATTAGTTTTCCAAATGCTGTTAATATAGGTACCATTTTGTTTTGGGGTGTACCAAATTATAAATAAGACAAAACATGTTTTGGTAAGGGATTAGTACAACCCCAAGCAAAATGGTACCCCATTAGCATCCATGAGTTTCCGATTATTTGCCATTTTCTGAGTTTTCCACGGTGCATCCACGCCTATCTTGCTCTATGAATGTTCATGCAGGTGATTTATTTTTTCCTGATGACTAAGAAAAACGTTTGCAAGTGCAATTCTTCGTCGGCCACTCACCATGCAAACGTGCATAAATAATAAAGTTAGTAAACAATCTCACATGAAATGGCCAAATTATTTGCGCTACGAAGATTTGGGGTGCAATATTTTTCCACGTACCACTACGGTCGTGGGTTCTGCATTTTCCTAATTTTCATTAAAATGGATCTATTCAAGTATACATAAGGTATGAGGCTATGAGCATCTTTTAATATTTTTGGGCTAGATTTATATTTCTTTAATTAAAGGCTTGATATCATCTTTGAAGTACTGAATGGCTACCAAGCAGCATAGCCTGCATCCACTCTTTAATCTAACTTTTAATAGCAAGTGTTTTTGTTACTATATTTGAAATTCGCCAATTCACCCGCCCACTCGGTACTAAAACGACGCAGGTGGTACCTGCATCCACCCATCCGTTGTTCATCCCTACCGCCGAGTATAAGACGGGTTCCATTTGTCTCATAAGTCACAAGTGGGTGCGGCCCACTAGGCTATACACGAGAATTGAGAAGAAAAAGAAATATGAAACATGGAAGCATAGGAATGTTCAAATTGTCAGTAAGTCTAGCATAAGTCACAAGTGGGTGCGGCCCACTAAGCTATACACGAGAATTGAGAAGAAAAAGAAATATGAAACATGGAAGCATAGGAATGTTCAAATTGTCTGTAAGTCTAGCAGAATTTGATCAACCACAAAAGAAGAGAAAACAGTTGTTTAAATCGTATTTCATGTCTTACAACGCAAGAGAATGAATTATAGAAACCACCTTATATAGCAAGGAAGTAATTGCGCGTAAATATCACCTAACTTGTCCAAACATGCGTCTTACATAGAACAAAGAAGAAAACCCTACCAGCTGTATAATTCATCAACTTACAAATCCCTAAGAGCACTAACCTCCCTTTTCAAAAATGATGGTAAGGCGAACGCTGCTGAATGCATCTGTCAATCATAAGGTCGACAGTTATACAAAATTGAAATCAAAGCACATATTACAAATTACACGAATATGAATAAAATACAGAAAGAAGAGAGAAAATAAACCATGCATTATGAGCAAAAACTACTCCTCATCCAAATAAACACTGAAACGCTAGCAACGCAATAATATATGTGAAACTTCTAATGCGACGCCTAATGAGTAGGTCTTGCAAAAATTTGGTGAAAATAAAAGTAGGAACACCATGGTCTGCACACGGTTTGAAGTATTAATTAAATAAAGGGTTTTATTATCAAATAAGAGTACCTCTGAGTTGTAGAACATAAGATCCCTTCCATAATTGACGGCTAATTCCAGCTTCTCAATAGGATTTACAGGATTAAAAAAATCAACAGGTGGTCCCTCAGTTGTGCATAAGAGAAATCCGATAGCGCCACTGCATACCCAAAAGGAGAACTATCATCAAATACTACTAGTATATACTGCATATATTATACTTCTTGTAATTATGAACAAATGCAACCATGCTAAGGAGGGTGATTTACCAAAGCTATCATAAAACTTGGGTACTGAATCAGGCTCGATAATAGCACATTAAGTTTAAAATTGCACAGTACACCAATTAGTTCAACAACAAAATTCAAGTTAAGATTCCTATTCCCCTCTATCTTATCTTATTCTAATTTCCTCATATATTTTGTTTTTCAAACATCATAAGCTAGTATTTAACCTAATACATGTAGTAAATAATTTGTGCGTGAAACTAAATACTAATTGATATTAATCATATCTCTAGACGATTACTGTAAGTAACAAAAATGTCCAGCTTAAGAGAAAAACTACAATAGGAAGGCTCTTCGAAAGTCATATATTAAAGTTGATATTTGCTACATAGCCTATAGAATTATAGGGAAATCTTAAACGGCCGCCAGATGCATATAAAAGTCATAAATGATAAAACTGGATATAAGATGGACCAATACCTTGGATATGTAGGAACTGATGCCCAAGCATAACGGACAGAACCCTTGAATGTTTCCCGGCAAATAGTCATCATGTCTTCAATAAGATGTGTATGAAGCCATAAGCTTTCAGCCATATTACAAAGAACACCACCTGGGCGTAACGCTCTTGCTATCATCACAAAAAATGGTTTTTCAACAAGTTCCTGAGCAGGACCTGAAACAACGAAGTATAGGAACAGGATGAGTCCCATTTAATTTCAATTATTTCTTCACTTCATTTACAATTGCGCAGCCTAAACGAATATAAAGATGAAAATTTATCGAAAGGAAGAAATAGCAAATGTGGCATTCAGCAAAAAAATGCAATCTATATATTGGTCAACATTGAAGGTCTAAAGAGCAATAAGAAAAGTGAATATCTTTGGCTGTTTTAGATGCGTGATATGGGTCCAACGAACTAAAGTCTAGAGGGAAACAATGTATTTACTTGTAAGATTAATGGTTTGCTGGTAGCTCTACAAGTTGTCCATGTCAAAATATATTGGTTGAGATTGTTGCATCATCTGCTAAAAAAAACCTACAAAGATGATAAAGATTAAAGGAAATATGGGGACAGATAAAAGAGCACCTACCAACAGGGTCTGACGAATCCACAATAACTGCATCGTAGATCCTTTCGCCCGCATTTCGTAAAAACTCAATAGCTGTAGCAGTACGCAAAATCAATCACAAACTGAAACTAACTCAAAAAAAGTTACAAAGGAAAATTAATCATAAGTTAGTGTTGCAATCAAGTTGCCAACAGTTTTGCAGAGTTTCTGTGTAGCCGACTAGTGTTGCAACTAAGTTGCCAACAGTTTTACAGGTTTAGTAGCCAGCAAAAAGAAGTGCGACGGTGAATTAATCTTATTTAATTACAAAAAACAATTACAAAAGCTAGCATACCATCTCCGACATGGAGTTGTACGCGGGGATCCTCAAATCCAACAGCTAATTCTGGAAAGTACTTCTTTGACACCTGGCATACATGGTTTAGCTAATTGATTAACTTGGTGGAAATGAAGAGAAACAACATAGAAATCATGTGATAAAGGTATATTACGCATCGCACTGCACTAACATCTATGACCATCTTATCTATCTCACAGATATCAATGACCTCTACAGACTTATGACGAGCTATTTCCCTAAGGACCCCACCATCGCCACCACCTACAACCAGGACCTGCATGCATTAATTCCATAAGTTTAGCATATCAGTTCGTTTCACAGATGCAATTTCACATAGACATACTAGAATAAAAACAATATCTCCTAAAAATCCAGCCTTCGAAATTCCAATCATGCACTGAACATTAGACTAAATATATAGTCATAAGATGAAATCTAGAATTAAAATGAGAAACGTCACCAAATATATAAATGCAAAACAATGAGAGACATCGAACTAGGAGTGGGTTTGTGAAATATTTCTTTACATAATGGCGTCTGAAAACCTTCTTCACCTATTAATCAAAGTTAATCAGAAAGGACTTTGTGTATTGTCTTTTACTTCATGATCACTAGAGTTAGCTTCTTCGTTATAAGAGCAAGGGCTATGAGATAGACTTTAAATGAGTCTATTCCTTTCGAAATGGAGGAGTCTTGTTCTGAACGAGTGAAAAATCACCCATGGGATAGAGTATGGAGAGACTACACGGGAAACTATTCCCCGTTTTACAAAAAGAATGAAATAGACGGGAAACATAAAGCCGTTAGAGAAGAAGTTGCAACGGGCAGCAGCTGTTTAAAATCCATACATATACGGCATACTTTTTGCCGTATAAATTTCATAAATGTACATACAGGGAAATAAAACCCGTTTGGAGAGAAAACAGTTTAAAAGGGGAACTGTACCCCTTATATTTACCTTTTACTTATTCACGGCTAATTGTTTGTCGTTCTTTTTGTATTTGTTGCAAACGGGAAATTGTGTCCCGTATAGGGAAGACTATCATGCACTCTATCAAACGAACGAGAGGCTGATTGAGTTTGGGGTGAATGAGGGTTACCCTCTACCCATAGTATGACCAAATTTGATCAAATTTGATCAACTCTTTCATTTTGAAAGAGACTCTCGGACCCCCATAGCCCTTGCTCTAATGGTTTCCTTGTAATATATTGTTCATCCATTATTTACAGTGAACAATTTCTTTGACAGAAAAGTGTAAGCTAGTTTTAACGGAATTCCTTGGGCCAAAGTGAATCTACTGGGTACAAGCACATCATTGAGTCCAATAAATACACATAGAGAACATACTAGAGAAAAAATGCATGTTGGTTAAAGAAATATCTTTGACAAGAAATGCATGTGTTGGTTAAAGGAATACTTGGGTACAGTCAGCACTACAAAGGGCCCAACTATGCTTCTATACGAATATAGAGAGTAGAGGGAATGGCTAATTAATGGCACAAATATTAGGAAGAGTAGGATGTGTAGGCAAAATTACCCTTTTGGGAGAAGGGAGTGAACATAAGGGAAGGTGAACGATCATCTCCTGGTAGGCAAATTCATCTTTGTCAGTCAATTGAACAATGTTGTCTAGCACAAGCACTTTTCCATATGTTGCTGACTGCCAACAAAAATAGAGGAAAGAGTAAGTTTCAACAAGGAGAGAAAGAAAGCAGAAATCTCTGAAGCCAATCTGAACTTTAAAAAGCAAGAATCAACCTCGAAAACCAAAATTTCTTGATACTCTGACTTCCCTTCGAACAGAACATTTTCAACTTTCATTGAATGTGCCTCCCCTGCAAATGATCAAGGTAAAAAAATTGTCAGCCATGAAAATTAGACTCAAATCTATAAAAAAAATTGCAGAATATATATTATTTGCATGTGATGATGAACAATGTCAACCAGATGTGGGATGAGATGCATAAAGATATATGAGAATGCATCATATAAAAGATTGCCTTCCTTTAGGATATCCAAATCGAAACCTTCAAAACACAATTCTCCAGAAGAAGGCTTGCCAAACACAATTCATTGTATGAATCTTCCCTAATGAATTTGTTGTGTCTCCTAATGTGGATTGAACCAAAGGTGCTTGTGAAGTGGAAATGATGTGATTACATACAAGGAGGTGGAAAAGTCAATTCGATTTTGGCCAATATTCTCTTACTACACTTCAATAAATGACCAACAATAAATTCCAAAAAATATGTCCAACAGTATTTAAGAAGGATATCTAAAATTGCAGTGTTGGCACTCATTGTGACAAGAGGACCCCCTCTTACAGAGTACTGATACAAGTATATAGAAAAATTCTCATTTAGAAAGTAAAAGTAATATCACGTACAAATAAAGTAGCTTTAGAAAAATTGTGACTGGCATAAGCTTCCTTATTATGAACCAAATCAAACTTAAGTGACTCGCAAAAAAAAAAAAAAAAAAAAAAAGGATTTATCGTACCAGGCCACATGGGATTGTTGTAATAAACCTTACGAGTTCCATCTGCAACCATAACAAAAATAACGTTCAAATTAGATCAGATTAGCAAAGAGAGTATCATACAAAAATTTAAAGAAAAAAAATATGCATCAGTGTATGAAACAGAGAATAACAACCAGAGTATGACACTTTTTCTGAGAACCACCCAGAAACAACTGTGGAATGGCACTTGGAACCAAGTTCAGGCTGAGTAGCCATAGCTTTTAAGCAACAAGAATGAAGAGGAGTAACTTTAACCCCACTAATCTCCTTCCCATCCATAATCTTCTGGCATTCCAAACCTGAACCTACACCTCCCGCCATGAATTGTTTTTTTCTTCGCCGACTCCAGTCTGCAACACTCCAAAGTTTTCAACATCAAAAAGAATACAATTTCCAGCTATTCATATGAAAGAGCGATGTCCATGAAAAAGATCAATCAAAGAGAAAATCTTCATCAGAATGAAGCTGTAATTAAAATTCAGTTTATACAACAACAACAACAACAAAAACACTGATGAAATCCCAAGTTTAACAGAACAATTCAAGAAAAGGTCAAAAATTGAATAAGTTCAATTTAATAAGAATTGTTACTTGACTAATATTCAAGCTTATACAATATACATCAAACACTGATTAATTATTTTCGAAAAGAAAAAAACAATAATCAAATCTTGTCAGAGCAAAATATCAGTATAATTAACACCCAAACAAACAAAATCTAGTTACACGAATAATCCATCTACAGATAACTAACAATAACAACCTTAACATGCGTCATATAAAAAATGATTACCAAATACAAAAAAAAAAAAAAAAAAAAAACCTAGCCAAAAAACACTAAAGCCTCTGCAATTTCTTCTCCATAGAAAAAACTCTACGCCAAATACACTAAATTAAAACAACAATATCCGGGATCAATTGTTACCTAGGGTTTAATCGAGTGATCAGAAGGTGGAATTTGAGAGTACAGCTCTATATTAATGAGAAAACTACTTAAAACTTGTGATCTAATAAAGAGAGATTAAGTATAGAAACTGTTATTGCTTAGATTTAGTGGCTGCGGAAATGAGAATAAATCATGTATGCAAAACAGTAATACACCTTTTTCGTAGATAGACGAAAAAGGATTTCTTTTAATTTTTTTTTTCTTTTAGAAGACCCAACGGTATTTGTAGTGCTTTCTTTCTTTTCCATCTCTTTTATAAGAACTCAACAACCAACAAACACGTGGAAGAATAGATTGTTTACACTTTGCATTTCCCACGTTCAATATGGTATTTTTATAGTGATTTTTTCCAGGTTACTTGCATTTATTTTATGTGTATTATTTGTCTTGAAAATGTAAAAAAAAAAAGCATGTCGCCCTTATACCAACTTCGGCTACAATCTCCGAGGTGCAGAATTCACATAACCAATTGTTAATAAGCCCATCCAACGACTTATGTTTGGGAATGCTGAAATGGAGATCCTCCATTTATACACGGGTAAGTCTAGATTCACCGGGATTGAGAACCCGTGGATCTCACCGACAGATACGATCATTGTGGGTCATATGGTGGGTGAAAAGCACCCCTTATACGATCATCGTGGGTCCTATGGTGGGTGAAAAGCATCCTTTATTTTTCTCCCAGCGTTGTTCAGGGATTCTGTAGGTGGATTCTTCGGTGAAAAAATTTCGGTGTATCCGACAAGGTTATATATACTGACCTTGTTTCCTTACTGCGTTTGCTATAAAATTGACTTTACTTTGTTTGCTAGACCCATAACAAGTGTAGATGTCGAAAACCCTACTATTACATCCAATGAATCTCAAGAACATACACAATAAGTAAATAAGCAAGAAATGAACATAGACACAAAATATATGTGGTTCGGCATAATTACCTACGTCCACGAGGGTGAAAGGGTGTTCTTATTACTCGATTCAAGATTACAAATGGTGATTCTCGCTAGCAAACTCTCTATTCTCTCCACAAAGCTCTTAGTGTTCTCTCTCTCTCTCTGGATTACTCGGTCCTTAGCTCTCTACAAGGATCTCTATTTATAGCTAACATGTTGATACATCCAAAATACAATGTAAGTCACAGTATATCTTCTTTGATGTTCTCCTCAGGTGATAGATGGTATTATGTCCGAGTTGCTGGCTCACCCATACTCCCGATACCCTCGTTCCCAATGTCGGTCCTCTGACACTGCTTGACCCGACGTCGTCCTTTGTCCCGACATTATCAGCTCTTGGTCTCGCTTTGACTAGATTCTTCTTATCTTCTTCAGATACCTTGTCAGAATATTTATTGCCCTGAGATCCGACAGGCATCCATCACATCTGAGCTTTATCTTTACACATATTAGCCTCGAAGACTCTTCTGGGTGTCTATTTCCTCGCACCGAGCTTTAAGTAGATGATTCAGTGCCGCGCTCTTTCCTTGTGACCGGTACATCACTACTTAGGATTACTCCACCTGGATTTGTGGATTATTTACACCTACATGCATGCCCTTTCTTTCACTCGAGTGCTCGACACGAGGGGAAGAAACCGCTTCGGCTCCCACGATGCTGGTCGTGCCGCGTTTCCCGCCATGCAGTTCCCTATTAATACCACCTTTATGACCTGCTACCCCCTCTTCCAGTTTTATCCACTTGAAATATAAATTGGTTAAACCCTTGATTTTCCTTTTCATTTTATTTTCAGAACCCTATCTTCTCTCTTTCCTTGTTTCTACCATTTTCTTCTACAGCTTCTTCCTTGTCACCCTTCCTTCCCCTTCGAAACCCTAGTTTTGTTTAATTCATGTTACTGCTGTCGTTGTTGGGGTTTTTGATCTTCATCATTTTTCTTCACGTCTTCCACTTCCCGTTCATTTTCCAGTTATTTCATGGCTTCTTCAACTCCTTCTATGACTGAAAAAAGGTATGTGAGTTATACTTTTTCCGATGAGGACGATGTTCCCCTTGATTCCTTGTGTATTATTGATAGTCCCTCCAAACATGATCATCGTGCTCTTAATTCTCTCTTTTATGACGATTCTCCTCCCTTTTCATGTAGGAATGACAAGCGAACCTCTAAAAGCTTGACTGATAAACAATTTATCAATCAACTGAAAGATGACTACAACCTCCATGGTTATGACGTCAGATTTTTATCAGGTCAAAAAGGTACCCTAAATAAGGAGGAGGTAGATAGATTTCAACAATCGACCGAGGCGACCATCATCACTAAAGGTCAGCTCGAACTCAGGTTACATATTCCACTGTACGACCCAAATCGTCCATTTATCTATGAAGTCTTGTCTCAGATTCGTCTGTGTCATGTCTTGGACCAGTGGAATGGTAATACCTTTCGCCTTATGGCCGAGTGGGAGAGGCGAGGAAGAGGAGAATGTACTCCGAGTTCCTGGTCAACCTACGATCCATCTCAGGAGAGCGACTACACCCATGCTAGCTTTGTTAGTAATTACCGGAGTAAGACTACCACCAATGGTGATCTCGCGGATTTTTCTGCCAGTCCTCATCATAACAAGATCCCTACTAGAGGTTTTAAAAAGTTGATGATGGACGAAGACCCCGAGGGCGGCACGAACTCCAATAAGCATGCTCGTCATACTAGTGATGTTATCTGGGATTGGGTCCCTCTTTCCATCCGCGACCCTATTTTAAGTGTCAATCATCTACCTCCCAAGTTTCCTGTTGAGCCTTACCCGTTCTAGGTGATTAATGTTGATCATATGAGGTTTTTCTTCATTTTGATTATTTTCTCGGCTCTCAGTACATGTACTTTCCCCTATACATTACCTTGAATGGATCTTACGATAACTCTTTTGCAGAAAGCCGAAAGCTGATAAAGGAGAGGATGGAAGTGTCTCGGCGAAAGATGGTGAGGATCCCGATGATCGGCTACCCTTATCCTACTTTCCGAGGAAGTCGCCTCAAAAACCTTCTGATATTTTGTCTGCCGTTGTAGGTGGTAAATCTGATGGAAAAGGTAAAGAAATAAAGGGTGAAGAGTCTGCCCAGAGGAGGGACGTGCCCCTGCATCCTACTGGGAAAGGTGTTGTCATAACTGATGAGGTTGTTATTGTGATGTTCGAGGATGAGAAAGATGAGGATATCTTTGGTACAGAGGGTGAGGATGATGGAACAGTCGGGAAGGAGGAACCGAGGCAAACAAAAGAATCTTCTTCGGGAAAGAATAATTCCTTTGGGAATGAGATGCTGGAAAATCTGCACCCCCCCCCCCGGCTCGGGTGGAAGCACTTTCTTTACCTTCTCGGGTCCTGTGTGAGATTCATTGGGGGCCCTTACTTCTCCGGATTTTAGCTCGTACTCCGCCGACCAAATAATTGAGGTCGTGCCCCACTATGCCGGTTTGAGGAATGCCTTTAATTCCATGGTAAGTCACTTCTTCTTGATTGTATAGTTGATATAAAAAATGGCATGACTGTTGCTTAATGCTTGGAATTGGACTACTTTAGATTGCAAATAGGTCGCTACTTGAGGCTGCCCTTCGTCAAAAGGAGTTAGCGGTCATGGAGAATCTTCGCCTTCAGCTGCGGCAAGAGCAAGAGCAGTCCCGAGAGTTGGAGTGGCAACTAGCCGATGCTAAAGGTACCTTGTTAAAACCTTGTTTTTATTAATTAAGTATGTAGTGCCAATATCCTAAATGTAGTGTTGTCTTCCTAGCCAAGGTATCTAGTATAGGTTCAGACGCTGCTTCAGAGTATCGCTTGATGAAGAGAAATTTGAACATTGAGCAAGGTCATGTCGATAATCTTCATCAAAAAATTATCAATAAGGATGATAAGATAGATCGTCTGGAAGTTGAGATCGAGCGTCTTCAAGCCGAGTTGCTTCGCTATCAGAGGTTTGAGTATGTACCCGAGGAGATATAAAATCTTCGGGTAAGCCTCTCTCGGGCCCAGGGGATTTCCCCCGACAAGGTTTATTAGCCAACTCTTTGGAAATCCAGTGTGACAGATTGAGGTTCCATATCAGAGATTTACACGCCGATCGCAAGCGGCTCTTGAAGGAAAAAGATGCCGCTGAGAGTTCAAACCAGTAATTAAGAGAGAGACTTCGAAGATTTGACCAGGTATCCCAAGATTTGGAGTGGACTCGGGTTCAGTTGTCGGGTTTGCAGTTATCACGTGATCGACAAAAAGCCAGATGGAATGATCATAAGAAATATTTCCCCACTAATGAGTTCAACGAATAGCATTATAATGAGCTAACTTCGAAAATTTCTTCTCTTGAGAGTGACTTGTTGAAGTCCGAGGAAACCATTAAGATGGTTTTGTCCTTGCTTTAAGGTGTTTCTATATATGTTCTATTACTCCGATGTGTCTTCTAATAAAATCATGTCGTTGTCATGTTACTGATCAGTTCTTTGTATTTGTAGTCGAGCAAGGGAAAGTGCAGTCTTTGGAGAAGGAGGTTACTCGGCTAAAGACGAATGAGACTCAGTTTCTGGGGAAGGTTGCTACTGCTGGGACTGCTTCGACTCAATTGACCCTTCAACTTGTTGCGAAGAAGGAGAAGTACAATAACGAGCTCACTGCGAGAGTCAAGGAGGGTGTGAAGACGTTTATCGAGAAGAAGCGAGCCGATCTTGCCGCTAAGAAGGGGAGCTCGGTGTCGATTCTTCCAAACGAGTGATTGGAACTTTTGTAGTGGTGTGCTACTATTATCCCCTTTGTGATGGGTTGTAATTCGTTTGAACACCTTCATTTTCCAAACATCCTTCTTTTACGGGGTGTTGCGTCGCCAGTCGATTAATTTTAACGTTCCTTAACATTTTCGTTTATGTGGAGCATGCTTTGTTGTTCGTTTCAGTGTTTCCTGCATTAACATGTTTTGTTAGTTAGTATAAATTCCATTTCTGCCGAACACACTCAACAGGGAGGGTCATCGGGCCCAATGTCATGTCCTGATTGAGGTATCTCATCACTGTTACTTTGGATCAGTGGAAGGGTACTTAGTCATTCCTAGGTTCTATGTCCCGAGAATCTCAGGCTAGTTATCGATTAACTATCCCGGGTAAGTGATCTCGGTCACTTGCGATGAGGGTAATCTTTCCAATGTAAGTAGATTACCTAGTCGAAAAGAACTTGCTTCTTGAAAACCTTTAGTAACTGGTTTCAAACCACCATAACTCTTAGACTACCTCGGCACATGCACACTGCCGATGCCCCGAGTTCGAATAGTCCGTCGTGTGTAAGTCACCTCGGTACTTTCCCTCTGCCATTTCCCCGAGTTCGAATGACCGAGTGTAACCTACCTAGGCACTTTCCCACTGCCAATTGCCCCGAGTTCGAATGACCATTAGTCGCTGATGTCATATTCCCTAACCCTCGTGGATTTTAAAGGAATTGAATGACAAAGTATCATACCTATTTTTACACCCCTCATGGGTGGTATAGTTTTAGGTGCCGGGCGTTCCATGGGCGCGCTTCTGGAGTTCCGTCGGGTTTTAATATTTTGTATGCCCCTTCTCCAACTTTCGATACGATGGTATATGGTCCGCCCTATCTCGTCGCTAATTTCCCGCCTTTTTGTCGCGTTCGTATCTAGGTAGCTCCTTCATCACCAAATGTCCTGGTTGGAATTCTCTCGGGCGAACTCATTTGTTGTATTCACGTTGCAGCCGCCTTTGATAGTTTTTTTATCTTCTGTAGAGCCATTTCTCTGATTTCTTCTAGGTCATCGAGTTTGTCCAAAATTAGGTCCGCTGATATGTTCTACATCCATGCTTCGGTCCTTGTGGTGGGAATCATTCCCTCTGTCGGAAGGATGGCTTATGTTCCATATGTGAGCATGAAAGGTAGCAGTCCGGTTGCATCCCTTTGGGTAGTTCGATAGGCCCACAAAACATTGAAAGCTCTTCACACCACTCGTTGTATTCTTCATCCAGCTTCTTATTTAGGTTTTCGGCTATTGCCTTATTCGTGATTTCGGATTGCCTATTACTCTGTGGGTAAATGGGTGTGGCCTTGCTCTTTCGAATGTTATAGGTGTTGAATAGGAGGTCTATTTTCTTCCCTTGCAGCTATTTCCCATTGTCTGAGACGATTGCTGCTCGAATGCCAAAGCGACAGATGATATGCTCCCAAATAAACCTGAATATATCTTTGTCTCGAATGTATTTCAGGGGTGATGCTTCTACCCATTTGGTGAAGTAGTTCGTGGCCACCATCAACTATTTTCTCTGTTCCAACCCGACATGCAATGGTCCCACAATGCCAATTCCCCATTTGGCAAAGGGCCATGGGCTAACCACTGAGTTAAGTGACACTGCTGGTGCATGTATCTTCTTACCAAACTTTTGGCACTCATCAAATATTAGTGCCATGTGCTTTACATCTTCATTAATGTATATCCAAAAGTAACCCATGGTCTTGGCTCTAGCCGACAGACTTCGTCCCGAGCAGTGATTGCCCGCGGCCCCATAGTGCAACTCATTCAACATTGAGTGCCCCTTTTCTTTGCTTAAACACCTTAAGAGTGGTCCCAGATAGGACTTTCTGTATAGGATACCGTTTCTTAATTTATATGTTGCTGCCTTACTTTTGATCTTATTGATTTAGGGTCTTCATTTCGGTAATTCTCTCATCTCTAAGTATTGATGGATGGACTTACGCTAATCACCAGCTTCATATTTATCGGCTGTAGTTACAGCCACATATGACTTCGTGTCTACTTTATCAGGTATGGATGGCATGAGGACTCTCATGACTCGGATGCCTTTAATACTCGGGTCTGTTAACATTGAGGTGATGTAGGCCAAATCATCCGAGTGCCGGTTGTCTTTTCTACAAATGTGTCGTAACTTGATACTTGGGATCTGGTCGATGCAGAATTGGGCGAGCTCCCAATATTTTTGTAACACCGGATCATGGATAGCATACTGCCCATTTATCTGTCGAATCACTAGATGAGAATCGCTAGTTAGTCTTACATCGTGAATTCCTAGTACCACAATTAGCCGTAAGGTATGTATCACGGCCTCGTACTCAGTGACATTATTAGTTGCCTTGAACTTAAGCCTAAATGAGTGAACCATCTTTTTTCCCTTTGGTGTAGTGAAGACTAACCCTAGTCTCATTCCTTCTTTGTTGGACGACCCATCTACGAACACTTCCCATCGTGTCGGTCTACAGGTTTCTAAGAGATCGGACGGATCTTCCCTATATTCTTCTATGCCTGGGATGTCTTTGATGTCATCTTCATATTCTAAGGGAAACTCGGCTAGAAAATAATCTACTTCCTGTGCCTTCAAGAATGTTCTCATTTCGTAGAAAATGTCGAATTGCTTTATCTGGGCACTCCGTTTAGAGATTCGTCCCGATCTCGCATCGTTGTCGAGTACTGATTCTATAGAATATTTTATGAGCATCCGGATCCTGTGAGTCTGGAAGTATGTCCGTAGCTTTTACGTCGTAAATATTAAAGTGAGCATTAATTGTTCAATTTTGGTGTAGTTCTTCTACGCGGTATTCATAGTTTTGCATATTAAATACACAGGTTTTTCTTCTATTCCAACATTCTTGACTAAAACTGCACTTATGGCATAGCTGGTTGCTTCGACATATAGGGTGAGCACTTCATCGGGCTCGGGTCTTTGTAGTACGGGAAGGCTCACGAGATGTTGCTTAATCTTTTGGAATGCCTCCTCACACTCTTCACTCCATTTGAATTTTTCTCCTTTGCGCAGTATCCCAAAGAAATTTGTACATTTATCCGAGGATCTTGAAATGAATCGCCATAGTGCTGCGAGTTTTCTATTAAGCCTTTGTACGTCCTTCACTGTCACTGGGGATGGCATTTCCAGGACGGCCCTGATCTTGTCTGGATCTGCTTTTATGCCTTTGTCGGTAATTATGTACCCTAAGAACTTGCTCGAGGTGACCCAAAAGGTACGCTTGGATGGATTTACTCTCATCTTGTATTTTGACATAGTTTGAAAGATTTCCCGAAGGTCGTCAACGTGGTTGGAGGCTACCTTACTTTTTACTAGCATGTCGTCTACGTAAACTTCGACGGTGTTGTGTATTTTATCTTCGAACATATCTTCCACCAGTCTTTGATATGTAGCACATGCGTTCTTTAATCCGAACGACATTTTGGTGTAGCAGTACAGTCCTCTAGTGTGAATAAAGACATGTTCTCCTGATCCGCGAAAGTTAAGGGGATTTGGTTGTATCCTGAGTACCCGTCCATTAATGTAATCGCTTTGTACCCGACTATGGATTCTACCAACTGATCTATGTTAGGGAGAGGAAAACTATCCTTCGGGCAGGCCTTATTCAAGTCGTCGAAGTCTATGCAGATCCTTACTCCGCCATTTTTCTTAGGTACTATCACCATGTTCGATATTCATTGTGGGTATTGGGCCTTTCGAATGATTCCATCTTTCTGCAACTTTTTTAACTCGACATCAACTGCAGCTTGTAGCTCAAGAGCAATTCTACGCATTTTATGTCGGATCGGCTTAAAGCTTGGATCTATTTTCAGGTGATGGCAGCATATTTCTAGGTCGATCCCTTCCATATCATGCATTTTCCAGGAAAAAGCGTCCATATGTTCTCGTAATAGTGCTATGAGTTGAGTTGACTGCTCATCCGATAGTAATGAGCCGATCCTCACGATTTTCGTTTCTTCCTCGGTTCCTAGGTTAATTTCTCGAGTAGCCTCTAGAGCTGAGAAGTTTGCTTTGGGATCCTTGATCGGCGTTGTCTCCTTTGATTGCTATAAGGCCTATTTCTTACTTGATTTGTAGGTCTTAATGGCTTGATCGATCACCTTTTCCAGTTCCTTCCCAGCCCTTATTTCCTTGGCTTTGTTCTTCTCTCGGCGCAACCTGGCTCGTCTATCCTCGTTTTGCTGGATATCGACTTGAATGCATTGTCGATCCGCTTGGGGGTCGCCTAGTACTTCCATTACACCCCTATAAGGTAGGTAATCTTAACCTTTAGTGATAGGCCAAGGCGACTCCTTTGATACCAGCAATCCATGGCCTCCCGACGATTGCCTCATAAGGTGACACGACGTCTACAACACAAAATGTGGTAAGTGTGTCCAAGTACCCTTCTCTATCTGAGACCCTGAGCGTGACTTCTCCCTTTGGTATGGTGATTTTTCCGTTAAAACCATAGATACGATACGTAGATGGGATTAGAATATCATCTGATAGCTCCATTATTTTAAACGTGTGGTAGAAGAGGACTTCAACCGAGCTTCCACTTTCTACCAATATCCTTCTGACTCCCCATTCTTTAATAAGTAAGGTGATAACTGATGAGTGCCAAATATTGCATATTCATACACCTTTTCATTGGCCCTTAACTCATCTTTCGCGCTTCAAAGTCATATATTATCCCAAATTCTGCATTTTTACCATTTTCAAGAATAAATATTTGTATTAATTAATTTTGTGTTTTTAAGTACTAAATAAAGCTTGGAAGAATTGAGAAGACAAAAGAGAAGAAAGTTGGAAGCGTTGCAACCCGCTCGCGCATCATTGGCAACCTGTTTACAAATTCATGGGATTAAACAACCCATGATCCAAAACCCATGTCCAAAACCCAAGACCCAAATCCATTTCCACCTCACCCCCATTGGATTCTTTCCAAAACATCCACCTCACCCCCATTCTCTCACTCAATCACTCCCAATTTGTTTCCCACAACCAAATATATTCCATCAATTAAGAAAACATGTTTTGTTGAGTGGATGAGTGCCAAAATTCGGATCCAAGTGCTTGAGGGAATTTTGTGTATAAATAGAGAGGGTTGTTGTGTTGAAAAACCATCCAAGAATAGCTTGTTCATGTTAGTTTATCAAATTTAAGTTTTGTTGTAATGTTCTTCATGTTCTAGTTTCATTTACTAGGGTTTAGATGAAGCCCTAATCTCATTGGTATGTATTCATATCTTGTATCTTGTTCTTGAAAGTTTAGAATTGTTTAAAGATATAATTTAATCCAAGTTTGTCAACATCTTGCTCTCACAATGTATGACATGTATCCATTGTAGTTAGAATATCTCTATGTTGATTATGCTACAACTCATGCTTAACCAAATATTGATTTTTAGATTAGTTGTGCTTAATTAGACAATTAATGCTTTGGAGAAATACTTTAGTTGTGATTAAATTATCCATTGGAGAAACACCTTAGTTATACGGTAGACTTGAATCTACTATAAGGACAAGAATAATATTACAAGTTGAATGCATATCATAAGTTATTGGTGGATTTGAATACCCTAGTATCCATATTATCATTGTTTACATATCTTGTTATTTGCATCTTTTACTTTTATTATTTCAGTCACTTGAAAATCATATCATCGTATCGACAAAATCAAACCCCTTTTGGTTACTCTCTGAATCAGGATTTAGAATCAACTTCTACACTCTCCAAGTCTCTGTGGTTCGACCTGTGATTGCCCTGTGTTGCTTGTCGACACTGTGCACTTGCAGTTTATACAGAGAAGTAGGTATCTTTCCGAACCTACCAAGTTTTTGGCGCCGTTGCCGGGGACTCGGTAGTGGTGTAGTTCATTTCTCATCTCCTATCACTATTCATTTTTCATCTCCTGGAACTGTTCACATATCACTGTAGCATAATCACTGTAACAGCGCAACTATTCACAGTCAATTTTACACTTATTTTTGTTATTTTTTTTTATTTTTGCTTTTGCTTTAAAACTTCGAAACCCTAACTACCTCTTTTGAGCTCAACAGGTGCCGGAGTAGCTGTTGTAAAGGTGAAAGAAAGGAAGCGAAAGAAGTTTTTATTTTAAATTAAACAAAAAAAAAAAAAAAGAGAGTTTATTTTATTGTATTAGGATTCCTCTACTCTTGTAATTTTCTTTTTCTTTTGCACTTTATTTTGGACTTTGGACTTGGACATTCTATTTTTATTTTTTATTTTTAAACCCTACGGAAGGGTATTATTAAATATCAACTGTTTGCAGAGAAGGACGGTGATTACAATATCACCTCGGCCCCTCGGGTTCGTTCATGACATAGGAGTCGTGGCCCGAGTCGAAAACAATGGTTCATCCCCCGTCTGGAACGGGAGGTAAGTTTGTCGAAACACTCGCGAATCCCTTGTTAGCGAGTTACTGTATTCCTTCGTTTGCATATATGTTGAGGAATTGAATACGACTGCTTTATTTTCCTAGTAAAGGGCAAGGACTGGCCATACAAGATAAGGGTTCGGATTTCATCACCGTTCTCTTCTTGCCCGCCTTAGGAAAACGATACATACGCGAACCTAAGCTTTAAAATTTTGAATAGAACAAGACCTATAAGGTAACGAGCTTAGTAGGAAAGTCATTTGAAAAATATTGGTTACTCTTTAAGCATACTTCGAAGTTCATGACGGTTTCTGTAAATTGAATGCGTGACTGCGCCGCCTTGTAATACGGTGAGGCCTTGGGTATCAAATCTCTAGCAGCTTCCCTCGCCTCTATTCAATTTACTTAAACTCGGATTGATTCCAGAGGGGTTTGCTCAAATTGTAACGAATCCCCTTTCGAAGGATTAGAAGCTGGTCTAGAAAACAATCTAAGTGGAGCCATCATGCTTTTTGTTTGCTAGAAATCAGTAGGTTTACTGTGGTGGAGTCGTCCTTGTTTGTGATTGCATAGAACTTGCCTTCTAGGTGAATGGTTAACATGCTTGATGTGCTAGCTAGGCTATGATTGTGTCTTTTAGAGACCATACACGCTGACTAGTTAGAATCAGTCAAGAAGAGTTAATTGAAATACATAGTTCTGAGGCAGACAGTCCAAACCCATCCGAAACAATGGGAGAACCAAGAAACCCAGATCCGTAGTCTAAAGGACTACATGTACCCAACGAGGACAACCCAGTCCTCGTGCATTGTCTTACCAGCTATTGATGGACAATTTGAGCTAAAGGCAAGTATCCTCAATATGTTGCCTAAATTTAAAGGGGTTGAAGCTGAAAATCCCTACCACCATGTGAGAGAGTTCGAGGAAATTTGTGGGACTCTTCAGATCAACCAAATGACGGATGAGCACCTCAAAATGAAACTTTTTCCTTTTTCTTTGATAGACAAAGCCAAGATTTGGCTGTGTGCTCAACATCCACAGTCATTTCATACATGGGATGCTCTTACGAAAGAGTTCTTCAAAAAGTTCTTCCCAAACCATAAGACTACGACAATTCGTCAAAGTCTGAATAGTTTTGTGCAATTAGAGGAGGAAACTTTGGCAAAATATTTGGAGAGATTTAATGAATTATTGCTCCAATGTCCTCACCATGGTTTTGAAAAATGGAGACTTGTGCAAATTTTGTATGAAGGCTTAGATGTCAAGAACCGAACTACAGTTGAGACCATGTGCAATGGTCAATTTATTGAAAAAAGTGTTGATGAGTCTTGGGATTTCTTAATCGAAGTCATTTGAAAAGACTCAGCAGTGGGAATCCCCCGTGAACCAAATAGGATTACCCTTGCATCCAATGTTCATAGAATTGACTCGACTTCGAAGGAAGTGCAAAGATGGCATCCTTGGCAGGAGAATAGAAAAGCTAGAACTAGAAAAGAATGGAAAAACTAATATCCCTACTCTCCGTAGTCAAATTGAAATGGCCACTTGTGCCGCATGCCATAGTTCAGACCATCTAGTGGACACTTGTCCAGACCTCCATGCATTTCAAGAGTCTAAAACCGAGCAAGCCAATGTTTTGTACCAAAGGCAAGAGAACAACCCATATTCTCAGACCTACAACCCAGGGTGGAGAAATCACCCTAACCTTTCATGGTCTAAAGGGCCCGTCCAAGGGGGAACATCAAATAATAACCAAGGATACCCTTATCCTAGAAACCCCCAAGTGCAACCACATGTGCAGTACCCTGTAGATAAAAATCCTAGCTTCGAAGAAAGTTTCGGTTTGTTGACCCAAAATTTGGTACAACTCCAAAAGACCACAGACCAACGTTTTACAAGTCTAGAACTTACAATGGGTCAAATTTGTGAAGCATTGAATGAAAGAGACAAAGGAAAACTCCCTAGTCAGCCCCAAAAAAATCCAAAAAATGTATATCAAAGAAAAATTCAACTCGAAATGAGGCCTCACATAATCAAGTAAATGTTGTCACCACTCTTCGTAGTGGTAAAGTTGTTGAAAACAATGTAGGTGTACCACAGTCGAGTGAGTCTACATCAGACTCACCAGTGCATAAAATCCCACATAAAACACCTATTGTTGAAGACAAATCTGAGCAACATAAGAATTCCCATAATTCTAATGTCTCTGCACCATCTCATGTACATGTTGCTCCATTCCCACAAAGATTGGTGCAGCAAAAAGAGAGTATACAGTACAACGAGATTTTGGAAATGTTCAAACGAGTTAACATCAAAATCCCATTTCTTGATGCAATCAAGCAAGTCCCTGCTTATGCTAAATTCCTTAAGGATCTGTGCACACAAAAGCGAAAGCTTCATGTGCATAAGCGTGCTTTTCTCACTGAGCAAGTGAGTGCAATCATTCAAAGCAACACACCTCCTAAGTTTAAAGACCCAGGTAGTCCAACTATCACACGCAAAATAGGTGACCAAACGGTTAAGAAGGCGTTGCTAGACTTAGGGGCAAGTGTGAATTTACTACCATATTCAGTATATGTGCAGTTAGGTCTTGGAGAGTTGAAGGCAACACCTATAACTCTGCAATTGGCGGACAGATCCGTCAAAGTACCACGTGGTGTGGTAGAATATGTTTTGATTAAGGTTGATAAGTTTTATTTTCCCGTGGACTTCATCGTCTTAGATACTCAACTGTGCAAAACCCCGACAAGTCACATTCTGTCATTTTGGGACGTCCCTTCTTAGCAACGTCCAATGCAATCATTAACTGCCGTAATGGAGTGTTGAAGTTGTCATTTGGTAATATGACTGTGGAGTTGAATGTTTTCAATACTAGCCAACAACATTTAGATCTTGATGATGATAATGATGTGCATGGAATCAACATGATTGAAAGTTTGATTCAGGATTCGTTGTCTAGTAGCATGTCTGTTGACCCTTTGGATGCTTGTTTGAATAATTTTGACTTGGATTTATTTGATGATGAATACATAAGTGAAGTGAATACTTTTCTTGAATCCACACCACTTATGGACATGACTAAGTGGAAAGCTAGAGTGGAACCACTTCCACTCTTGGAATCCAAGTCTGTTCCCTCTCTTGTTGAGCCACCAAAGCTCGAACTGAAACCATTGCCTGATACTCTTAAATATGCATTTTTGGGACCTTCTAATACTTTGCCTGTAATCATTTCATCTGCCTTAGATACAGAATAGGAAATTAAACTTTTAGAAGTACTTAAGGAGCATAAAAAAGCCTTAGGATGGACCATCTCGGACCTTAAAGGCATAAGTCCCACTGATTGCATGCATCATATAAACCTTGAGGACAATGCTAAACCACCTAGGGAGATGCAAAGGCGTCTCAATCCTAACATGAAAGAGGTTGTTAAGAGTGAGATTATAAAGCTTCTTGATGCGGGTATCATCTACCCAATCTCAGATAGCAAATGGGTTAGCCCCATTCAGGTTGTGCCGAAAAAGTCAGGAGTTACTGTAGTTCAAAACGATAAAGATGAGTTAATCACTACTCGAGTAACCACGGGGTGGTGAGTTTGCATTGATTATAGGAAGTTGAATGCAGTTACAAAGAAAGATCACTTCCTCTTCCATTCATAGATCAAATGCTTGAACGATTGTCCGGGCGTAGATTCTATTGTTTCTTGGATGGTTTTTCTGGTTACAACCAAATTCATATTTCACCCGAATATCAGGAAAAGACTACATTTACATGTCCATTTGGAACATTTGCTTATCGCCGTATGCCCTTTGGGTTGTGCAACGCACCAGCTACATTTCAGCATTGTATGATGAGCATTTTTTCTGATATGATAGATAACTTCCTTGAGATCTTTATGGATGATTTCTCTGTGTTTGGATCATCTTTTGATGAATGTTTGAACCATATCACTCGCGTGCTGATTAGATGTAAGGAAAAAGATTTGGTGTTGAATTGGGAGAAATGTCATTTTATGGTGAACTCGGGCATAGTTCTAGGACACATCATCTCTGGAAAAGGCATTGAAGTAGACAAAGCCAAAGTCGACCTCATTCAAAACTTGCCGCAACCTCGCTCTGTGAGGGAGGTTAGATCATTTTTAGGCCATCTTTGGTTTTTACCGTAGATTCATTAAAGATTTCAGTAAGATCTCAAGACCACTGTGTAATCTACTCAGTAAAGATGTTGCATTTGTGTTTGATGATACTTGTGTGCATGCTTGGGAGGAGCTCAAAACTCTTCTAACTTCAGCCCCTATAGTCCGACCTCCGATTGGAAATTTCCATTTGAAATCATGTGTGACGATCCGATTTTTTCGTTGGAGCCTGTCTTAGGTCAGCCGAGTCGACAAACACCCCTATGTGATCTACTATGCTAGTAAGACACCGAATGAGGCTCAAATGAACTATTCAACAACCGAAAAGAGTCGCTAGATGTTGTGTTCTCATTAGATAAGCTTAGATCTTATTTGATAGGATCTAAAATCATCATTTATACTGACCATGCCGCATTAAGATATCTTTTATCTAAAAAAGATGCCAAGGCTCGTCTAATTCGATGGATACTCTTGTTACAAGAGTTCCACCTCGAAATTTGAGATAAAAAAGGGTCAGAGAATGTTGTTGCTGATCACTTATCTAGATTGAATGTCGAGTCTACTGATGAATCAGAGATTAGTAGAGAATCTTTCCCGGATGAACAACTGATGCTAGTTTCGAAATGCCATGGTTTGCTGACATCGTGAACTACCTTGCTACAGGTAGGATGCCACTTCATTGGTCTAAACAAGACCGGTCTAAGTTCTTGGACGAAGTGAAACATTTCCTATGGGATGACCCATATCTGTTCAAATACTTCCCTGACCAAATCATTAGGAAATGTGTCCCCAACTCTGAACAAAGGGATGTCATCTCTTTTTGTCATGCTCAAGCATGTGGAGGCCACTTTAGTGCAAAGAAAACTGCTGCAAAGATCTTGCAGAGTGGTTTTTACTGGCCAACATTGTTTAAGGATAGCCATGAATTATGTATTTCTTGTGACCGGTGCCAGAAATTGGGAAGTATATCAAAACGAAACATGATGCCCTTACAACCCATTTTGATTGTTGATCTATTTGATGTATGGGGCATTGATTTCATGGGTCCATTTCCTAGATCTGAAGGAAAGTTGTACATTCTTGTTGCTGTTGACTATGTTTCTAAGTGGGTAGAAGCAATTGCAACCAAAACTAATGACCACAAGGTGGTACTTTCGTTCTTAAAGGAAAACATATTTTATCGATTTGGCACCCCTAGAGCTATAATCAGTGACGGTGGTTCACATTTCTGCAATAGGCCTTTTGAGTCCTTAGTCCGTAAGTATGGCATAACTCATAAAGTTGCAACCCCATATCATCCACAGACCAGTGGCCAGGTAGAGGTTTCAAATAGGGAGATTAAGCACATTCTAGAAAAGACGGTTAACCCGTATAGAAAAGATTGGTCTTTAAGATTGAATGATGCTTTATGGGCCTATAGAACTGCATACAAGACCCCCATTGGTATGTCCCCTTACATACTTGTGTACGGTAAAGCTTGTCATCTCCCTGTAGAGTTAGAACATCGTGCATATTGGGCAGTAAAGAAACCGAACTTTGATCTAGATAAAGCCGGCACCTAAAGGAAGCTTCAACTCAATGAGTTGGAAGAGTTAAGAAATGATGCTTATGACAAGTGCAAAGTTGTACAAATATAGAATGAAGGTGTTCCATGACAAGCGCATTTTGCGCAAGTCATTCACTCCAGGCCAGAAAGTTTTATTGTACAACTCACGTTTGCACCTTTTCCAGGTAAATTACGTTCTAAATGGACAGGCCCATTCTTGGTGCGAACAATTTTCCCCCATGGGGCTGTAGAACTAGAAGATGTCACAACCAAGAATGTCTTCAAGGTCAATGGGCAGAGACTGAAGCCATTCCTTGAAATTGGAGAAGGTTTTGTGGGTACATCTTTGGTAGGCCCTCACGAGACAACAACTCGTCCACTAGGGACACCTAGGGGTTTAAAGGCTTAGTGCATACGCTAAATGCATTCGAGAGACCAGCGACAGTGGTATAGTTAGGATTTCTGGATTTGTTTCACTTGAGGACAAGTAAAATTCAGGTTTGGGGGTATTTGATGAGTGCCAAATATTGCATATTCATACACCTTTTCATTGGCACTTAACTCATCTTTCGCGCTTCAAAGTCATATATTATCCCAAATTCTGCATTTTTACCATTTTCAAGAATAAATCTTTGTATTAATTAATTTTGTGTTTTTAAGTACTAAATAAAGCTTGGAAGAATTGAGAAGACAAAAGAGAAGAAAGTTGGAAGCGTTGCAACCCGCTCGCGCATCAGTGGCAACCTGTTTACAAATTCATGGGATTAAACAACCCATGATCCAAAACCCATGTCCAAAACCCAAGACCCAAATCCATTTCCACCTCACCCCCATTGGATTCTTTCCAAAACATCCACCTCACCCCCATTGGATTCTTTCCAAAACATCCACCTCACCCCCATTCTCTCACTCAATCACTCCCAATTTGTTTCCCACAACCAAATATATTCCATAAATTAAGAAAACATGTTTTGTTGAGTGGATGAGTGCCAAAATTCGGATCCAAGTGCTTGATGGAATTTTGTGTATAAATATAGAGGGTTGTTGTGTTGAAAAACCATCCAAGAATAGCTTGTTCATGTTAGTTTATCAAATTTAAATTTTGTTGTAATGTTCTTCATGTTCTAGTTTCATTTACTAGGGTTTAGATGAAGCCCTAATCTCATTGGTATGTATTCATATCTTGTATCTTGTTCTTGAAAGTTTAGAATTGTTTAAAGATATAATTTAATCCAAGTTTGTCAACATCTTGCTCTCACAATGTATGCCATGTATCCATTGTAGTTAGAATATCTCTATGTTGATTATGCTACAACTCATGCTTAACCAAATATTGATCTTTAGATTAGTTGTGCTTAATTAGACAATTAATGCTTTGGAGAAATACTTTAGTTGTGATTAAATTATCCATTGGAGAAACACCTTAGTTATACGGTAGACTTGAATCTACTATAAGGACAAGAATAATATTACAAGTTGAATGCATATCATAGGTTATTGGTGGATTTGAATACCCTAGTATCCATATTATCATTGTTTACATATCTTGTTATTTGCATCTTTTACTTTTATTATTTCATTCACTTGAAAATCATATCGTCGTATCGACAAAATCAAACCCCTTTTGGTTACTCTCTGAATCAGGATTTAGAATAAACTTCTACACTCTCCAAGTCTCTGTGGTTCGACCTGTGCTTGCCCTGTGTTGCTTTTCGACACTGTGCACTTGCAGTTTATACATAGAAGTAGGTATCTTTCCGAACCTACCAATAACTAGTGGGTCTCCATGAGCTTGGTCGTTCATCGGGACATCTTTTACGGAGAAAGTGACCGGCTGCATCATCCAAGTCTCCATAGGTAAGGTTTTGGCGACACTGAAGATTTCCTTTCCAGATCGATCTCTTTTGTGAATCCTTGACGTGATACCAGTTCCCAGATTAAACCTTTGGGTCGCCGAGTGTGAGATGGTATTGCACACAAACTGAGTTCTTTTATTAATCCTGACCTGATGAACTGGTGCATCGGGTGTTTTGGGTGTGGGTGCAGTTTTTCTGACGAATTTTCGTAGTTACCCATCCCGAATTAGATGTTGAACTATATCTTTTACTTCTCTACAGTTGTTAGTCGAGTGTCCCCGATATTGATGGTAATGGCAAAATTCAGGATGATTCTTTGTTTTGTCAAACTGTATTCCTCTGGACTTCGGGTATCGAATGTCATTCCTCTTTTCTACTTTCTTACATATTTCTTCGAGAGGTGTGTTCAACGGTGTATATGTCTTTGGTTCATGCCGATGCTTCTTCCCTTTCTCGACCCATTCCTTCCTTCTCAATGCTCGAGGAGGTGGACCTGGTATTTTCTCGAGCCGTCTCCAGAGGTATCGCCTTGGTTGATGTGCTTGCCTCATGTATTCCTCTATCTCTAGATTCATCCTGTATTTCTTCCAAGGAGATGTAATGTTTTTGCATCTTCCTCATCTTTTTAAACGTCTGAGGTTTCTCTGTGAACATAGCTATACAAATGGGGTCTGACTTTCCGAGTGAATTCTCGAATCCGAATATATGATGGTCGACCGGTACTTTCCATATGTCGGTGCATAGTTTTCTCCATTTGTCAATCAGTGTTCTTAGAGGCTCCCTAAATCTTCTGGCCAATATCAACAACCTGTTAACCTTAGGCTGAGCCTTGCTGTTGATCATTTAGGTTTCAAGGAAGGTCTCTATCAGAACCCCGTAGTTCCTAATGGATCCTACTGGCAGATTATAGAACCAATTTCTCGCCTCGCCTTCCAAGCTGGCAGGGGGAAATTTACACATAACTACGTCGTTGCTCTTCCATTGGAGTAATGACATCGTGTATATTTTGACATGCTTTACCACGTCTCATGTTCCATCGAACCTCGAGGAGAACAATGGAAATGTGCACTTTAGGGGGAATGGTGCTTATTCCAGTTCTCGAGTGAATGGAGTCGTTTCGGTTTTGCTTATCCTATCTGCTAACTTGTTGATGTAATATCAATAATGTTGTAGTAAAAATGTTCGTTGAGACTTGTGAAAGCAATGGATTTTAGATTTAATAAAACTTAAAAGTAAAGAAAACTTAGATCAAAATTGATTTCAAGATATGAGAAAATAACCAAGACACTGATTCCACTATTACACATGAATGAATGATGGTAAATAACCCAAAACTCTAATTATTTAAGTCCATTTTTTTCTTAACTCACAAATAATCAGGAAAATTCTCAAAAATTAATTGTATCCCCTAAGCATAGATTATCTAAACAAAGCACAACCTATCTAATTGAATCACAACTAATGAAGAAAATTTTGCAAACGATTAAAAACTCTGCAAAAGCAGTGATTGAGTGAATTATAAATTATAAATTAGAGAAAATAAATAATTACCAATTATTCATGCGTAAATATCTTCCTCATTGCCTTGGTTGTGGGAGAGTTAGCTCATCATCATGTTGGAAACACGCTCAAAATTCATTATTATTGCTCAAAGGGTGTTTACAAAGATGAAAATGGGAGAAATATAATGAAAACCGGGTTTGTAACAGTTATATTTGTTACAAACCGAGATGTTACAAAGAACGATACAAATATAGCATCACTCTCACTGTAGCTATACGACCCTCGCCTCTATGTCGTTATCATTGTTGATAAACGACTGTCTTTGGTGGTCTTTTGTTCTTCGTGTTCTTCACAACAGCAGAAATGGTGGTTTCCTGCTACTTGATTATCTCGACTTTTTGATGCTCTGAAACTCTCCCAATCTCTCTGTAAACCTTGTATGCATCCCCTACTCCTATTTTGTACTCAACAGGACAAATAAATCACGCGTAATAACTCCAGATAATCTTCATAACTCGGGCAGTAAATAAAATATATTTTCTTTCGCAGAAATCAATTACGTGAATACTATCCAAGTTTAACTCCTCCACGCTTTTCCAACGGCCAAACACGAGCAGCACACGTAAAAACACGTACAATCCCATGAAACACTTCTTCCATTAACGTGCTGCCTTGCTTTCTTCTCTCGGATTTCCTAGCCAAATCAGTCGATTTTGAAGCCTATACCACGCCTGTTGATCTCATTCAAGTATTTCCGCGCAATTACAGCTATTGAATCTCGCTAAAACATCACCAAAAATCCAACCCTAATCTGCCAAGGTGAATAACTTCTTTTCCCGCCAAAACCAAAATTCAAACAAAGATGATGGGTGCGATGGATAAATGGGATATATATAGCCGTGGGTGCTGAGGACAAATTTGGGATACATATTGCCGTGGCTTCCCCTTATCCAAAGTGGGGGTCCGTATAGAAAATGTCCTCCGGGGGTGCTCCGAGCAACTTTTCGAGCCAAATTTTCCAAAAGTCGCCCCTTATCCAAAGTGGTGGTCCGTATAGAAAATGTCCTCCGGGGGGTGCTCCGAGCAACTTTTCGATCCAAATTTTCCAAAAATGTTTATTTCCCCAAAATACCTACAAACATATAAAACACCATAATAAGTACGAAAACGAGTACTAACAATACGAAACATTGAGGACAAATTAGACACATAAATGCGTCTATCACTTGTCGTCCTCGCCATTCCCTGATAATTTCTTAACCATCTCTTCGAGTTATTTGAGCTTAGCTTCTGTGGCACTATCCGACCTTCCACTTTGCTCGGGTATATCATCCTCGGTCAAAGATCTCTCGGGGGATCATATCCTCTTCCTCTCGGGACATTTGGGTTAGGTACTCGCCCTTGAGGGGTCGAGTGTCCTCTGATCGGGTTCAGTTACTTGACGCGCCTCGGCTAGAAGATCCTCGCAACCTCTCCCCTTGATTTCTGAGTTGATAGTTCTCATTCTCTAGTGCTAGGTTCCTTCTCTGCAGTTCTCTCATGAATTCCTCCTGCCTTCTTTGGTTTTCCAATATTGCCAGCAACGCCGGGTCCGTAAATCCTTAACTGCCTGTACAAATGGTCGGAAAGTTTCTTTCTTTTCCAATTTTCGAGGTGGTGATCTTTCCTCCTCATTCCATCGGTGTTACCACCAACATACGTTGCCGGGATGGGATTTTTATCCACTCTTTTATTAAGTTCTTCCTCTGAACTGCTCAAGGATAGTTTTACCTTGGGATTTTTTTGGATTTTATTATGTCGACTAAGTTATAAGGAACTTATTACGAGATCAGAACGAGATTGACACCAAGGTGCTCATCAAATATTTTCTAGCCATTGTTTTGATAACTTTAACTCTTAGATTTCGAGCTGGTTCATCTGACTTTCAAGAACTATGTGATTGATCAAGTTCCACTCAATCACAACTCATGGGTTTACGGTTCTACCAAAACAAGTTTCGGTTCTACCTCCATGTGAGTATTGTACATAGTTACACTAGCTTACCAAAGATACGGCTGAATAGGTACTAGGATCGGTTCCCCATATATATTTGGTATCTAACTTGTATGCATTGCACATGTCCATAGGATCGGTTCCCCCTTCCTAAAAACTTGTTGCACATGTTCATAGGATCGGTTCCCCTTTCTTCCATAAACCTTGATGCACCTCATACAAGGATCGGTTACCCTTGTGATGCACTGCACCTCTTACTGGGATCGGTTCCCCTCTTCCCAGTAATAAGTTCAGACTACACAACTCGATCATACCCCAGGTAATTACTTAAGATCGGTTTCACTAATAAAAGTCATACCAATACATAAGTCAGGCCTTATGTGAATAGTTCTACTAAGAACACAAACAAGTCGTGAGCGGTCATACTAATCACACATATTGGTCGTTCATAAGATATACAATGAAGAACATCCCCAATAACGCCTGGAAATTTCCTTTTCGGTTCACAACACATATCATGAACTTACTTCCTTATAACACATGTAAACATTGTTCCCTAGGATGAAATCCTCACCTCATACCCATACATAATTACAATAGCATTCATACGATTATGTTGATGTCTTATATACAAAGATTAATGGTTAAGCAGGAAACTTCATATTGTATTCCTTAATACTATGTCTATCTAGAGTGTTCATGCTTCGCAGTTTTATGTTTTCAATATGCACGACTTGAAAGATACGTTAGGGAATGAAACAGTTCAATTCAAATATCACTAACCTCAAGTGGCAGGATTATGTTGTCGTTGTAGCTCCGTTCTTCTTTACATCTTCAAGTCTTCGCAATACTTGTAATGTCTCACCCTAATACTTTCAAGCTAACCTATACGAAGTTGACTCTAGTACATTTAAATCAATCGACTCTTAAATGAGTTTTGCTTCACTAAAATATGACTACCAAACTTGACAGACCAACACTTGGTGGGTTCAACCGAGCAATGCTCTAACAATTTACATTCTAGGAATCGGTTATACCACATTTCCAAAAAAAGTTTAGAATTGGTTGACATGTATTCCAAGATAACTATGTAATTGATCAAATATCAAATCACATACATGGGTTCAATCGGTTCTACCAATCACTAGGATCGGTTATACCTTAACATGGAATAATTGTGATCGGTCACACAAGTTACCAGGACCGGTTACATCAGTTGTCGAGATCGATTCCATATTCTCATGATATTTCTTGTGATCAGTTACACCAGTTACGAGGACCGGTTACCAATTACAAGGATCGATTACACAACACTTGTGATCGGTCACACCAATTAATAAAAACTAATCATACCAAATCATAAGTCAGACATTGTTATTAGTTATAGTAAGATACATAACCAACATTAAGATCGAAACTACCATCTCACACATATTGGTCATCCAAATATTTGCAATGAATAGCCGGACCAATAAGCCTAATGATTTCCCTTTCGATTCATAAAACAAGTTCATGAATGCACTTCCTTTAAATGAATGTAAAAAATTGTTTCCTATGATAAAATCTTCACCATTACCCATTCACATAATCACAACAGTATATACAAGATTATGTTGATCTCATATCTACGAAGTTCAAAAGATATATGTTATACTTCGTATTCTAATTCCCTAATACTATGATCATACAAATATGACCACGTCACATCACTAGAATACTACACAATATGTACAGTATATACATATTTGCATTTATGTTTTCAATATAGCACGACTTGAAAGATACGTTAGGAATGAAACAGTTCAAGACAATATTACTAACCTCAAGTGGAAGGATGATGTCGTTGTTGTAGCTCGTTACTTCTTCACATTCTTCAGGTCTTCAGAGTAATACGTGTATTTCTCAACATTCCTAGACTTTATAGTCTAACCTAAATGAAATTGACTCTAGTATATAATCAAGCGACTTTTGATGAGTTTTGACACACTAAAATATGACAATCAAACTTGACATACCAACGCTTGGTGAGTTTAACCGAGCTATGATCTAACAAAGCTTATTCATATCTTGAGGACTAATTACAAGAAAAATCTTGACTCGAAATTCGTTATATGCATATGATAGTCTAATTAGTTACGCGACAATGCCTCAAAGATAGAAAGGTAGATATAACTTGAGAAATAGGTGGTTCAGTTTTCTTCACTTACCTTTTGTTGAGGAAATTCTCCAAAAGCTTCGGTTGATATTCGCCTTCAAATGGTAGAACGCAATGATGACTGTCATGATGTCTATTTCTCAACTACATCTTCTATCCTAATATGAGACTTAACTAATTGTAGACTAAAAATCAAGATATAGTTTTAACAACTAAAGTTGACAACAATCTTGAGATAACAACACTTGTGAGTCAACCGATCAATGCTCTAACAATGTTGTTAATGGGAAACTAACACTCTTGCAAAAACAATTTTGAATATATATCCCTTTAAAAGAATGACTTTTATAATAATTCTATATTCAAAATTAAAGATCTAGTTCGCGAACGGAAAAAGGGTATATAAAGTTCTGTAACTGATCATTGGATATATCTTTCCTATTTATTAGTTTTACTATTTTTGGATTCTCTTCTGTAATGACCCGACCATCCATCGATATTGTCCCACTTAGCCATTGCGGTTATATAGCAGTGTATGGTTTTAAATAGGCACCGTTGCGGTTATTCGGCTCTAACTTCTCAGAAGATCACCCATCCTGGATTATTCTCTCCCTAACATGCATAACTGTAAAGATTTTTGCCAAATATGAAGTCAATTATATTGAAAAGGCCTCGGTATTAGGAAAAGACAAACCATTATTTATTTTTCGTTCGGCGAATGCTACCTGCCGAAATGGGGTATTTCAATGCCATCACCTTAAATTGGAGCGGTCCTCGACCCCGAAATATTTTTCAAGCCTTGATCTCTGGCGTTTACTGTCCCACATGAAACCACTAACTGACCCAATCCATCCAGTATACTTTCTCCCCCTCGATAGGTGACCCGTTGTTGGCTCTAATACCATTTGTAATAACCTGACCCTCCACCGATATTATCCTTACTTACCCACTACAGTCATATAATAATGTCATTTTTTTAACATGTGCCACTGAGGTCATCCAGAAGAGACTTTATAGTATGTCACCCATCCCTGGATTACTTCCACCCGAGCACGGTTAAATATATTTACTTTGGAGCTAATTGTGCTGAAAAAGACTCTGTGTTAGGAAAGGAAAAACCATTATTAACTCTCCAACTGATGATCAACTTTAATGTGTTAGTATATAACATTCTTAGGTATTCATGTTTAAAATTTGAGGATAATTCACTATGTATTCAACGTTGAATGTATGTTTGAACTTGGATGTTGATTTATGAGATTTCTAGACTGTTTGGTTTTGGTTGTTCTTGAATGTGTTCCGAAAATCTTGAATAAAGTTGTAGATTTATATCCTATCTTTCAATGTTCTTTGGATATTTTTCAATTTCAGATTATTATGAAGTTACTATGAATATTTCGGTAACATGATATAATCTTCCTAGTTTTTAGGTCCATCCTGTTAAGCTAATATATTTTATTGGGGCCATTGGTTTGATGTAAATTTTAAATATGTCATAGATAAATGTGTCAGGAATGTTCATCTAGAATTTGAATACAGTTAGATTAAGTTATCATTATGAAACAAATAAGATAAGATTCTGCACTTCGTTTGTTTACTTAAATGCTTAAAAGAAATATATGTTGTTTGTCGTATGTTTATGTGTCATGATTTGCTAGAATTTTTTGTAAAAATGATTTACAAAAATAAATTAAGTTAATATTTTTTTCATTAGATGGAACTTGGTTTCATGTTAACGGTGGGTCACGACTCCCAAGAGAGAATGGGTAATGATTTCAAAGAACATATAGGATAATAATCCTATGGTCCACCGATAGTGATTGTCCGTGCAGAGGGAAACGGTAGGAAGGCGTACGAACTAATGACGTTCGTACTATGAATTCATATGTTGAAATTTGAATGAATGAATTGTTGGAAAATTAACGGTGTTGCGAATTGACGTGTTGAATCCTAAATTGGATGATTTTTTAGAAATATTATTGGTTATGTGAACTTATAAATTAAAATATAAATTGAATTGTTTGTTGGAAATATTATTGGTATTATGAACTCATGCATTGAAATATAAATTGAATGATTTGTTGGTGTTGATGGTGGATTTTTGACAAAGGCTAAAATCATAAAATCATAATCTTGCATATTCCTGATCCAGCAATCAGACGAGTATTGAGATTCATGTATCTTGTTTAAGCATGAAAGCTCATGCCACGATAATCTCTGACTGAGTGTATAGTCTTTCAGAGTACGCATGAATATGCATTCTCTCAATTGAGGCCACGACATATTTCATCAACTGGGCAATTTTAGAGTTCACTTCTATATAGAATCGAAAACGATTGGACATCTCCTAGATAGCTTGCCTGCTAGTATAGAGTGATAACGTCTTCAGGATGTACCAATGGTTTCCCTCACTATATAGAATACATATGTATAGAATCTTAGTGATTGGACGGCTCCTAGACAGATTGCCTGCTAGTATAGAGCGATAACGTCTTCAGGATGTAACAATGTTTTCCCTGGCTATACAGAATAAATATGACGCTTCAACTAGCTCATATCGCTCAATTCTCGAATAATCATAATGCTCCTAGACAGTTTGCATGCTAGTATAGAGCCATCAATTAATCAATTAATTATTTCTAGTTGCAAGATTCATCAATTGAACTCCTAGAAAATATTCTAGGATTCATCATAATATTTCGTTACTTCAACTCATGGCTTTTCCCAGCAAAATTTCATGTGTTAGTAATAAATATTCAACGTATGGGTATCTGGGCCACCACCGAGTAAACCCAAAGAAAATGGTGTGGTGTACTTAACAATAATGCATGAATGAGCACCCGAACGAATAGTGAAAAATATGGACGAACGAGGAAACCTATACAAAACAGGGAAGAAAAATATTAATAAAATAATAGAGAGGCTCCTAGGGGACCGAGGCAACCGGATGGCCGGTCCCACGCCTCTCCTTTTTATTTTATCTTATTTTATTATTTTCCCTAATCTCATGAAAACTCCTTCATTCGAGCAAACTTTCTCGTTCGAGCGAAACTCCTAGTTTCTCCATATTTCCTCCCATGATGAAAAATAATATAAAATAGGGAAAAATGTCACGGGACCGGGCCTACTATCCGTCCGGCTATGCCTTAGCCGTGGCCGGTCCCATACTTCTCTAATTCATTATTTTTTTATTATTTCTTCCTTCATCTCATGAAACTCCTTCGTTTGAGCAAAAAATATTTTTTTTCCATATTTCTCAAATATTGCTCAAACTATCAAAATCCAAAAAAGACAAATGGTCACACGACCATCGGAGCTCTTTACGGCAAATATTAAAATATCATTATTTTAATATTCTTAAAATATCGACCGTGCGAGCAAAGTTTTATTTGCTCATTCGAGCAAAAACAAGAGTTTCAGTCAAGATCAAACTTTTCTGAAAATCCGAAATACTGCTCGAACGCTCGTCAGAAAATATCAAAATTCTCAAGATTAAGCCACAAGAAACATGGTGACATGGGCATGCTACCTTGACCGACCAAGGTAGGTCCTTTGGCTTCTCAAGGAGTCGGTTCACATATTTTCATAATTTTGACCTAATTTGCTTATATTAGGTTCAAACTCTTTCCAAACAACTTGGAATTTGATCAAACAACCGTCAGATGGTCCCACGACCACCAGGGACGGTTTTCATACCCCTTGGTCGGTCTCTTATCTCTCTATAATTTAGGTTTTATTACCTAACGCTCAGACAAGCATTATTTTTAATAAATGATTAAACCAATATTTAATCATTATTTCACATCCACAATCCTTGATCATCATTGATCTCACACACTTCTCCTCTTTCCTCTTACAGATTGACCCTCTTCCCTCTTTGTGACCGAATTGATTCTAGAACGGACATTGTATTGGTTTAGACCGGAGTCCTATAGATTGATCTCTCGAACTCAAATCACTCCCATGCAGTGCATCTATTTGAGGTTAAGCAGTTTTCTCGGTCAAGGAGTCACGTTTGCACAGTCGTCTCTTCACTTTCCTAAAAAAACAGCAAATTATTTTGCCCCATCAATAGTTGGAAGTGTTATTGATATTATGATCATGTTTGTTGGATATATATTATTAACTCCTCGAAAGCATGTCGTATATTTTTGTTGTATGTTTACTTTGGTACATTGATATTGCTATGCATCTTTTGAGAATGGAAATATGTTCTACTGAGCTGTCATCTCACCCCAGTTGACATCCTTGCAGATTTCGCGGAGGGTTAAAGTGTAAATTAAGAAGTTAGCTTAATAATTTCATTATATTCTTATATTGCTTGAAATGTAACTTAATTAAAAAAATATTTAATCGAAAATTTTATGAACGATGTTTAGTAGATTCATATACTTAAATTCATTTTATTTAAAAGTTCAATTATGTTTGCCATGAAAGTTAATTGAGGAAAAATATATGCATAAGTTTCGTCCCGACCCGTAAAGCCTTGAGTTTGGAATCCCATAAGGGTTTGATTCGGTTCAGACCCAATCCTCCACCGATATTGTCCCCACTTAGCCATTGTGCTTATCTGGTAGTATGGGGTTTTTAACGGGCACCGCTGCGGTCATCCAGCGGTAGCTTCTCGGGAGGTCACCAATCTATGGATTACTCTCACCCAAGAACGCTTAACTGCTGAGTGTTTCCAACTGTGGAGCCAATTATGCTAAAAAGACCTTGGTGTTGGGAAAGGACAAACCATTACCTATATTTCATTTGGCAAACCATACCTACTGAATTAGGGTATTATAATACCACCATCTTAAATTGGAGCCCTCATGAGACCGGTACCTGACCCAACCAGTCCAGCATACTCTTTTACCCTCGACAGTTGAACATTCACAGTCTTTAATATCATTTGTAATGACCTTAACCTCCACCGATTTTGTCCCCACTTAGCTATTGCGGTCATCCGGCATTGCGGATTTTCAGTGGGCACGTTATGTTCATCTAGCAGAATATTTCCAGTAGGTCACTATTTCATGGATTAATCCCACCTAAGCATACTTAACTGCAGAGTTATTACAATTCGACAGGTAGGTTTCGTCGATCTGAATATAGGTAATGGTTTGTGCTTCTTAACACCGAGCTCTAATAAGAACAATTAGCTCCAGAGTAGGCAGAAACCGTTGCAATTAAGTGTGCTCGATCATGATTAATTTATTGATGGGTGATCTCCCGGGAAGATGTTGTTGGATGAACTCAGCGGTGACCGTTGAGAATCTCATACTTTCAGATGACCGAAGTGTCTAAATGGGGTCAATATCGATGGAGGGTTGGCTCATTACAAATGGTATCAGAGATGACGATGGGTCACTATCAAGGGTGTGAGAGTACATTGAACAGGTTGGGCCAGGTACTGGTCTCATGAGTAATATAAAATGTTAGATATCTAGGATTGTATATATATTTCAGAGCAAAGGACGGCTCCAATTTAAGGTGGTGGTATTTTCATATCCCGATTAGAATATAGGTAATGGTTTGTCATTTTATAAAACCGAAGCCTTCTCGGCATAATTGGTTTCATAGTTGGCAGAAAACTATATAGTTAAGCGTGCTCGACCACGGGTAACCCAGGGATGGGTGACCTCCTGGAAAGATGATGTTGGATGACCGCAGCGGTGTTCATTAAAAACCCAATACTGCTGAATGACCGAAGTGGCTAAGTGGGGGGAATATCGGTGGAATATGGGCCTTGTGTAGTAAACCCCCTTCGGGCGGTCATCCTCGTCATAAAGTAGTCCCCATGAAGCTCACGGGAAGAGTGATAGTCTTGTGTGTAAGCATAGTATTATCATACAAAATGAAATGTACCTCAGCAATAGATTGGTAATGGAAGGGCATCATACAGCAGGACACCCAAACCTTAGCTGACTGCTCGCGTTTTTTAGGTTTTAAGTTTATTTATAGGTCTGATATATTGATGCAACAAATTGTCTGGCTAGAGAATGAAGGAAACTCGCTAGGTGTTAGTGCATCACTCGGTCGAACTCGCAAGTTTTGTTATCTCAATCTTGTTGTCAATGTTAGATGTACAAAATTGATTTATGTTTGTGTTTTTACCCATTGTACTGCTTTTAACAACCTCGTAGCTTCTACTTCTTTTGCCCCGGTGGTATTGAAGGTCCCAGATTCATCTTGGACAGCTGCACCAATACCAGAACGGTGAATTAGGTCATACCAGCAAGAGAGATTGAGTAAACCCAAGAAGCATCAAAATTAACTTTTAACTGTGTAGGATCAGAATATCGCAACAATAGTACTCTTGTAAAACCGTCAGTAACAACACTCTTGCGAGTGTCGCAGGATGATTACAGAAATGACATGACAGATGACGACAGCTTAAACACGAGAAAGATGTGAAGACCTAGCGAGATTTAGGAATGGTTGCGAAATTTAACATTTGTATAGTTGCGAATATCGCAAGGCTAGATCCGAAAATAAAGGACAGCTTAGCTGTTATCCACTAGGCAATGCCCTATATAAAGAGTTGAATATGCGTAAGGGGAGAGGGATAAAATTTGAGAAGTGTTGAGATAGTTTTGAGGAGAGAGAAAATCCAAAACAAAGTTGTATTCTTGATTTCATTTCCTCTTTGTAAGATTTCTAGATTCAATTAATAAAAGTGAGATTGTTTATCTTGAAGATGTGTTGATTATTATGGATTCTTGTGAGGGATGTATTGTGGGATTTCCTGTAACTACATAATGGCGCTAGAAACAGGGACTGAAGGATTGTTTTAAGAGCAGAGATCGATATTGTGATTTGGGAGAATTTGAAGTAATTGGTAAAGAATTTTATATAAATTTTAACTACTCATTAAGATTAAAAAAATGGCCAGAAGAAGGAATGCTTCAAAACAACCAACAACAGTTAGAAGGAGTAAGAGGCTTGCTAGTAGAGGGAGAAATAAAATGGAGGAATCTTCAAGATTGAACGCAAGGAACAATGGAGAAAATCAAATTCAACAACCAATTCAGCATACGCTAATAAAAAAATAGAACTATGGATTATGACAGAGTAATTGTACACACTTGGCGATCGAATTCAATAGACGAAGTGGAAGAAGAGCAGCATAAGGAATGACAGGCGAGAAGAGAGAGACCAAGAAGCAGTTGGAGGAATAATTCATGGAAATGAAGATATTGGAGCATTAGAGGCGTTGAGGCAAATAATACACAAGGAAAGAAGACTAGAGGCAGAAGAACGTACCAATCTGACAAGGAAAAATCATGAGTTGAGGATGGAAAACATGAGATTACAGAATAGAAGGTCAAGAAGCACTACAAGGTCAAGTTCAAGATCAATTAGAGGAGAAATAAGACGAAATACACCTGTAGAAAATGCTAATGAAGATACTCGAGAAGAAGTACGAAATCCAAGCAAGGAACGTCATGAAAGAAGAGAAATAACTGAAGATCGTTACATTCCACATGGATAAATTCTCCAAAATGAACAAAATAACAGATATCAGGGTAATAGGCAACATCAGGAACGAAATAACCAAGATAGCGAAGAAGGAAGGAGAATATTACATGGGAGAGAAATTCAAAGAAATCAACAAGTAATTGAAAATGAAATTGAGAGACATTATGCTGAACAAGCACGTCTAGCTTGCGAAAGGGAAAGACTGAGAGCAGAAGTGGAAGAACAAGAGATCCAAGAGGCAATTCGCCAGAATAATCATGACAATCGATAAAGAAGGTGTGAACAAAACCACAATAATGGTAATATCAATGAAGAATATGATAGAGTACAAAGAAGAGCTGAAAGATGACAAAGAGAATTGAGGAGGAATGAAGAAAATCGCAGAGAAGAAAATGAGAGGTATAATCATGTGCGAATTCATGAAAGAGATGAAAGAGGAGATCGCAGGGAAAGACAATGAGAATATGGTGAAGAAGAAAACCAAAACAGGCATGAACGCAGGAGACGAGAAGCAGAATTAAAAAGACCAATGGAAGTAGATCCTGGTGTAAATGAGCAAATTTTAAGAGAATTGGCGGAAATGAGAGGAATGCTAAATAACATAAGAGAATGAGGCAGGAGGAAGTTGGATGAAGCTATAGAAGAAGCTGCGAAAACTCCATTCACACAAGAAGTACAATTGGGAGGAATACCCCCAAAGTGCAATCTGCCCGCGTTAACTAACATCTTTGACGGAACAACTTGTGAAATTCAACACATCAAAGCTTATTGGAGATATATGCTACAATGGGAAAACCATGATGCTGTGATATGCAAGTATTTCGCATCAAGTCTAACGGGAGAGGCGATAAAGTGGTTCGAAGGTTTACCAAGGAATACTATAACATCTTTCAACCATTTGCAGACTACGTTCTTAGGAGCGTATATAACTAAAAACTCTTCGCGACCAGGCATTGAAGATGTGTTTGGTTTAAAACAAAGAATTGGCAAAAGTTTGAAGCATCTAATCATAAGGTGGAAGACAATGTGTAGCAAAATGGATGGCCGTGTGGATGAGCGATACCTTATTATATCATTCATTAACGCAATGTTCGCAACAAATTTGTTGTATATTCAAATTTTTAGAATCAAGAATATAATCACAATGCGAGAGCTTCAGAAGAATATATTGCTCTGGAGGAAAAACAAAGTGAGATGGAATCATACCCAATTGCGAACACAGGTTCAAATGCAGCGAGTGCAAGTTTATTGCCTAAATTGATAAACACGGTGGCGAGCACTTCGCAAGTACAACAAGAAAAGATGAAGACTGATAATCAACAGAAGTTGGTAGCTACGGGAAGTCGTGATCAAGAAGAATTCGAAAGAGAAAGAAACTTTTATAATCGTGGAGGAAATAATAAAATTCAAAGACTTGATCGGCCGCAAGAAACTTATGGGGTCAAAAACAAAATTATCATAGAAGACATGGAAGTCATAAGATAATATGGGAAGAAATCAAAATTCCACCTCTGAATGCTAGTATAGAAAAAATACCGGAAGCCATAATTTTGATGGAAAACATACCAGCACCATGGAATATTATGGGGAGTGAACCACCTCCAAGCCACAGAAGTTACGAATTCTGTTCTTATCACCATTTTCATGGACATTCAACAAATGATTGCAGAAATATAAAGAGAATTATCGTCAAAATGATAGATCAAGGAAAGCTAAATCATTTTCCAAAAGACCAATATCAGTCTCAACTATTACCACCTCCACCAGAAATTCGCAGAACAAACACAACAAAAGAAAGAGAAACATTTGTAATAGAAGTAGGGGCGAAGGCAAAGAATTTGTTTTGTCACTCTATTGTACATTCGTACAAAACAATTGAAGACTTTCACGATAACATTCTGAGCAGAGTTTTCATAAGAGATGATGATGGAAGAGAAATAATGAACATTGCGAAGATTTTGCCGCTAAAAGAATGGCAAAAGCAAATCATTTCTTTCACTGCAGAAGAAGTACCTGAGGGTGGAGAAATGCACGATAATCCATTAGTGGTAAGATTGGAGATTAACCCAAAACCTAATGATGATGAAGATGATGAAGCTGGAGACTCATGGGCAATCAACCGAGTTTTAATTGATACTGGAAGCTCTGTGGATATCCTATTCTATCATGCTTATAAAACTATGGGAGGGAAAGATGAGGATTTAATACCTTCTACCTACAAAATCTATGGTTTTAATGGTACTGCCAATAATCCTAAAGGGGAGGTCACTATGTGAATTCCATTGAAAGGACTATCTTCTGAAATTCTATTCTGTGTTGTCGACGTGGAGTCACCTTAATTATAACACTTTGATTGGGCGACCTTGGTTGCATGGGATTTTAGGCATAGCATCGACATTTCATCAATGCATCAAATTCCCTCATCCTAGTGGAGTTGGCATCATAAAAGGAGATTGGGTTGAAGGAAAGAAGTGTTATGAAATCGATGTAGAATCAAATGAAGAACGAGCTGCGAAGAAGGAAAATTAGAAGCATAGTATCAGAGAGAAACAAAAAAGTGAGAGAATGATGGTAGATGCAGTAGAGCAGAGAGAAGAAGGAACCCTGTGAAGCCAATGCTTGTTGAAAATAAGAGGTAGCGAACTTTTCGCAAAAGATACAAAATTAGCAGAAAATATCAAGATCGCAGAGGTAGAAAGCAACAAAGGTAAGAAACTTAAAATGTGAAATGAAAGAAAAATTGAGAATAGAAAGAATGATGTATGATTGATTTGGTGCAAAAAATTTCAAAAATAAAAATATATATTTTACTTAATGACAAAGATGAGATTGAGAAATTACAACAGAGCTGAAATGCAAAAGAAGAAATAGAATAATCATTAGAAAGGGGCGAACTTACTATGGCGTACACCCTAGTTCGCAAAATCAAAATTTCGCAAGAGGCAAATGTAAGACCTAAAGTGCATCATAGAAGGGGTACATGTTGCATGACTCGGCGAAAAGGTTACACCGCCCCTGGAACCTGAGTCATGGATATTTGGAGTCAATAAAGCCCATCTAGGATAGATACCTTGGATTTTCAACCTAAGCTTATGATTTAGGTTGGACGACTTAGGGTCTCTTCTAAGGAGTGCAGAATGTGATCAAGGCGCTGAGGTACACGATTGAGCCAAGAGTGCCTGGGTCGTATGAAACGCACCTGACCATTCTTGGCAAGTCTTGACTATGATGCACTCGGCCCGAAGAAAACCCCACTTAGGGTGTAGTCTCGTAACCATAAGCCATATAGGCAAAAGGGATAAGAGGCTGCGAAAACAACTGGTTGTTGTTAAGACCGGATAGGAAGATCCAACCTTGTATGGTAGAGGTACGTCTCCTTTAAGGGGCAACCAGGGGGGAGATAAGGGCGGCACCCTCCATTAGGAAGCTGATAAGTGTCTTAAGACGCAAATTTCATGAGGCTTTATTTTCTCAAGAAAATTTAGGCTTGTCATATTTGTACAATAATCCTGAAGAGGAAATAATACAAAAGAGAAAGATAAGGCGAGATCAATGGATCAATACATGAAAGTGTAAAGACGTCCTGCGATTTCGTCGCAAGACAACAATGTCATGAGGCTTTATTTTCGCAATAATATTTAGGCCTGTCATATTGTCGCAACAAAAATGACAAAAGAGAAAAGTTAAGACAAGATCAATGGGTTTCTGCATGAAAGTGCAAAAACGTCCTGCGATTTTGTCGCAATGACAATAGGTGGAAAAATAAGACATTTACTTAGGAAGGCAAAATAAGACCACATAAGAATGAAAAAACCAAGAATTATTTCTCAAAATACATGGTTGCGAGTTTATGAAGAGATATCGGCGAAACTGAGGCATAAATATACCAAAAGATTACACAACAATCTCCCATTTGGATACAAATAACAGAGGCAAGTATGGGAATGAATATAATAAGAACATGTTATTTGCCTCCATATGATAGATTTACGCATGAAAGATTAATAATTATATATTGATTAACCATATTGCAAAAAATAATTGCTTTTCTAATATGTACAGGAAGAAACAAAAAAAAAAGATAGAACTTGTATTTGAAGAATGAAGAAAGTCGCAACAAAAGATTACAAAGATAGAAGGTTAAAGAGCGAATGTACAGATATTACAAAAAGTTGAAGAAGGAAGCAAAAATTATTTATTGCTTGACTCTTCATCATCTTCACCAGATTCTTCTTCTTCGACATCATCAGATTCTTCTCCCACATCTTCATCAAATTCTTCTTCGCTTGCATCACTATCAGAGATGACTAGATTAGGAGCGTTCTTTGGGACTTCTTCTGAAAGACAAGGATATGTAGAATGAGGAATGTTATTATCATCACAAACCATTTTAACAGTATGGTTGCGAAAAAGAACAGCATCATTCTTAAAGTTCGCAACAATAATCTTCAATTGGCTCTTCAGCTTAGAACATTTATCATTGCGAGAAGAAAGATCCTTTGCGAGTTTCGTTTTTTCAGCTTCAAGCTCTTCAATTATTTTGCGAAATCTTTCTTCAGCTTCAGCGAACGTATAACAATGAATCAATAACTTAGTGGAAATTTATGAAAGACAAATAATTAACAAGGAAGAATAGTTAACAACCTTCTCTGTCAGAAATTATATCTCTAACCAAGACCGTGTGCTCAGCGTGGAGTCTAACATTTATACCTAGATTATATCCGGCGTCATCTAGAATTTTTGCATCCCAAGCGAATTCATCATCATTAGTTATGAGAAGACGGGAACAAATTTGACTTTCTCTCTCACTAAACATAACATTTTTGCGTTTAAGTTCATTCCGTTCAATTTGGACCTCAATAAGGGTTTCTTGGAATTTTGCTAAAGTTTGAGCACACTGATTAGAAATGCGATCCTTATCATCTATGAGGTCACTGTTCTTGGTTCTTAAAATATTGATTTCCTCTTTAGAACTATGGTAAAAACGCTTAAATTTGTTGGCCAAACCCAAACTGGATCTATGGTCAATTTCTAAGATGCGAAGTTTGGATTTGAGTTCATTTGTGGAATGAGATTTAATTTTATCATATGAAAAACTATTTAAGGAATTATTAAGGCGTTCAAGAAGGGTATTATCATCTATGGGATCGGGAAAAGAACGAAGGACTGTAGCCTCATCAAAAAGACCATAAATGTGTGCAAAAATGGTTGATCAAATAAGATAAAACAATGGGGCAAAGGAATCAAGGGGAATAAGGAAAAGTTCATACCATAAAGTTGTTGATTTGCATTCTAAAGGCTATAAACTTTATTCTTTTGAACATCAATTTCGGATTCAAATTGTTTGTTCTTTTCGCGAAGACTGGTTGCCTCAACTTCCAATTCTTCATTCTTTTTGCGAAGCTGAAGGTTCTTCTTCTCAAAATTCTAACATCTCCTAACTAAATCAGAATTGATCGCGTAGGAAGCCTTTCCAGCCTGCGAAAGAATAAGGCGAATTTTCAAGATAAACTACAATTTCGAATCAAAAAGTAAAAGAAGAAAAGTACAAGTATAAAAATTTACCAAACTATTGAGCGAATGTAAGAAATTTGGGGATACAGGTCTGGAAACTCCGCGAAGAGATTCATTATTTTCTAAGAGAGGGGCATCACAAATAGCAGCTATGGACTTGCAGGCATTAGTTAGAGGAGTATCACCAATTCCTTGCAAAGAGTCAGAGAAGATGTTGGATAATTGTGCCATTGAAGATTCAGAAGAGGCACCTTCTTTTGCGAATATATCATCGTCATCTGTACTCTTATCAGAATGAGAACTTGAGGGAGAAGGAGAACGAACTTTTCTTTTCTTTGATGATGAGGCAGCTGATTTCTCCTTGCGAAAAGAACCTTTATCTTTACCTTTGGTCTTCGCAACCTTGGATCCTTCTTCTTCAACAACTACAACACCAATCTTCGCACACAAATGAAGATAATAAATAGAGGCAATAATATTGTTAAAAGTAATAAAAGAAAGTGTTTCTTACTTCATCTGTGATGGAGCGTAGATCAGACAAAGTGCTATCTTTCCCAATCCTGTTGTAGTTTGATCTCAGATTTTTAATCTTAAATTTTCGCAAGAGTTAGAGAATAAGAAAATAACAATAAATGAAAGATTATGAAGTGAGCAAGACTTGAAGACAAACCTCTTTCTCTTTCTCGGGCCATTTTAATACCCAAGGTTGATAAGCTGCGAGACTCGCAGGAAGTACATTTGAGCCAGAAATATAAGAACCAGTGGAAAAACACACCATTTCTCATCTTTAGATTGGAGAGGAGTGAAATTCTTGTCAGAATGCCAATCAATGCCATGCATAATTTTTTTATCATCATCAACATTTTCCTTCCTCTTTAAACGAATACCCCAGCGAGTTTTGACATTCTTCGTAGGTATTGATTCATAATTTTCAAAGAAGCTTTCTGCGGTGTATTTTTCGGTAAGTATTTCTGAATCCTTAAATTTAGGATCCCTAAACTCTTTTGCATAAAGAGACCCTTTCCCAGCTCCACGGTTGGCGAATTCAAGCATCAGACGAATGCAATCCCCACTTAATTGATATATTTCCCGCGAGAACTTCGCATGAGAGAGTATTTCGTAAAATAAAGGAAGATTAGGATCATAAAGAGGGACAGGAAGGCCAGCGAGGATCTGACCCAGTGAAACTATAATTTCTTTATCATCACAGCGATAATCAGAAAATAACTTGCAGAAAGAATGGAAGTAGCTTATTGATGAGGAATGGTGGATAACGTGAAACCTTTATTTTGGAAAACTTTCGGAATTCCCTCAAAAGAAGTTTTAGATTTGTGACCACTTGGAGGCATTTTAAGTATGGGAATGGAGGAGAAATTGAAGATCGAAAAAGGGAGAAACAGGAAAAATTCCAGCAGCAGGTACGGAAGAACAGTAAAATTGCAGAGAAGTTGAAAGAAGAGTAAAAAGAAGAGAAGAGAAGAATATGAAGAATATATATAGAGAGAAAAAGTCTCGAAAAGATAAACACATTTAATGCGAAGAGAACAGGTGAACGGTTAAGAAAGACGTGTCAAGAAATGGATGGAGAAAGAGATACGTGTAATAAATTTTGTGTAAAATACAGAATCATGATAGTACAGAAGAATATGGAAAAATGAACAGCTGCGACATTTTGAAGTACAAATTCTCATGACATTCTCCCCTTCGCAAAGAAGACATGAGAAGAGGCAAGATGTAGGATTAGAATATCGCAACAATAGTACTCTTGCAAAACTGTCAGTAACAACATTCTTGCGAGTGTCGCAGGATGATTACAGAAATGACATGACAGATGACGATAGCTTAAACACGAGAAACATGTGAAGACATAGCGAGATTTAGGAATGGTTGCGAAATTTAACATTTGTATAGTTGTGAATATCGCAAGGCTAGATCCGAAAATAAAGGACAGCTTAGCTGTTATCCACTAGGCAATGCCATATATAAAGAGTTGAATATGCGTAAGGGGAAAGGGATAAAATTTGAGAAGTGTTGAGGAGAGAGAAAATCCAAAAAAGTGTTGTATTCTTGATTTCATTTCCTCTTTGTAAGATTTCTAGATTCAATTAATAAAAGTGAGATTGTTTATCTTAAAGATGTGTTGATTATTATGGATTCTTGTGAGGGATGTATTGTGGGATTTCCTGCAACTACAAACTGGTTTATTATTAGTCTTGAACATTTTTGATTAATTGCAAGAGCATTTTTTTCTCTAGAAACAAATCCAGAATTATCCATGTTTGTCGATTTATCATCTGCAGATATCACATGAGGAGATCATAAGTTCAAATGTATCTAAATTGCTAGAGCAGATTACAAACTGGTAGTTGATTTGGACCGACAGATTTTTGGGCATCCTTATTTCCAAATTAACCAACATTTAGTAGCCATTATTTGTATGTATATGTTCTCACTTATCCCTGCAATCTAGTCTGAATACGTAATTGAAAAGGAAAAAATTATTTCATTTTTGCGAGCATGCTAGAGGGAAGCATCCAAACACACTTGGCATAATAGGAATCGAAGAAAAAATGTTTTAGAGAATCGTAGTAGTGTCCCCAGAAAATAAAATGCATGTCCATATCTTTTATTTGTTGCCCTAATTTTCTTTAACTGGCAATGCACTATGAATACATTTTCATACAAATTTTCTAATTCTTTAAGACATACTTAGTTTCCAGAAAGATGCATTTGCACAAATAAATATTTTTATGGCGGTGTTTTGTAACTTTTGATGCATGGAATTAACATAGAATTCCCGAGTTAAAGTTAGTTTTTTTTTTTTTTTTTTTGAAGCAGTTGAAGTTAGTAGTTGTATTAACCTATCTTGCTTTATCATACCATCATTGTCGGTGAAAATTCTAATGCTTAGAGTTTTTTCAGCAATATTTATGGGAAAGTTATTCCTAACTTTTCCCTCATTCCACTTATGTGTATTTGAGTCTAGTAACTCAAATACAAGTGTTAAGGAGTTTACTTGAGCACTGCAGAAGGATAAATGGTTGTTTTCAATACAAGGTATCTAATTGTTTATCCATACATGAATTGAATTACCATCACCTACCCTTCATATAATTGTACTTGTGAATCATAGAAATCCCCTACATAGTGCACATCCAAATCCAGGATTCATTGTTTTCTTAACATGCAAAACTGTCGTTTTCCTAAAGTATTTATCCTTTAATATTGGGTCCCTCGGAGAGTTCTGTTGAGTTGCCAGTCTCCAAGTTTATTTTGTTTGTTTCTTTGAAACGACTTCCTAATTTTATTGGTTCACAAAGAAAATCTCACCCTTTCAAATAAACTCCTTTTGTATTGTTCTGTTTTCCCACCAGAAATCTCTTTGGATTGCATTGATTTTATGTGTTATATATTTTGGTAATAGAAAGCAATGCATTTGGTATATTGGTAGATTAGAGAGGACATATCATGGATTTTGGTTTCCATATTTTGAACAATTTTGTCACTAGTTTCCTAAATAACAGTCTCAAATAACTATTTTCCTAATTTTTAGTAACCTAATCATGATTCTCTGATGTCTAGAATGAATGTTATTACTTAAGAAATTGTCAGATTTTGAAATTTGTATTAATTACCCGGATGCAACATTGACTAATGATGTCTCGGATTTTTACAGTTTGCCAGATCGGCTTTAATGAAAAGCAGACAATCATCTGCTAAGGGAAGATGAGAAACTGATTTACTATGCTTGGATATTTCGATGCCAATTATACGTTTAGTTTGTTCTTTAGCTATCAGAAGTCTAAAAAACCTCCATACATTTTAGGAAAAGACAAGGAGATGAGAGATTTCCTTGTCTCAACAACCCTCTTGTAGGAGTTAAAAATTTACCAGGAATGCGGTTAAGGAGCAGTACAATAGATGCAGTATACACACATTGAAAAATTAAACTGCACCAGTCTTTACAAGCCTTGGATAGGTCCTTCCTAGCTTGTTGCACTTTACATATAAACGTTATTAAACAGTACACGTTGAGCAGTTCTATGCTTAGGAAAGCAGCATCATCATCAGATCACCAACGGGATTATGGAGTTGGATCAAGAATAACAGTTTGAGGCAAAACCTTGCGCCTAAGAGCCCTCATGGCATTTTAAAATAAAGATAGACTAGTCAAACATGAAACATCTAAAATACAAAGTGTGATAATAAATAAACGATGCAGAGGCAATCGCAGAAGAACTATCACTTCGGTTTTTCGTTGTGTATATAACAGTTTGTAATCTGTACAATCATGGAAACAAGTGCAAAACAAACAAGAAACTGGACTTATCTTTTTTGGTGAAAAGAAAGAACACGTATATAAAAAATGCCACCAAGAAAATAAAACGTAGTTACTAAGAAGAGACAGAAAGTGACTGATTTTTCCTTGAACACAATACTGCTGTGTTGCCACGCGTGAGTGAGCGAATGTCTTGACTCTTACTTGCCTCCACTTTTATACATACCATCTATGATGCTCTAATATACAAAAGAAAAAGTTCATAATTCAGTATCGAATTGTCATCTAATACATAAGCAGGTTTGTTATTCATATTGAAAAGTGAAACCGAAGTTTTGAGGGGCTAAAACTCTCATCAGAATTTTAATTGTTGGGGCATTTTAACAGGAAAATATGTCAATTTTATAAATAGTGATGAATATATGGATGCTGGACCACTGAAATCAGGCAATGTGTAGCAAATATGAGTACCAGAAATATTATAAAAGGAAAAACCATGACCTGACGATATTCTGAGAGAAATAGGAGAGATAACCTGATAGTATTTGAGCAACTGAGGCCTCTTCTTCTTATAAGTTGGAGTGAGAAGATCACGCTCCATGTCAAATGGAACTGGGTCGAGGTGGACAGCTCTAACAAACTCAAAACCTTTTAACTGTGAAACAGCGTTACGAAGCTAGGATAAGTGAGTTTTCAAGTATATATGGCAGTATAGAAGAGAATAACTATCAACATATGTAGTATGATTATGATAATAAAGTAGTGTGAATTCAATTTTATGAATATCCAAGTAGCATGAGACAGAGCAAAACCTTCTTTTCTTTTCCAATTTTGCCAAGTTCACCAACGATGAATTCTTTGGCCTTTGAATTTCCACAGAGTGTATCAAAATCCCCTACTATTCCATTGTCTTCTGCCCAATGCTCAAGTGCTTGCTTGTTGGGGTTGACAACAGCAATAAGGAAAGACTCAAAGCTGTTACCATATATCCATAACTGAAAGAGATGGTAAGACTAATTAGATTCCCCTAGACCTGAAACAGTAATGAGCTCATCAAGCCTTTCATAGATTTCTCATATAAGAAAAGGCAATACGATCGTAACCATGGTAACACGAAATCATAAAGATCTCATTTATATATTTTAATCAAGAGAATCAAAAGAGAGGGTTACATTCTAGAGCCGACAAAAGTAACGCAGCAGACAAAAAGCAAAAACACGGTATTAGGGAGAAATTTATTGATGAGAGCTGTAATAAGATAAAAAAGTAAACTTCTTTGTCTTCCCTCCTAAAATTGTTATCTTTGCTTCTCCCTGGAAGAGCATAATAAGGAATACATACCGAGTCAATAGCAGAAACAAGACCATAAATGTTCTCCAAGTTCTCGACTGCAACATATTCTCCTTGCGAAAGCTTAAAAATGTTCTTCTTCCTATCAATGATTTTCATGCTACCATTTGGTTGCCACTCACCAATATCCCCTGATTAGACACCATGAGCAAAGAAAATAAAGGGTGTAAGTTCAGACAGAGGACTTTGAATAATCTAAAAGGCCCAGAAAGTGAATGTACTGGAAACAAACCTGTGTGGAACCATCCATCAATCATAACCTCTTTGGTGAGGTCTTCACGTTTGAAGTATCCTTGGAACAGGGTTTTCCCTCGCACACAGATTTCTCCACGTGGAGTGTTCGAAAGAGCGTCATACCCCATTTCAGGGACGGATTCCAAACAGACGTCAACATTTGGTACAGGAGGTCCCACTGTCCCAAGCATCGATAGTTCATTCGGCATTGAGACAAAAGTCCCAGCACACGTTTCGGTCAGACCTATACCAGTGAATAAATGAAATCATCACGATCCCTAAAATACATCCAATTGATGCGGATATCTGACTCAAAATGTGCAAGGAACTTAGTATAACCATGAATATAAATTATGTTTTGCATCAAAAAGAAAGAATACAAAGCAAGTAACCACATGTGTATACTTCCCAATGACTGCTTTTATAGAACAAAATAACACAACCAGTAAACAAATCAATGAGAAAAGCAAAACATGGTGTACCATATCCTTGTAAGACATGAGCACAGGCCACAACTCGTAGAAAAGATTCAACATGTGTAGCAAGCGGCGCAGCTCCAGATAAAATAAGTCGAACATTCCCCCCTAACCGTTGCTTTACCTGAAGAAAACAGTGACATAAAAATTTAGGAGGAGATTCCAGATAACTTTGAGAGAACCAGATGCTGATGGTGTCACGGACCTTATTAAAAACAATCTTGTCACAAATAGGAGCTGCTTCTTCATGTTTATTTCCCTTCTTCATGCTATTCAGTTTTCTGAAGCATCCCAAGATAGTAAAATTCAGAACCCCAGGATAAAAAACTATGAACAAGAAATTAGATGCAGAGGATTGCATCATATAATAACTGTGCCAATTGCAAAACCTTACGCACCTATTAAGAAATACTCATAACTCATCAAATAAAATATAAATCCATGGTTTCAGGTTCAAAATAACATGAGGCAAATCGATCTCCATATTTAAAGCTTGTTTTAAAACATATCCAGAATAGATTTGTGAACTCCGACATGGTGACACGCTTAAAGCCATATAAATTATTTTAAGATAGATCTGTTAGCTGAACATTGAACATTTTTTGCGCATGCTATTCACAAACATTTTTGCATTTCCTATTCATGAGGATTTATCAACACCAGTACTTCAAAGCACAAAATTCAACTTACAACGAGTATGCAATGTCAAATAACTTATGCTTCAAGAAACCCCTAGAAGCAACTTTTTCTGTCAAACCTGAATGTATGTGCAATTTAAAATGTCAGTACAAAATACTTTTCTCAGTATAATGCTAGTTGCATGATACAGTAAGATAGAAAACAAGATCCAGGAACCAATAAAGATATGCAGTAACTTTCGTATGCACTTCAATCAATTCAAGGCCTCTCAAAATGGAAGGGTCAAACATAGCCAATTTGGATTGAATGAACCAAACAATTTGAGTTCGTAAAATGTCTGAATTGCTAAAGATTAATGAAGGTCAAAAGCTGAAGCTTTGATAGTAGCAACGGGGTGGAAGAAATGCTTATGTGTGTGTATCTTACTTGAGGGCCCCTAGACAGCACAAACTTTTATAGTGAGTGGAACTAAACAGTCTGGACTCAACAGCTAGTTTTGAACATTAGAGATCTGTAGGTGCAATTAAAGCTCTAAGAGTAACAATTTTCAACAGCACGGCTAGTGATTTGGTGGCTAAGCAGAATGTTGACAAAATAGGACGTGAAATAACATGTTGGCTGGATTAAAAAAATAAAGAAGATTCATAATGTCATAAACAGTTAAACCCAGTTGCATGAATATAAGCTATTTGCTCACCAAGAATTCAATTTTGCCAAGTGTATCAAGATGATGCGGAGAATGTGTGTGCTACCATAGAAATGCAAAACGTTAAAGGCATACCCGAATAAATCCTATCTAGCACACGTGGAACAGCACAGAAAATGGTTGGCTTTAGCTCCCCAATGTCTTCGATCAACAATTTGACATCCTGAAAATGCAACCAGGTTAAACATTTCTAATTTGAAATGAACTATCTTCAATAAGGTTACAACTAGCACATTGACTTATTGAAGCAAGGTTGTGACATTGGTATTTTTCTTACCCCACGCCAAAATCCGATTGCAGCACCGTGATGAATAAACAACTCCTCAATCACGCGATCAAATATGTGAGCCAGAGGGAGATATGACATGTAAACATCCTTGTCGGTCAACTGCACATTATTTCAAATGAGATCGTATGCAACAGAAGATATTGGAAAGGCAATTATTACTAAAAACAGAATCAACACAAAGATTTGGTGTTTGCATATCAGCATGTGTCGACAGTTCAAAAAAACATCAGCATGTGTCCTTAATAATTCCAGCCTTCACCAATACACGAGCAAATCTTTAAGAGCCCATTTTGGGGGTTGCTAAAGCACTCCCAGCCACCCCCTAGTTCTGTCACTGAGAACAGCCCATCTTGCTGTTGTTAAACTTCTTGTGAATGCAACAAGTAAGTCTTCAGTAGTCTACTCTACCCACTTTCATAATTCCATCCATGTTACCAACAACTAGAAATGAATATGCATTGAAATTAAATGACACTGCAACTTTACCTGCTCATTGACAGACCCCAATAGACGTTTCACACCTGCTATAAGGGTAACAATACTATCGTTGGAAATCATAACTCCCTTAGGATCACCAGTAGTCCCACTAGTATACATTATAGTAGAAATGTCTGTTTTTTTTGTCACTGGAAGTTCGCATTCCTTTTCTCCCTGTAAATAAGACAAACATGTAAAAAGTTGTACCCAATAAGTGGAGCACAGGGAAATGTGAATTTCTATACCACTGTAGAAATGCTATCTATATGCACATTCTCATGTTGCCTAGAATGGTAGTTTGAGAAAAGCCAAAAGTAGAACTATGACACACACTTCATATGCAACCAACTGGCATATCCAGACAAAATCTGATGCACATTTTAGCGAACTGAATACAGACGAATTAGAAGAGTGGAAGAGGAAATAGAAAACTGGTCATGGAGTTGTGATATGAGAAGGGATTCAGGGACTGAAAGCCCTGTCACAATAACCAACTAATCCTGCTGATTAGAGACAATGTTTACTTAAACACTTTATATCAGCATTTGGAACTGAATATGTCAGAGCAGTACAAGTGCCTGATTTTGGAGCTTCAAACAACCCAACTAGAGAGTAGAAAGTTTGAAGTCAAATCAGACAGGCATGCTATTAATGCAGTAGCGCAGCATGGAATTGTAATGTATAACATAGACAAAATTATGCTTCGTACTCATCCATCAAAAATAAGTAAAGCCAGATTCTATAAAGCCAACTACCCAAAATCTATGATACATAAGATTAAGGATCAGAAAATCTTGTTTTGGACCTTAAAAGTAACTCAACGTGTTCCCCTTAAGATTACTAATAAAAGCATGAGTTGAAAAAAAATTATCGAAATGAGATGCGAGAAGTCTTTTTTCCTGTTTACTATATCAGAGAGGAACTTCAAAGAATAACAAGTACCATGCACAGAAATTCCTGCCAAGAATACATGGCCAAACCAAACTTTTCAGCCGCTTCTTTTTCTTCAGGTTTAACCTTACCAAAGCTCACAATTGCTGCATAAAGAAATTCATCAATACCTTAAACCACAAATACGTAAAGCCAAGGAAGATATGGACTGAAGAAAAGAATTTACTTTTGACATATTCACTGGTATTCGGAAACGTTTTCAACACCTGAAAAGAGAAAGAACGGGTAAACATGAAAACCACATTCCACAAAAGAACATGGAAGAAAAGAAGAATAAATGAAACAGCAACTGACAAGTGACAACCCATCTTATTTGAAACTTTCCTTGGAGTGATACAAATTTTAAATACACGTGATAGTTTTATTCTTTGAGGTATATATATATATATATATATATATATATATATACACACTATATGTGTGTGCCTGACAGAGAGTGTGTGTGCTGAGTGTCATGTACCTCAGAAATCTTTGTTTCCTCCACAAACACAATTGAGATCTCAGCGTGGCACAAAATAAATTCCACAGCTCCAGCACCTGTAAAGCGGGAAAAAAAAATAAACATCACTCAAGATTTCAGAACAGCTTGTAAATGAACTTGTATTTTAGGAAATAAAATCACTTATATGATAAATCAAGTGTAGGATGTTGCTGATTATAAGGATTTATTAAAAATGGAAACAGATGCAAATATGAACAAAATGTTAAAACAGGCATACCAAGTGTGTCATACAATGGAACACAGTAGATCCCATGAGCATTGCAAGCCTGCCGAAAGTTTGTAGAATTAAAATTTATTACTGTTTTTGATGTATATAGTAAAAGGGGATCTTCATATGATCATGACCAGGAGAGAACCATGACCGTTAATGAGATTTAGAACTAGAAAAAGATAAAATATGAATAACTTAACACACATCCTCAAAACTTAACACACATCCTCATAAAAGTACCCCAAACCAATTTACTTGGGCATATAGAACATCTAAAGAAAAACAGAACAGCTTTTCGTAGAAAACAAACCAGTACCTCCATACTCATAATCCACTCTGGACAGTTTATACCATAAATACCGCAACGTCCTCCCTGCTTGAGAAAAATGCAGGAGTCAAACACAAGTTCCAATACTATGTGAAGCAATTTAGATTTAGTGCTAAAACTACAGATATTACACATATAAATTTCTCAAAACCGGCAGCTTCTAAAACAGTGGAATATTACCATTACCAAGAACAAGGATTGTGATAGAAACATGAAGAGTTAAGAATATTAACAGTTCAGAGGTTAGATTATGTCAAGAATCGCTAAGTCAGATTCTTTGTTTCATAATTTCATAAATTAGATGTACCTTGTCAAATGTAAACTAATTTCACTTCAAAGAAAGAAACCTGATTATTGTCCATCACCAATAGGTTCTCTTAAATGCATTGAGCGAGAGTGTTGGAGTTATTATAATTTTTCCTCTGACTTGCGACATTTTTATGACGACAATACATAGTGTGTGTCTACATCTTCTATAAAACGAATTTACCGGGAATAAAAAATGATAATAAACTTAGTTAAAGAAATAGGTTATAGGGGAGATGCTACTTCAAGAATTTAAATGCAATAGATAGAGTTCGGGAAAGCAAGGAAAAACAACCTTTTCAACGCCACAACTGCGGATGGCAAATCCAACTTTCATCACGATACCATATACTTCCTTATAAGTTAACCACAAATATTTACCTGGCTGCAAGAAGAGAAGAAACAGATAATACTAACAATTATAATGCTTAAAGGTGTACGGTAACTAAATAAGTAGAAGCTAGAGTAGTAGAATTATGCGGTAAACATAAACTACAACATTTCTAAAAAGCAAGTAACAACATTCTTCTCAGACACACCTTCCCATCCACAATTTCACGGCAACCAAGCATTCGGTTACCAGGATACTTCTCAACAGAAATGCTGTAACAGATATCAAATCCATGGTTATCCACATAAACACATGACAGCTATGACTATAAGTGAAATTACATTCTCTTAAAAGAAGTATGTTAGTAATTCAGAGTCAATCTATCAACGGATTTCCTTCTTCGTTAAAGCTGATACTAGGAAAAAATCATCGGGTTCTCTCAACCTCACATATTAGATAGCTTTGAAAACCAGGGTTGCTCATACTAAAAACTCAAACTTTTTGTTTACAAATTGAGTTCATTCATATGTTTTGTGAAGAAAAAATATACTGATCCAGGAGTGATGTATAAAATATTTAATAAATCTTACCCATATTAAGAATTAGAACTCAAGGGTCAAAATTTTAAAAAACAAAAATAACTGATAAAAGAAAATCAAAATCATAAAAAGTTGTGTTCATTTTTTTATCATATTAATATACTGGAAAGCTAATAAACTTTCTTCTACTCATGAAAGCAACTTCTTCAAATAATCTAACGATGTGGAGTGCAAAATAAGTAGCAAGAATTAAGATCTAAGAAATGTAAAATCCTCACCGGAAAACATCCCAACAACTCTCTAAACCTTCAACTGGTTCAGGAAATCCATCTTTAGCAAACAAACTTCTATAAACAGGTCCCATCGAAGGTTTTCCATTTACTGATTCCTTGGCTTTTTCGACTTCAATTATAAACTTCTTATCTCCCATTGTTTTCTAAGAAGAACTCTCTTCGCTTTTAAAACTCTTACGATCTACACAGCAAATTGAAAACCCTAAATGGGGAACTAATTGAAGAGCGACAGAAAGAAGAAGAAGTCGATGGGGATATTACTTAGTGATCGCAACTTCAAAGATAATGAAGTGGAAGATCAGAAGACTAAAGAGAAAAAATATATAGAGGAACTGAAAGTCTGAAACCTAGTAATTCTACGAATCATTCCGGAATGATTACCGAACGTATCCGAACTGACCGAATCCGAATGATACTTCCGAACTATTTGAACTCCAAACTTAGTTCCCGGATTATATAGACCTCACGAATGATTCGCGAACGTATCCGAACTAACCGAATCCGAATGATATTTCCGAACTAGAACTTCGAACCTAATTCGCACCCAACCTCGCTCTCCCATAAGTAATTCTCTGATCAGAGTTTTGTTGCTTGGTTTTTGTTTGATTTTGAATATACTTTATATTTAAATAAAATTATTTTTTTAAAAAAAAAATCTTGTCCCAGATTTATATTAAAAGATAAAAATTACATACTAGGCAAGCGAGCGACAAGCTGTGCCGCTAGCCCTTTTTGAATAGCAAAACCTATCCTATTAAAAATAAAATCTCGTGAGCCAGGGGTCATTACATTGCTGCGCATGACTTTCTCGGACCCTCTTGAGTAGTCCAACCTTTCCGGAGCCAAATAGCCAAAAGTATCAAAAGCAAAGGGGACGAAAGCATGCCCATTGTCAACACATGCTTTCTCATGCTTCGATATCTTACCCGAGGCGACCTTTAGCGCCGCTCGCCCGATCGTAAAGGTGCCATGTCCAATTCCTACCAAAGGAGATCCCGGTGAGGTCAACACATGTGTGTTTCCCATTAGCCCATCCAAAAATAAGAACATCAGCTGGTCTTAGTGTCGATCTCCCTTCAAGTGGGTCTGTCAAGAAATGCACAAGTGCTTCTTTCTTTGCCGAAATGCCAGACCTCCACAGTACATCATACAAAATATCCCTCACATGATCATGTCTATATTTATAACCAGGGTCTACTTTACAATGAACTGCATGTTCACCATATGAATCCAAGCAACTTTGTGATGCAAGCAGGCAGCGAGAGTCGAGAGGATAAAGCGGGATCATTAACCCGTATTTGAGGATAGACCAGACTCCAAAGGAGACATATTCTCGCCCTAGCCCCTCAATCGGAATAGCCGTAAGAAAATCTTGGGCATGTCTTTGCTTGCAAACAACCAAAAACCGCTTTATGTCTCTCCGTTAGCATGTAAACTCTATCAATGTCCTTAACCACTTTACCAAAAAGAGCACTCGCCAGGATGCTTTGTGCTTTAGGGGGGGCGTTGTCTTTATTGGTGAAGTTGTTAAGATCAAAATCGGAAGAGTCACTTGTAACGTTTCCAAAGCCTTATTAAAATTATCATCCATACCGTCCACACCACTACTCCTCAATATGTGATCCCTGTAATCCCCAAGATTGCACACGTGAAGCCACAAAAACATACTCGAGATGCCTCCCTAGCAGTATAAAGTCCAAGACCTCCATATCCGATAGGTAGAGTAGATAGTCTCCACTGAAGCTCTCCAAAGAACGGTCCCCGCACACCACGATGCCTTCCACCACTTCTCGCAAGCCTCTATCAAATATATCTACCGCCTCCATAATATAGTCTGGGTGACAAATACGAAGGCCAAAAAGAAGCTTGGAGATACCCATACACGTTCGTAAAAGCAGCAATTCACTTTAAGGATCATGGAGCTTGGATAAAATCTGCATCAAATCCACTGCTTTTTCAGCCCTCTTAATGGCAAGGCCCTTCACAAAACCATCGTCGAGGCTAACAGCACCACCTAATAGTTTGACTCCCTTATCGGTCTTGAGATTTCGACAGAAACATCCCATCACTTATCCTTCGTCCATCACAAGAGGGCCAAAATATTTCGAGTTTTCTTAATATTCAAGTATAAGCCCCAGTAGCAGCCCTTCTGTTTTGATAATAGTAAGTGCTTTTGCCACTTCTTCGGTGTCGCCAATAACAGTGCCATCATCAAGATACCAGGCATGTAGGGATAATATGCAGTGCTCATTTATCTTAGATATAAGCTGATGAAGTACCAGAGCAAATAACAAAGGCCCTAAAGGGTCACCTTGTTGTACTCCTGTGGATGAGTAGATAAAGGAGTCCCCACATAGAGCCGTGCAGGTTGACCATACAAGTATTCTACCCAAGGCGATATAGATGGACAAAGCTTACGTACCTCAGAAAGCATAGCCGTTCGGTCAACTAGGTTAAAAGCATTGGTAAAGTCAACCATTAGCATAGAGGCTAGCGTCTACATGATGTTCTTGACAAACCTATTCACAAGCATGTAGGATTGCCTCAGCACCACCCGAAACACCTACACCAAACCGGAAATCCTGTAGATACGCTGCCATGTCCTTACCAACCCCTTTCATCGCCGCTTTGGACACCGGTCGACGCCAAATTGTCCCAACAAAGCAATGGGACGAATGCTCTTATCCGGTTTAAGGAGGGGTGTTAGGGGAGCCGATGCAATGAACTCCGCTAGGTTAAGAGGGCATCTCCCGCCAAGCCAAAGATTAACAACCCTAGTTATGGCCGTGACCATATCAGCAGCCACAGTTGAGCCTTCCCCACAGAAAGCATCCAACAAATGTTGTGCCCGAAGGCCATCCCTTCCACACGAAGTTCCCTTAGGGAAAGATTTAATACAACTAAGAATGGTACCTTCTTCGGCCACTAGCGGTGTCTCCTGCAACGTACAGGTTGGTTTCCTTGGAGGCGGCATCGTCGGATGCTTATCCTCAAGTGCTTTCCTTGTGTTCTCGTTGTATGGCGCCACCCCGGACGAACTGATGGCTTTAACAGCCGCTGTGAAGTGCCCATCCGCCACCTTGCGCAAACAAGTAGAGATATTGGTACCGAGCATGTTGTCTTTCCCCGTGTCATCATCTTTGTTGTCTTTCTCTGTGTAATCATCTCTAACACTAACTGTTGACGGCAGCTTTAAAATCTCACGAACAAGATTTATAGTCCCACTAGGTTCACCCCAAAGTGCCAGCGCTCTAAGAATTTGTGTTTGTTGTGTCGCCTTGCGATTACCAGACCTGCATTCAGCTCTACCCTTAGGTCGGAACACTCTCAAAGTGCATCAAGGGAGCAGCAAAAGCCTTACCCAATGTTTAACAGCTTTAGGTTCAGCCGCGACTTTCTGTAGTGCCGCTTTCAGGGCATGAGAAAAGCTAACCTGCAACCTCTTGGAATGCTCTTAACCGTACATACCGGGGCTCTAAAGACTGCATCCACAATTGCTTCATTCAATTCGAAGTCATTTTGTCAAGCTGCACTAAATCCTCCTGTAGACGAGGCTTAGGCACTCCAAAAATTATTTCAGCTACTTCACCAGAACTCGCACATATCTCAGGCTTAATATCAGTGTTCCCTTCATGCTTGCACGCTCTGCTCCAAGCCTGAATACTCATACATTCGAAGCACAACCATTGTCTTAAAGTTCTCAGAGTTTCCTCTAAACTCATGAAGACATCAACATCAGTTCTTATGGCATGTTGGAGTGCAGTCTTCTTTTCTTTATTGCAGAGGTGTTGTCTCTTCAGGTGGGGAATCAAACATGAAAAACCTTTACTCCCAGTCCCCCCATCTGGACAACCATGAAAATCTCTAAACGGACATCTGATGATTCCTTTACTTGCAACTTTCATTGAAGCATAATGACAAACAGTTTGAGTGCTTAAATAAATTATCCACTCTTTGGTTCAGAAACACACAGAGTAGCACCCGATTACAAGCAGTTTTCTAGGTGTATGACAATTCAAAAGCACAAAATCAATCAACCAAAATGAGTATGAACAAACTAACCCATCAACACACCATGAGAGTACCAACATGGAAAACATAAAAACTAAAATAAAACGAAACCCCCCAAACCACTGTAACCCATCGAGATGATGGTGGTGGAAATGGGAGTTTGCTGCTGGTAGTTTACAGTCGTTGATTTGAAAACGAAATGAATTTTCCGAATCCTAAATTTGAAAACGCCCTGAATTGCTACAGTAAAAATGATTGAAATTGTCCCAGATGGTTTTTTTATTGATAGTTGTTTAACCAGTGTTTTATGTGTTAATTTTTGTTTAAAAATCTATAAACTCGTTTTATAATACATTTATGCGATTAAACTGTTTACTTCTTGTTAAATAATCACGCTAAAATGTTTTTTTCATCTTATAAATCATATACAAATAAAATTAGTTTCGTAATAAGATCATAATACTTATCAATTTATCATTTATGTAATCCGAATTTTAAGTGCCGAACTCACATTTATAAAACGAATATACACGTACGTATGTCGTTCCGAACTACTGTCCGAACAACGAACCGTTGACCGGATTTTTGACCGAATCCGACCTATCTGAATCTGTATAATTCTCGTACGTATGCCGTTCCGAACTACTACCCGTACCCCGAATTGCTAACTAGGGTCTGGAATACAACGACGAATTACAAGTCGCAATTTTTGTTGTTTTTCTCTTTCTAAATATCACGCGGTTGTTAATGAGTTAGGTTCAAAGTCCAACTGCAGTTATTAGATTTACCAACGACTTTTTCTCATTTTATATATATATATATGGAAAGCTAATCATTGGACTTAAAAATTATAAAAAATTATAAAAGATAATGTATTTTGCATTCGAGAAGGTAAAGTTTGCACTTTTATGAACAACAATTTAAAAAATCTATGAACATTTGTTTCTTCAATGCAAAATACATTATCACTCATAATTTTTTATTATTTTTTATCATTTCCAAGACTAATGATTGGTTGTTATCTTGTGCATGGGTGCACAAGATAACAAAACCCTAATAGTAACCCTTGCTGTGATATCTCGGCTATTTGTTGTGTTCTTCTCTACCAGCAATAGTGTCCATGGTTCCGTAACCTGTTTCTACAGCTCCGGGATGGTCCCATTTCCTCTCCGTGTCATTTGGTTTTTGGAAGAAACCTCATATAGGGGCTTCTCCAAACGAGTGTTCTACACCTACGTACGCCCCAAAACAATTAGTTGGTCTCATTTACACGACTCCTCCTCCTCCCCCTCACCTGATTCTCCTCTCTACGTCTCTTCCTAGCCGTTATTTCCGTATCCTAGTGCCATAACGGCTAGTTTTCACCGGAGAAAATTTGCCGGATCTCCATAAGTCTCTCTTGATCTCTATGATTTTCATTTCTGAGTTAAATTTCTAGCTTACACATAATCACCAGTGTACTTTCTCCTTTTCTCTATGGATTACACCAATTTAAATCACTTGTGCTCATGCGACTGTCTCGACATAACTATTGAAAACATCATAGGCATCACAGGAACTACACGAATTACATGTATCTCTAATAACACATTCATCAACCTTGGCAATCTCAATTTCAGTCTCAATTACAATCACAATTACTTACTGGAAGATGTTAGTTGTCTGAAAGCTAGAATTACCAATTTCAGTTTCACTATTACTATCATTAGCAGTTACAACTTTTATATCAATCCTCAATCCTACAATAAACTCACTAAACATTATCACCTACATTTACCCCTGAACATCAATTCTACTATTATGTCTGAGAATTTATATTTCTATTTGGAAATCAAAGTCAATCATCACGTCAGTCTTGATCAGTTAATAACTAGACATCATCATCCACATCTCATATATGAACAAATTAAATCAACAAACATCAAATTAACCATACCCAAAAACCATAATTATCCATACAAATTTCAACCACTAAAAAGTATCCCAAATAGTTTAAACAGAAAGCAAATCTTATCTAAACATTATATTCAAAACCACAGTCTTTCCCATAAGATTGCAGGATCTGGAGAATGAGGAAAACGAAGCTTACTTACTTCTTATGCTGACGAGTCTTGCTCCGAGTTCCTTGACTTAAAATGCGAGTTGGGCTCTGATTCATGCGCATAGATGGCTCAGAATCGTAGTTCTGGTGTTGGACTCTGCTGCTCTTCAACAGGACTGCCTCGGCCCGTATCAGCCCATTCATCCTGATTAGCTTGATTTGGTACAGAAGTAGCTGGTACTCCATTTTCAGAACCGGTTCCTGGCTGGACTGGATCGGTGGCGGGTTGTGTCTCTCCGACAAAAATAGGTCGCCATATCTGACCAATTACAGGACAAAGAGCATCCATCACTGGAAAATGCATTGGTTCATCGTATCGCCAATGTCGCGCAACCAACTAACAAACTATCAATCTTGCATCTGCAAGGAGTGTGATGGATTGAAATCCAATCCTACTCAAGCCGAAAACAAAAAATCGATCAGCAACACCCTCATGCACTTGAACTTGGGATGATATGCATATAAAATCCAGTCATCATCGTCGGAACCAGATAGGCGAGGCCTAACAGCTGGAGACGGAGACTCAGTAACATCCACATCATCCATATCATCATCATCATCCTCTACCCCTCCTAGTGGATTGTTAGCCTCACCACTCACCCCATTAGTTTGATGGTTGTTGTCCCCTCTCTCATATTTCTCTCATATTTCTCTCATCAAATCACAAAAGGATTGCTAGTATCTTGATTGATTGGTTTTGGCTTTGGCTGATTGAAAAACTAAATCAATCGTTCAACTGGAGAATCAACTAACAATTCATGAACAATACCTAGCGGCCCTCCTTGTTGCAAACACTCCTCTACCTTCACAATCACATTATGCCGCAAATCATCCAAGTACCATGCAAAACTTTTCTTGAACTCTAGAGATTCACAACCTTGGGGAAAAGCAATTCCGTAAGGAAATCTATCTACACAATACTCATGAGGATACTAGTGAATTCGAGGCTCAATATCATCCTCCTGCAATTTTTGTTTTCCCTTCTAGTCCGATTTCTTCTCATTATCATCCATGGCGAAAGAACGGATGGTTTCAATTCCAAATTGAGATTGATTGAAGTTGAAAATGAGGAAAAGAAACTGAGACTATCTCCGGCAATTGAAAGGGTTTTTATAATGGAATTCATTTTTTGGTGTTGGGTCGTTTCACCATTAATTGGCAGCGATTCCCAAAGATAAATCTTTCTCTTCACTAACCTTATTTCTCCTTACTATGTTGTTTCAAATTTCTCTCAACTAGACTATAATCACCTATACCCTAAGAGAAATAAATCCTTCCAAAATTATTTAACTGGTTCTCGTTTACTCCTTTTAACAAATGGCGGTGGACTCTTATTTCTCATCCACTTGGCAAAAGGAAAAGTACGATGGACACAGCTGACTAGATCAACACATGCACCATCGGCACATTCACGACTCAGAACTTCGATGGGCTGAATGGAAATCCTAGATGGCAAGATGACATGATAAAGTTCTACTTCATGAGAAATTCTAAGTACAGTAGGCAGAATCTCCCAATCTGGTTCAGTACTCTCTCATTCTCCGTCACCAACTTATCTCATGACAATGCTTATTCTCTCCCTCTCAGGATTGAGAATTATTTAATTAGTACACGTTATCAGAAACCTTACACTAAAAAATATGTGCATGATATCATCACATGGTCCGTCACTTTATGGCCAAAACTACAAAACAAATTTCTTACCTTAAACAGGAATCACGAGCCAACTAACCATTATATTATGCATACTTCTATTTTCTTTGTCTTATGGTTTATAGACAGGTCGCTCTCTCAAGGTATGCTAGTAGTCAACCAACGCAACACGGTCAGCACACTTATGCAAACCTGGCACTGGAATACCTCAAAAATCACATGAAATTTGTACTTCCATTCTACTAGTTTTTGGAGTATTAAGAAGAGTCCCTCTCATATGCATAGTAACAACAAACCATCCTTCAAGCCAACTAAGATTTTATATTTTAAAATTCAAATTAAAGTGTACTGTTATAGCATTATACATAACCCTTACTACACCACCAATATCAACACCATCACCATTACCCTGTTCTTCTCAATCAAATACCTCAAGGCATCCACTTTCGGTACTAAACCAAATGGTTCAGTTGACAACCTGGTTGAACAAATGAATTCCACATTGAATATCCCTGAATATTTATTTCTAAAAGTTTCATAAACTCTGCATCTTTCGTAAAAAAAAACAAGAAAACTGGAAATGGTTCTTCATTGGAAGATTTTGCCGTAAAATTTCCCATGAAACCAGAACTATCTCTAGATTCATAAATTCCAACTGGGAGCTTAGAAGAGATGTTGAGGTTGCTCTTTGGAAAAAGAGAACAAACTATTACTTTATCAGGCTTGGCAGTATAGAAGATTACAGAATTTTTAGGAAATGAGGCACTGGAGGTATCTTTGATAAACTCATTGTTATGACTGAAGTCCCCACCATATGGTCCTGATTTTATTGATGAAGCCAATTTCTACAATGTTAAGATCTAAGTACTTGTAAAAGAGTCCTTAGACACATCATTCCTGACATCAGTGACATCCTCAAACCTACTGGTATCTTTCGAGAAGCAAAAAGAGCTTATGGTAGAGATGGTGCTGAGAAAAATATTGAAGTACGCCTGACTATTGATATTACTAGAGCTCTAAAATTTGGCATTTATGCTTATGAAACACCAATTATCTCTCACTGGTTGGAATTTTCTTATGCATTGAATGGTATTGCTTTTTGTAAGGTCTGAAGAATCCTTGACCTCCCTGGTCCTCTTTGTGAAGAAAAAAAGAGGTTCTCATCCATGCCAGCACCACAACTCACCCCTCCAACTCCATTCCCCTCAATACCCCATCCCCAAAAAGTCCAAAACCTATTAACAAGAAAATATCATATTCTGATAAAGATGTTGCTGAAGAATTTGCTTTAAAAATAAGACTAGCTCAAAGGTAAATTGTCATCAAAAATAGTTCTAAAAAATTGGATGGCCCTGAAGATGTTAGCATCTTTAAATATGTCCTTCAAAATCCCATCACTGAAGCTATCCTAACTCAAAATCCTGAAGCCATTGCCTGTCAAAAGAAACACAAAAAAAAAAAAAAATCAAATACAGAGCTAAGGATAAATTTATAAAGAAAAATGGTACCCACATCAAAGTAGGTGCTAGGAGGCAAACCCAAAATTCTGAATTGGGAAATGAAAACACTATCAACCCTGACAATATCTTTCCTAAAATCACTCTTAACATCCCAAACACTTAGAACAATATTCCCTTTCCATCTGATATCCAACATCAAATTAATGAAGAATTCAACAATCGGAAGAAACTGCTTTTGGAAAGAAGGAAACCTGAGACCAAAAGTAAGAATATTACTATTTATAGCTCCCCTCATCCAATGGATTCTAAGAGGAAAAATCAAGTTTATCCCCCTCCCTCTGACCAAAACCTGCACAACTTGGACCAATTGTATCCAAAAAAGAAGACCAACCTTCAGGACAAGAACATGGAGGTGGATCAACTGACAAATTTGACTACTAGAAACCTTGTGGGAGAAAATCCTTTCCAATATCCTAAGGTGAATTCTTGTACTCTTATCCTTTACTTAAATTGCTTATATTTGCTTTCTAGTCATATTATTATTCATACTAATAAGAAAACTAATAGATGGTATAATCTTAATAATATTCTCACCTGCTGCATTTACATTAAAATTACTATTCATACCCATTATTGCATAGGTTATACTATCCTAACCTTCTCATATCCTAGAATCTCTTACTTCTGGCAATTTTTATCTGTAATGACTTAGAATTTTCAAGGCCTAGGAAAACACAATACCAGTAGGAATTTGAATAACATGTTAAATAAGCATAATCCTAACATTTTCTTTATATCTGAGACTAAACAACAATATAAAAATCTTAAGGCCATCCTCAGCAACTTAGGAGTCACCTATTTTTGGTTTATAGAACCAAGAGGAAAAGTAAAGACAGCTGAGGGGCTGGCCCTAGCTTGGAAATCAAAATTATATGTCACCATACAGGACTCGTGTAACAATCATATTAGTGCCATTATTCATCTTAACATTGGAGACCCTTGGTTATTCTTAGGTTACTATGGAAGCCCTTATACTACTTTAGATAAATTACATTTTTGGAAAATGATTGAAAACACTAACAAAATCAATAATCTTCCTTGGCTGATCATGGGGGGATCTAAATTTTATGTTGCATCACCATGAAAAATTTAGTCAGTATCCTATTGATTCTTGTGAAGCTAATATTTTTCTGGAGAAAATAGAAGATGCTAATCTGACTGATTTAGGCTACACTGAATGTCCATTCACTTGGACCAACAAAATATTGGGCAATCACCTTACTGAACAAATACTTGATAGAGGGTTAGCTATTGATGCTTTGCTTGAATTTTTTCCCAACTCTACCATTTCTAACCTACAAGCCATAGGATCTGACCATAGCCCAATTCTCCTCAATACCAATCCTAATTGGAAATATGGTCATATTCCTTTTAAATTTTTTGGTCCCTGGCTTGACCATCAAGAATGTAAAGACATCATTGTTGATTGTTGGAAGAAAAACCATAAGGGATCCTTTACTATCAAGATAAATAGGAAATTAAGAGATGTTAAAGCAAAAGTTAAATTGTGGAACAAGGAATCTTATGGTAATATCAAAACAAACCTTGAAGAAATCCTCCAACACCTAGATTGGATTACCAAGAATCAATTTAATATCAGCAGGGGAAATGATATCAGGATAGCTAAGAGAACTGTTGAACACTGGCAAAATTTTCAAGAAAGTTTCGAGAAAACTAAATGCAGAGATTAATTAATCAAGCTAAGGGATATAAACACCAAGTTTTTTCATGACTCGGATAAGAAAAGATATAGAAGAAATAAGATTATCTCCGTTTAGAAAGAATGAAAAAGCGGGGGTCTAACAACCTCACCTAATATTTCGCTTAGCAATCTATATGGACTAACTCCAATATACTTACAAGATAATCAACTAGACAGTTAGACTCAATTATAAGAAAAGTATATCGAGGAGTTATATCTCAATTCAATCCGCAATCAAACAAATAATAATTTGCGAGCCTGGTTGAATATAAGAGAGATAACTTGAACGGTACCAAAGACCAATGTTCAAGGATTAATTAATATCAATCAACAACCAAAGGTTGGATTTATCAATTGATTGATTCAATGCACAACATGTGATATTTCAATTATATAACATAATATAATGTGAAAAAGAAATAACACAGAAACCAGTAGTTTTATTAACGAGGCAAATACAGAAAAACCCCGGGACCTAGTCCAGATTTGAACACCACACTGTATTAATCTGCGACAGACACTAGACTATGACAAAGCTAACTTCGGTCTGGAATGTAGTTGAACCATTATTAATATCACACTGATCCAAGGTACAGTTGTGCTCCTTACGTCTCTGATCCCAGCAGGATACTACGCACTTGATTCCCTTAGATGATCTCACCCACAACTAAGAGTTGCTATGACCCAAAGTCAAAGACTTGATAAACAAATTTTTATCACACGGAAAAGTCTATTGAATAGATAAATCAGTCTCCCACAGATATACCTACGAGTTTTTGTTCCGTCTTTTGATAAATCAAGGTGAACAAGAACCAATTGATAACCCATACTTATATTCCCGAATAACAACCTAGAATTATCAATCACCTCACAATAATCTTAACCGATTAACGAAACAAGATATGTGGAATCACAAATGATGAGACGAAGGTATTTGTGACTAATTTTCTATATTGCTTATCGGAGATATAAATCTCAAGCCAGTCTTACGATTACACTCAAACACGATAAAAACAACAAGATTAGATCACACGACTACAGAGAAAATATGTTGGGTCTGGCTTCACAATCCCAATAAAGTCTTTAAGTCGTTAACCTACGGGGTTTCGTGAAAAACCTAATGTTAAAGGAGAATCGACGCTAGCTTATACAACTAGTATCATACAGGAGGTGTGGGGATTAGGTTTCCTAGTTGCTAGAGTTCTCCTTTATATAGATTTCAAATCAGGGTTTGCAATCTAAGTTACCTTGGTAACAAAGCATTCAATGTTCACCGTTGGATAAAAAAACCTGATTAGATTCAAGCTAATATCTTTCAACCGTTAGATCAAACTTAGTTTGTTATACACGAATGAAATGTAAATTCATTTAGGTTTGAGTAACTGTACCTAAACGTGTACACTTAGTCGGTTCAACAATAGTTAACCAATGGTTAGCCATATGAGCACTTTCATATCAACCTTATTCATCTTTACCATAACTAGTTCAAATGACTCAAATAAACTAGTAAGAGAGTTTTTCAATTGCTTAGATCTCATAGAAGTATACAAGACACAGTCGAAGCAAAATCGATTTTGATTCACTCAAATCAATTCATGAACATTATAGCCACGGTTTGCAAAGATTGCATTCCTTATTATATAAATGTTTTAGTTCATGAACAAACCTATTTTAGAAAGTAACCTACTTAAGTATGCAAATGGGTACGCGTACTTAAGTAACCGGATTTCCAACAACCGCCAGTACGTGTACGAGTACACATACTTTGGGTTCCCAGTTTTTAACTTTTATACAAATGTGAGAACACACTATGTTTATATCCAAACATGGTTACATGTTCTAAACTCTTATTTCAATCATTGAAACTTTCGTAGAGGATGTTAAAATAGTCGTTATTCACAAACTATTTTCATCAAAGCGCTTTTCAAGTTATTGAAATAATCAACATGACTTTCGTCACGAGTAAAGATGAACTTGGCTAAAGCGAAAGCTTGCTAACACATATTTCGATAAATAGATAAGCGAGATAAACTCGGCTCGAAATAGCAAATGTGTATAACTGAAGTTTATATAGCAATACGACTTTTGTCTCAAAATAGGAGATAGAATAGATAGACTTTTGAGTGATAGATAAGTTCAAGTCTCCACATACCTTTTGTTGATGAAGTTCCACAAGTTCCCTTGAGTAGTTTTTCGTCTTATTTCGATGAATTTCGCGGAGTCTGAGGCTGAATTACACTTATTATCCTAATCTGAGACTTAGCTATAAGTATACTAAAAATCAAGACTTATAGTTTTTGCAACTAAACTTGACAAACAAGCTTGAGATAACAACCCGTGCGAGTTCGACCGAGCAGTGCTCTAACAAAGAAGATGGTACCTGGCTTCACAATAGCAACAAGATTACTAACTGCTTCAGCACCCATTTTGCTCATATGGCTACTGCTGAACCTATTACTGAAAAAAGCGGGGGTCTAACAACCACGACCAATATTTCGATTAGAAATCTGTATGGACAAACTCCAATATAATTCCAAGAGAATCGACTAGACTGTCAGACTCAATCAATAAAAATATATCCAAGAGTTATATCTCTGTTTCAAAATGTAATCAGCAAATCAAACAAAAATCTGTGAGCCTGATTATTATGTGAAGCAACCTGAACGGTAGCAAAGACCATTGTTCAAGTGTCAATCAATTTATACCAACAACTGAAGGTTGGATTATCTAATTGATTAAACTACGCACAACTTGTGATATTTCAATTATATAGAAAATATAATGCGGAAAAGAAATAACACAGACACCAGAAATTTTGTTAACGAGGAAACCGCAAATACAGAAAAACCCCGGAACCTAGTCCAGATTTGAACACCACACTGTATTTAGCCGCCACAGACACTAGCCTACTCCATGTTAACTTTGGTCTGGAATGTAGTTGAGCCCTAACCGATCTTACACTGATTAAGGTACAGTTGCATTCCTTACACCTCTAAATCCCAGCAGGACTCTACGCACTTTATTCCCTTAGATGATCTCACCCACAACTAAGAGTTTCTACAACTCAAAGTCGAAGACTTTATAAACCAATATGTCTCACACAGAAAAGTCTATTGAATAGATAAATATGTCTCCCACAAAAATACCTAAGACTTTTGTTCCGTCTTTTGATAAATCAAGGTGAACATGAACCAATTAATATACCGGACTTATATTCCTGAAGAACAGCATAGTAATATCAATCACCTCAAAATAATCTTAATCGTATGGTAGCGAAACGAGATATCGTGGAATCACAAACGATGAGACAAAGATGTTTGTGACTACTTTTAATCTTGCTTATCGGAGATTAAATCTCAAGAAAATCTTAGAGAAGATAGTACTCAATCACGATAAAAAACAGCAAGATCAAAACACGTAACTACAAAAAAATAGTTGGGTCTAGCTTTACAATCCCAATGAGGTCTTTAAGTCGTTAATATTTGCATAATGATATCATAGACTTAATCTTTGTTATAAAAAGTTCATTATATTTTCCATCAATATTTGCATAAAGACATATAAAATATAATAGACTTAACTTTTGACATATATGGGACAATCACAGTTCATGGACGCAAACACTCATATCCCATAATAATTTTTGCAATATATAAAACCAATAAAGATTAATACTGCAAAATCATCTTCCAAATAAATAATTTAAATAAATAAACCTGAAAACATTGCAAGATGAATATTGTTGGCAATATCTATGTGTACTCACAACAATTATTATTCCAAACCCTAGTTATCCTTCTTAAAACACAAAAATAAATTCTCATAAGAAGTTTCCTAGACATCAAGACAAACTCGTAATGCACATATAAGATGATTTGTCCTTAGAAGGTATAATCAATCTTTTTCGCACGGATTTACACCAAAAATAGCTACCAAATGCGTATAAAAAGATTTTCTTAACAAAGAAGAACATACAAAGTCATTAATGACCATGCACCATAGTTCACATAAGATGATTGCGAACATTCAAGAGTCTCATAACAATGCGTACTAATGCCTATTCTTGAACTTCCTTCTTTGTGATTCACCAACAACATTCTTGTAAAACTACAAATGAGATTAGAAGAGTAGTACTCCAAGAACCCAAGTGCCCAAGTCCAAGAGAAGTGGAACAAGTGCGACGAAACGAAGCAAAACACTCAAAAACAAGAGACGGGACAAAGACCAATCTTAACTCATCCAAATTCAAGAATTATCATCTCCATTTAGAAGAGAATTCAAAGAGGAAGAGAATGCAAAAATAATGAGATCATTCCGAGTTCATACGAAGAGGTTACGGCCAAAACAAGTTTACCGAATATCGACGTCTACATGCTAGTATGCATACCGGTTTGCAAACGAATTTTCGTGACATGGAGCAGTATGCAAACGGGTTTGCGAACTAAAATCTCTGGATTTTGATTTTAAATGATGGTATGCATACCTGGTATGTGTACCATGAAGTCCAAACATCCCGAACTACTATTTTCAAACCTAAACGTTTAAGAACCTTAAACACAAATCAAGTTAGGTATAAATGAACGATAAACAAGGTACATGTATCATTATAAGTACTTTAATCAAATGATAAAAACACAAATCTTGCTCAAGTTTATAGACATACCCTTTAGAAGAATCCAATCGAAATCTACAGCCTTACCAAAAATTCAAAATCACATTTAACGTAACATGTGCGCCCCAATTCTCGTGCTTCCATCACCGTATACATAACAGGGCATTTCTTGGTGAGGATGCACTTCCAACACAATCAAGTTGTGTTGAGGTGAACAATGTCTTGCTCACCATGGCACCAAGAAAGAGTTTCTTTCCAACTACCTTTGCATTCGACAAAATTGAGAAACATCCAATAATCTGTTTTTACAAGTTTATCAAAAGACTTTAGAGAGATACGCAAAAATTTGAGTCCCTGATACCTCATTTAAAACTTAATAAAAATAGTGTATGTAGCTAATGTTTAGTACTGCGCAGGGAAACTCTTTTGGTGTAAGGAGGCGTCCTGACATGTTTACAACAGTAAACAAAACAATTATCAAGACACAGTGTATCAGGGTTTGACTTATGAATAGAGTCATGTTCTGAGATGAGACAATCTGGTATATTATATTTAGACTCATCTTGTATTATATCCAGTTTGTTACAACTTTTTGGGATACAGACAAGAGGAGTATTAGTCTCACTAATAAGTAAATCAATATCAATCGCAACATAAAGATTATTCACCCTAACTTGGTTTAGTTTATCAAGAGAGTCTTGTTCTTACTGGAGATATGACTCAACATCAAAAGATAAACTTTCAATTTTCTCTTCAAGCTCTAGAAACACTTCAAGGGATTTTAAACCTGCCTGAGGTTTGGATAGAATTTCTTCTACATATTTAATTAAATTAGTCATGAAAGAGAATTCTGGAATCCCTAAATCTGGTGGTGCATTTATTGAGATAACCTCACCGTCCTAGAGTCAGATTGCCACAAACACATACTTATGAGGTCTTCAACGTGTTTGCCTGCTCTGATACCATGTGAAAAAGCGTGGGTCTAACAACCACACCTAATATTTCGATTAAAAATCTGTATGGACAAACTCCAATATATTTCCAAGAGAATCAACTAGACAGTCAGATTCAATCAATGAAAATATATCCAAGAGTTGTATCTCTGTTTCACAATGTAATCAACCAAATCAAACAGATAGAAATCTATGAGATTGATTATTATGTGAAACAACTTGAACGGTACCAAAGACCAATGTTCAAGTATCAATTTATATCATCAACTAAAGGTTGGATTATCTAATTGATTGAACTACGCATAACCTGTGATATTTCAATTATAAAGAAAATATAATGCGGGTAAAAAAATAACACAAACACCAGAAATTTTGTTAACGAGGAAACCGAAAATACAAAAAAAAACCTGGAACCTAGTTGAACACCACACTGTATTAAGCCGCTACAGACACTAGCTTACTCCAAGTTAACTTCAGACTGGAATATAGTTGAGCCCTAACCAATCTCACACTAATTAAGGTACAGTCGCGTTCCTTATGCCTCTGAATCATAGCATGACTCTACGAACTTGATTCCCTTGGATGATCTCACCCACAACTAAGAGTTGGTATGACCCAAATTCGAAGACTTGATAAACCAATCTTTCTCACACAGAAAAGTTTATTAAATAGATAAATATGTCTCCCACATCCTCAGAGTTTTGTTCCATCTTCTGATAAATCAAGGTGAACAGGAACCAACTGATACACCGGACTTATATTCAATAAGAACAGCCTAGTAATATCAATCATCTCACAATAATATTAATCGTATGGTAGCTAAACAAGATATTGTGGAATAACAAACGATGAAACAAAGATGTTTGTGACTACTTTTTATCTTGCCTATCGGAGATTAAATCTCGAGCAAATATTAGAGAAGATAGTACTCAATCACGATAGAAAATAGCAAGATCAGAAAAAGAAACGACAGAGAAATAGTTGGGTCTGGCTTCACAATCCCAATGAAGTTGTAGTTGCAGGAAATCCTACACTACACCCTTGTTAAGAATTTGTAATAACCAACTCAAATTTGAAAATTAAAAATGACACTTTATTATTTGATTTTCAGAAATGTTTACAGGAAATGTAAGAACTCAAGAATACAACTTTTCTCTTGAAGTTTCTCTATCCTCAAGACTTTCTCAACTCTCCAAAAAATATCATCCCACTTTGAATCTATTGGAATCCTTTATATAGGGAATTACATAGTGGATGACAGCTAAGCTTTCCTCTTATTTCGGATTTACTATGCAATCTCATCGCGGTAATTATAATGTTCATTCTCGCAAGCTTTGTAATCATCGCGGGACAAACATGCTTTTATCATGTTTTCTTTAATCGTCAGCTATTACGTCACTCTTTTGATTGCCTTTGTGACACTCGCAAAGTGTTGTTGAAGAGCTTGAGGTGATGCTCGCTGGGAAGCGATATTCTGATCCTACATCTTGCCTCTTCTCATGTCTTTTCTACGAAGAAGAGAAGATCATGAGGACTTTAAAATGCCACAACTCCTTATCTTTTCAGATTTCTCTGTTCTGACACGTTTATATATCCTTTGCCAGCTGTTTTCACGTATTTTCTCTTCTAATAAATTTTTGACATGTCCTCTTTAACCGCTGCGATCTGACCGCTCATGTCTTTTCTTTGCATTTATTGCATTCATATTCTTCGAGAAATCTCTTCTTCTATAAATACTCCTTTTATTCTTTTCGTTTCCTCTTTTCCTCTCTTACTTTCTTTTTCTTTCTCTCCGTAACTTCTCTGCAAGTTTACTGTTCTTCCGTATATTGCGCGTCTGTTAACGCTGTGATTTTTTTCTTATTTTTCAACCTTTTTCTTCATTCCCATACTTAAAAAAATGGTTGCTGCTTGTGCTAAAAATTTGGCTGCTTTTGGTGAGATGCGAGAAAAACTCAAAAGTAAAGGTTTTACTTTGTCTACAATTCCAGATCAAAGCCCTAAATCTGAGCTTTCCATCAAATTATTTTCTGATCATCAATGTTCTCGCGAGAAAGTTATAGTATCGCTAGGTCAACTTGAATCTGGTCTTCCCATTCCTCTCTATGACCCGGATCTTCCCTTATTTTATGAAATAATTTCTCACGAGAAGTTCTCGCGAGCAGTATATCAATTAGGTGGAGATTGTATTCGATTACTACTTGAATATGCTTCTCGCGGTGACAATAAAGGTTCTCGCTACCCTTATACTGCGAAGAATCCTCAATTCAAGGATGTTCCAATCATTCCTGCGATGTAAACTGTGGATAATTTTTTCATCAACTATGACATAATCCCCATGAAGAGAGATCGCACTTGTTGGGGTCTCCGCTTGCAAAGGAAAGATAAGATTGCTGAAGATAAAGCTCTTATGTTAGATATTGATTGGCATACAAATAACAATCAAGGTCCTCGCCATTCTAGCGATGACAAGTGGTTTATTTTTCCTCTAATTTTAGAGGGTCCGTACATTTCTGGCACTCATGCCTTGCCTGCAAATCTCGTGGAATACCAACCATGGGTGTTCTATTGTCCTGAGAAAGATAAAGAAGTATGTCCTCCTTATTTCTTCACATAACAAGTTATTTTTATTATTTTTCTTTGATTTTCATATCTTTAAGCTCTCGCTGATTATGCCTGTTTATTAGATTGAGAGATTGAAGGCTAACTATGAGAAGTTTAGGAAACCTGCTACTCGTTCAGCTCTTCAATTACTCACAGATGAAGTAAGAAATACTTCTTTATAAATCTTAACAATATATTGTTGCCCCTATTTCTTATCTTCATCTGTGCTCACAGGTAATCGAAGAATTAAAATTAATAGAACCAAGAACCAAGGTGAAATCTTCAATTGATCGCAAGGGGAAATCTACTGCTCCTCCCAAAGGGAAGTCTACTGCCCCTCACAGTGAGGAATCTGACGATCCTCCCTTAAAGAAAAGAAAAAACCCAACTCTCTTCTTCTTCAACTTCTCAACCCATTCCAGAAAATTTAAGTGTTGATTTTGGTAAGGACAACGATGATGATGATAATGACATTCCTATCATGAAAGATTCTTCCTCTTCTGAGTCTTCAATGGCTCAATTATCCAAGATTTTTGGCGATATTACTCATGGTATCGCTAATAATTATGAAGATGAAGTTCTTAATGAGACATCCCAGGCTCTCGCCAAAGTCTGTGATGCTCCCATATTGGTAGGTAATGATTCTCTCCAGGGAATCTCAAGATCGCTGACTCCCAGTCTCTTAAATTCTCTTGGTACCCTGGTATGTTTTTATTTCTTCAACCTGTTTATATATTTATTCCATCTCCAAGCCTTAACTTATATTTTTCTCTCGTAGGTTGGAAGAGCTTCCTTTGTTGTTGCCTCTGATTTAGACAAAAGGCGTGCATTTTCTCAAAAGAAGAATGTTGTTCTTCGCCAAAAGAATGAAGAACTTAAATCTGAATTCACTATTCTTCACAAGAAGAATGAACAAATGGAAGCTGAACTTGCTAATCTTCGGGAGAAGAATAAATAACTTGAGAATAATCTTTCTCAACAATTGCTCAAAGTATCCAATCTTGATACTGTTAACAAACAACTCTTAGGTATGATAACCTTCTTCTTTTCCTTCATAATTTTATGTTTCACTATTCTTTCTTACTTGATTTATCATTCTCGCAGACATTTATGGTCTTACTGATGAGGCTTTAACCATTCGCTCTTTTCCTGAACCAATAGAAAATTATGCTCTTCTAGAACTTCTTAATAATTCTTTAAATAACCCCTCCAATATTAATTCTCTTTCCATAGATGAACTCAGATCGAAGTTTCGCCTTTTAAAAATTGACTACAGATCTTGTTTAGATATAACTCACAGATTCAAACAACTTTATCAAAATTCCAAAGTTGAGATTAAAACTTTAAAGGTAAAGAACAAAGATCTTTCAAAAGACAAAGACCGTATATCTAGACAAGGGGCTGAAACCTTAGCAAATTTCCATAAGACCATTCTTGAAGTTCAAATTGAAAGGGATGGGCTTATCCGCGAGAAGGAAGGTTTTATTGAAAGAGAAAACCAAATTCGTTCCCGTCTTCTTATAAATGATGATGTGGAGTTTGCTTGGGCTGCGAAAGTTCTTGACAGTGCCAGAACTAATTTATTTATAGATGTTAGTCTTCATGTTGAACAAGCAGCTTTAATTAAAGACATGATTTCTGAAAGAGAAGGTTGTTAGTCATCCTTCCTTATTAACTTCTTGTTTTTATTGTTCTTCCTTGCAAATTTTTCAACTTGTGGTCATATACTTGTAGGAGCTGAAAAGAGATATCTTGAAAGAATTAGGGAACTTGAAACTGACAAGAGTCAACTCACAAGTAGTCTTATTGCTCGCAATGAGAAGTATTCACGATTGAAAGACCAATTAAGGATTACTACCGCGAACTTTAGTACCACTCTTATTGATGTTCGCAATAAATCCATTAAACTGGTTTGCAATGATCACGACATTCCTCATTCTACATATCCTGATCTTGCAAAGGAAATTCCAGCAAAAACTCCAAACCTTGTTATTTCCGATAGTGAAGCTGGGGAATCTGATGATGAAGATAATAATGATAATGAAGAAAAATCTAGCGAGGGGGAGAAATCTGATGAAGATGATGTTGATGGATCTAATTAGTTATGTTTCTTCTTTTTGTCTTCCTTGTAATTTTTGTATACTTATTTCCTTCTTCCTTGTAAATTTGCAAGGGGGAGAAATCTGCGACTTTCTCCAATCTTGTAAATTTCCTTGTATAAATTTCTTTTGCTTCCACCTGTATGAATTAGAAAACAACTCTTTTTCTGCAACATAATTATTACCCTTTAACTATCTGCATAAATGTGTCATAATAATGTCTATGCAATTTTATCATATGATGATGAATAATAATTTCATCATTCTATGCATTCCCATACTTGCCTCTATTATTCATCTGCAATATGAAAAAATTGAATAGAGATTAGATATTAGTTGTAAATCAAATTAAATTTGCCTCAATATCGGCGAAGTTATCACTAGCAACAATTGCATAACTTTATGATCTATGCGTAAAGTCGCAAATCTCATAAATTCTGCGAGCATTATCGTAGTAATCTTATGGTCTTATTATGCCTTCCTAATTAAAGGTCTTATTTTTCCACATTTTTTCTTTCTGCGACAAAATCGCAGGACGTTTTTACATTTGCATGTATTGACCCATTGATCTTGTCTTATCCATATTTTTTCAACATCTCTGCGATAATATGATAAGTATAAACTCTCTTGCAAGAATTAAACCTTATGACATTGTCGTCTTGCGATGAAATCGCAGAACGTATTTACACTTTCATGTAAAAACCCATTGATATCATCTTAACTTTTTTCTTTTGGCTTGTTGCCTCTGTATAATTTTTGTCACGCGACAATACGATAGGCCTAAATGTTCTTGCGATCATAAAGCCCCATGACATTGTCGTCTTTAGACACTTATCAGCTCCATAATGGAGGGTGTCGCCCTTATCTTCCCCCTGGTTTCCCCTTCATGGAGGGCACATCGGCCATATAAGACTAGCTCCTCCCATCCGGATTTACCAACAACCAGCTGTTTTCGCATCCTCTTGTCATTTATGCCTATATGGCTTATAGTTACAAGACTGCACCCTAAGTGGGGTTTTCTTCAGGCCAAGTGCATCATAGCCAAGACTTACCAAGAATGGCCAGGGTAGTTTTGTACGCCCCGGGCACCCTTGGCTCAACCATGTACCTAGGCGCCTTGGTCATAATCTGCACTTCTTAGAAGAGATTCTCAGTCGTCCAACCAGGGTATAACCTTATATAGTTGGAAATCCAAGATATCTCTCCTGGATAGGTTTTCTTTAACCCCAACATCTGCATGACTCAGGTTCCAGCAGCGGTATAACCTTATCCCTGAGTCATGTAAAGAGATACCTCCTTATATGACGCACTATTAGGTCTTATATTTGCCTCTTGCGAAATTGTATCCGCGAACTAAGGTGCACGCCATAAAGGTTCGTCCCATTCTATTAATATATGCGAAATTTTATTCGCGCTTCTCGCGAGTATTGTAACTCTGATAAAATTTCATTTCTTTGATCTTTTTTATTCTTGTAAAATTTTGCAATTCTTTCAAGAAGAGTACTCTTTTCAATTACATTTTCTTCATACAAATCATTCATAAGCTTCTCTAAATTTCATCATTTTACCTTTCTACTTACTACTTTCTATTGATGCCTTCTTATTGCGCTTTGCTATTTTCTCTTCATTTGCGAGCCGCTCGCCTCTAACCATTAATTTGTCATTTCTTTGATCTCGCGGTATTTCATCTTCTCGATGTTCTATTGTATCAACCATTAATTTGTCACCGCTTTGTTTCTGTTTGATGTTGTGTGTCCAATTTTTATTCCTCGCGGATCTTTCCTCACAAGTTTCCATGTCAATTTCATAACATTTCTTGCTTTCTCCCCAATATCCTTTGATGGATCCAACTACCTTTGGATGTGGAAACTTGATGCATTGATGATAAGTTGATGCCACACCTAATATTCCAAGCAACCATGGTCTGCCAATCAAAGCATTATAAGGTGATTCAATGTCAACAACACAGAATAAGATTGTAGAAGATATTCCCTTTAATGGAATTCGCATTGTAATCTCCCCTTTGGGCTTGTTAGAAGTACCATTAAAACCATAGATTTTATACGTTGATGGTATTAGATCTTCGTCTCTTCCACCCATGGTTTTGTAGGTATGATAGAATAAGATGTCAACTGAACTCCCTGTGTCTATCAGAACTCTGTTGATGGCCCAAGAATCTTCATTTTCATCATCATTTTCTTCATCTTCTTCTTCTATCTGCTTTGGATTTATCTCTAACCTAACCACCAATGGGTTGTCATGCATCTCTCCAGGCTCTGGTACTTCTTGTGCAGTGAAAGAAATAGTTTTCTTATGCCATTATTTTAATGGAAAGGCTCTCGCAATATTCATTATCTCTCTTCCATCTGTGTCTCTCGCGAAGACTCTGCTTAGAACATTATCATGGAAATCCTCAATAGTTCTGTATGAATGTACAATGGAATTACAAAACAAATTCTTTGCTTTAGCCCCAACTTCTATTACGAATGTTTCTGATCCTTTTACAACATTCACTCTGCGAATTTATGGTGTTGGCGGTAATTGCTGAGATTGTGGATGTCCTACTAGAAAGTGATTTAGCTTCCCCTGATCAATCATCCTTAAAATTATCCTCTTTACATTCCTGCAATCATTTACTGAGTGACCATGAAAGTGATGGTAAGGACAAAATTCTTGACTTCGATTATTTGGATGTGGCTCTTTTCCCATATTCCATGGTGATGGTATGTTTTCCATCAGAATGATAGCTTCCCAAAAATTTTCTATACTAGCATTTAAAGGTGGCATCTTAATTTCTTCCCATATTATCTTCTGATTACCTTGGCTTCTGAAATTGTTTTGCCTCTGACCACCATATGTTTCCTGTGGTAGATCAAGTCTTTGGATTTTGTTATTTCCTCCGCGATTGTAATAATTCTTCTCCCTTTCATACTCTTCTTGATCTCGACTGCCCATCGCTACTAACTTCTGCTGGTTATCAATCACCACTTTCTCTTGTTGTGCCTACGAGGTGCTCGCCACATTGTTAATCATTTTAGGAAGTAAACTTCCGTTTGCCGCTACTGAGCTGGTGTTTGCGATTGGATATGATTCCATTTCATTTTGTTTCTCCTCCAAAGCAATGTATTCTTCTTGCAATTCTCGCAGCTCTGTCATGGTGATTGTATTTTTGATTCTGAAAATTTGTATGTATAGTAAATTGTTGCGAACATTGCATTGATGAAAGATAAAATGAGGTATCTTTCATCCACTCTTCCAGCCATCTCGCTGCACATTGACTTCCATCTTATGGTTAAGTGCTTCAAACTCTCGCCAATCCTCTGTTTTAATCCAAATATATCTTCAATGCCTGGCCGCGATGAATTATTTCTTATATATGCTCCCAGAAATGTAGCTTGAAAATGATCAAAAGAAGTTATAGTATTTTTTGGCAATCCCTCGAACCATTTTAGTGCCTCGCCAGTTAAGCTGGATGCAAAATATTTGCATAATACAGCATCATGATTCTCCCATTATAGCATACACCTGACATAATCCTTAACATGCTGAACAACACAAGTAGTTTTATCAAAGATACTGGTTAATGTTGGTAAATTGCATTTAGGAGGTATTCCTCTTAGCTGTACTTCCTGAGCGAAAGGGGTTCTCGCAGCTTCTTCAATTGCTTCATCAAGTTTCCTTTTGCCTCCTTCTCTTCTATTGTTTATCATTCCTCGCATTTCTGCTAATTCTCTCAATATTTGCTCATTCTCAGCTGAATTTTGCTCAATTGGTCTTTTTAATGCAGTTTCCCTTCTTTTGCGTTCTTGTCTTTCTTGTCTTGCGAGATTTTGTGCATCTTCTTTTTCATCGTCATCCCGTCTTTCTATGCGATTTTCTCTTTGACCTTATTCTTCGAATCGCAGCAGATTATGCTATCTATCTTCTTCTCTGCAAATTTCTTCATTTCTCATCATTTCTCTTCACTGTCTTTCTATTCTCTTATGTATTCTATCATACTCCTCCTGAATATTATCATTGTAGCGATTTTGTGTACGTCTTGTTTCTCGATTTTCATGGTTATTCTGTCGTACTGCCTCTTGAAACTCTTGTTCTTCTACTTCTGCCCTTAATCTTTCTCTCTCGCAAGCTAGGCGTGCTTGTTCAGCATAATGTCTCTCAATTTCTTCCTCAATTATTCTTCGATTTCTCTGAATCTCTCGCCCATGTAATATCCTCCTACCTTCTTCTGGATTTTCTTCACCATTTTGGTTGTTTCTTCCCTCTTGATTTCTATTGTTGCGTCTATTATCCAAAGCTTCGCCACGCGGATCATAGCGATTTTCTATTACCTCTTCTTCTCTATGACGTCGCTCTTCATTTGGATTTTGCATTTATTCTTGGATATTTCCTCTAGCATTTCTCATTGGGGAATTTTGTCTTGGTTCTTCTCTTAATGACCTTGAATTTGATCTAACAGTACTTCTTGATCTTCTACTTTGTAATCTCAAATTCTCCATTCTCAACTCGTGATTTTGTCTTGTTAAATTTGCACGCTCTTCCGCCTCTAATCTTATTTCCTCTTGTACTCTTTGTCTTAGATCATCTGTTGTTTCATCTTCGCCTTCTCCATGAATTTCAACCACTCCTTGATTTATTTCTTTTCTTCTTCCATCTCTTAATTGTTGATCTTCTACATTTTCCATCGAATCCGATCTCCAAGTATGCACACTCACTCTATCATAATCCACATTTCTATCTTTTATTGGTGTTTGTTGATTCGGTTGTGGAATTTGATTTTCTCCTTCAATCCTTGTTCTATTTCTTGTTGTTCTTATCCTTGAAGATTCTCCTAATTCATTTGTTTCTCCACCTGCAAGTCTTTTACTCCTCCTCACAGTTGTTGGTGGTTCCGATGTATTTCTTCTTCTTTTAGCCATTTCTTCAACTCTAACAATTTCTTCAAATCTTCAAGTTGTAATTAAAGATTTATTAGCTTGATTCTCCCTGTTTCGGGCGCCAAAATGTAGTTGCAGGAAATCCTACACTACACCCTTGTTAAGAATTTGTAATAACCAACTTAAATTTGAAGATTAAAAACGACACTTTATTATTTGATTTTCAGAAATGTTTACAGGAAATGTAAGAACTCAAGAATATAACTTTTCTCTTGAAGTTTCTCTCTCCTCAAGACTTTCTCAACTCTCCAAAAAATATCATCCCTCACTGAATCTATTGGAATCCTTTATATAGGGAATTACATAGTGGATGACAGCTAAGCTTTCCTCTTATTTCGGATTTACTCTGCGATCTCATCGCGGTAATTATAATGTTCATTCTCGTAAGCTTTGAAATCATCGCGGGACAAACATGCTTTTCTCATGTTTTCTTCAATCGTCAGCTATTACGTCACTCTTTTGATTGCTTTTGTGACACTCGCAAAGTGTTGTTGAAGAGCTTGCAGTGATGCTCGATGGGAAGTGTTGTAGCGATATTCTGGTCCTACAGAAGTCTTTAAGACGTTAACCTACAGGGGTTTTGGAAAAACCTAAGGTTAAAGGAGAATCGACTCTAGTCGCAACTAGTATCACACAAGAGGTGTGGGGATTAGGTTTCCCAGTTGTTATAGTGCTCCCATATAATCTTCAAATTAGGGTTTGCAATCAATGTTACCTTGGTAACAAAGCATTCAATATTCACCATTAGATGAAAACTGATTAGACTCAAGCTAATATCTTTCAACTGTTAGATAGAACTTAGCTTGTTACACACAAATGAAAAGTGACTTCATTTATATATGAGTAACCGTACCTAAACGTGTACACCTTGTTGGCTCAACTATAGTTAACCGAAGTTAGACATATTAACACTTTCATATCAATCTTATTCATCTTAGCCATAACTAGTTCAAATGACTCAAATAAAACTAGTTCTAAAGTTGTTCAATTGTTTATATTCTCATAGAAGTATACAAGACACAAGCAAAATCGATTTTGATTCACTCGAATCAATTCATGAACATTATAGCGATGATTTGAAAAATATTGCATTCCTTATTATATATAAATGTATTAGTTCATGAACAAACCGATTTTTAAACATAACTTACTCAAGTATGCGAAAGGGTACGCATACCATCCAAACTCAGTTAAATCTCGGAACTTGAAACTCAAGCCAATACGCATACCGGTATGCATACCGAGTTCCCGAACTTTCATAAACCAACCAGTACGCATACGGGTATGTATACTATGGTTCCCGGACTTGGAATATCTTACAACAGTTAGCATACAAGTACGCATACTGTGTTATATCCAATCATGGTTATTTTTTCTAAACTCCCATTTCAATCATTGAAACATTCTTAGAAGACGACAATAGCTGTCTCACACAAACTATTAGCTTCGAAGCAATTTTCAAGTGATTGAATGATCAATACGACATATTCAGAGTCTACATCAAATGACTATCTCACACAAATCATGTAAGATGTTACAAGGCGATTTTTACATGATCATATTCTAACTTTTGCCAAGAATATAAGATGAACTTGGTTAAAGTGAAAGCTTGCCAATATATATTTCGAGAAATATGTAAGCGAGTTAAACTCAGCTCGAAATATCAAATGTGTATAATCGAAGTCTGTATAGTTATACAACTTTTGTCTTAAATAAGAGATAAAGTAGATAGACTTTTGAGTGATAGATGAGTCCAAGTCTCCACATGCCTTTTGTTGATGAAGTTCCACAAGCTCCTCTTAGTAGTTTTTCGTCTTCAATCGATGAATGCCTTGAAGTCTAAAGATCAACTACACTTTCTATCCTAATCCGAGACTTAGTTATAAGTAGACTAGAAATCAAGATTTATAGTTTTGGAAACTAAACTTGACAACAAGCTTGAGATAGCAACACTTGCGGGTTCGACCGAGCAGTGCTCCAACAATTACCATAAACTAATTCATAATCAACCTCGTTCCTACTACTATCACCAACTCTGAAAATAACAATCTGCTCAAGATTCCAGATGCAGCTGAAATCAAATCGATTCTCCTTAGTATGGCTGGAGAAAAAGCTCCTGGCCCTAATGGTTTCCTACCTAACTTCTTTCAAGCCAACTGGGAGATTGATGGAGAAAATATTACTACTATGGTTCAGAATTTTTTCAGCTCTGGATTTCTTCTAAAAGAAATGAACTCCACTTTCATATCCCTCATACCAAAAATTGACAACCTAACCAACCCTTATCATTTTAGACCAATCTCTCTTTGCAACACCACCTACAAAATTATATCCAAACTCCTTGCTCGAAGGCTAAAACCTTTTCTACCTAAGCTCATCTCCACATTTCGATCTGCTTTCATCCATGGCAGATAAATATCTGATAACATATCTATAGCCCATGAGCTTATATGCCACATGAATATTAGGAAAGGAAAGAAAGGAGCTACAGGAACTATGGATATCAAGATTGATATGGCTAAAGCTTTTGATAAAGTCAACTGGGACTTCCTCATGAAAGTTCTAGCTCAAATGGGGTTCAGTGTCCAATGGTGTAACCTCATTCTATAATATGTTTCTACCACAAATCTTACTTTATTGGTTAATGGTTCACCTGGAAACTTTTTCAAGCCTTCCCATAGGGCTCAGACAAGGTGACCCTCTTTCTCCTTATATGTTCCTATTTTGCATGAAAGCCCTCTCAAGATATCTCATACATGTTGAATCTCAAAACCTAATTCATTGAAGTAGGAAATACCATATGGTCATAGAAATAATATATTAGAGTGAGTTTGGTCCAGTTGACCTAGTTAACTGTCTGTTTGGTCTTTTTTTAAAATATATATTATTGTTTGGTCCTAGAAATAATGATTCGGTCCTAGGGTGGACAATACCCACGCGGGATGACATCATAGATGATATAATTGTCAAACGGTAGTGGTAGAAATACCCTTTTAATTGGGACCATATTGTCAAACGGTAGTGGTAGAAATACCCTTTTAATTGGGACCATATATATACTCATTATTAAGAGAGAAGAGAGTAATTTTCAGATTTATTTTCTCTCACCTCTATTTTTCTAGATCTATTTTTTTCTTTCTTTCTGCTGCTACTGTTGAAGATTAAAGATGAAGATTTATTTTTAAAGATTGATTTGATTTGATTTTAAAGACTGATTTGGTTTTTGATTACAAAGATTTTGATTTTTGAGTACGAAAATCTTGATTTGATTATAAAAATCGAAGATGAACTCATGTTAAAGATGATGAAGACGATAATGAAGATGATGATGAAGAAGATGAAGATATGTGTGTTTTTTCGTCATTTTTGTTGCTACTGTTGTTGAAGATGAATGACGACGATGATTTTGATGAAGTTCATTGTTGTTGTTGTGTTGAAGATGACGAAAAATTTATCTATGTTGTTGTTGAAGACGACGAAGATGATGATGCTGCAGTTCATTCCCGAAATGAACTCAGTTTTTTAGGTTTTTATATGGAGTTCATTTCTGAAATGAACTCTGTTTTTTTAGGTTTTTATATGGAGTTCATTTCTGAAATGAACTCTATTTTTTTAGGTTTTTATATGGAGTTCATTCCAGAAATGAACTCTATTTTTTTTAGGTTTTTATTATGGAGTTCATTTCTGGAATGAACTCTGGTTTTTTTAGGCTTTTATATGGAGTTGATTTCAAGAATGAACTATGTTTTTTTAGGTTTTTATATGGAGTTCATTTCTGGAATGAACTTTGGTTTTTTTAGGTTTTTATATGGAGTTCATTTCTGAAATGAACTCTGTTTTTTTAGGTTTTTATATGGAGTTCATTTCTGGAATGAACTCTGGTTTTTTTAGGTTTTTATATGGAGTTCATTTCTGAAATGAACTCTGATTTGTTTAGGTGATTTCTGAAAAAATAAGTAGAAATTAACAGGAGTTCATTTTGACGAATGAACTGCTACAAAAAATAAGTAGAAATTAACACGAAAGGGTACTTTGGACCATTTAATATTTTTAAATAATTATGGACCAAACAGTAAAGGCGTTTTCCCAAAGGACCAAACAAACATGGGACCACCTAAAACATGACCAAACGATTATTTTCCCTTCGTTGAATTGGATTATGCCCTGATGCTCCTGCTATTAGCCATCTTCTATTTGCTGATGACTGTATGATATTCTACAAAGCTAGCATGGAGGAATGCAATAACCTTATCAAACTTTTTCAAGACTTCATTCAATCTTCTGGGCAAATGATAAACTTTGCTAAATCTGGTATCTTCTTCAGTAAAAATACTGCTCCTGATCTAGCTGATAGCATAAGCCACATCATGCAAGTCCAAAGGATTAACATCAAGGATAAATACTTAGGCTCTCTCATCTTCACCACTAAAATAAAAGTACAAGCCTTCAAACCTTGTGTTGAGAAATTAAAACTCAGGTTAGCTGGATGGAAAGTCACCATGATTCAAACTGTTACTTCAACATCCAAATATCAAATGAACTGCTTCAAGCTACCAAAGGCCACCTGCAAGGAGATTATTGTCATTCAAAGAGATTTCTTCCGGAACAAAGAAACAGATAAACCTAAAGGTCTCTTTTACAGAGCCTGCGATGCTGTCAATAAACCCAAAGATCTTGGAGGAATGGGATTCAAGAATATGGAGTTTTTCAATAATGCCCTGATCACTAAAATATCCTAGAGGCTATCACTGAACCTCAATCACTATGGATCTGTACTATGAAGGATGCTCACTTCCCAAATCGAGAGGTCATAAGGATGGATACCAAACCAAAGCCTTTTGATTCTTGGATTTGGAAAGGAATTCTTGACGACATAACCAATATCCAAAAGAACTACATCGGGAAAATTGGGAAAGGTGACCAAATTCATATTTGGGAGGACAAATGGATTAATAGGTATTCTGACATCATTCCAAAACCCCTAACTGCCCTTCTAACCTTACTATTGTTAGACAACTTTTCAATACCTCTGGTAATTGGGACTTAGACCTACCGGCTCTTTGGTTCACCGAGGATGTTCAACACCTTATTCTTTTTACTCACCACAACACCAACCCATATGACACTATCAGCTGGAATTTATCTCATAGAGGGATCTTCTCTGTTAAATCCCTATATGACAAGCAGATTACTGATAAGTATGCTAATGATGCTCTCACTGCCCCATGGGGAAAATTTTGGAATCTTGATACTTTTTTAGACATCCAATTTTTCATATGGAAATGTGCTCATGGAATTATTCCAACCAATGCTAAGTGTGCTAGCATCCTGACTTATATTGATCATGTCTGTAATATTTGTAGTAATGCTAAATAAGATATTACTCATGTTCTCTTATCTTGCCATGTTGCTTCCAAAGTTTGGGAAAGGTTATTTGGGAACTCCCATCAACTTTTCAATGCTTTATGCTCCTTTCATGAGTGGCTTAACAGCTGGTTCCATAATGATAATCATAACATCAGTTGGAATGCTACTTATGCAACTATTTGTTGATTCATTTAAAAGGACATATGTGATCTAGTTTTCAGGAAAATTATACCCTCATCTCACAGTACTTCTCTGAAAATAACTCAGTACTTATGTCAATCTAATAGGGTGATTCATAATCCATGTCACATTCTGAACGATATGTACTATCAGGATACCAATATTGATCAGCATATTAGACTTGCTAGGCTAACAAGGCAGCATAAGAAAAAGTTTGGAATCACTATTAACATGAGTATTAGCAGACATATGAGCTCAACTAGCTTTAGAATGGGGCAAGGAAATGCAGAAATCCAACATTGATTTTGTTGCAGAAAATGATGCAACTCTACAGGCCATTAAGAAAGGATACCAACTAAAAGTGCAAGAAAGATTTCAAGCCAGTTTCAACCTGACTCATGGTGGAAATTTTGAAGATATTGATTTTGTTTTAGGAAACCTAATCAAGCTAGCTCCTCATCAAAACTTATCTGCTACTAGACTAGCAAAAATATCTATTCAAACTAACATTCTCCAAAACTTAAACTTGAAAGGTCTTAATCTTCATCAGTTTTTTGATACTCTTCAGTCTCTACCTATTCAATTTGATGGGGAAAGATGTAATATTAATTATCAGACAGTGGAGGGGCCTCATGGCGCTAGTCTTAGCCCAGATGACCACCTTTTGTACCTTTGAGTTTGTTGCTCTTCTGAGCTCAACCTCTGTTTTATTATAAAAAATAAAAAATAAATACACTTACGCCCAAATATCCTGGGGAAAAAACGTGGAGAGATCTGAGGGCCATGAGAGCATATCCAATTGTGGGTATTAAAAATCCTATGTGGAATTTTTAATAAGACCCTTATTTAAGAGGATTTGCACATAGAGAAAATACATGGCCCCGTTACTAGTAAAATATCTCCAATAGTACAGAGGTTTAACCCTTAAAAACTCTTATGTGATGAAATCTTAACCATTTAATTGTATTTTAATTAATTATTAAAAATCAAAAATATGACATGGATGTCATTGTGAAGGACTAAATAAGACTTTCATTAAAACCTTCAAAATTAATATTCCATCCCTCAAATTTTGTAGGACCTACTGTTGGAGATGAATTTGTTTTAAATGAAGCTCTAAAATACTATGTGTTGGAGCATTGCTCGGTCGAACTCGCATGTGTTGCTATCTTAGGCATGTTTGTCAATGTTAGTGATCAAAACTATAAGTCTTGATTTCTAGTCTACTATAGCTAAGGTCTCGGACTAGGATAAAAAGTGTAGTTGATCTCAAGAACTCCATGGCAATCATCATACAAGACGAAGGACTACTCAAGGAACCAGTGGATCTTCGTCGACTAAAAGGTATGTGGAGACTTGAGCTTATCTATCACTCAAAAGTCTATCTACTCTATATACTATCTTGAGACAAAAGTCGTTTTGCTATATAGACTTAGATTATACACATTTGGTATTTCGAGCCGAGTATATCTAGCATATCTATTTCTCGAAATATATGTTAGTAAATCTTTCGATTTAGCTATGTTCATCTTTACCTAGTGACGAAAGTCATGTTAAGTTTCAATCACTTTGAAAATTTCTTTAACGAAAAATGGTTTGTGAATAACAACTATATAACGTCCTCTGAGAATGTTTCAATAATTGGAATGAGAGTTTAGACTATATAACCATTTGGGATATAAGAATTGTTATGGAAACACATATATGTATAAGTCCTTATTCCTTCAACCGAAGTTTGCGAACTTTGTTGATCAAGAGAACCAGAGTAGTGCGCGAACTAAGTCCGCGAACTGGCGGAAGTTCTCGACCCGAGAAATTCTGCTGAAGTTTATGAACTCCATCCGGGAACTTAAGTCCGCGAACTTGAGTAGGTTATGTCTAAAAACGATGTTTGTGAACTTATCTTTATAAACTAAGGAATGATATTGCAAACCGTGGCTATATAGTTCATGACCCGATTCGAGTGAATCAAATCGTTTTTGCTTCAATTGTATCTTGTATAGTACATGAGATTTCGTTGCAATTGAACAACTCTCTAACTAGTTCATTTGAGTCATTTGAACTAGTTATGGTGAAGAAGAATATGGTTGATATGAAAGTTATCATATGGCTAACCATTTGGTTAACTATTGTTGAACCAACTAACATACAAGTTTGGGTACGGTTACACAAGCCTACAAACGTGCATTTCATGTGTGTATAACAAGCTATGTTTTCGATCTAACGGTTGATAAATATTAGCTTGAATCTAATCAGGTTTTCATCTAACGGTGATTATTGAATGCTTTGTTACCAAGATAATATTGATTGCAAACCCTGATTTGAAAGACTATATAAGGGAGAACTCTAGCAACTGGGAAACTTAATCCCCACGCATTTTATGTGATACTAGTTTTGCAAAGCTATAGTCGATTTTCCTTTAACCTTTGATTTCTTCTTCTAAACCATGTTAACGACTTAAAGACTTCATTGGAATTGTGAAGCCAGACCGATACTACTTTTCTTGTAGTTATGTGATCTGATCTTGCTATTTCTATCATACGAGTACAATTGTAATAATTGGCTTGAGAATTCTATCTCCGATAGACAAGATAAAAAGTAGTCGCAAACATCTTCATCTCATCGTTTGTGATTCCACAATATCTTTTTGTTGTTGCGTTGATTAAGATTATTGTGAGGTGATTGATAATACTGAGCTTTTCTTCGGGAATATAAGTCTGGTTTATCAATTGGTTCATGTTCACCTTGATTTATCAAAAGGCGAAACAAAACTCGTAGGTATATTCGTGGGAGACGGATTTATCTATTACCGTAAACTTTTATGTGTGATACAGATTTGTTTATTAAAGTCTTCGACTTTGGGTCTTAGCAACTCTTAGTTGTGGGTGAGATCAACTAAGGGAATCAAGTGCGTAGTATCTTGCTGGGATCAGAAACGTAAGGATCATGATTGTACCTTGGATCAATGTGAGATTGGTTGGGGTTCAACTACAGTCCAAACCGAAGTTAGTTTGGAGTAGGCTAGTGTCTGTAGCGGCTTAATACTATGTATGTTCAATCTGGTCTAGGTCTCGGGTTTTTTTGCATTTGCGGTTTTTTCGTTAACAAAATTCTGGTGTCTATGTTCTTTCTTTTCCGCATTATATTTGTTACATAATTGAAGTAATACAGGTTGTGCTTTGTTCAATCAATTAGAATATCCGACCTTTTGGTTGTTGATTTTAATTGATTGATACTTGGATATTGGTCTTTGGTACCATCCAAGTTATCTCTCTTGTATTTAATCGAGACTCGCAGTTTTCTTGATTAAGATTTAAATCGAGAGATTGAGATATAAACTCTTTGATATAATTTTATCTAGATTGAGTCTGACTGTCTAGCTTATTCTCTAGTAAGTGTATTGGAGTTTGTCCATACAGATTGCTAAGCGAAATATTAGGTGTGGTTGTTAGACTCCACTTTTGCAATTGGTATCAGAGCTGGAAAACACGTTCAAGACCTAAAAAGTCTATGTTTGTGGTGATCTGTCTTGATGGATAAAATTATATCTGATAACGCAACATCAGTCCAAAATCACTCATGTGAGTCACAAAGTCCTCAGCTTTTGAGAAAAACTATATCATCTATCCCTTTTCTGAATCTACATTCGACTGGGAAAAATCTCTTGATGAGAAGTTGGATCTTTCAGATGACAGTGATTCAGAAGAAGGATGGAGCATTGATGAGGAAGTCTCTCAATATATCAAGTTGTTCGACCGTGCATTGAAAGAAAAAAATTTAAATCTTGCCTGAGTAAGCATGTGGCTCCTCTTTGTCATGAAAACAGAAAATTAAGGAAACTATTTTAAGGATATGATGGTCGGTGTAAAATCTTACAATCTATCGTTAAGGATCATGAAGAAGATGTTCGCACAAAAAGGTCTGAATGTGACACTCTTCTCCGAAATCTCTTTATGTTGAAAGAAAGACTTGCAGATGCTGAAGCACGATATGACTCTCAACAAAAATGTTTTAATGACAAAGAACTCAGTCTTCTTTCCAAAGAAAATTCATTGGAGACTGACTTTGCAACTGCTCTTGATAAATTAAATTCACTAGAAGAGAGTCTGAGAAGATTCAATTCTAGCTCTACAAAATTGTCTTCTATGATTGGAGCATGTAAAGAACACCGTGATACACGTGGTCTGGGCTATAAAGGAATAGACGCTCCAAAAACTAGTAAGATCAATTTCGTTAAAGCTATTGATAATTCTTCATGTGGAAAAATATTCGCAACCTGCAATGTGCCTAAGGACAAGGATTATACTCCTTCCAAATCTATTCACATGAGAACATCTAAGAATCCTTTAACTGCTATTACTGTGGACATAAAGGACATTCTGAGCGAAAATGTCGTTTTCGTTTAAGGAATGAAAAACTTCACAACATTCTTGCATGGGTGTCTAAAGAAGTTATTAAACGTTTTTCTCATATTGTTGGAGTAAAAGGCACTTTCAACAATCAAGGAAACTACCTTGATAAGTCATTTCTTAATATGCCTTTGAAACAAAGAATGTATATCAGGGTAGAAGGAAGAACAACAAATGTGTAACTGACTTTTTAAACAACTCTGAAAGGAGAAAAAGGCATAGGAGAAAGAAAAAAGGGTCAAGTTCCTTGTCTCCTTCTGTAGGAGGCTGTGAATCCAAGAATTCATCCCCAGATTTTCTACATATCAATAATCGAGTCTCGGAACTTAAGATAAGCATAAACAGACCCAAACGGGGTTTCAAAAACTTCTTCAACCTTTGTGTGTGATTTTTATTTAAATCCCCTTAAAGTATAAAAAGAAGAAGTCAATATTGATGAGCAAAATCCTCATCTTAATACACCATGACTGCTCACAATAAGCATCCCTCTTTTAGTTTGAGAAGGATGCTCTTTGTTCTCAAGAAGATGTCTTGAGTAAAGCTGTCAAGGTTGTATTTTTTTTATCTTAAAATTTGTTTAAAAGAATAACTTGAGGTTAGAATAGCCATTATTGTGATTACACATAGCTATGTCCAACGTTTTCATATTCTTGTTTTTGGGTTTATTTGTTTAAATTCTAAAACTTTTTGGAAGATGGTTATTGCAGTATTAATCTTTATGGTTTCATATATTGCAATATTTTTTATGGGATATGTGTGTTTGCGTCTGTGAACTTGATTGTCCCATATTTTGTCAAAAGTAAAGTCGTTCATGAGTTGATATGCAAGTATTGATAAAAGAATGAATTGACTTTTGACAAATACAAAAGTTAAGCCAATTATGTCAATTTTTGATGAAATATAGGTTAAAATCTTTTGTGTTTCAAGGATTATATCTATTGTATCTCATTGTGCAAATGGTGATGGAAAATAGAATGAATCCTTGTGTATTCTGTGGTAATTGATCTTCCCTGATCCATTTTTTATGTATTACTGCGAGGCTTCGTAAAGTGTCTTATGTTGAGCTCTATCGACTGAGTCATTGTTTTGACATAGTTGTTGTTCCATGAGAGATACTTTGTGCCGAGCATGATCAATTAAATTGATTACTTTTGTGATTAGTTTAGTTGTGTATTTCGATTAGATTAATTATGGGTTCTCTTGTGATTAATCTAATTGAATATTTTAAGTCTCCATAAGTTTACTTGTGTTGAGCATATTCGGTTAAATTAATTTTGAGTTCTCTTATGATTAACTTAATTGAATATTTATTTTGGATTCAAATTCATACTCGTATGTGATTTGTTATGTCCAAAGAAATCCTTCTTTTCTTTTGAAATTAAGGTCGCTCTTGTTGTTCTTTCGGGAATGACATTTTATGGGGGAGAGTTCTTAATTGAACTTGTGCTTAATTGCAAAATCTTTGTGGGGAGTGCGGCTGTGGAATAGGGGTTATACTGTATCTTTATAGACTACTTGATGAATGCATTTAGCTTCGGCTTTATGATTACATCTAAATAAGATGATATACACTTACTTTTGGTCATGAAACGTCTCTTTCAGAAATTTCATTAGGATCCCGTTCTTGTACCTTTGACAATTTTATTGACAAAAAGGGGGAGAATTAATATGTAGTTCATACTACAAATACATATGGTTTTCGGATCATTATGTAAGGGGGGTGTTTCCATGTGAGATGGAGTATTGACTAAGGGGGGAGTGACATATCACCATAGTATTGTTGTTAAATTTGTGATGCAATTGGACTTTGACGCTATGTAATGATACTATGACACTGTATAACAATGATTGAGAACTCTTGTTTTCTTATTTTTCTAGCTACAGATTTTCAACAACGATGATGCTAAACTTACAACCTTTGGGATCATTGGAGTACTTGGAAGTGACGAAGATTTCGAGTAATGTTGAAGATTAGACATGTGGAATTGGAGCTATAAAAGTTTATTTATATATATTTTGTATTCCATATGTATAGATAGTTTTGTCACTAAAATTGACAAAGGGGAAGATTTTTTGAGCATTGTTAGGTCGAACTCGCATGCGTTGCTATCTCAAGAATGTTTGTCAATGTTAGTGATCAAAATTATAAGTCTTGATTTCTAGTCTACTATAGCTAAGGTCTCGGACTAGGATAGAAAGTGTAGTTGAGCTCAAGAACTCCATGGCAATCATCATACAAGACGAAGGACTACACAAGGAACTGGTGGATCATCATCGACTAAAAGGTATATAGAGACTTGAACTTATGTATCACTCAAAAGTCTATTTATCTCCTATATAGACTAAGATTATACACATTTGGTATTTCGAACCGAGTATATCTCTCCTATCTATTTCTCGAAACATGTGTTGGTAAAACTTTCGCTTTAGCTATGTTCATCTTTACCTAGTGACGAAAGTCATGTTAATCTTTAATCACTTTGAAAATTGCTCTGACGAAAAATGGGTTGTGAATAACAACTATACAACGTCCTCTGAGAATGTTTCAATGATTGGAATGAGAGTTTAGACTATATAACTATTTGCGGATATAAGCATTGTTGTGGAAACACATATATGTATAAGTCATTATTCCTTGAACCGAATTTTACGAAATTTGTTGATCAAGAGAACCGGAGTAGTACATGAGCTAAGTCCGCGAACCCAGTCCGCAAACTGGCAAAAGTTCTTGACCCGAGAATTTTTGCTGGAGTTTGTGAACTCCATCCGGGAACTTAAGTCCGCAAACCCAGTCCGCGAACTTGAGTAGGTTATGTCTAAAAACGATGTTTGTGAACTTATTTTTATAAACTAAGGAATGTTATTGCAAACCGTGGCTCTATAGTTCATGAACCGATTCGAGTGAATCAAATCATTTTTGCTTCAATTGTGTCTTGTGTAGTACATGAGATTTCCTTGCAATTGAACAACTCTCTAACTAGTTCATTTCCGGCCAAGTAGAGTTCATCCAAGTAGCTCAATCCAACAGGATGCATAGGTTCATCTTGGTAGTGACCTTCAGACAGATATGGGAAACATCGATCACTTGTGAACATTCGCCAACATCTACATCTATATCCATCTTCTTAATCTTTTCATTGTGATTGTGGTTTGTTAATTTCCGAGTATTGTGGCTTGTTCGACTATCTAATTAAAGCTTTATTTACTAATATATGAATTGAATTTGCAAGGTACCTCCTCCTGTAGTCATTTTGGATTCGTTCATTGATTTGTCACAAATAGACGGAGTTGGAAATATAGGTTTTGTAGGCAGACCTCTTGTAAACCTTCACGAGAATAAAACTCGTCCACTAGGGACCTAGGGGTTTAAATGCTTGTTATTTATGCTTAAAGTGACCGTAGCCTCGACGAGACGGAGTTGTATGTACGTTTTATAATTATTTTGTTTGATTTGCTCGAGTACTAGCAAAGTATAAGTGTGGGGGAATCTGATAGGTGTCTAAAATGCCTTATTATTTATCTATTGTTTATGCTTTCTATGCTAGTTTTCTTGTAAATTATGTATCTTATGTTTTGTTTTTGAGTATTTAGGTACTTTGGAGTCATTTGGATCAAAAGAGGAAGAAACAGCGCGAAAGCTTCATCTCATGTGCGATGGCTATTGGAGACAAACTATTTCTCATTATTTGCTTTTATTTCTTCATCTCTGTCTGAAAAGTATGTCGGATTTAGTGATGCAATTTTGTCTGAAAAGCCTGACAACTTTAGTGATGAAAAGACAATGAAGAGAAGAAATGGATTTGAGAAGCAATAGACGCTGTGGTGGAGAATTCGAAGAAAAGGAAAGCGTTCATATGGATCAAAAAGGACAGAGTTGTCACTGAGCAGGCAAACACTATCCGGAGCTTAGTCAAGGTTAAAAGGAAATTATTTGGACGAGTATTAAACATAGGCTAGATAAGGTTAAGGGGCTGCCAATTTGGCTATCCCTTATCAGAAGCGACCAGCTGTCAATAACCGTCCCAGCCTATAACCCTAGAATTCAGAGCTTTCTTTATTTCTCAATCATTAGTTCACTGAGAAGAACAATGGTTGCGTAATAGCAGCTGCTCTTATAAACTGAGATGGAGAACAGATCAAAAATTAGAAAGAGAGATTGAGAGATGAATTAGCATAGTGGGTGTCAAATCAGATTGAAATGAAATTAGGTCATGAGGTTCGGTGGATAGAAATGGGATCTCAGAGAGCTAGATGGTGTTGAAGCTCAAAGAAATTGAAGCTAGGGTTCTCTGTGAAGGAAGAAATGTTGTTAAGGAAACCAGAATCTGCTGATACTGATGGTGAATGATGAATTCAAATGAATGGGTTTTTGTCTATTTTGAGTTTTACTGAAAAATTAATACAGGGAAGATGAATGGAAAAAATGGATGAGTGCTTCTGAGATGAATGAGGGTTTGGTTTGAACAAGCAAAGAAGAGCATCTGAAGTTATCTCTGAATCGACAAGAAAATGGATTGGAAGATGAGTGAAGCTCAATTTGAATTTGGGGATCTGCAACTGTTGTGGAAATTGATTTGAGAATGGGTGCAACTCAGCTGGTGTTGAAGATTACTGAGAGGCTATGACACTGGTTGAGATATTTGAGCTACAGTTAGAAATGGTGGTGGTTCAAGATGGTTCTGAAATGAGGTGTTGCTGTTTTTGTTTAAACCGGAGTTACAAATTGAAATGATTTGCAAGAGAAGCAGTTTGTGGCGTTGTTTTTGTTGTTATGAGATGAATCTGGTGGTATTGAAATGGGTTGAGAAGGTGATATAAGCTGGTGATTGTGCTAATAATGTGCAGCTGACTTGTGGCAGTGAGTTGAGAGGAATGGGAAGTGGAGACTCAAGGGTTGAGAGCTCCAACTGAGACCAAGAACACAAGGGAGAAGATTGCAGTAGGCTGTGGCATTATGTAGTGGAAAAGCTGTGTGGTGTGTATGCAGCTGTTGATGTTCAGATGCAGGTGATGGTTCTGGGGCTATTTTGTTGGAGGAGCTGGAATTTAATGCTGGTGAAGAGTGGCAGCTAGTGAAGTTCAGTTGTTGATATGAGTAGAGAAGTTTGTGAGCTATAATTGATTCTGTGCTGTGTCAGGTGGAAGGAGTTATAGAATGGCGCTGTAGTTGGAGCTGGATAGAGATGGAGTTGCTGGTGCTAGGCTTGCGAGGTTTCAACTTAGGTTTAAGGTGCTGGTAGCTTGCGGTTGATAGAGTTATGGCTGCAATGGCAAGGTGGTTGCTGTTGAATAAGATGCAAGCAAGAAAAGAAGATTATAGATGTTGCAGTAATGGGCTAGCTGGAGTTGAATGAGCAGAATGTGATGTTCTTTGCAGGTGTTGAGCTACAAGGCAAAGGAGAAGAATGGGTAAAGCCGCAGTTTTGGAATAGCAGTTTCAGGGGGTTAAGCTGGTGCTATGGAGAACAACACATCATTGAAGGCTTGAATTAGAGAGTATGCTATAGTTGGTCCTGCAGGGATGTGCTGATGGAATTGGTGATACTGGTAGCAGCTAATGGCTAATGGCCTTGAGAAGATGATTCTGGTGCCAATACAGAGGAGAGATTGTATGTGAATTACATATTTGTTAGAAACTGGTGGAAGTTGCAGCTACAGATAAACTGCAGCTTAACTAAAGTGCAGGGAAGGAAGGCAATGCAGGGCCATCTTGGCTGTGCTGCATTTGGCATGTGCAATGTTATCATTTGGCCTGAACCAAGACTAGTCAGCCGAGTTAGCCAGCTGACTCGGTTCTGACTCAGTGTATTTTGACTTGGTTGACTAACGATGACCGTTAGGTCAACGGTTAACTTTAACGGTGCCGTGACGGAGAGGAATCTCAGGTTACCGGCGACGACTTTTCTAGCCGGATTCCAGCAAATTTCCGGCCAAAACCCAGTTTTCCGGCGACCACTTTTTGGACAGTTTTTCTACACGGGTTTCTCTCACTTGTGGGCCGGGTGAATTTCCAACTAATGGACTTTGAAGACTATACCTAATTTTGGACCTAAGAAGAGACATAAAAGGGAAGACTTCTACAACTTTTGGGATATAACGTTTTATTCTATTCTTGGAGCTTTTGAAGAGAACTACTTCTAGGGTTTGTTTTCTTTTATGTTTCATCTATTTTCTTTGAATATTATGATGATGAACTCCATGAATATGAGTAGCTAAATAAAGTTATTGGTTATGGGATAAAAGTTGATTTATTCAAGCATGTTATTTGATTCTATGAATTAGTTTTGTCTCAATCTTATCGTTTGTGATTCATTATTTTTATTATCATATGATTTGAATGCTAGTTTGGTTTAGTCCGAAATCAATGGGATTTGTTTTCATCTTTATAGTTATATTAGGGTTTTCAATACGTAAAAGTTGTTTATCCCTGATTTCTAGTAGCATCTTGTGGTTAATACTTGTAGTGATACATCTTTTTAATCGCATATGAATCATAAATTTTGTTAAAACGAATTAGTGCTTTTATACGTTTGTTTGCATTGATTAGTCTTATTTCATAGAACTTATTTCTCTTAGGGAGTTAAATCTAATTGTGCTTTTACACTTTAGGTTGCTTTTTAAGTAGATTTCACAATAGCATCTTTTAATGTTGTTTGTGATAAAATCAGGAAATAAACGGGATACTCTTGCGATCAAGATATCCTAGGACTTTTGATAATTGAGAGATTAAATACCAATTCTAATCATAGATGAAAAATACATGTTTGTGAATGATACTATCCCTTAACCAATATCTTCTCTTTATTGATTATTCCAACTATTTACTTTGCTTTATTTAGTTTTATTACTTTGATAAAAACAAAAACACACCTTGGGTTATTTTGGTTACTTAAGAATCTGAAAATTGCATAACAATAATCGCCTCTCTGTGGATACGAACTCTTTCTTATTGAATATTATATTTATATCTAGTTAAGTGAGGAAGTGAAATTATTTTTGACGCATACGACACGCATCAAATTTTGGCGCCGCTGCCGGGGAGGCATTCGGCTTGTTATATAGTTTTTAGTTTCTTTTTATTATTTTTGCTTTTATCATTGCTTCTTATTTCTGGTTTCGTTTTTCTGACTTGGTTTTGAGAATTGTGTTTCCGGTACCCCACTGAAATACAAACCGGAAGAAGCAATGGGTGATGCAAACCGCACACTCAAGGAGTTGGCTTCTCACAAGCTAGATACACAACATGGGTGTATTTAAACAAATTCTACTTTCGAGATCAAGCCGGGGCTGCTTAGAGAATTACCAAAGTTCCATGGCATGGTGAATGAAGATCCAAACAAGCATCTTATGGACTTCCACACCATTGTCATGGCCGTGCTTCCAGCGGATGTTGAGGCGAATGGTGAAATGTTGAAAGTTTTTCGATTCTCTTTGGTGGATAGTGCTAAAGATTGGTTGTATTATTTGCCTCCCGAAAGTGTCACAACATGGAATGGGTTGAAGAAACTCTTTTTAGAGAGATATTTTCCTGCGTCAAACGCTATTCAAATTCGCAAGGAGATTTTTGGGATGAAGCAAAATGTGGGAGAATCTTTATATGAATGTTGGGAACGATACAAGAGATTGGTGGCAAGCTGCCCTCATCACCAGTTTAGTGATGCAATGATAATCCAATACTTCTATGGATGTCTCCAAGCAAGTGATAGGAATCTTATTGACGCTGCAAGTGGTGGTGCACTTATGAACAAGACGGTGACACAAGCTAGGGAGTTGATTGAGAGTATGGCAGCAAATACTCAACAATTTTCAAGTCGAGGATCAGAACCACCTACCAAGGGAGTTAATCAAGTTGACAAGATTATCGAATTACGTCAACAAATGAGCAATATGATGGCAATTATGCAACAAATTGTAGTAGTGGTTTTAAAACCATCACGCCCAGCTTATGAGAACGTAGAGCATGTCAATGCTATATTCTCAACTCAGCCGTATGGTAGTTATTCCAACACTTACGAGCAAGTTGCAAGTGCAAGTTCTGTTTACAGCCATCCGCATGAGTTCCAACAACAAGTGCAACAACCACAACAAGGGCATAATCCAGATTTGGAGAAGATGGTTACTTTGGTGGAGGCTCTAATGTCCTTGGTACAGAAAAATCAACAACTAGCGATCTTAAATCAACAGAAAACTGATAATGCAATTAAGGAGTTGCAATTACAAGTTGGTCAACCGCAACAACAACAGTTCCAGCAACAACAACAACCACCTGAAAATCAAGGGTCCAATATGGAAGAGTTGCTGAAATATTTTACGCAAAGAACGGAGGGTGTGGTCCAGGACTTGCAAACACAATTTGGTTCAATGGCCGAGGAGATTAATCAGTTGCATGCACAAAATTGTGATAAACTCCCTTCCCAACCTATTAACTCAAGTGAGGGTGTCAATGCTATTAAGTTGGGAAGTGGTATACAATTTGTGCAACCCGAAGTTTCAAATTCGGGTGAAGAAGAAGCTCCAAAGGAACCAATTTTGGAGGAAAAGAACGCAGATTTTCCCCAAACTCCCGAGGTAACTAAATCAAACTCTAAACCTCTTGTTTCTACTTATGTTCCTCCTATACCTTTTCCTGGCAGGTTCGCCAAAGCTAATGAGAAGGTGGAACAAGATAGGGATATTTGGGATGTTTTTAAGAAGGTCCAAGTGAATATTCCACTCATTGAAGTAATTAGGCAATCTCCTCGCTATGCAAAGTGTGTAAAGGAATTGTGCACTAACAAGCACAAGCTAACCGGTAATGAGGTAATGAGTGTGGGGGAAAACGCTTCGGCGTATCTTACAAAGAAACTCCCACCTAAATTGAAAGATCCCGGTAGTTTCACTATTCCATGCACTATTGGTAAAACAAGGTTTACAAAAGCTATGCTAGATTTAGGAGCTTCCATTAATGTTATGCCTACTTCAATTTATGATGCTTTAAATCTTGGTCCTCTTAAGAAAACCGGCATAGTTATTCAACTTGCCGATAGATCTAATGTTTACCCTAAAGGGATTGTTGAGGATGTTTTGGTGCAGGTAAAAGGACTAATATTTCCAGTGGATTTCTATGTTCTAGACATGGGTAATGTGAATTCATCCTCGTCTACACCGTTACTATTGGGTAGACCATTTTTGAGTACCGCTAGAACGAAGATTGATGTCTATAATGGCACCTTGACTATGGAGTTTGATGAAGAAGTCATTCACTTCAACATATTTGAGGCGAGGAAACACCCAAGTAACATTCAAGCAGATTTCCATAATGTGTTAGAAGCCGGCTAAGGCGTACCAAACAAGGAGCAAGTCGGGCTGACGACTTTAAACCAAGCGCTAAGTGGGAGGCAACCCACCGGTTTTGTATCTTTACCTTTACCTTTTTATTCTTTATGCATTTTATCTTTATTTTTCTTGTTTTTGCGTATCATTTGCGGAATTTCCCACCTTGAACTCTCTTTGGATGATTCAATTTTACATTGAGGACAATGTAAAGTTTAAGTGTGGTGGAGCATTTATATGTTTGTATAGTGTGTTTTGGTGTGTTTTATGCCTTTAGTAAAAAAAAAAAATCAGAAAAATAGAAAAACCAAGAAAAAATTTGTGCTTTTTGAACTCCGAAATCTAGAAACTTGTGCCTTTAGGATGACACCATTAGTGGATGGAACCATTTTGAATGCAGGAGTTGAGGAAACAATTAACTAAAAGGGACGAACATAGCTCAGAAATCACAATTAACATGATAGTTGTTACCATATCTCGGAATATCACCATATCACATTCTATTTTTATTTTTCCATATTTATCTATTATTCTCTAAGTGCTTTGGTGGGTCACTAAACATCGACATGTTATTACTGCTAGGATGAAATAGAGTGATTGAGTTACTAGAAAAAGAAAAAAAAAATGAAAAAAAGAGAGAAAAAAAAGAAAGAGACCGACCAATTAGACCAAACTGAATAAAATGACACTTGGGAATAGCAGTATGTGTGAAACGTTGTCCCTGTCTTTGTCACCTAAACAAGCGTGGAATGCAGGATCCAAGGCAACTATCATGTACTTGCTGACAAGAAGCATGCGCTTGGATCCAAAAGATCTAATCATGTTGTCTAGAAAAGAAAAGAAAAAGTGAAAAAAAAAAGTTTTATATTGGTTGAATAAAGTCACTCCTGGTTCCCTTGTATATGCCAGTGAGTTGATGTAGATTTCATCCAAGTAGCTCAATCCAATAAGATGCATAGGTTCATCTTGGTAGTGACCTTCAGACAGATATGGGAAACATCGATCACTTGTGAACATTCGCCAACATCTACATCTATATCCATCTTCTTAATCTTTTCATTGTGATTGTGGTTTGTTAGTTTCCGAGTATTGTGGCTTGTTCGACTATCCAATTAAAGGTTTATTTACTAATATATGAATTGAATTTGCAAGGTACCTCCTCCTGTAGTCATTTTGGATTCGTTCATTGATTTGTCACAAATAGACGGAGTTGGAAATATAGGTTTTGTAGGAAGACCTCTTGTAAACCTTCACGAGACTAAAACTCGTCCACTAGGTACCTAGGGGTTTAAAGGCTTGTTATTTATGCTTAAAGTTATCGTAGCCTCGACGAGACGGAGTTGTATGTACGTTTTATAATTATTTTGTTTGATTTGCTCGAGGACTAGCAAAGTCTAAGTGTGGGGGAATCTGATAGGTGTCTAAAACGCCTTATTATTTATCTATTGTTTATGCTTTCTATGCTAGTTTTCTTGTAAATTATGTATCTTATGTTTTGTTTTTGAGTATTTAGGTACTTTGGAGTCATTTGGATCAAAATAGGAAGAAACAGCGCGAAAGCTTCATCTCATGTGCGATGGCTATTGGAGACAAACTATTTCTCATTATTTGCTTTTATTTCTTCATCTCTGTCTGAAAAGTATGTCGGCTTTAGTGATGCAATTTTGTCTGAAAAGCCTGACAACTTTAGTGATGAAAAGACAATGAAGAGAAGAAATGGATTTGAGAAGCAATAGACGCTGTGGTGGAGAATTCGAAGAAAAGGAAAGCGTTCATATGGAGCAAAAAGGACAGAGTTGTCACTGAGCAGGAAAACACTATCCGGAGCTTAGTCAAGGTTAAGAGGCAATTATTTGGACGAGCATTAAACATAGGCTAGATAAGGTTAAGGGGCTGCCAATTTGGCTATCCATTATCAGAAGCGACCAGCTGTCAATAACCATCCCAGCCTATAACCCTAGAATTCAGAGCTTTCTTTATTTCTCAATCATTAGTCCACTGAGAAGAACAATGGCTGCGTAATAGCAGATGCTCTTATAAACTAAGATGGAGAACAGATCGAAAATTAGAAAGAGAGATTGAGAGATGAATTAGCATAGTGGGTGTCAAATCAGATTGAAATGAAATTAGGTCATGAGATTCGGTGGATAGAAATGGGATCTCAGAGAGCTAGATGGTGTTGAAGATCAAAGAAATTGAAGCTAGGGTTCTCTGTGAAGGAAGAAATGTTGTTAAGGAAACCAGAATCTGCTGATACTGATGGTGAATGATGAATTCAAATGAATGGGTTTTTGTCTATTTTGAGTTTTACTGAAAAATTAATACAGGGAAGATGAATGGAAGAAATGGATGAGTGCTTCTGAGATGAATGAGGGTTTGGTTTGAACAAGCAAAGAAGAGCATCTGAAGTTATCTCTGAATCGGCAAGAAAATGGATTGGAAGATGAGTGAAGCTCAATTTGAATTTGGGGATCTGCAACTGTTGTGGCAATTGATTTGAGAATGGGTGCAACTCAGCTGGTGTTGAAGATTACTGAGATGCTATGACACTGGTTGAGATATTTGAGCTACAGTTAGAAATGGTGGTGGTTCAAGATGGTTCTGAAATGAGGTGTTGCTGTTTTTGTTTCAGCTGGAGTTACAGCTGAAATGATTTGCAAGAGAAGCAGTTTGTGGCGTTGTTGTTGTTGTTATGAGATGAATCTGGTGGTATTGAAATGGGTTGAGAAGGTGATATAAGCTGGTGATTGTGCTAATAATGTGCAGCTGACTTGTGGCAGTGAGTTGAGAGGAATGGGAAGTGGAGACTCAAGGGTTGAGAGCTCCAACTGAGACCAAGAACACAAGGGAGAAGATTGCAGTAGGCTGTGGCATTATGCAGTGGAAAAGCTGTGTGGTGTGTATGCAGCTGTTGATGTTCAGATGCAGGTGATGGTTCTGGGGCTATTTTGTTGGAGGAGCTGGAATTTAATGCTGGTGAAGAGTGGCAGCTAGTGAAGTTCAGTTGTTGATATGAGTAGAGAAGTTTGTGAGCTATAATTGATTCTGTGCTGTGTCAGGTGGAAGGAGTTATATAATGGCGCTGTAATTGGAGCTGGATAGAGATGGAGTTGCTGGTGCTAGGCTTGTGATGTTTCAACTTAGGTTTAAGGTGCTGGTAGCTTGCGGTTGATAGAGTTATGGCTGCAATGGCAAGGTGGTTGCTGTTGAATAAGATGCAAGCAAGAAAGGAAGATTATAGATGTTGCAGTAATGGGCTAGCTGGAGTTGAATGAGCAGAATGTGATGTGCTTTGCAGGTGTTGAGCTACAAGGCAAAGGAGAAGAATGGGTAAAGCCGCAGTTTTGGAATAGCAGTTTCAGGGGGTTAAGATGGTGCTATGGAGAACAACACAGCATTGAAGGCTTGAATTAGAGAGTATGCTATAGTTGGTCCTGCAGGGATGTGCTGATGGAATTGGTGATACTGGTAGCAGCTAATGGCTAATGGCCTTGAAAAGATGATTCTGGTGCCAATACAGAGGAGAGATTGTATGTGAATTACATATTTGTTAGAAACTGGTGGAAGTTGCAGCTACAGATAAACTGCAGCTTAACTAAAGTATAGGGAAGGAAGGCAATGCAGGGCCATCTTGGCTGTGCTACATTTGGCCTAAACCAAGACTAGTCAGCCGAGTTTGCCAGCTGACTCGGTTCTGATTCAGTGTATTTTGACTTGGTTGACTAACGATGACCGTTAGGTCAACGGTTAACTTTAACGGCGTCGTAACAGAATATTCCGTTGACGGAGATGAATCTCAGGTTACCGGTGGCGAATTTTCTAGCCAGATTCCGGCAAATTTCCGGCCAAAACCCATTTTTCCGGCGACCACTTTTTGGACATATTTTCTACACGGCTTTCTCTCACTCGTGGGCCGGGTGAATTTCCAACTAATGGACTTTGAAGACTATACCTAATTTTGGACCTAAGAAGAGACATAAAAGGGAAGACTTCTACAACTTTTGGGATATAACGTTTTATTCTATTCTTGGAGCTTTTGCAGAGAACTACTTCTAGGGTTTGCTTTCTTTTATGTTTCATCTATTTTATTTGAATATTATGATGATGAACTCCATGAATATGAGTATCTAAATACTATTATTGGTTATGGGATAAAAGTTGATTTCTTCAAGCATGTTATTTGATTCTATGAATTAGTTTTGTCTCAATCTTATCGTTTGTGATTCATTATTTTTATTATCATATGATTTGAATGCTAGTTTGGTTGAGTCCGGAATCAATTGGATTTGTTTTCATCTCTATATCTATATTAGGGTTTTCAATACGTAAAAGTTGTTTATCCCTGATTTCTAGTAGCATCTTGTGGTTAATACTTGTAGTGATACATCTTTTTAATCGCATATGAATCATAACCTTTGTTAAAACGAATTAGTGCTTTTACACGTTTGTTTGCATTGATTAGTCTTATTTCATAGAACTTATTGCTCTTAGGGAGTTAAATCTAATTGTGCTTTTACTCTTTAGGTTGCTTTTTAAGTAGATTTCACAATATCATCTTTTAATGTTGTTTGTGATAAAATCAGGAAATAAACGGGATACTCTTGCGATCAAGATATCCTAGGACTTTTGATAATTGAGAGATTAAATACCAATTCTAATCATAGATGAAAAATACATGTTTGTGAATGATACTATCCCTTAACCAATATCTTCTCTTTATTGATTATTCCAACTATTTACTTTGCTTTATTTAGTTTTATTACTTTGATAAAAACAAAAACACACCTTGGGTTATTTTGGTTACTTAAGAATATGAAAATTGCATAACAACAATCGCCTCTCTGTGGATACGAACTCTTTCTTATTGAATACTATATTTATATCTAGTTGAGTGAGGAAGTTAAATTATTTTTGACGCATACGACACGCATCAAATTTTGGCGCCGCTGCCGGGGAGGCATTCGGCTTGTTATATAGTTTTTAGTTTCTTTTTATTATTTTTTCTTTTATCATTGCTTCTTATTTCTGGTTTCGTTTTTCTGACTTGGTTTTAAGAATTGTGTTTCCGGCACCCTACTGAAATACAAACCGGAAGAAGCAATGGGTGATGCAAACCGCACACTCAAGAAGTTGGCTTCTCACAAGCTAGATACACAACAAGGGTGTATTCAAACAAATTCTACTTTCGAGATCAAGCCGGGGCTTCTTAGAGAATTACCAAAGTTCCATGGCATGGTGAATGAAGATCCAAACAAGCATCTTATGGACTTCCACACCATTGTCATGGCTGTGCTTCCAGCGGATGTTGAGGCGAATGGTCCAATGTTGAAAGTTTTTCGATTCTCTTTGGTGGATAGTGCTAAAGATTGGTTGTATTATTTGCCTCCCGAAAGTGTCACAACATGGAATGGGTTGAAGAAACTCTTTTTAGAGAGATATTTTCCTGCGTCAAAGGCTATTCAAATTCGCAAGGAGATTTGTGGGATGAAGCAAAATGTGGGAGAATCTTTATATGAATGTTGGGAACGATACAAGAGATTGGTGGCAAGCTGCCCTCATCACTAGTTTAGTGACGCAATGATTATCCAATACTTCTATGAAGGTCTCCAAGCAAGTGATAGGAATCTTATTGACGCTGCAAGTGGTGGTGCACTTATGAACAAGACAGTGACACAAGCTAGGGAGTTGATTGAGAGTATGGCAGCAAATTCTCAACAATTTTCAAGTCGAGGATCAGAACCACCTACCAAGGGAGTTAATCAAGTTGACGAGATTATCGAATTACGTCAAAAAATGAGCAATATGATGGCAATGATGCAACAAATTGCAGCAGTGGTTGTAAAACCATCACGCCCAGCTTATGAGAACGTAGAGCTTGTCAATGCTATATTCTCAACTCAGCTGTATGGTAGTTTTTCCAACACTTACGAGCAAGTTGCAAGTGCAAGTTCTGTTTACATCCATCCGCATGAGGTCCAACAACAAGTGCAACAACCACAACAAGGGCATAATCCAGAATTGGAGAAGATGATTACTTTGGTGGAGGCTCTAATGTCCGTGGTACAGCAAAATCAACAACTAGCGATCTTAAATCAACAGTTTACTAATAATTCATTTAAGGAGTTGCAATTACAAGTTGGTAAACCGCAACAACAACAGTTCCAGGAACAACAACAACCACCTGAAAATCAAGGGTCCAATATGGAAGAGTTGCTGAAATATTTTATGCAAATAACGGAGGGTGTGGTCCAGGACTTGCAAACACAAGTTGGTTCAATGGCCGAGGAGATTAATCAGTTGCATGCATAAAATGGTGAGAAACTCCCTTCCCAACCTCTTAACTCAAGTGAGGGTGTCAATGCTATTAAGTTGGGAAGTGATATACAATTTGTGCAACCCGAAGTTACAAATTCGGGTGAAGAAGAAGCTCCAAAGGAACCAATTTTGGAGGAAAAGAACGCAGATTTTCCCCAAACTCCCGAGGTAACTAAATCAAACTCTAAACCTCTTGTTTCTACTTATGTTCCTCCTCTACCTTTTCCTGGCAGGTTCGCCAAAGCTAATAAGAAGGTGGAACAAGATAGGGATATTTGGGATGTTTTTAAGAAGGTCCAAGTGAATATTCCACTCATTGAAGTAATTACGAAATCTCCTCGCTATGCAAAGTGTGTAAAGGAATTGTGCACTAAAAAGCACAAGCTAACCGGTAATGAGGTAATGAGTGTGGGGGAAAACGCTTCAGCGTATCTTACAATGAAACTCCCACCTAAATTGAAAGATCCCGGTAGTTTCACTATTCCATGCACTATTGGTAAAACAAGGTTTACAAAAGCTATGCTAGATTTAGGAGCTTCCATTAATGTTATGCCTACTTCAATTTATGATGCTTTAAATCTTGGTCCTCTTAAGAAAACCGGCATAGTTATTCAACTTGCCGATAGATATAATGTTTACCCTAAAGGGATTGTTGAGGATGTTTTGGTGCAAGTAAAATGACTAATATTTCCAGTGGATTTCTATATTCTAGACATGGGTAATGTGAATTTATCCTCATCTACACCGTTACTATTGGGTAGACCATTTTTGAGTACCGCTAGAACGAAGATTGATGTCTATAATGGCACCTTGACTATGGAGTTTGATGAAGAAGTCATTCACTTCAACATCTTTGAGGCGAGGAAACACCCAAGTAACATTCAAGCAGATTTCCATAATGTGTTAGAAGCCGGCTAAGGCGTACCAAACAAGGAGCAAGTCGGGCTGACGACTTTAAACCAAGCGCTAAGTGGGAGGCAACCCACCGGTTTTGTATCATTACCTTTGCCTTTTTATTCTTTATGCATTTTATCTTTATTTTTCTTGTTTTTGTGTATCATTTGCGGAATTTCCCACCTTGAACTCTCTTTGGATGATTCAATTTTACATTGAGGACAATGTAAAGTTTAAGTGTGGGGGAGCATTTATATGTTTGTATAGTGTGTTTTGGTGTGTTTTATGCCTTTAGTAAAAAAAAAAAATCAGAAAAATAGAAAACCCAAGAAAAAAATTGTACTTTTTGAACTCCGAAATCTAGAAACTTGTGCCTTTAGGATGACACCATTAGTGGATGGAACCATTTTGAATGCAGGAGTTGAGGAACCAATTAACTAAAAGGGACGAACATAGCTCAGAAATCACAATCAACATGATAGTTGTTACCATATCTCGGAATATCACCATATCACATTTTATTTTTATTTTTCCATATTTATATATTGTTCTCTAAGTGCTTTGGTGGGTCACTAAACATCGACGTGTTATTACTGCTAGGATGAAATAGAGTGATTGAGTTGCTAGAAAAAGAAAAAAAAAAAAGAAAAAAAAGAGAAAAAAAAAAGAGACCGACCAATTAGACCAAACAGAATAAAATGAAACTTGGGAATAGCAGTATGTGTGAAATAAGACTATGAATTAGTTTTGTCTCAATCTTATCGTTTGTGACTCATTATTTTTATTATCATATGATTTGAATGCTAGTTTGGTTGAGTCCGGAATCAATTGGATTTGTTTTCATCTCTATAGCTATATTAGGGTTTTCAATACGTAAAAGTTGTTTATCCCTGATTTCTAGTTGCATCTTGTGGTTAATACTTGTAGTGATACATCTTTTAAATCGCATATGAATCATAACCTTTGTTAAAACGAATTAGTGCTTTTACACGTTTGTTTGCATTGATTAGTCTTATTTCATAGAACTTATTGCTCTTAGGGAGTTAAATCTAATTGTGCTTTTACACTTTAGGTTTCTTTTTAAGTAGATTTCACAATAGCATCTTTTAATGTTGTTTGTGATAAAATCAGGAAATAAACGGGATACTCTTGCGATCAAGATATCCTAGGACTTTTGATAATTGAGAGATTAAATACCAATTCTAATCATAGATGAAAAATACATGTTTGTGAGTGATACTATCCCTTAACCAATATCTTCTCTTTATTGATTATTCCAACTATTTACTTTGCTTTATTTAGTTTTATTACTTTGATAAAAACAAAAACACACCTTGGGTTATTTTGGTTACTTAAGAATCTGAAAATTGCATAACAACATTCGCCTCTCTGTGGATACGAACTCTTTCTTATTGAATACTATATTTATATCTAGTTGAGTGAGGAAGTGAAATTATTTTTGACGCATACGACACGCATCGGTAGGCTAGTGTTTGCAGTGGCTTAATACAGTGTATGTTTAATCTGGACTAGGTCCCTGGGGTTTTCTGCATTTGCGATTTCCTCGTTAACAAAATTCTGGTGTCTGTGTTATTTCTTTTCCGCATTATATTTTGTTATATAATTGAAATAATACAGGTTGTGCGTTGTTCAATCAATTAGAATATCCGACCTTATTGGTTGTTGATTTAAATTGATTGACACTTGGATATTGGTCTTTGGTATCTCTCTTTGATTAGACTCGCGAATCACATTTGCTTGAGTAAATCAAATCGAGAGATTGAGATAATAACTTCTTGAGTATTTTCTATTGATTGAGTCTAGTTGATTCTCTAGAAAACAACTCAGAGTTGTCCATAAAGATTGCTAATCGAAATATTGGGTGAGGTTGTTAGACCCCCGCTTTTTCACTATGTGTCATTGAAAAGTAAATCTTCCACCTTCTATTGGAGATGCTCATAGGTAGCGATTCTCGAATTAAGATATGGATGGTGTAAAGTGGGTCTCGCATGTTCTCTCACACGGTTTTTTCTCCCGTATTTTCCACGGTCAACCTATCATTTTCGTCTCCAAACAACAATAATCCAATAATAAATTAAAGGTGTGGAGAGCAGTGAAGGTATCCAACTTCCCAAATAACAAATCAATCATCACCACCAACCAATTAAGAATTCTAAGAACAAATCGGTGCACAATTTCAAACTCCTAAACAACACCGTATGGTTTATGTTTAGGTAAAATTCGACAAACCCACCTTTTTTATTCTTCTTTTTTGTGTTTGAAATGGATCAGATTGATTGAAATCAGGGGGAAAATTGGGATTCCAAAACCATTTACAGTTAGGAATTCTTAATTTTCTAACTGTAAACTCATTATCTGAAGTTGTTATTGTTAGGAAATTAAAAACTCATAACCGTAAATCAAAGATATTTTTTGATTTGCATGTGTTGTTACGGTTAGGTTTGTAACCGTAAATGGATTTATGGATTGGTTCGTTTTTTAAAAAATTAATCGTACATCATTTTTCCAAGTTCTTTCACATCTAGGTTTGAGTTTATTATACCAAACCTTAAAAAATCATCGAAGTTTAAATTTTGGTCCAAGTGCTTTTACGGTATGTCGGTATGGTTTGTTTTTATCAAAATAGCCGTAATTGTTTTTACGGTAGGGTTTTTTGTTTCAAAAACTTATAATTATACTTTTCAATTTGTTTGTGTATAACTTTTGAAAATCCAAACCTAAATCAACCAATTTTATTGCTTGTATGTTGTATGGATCCTAATAAGGCAAAACCCAAGAAAAATAGAGGCAATAACTTAACATCAATTGATCGCACGCCTGATTCTCGCCATGATAATCATTATTATGGAGTAGAAAATAATGGGTGCCAACAAGAATGATAAGAATAATAAGAAGAAGAAGGTTGTGGCGGAGGAAATCCGAGGTACACTTGTGATTAAAGAAACACCTCAAGATGAATAATGTGTTTACATACATGAAAAGTAATCCAGAAATTGAACGAAACAATCTGATCTTAGGGTGAGACTATGTGTACTTGTGATTAGGGAAGCACCTCAAGAGGAAGAATATGATTATGATGAAGAGTTTGAAGATGAAGAAATTGTGTTGAAGGAAAAATAAAATAAAATTTTGTTGCTTCACCTCAAGATCTAGTGAAGGAAAAGAAGTCGAGGAAGAAACCTTCACCGAAAGGCAAGCATATTCCTAAAGGCAACAAAAAGTTATTTTCTAAGAAGAAAAATGGTCGACCTTGGGGAGAGGTTCCACATAGGTCTACTATCTTATTTGGTTATACACATTCCTGGGCGGCCAAAATCTGTGAGAGCAAGGTAATAATCTAGAAACTTTGATTTATAACTTATCTAGTATGATTTTGTTTAGCTTTAATTTATAACTTATTTGGTTGGATTTAGATTAGAATATATATATATATATATATATATATATATTCTTTATAGGATCATAAATTTGTGGGTAAAAATTTAAAGCATTAAAGGGCAAAACATTGATTACTAGGTGAAAAATGTTCTTTTGTTCGTGCTTTAGTAATGAATATAGGGTTAGCGCATGTAATTCCCCATGCCCGTGTGGAGTATGATAGTATCATTGTCACTTCCTTCAGGGAACATCTGAACACGCCGAATTTTACTGGAAAGGATCAAATATTGGCCTGAAACTAATACATTTCATCACCCTTTCAACAAGATGACAATAACACCAGACAATTTCAAACAAATTTTGGACCTAGAAGTTGAAGGAAAAGCTATGTTAGAAGGTCCGAACAATAATATCGTTGCCAATGATACGCTCAGGGTGGGTGAGTCACAAACCGAACAAAATTTCAGATGGTTAGTGGAGATAAATCATGAAAATAATAAAGTGGGTATATCTATCACAAGAAAGATATTGTAGTATAATCTGAGGACCAAGTATGGAGGAACGGCCAAAAAGGATTGGAAGAACATGTGTTATAAGAAACATGAGCTAGGCGTACAATGATAATTGCATAATTCATATGATTTTAGTGTCCATTCCATACTTGCTTTAGCTATTATTCTTGCATATTTTCGTATTATTACTCTTGTTTTCTCTTATTTGCCTCTAATAGGTGAATTCTCCAAAAAAGAGATAAAAAGTGCTTAAAAGAGATAAGAAGAGAGGTATTACAAGTATCCAAGCGCCCAAGTCCAAGAGAAGTGGAAGAAGTGCGACGAAAAGGAGCAAAACGCTCAAAATCAATAGAAGGGCCAAAGACCGATCTTAACTCATTCAAATTAATGATTTCTTATCATTATCTTGAATAGAATTGAAATATAAAAAGAATGCAAAAATAATGAGGTCATTCCGAGTTTGGATGAAGAAGTTGTGGCCAAAACGAGATTTTATTGAATACCGAAGACAGTAAAGTTCGCGGACAGGTTTCATACTTTAATTCCGAAAATTTCTGCTTGAATTTGAAGTTTGCGGACTGGGTTTGCGAACTTAGCAAGTGGAAAACGTGTATAAACTCCTTGGAAGGCTTAAGGGCACGTTTGGGAACGTTATTTCGTTATTTTGGGTCGGGATCTTGAACCGAACTAAATACTTGGAGACCAAGCAATCTAAACCTATAAAAAGGTATTAGGTCATAGAATCAATCATGTCGTAATATACTTTTGTTCTTCATTAATATTTTAGGGTTTACCCCTTTAGGGGGAAACATGGTGATTGTGTAATCATGAGAAATTAAATCCTTTGTTGATTAAGGATGAATTCAATGTTCTAAGCGTGAAGCTTTATTAATAATACAAATATATTGAGAGTTTTTATCATCATCGTTTGTCTTTACCATATTTAGGGTTTATGAGTGATTCTTAGATTGATTTGGGAGGCATACTAGATTAGTCTATTGATTGTTCTATCGCTAGTAGAAGTTATGAGATAAGTAATCGTCGATTAACTCTCTACACAAGTACAAATCGCGAGACATTACAGAGGGATTCTGTGGAGCAATCGTGTGTGAAGACAGCACCAGCAATTAAACCTTGATCTAAGAGTTTAACTACTGGGGTCAACCTAAATTCACAAATCTTAAGGCGTTCGATTGGATTACACCTTGACTGATCTACTACTTGGTGGTTCGTTGGATAGAATCTGGTAGTCGAGAACTTCCGCATCCAGTGATTAAAGGAGTTTTGGGAATAACACTGATCTAGATATTATTCTACGGTTGGTGATGAATGGTTCTTACGAATAATAGATAAGTATACTAATCTAGATATCGTTTGGTAACGGCGAAGGATTCCTTGATCATCTCTTTTATTTATTATTGTCTTTCTATTTATCTTACAACAAAACCCCCCTATATTGTTTACTTTATATTGCTGATCAAATAACCTATCAATTACACAACTCTCTGTGGGAATGATCTCTTACTACCGCTATATTACCAGTTAATTAGTGGGATATATATTTATTAATTTGTCGAGCCTATGACAGCCCATACATACAACCACAACGTACTTGTTGTAATCCCATGGTACCATACCTGATAACTTGAGAAATATGTTAATGTTTATTATCTACAATGGTTGAAGGATCTCGAGAAGAACATGGAGAATTCATGGGGGACTGCCGCCCGCTTATGTACTTGAGAGCCTTAGAAAAGCGGAGCTATTGAAATTTCTGGGAATGTTGGTCATCTTCGGGTAATTTATTGGGTTATTTTAATGTTTGTTATATTTTTTTATGTTCATTTTAATGCATTCATATTTTCACAATCATGGGTATATGACCACTTCTCGAGCCTGAGACCTTCTACACCTTAGGAAGAGGAAGATACTTGTCCTATGGGAAAAAGTTTCCCTTCCCTAGCACTCAACAAAAGCGCAAGGAAGATAAAATAGTTGATTTGAGTCAGAAAACGGATAGTTTCACTATCGAAGATGTGACTTTTGACCCTTATTTGATCCTCAGCAAAGATGAAGACGATGATCATGTGTTTAGAAATTTGGTAGGCTACAATAGGCCTTTGTTTTATCCAATAGGGTTCATAATGACCAATCCTCGTCGACCTCTCCGCAAAATTGGTTACTTCTAATAAAAAGTTATCAGGGAAGCCTTATAATTGTGTAATGGAGGCTATATGACAAATGACCCCAATCGTATTAAACTATGACTGAGTGAATATCGATGCTTGGAAGAACCTCCATCAACAACAATACCAACCCCAAAATTCAAAGAACAAACTGATGCACAATTTCAAACTCTTGGATAGTACCGTATGGTTTATGTTTAGGTATGATTCGACAAACCCACCTTTCTATTCTTTCTTTTTTGTATTTGAAATGGATTAGATTGATTGAAATCAGGAGAAAATTAAGGTTTCAGAACCATTTACGGTTATGGATTCTTAATTTTCTAACCGTAAACTCATTCTTTGAAGTTGTTACTGTTAGGAAATTAAAAACTCCTAACCATAAATCAAAGATAATTTTGATTTTCATGTGTTATTATGGTTAGGTTTTTAACTGTAAATAGATTTACGGATTGGTCGCTTGTTTAAAAACTAACCGTAAAAAATCATGTCTTCAAGTTCTTTCACGTCTAGGTTTGAGTTTATTATACGAAAGCATACAAAATCATGGAAGTTCAAAAAAAAATCCTATAGGAAATCTTGAGATTTGGGACCATAAATTATATCCGCATAAGAGATAAGTTTCATGAAAACATGATTTGCAATTGTAATAACAACAGATAAAAACCCTATAATATAGATGAAAACTCGCAACAGAATAAAATTGAAGATTTGATATAAAAATAATGTGAGAATTTGAGAGGTTTTTTAAGAAATTTTAGTTCCACCCATATTTTCCCACAATAATATTGTATAATCATATTCAACTTTACCGAAAATTATTTCGGCTTTCTCTAAAATAATAACCTTGTTAGAGCATCGCTGGTCAAACTCACGAGATTTGGTATGTCAAGTTTGTTGTCAATTTTGGTTGATCAAAACTATATGTCTTGATTTATAGTCTATTACAATCAATCTCAGACTAGAAATAGAGCATGGAATTTGGGTATAAGAATTCACTCATCGACCTTGAAAATTGAAGACAACGTGAAAATACGAGGGTACCCACATATACCTCAATCTAAAACTTTTCCACCTATAAGTCCTTTTTCGAAAATGATTGTCTATGGACTGATTCGAGAAAATACAACTAATCGGTTCACACTTCGTATGATCTTATATGGATACGTGATCGAGACAATACAACAACGAAGTATGTTTACTTGATAATAGGTTCGGACTTAACCAAACACTAGGGATTGTCTATCAAGTAAAATAGGAATTAACGTTTGTGTATTTTACTTCTTATTATAATAAAACAATTATAATTGCGGAAATAGAAAAGTAAACGACACAACAAGATTTTGTTAATGAGGAAACCGCAAATGCAGAAAAACCCCGAGATCTAGTCCAGAATTGAATACTCTCATAATTAAGCCGCTATAAAAAATCAAACCAACTTTGTACAGTTGAGACTAAGCAACTAAACCTATAGTTCACCTAGTTCCCCTCAGTATTCCCACGCCTCCAACTTGTAATAAGTCACGTACTTGGAACAATTCCTTTGGTTCGTATTCCAAAGAGTAAAGGAACAACAAATCTGTTCGGTAACAACTCTTTTTAAACAACGTGATATGAGTTTGACAAAGGCTCTTATGTTTAACCAATAAACTCCTTTGTCGGGTCCTTAGATCAATCTCTCAACAACTACCGAAGTAATTGTTAGACTATCCAATCAATATTATTAATCATAAAGAAGTGTATTGATGCCAATATACTCAACTAATAAATCCAATCTATCACAAAGACAAACTGATTATAGTTGGATCCCTTTCTAGCCGAAACATGTACTGTGCACACCAAAGATTATGAACTTAAAAAGTCTTCTTGTCTTCAAATATTTTTTAATCTTTAATCAACACCTACACACAATCAACTTGAATCTCTTGTAATCAATCACACATAGATTGGAGTCTGTTAACATAGGATTATCACAAGACATCTTTAGATCCACAAACTGTCTAAAGATCCCCGTTGAAACTTCGATCTAGTTTGAGTGAATCTTATATCAGAAGATAATATTCTCAAGCATAAACAAACTAGGTGCAATCAAATCTCAACAACCGTTAGTCAATCAAATCAATCGAAAACTAATAATAAACCGCAATTATCTAGTTTTCCACCAACGGTACTAATAGAGCTTCTCAATCCCAAAGAAGTCTTTAAACTGAGCGGCCATAAGAAAAATCGGTTTTCATAATTCCTGGAAATGCACTGCAAAATATTGACCGAAATCCCAATAGAAAAATCTATAATTAGTAAATGCACATTACTAATTATTATTTTCTAAATATATGCATTTATTTGCTGGAAAATAAATAACATATAAAAACTAAGAAACCTTAAATAAGAGTTACTGCACATGTTCAAAGTATGTCGACATCTTTACGTTGCAAGTCCTTTTTCATACTTACAATCTTGGAAACGATTTGCCACACTTCCAAACAAGTTTAGAATTGGTTCGTCTGAATTCCAAGAACTATGTGATTGATTATCCTATCAAATCACCAATCATGGGTTTCACTGTTCTACCAAAACAAGTTCGGTTCTACCTCCATGTGAGTATTATGCATAGTCACGCTAGTTACCAAAATTCGGTTGACTAGGTACTAGGATCGGTTCCCCCACAACTTATGGTAACTACCTGTATTCGGTTGCACATGTCCATAGTATCGGTTCCCCCAAAACTACAAACTTATTGCACATGTTCATAGGATCGGTTCCCCCATGCCATATACTAAAAACATGTTGCACCTCTTACAAGGATCGATTCCCTCTTGTAAATTTGTTGCACCTCTTACTAGGATCGGTTCCCCAATGACTAGATAAAAGTTGTATTTACAAGGCATCGATCATACCATCTTGAGTGATTACTTAAGATTGGTTTCACTAATAAAATTCATACCAATACATAAGTCAGGACTTATGAAAGGAATCCTAAACCCATGGGAATAGAATTCCCTTCACACCAACCAGCCATGCCGTTTTCCCAATCAGAAGTTAGATTTTGAAGTCGTTTTTCCTTTTATAAGAAATCTCCTCTGAATACGGTCACCATGGGTTTAGGATTCCATTACTTTTTAAGATTCCTATTCTTAATCGCTCTATAATCCTATTTACCAAATATGGAAATGGAATCATATTCCTAGGAAACTGATTCCATTCCCTCCAACCAAACACGCCGTTAATATGGCTGATGAAGAATCTTTTGAAGAATTTAATCATAAACTTTCTAAAATGGTTAATGCCTTTCAAGATTTGGAAAAAATTATTCCAAAAAAGGATATTATGTTGAAATTTATGAGATATTTATCAGCTCGATACAAATTTAAGAAACATGTCAGCACAGAAGGAAACGATCTTTCAACTATTTCAAAAAGTGATCTTGTTGTAAAATTAAAGATCTTTGATCATAAACTTCAAAGTAGGACTGAAAAAAGGCATTTCCTTTAAAGTCACTTAAAACACTAATAATCATAGAGAGGGTAAACATGTGTGTGCGTGTGTGTGCCGTAGAAATGTCATAAAAGTGATATTGAAGATTCTGAAGAGGGTCTTGAAACATCTATCTCTTAGTGACTATCCATTTTTGAGATCATCTAAGGAATTGTTTCAATAAGATGTAACTTGGTAGTCTAAGTTTGTGACGAAACTAATTATAGGGTGATCTAAGGAATTGTTTCAATAAGATGTAACTTGGTAGTCTAAGTTTGTGACGAAACTAATTATAGGGTGATATCAAGTGGATTAACATACAAGTACAATTACTTAATTATAACTATAACAATATACTAATTATAAAGCGGAAATTAAAGTAATATCACAACAAACAAGATTTTGTTAACGAGGAAAACTCTTTGGCAGAAAAATACAGGAACCAAGTCCAGTTTTGAATACTCTCATAATTAAGCCGATATACAAATTGACCACCCAACTTCGTATAATTGAAAAAAAGTAAACTACTCCTTGTTACTTATTTTCTTCAGTATTCCTGCACCTACAACCAATATGGTCTGCCGCATGTGACCCCAAGACAGAGTCCACTATATTCACATGTTGCAAATACTTCCACTCTCAACTCCTTTGAATCATAACATGAAATAACTGTTAAATCAAAGCTCGGTTGAACCCCGTCAAATGTTGGTATGTCAAGTTTGGTTGTCATATTTTAGTATCAAAACTCACTTAGAGTCGCTTGATTATTTACTAGAGTCAACTTCGTTTAGGTTAGACTAGAAAGTCTAGGAATGTTGAGACATATAAGTATTAGTCTGAATACCTGAAGAATGTGAAGAAGTAACGACTACAACGAAGACATCATCCTTCCACTTGAGTTTAGTAATAGTGACTTGATCTTGTTTCCATTCCTAACGTATCTTTCAAGTTGCTTTATATTGAAAACATAACATGTGAATCTATATTTATGAAACTCTAGTGATTAGACTTGGTCATAGCATTATAATCAAAGTATCAAGGAATTATATTAAATTATAAAGTATAATGCTTATCTTTTGAACTTTATAAATACAACATCAACATAATCTATGTATTTTGTTACTTGATTATGTGTGGGATATATGTGTGATTTCAATCTAGGAAATTATGTATTATTATATTGGTTTAAGGAAGTAGATGTATGAACTTGTTTCATAATCGAAAGGTAAATCATAAGTGTATTGGTCCGGTACTTCATTGAATAATATTTGAATAACCAATGCAAGATGACAAGGTATAACCAATCTTAACTTATGTTGAGAATCAAGGTATAACCGGTCATAGCCTATATTGTGTGACACGGTGTAACCGATCCTAACTAGTTTTGGGAAGCAAGGTGTAACCGATCACAACCTACATTCAGAATCACGGTGTAACAAGATTTAACCGGTCACAACCTACACTGGGAAGCATGTTATAACCGATCGCAACATATATTGTGAGTCATAGTATAACCAGTCCCAAGAGTAAAACTAAGTTTCCAAAGTTCGCATTTTTCTCTATGTTGTGTGTGAATTTGGAATTAGGGTTTGCAAAGATAGGAAACTTCTAGATGTCGACATTATTTGAACATGTGCATAACTCTTATCATTAATTGTTCAGAGATATTCCTTGATGCTCAAGGTGATCCTAAACCGAAATATTGAAAAGCATTTAATTATGATTTTCAAATTTTTATGTTTTAATTACCAGCAATTAAAGCATATCCTCTAGAAACGGGTTATTAGTTAATATGTTAAACTGATAATAGAAATTTTCTAAGAGAGGTTTCGGGAAATATTGTTTGACATTTATTGGAATAGGAAAACTGAAATTAGGTACTTTAATGCATATCTTGAGGCATATCTTGAGAATATTTTCAGTTTTGGAATTTTCTTGTTGTCCAAACATCCTTGGTCCATAAATGCTTGAGTTTGCATTTCTTGCAAACCATCCTAAGAGCCATCCAAACTTCATTTGTGTTGTTTCTGGTGGAGCCATCTATTCGGAGAGGAAAGTAACCTAATTAGGCAAAATCTCTTACAACCACTCGTTTAAAGACTTTTGTGGCATCAAAAAGCTCTACGAGTAGCGTTGGTGGGAAACTAGATAATCGCATTGTTATTTTTGTTTTTGATTATTGATTTGATAGACTAATGGTTGTTGAAACTTTGATTGCGCTTAGTTTGATAATTCTTGAGAGCCTTCTCTTCTGACAAGAGGGTCACTCAAACTAGATCAAAGTATCGACGGGATTTTTGGAACTATTTGTAAATCTAAAGACATCTTGTGATAATCCATTGTTATTAGACTTCGTTCTGTGTGTGATTCATCACAAGAGGATTCAAGTTTGTGTTGTGCAGATTATTGAGAAGGAAATTAAAGATTTGAAGACAAGAAGATCTTTTCTTATTAGTTTTCGTATCTTGTGAATTTGTGCACACATATTGATCGGCTGGGATCCGACTTAGATTATATTTATCCAATTAGAAAGTAGTATAGATCGAAAACTATCATTTGGTGGTATTTTTCAATATCTGAATTTGATATTTGTGAATATGATTCTAAGTTACTGATTCAGATTGATCTTACCCTACAAAAGAGTTTATTAGATTAAATTGAAGAGCCTTTGTCGATATTCAACATATCTATTATTCCAGATATAATTGAAGTGGTTACCAAACAAATTTGTTCCTTTACTGTTTGGAATACGATCTAAAGGAGTTGAGTACATAAAGACTTTACTGGGTAAAGCAACTTGAGATAATGACTTATGTCTTGAGATTCACGTGCATGACCAAAAGGTCGAAGACGCATGGATATTGAGGAAACTAAGTAACTAGGGATTGTTTACTTGGTCTCAACTATACGAAGTTGGATTTTGTTCTTTGTATAATGGCTTAATTATGAGAGTATTCAAAACTTGACTAGGTCCCGGGGTTTCTTTGCGTTTGTGGTGTCCTCGTTAACAAAATCTTATGTGTGTTATTTACTTTACTTTCGCATTATAATTAAGTAAATAATACTATTATGCGTTAATCCGAATTACTTGACATTGATCCTATAGTCAATAGGTTTCATTACCGTAACTATTATCAAGTAAATATCTTGTTGTCGTATTGTCTCGACTTCGTCCATAGAAATCACACAAGGTATATGACTTATAGGTTGATATTAAAATATTTTGGTGTATTTGGTTACCCTCGTCTTTTTAATAACAAAGGACTAAAACCTAATATAATTGCAAGTAGACCAACTTAATGATCCTTGAACAATATGTTTATAGAATTTATATCACTTTCTCTTCACAATCAGAAAGTCAAGACAATAAGGTCCATGAACCAGATTGTATATAAGAGTACTTCGACGATCTCAAAAATCAATATCTAAGACCAATCTAATCGTATATATATAATTGAATCTGAATTCTTGCAAGTATAAAACTTGTTATCTATCTTTCAAGATACGAATTCTACAAGAAAGAGTCTCGTAATTGATCACAATTAAGATGGACTTATCCACAAGAATTGATACCACAAATTTTGTTAACGAGGAAAATTGCAATTGCATAAAAACCCCGGGACCTCGTCCATATTTGAACATCGAACTGTATTAAGCCGCTACAAACACTAGCCTACTATCATACTTCAGACTGGAATGTAGGTAAGACCGAATTCACCCACCAAGAAATTCAGCTGCAGTCACCCTTACATCTCTTGAACCTCGCAGGCCTCCATTTAATTAATTCCCTTAGCTGACGTCCTTTACATCCTAAGAGTTGCTTCAGCCTAAGTGAATACTTTTGATTCCAATCTGCTTCTAACAAATAAACTTATTTGATTTCTCTTTAGATCGATAAATCAAGGCTTGGAAATTTGTTTGCAATAGACAAAGCTAGCAAACCCCACACAATCTGGAATACTTACACTCAGTTAATTAAGAATTCTGGATTGTTAACCACTTCTCAAGAACAATCTTAAACTGATCAATAAAAAAGAGTTTTATATATCCATCATGAGGAATCAAAAATTATGAGACGAAGGGCACTTTGAGATTTCCATCTATCTCGTTCCTGAAAGAGATTACTAAAACCTTAATAACAGAATGAACAAAGATCAAGATAAATGAATTATCAAAGTTAAGATAGTCAATCCTGGCTTCACGAATCCCTAAGTGAAGTCTTCGTAAACCTAATTATGTTTCTCATCAAACCAAGACAACGATCATCAAAATAATTTATCTTAGTAAAAAAAAACTTTACCCAAGCAACCGTGTAAAGAGAAACAACAAGATAGGTTTTTCGATTTGTACAACAAGTTTTATGTATGGCAAGATAAACTGCTTGTTTGGATCAGAGAGAACCAAATATGCAAGAAGAATCACAAAGATCAGAAACCAGAAAAATAAAAGTCTTCAAGTTTTCAATCTTGAAAGTAACCATGGAAAAAACTACTTGATTCATACTAATGATCAACACACACAAAACAGAATCTCTATTTACATATCTTGAATTGCTAGATCTGTAATAGTCAATCATCAAACAAACTTGAGTGGCCTTATATTAAAAGAGAAGGACCATAAAATAAACAAGTTTGATCTATCAAGTATAACTACACCATTAGTCGATTAAATTATTAATCGAAAGCCCAAATAACAATACGATTTAGTTTCCTAATAGCGATACTACTAAAAGTTATTAAACGAAAGCAACGGAAGAGATTTCACAAAATTAAATTACTTTTCTCCATCAACGAGTTGGCTTCTCACGCATTCAATCAAGTAGTGTGTTCAAGGGATGAGTTCGTAAAAATAAAAGTTTCACTATTTATAGTGTTATAACCACAAGTTGTTTGGAAAACAAGGTATATTCAATTCCGAAAATTCGAAAAGATATGCAAAGAATATTATTTCCAAAATTGATACCAACTGTATTCCAACCAAAAATCCAAAATTACTCATAATTGACAACTAATATTAGCTAGCTAGCTAGCTAGCTTACTTACATATAATTTATTAATATAGTAGCTATAGATATGGAAACCTCTGGGATATGGTAAGCATATATATTTCGATGTCTAAAAAGATATTGAAAACCAGTTTCAGGATCTTGCCTTGAGTATCAAAGGAAAATACTTGAACATTAAGATACATGATCAGTTTATCACATGTTCAAATAATTATGTCAACATCTTGTGAACATTTCAAGTTCAATCCGTGTACATCTCGATGTTTTTCAGAAACCCAAAAATAACCAACCTGTTGAAAATATAGAAACAAATTTCACATAGGCAATACGAATTCTGACTTGGGATAGATCCTTACCAAGGATTGGTCTCAAATCCACTTTCAACTACGAAACCAAGATTCACGAGTCTATTAATATGTTTATGAAATTACTTTCCAACATAATTCCAAGGTTTGAGTTCATCCGAAAGCTTAATACACTAAATAGTAACGAATTACCAACCAGTGTAATGTTGATTCACGAAGTCCATAGGTAAGCTATACTTCGTAACTCCATATAGTCAAGTTATATAAAAAAACTAGTGTATCATTTATAGGTACTTTGATCATATTATTATGACCAAGTCACCAATACCAAAAACAAGTTAACAAATTTTACTTTGTATACTATGCTTTTAATAAATACTGACTTGAAAGAACAATAATAGAAACGAAACAAGTCAAGTATGTTGTTACTAACCTCAAACTGGAGGATGATATGTACGTTGATACCGATACGTCTCCAGGTTTTCCATGAGTAACAAGAGCAAGTCTCAACATTTCCATGTTCCTAGTCCAACCTGTCGATTTTGAATCTAGAGTAGCTTTGAGTTTTGGAACTAAATTTAACAACCAAAAAATTGGCATACCAACGCTTGATGGGTTCAACCGAGCAATGCTCTAACAAAGCGCAAGGTCTTATAAACAACAAAATAAAACTATAAGCTTTATGCATTGATTTTGAATAGAAAAACCAAATAAAAATTGAAATCCTCCTGTACTAAATATTTGTTGGATCATTTATTTTGGCGCAGGAGATAATCAACAATCGTTTTCTCGTTTAACTATTAATTGGAAATTTTGATTTTCGGTTAAAATTATTAATAATGGTATAAAAATCAGTTGCAAAAGAAGAAGTTGTATTTAGTTATAAATCGAATATTGGATGTACTATCTATTGAAAAGCTAACCAATTAAATTTTCTTACATCGCAGGCAAGCGATCAACAAATAAGGGTTGCATTTAGTCATTATCTTTTTTATTTATCTCACAAGCAAAGCACTCTAAAAGTTTAAGCCCTGTTAACAGGAGGGAAAGAACGGATTTGAGGAGGGAACAATTTGATCGGTCAAGTTTTACCAATACTAAAAGTAAGAAATATTTTTAAAATACCTACCCGACCCTCCTAACCTAATCGGTAGACACTATCCTGCCTCCGAGAACTATCTCTTCTATGAAATAAAAAAAAACCTTGAGAATTAGCAAAGCCAACAACCATTAACTAGTCTTTTTTTCAGTCCTAAGTTCGATCAATTTGATGTGCGTGAAAGCATAGAAACCATACCCACTGCGGAGAAATCAAATTAATGACCGTCTGATAGTCATTCCCACTGCGGAGGAAATAAAAGATGTGGTTTTTTCAATGCCTCCCTCAAAATCTCCGGGACCTGATGGGTACCCGGCAGTCTTCTTTCAAAAAAGCTAGAACATTATAGGATCTGAAGTTATAGCGTCCGTCAGGGGTTTTTTCCAATCGAAATTTCTGTTAAAGGAGCTGAACCAAACCTTTATCACCTTAATTCCTAAAAAAGATGTCCCGGAAAGAGCGGGTGATTTCCGCCCAATTAGCCTCTGTAACACGGTCTACAAAATTATTTCAAAAATAATGGCTAATAGGTTGAAACCGCATCTAAACTCTATCATTTCTCCGTACCAAGCGGCATTTGTCCCTGGAAGACAGATAGCTGACAATATCATCATCGCCCACGAGATAACTCATGCCATGAAGAAAAGGAAGAAAGGAAAAATTGGATATCAAGGGATTAAAATTGATATGAGTAAAGCTTTTGATAGAGTTGAATGGAACTATTTGATCAAAATATTCAAGAAAATGGGATTCTCGGAACATTGGTGTGATCTAATATACCAGTGCATCAGCACTACTTCTAGCTCGGTCCTTCTGAATGGGTCACCTGGAAAGGTTTTCAAACCCTATATAGGAATTCGTCAGGGAGATCCGCTATCTCCCTACCTCTTTATCATCTGTATGGAGGTGCTTTCGCGTATGTTACAACATGCAGAATAAAATAAGAAAATCTCGGGAATTAAAGTTGCCAAATCCAGCCCTTCAATCAACCACCTTCTTTTTGCTGATGACATCCTAATCTTCACTAAGGCTGATTTGAGAGAGTCAAGACACCTAATGAAAATTTTGGCGGATTTCGGAACTTTCTCGGGGCAACTAATAAATCTGGAGAAGTCGGGGGTGTTCCATACCCCAAATCTTCCGCCTAGATTCAGTCGGATCATAACTAGGACTTTGAGAATGAAAAAAATGAACCTAAAAGAATCGTACCTAGGAACACCGTTATTTTTCCAAAGATCCAGACACCAAAATTTTATCAATCTGATAGCTAAATTTAGAGCGAGACTAAAGGGATGGAAAAGTATTACCTTAAATCAGGCGGGTAGATCAGTTTTGGTTAAGTCAACTCTAGATGCTATCCCCCTTTACCAAATGACTTGATTTCCTATTCCGGTGAAAACCATCACGATCTTATCCAATCTCCAGCGGGATTTCTGGTGGGGAAAAAAAGAAAACAAAAGAGGACTCTACATAAGAGCTTGGGTGAGTATGATCAAATCAAAAAAAAGAGGTGGACTTGGGTTTAAAAATCTAAAAATTGGTCAATGAAGCGATGCAAACTAAACTCGCTTGGAGAATGATGAAAAATCCGGATGCCCTTTGGGCTAAAATTATGGAATCTGTCTACTTCCCGAAATCTTGTCCTGTAAGAGGAAAGTTCAAAAATATCGGCTCAGTGGTTTGGAGTGGGATAAAGGGAGGGCTGGCAAATTTAAGAAAATATGGTATGTGGGAGTTAGGGGATCGGTCGGATACTAATATCTGGGATAACAATTGGGTTCCAGGAATGAAAAGTATGTTAACTTCGGATTCTCCACTTGTGGTTGATAACAACATCACTAAAATCGACCAGATTTGGGACTCAAATATGAAGGAATGGAATGAAACCCTCTTCAAACTTTATTTGATGCGGAAACGGTTAATCTGATAAGATGCTGCAGACCGAGAAATGACGGTATGGATGTTCTGTGCTGGAACCTTACAAAGAAGGGTGACTTTTCCACAAAGTCGATCTATGAGGCTCTAGAGGAGATCGGGGGGGGGGACAACCCGAACGCCCAGCTTCTCAATAAAATTTGGAAAATTAACACAACCCCTAAGATTAAGCTTTTCCTATGGAGGTGTATATCAAACTGCCTCCCGGTTCGTGATGTATTAGCAGGTCGAATGGTCATTGAGTCTGTTCTGTGTCCGATGTGTGAGTCGTCCAGGGAGACATCTAATCACTTATTGATGAAATGTCCTTATGCAAGAGCGGTTTGGTTTGGGTTGAGTAGAAATACTAGAATCAGAAACGATCTAACTTTGCATGACTGGATTCAAAATTGGTTTGCTGACCAGCAAAGCGGGGGGGACGAAATGAATGATTGGGTAGCAGTGTGTGGCATAGTGACTTGGAACATTTGGAAAGTGAGATGCGACATGGTGTTCGAAGAAAAGGAGAAGACCCCAATGGAACTGATAAAAATCATTGACAGCGAAATCACAATACACATGGCGGGGCTTAAAAAGGAAATTGGGGCAATCGGTGTAAAGGGTAATAACAAGACAAAAGAAGAATGGGCACCACCACCAGTGGGTATCATAAAAATCAACTTTGATGCCTCGTACAAGGAAGGAAATCTTGAAGTGGGATTAGGTTTTTTGGATAGAGATCATACGGGGACATTTGGAGTAGGTCACAGCATCAACACAGTCGCGACATCAGCACTTATGGCAGAATGTTTGGCAGCTCAAGAAGCGGTGAGATGGGCGGCAGAGAATAATCTATCTCGTATCATTTTGGAAGGAGACAACCTAGATGTTATGACTTACCTGGAGGGGGGAAATGATAACTTGGATTGGCAGTGTAGAAGGATTCTGGATGAAGTTAAAGATGCGACGAAATCAATCAACTACTGCAAAATCTCTCATATCAAAAGAACAGGGAACGAAGTGGCGGATGCTCTAGCGAAGGAAGGGAGAAACAAAGGGTTGGCGATGCACTCTCCGACAAATATTTCTCAATTGATTTTTAATTTGCTCTGCAAGGATTCTAATTTCCTTTTTCGTAAACAAGTATGTAACTCGCTAACTTGCGAGTAGTTTTTAGTGTAACTCTTTGCCTAAAAAAAAAAAAAAAAAAAAAAAAAAAAACTATAATTATCAAAACAGATCGACTGTATATATACTAAAGTAAATAAGTAATACTTTAAGGGCATAGATATGGTAGATTTGATTTTGTAGTTGCATCTATTGGTGTTTATCAATCATCATTATTACTAGAGTGGATCATAACTAATTAGTAATTTCAACATACCCCGGTAAGATGCAATTATGGTCGGCTTGTTTGGTGCTTACAAAATTGAAAAACTTGAAGCATTTTGAGGGGTTGAGGTCAGTTTAGATTTGATCATCAAAAACGGGTTAGTTTTGAATTTGATGTTCACGGGAAGAAGACGTGATTTGTGATTTTTCGTTCCTATTTAAGTGTTTGTTTGGTTAGTAAATTTAATCACGAGGACATTCAAAGACACATTTTCAAATAGTCAATCCTTCTTTATAAAGTGTAATTCCCTCCTGAAATCCATTTTTTTCATCCTATTAACATGACTCAAATTTTTTAACCTTTCCTTTACAATGATTTAAACATCCACATCAACAGGATGTGGCTATACTTTGATCAAAAAGATATGCTATATAACCTGGTAGAAATTGAGTGGCTAGTAATAAGAAACATATATTTAGTTAAGGCACTCTGACTTTTCTTTTTCAAGGGCTATTGTCCTTGACTTGGAACATATGAAAAGAAAATTTTCATAGTGTGTGAGCGCACTAATCACAGAGTTGGACAATTTCTTGTTGGAACATTAATGCCATCATGTGACCCGTCATATCGGTAGGCTATATGGAAATTGAACAACATTTTCCTTAGGAATTTAACACGATTTATACCAATTTAGTCATGAATTGTTGGCCTTCAGCTACGGCAATAAACAACATTTTATATCACACTGTTTTACAGGGGTATGAATATTTAACAATCCTAAAAACTTCTCAAGGCTACGGTTTTAGAGCGCTTTCTTTTACCACCTTAGGAGAGTTGGGGATGATGTTATAGAATTTTTAAAACGTTTACGCAATTATATTGCTAGCCATGATCCTAATGTTCGAGTTGGGGAATTTCTTTTCCATAGGTTGGGTGTAGTTATTCAAAAGGGAGTTGGTGCTCAGCTTGTTGCTAGGCTTCCAACTAGTTTCTTACCGGATGCTAATCCTCAAGATTATTTGTAAACAATTAATGTTATATTAAATAAATAAATCTTAAAGAATTTAAAATGAAAATAAAATAAAATAAGAATAAGTAAGGAATATTCTAGGTATTGCTTTAATCAGGTATCCATGATATTTAATTAGGATTGTTTTAAATTTCACAAATATTCTAGGTATTCAATTGATTTAGGATTTCTTAGTAGGATAGTTAAGGGACATGATATATATGGATTCTCATGGATATTTGTAGGGGTGCCAACGGGTCCCATCGGTCCGGTAGTAGTGTTAATCTTAACCGAACCTGTAATTTTAATCGGTTAGGGTCCTAATGATTCCGGTCTGGTTCCTAAATTGATGGACCTAACAGGATTCGATAAAAACACTAATTACCCGTCGGGTCCGGGTATTTATCGGGTCTTTAAAAATCAACTAAACTTTTTGATATTTTACTTTTATATTTGCTATATTAGCTTGAATCTAATAACTTTTCATATAAAATTATTATTATATCTATGTAATTTTTTTAATTAGGATTAAACATAAGAATATGAAGGATAAATAAAAAAAAATTGAACGAAATTATACTAAATCTTTAAATTTTATGTAAAATTAACAAGTAAAACATAGATATTGGTACTGTCGGTCCTACCGTTAGGACCCGAAATTTATCGATTCCTAACGGGTCTTACCCGTCGGGTAGTGATTTAGCTAACTGTTCCAATCTTGGGACTCGAACCGACCCGACACACCCGGTCCGGGTGATTCGAATGTAACGGTGCACGTTGCAGCCCTAGATATTTGTAAGCAAAATATGTATGTTATTATCTCATATTTTTCTTAACCCAAATCACGAGAGTTCTATATATTCTTATGGACAATTTATTTTATCATAACATGCTATGTTTTTCCACCACCACCACCACCACACACCACCAACCAACACTAGCACAACCAACAACATCGAGCACCACCACTACCACCAACCGTCACTGTCACCACCATCATCGCCACACACCAACCACCACCGCCCACCGCCGCCACCACCACCCCACACATACCAACCACCACCGCCCATCACCTCCTCCACCCACTACCTCAACTTTTTTTTCCCTTAAAGGAAACATGATGACCTTGGTTTTTTTCAAATATATTACTAATTTGTAATATACTTCATTTTAAAAAAATCTAACTACTCGACAATCCATTATAATCCAGAATCATATATCTATAAGAATCTTAAAGATTCTTTCAAAAAACATTATAAATCCACCAGATTCTGGTATAACTAATATCTAATTTTATCTAGATAAATCCTGATCCAATACACCCCTGTTAACTTTGTCTCATTTTCTTTCAGCCATAATAATAGTTTTTTTTTAATAGGAAAATAGAAAGGCAGAGAGACAAACTACTATGCTATTACAGTGATACTTGAGATACTGTTTTCATTCGTGATTTCCCTAATCATATTGGGGACAAATGATACCCATCGTCTATTAAGATCACAAACTGAATTAAAATATGCTAGATTAATTGCTAAATTGTTTTGTCTTGAGGATATAGTGCTCCAAGTAGCAATTTCAAAAAACTTAATTTGATCTTCCTTGATCTTGAATCTTCTATCTATCTGCTCATCATGAATTCTTCTGGTTAGCTTTATAAGGTTGCAGAAATCTGATTCGATCTCTATTCTGTTTTCTAGTTCATCACTCCATTTGAAAGCTTCCTCAGCAACTAGCTGGTGGATCTCTAAATTGCTCCCTTGTAAGTTCCCTCAACCTCTGGCTCTAGTGAAGGCTCCTGTATAATTGAAGATCATCAGAGCTATTCCATAACAGTTCAGGTCAGTATTGAATACAACTGCTATGTTTAATTTCATAGTAAATATAGTGGTGAAGGAATCCAAGATATTTTGTATTCAATGATTTGTTCTTCGGTATCCTTTTTTGTGTAGTCAATATGCATACAGTTTTTTTGAGATTTGCTATAAACAACTTGTCTAGTATTGATGAACTGTGTTATTTCCTGGGCTATATGAGCTACATTTGTTTTGGGTCTGTTGAAGTTGATGTTACATCTTTCTTTCCAGACATGCCACATTACAGTAACAGCTAGGATTAACAATTTTGAGTTGGTGTTATTTCTTCCTAACATGTAAGATATATTAAAGTACTGAAACTGTATATAGATTGTTATAAGCTTTACTTTTAAATCATGCCAAACTTGCAAAATTAAAGGGCAATACATAAATAAATGAGTTAGAGACTCCCTTTGACAATTGCAGATTTTGCAGGTGTCTTCAATGTAGGATAGAATCTTTCCAATCTTTTCTCCTATAGGAAGAATGTTGTGTGCAGCTTTACAAATAAATAGTTTTATGGATTGTCTAGTATCTAGTTTCCATATTGCTTTCCAATTTTTGTTTTTGCTGGTTCTTGTGCCCTTTTCACTTGTAAGCTCTTTGTATAAAGAATTTACAGAGAAATTCCCATCTTTAGTGAGTGGACAGATGACTCTGTCCTCCTGATTGGGGTGAATAGTTATCTTTTTGATATTACTGAAATAGAGGGAATAAGCACCAGCTGAAATAAACTTTAGGAAATCCTCAAAGGACATTGACTTGAGGAGTTCATAAGACTAAATATTAAGCAGAATACTTGTCCCAAGATCAACAATTACTTGTTAAAATGCGGAGATCTGGGAATATAAGTACTTGTTCAAATGTGGAAACTGGAGAATATAAATACCTGTTGTGAAGTCAACAATGACTTGTTCAGAGGATTGTTTTCCTTTTGAATTATTAACTTTATCTTAATTCACATTTTGAATTAGTAGTCATCTGAATCCGGAAGGGGAAAGTACTTATAGCAACATCATCAATGAATTGTTCAAATGTAGAGAAGATTGTTTATCTCAACTTAATAAATACATCAAAATATTAGGTATATCAATCCTAGCGTTTTTAGGGGCCACTCAAAAGGATTTAGGGGCCAACAATAAAACAAAGAAGGTCACCCAAACATAAAATGTAGCCATCCCTTATCTAGCGTAATTCGTAATGACAAAATTGGCCTGACATAATCGGAAGATATTATTAAATTTTTGTCCTCCGAATGCATTCGGTAGACACAATATCACCAAGATTTCCGATTGTAGTCGGTGCAGTATTAGAATGATTTTTGTTTCATTTTTTTGAACTTGTCATATTCGTAGGATAAGTCGTTTGATTAAACTCCCGAATATACGATGGCCCAAAAATCAGAATTTGGGAAAATAGAGAGTTTTTTGGTTTTGAACTTGACATAATCAGAAGTAAATTTAAAAACCAAAACCTCTGAATGTATGTTGGCTAACCTTCTATAATGGCCTTTGGAACCACCTAGAGCCATGGCATGGTTGGTTTTGAACTTGTCATTATTCGGAGGATAAGTCATTTGAATAAACTCCCGAATATACGATGGCCCAAAAATCAGAATTTGGGGAAAATGGAGATTTTTCTGGTTTTGAACTTGACATATTCGGAGGATAAGTCATTTGATTAAACTCCCGAATATACGATGGCCCAAAAATCAGAATTTGGGAAAAATGGAGATTTTTATGGTTTTGAACTTGACATAATCGGAAGTAAATTTAAAAACCAAAACCTCTGAATGTATGTTGGCTAACCTTCTATAGTGGTCTTTGGAACCACTTAGAGCCATGGCGTGGTTGGTTTTGAACTTGTCATATTCGAAGGATAAGTCATTTGATTAAACTCCTGAATATACGATGGCCCAAAAATCAGAATTTGGGGAAAATGGAGAATTTTCTGGTTTTGAACTTGACATAATCGTACGTAAATGTAGTTACAAAAACTTCCGAATGTAGAGTGACTCAACAACCCAAACTTGCCAAAATCCTTAGGTTTTGGCATTTTGGAACGACCATAATTCTTGGAATTTCGAAATGCTCAACTACTATATTCGGTAGTAGTTTCAATTTTATGTCTCCCGATTATATTATTTTCCACATTCGAAAGATATTTAGTTTAATAAATCTCCCGACTGTGCTTCAAAATTCAGAAACCATTGTTAAATTCATAATCCATAAAACTAACCATTCATAATCCTTCAAACAAACCGTTCACAAACATAACGTGATTTTAGAACTTCAAATCCGATCCAAACCTTAAAAACGACATAATCCAACACAAACTATAAATATTACACCCCATACATTCGGACGCATGTTTTGTTTTTTTCCTACCGAATGCATTCGGAGGATACAAATAGTACATATCTCCCGATTATATAAGGGCAATTTGGCCATTACGAATTATGCGAGATAAGAGCTGGCTACAATTTATGTTTGGGTGACCTTTTTTATTTTATTGTTGGTCCCTAAATCTTTTTGAGCGACCCTTAAAAATGACAGGATATCAAACTTGATTCTTGACAACCCAAATAAGAGGGAGGTACGGATAATACATGTGAACAGGTCATTAAGCAGAGTTTGTTAATCAATATGTTTAAATAACGGAAATGATATTCCCCACTCGTTTAAGTGCTCTATTCTGCACACTGTACGACGTGGTGGGGTGAGCTATTCTAAGAGAAAAACACTTATACACCACGTCATATATTTTTCTCCCATCCGATACTTTTTCTCTTTCTAACTTTCCCTTCTCTTCCCGAAAAAATTCTCCCCTTCCCATGTAACTTAGTCTCCTTCTTCATGATTTTTATAAAATTGTTGTTCTTAATTTATGATACCTTTCTATTTATTGTTGTTCTGAATTAATGCTTGATCAAATTTTTTTTTTCCGTAAGTAAGCAGTCTTCAGACCTTTCTTCATCTTCTTTTCATTTTTTTTTTAAGTTTTCTTTTTGAAGCATTGTTTTCTTCTTTCTCTTTTAAGAAGTGGTAGTATGAGAATTATGATGAAGCATGCCAGCCAATAAGTATTGGTGGTGGTGGTGATGAAGCAAATTAGGATTCTTCTTATTCATAAAAGAGAATATCTTTGAAGTTGGTGGTGGACTGGTGGTGGTATTGGAAGTGGTGGTTGTTTGTATTGTTGTGTTACTTTAGTTTAATGATTAGTTCTTAGCTTTATTTCTAAATTAATTGGTTTTTGATCAAATAGGAATCAAGGTTTTTGATTTCTGAAATTGGGTAATGAAAATTGTGCTAGATTGAATATGTAAATCGGTTCAGGGTTCTTCAAATCTCGATCGGAACTTTTTAAATTTGTATTTAGATGTAAACGGGTGGTGGTGGGTGGGTTTTGATTAATAAGATGGAGGTGGTGGGTTCAAAGGTTCTTGTTTATTGAACCTAAGAAGAATTTGATTAACTAAGTATTTTGTGATATGGGTTTGAATGACAGAGGTGTGTGGTGGTAGGGGAAGTAGCATAAATCAGGGTTTCTCAGCTTTTGTATTAGAAAACTATGATTTAAAGTTATGATTTCTAGGTTAGTATTAGTTTTTTCTTGAAGATGATCAGATCAGGGAAGATTAATAAATTAACCTTCAACAGCAAATGATTAAATTTCAGAACATTATTTTATTTCAGGAAGAATTCATTTTCTGACATTCTGAATGGAGATTGATGATCAGATCCTAGTTAGCAATTCGGGATACGGAGAGGAGTTCGGGACGGCATACGTTCGGGAATTTTACGGATTTGGATAGGTCGGAGTCGGTCAAAAAGTCGGTCAACGGTTCGTTGTTCGGAGTGTAGTTCGGAACGGATACGTACGTCTATAATTCGTTTTAGAAATATAAGTTCGGTACGGAAAATTCGGGTTACATCAAATTAATAAAAAGTATATTTTTAAGGTTGTATGGAGTTGAAAGAATGATTTAAACCAATTTTATTGTATTATATAGATAATACATTAAGAATAGACACAAACAAGCAAATAGCTCAATGGTTTGAGCCTTAATTAGCAAGTAAGAGGTCATGGGTTCAATCCCCACCACCAACTTCTTTTTAATAACTCTCAAAAAAACACTTAAATGGGTTCGAATCGCCGAGTCACTGTTGAATCGAATCGCCTAGTCACCTGTCGAATCGTAGTCCGAATTGATTCGCCGAATCATACACGAATCCGAATTATTCGCGAACAATTCGGGTAACCCATATAATACGCGAACCGGGACCGGTGTTAGAGTAATTCGGCCGAATGAATCGGATTCGGCTGATTCGTACGGATTCGCGAATAATTCGCGAATCATTCGCCGAATTACTAACTAGGGATCAGATTACTAAGAGCAGTTCCTATGGCAATGGCCAAACATAAATTTTTGTTCAGCCAGGTGATGGCTAAAATGGGTTTTCCACTGTGGAAAAATATTGGGCATCAGCCAACTAGGCGCGCGTCATTTAGGAAAATGGTGGCGCTCAGAAGAAAAACGCTGGCGTCAAGGGAGAAAACATCATGCGACAGGAAGGTCCGCGTCGCGTCACATGTTGTGTCGCCGGAGTTTTCACTGGTGGCGCCAACGGGTAGTTTTAAAATTTCGAATTTCACCTTTCCCTCTATAAATTGCCGTAATCTTCGAACAATTTAGTACACCAAAATTCACCAGAATTTCTCTTATAAAAATGGTTGAAAAAGCGATCACACTTTTCTGCGATGCAAAACTTGAAGCTGCTGTTTCTAAGATATGTGGGAGTTTTAAAAAGATTGAAAATTGTAAAAGGGAAGTGCAAGTTTTAGAAGTTGCTCCAAGAAAATGTTCCGGTAATAGGCAAAGAAAAGCTCATGTTTTGAAACTTAACAACTAAAAATTCAAAAACAAAGGTGAAACAGTCAAAGAGCGCTTTGAATGGAAAATACGTCAAATGAAGATAAACATGAGGCCTAAACTTGTACTTGATTTTATTAAAGTTTTTAATATTGTCTAAGTTTATATCTTGTAAAATTGGCAGTAACATCAATGAATGAAAATGTTTATATTTTAAAATAGATTTCCACTTCAAATTATGTGAAATTTATTACCATTTATTTAAACTTGCAAATAACATCAAACTACATTTTAACAAACCACAACAAAAACATCAAACTACATCAAATCCAGCCACATTCTCCCTGTAAAGTTTATAGCATTCAAAATGCATAAACTCTCTCCGGCTTTCTTCGGTAAACTTGGTCAGAGCGATGGTTTTCAGTTCTTCGTTGGATAATCCAGAATTGCTACGATGAACCATCCACAATATTTCCGTATAATGTTTGATTTCATTATTGATGAATGCAATTTTTAGTTCTAGGCTCTTACTGTTTCTTATTGCTTCGTTCCGCGAAAATACAAAATGTCCCAATACTCTTTCCCAGAAATGGTCATGGTTCATTGGTATCGCCATACGATGTAACCAACATCGAACTAGAGCAACATCTTCTTCAATTGTAAATTCCGGCAGCGGAACTCGAGTGCAGTAACGATGTACTTGAGATGGGCCATCTTTTAGAATTCTGAAACACGCTTCGAAACGAAAAGCCTTACCATGAGCTTCCTCCCAATTTTCAAGAGCTGTTTGGATCACTTATTTTTCAGTTTCACCAATGAACTTTTCTCGATCAATTTCCATTACATGTTCAAGAAATGGTTGGACTGCAAGCCTAATACGCTGAAAATGAGCACGCAATTGACGAGCATCTCGGTTTCCTGGGTTTCCCGTCAATGAGACGAACATTGAAAACACGTTCTCCCAAAAAAAACTATCATGAGAAAGAACAACACCAGTGATTACCCTATGAAAGAAATATGCTTTGCATAGAGTTATATCCTCTTCTTCGGTAAACTTGGGACCACGATTTCTAAGAGACATTTCTGTAAAGGAGGAGGATAGATATAGGAAAGAAGAAGAAGAAGAAGAAGAAGAAGAAGAAGAAGAAGCAGTGATTTTTGAGATACAATGAATGAATTTTATAGGATTTGAGAACGAAAAATTTGCCGTTGGGAATGGAAATTTAGTCATTGGCGGTTGCTATAAAGTCGCGGGCGACATTTGTAAAGTCGCCCAAGAATTTCCTACCGTTTGAATTACCAGCGCCTATTTTCTATTATAAATACTTCACTAGATTTTATTCAAAACCAAAATAACTGATTTCTCTCTCATCATCCACCATGTTTTCTAAAGGCAAAACGAAGCAAATATTATGTGTCGAAGCAAAAGAGGTTTGCCCATTATGTTTCATGGATAACCACAGTCTTATGCAATGTCCTTGGATGTATTCAAAGTGTCCGCAGGAAGGTTGTTCACGCATCAGAATGGTGATTGAATCACAACCGGAAAAGCTCAGGTATTTGCAATGTCAAGATCCCAATTGTCCAGAGGAACCACGTATGCTAGATGATGCTATGAAGATTAAAAAAGAAGAAGAAGAAAAGATTGCAACAATGTGCAAAAACTTCAAACTTAAAGCCAAATTGAAGAAAGAGTTATTACACTGCAATCATTGTGGATATGGAAATCACGAATACAAACATTGTCCACAGAGAATCAGTTCATGTTCAAAGCCCGGTTGCAAAACTTTTATGCATTTGCGGACTTCTTCTGAAGAAGACACATATGGAAGGCATTTTTGGGAATGTCCCAGGTGTTTTTTGGTGGAGTGTGTTGATTGAAGTTGTAGGACAAATCGATTCATTATGGTATTATGTTATTTAATTTGTTGTTTATTAGGTGTTATTACGATTATCTAAAACCATCAATATCATAAATAAAAACATACTTCATTGAACAACCACATCATACACGAGAATAAAAGAAATACATTAAATTAAAACAACTAATACATATGCGTCAATTCTCAGCGGGTGGTGGAATTCCTAGGTTGATGTAGGGATCGTATCTATTGAGCACCCTAAGAATGTTGAAACAAGCATGGAAGGAGAAAGGACGACCGCGGTGAGATTCTGGCCACATCACTAGAGTTCTGGTCAACACTTCGTGTTCGGCTTCACCGTTCAGCTTATTTTGGTGATTCAACATTAGTTGGGCGACAAACTCCAATACTTTCGTTCTAATTACACTAAAACGATGGACCAATTCGTGAGAACCACGCCCACGGATGTTCCCAGTTTCGGTGGTGAACATTCTATAACATTTTTCCCAGAAAGTGAACATCGAATCTGGTACATTATGCATTACAACTTCTTGTGTGTGAAAAACAAAGGCTCTACAAATAGCTAAATCCTCTTGTTATGAGAATCCAACACGAACTGTAGGAGGCATTTTTGAGAGTGAATCCAACACGAACTGTATAATGTGTGAATTTAGAGTTAAAAGTATGAGTATTTATAGAATTCAAAAACTATAGCCGTTGGATCGCGAGGTTTTTAACTGTTCGGATGGAGCCGTTGGCGCCATCTAGGGAGACGCCGGAGTCTCATACGAAGTTGCTGACGTCAACAGACCTAACGCGCGCTCTGCTGGAAATATCTAGCGTCAACTCTGATGTCGCCCGAGTTATTTGTCATGGCACGCGCCATTTCACCAGACGCGTGCCTACTGGAGTGTCTCAGTGTTCAAATGAACAGATCTGTTCATTTGAACATCCATTTTCTTGGTTTGTTCATCCCATAGTGGGATCAAAATGAACAAACTTTAGGTTTGTTCATCCCATAGAAACTGTCCTAAAGATCGAGGACAATTTTTTATGAACAAAAAGGTGGAGAGAGAGAAAAACGATGCTGCAAATATTGAAGTGGCACAAAAAATTTAAGAATCACATGGACTTCCACGTATACTGTCCACGTAGATCAGTGCTATTCAGAGTGGGGAATAGCATTTTCGAATAAATAATACTAGTAGTATATATTATTAGGTTGCTGATCCAAACTCAACGGATTTGTTGTCATGTCACTTTTAATGGGCACCACGAATTCTGTATCTATACATCATCAAATAAAGAAACTTTGATAGTTGGATAAGATCCTAGTAAGAAGATTTGCCTGATCAAACCTATTAGGATTAACCCCTTTCTTTGTCTATATGGGCTTAATAATAATATACTCTCTCCGTTCAAATTTATTTGCCTAAATTGAATTTTTTTTAGCAAATTTGTACCAAAGAATTTATATATTTCCCACTAAAATTTTCTAATTATCAAGAAAGAAACAAAAACTAGGATGTCAAAATTTATATATGAAACAAGTAATTTGGAAGATTGATGGTGTATGTGGAAGTAATTTGAATTTCTTTCATATTTTTGCAAAATCCAATTTAGGCAAGTAAACTTGGACGGAAGGAGTAATAATTATATGAATAAAATGAAACGTGCATGGACAAACATGCTCATTCTTATCATTTTACTGCTAGCCCCGATTTTTTTTTTTTTTTTTTGAAGCAACTGCTAGCCCCGATGATAGTTTACATTTGCCATCAAGACACAATTTTTTTTTTGTCCCTGGAAAACCAGTCATCCTCGAAACCATTTTTTTTTAATTATTATTTTTGGAGCATGCAACTTATTAAAAGAAGATTAGGTTATAATTTGACGCGAACGCGGGTATGTGGTGTTCACGGAGTCATAATACACAATTTAACTAATGAAAACCGGGATTGTCAAGTCCCATATTTTGGTTGACAAATTTTTCATTTGACTTCCATCAGCCGCATGATTGGCCAAACCATCTGCTGCTTGATTTCCTTCTCTAAAATTGTGTCGGATAGCAACCTGCGGAATTTGTTGTATCAAACCATTGTCTTTCTGTTGTTGTTCTCGATGCCAAAAGCATAGCCCAAGTTTCTGCAGTTAAAGCAGTCGTAATTCCCAAAGGTTGAGCTAGAGTCATTATCGTTCGTGCGTCAGAGTCCCTGCAAATGAAACTTGCACCCGCAAAACCCGGATGATCCCTGGCTGCCCCATCAGTGTTAATCTTAATCCAGTTCATGTTCGGGGTGGACCATCCTACCGAGATTGTTGACATCCGTTTGGTATTTCTTGAATGGTTAAGTATCATAGAATCTCCCGGTAGGACCTGAGGTAAGGAATGTAGCGTCGCAAAATATTCTTGTTGTTGTTTTTGAGTCCAAGTTAAGATTAGTTCATTCCTACCAGTAAATTAGTTCATTCCTAGCTAACCATAAATCGGAAGTTTTTCTTTATCACCTAAGTACACGTACTTTAAGTTGTCTAGAAGCGGCTTCAATTCAAGTTTTGGTGCCTGCACAATAGAAGGTAATGGAACCTCATTAGTTACGGGTAAAGAAATATAAGAAATATTACCCGTTTTTGCTTCTTGTAGCATTGTTAAAGCACCACACATCTCCACCAGTTCTTTGGCTATCTCAATGTCCATGTTCGGATGTCCATGAACGTCCAAATCAATGTTATTTCGTAGCACAACTCCAAGTTCATATTTACTATTCAAATCAAACATTTGGTGTGCTAACGAACTAATAACATCAATGGAGAAAGCTGAGTGAACATCACTAGGATAGCGCATGGTTTCAAAAATATTAAACCGTATTATCTCCTTATCAAATTCCATAGTGAGTGCACCACTATCAACGTCAATCTTCGTCTTTGCAGTCTTCATGAACGGTCTCCCAAGAAGTAACGAAGTAGATGAACAATTATCCCCATTATGCATATCCACAATGTAGCCGGAAAGATTAACTGATTCACTTGAACTAACGCGTCCTCCATGACTCCCTTAGGATATCTATTGGACTTGTTAGCCAATTGAATAGTGATCTTTGCCTCTTTTGAAGGTCCGAGATTCAAAGAATAATAAATGTCGGCTGACATTACACTTATGGAAGCTCCCAAATCAAGCAAAGCACGCTCGAATCATCGGTTACCAATGGTAACGGGAACTATGAATCCACCAGGATCTTCACACTTTGTAGGAATCTTCTTTAGTAACATAGCTGTAGCACTTTCGCCCACTTGAGTGATCTCATTAGCAATCAACCTATCCTTCCTTGTACACAAATCCTTCAAAACCTTAGCATACCTGGGTACGGTTCTGATGGCCTAAATAAATATAATGTTGATGTGTATCTTGCTAAAAATATCCATGATCTCCTTGTCTTGAGCTTGCTTCTTCGACTTGGAAAAATGACTAGGGAAAGGAGGTGGTATGGTAAAAGTGGGAACTGTATCCTTAGGTTGGCCAGTTGAGGTTGACTTTTCCTTAGGTACAGTTTCCACCTCTACTTCCTTCTCGATATCGTCACTATGTACTACTCATATATCCAAATTAGAATCCATTACTTGCTTTCCACTTCTTAACAATACTGCATTGACGTGCTCTCTTGGGTTCACAAACGGTTGTGATGGCAACGTTGTTAAAGCTTTTGCCTTCAGTTGATTCACATCCGTGGCCAATTGTCCCATATGAGTATGTAAATCTCTAATATCATTATCGGTTTTTAGCTGTTTTTGATCAGTTTTCTGCTGACTTTGTTGAAACATAAATGAAGGACCCTGTATGATTTGCAGTAGCATGTTGAAATTATCATCGATATAAGTTTCTTGATCTTTAGCTTGTTATGGTTGCTGTAAGTGTTGTTAAAAACCACCTTGTCTTGTATACGGATTAGGAGTTGCAGCTTGTTTGTTAGCGTAACTAAAATTAGGATGATCTTTCCAACCAGTATTATAAGTATTTAAGTATGGATCATACCTTGGCCTCTAATTAGGAAATATATCATTTACCTCAGCGTTTTCTTCATATGTAGGAATAACTGCAGAAGCTATCTGTTGAACTACCTTTTCAATGTTGTTCATTCGTTACTCTGATTGTGATGTTTCCTCTATATTGCTAACTCTTCTGACATTTGAGTCATTTCTAGTGTAAAATTATTGAGCATTCGAAGCCATACTCTCGATCAAACCAGTTTCCTATGAGATTGTCTTTTCAGTAAGTGAATCACCAGCAGTCGCATCAATTAAATTTCGTTGCTCTGGAAGTAATCCTTCGTAGAAATATTGAATGATGAGTGTTGGTGATATGTTGTGGTGAGGGCAGATCACCACTAACTTTTTCTACCTATCCTAGTATTCATAAAGAGACTCCCTAGTAATCTGAAGGACACCACTAATCTCTTTACGAACAGATGCTTCCTTAGAAGCAGGAAAATACTTCTCTAAAAATAGCTTTTTTTTTATCTCATTCCATGTTGTAATACTCCCTGTAGGAAGGTAACACAACCATTCTTCTGCTGAGTCTATTAAATAGAATTGAAAATCTTGCAACAATGTTGTATCACTATCTTCGGTATTTTGCCTAAGACTTGTCATCTTCTGTTGAAATTTCCGAAGATGACGATTTTGATCTTCACCTGGAAGTCCCTTGAACTTTGGTAGATGGTGAAGAACATTCAACTTCAGCTCCACTGGGTTAGTGATTGTAACACACGGTGGTTGTGAATCTAAGCATGGAGATGTCAACTCTCACAGCTTCCTCTCCTGAGGCGGAGGTGGGTTTGTAAAGTCGTTCACCATTGTTGATATAGAAGGTTCTTCTTGCAACTGTGGATGTGCTTGTAACACCATTCCCCTACGAGTTTGGATTCCACACCTTTGGTATTCTCAGTCTTTCGGTGCCAGAGATTAAGTACCTAAAAACAAAAATCTAGAAAACGAAATTAAAAACTAAAAAGAAATTCTAAAAACAAGATTAAAACTAATAAAAATAACAACTAAAGCTATCTACTGTTCCCCGGCAGCGACGCCAAAATTTGATGCGTGTCGTTAGTGCAATCGAATTAATAATCTTATTTACACACAATTAACTGGTAATATAATGGAAGTAAGGATCGCTCCCACGAAGAGCAGTGAGCTTTAGTTGTCAAAGTGTCACAAATGAGGGGGGGGGGGGGGTGTTTTAGATTTCAATAAAGTAAATAATCAAAGCAAATAAAATTGTATTGTAATCAATAAAGAGAGATATGATCGAGGAATCCTTCTTCGTTCATAAACCTTCAATGAGTTATTATAGTTGCCTACTCGTCGATAATCATAGATTATCACCAACCGTAGAATAACAGCTAGATCTGTGTTATCCCCTAAATTTCTTATATCGCTGGATACGGAAGTTCTCGCCTACCAGATTCTATTCAATGAACCACCTAGTAGTAGATCACTCAAGGTGTAATCCAATCGAATGCTTTATCTTTTGTGAATTTATAGGTTGATCCTAATAGTTAGACTCTTATATCAAGGTCCACTTATTAGTGTTGTTTATACACACAATCGCTCCACAGAATCCCTCTCCAAGGTTTTGCGCTCTCTACTTGTGTACAAGTTATTCGACGATTACCTATCTCCTAACTTAATACTAGCAGTAGATTAAACCAATAAATCAATCCAGTTGGCCACCTATACAATCTATCAATCAATCATAAATATTCAAATAGTATAAACAAACGATAATCATATGAAGAACTTTGGGATTATATATCTCATTAAAGGGAACTTTGTCTGGCAAATTAAAAATGGAGCTTCCACAAAAAATTGGGAAGACCAATGGATACCTAATGGTGATAGAATCCAAATACTGGCCAACGTGACAGATCCGGCCCCTGAAATGGTTCAAGATCTTATTACAGAAGAAAACCAATGGAATCATGAGAAACTAAACAAATTTTTTCCATCCAGAGGATATAGGAAAAATTCTAGCTATAAACCCCAGAAGACAGGAACATGACACAATTAGGTGGAAACATCATCATACTGGAATATTCTCATCCAAGAATATATACAACTATCTAATAAAACAAGACCCAGATTATGAGAACTCGGTGGAATTCCCATGGAATAAAATATGGAAAATACAGGCGATTCCGAGAATTAGGCTGTTCATATGGAAATTAATTCGAAAAGCTCTACCTACTTCTTCTAGATTAGGGGCTCATAACCCGAATATTACTCCATATTGCCATTTGTGCGACGCTCAAGCTCAAGAAACATAACAACATCTTTTCAAGGAGTGCCCTTTTGCGAAAGAAATATGGTTCGGTCTATCTCTGGATAATATTAACATGAGAAATCATACGAATATAATTTCCTCATGGGTTAAGGACTGGATATCAGACCCTGATATTGATCCAATAGCAGGGAAAATAGCTACGATTTTATGGTTTATTTGGAAATACAGATGTTCAGTGGTTTTTGAAAAAATTAAACCGAACCCAATCTACCTAATGGATCAAATAAATAAATTTCTTCAATCAAATCCAGCAAACATTAATGAAAGGGAGTATATGGTGATAAAATATCAGACAAAAAGCTTTTCTTGGTCTCAGCTAAACTCGGATTGGATCATCTTTGTGGACGCATCTTATAAAAAAGAAGACTTATCCATGGGGTATGCTTTTATTCTTTACTCGGTGGATCAAGATACTTTTATGCACATTGCGGCAGGGTCGGAGAGGGCTTCATCACCTTTCCATGCAGAATTGAAAGCGTTAGTAAAAGCAGCGTATTGGATACAACAAAACATTTTGTCTAGTGTCTCAATCGTCACCGACTGCAAGGAATTAGCGGATTTGGTAAACAAGGAGAAATCAGAAACTGAGTGGACTGCGGAGAATACTTTACTAGAGACAAAAATCATCCTAAACACACTTCCACAAGCAAAAGTGAGATACATTCAACGAAAACACAATTCAGCAGCAGACAAAATTGCTAAAGAAGCCAGGATAGAAAATTTACATCACATGTCTTTAAATTTGCAACAAAAAAAGCAAAGTCCTAGCTTAAGTTCTAATATGTTTGATAAAAGTGATATTGTAAATCTATTGTATTACATCTGCTAGCTAATATATTTCCTTTTTCGATCAAAAAAAAAAAATGAAGAAATTCAAAGTAAATTAATATAATAACTCAAATCTTGTTTACAACTTAGAATTCATCCTCAATAGGTTTTTATCTACTCATGGATGTAGAAACATCCATGATATACATATGAGAAAAGTAAAGAGATAACGTTACGATTGATAATCGCTCCGTATGATGTTTCTTCTCTCCAAACCCTAACAATTTCGTGACCTAATGATATGATATCTTTTACATAACCTAATACCTTTTTATAGGTTTACATTGCTTGGTCTCCAAGTATTTAGTTTGGTTCAAGAACCAGACCCAAAATAACGAAATAACGTTCCCAAACGTACCCTTAAGCCTTCCAAGGAGTTTATACACGTTTTCCACTTGCTAAGTTCGAGAACCCAGACAGAAAACTTCAAATTCCAGCATAAATTTTCGGAATTAAGTCTGCGAACCCGGTATGAAAACCTAGTTCGCGGACTTCACTGTCTTCGGTATTCAATAGAAACTGTTTCGGCCACAACTTCTTCATCCGAACTCGGAATGACCTCATTCTTTTTGGATTCTTTTTATATTTAAATTCTATTCAAGATAGTGATGAGAAATCCTTGATTTGAATGAGTTAAGATCAGTCTTTGGCCCTTCTCTTGATTTTGAGCTTTTTGCTCATTTTCGTCGCTTTTCTTCCATTTCACTTGGACTTGGGTACTTGGAATACTTCTCTTCCTAGATACTTTCAGCACTTTGTAGCTTATTTTTGGATGATTCACCTAATAGAGGAAAATAAGAGAAAACAAGAGTAATAATAATAAAATATGCAAGAATAATAGCTAAAACAAGTATGGAATGGACACTAAAATCATATGGATTATGCACTTATCATGCGTCAGAGGAGGAGGAAGAAAGGTTGTTCATGTTGGTGCACTTTGATGGTTTTTTGATAGGTAATGATTTTCTGAACGGGTTGTAAACTTAGTGCAAATACTTGCCATGAATTCATACAGGAATAGTTCAATTAACCACCTTTTTTATTTCTAGGGCAGCTAGAACTTCATTAAATACAGTGGTTGGGGTATTAAACATTGGAGATGATAAGGTACTCTAGTACATGATAACAAAAGGGATAAGGCAATGACGGGGGAAAATAAGGAAATAAATGGTAGGAGGAGAATAATAACAGAGGAGAAAACGGCGACAAGATAATACACTGTAGAAGAAGGGGACATGACTGATAGGGATGAAAAGAGATAAACCAAAGAGCAACGGAGATGGAAGAGCAGTTAATTCGTTCGACCAATAAAATATGTTGGGAGGATAAGGGTGTTGGGGGTGATCACAAGAGAGGGTTCCATAATAAGATACCTGAAAAATACCAAGAGGATAATCAGAATAACAAGTGAGGAAAGGCTATGGAACTTACCGGAGAGTAACCACAACGGTGATGTGAGCAACATGGAGAACCAGGAAAGGGGTCTTTAGTTCATATATTCAATCCAAAAAGGATGTAAAGGTTTTGAAAAAAGTTGATTTTCTTTAGAAATGGGTGTATGAAAATGATTACGTCATGATGACTCTCAGAGATTCTCTCTCTTTTGGAAAACAACGATACGTAGATTTTAGGCATTTTTTTCTTTATTACTTCTCTTAAGAACAAAGAAGTTGAAATGGAAGGATTCAATATCTATATCCTTTTACATACAAGGTTTCAATGGAAATAATTTCTTTGGAGATTTCTGGAGTAGTACCACGGTAATTGGTTTGTATTCAAGATGCGATTGTTTGATGTTTTTCTATTCCGAAGACTATTGATTTCTGTTTTTAAACTCGTATTTATTTTTAAAGATGAGAAGTTTGTTATAACAACCTTTATAGAGTTATCATGAGACAATGATATAGATACATAAGAAACTACTAGACTTCCGGCATCAAAATATTATGATATGTTACTCGAGATTTTTCTTTATCGAAAAAACGTACTTTTCTTTGATGATCTTTCTCGTTTTTCTCTAGTAGATTCGTTATAAAAATGCCTAGATATTGGACAAATCTTTTACAAGGCTACAAATATAAAGAAGACCATAAACCCCAACCTTATCATTTTATGAAAATGAGTTTCCTTATATTGTATGATTTTCAATAACAATTATTTTGACTCATGTCTTATAGGTTGGATTGCACCAAACACAGATTGGTAGATCTTATCGTGTTTGCCTACTCTGATTACCAATTGAAATGGCATGGATACCAAGTACACCACAATCTTTTCGATATCAACCTACTACACACACCTTGTGTAATCTAATACAAATATGAACTGCCAAGGAGATTGCTTAAACAAGATATACATTTGATATATAGCATAAGTTCGAATCCGAACCAATCTATGAGATCAAACCAAGTGTTTATTAACGTACAAGTGTATTTACTTTAATTATAAAGACAAAGCAGTATAATATAGAAGTAAAGTAAATCATACGACACACAAGACTTAGTTAACCAGGAAAATTGCAAGGCGAAAAAAACCCGGGGACCTAGTCAAGTTTTGAAATACTCTCAAAATTAAACCGATATGCAAATTAACTACAACAACTCAAACTTGCTCAGTTCCTTTAGTATCCATGTGCCTACAACCAATTTGGTATGTGTATGTGAATCTAAAAATATAGTCAACTATCTCAAGTTGCTTCACCTGCTGTGAAGACTTCAACAACTCAACTCCTTTAAATCGTAATTTGAAACAGTAAACGACTAATTTGCTTTAGTAACCTCTCTATCAATCTACAGAAATAAATCAGAGATAAGTTGAGGAAAAAGGTTCTTCCACTTAAATAATATAAACTCCTTTGTCTGTTAGATCGACTAAGATAAAGATTATCGAAATAATCAATCTTAGTTTATAAACTATCAAAGTATATCTCAAATAGAAACACCTAGATAGATTGTCGATTTATATAACATGCTTTAAAAGTATATTCGAGGTAAACGGCTTATCGGATCCCAGTCAACCAAGTGTGCAAGAAGTAAAGATCAGAATACCAAAAAGAAAATTATTTAGTCTTCAATTCTTAAAGTACCTGCACAAATAACTTGATTCCAGAAATGATAGATCACACAAATAAAGGAGTCTGTTACCAATAGATGATCACTAGTTTGAGTGAACTTATATCAGAAGAGAAGGATCACAAAATAAATAAATCAGACATATCCAAATTCAACTTTACCATTAGTCAATCAAGTCAATATGAATACTAAAATAATAATATGATTCTTAGTTTCCTACCAGCAGTAAAACTAAAGCTTCTTGATCCCACAAAAGAATTTACGGTGTACAAACCAACGGTTTTTTATGAAAAAGCGAGGGTGTAACAACCTCACCCAATATTTTGCTTAGCAATCTGTATGGACGAACTCCAATATACTTTCAAGAGAATCAACTAGACAGTCAGACTCAATCTTAATAAAAAAGTATATCAAAGAGTTATATCTCACTTTCTCGATTCAATCCGCAATCAAATAAATAGAAATTTGCGAGCCTGATTGAATACAAGAGAAATAACTTGAACGGTACCAAAGACCAATGTTCAAGGATCAATCCATTTCAATCAATAACCAAAGGTTGGATTTACCAATTGATCGATTGAACGCACAACCTGTGATATTTCAATTATATAACAAAATATAAAGCGGAAAATAAATAACACAGACACCAGAAGTTTTGTTAATGAGAAAACCGTAAATGCATAAAAACCCTGTGACCTAGTCCAGATTTGAACACCACACTGTATTAAGTCGTTACAAACACTAGCCTACTACAAAGATAACTTCGGTCTGGACTGTAGTTGAACCCTAATCAATCTCACACTGATTCAAGGTGCAGTTGGGTTCCTTACGTCTTTGATCCCAGCAGGATACTATGCACTTGATTTCCTTAGATGATCTCACCCACAACCAAGAGTTGCTACGACTCAAAGTCGAAGACTCGATAAAAAAATATGTCCCATACAGAAAAGTCTATTGAATAGATAAATCTGTCTCCTATAGATATACCTACGAGTTTTTGTTCCGTCTTTTGATAAATCAAGGTGACCAGGAACCAATCGATAACCCGGACTTATATTCCTGAAGAATAACCTAGAATTATCAATCACCTTACAATAATCTTAATCGATTAATGAAACAAGATATTGTGGAATCACAAATGATGAGACGAAGATATTTGTGACTACTTTTATATCTTTCCTGTCAGAGATATAAATCTCAAGCCAATCTTACGATTGTACTCAATCACGATAGAAATAGCAAGATAAGATCACACAACTACAGAGAAAATAGTTGGGTCTAGCTTCACCATCCCAATGAAGTCTTTAAGTCATTAACCTACAAGGTTTCGTGAAAACCCTAAGGTTAAAGGAGAATCGACTCTAGCTTATACAACTAGTATCACACGGGAGGTATGGGGATTAGGTTTCCCAGTTGCTAGAGTTCTCCTTTATATAGTCTCCAAATCAGGGTTTGCAATCTAAGTTACATTGGTAGCAAAGCATTCAATATTTATCGTCAGATGAAAACCTGATTAGATTCAAGCTAATATCTTTCAACCGTTAGATCGAACTATCTTGATATACACAAATGAAATGCACCTTCATTTAGGTTTGGGTAACCGTACCTAAATGTGTACACCTAGTCGGTTCAACAATGGTTAACCAATAGTTAACCATATGAGCACTTTCATATCAACCTTATTCATCTTCACCATAACTAGTTCAAGTGGCTCAAATGAACTAGTTAGAGAGTTGTTCAATTGCTTAGATCTTATAGAAGTATACAAGACAAAATTGAAGCAAAATCGATTTTGATTCACTCGAACCAATTCATGAACATTATAGCCATGGTTTGCAAAGACTACATTCCTTATTATATAAATGTTTTAGTTCATGAACGAACCGATTTTAGAAAGTAACCTACTTAAGTATGCAAACAGGTACGCATACCTAAGTCGTCAGACCGAGTTTGGTTACGCCATTACGCGTATGGGTGTGCATACCAATCCACATTTCCAAAATCCAGAAGAAATTCACGGACGTGAAACTTCCGCCAGTATGCGCATGGGTACGCATACTTGCCCGAGTTTCCAACAACCGCCGGTACGCGTACGGGTACGGGTACGCATACTTTAGGTTCTCGATTTTGGAATTTTACACAAATGTGAGAACACTCTATGTTTATGTCCAAACATGGTTACTTGATCTAAACTCTCATTTCAATCATTGAAACTTTCTTATAGGATGTTGTAATAGTTGTTATTCACAAACTATTTTCATCAAAGCAATTTTCAAGTTATTGAAATAATAAACATGACTTTCGTCACGAGTAAAGATGAACTTGGCCAAAGTGAAATCTTAACAACACATATTTCGAGAAATAGATAAGTGAGATAAACTCGGCTCGAAATAGCAAATGTGTATAATTGAAGTATATATAGCAATACGACTTTTATCTCAAAATAGGAGATAGAATATATAGACTTTTGAGTGATAAATAAGTTCAAGTCTCCACATACCTCTTTGTTGATGAAGTTCCACAAGTTCCCTTGAGTAGTTCTTCGCCTTCATTTGATGAATGTCGTGGAGTCTAGAGCTCAACTACACTTACTATCCTAGTCCGAGACTTAGTTATAAGTAGACTAGAAATCAAGACTTATAATTTTGACAACTAAACTTGACAAACAAGCTTGAGATAGCAACTCTTGCGAGTTCGACCGAGCAATGCTCTAACAGTTTGGATAACAAAGAAATACCAAATTTGAAAAGTCTAAAGATATGCAATGAATGTATATTTACGGTTTTTTTTTCTTTTCCAACTGTAATATAACATATGTTTCGAAATATTTCTTGGATGACAACTAATATTAGTTAATATATAATATGTACTTTACTAAAATAGATAAAAGAGGTATGATTATCCTCTGGGATGTGGAAAGCATATAATTTCGAATATCTAAAACATACTTAAAATAATTAAGTTTTGGGATCTCGCCTTGAGTATCAAGGAAAATACTTGAACATTAAGTAATAAGATTTTATCACATGTTCAAATATATTATTTTTACACCTTGTGAAGTTTCTTGTTTAACCAATTATATTTTTGGTATCTATGTAAAAAAGTAATAGACAAACCGAAGATATAAACTTGGTTAATCTAGTGATAGGTTCTACTAGAGATCCATAGGACCAGTCCTAGTATAGATCCTTTGGATCTCTCCTACTAGATATCCTTAGGATCGGTCCTAGTAAAGGTCCTTGTTTAAGTGATCGGTCCTAGAATAGATCTTTTGACTCATTTTCAACTACAAAACAAGTTTCACAAATCTGTTAGAGCATAGCTCGGTTGAACCCACCAAGCGTTGGTATGTCAAGTTTGGTTGTCATATTTTAGTAAATCAAAACTCATCTAAGAGTCGCTTGATTATGTACTAGAGACAACTTCATATAGGTTATACTGGAAAGTCTATGAATATGAGACATACAAGTATTACTCGAAGACCTGAAGAACGTGAAGAAGTAACGAGCTACAATGACGACATCATCCTTCCTCTTGAGGTTAGTAATATTGACTTGAACTGTTTCATTCCTAATGTATCTTTCAATTCATGAAATATTGAAAACATAACTGCGAAGCTGTGAATGAATATTTTACTCTAATAGTGAGACATGATCATATGATCATAGTATTAAGGAATTAGACTACGAAGTATAACTCTTATCTTTTGAACTTCGTAGATATGACAACGACATAATCATATGAATGCTATTGTGATTATCTGTATGGGTAAAGGTGAAGATTTCATCTTAGGAAACAATGTTTACATTTGTTTAAAGGAAGTACATTCATGATCTTGTTTTATGAATCGAAAATGAAATCGCAATGCTTATTGGTATTGTTATTCATTGCATATCTTTGGATTACCAATATATATGGGTTAGTAGAACCGATCATAACTTGGTATGTATCTTGGTATAACTAATAACAATACCTGACTTATGATTTGGTATGACTAGTTTTTATTAATTAGTGTAACCGATCCTAAGTAATCACCTGAGATGGTATGATCGATATTTGTAATCGGTGTGACCGATCCTAGTAATTGGTGTGACCGATCACAAAAGAATTGTGTAATCGATCTATTAATTTATGAGATCGGTCCTAGAAATTGGTGTAACCGATCCTGGTAATAGGTGTGACCGATCCTAGTGACTTGTGTAACCGACCACAAGAAATACCATGAGTATATGGTAACCGGTCCTGGTAATTGACATAACCGATCCTGGTAACTGATGTAATCAGTCCTGGTAACTTTTGTGACCGATCACAAGTAATCCATATTAAGGTATAACTGATCCTAGTGATTGGTAAACCCGATTGAACCCATGATTGTGATTTGATATTTGATCAATCACATAGTTATCTTGGAATACATATGAACCAATTCTAAACTTATTTGGAAGTATGGTATAATCGGTTCCAAGATTGTAAATATGAAAGATGATTTACAAATAAAAGATGTCAACATACTTTGAACACGAACACGAACAATAACTCTTATATTTTATTGTTCAAAGATATTCCTTAATTACTCAAGGTGATCCCGGTCTGAAATAAATTAAGAATCTTTTAATTAAGGTTGTTAGTTTTATATGCTTTAATTACCAGCAATTAAATGCATATCTCTAGGGAATAAAAATTAGTAATGTGTATTTACTAATTGGAGATTTTCTATTGAGAGGTTTCAGAAAATATTGGACAAAGCATTTCCAAGAATTATGAAAACCGATTTGGGCATTTATTGCATATCTTGAGAATAATTCGGTTTTGGAAATTCCTTGGTGTCCAAATATCCTTGGTCTATACATACCTAAGTTTCCATTTCTAGCAAACTATCCTAAGATCCAGGCAAACTTCATCTTTATTTTCTTTCTGGTGGAGCCATCTATTCGGAGAGGAAAGTACCATAATTATGTGAAATCTCTTATGACCGCTCATTTAAAGACTTTTGTGGGATGAAGAAGCTCTATGAGTACCGTTGGTGGGAAACTAGATAATTGTAGTTTATTAGTTTTCTATTGATTTGATTGACTAACGGTTGTTGAACTTTGATTGCACCTAGTTTGTTTATTCTTGAGAATATTCTCTTCTGATATAAGATTCACTCAAACTAGATCAAAGTGTCGACGGGATCTTTAAAACTGTTTTTAGATCTAAAGACATCTTGTGATAATCAATTGTTAACATACTCCATTCTGTGCGTGATTGATCACAAGAGATTCAAGTAGTGTTGTGCGGGTTTAATTGAAGATTTGAAGACAAAAAAGATTTCTTATTGGTTTCTCATATCTTTGTGTTGCACAAACCTTGATCGGCTGGGATATAACTAGAATCGGATTTATTCGATTGATTAGTTGCGTGAGAACGGTAACACCTAATAGTTCTCTTGAGATCTATTTTGATTGTTACAATTCCGAATCTTATTACTTAGGTAATAGAGATTGGATTGATCTAACCAGGCAAAGGAGTTTATTAGTTTAAACGGAAGAGCCTTTGCATATGACTTGAGATATCTTTATCTGGAAAGAATCAATAGAGTTGTTACCAAACAGATTTGTTATTCCTTTATTGTTTGGAATACGATCCTAAGGAATTGTTTCCGTGCGTGCACTTATTGAATGTCGGAAGCTTATGGATACTGAAGAAACTAAGTGAACTAAGTTTAGTTGCTTGGTATCAACTATATGAAGTTGGTTTAGATTTTGTATAACGGCTTAATTCTGAGAGTATTAAATTCTGGACTTGGTCCCGGGGTTTTTCTGCATTTGTGATTTCCTCATTAACAAAATATTGTTGTGTCTTTTACTTTTCTATTTCCGCGATTATAATTAAAAGTAAAATACACAAATGTTAACTCTGTATTACTTGATAGTGATCCTATAGAATTTGGTAAAGTCCGAACTTATTATCAAGTAATCATACTTTGATTGTTGTATTGTCTCAATCTCGTATCCATAGACGATCATACAAAGTGTGAATACCGATTTGTCATATTTTCTCTATTTAGTCCATACACAATAATTTTCGGTAAGAGGACTTATAAGTGGATATTTTAAAGATTGTGGTGTATTTGGGTACCCTTGTCTTATTTCAATTGGTATCAGAGCAGTCAAATATGAAAATATATAACAATCTATGTTTGGTGCGATCCAACCTATAAGAAATGAACTCGAGTTCACATGAATCGATTTCAGTTAACGTACCGCCAAGATTTGACGAAACAAACTATATATGGTGGAAATATCCTATGAGATATTTTCTCTAATCATGAGACTTTAATACTTGGATATTAGTTGTCGATGGTTATAATGGCCCATAATAGAAAATTCGGAAACTGAGTTTAAATGCTTAGTAGATTATACAAGCGAATAAAAGGCTTTTGCAAAGCAGAATTCAGATGGTTTGAATGTTATTATACATGTTGTAAGTCGTGATCTACAACATCATGTTTCAACATTCCAATCTTCTAAGGAAGCTTGGGATAATCTTCAGATCGCATTCGCAGGTAACACATCAGAAAAAGAAGCTAGACTTCAAACTCTCACTTATGATTGGGAAAACCTTCGAATGGATGATGTGGATGGGGTAAAAAGATTTGCTAGTTTCTTGGGGAGTGAGGAGACGACGGATTGGACGAGACTCATCGAATCGAACAAACTGCTTAAACTCACACAGATGCACTGTAAAGGGAGTGCTTAGATTTGAGAGATCAATCTGTAGGACTCCGGCCTAAACCAAGTCAATGGCCGTTCTAGAGTCAATTCGGTCACAAAGAGGGAGATGGGTTGATCTGTAGGAGGGAAGCTGAGAATTGTGTGGGATCAATGATGATCAAGGATTGTGGATGTGTTGTGGGTTTCCGCAATATTAATGAATTGTTGAATATTGAGTTCGAATAAGTTATGGTTGATTGATGAAATTTCTGAGAGTGATTGCTCGAGAAATTATTGTTTTTCAATCGTGGATCCATAGACTTATTTATATTGTCAGAATAGTGAACACATTGATCCCTGTAAGTGTGACAGTTTCTTGAGTGAAAGAGTGGGAAAATGGGAGATCGTGGTAAAGTCAGTTCTGTGTCGTGTGGAGACTTGACTGATCGCGCACCCACTGCTTTGCTAACTCCTTCAACCGTTTTCACGACTTACACAAATTTCTCGTCGTAAATGAACACACGTGCCATAGGCCGCCAGACCAAAACCCTAGGTGATATCCCCCCATTTGTGACGTGATTGATGTCTCACGAATCGTGGAGTCAGTTTACTGATTAGACAATGTGTCTAGGTTTTGTTGAATCGAGCAGGATTGATTGATGCTCAGTGATTCATGAATGTTAATATTGCTCGTCTGAGAAAATGTTGTAATTTCGATGAGTTGTTGAATATTGAGTTGCGATTAATATTCAAGTTGCCCAGTTGGGCGAGTTACTGAATATTGATGAGTTACTGAATATAAGTGGATTATTCGAGCAACTGAGCAAGTATTGCTCGATTCGACAAATTACGGATAAATTGGATCAATATTCGAGCAATTTGAGCAAGTATTGCTCAATTTAATGAATTACAGCTAAATTACTGAATATTCATAATTGGATCAATATTCGAGCAATTGAACAAGTATTGCTCAGTTCGACAAATTATGATAAATTACTGAATATTGATAGCCGGATCGGGCAACTGAGCAAGTATTGCTCAATTCGACGAATTATTTATTGGTGACGTGACCCAATAAAATATTAATTAAAATATTGGTAGATTACCAAATATTATATAATTAATCTAGACGTTGATTGCTGGATCAACATAAATTTATTAGTGTTTAAACTTGCTCAGAATGATGATTTCGTGGAGCGTTTGTTCGAAACCCTAATTTTTGATCGATTGTTTGTTAATTGACGAATTGATGAAAATAGGTCATAAGTGAGGAGGGACCGACCATATGGGATGATGGACGACCATATGATGCCTGAATGCTCGAGTGAGCGTGCACCAAGGTCCTTGGTTGACCGGTTGGTGAATGAATGATGATTATATGTCGGTTTCATCATTTATTAAAAAAGTCCACGATTGAGCATTAGGTCATAAAACCTAATTTATGGAGAAGTGAGGGACCGACCAAGAGGGCATGAAATCGGCCCTTGGTGGTCATGGGACCAACTGATGGTCGATTGAGCAAATTCCAAGTTGGTTGGAAAGAATTTGGACCCAATATGAGCAATTGAGCAAATTAGGTCAAAATTATAAGAATGTGTGGGACCGGCTTAGTGTAAGCCTTAGGACCGGCATTGATCGGTCAAGGAGGCACGCCCGTGTCTCAGTCCTGAGAGTTTTGGCACTTTCTGATGTGTGTTTGAGCAATATCTCAGATTTTCAGAAGAGTTTGATCTTTGACTGAAATTCTTGATTTTGCTCGAATGAGCAAGTAGAACTTTGCCCGTTTGATCAAAATTTGGGAAATATTAAAATAATAATATCTATTATTTGGCGTGAATGGCCTTGTCGGTCGTGTGTCCATGTTGTCTTTTTGGCTTTTTCATGGTTTGAGCAATATTTGAGAAAATATGAAGAAACCATGATCTTTGCTCAAACAGAGGAGTTTCTTGAGATGTGGAAATAATAATAATAATAAAATTAGGGTTTGGAAAATGTGAGACCGGCTACGGCCAAGGCATGTCCGGCCGGTTAGGAGCCCGGTCCGTGACACTTTCCCTAATTTTATATTATTTTTCATGATACAGAGGAAATTCCATTAAACCAAGAAGTTTTGTTGAAACCATGAAATTTCCATGAGATGAGGGAAATAATAATTATGAAAGACTAGGGATTATAAGGTGTGGGACCGGCCACGACTAGGGCATGGCCGTACGGCTAGGTTTCCCGGTCCCATGACACCTTTCCCTATTTTATATTATTATTTTTCATGAAACCGTGAAACTATGGAGAAACCATGAGTTTTTTGTTAAAACAAAGGAGTTTCATGAGATTAGAGAAATAACGATTATGAAAAACAAGGGATGGCAAGGTGTGGGACTGGCCACTACTAGGGAATGACCGGCCGGTCAGGTTTCCCGGTCCCACGACACCTTTCCCTGTTTTACATTATTATTTCTCATGAAACCATGAAAATATGGAAAAATCGTGAATTTTGCTCAAACAAAGAAAGTTGCTAGAATGAAGGAGTTTTCATGAGTTCATGAAAATAATAAAATAGGAAAAATAATGAAGGAGGCATGGGACCGGGCACGGCCGGCCAGGCGGTGGGCCCGGTCCATGAGCGCCTCTTTATTATTTTAATATTATTATATTCTCTCTTGTTTTGTGTAGGATTCCTCATTTGTCCATATCTCGAATGCTCGTTCGTGCATCATTGTCGAGTACACTTGCACAATTTTATGGGGCTTACTCAGTGATAGTTCAGATGCCCGATTGTTGAGTATTTATTACTAATTTATGAAATTTGGTGCAGAATGATTCATGAAACTGAGTAATAAAAGTAAGTAGTTATTTATTATCAATCCAAAGGATTAGCCGTGAAGTCGACCACGGATTCGGAATAATAAATGAGCATTACCATTCCATGGGATTGTGAATTCGACCATAGAATCAGAGGAATTAGATATTACCATTCCATGAGATCAGCCATGGATTCGACCACGAAATCGGAGTAATGAAAGTAGCCATTACCATTCCATGAGATCAGACGTGGATTCGATCATGAAATCGGAGTAATGAGATTATCCATTACCATTCCATGAGATCACCCGTGGATTCGACCATGAAACCGGAGTAATTAGATAAAATAGATTATTTTCTAGGAATTCAGTGGTGAATGTCACGGTAGAATTAATCTATTGCATAAGGGATATTAGCCAGTTAAAGCGTCAAACCTATTCTGAAAGGTTCATAGTCAGGAGACCGCTGATATCCTGAAGGCGGCTCTCAATCTTACGGAGAACCGCCCGGATCTATACATGGTCTCTCTACATAGTTAGGGAACAGTGAGTGTCACCGACATCCTAAAGGCGTTACTTCTCTCAATCTTACAGAGAACTGCCCAATCATTCTTCTATGTAGAGGGGGGTCTCTCTCATGTAGTCAGGGAACAGTGAGTATCACCAACGTCCTGAAGGCATAATTGCTCTCAATCTTACGGAGAACCGCCCAATTATATTATTCTACATAGAGGGCATGATGAAATGCGTGGTACCGAACGCTCATCTAGTGGAGGCCTTTCAGGAAACATATTCATCATGGCTTCGTAAAATATGAATCGTCACATGCCTGAAGCCGTATCAGAAACATGCAGTATCATGATTTTACGGTTTTAACCTTTGTTAAAAATCCACCATGGTTTTAACCTTTGTTGAAAATCCACCATCAACAGATGACAACGACACTTTTGAAGAGTTTCATATTAAACTCTCTGAGATAGTTAATGCTTCTTTCTCTCTTGGAAATACTATTTCTTAAAAAGATATAGTGTGCAAAATTCTCAGATCGTTGCCATCTTTCTAAGAAGCATGCAATCATATAAGCAAATGATCTTTCAACACTCTCACGAAGCACACTCGTTGGAAAGCTAAAGATTTTTGATCATGAATCACAGTCTATTCAAGCTAAAGTAATTACTTTTAAAGCTGCAAAACTTCCAAAAGCTCCAATGGAGAAAGATAGATTGATAGATGATTCTGATGAACTGGTTGCATAAAAATTATGATGATGAAATTGAATAATAATTCATTAATCACTAGACAGTTTCGAGATATTTTAAATAAAAGAAATAAAAGATTCATAAAAGATGCTCATTGATCTTCTCGACCCCATGATCAAGTTCTTGTCAAGAACAAGAAGGATCAGGAAGAAGATGGTGAATATCAGCCTCAATGCTTTAAGTATAAAGGTTTTGGTCATATGGCTAAAGACTGTTAGGAAATACACTAGGAGCAAGGAATTAGTTGTAACTCTAGATGAGACCTCTGATTCATATGATTTTGAAGAAGAAGAAACAACTAATATTGCACTAATTGTTAATTTGATTCCCTCTTATTCCATTAGTGAATAATTTAACCATTTTAAAAATGGACATGTCTTCCGATGTTGAAAAATCATCCAATGGTAAAGGGAAAATAAAACAAAGTGTAAAATTATCTCAAAAAACAGTATTGCTAAAAGGTGCATATGCAACTCCAACCAATCTCAAGATACTTCGTTAATTCGAGGTAACAAGAAAAGTTTTTTTTTTCATACGATACTAGATCAAGGACACACTGGTTGTTCAGAATCCCATGATGAGAGAAAATATCATACTAATACCACCTAATCGGTATTAGAATTACATCCTCACATTGTGTTCCGAATTTGTGTGTGAGGAAGTAAAAAATCAAGGCACTTATGTGTAGATTATGGGAAAAAAATCTAAAAATTGAAAATATATTTAAGATATTCGTATTTATAGGAATATTATATTTTTGGAAGTATGAAAAATATAAAAAGATCCTTCTCATGCTCTGGTCATTCCTTGTCCTAACTATGAGTCAGGATTCGATGTATTATCTTGAAAAGGTGCTTGATCTGAAAGATCTCTTTATGAATAAGTCTGCACCTTCTCTTGATGTTGAGAAACCTAAGAGGAAAATCAAAATGAGAGATTGGATTAGAAAGAAGGAAATAAAGAATATGCTGAAGAAAGATCAGTGTATTGAGGCATTGACACACTTTTGTGTTCAATCAAAGACAAAATTACATGTTCTTGCAAAATCCTTCACGAAAACATCTCAACTGCAAGAAATTCTGGTCAAGCAACAAGGTTACCTACTTGAGGAAATTCACAAGATGAAGACTGGAAGTAATAAGATGTGTTCCTCTAGCACCGATATGAAGGATTAAGTTGCTCATAAAATAAGAATAAACTCTTATTTTTCAAGAAAAATAGACATAAGTTTTTGATTTATTTCGATTATTGTAAAAGGCCTATTTTTGAATAAAACTATCAATTATTTATGAATAAAATTATTATATTATAGTTTTTCTTGTGTTAGTTTCCGATTACATATCATGTGCTTGAATGTCTATATTATTGCTATGTGTTTTCGGTTTATGGGATGTCCAATTTCGGTATTCATAACCTTAATATTTGATCTCATATGTTGTGAACCCTTATGGTTTGTGTGACTTTTTGATTTAGCGGGATTAAGTTCTAGCCCATGTTGGTAGGCTTTATCAAAGGATCATAAGGTGTTCCATTGAGTCTCATATGTAAAAAGTCACAATGTGTTGAATCAATTTGTGTTTACACGAGTTGTGTTTAGCATAAACATATATGTTTCGGGTTTTCAACTTTTTCTATTGGCACGCATTAGTTAAAATCGATTTAACCTTTCTCTAGTAAAGGTTTCTCTTTGTTGTTGTTCTTTTGTTCTTGCGATAGGATGACAACATACTGGGGGAGAGTTCTAACTTTAACTTGCGCTTAATGATATATCTTTCTTGGGAGAAGAGGATGCGGAATCTGAGGCAATGAATTTGTTAGTTAATCATTTTCATGTTTAAGAAAAGCCTTCTTATATTGCATATATTTTGCTTTTTCTTAACAAAATTTTGGTACAATTGATATATATATATATATATATATATATATTCCATTATGTGTGTATGGATGTGTGTGTGCGTGTGTGTGTGATTCAATTGTTTCCGGTTAAGAAAAACCGTGTCAATTTATTTGGCTTATTGTTTGGTATCTTCTTTATTGTTTGGTATCAAGTGTTTTTGCTTAACGAAATTTCGGTGCAATTACGGTGCTATAATGTCTATGTTTGTTTCAATTGCTTCCGGTTAAGAAAATAATTGTGCAAGTCAACTTATTTGGGTTTGTATGAATTTTTTATTACTTAACAAAATATGGGATCATTTGTTTAGTCCAATTCGATTCCGGATAAGAGAAACTAAGTTAATTCTGATCTCAGTTAGACTTATCAAATAGAAGGATTCAGTTATTCGAGTCTAATTGAATGCCTTGACAAGAAATACTAGTTAATTAACCTAGTAATTTTCTTGTCTTAAGAGAAAGGTCTAAGTTATTGTATGAATAATTAGAACATGATAAGAGATATAAAGTTAATTTTGATCTTTATTTTGGTCTTATCGAAATAAACGATTGTATGTTTACAAGCGGTTTAAGAAGGGAACTAAGTTTCTTAGTCAATTTCTTAAACTATTAGGGAAAATTGCTTTGGGAAATTGTTTCCTTGATAACATATTTTAACTAAATTGCTTGTAGTTTCGGTTTTAATATTGGTTATCTAAAGTGATATGTGAAACCTTTGTGCTTAACTCTTATAGGTTGTACAAGTCTTTTAGATTCGTAAGATCCTTTCAGTTTGACCTTTATTTGCTCGAACCTTTGTCATTTTGTGAAAAAAAGGGGGAGAAATATATGGACTAAACAAGTGATTTGCAATCACTAAGGGAAGGACAATTGAGCTTAAATGTTATATCTAACGAAAGAGTAAAGCATTGACTAAGGGGGAGAAACATATCATATTGATGTATAGTTATCTTGACTACAAAAAGGGGAATAACAAAGATATTCGGATTGAATATCTATCTATCTTACCTTTAGGGGAAGTATAAGCTTTGTTATTCAGATGTCAACAACGGCATTTATTGATTGAATATATGCAGGTTATTGTGTTATTGAAACTTGGAATCAAGTGTATGTATAATGAATTCTTGTAATTTGTTTATCCATATGTATTAAGAGTTTTGTCACAAAAATTGATAAAGGGGGAGATTGTTAGAGCATAGCTCGGTTGAACCCACCAAGCGTTGGTATGTCAAGTTTAGTTGTCATATTTTAGTGAATCAAAACTCATCTAAGAGTCGCTTGATTATGTATTAGATACAACTTCGTATAGGTTAGACTAGAAAGTCTGGGAATACAAGACATACAAGTATTACCCAAAGACCCGAAGAACGTGAATAAGTAACGAGATACAACGACGACATCATCCTTCCTCTCGAGGTTAGTAATATTGACTTGAACTGTTTCATTCCTAACGTATCTTTCAAGTCGTGCTATATTGAAAACATAACTGCGAAGCTGCGAATGGATATTTTACTCTAGTAGTGTGACATGATCATATGATCATAGTATTAAGGAATTAGACTACGAAGTATAACTCTTATCTTTTGAACTTCGTAGATATGACATCGACATAATCGTATGGATGTTATTATGATTATGTGTATGGGTAAAGGTGCAGATTTCATCTTAGGAAATATTGTTTACATTTGTTTAAAGAAAGTACATTCATGAACTTGTTTTATGAATCGAAAGGGAAATCGGTAGGCTTATTGGTATTGTTATTCAATGCATATCTTTGGATTACCAATATGTATGAGTTAGTAGAACTGATCATAACTTGTTATGTATCTTGGTATAACTAATCACAATGTCTGACTTATGATTTGGTATGACTAGTTTTTATTAGTTAGTATAACCGATCCTAAGTAATCACCTGAGATGGTATGATCGATATTTGTAATTGGTGTGACCGATCCTAGTAATTGGTGTGACCAATCACAAAAGAGTTGTGTAATTGATCCTTGTAATTGGTGTAACCGGTCCTAGTAATTAGTGTAACCTATCCTGGTAATTGGTGTAACCGATCATAGTGACTTGTGTAACCGATCACAAGCAATACCATGAGTATATGGCAATCGGTCATGGTAATTGACGTAACCGATCCTGGTAATTGATGTAATCGGTCCCGGTAACTGATGTAATCGGTCCTGGTAACTTGTGTGTCCGATCACAAGTAATCCATATTAAGGTATAACCGATCCTAGTGATTGGTAGAACCGATTGAACCCATGATTGTGATTTGATATTTGAACAATCACAAAGTTGTCTTGGAATACATATGAACCAATTCTAAACTTGTTTAGAAGGGTGGTATAATCGATTCCACGATTGTAAATTTGAAAGATGATTTACAAAGAAAATATGTCAACATATTTTCAACACGAACAATAACTCTTATCTTTTATTGTTCAAATATATTCCTTAATTACTCAAGGAGATCTCGTTCCAAAATAAATTAAGAATCTTTTAATTAAGGTTGTTAGTTTTATATGCTTTAATTACCAGCAATTAAATGCATATCTCTAGAGAATAAAAATTAGTAATGTGTATTTACTAATTGGAGATTTTCTATTGAGAGGTTTCGGAAAATATTGGACAAAACATTTCCAGGAATTATGAAAACCGATTTGGGCATTTATTGCATATCTTGAGAATAATTCGGTTTTGGAAATTCCTTGGTGTCCAAACATCCTCGGTCTATAAATACCTAAGTTTGCATTTCTATCAAACTATCCTAAGAGCCAGGCAAACTTCATCTTTTTGTTGTTTCTAGTGGAGCCGTCTATCCGAAGAGGAAAGTTCCCTAATTAGGAGAAATCTCTTACTACCACTCGTTTAAAGACTTCTATGGGATCAAGAAGATCTATGAGTACCGTTGGTGGGAAACTAGATAATTGCAGTTTATTAGTTTTCGATTGACTAACGGTTGTTGAACTTTGATTGCACCTAGTTTGTTTATTCTTGAGAATTTTCTCTTCTAATATAAGATTCACTCAAACTAGATCGAAGTGTCGACGGGATTTTTAAAACTGTTTTTAGATCTAAAAATATCTTGTGATAATCCATTATTAACAGACTCGGTTATGTGCGTGATTGATCACAAGAGATTCAAGTGGTGTTGTGCAGGTTTAACTGAAGATTAATAGATTTGAAGACAAGGAAGATTTCTTATTGGTTTCTCATATCTTTTGGTAGCACAAACCTTGATCGGCTGGGATCTAACTAGAATCATATTTATTCGATTGATTAGTTGCGTGAGAACGGTAACACCTAATAGTTCTCTTGAGATCTATTTTGATTGTTACAAATCCGAATCTTTAGGTAATAGATATTGGATTGATCTAACTAGACAAAGGAGTTTATTAGTTTAAACGGAAGAGCCTTTGCATATGACTTGAGATATCTTTATCTGAAAAGAATCAATAGAGTTGTTACCAAACAGATTTGTTGTTCCTTTACTGTTTGGAATACGATCCTAAGGAATTGTTCCAGTGCGTGCACTTATTGAATGTCGGAAGCGCATGGATACTGAAGAAACTAAGTGAACTAGGTTTAGTTTCTTGGTATCAACTATACGAAGTTGGTTTAGATTTTGTATAACGGTTTAATTCTGAGAGTATTCAATTTTGGACTTGGTCCCGGGGTTTTTCTGCATTTGCGGTTTCCTCGTTAACAAAATATTGTTGTGTCTTTTACTTTTCTATTTCCGCGATTATAATTAAAAGTAAAATACACAAACGTTAACTCTGTATTACTTGATAGTGATCCTATGGAGTTTGGTTAAGTCTGAACCTATTATCAAGTAATCACACTTTCATTATTGTATTTTTCTCGATCTCGTATCCATAGACGATCATACAAAGTGTAAATACCGATTTGTCGTATTTTCTCTATTTAGTCCATAGACAATCATTTAAGGTAAGAGGACTTATATGTGGATATTTTAAAGATTGTGGTGTATTTGGGTACCCTCGTCTTTTCAAAATCTACTTCCTTAAACCATGAGGACATAGTTTTCTAGGTTTGGAATCAACCCGAATGTTTAACACGCTAAATAATAACGAGTTACCGAATACTGTAATATTGAATCTACGAAGTCAAATAGATAAATTATACTTTGTAACTCCATATACCAAATTTGTATAATTACTAGTCGGCAATACTAGAGACATGTAAACAAACTTCGTAAGTTATGTGTTCAAAACAAACCGACTTGAAAGAAACGTAGACAGAAACAGAACAAGTCAAGTATGTGTTACTAACCCCAAAGGGAAGGTGATGTGTCCATTGATGTCGATACATCTTCAGGTTGTTCTGATTAATAAGAGCGAGTTTTAACATTTCAATTGTTCCTAGTCTAACATAACGAAGTTGACTCTAGTAACCAAATCAAGCAGCTTCGAGTTTTTGGACTATAATATGACCACCAAACTTGACATACCAACAGTTGGTGTGCTAAACCGAGCAATGCTCAACAACACGGAATCGCTAAAGGCATCCAAGTTTTTACTTGGGGCATCTTTGGAGGTAGTCTTATAAAAGCACCGGTTATTTCTCTATGGGCTGCCACTTTATTTCCTATTTTAAACAACAACACTAGTTTGTCTTCTTTCTCTCAGGTTCATGTCCAAAAATTTTGTTTTTGTTTTTGCGACACTGTTAGCCAAGGTGGTTGCATCTAATGAGTTCTGAGTACACTTTGGTATTCAAAACTGAGAATAGATTGAAGGGGTTTTGTAGAAACAAGTAAATGGTAGTGTTGGAGCATTTCTTGGTTGAACCCACTGGCATTGGTACGTCAAATTCAGATGTCAATACTTATTATTGATTTAGTCTACTAAAGTCAGTTTTGGACTTGATTAGGTTTAAGAAGTAAAACATAGAATCAAAGATATCCTTGAAGAATGGAGATTGAAGACTACACGAAGACATCTTGGAGAACTTCATTAAAGGTTAGTAATAAACATTTGATTTTATTGTTTACTCTATCTTTCTATCTATTGAAACAAGTGCTCACTCTATGGAATAATCTCTATGGCGTTAAGTATACATTTATGTATACACTCGAGGATATTTGAGCCTAAGACTTTAGTTAGAATGACCTTTATTCCTAGAAAGGTCCTCATATTGTAGTGGATGAAAACATGAATCCAACGAGCCAAGAATCACTCAATTCCATTATAACAAAGAAGTTATGATGATTTATTAAAGCAACACTTATTTATGTGGCTAAGGTTGATTTCGTGAATAGACAATTATACACGAACTTTTGACAATAGTTCGCAAACTGAAGCCATAAATATGTGACTAAAGGCCTATTTTAGTCAACTACTTGGTGTTTCCTTACCTAGACAATATAGCTTTGTTTTCAAGCAACCTAGCCTTGATCATTCATTATATATAGAGGTTTCATGTAAACAAACAGTTTATCCCTTGGAAAATTATGTGTGAGCATAGGTTATTTTTCATATCTTTGTTCTTCACGAACAAAAGTGAGATTCCAAAAGACGCTACTTGGGATCGTAAAGCATAGGCAAGCTATCTTCCTTGGTAGTTACGGAACGTGATTTTATAAACCTTAGATTTGGTAGATCAAGATATCTCTAGATTTTTCTAGGTAATCTTGTGAGGAAGAATCAATTACGGAACGTGGAAACCCTAATTATATTATTGAGAAGCATCTTTTAAACATAATTAACGTTCTGCTATATTTTCAAGAGCATATTCTAAAGTGAATTAACGTTCTACTATAAAATTTACAAGATCAATTCCTAAACAGAATCGGTATTCTTCTATGAGTTCTATAGGTGCAAGAACACAAGTGGTAGTAGGTAACTCGTGTAACAGCTTAAATAAGTGAGTGTTCAATCTGGACTAGGTCCCGAGGTTTTTCTACAAGATTGTAGTTTTGCTTGTTAACAAAAATGTCCAGTGTCTTTGTTATTATGTTTTTCCGCATTATATTGTTTTATCTTTATAATTGAAATACCATATGTTGTAGTATTTAAACCTAAATAGTACTAACTCAACTGTAAAAAACCTACAAGACTTTTTCCTGTTGAATTCGTTTCTTGAAATGTAGATTACAAGACTTGTTCTTGTTGTTCGTGAAAAGTTCGGGTATATACTAGGTTTACCTTGTTAAAACAAACTTAAATAAAGTTTTTTAACCAAATTTATAGATTGTACAATGATTGTTCATATAGGTTCCCAAACGAAAAATTTGGTGGTGCACTAGTTACCTTCCTTTTCAGGTAGGTTTGTTATCATGTATCGGTGATGATCACCACTAATGGTGGTTGATATTGTCAGCAAATATGAAGATGGATTTTATTTCATTCGCATTAGCAACGATTGTTTAAGCAATTAGAAGACATAGGTCATTGTTGGATTTAGAGTTAGAACTCAAGAGAGCAAGAACGTGCAATGTTGAGTGTTACCATCGGGGAATAATCGAGTTGATGCTCGGAGAGAATGAGTGTTTTTGTGGTAGTTGATAATAGCGGTAATGAAAATAGATGATGGGCTTAAATATACTAATACCACTGATTATCGATGATGGTGATGGAGTCTATGATGCGGAGAGTTATGGAGTGATCCTTGGTTGTTGTTAGTGGTTAATGACGGTCGATATTGAATAAGAGCTTGAGAGAACAAAGTGGGAGTTGTTATCTATTGCTATTGATGATGGTGACTTTTGATGATTAACCATTAATGAAGTTGAGTTGTTGATGACGCCTTTGAAGATTAATGGTGGTTGATTTGGTTGGGAGTGAGCCTAAGATCAAGTGGGCATGATCAGTTTTTCGAGTTTGTAATGAGACTTGGGTATGCGTTTTTTCATAATTGAATACAAGGTGTGGACGCAAAATCATAACAACAAATTTTTTCTCATTCAAAGATGTCATTAATTCATGGCTATCGAGAACATGCAATGAGTTATGGCTTTTATGTGATTCATGTATGGATTCATGGTGATCGATAGATGAGGATAAAGATTGCTGAAACTTGGTTTTTTTTCAGTGAGTTAGAGCACAAAATCAGGGAAATCTGGTCGAAAGTCAGAAGAAAATATTTATTCACGAAGACGTGAATGCCTGAGGGTTGGATTAGTCAAAAAAACAAAAAGTCAGAAGAAAATATTATTCACGGATACATGAATATCCGAGACTTTGACATAAAATATGAAAACTCAGAAGAAAATATTTTCACGGACATATGTGTTACAGAGGATGATACACTGTCAGTCTACCGAAATTGACAGTTGAAAGTGAATGTGGGCTTAATGGCAACAAAACTGGAACTGGAACTGATAAGTTTAATGAGAACACTACCGAAAATGGAACTAACAAGCTTAATGACAACGTGGGATTTAATTTGCACACATAACCAATTAATATTTCAGCCAATTTTCATGAGCATAATTAGTTATATCAATTTATTTGGAATTTTAATCATTATCGATTGTATTTACCATATCCAGAGTTTATAAGTAATTCTAAGATTTTTTGGAGTACATATTAAATTAATTAATTAATTGATTATTATAATACTAGTAGAAGTTGTGTGATAAGTGCAATAGTCAAACAACACTCTACACAAGTAGAAATCGTGAGACCCTGCAGAGGGATTCAGCAATCACTAGTAAGCAGGACCTTGCACAAAGAGTTTTGATGCTAGGATCAACTTGAATTCACAAACCCTGAATCTTTCGATTGGGTTGGACCTTGAGTGCCCAACTACTTAGTGGCTAATTTGGATAGAATTTGGTATTCGAGAGCTTCGACATTTAGAGATACAAGGAGTTAAAACAAGGGTGAGTTAAAGTTTGGTAACGGCGAATGATTCCCTAAACATCTTTTATGTTTATTGTCTTTTAGTTATTTCATAAACCAACCCCCTTGGTATTTTCTTTTATTATAGTTTTGCTGATTTAAATAAGATATCAATTACACAGCTTCATGTGGGAACGATCCTTACTATGACTATATTACTAGTTAACTATGGGCAATATCTTGAGTAATTTGTTGCACTTACGACATGCATCATGTTGAGTTACCAACTGGAAAAATTGACAACAAAATATGTTGTCGTTCACCCTTATAAGGAATTATTTGATATCAGAATGATGGTTGAGTGCAAGGAACAATGTTATTAGGGCCTATATTTCACCCTAAAGGATATGTAATATACAACCCGACGAGAGTGGCGAGACAATGATGTTGTACACATAATCCCAAGATATAATTACCCCAAGTTTGAATTGATTTAAGGTGCATGTAAGTCTCTTAATAACGATTTTGAGATTGTTCACAAACTTTTACTAGCATATGAGAATTGAAAAAAAATAGAAGGTACAACATCAATGAGGTGGGTGGCTATCTGAACAGACATGATGAGGTATATCCGGATTGCTTACCTTGGTACCTCAATGTTAAGCATACTCGTGTGATACGAAGAGGCGAGAGGTGAAAACGTGGGGGTACCAAAATACACACCAACTTTCTCTTAGGCAACTTGTATGGACAAAACCTAAATAAAATTCCGAGAGTTCAACTTAATGAATCTCAATCAAAGAATAATATTCAGAGTTATATATCTTTCTCCCACGATAATAAAGTTTATAGAGACTAGTCCGTAAACCTGAATTACTTGTAAGAGTACTTGGACGATTCCAAAGATCAATATCCAAGAATCAATCAAGTTTTATCCACCAAACAAGGATGGATGTATCTACTTTGATTAATTTACGTGCAACCCGTGATATTTAAATTTAAATATAAACAATATAGTGTGGAAAAAGAAACAACATAGATACCAAAATTTGGTTAACTTGAAACAGCAAATGCAGAAAAACCCCGGGACCTAGTCCAGACTTAAACATCAAACTGTATTAAACCGCTACAGACTCTTGCCTAATACAGATAACTTCATACTGGAATGTAGTTGAGACCGAATTAAACTCTCACCGTAATTCAGTTACAGTTGTGATCATTACGCCTCTTGAATCCCAGCATAATGATGCGTGTCGTATGCGTCAAAAATAATTTCAATTCCTCACTTTACTAATTATGAATATAGTATTTGATAAGAAAGAGTTCGTATCCACAGAGAGGCGATTGTTGTTATGCAATTTTCAGATTCTTAAGTAACCAAATAACCCAAGGTGTGTTTTTGTTTTTTATCAAAGTAATAATACTAAATAAAGCGAAGCAAATAATTAGAATAATCAATAAGGAGAAGATATTGGTCACGGGATAGTATCATTCACAAACATGTATTTTTCATCTATGATTAGAATTGGCATTTAATCTCTCAATTATCAAAAGTCCTAGGATATCTTGATCGCAAGAGTATCCCGTTTATTTCCTGATTTTATCACAAACATCATTAAAAGATGCTATTGTGAAATCTACTTAAAAAGTAACCTAAGTGTAAAAGCACAATTAGATTTAACTCCCTAAGAGCAATAAGTTCTATGAAATAAGACTCATCAATGCAAACAAATGTGTAAAAGCACTAATTCGTTTTAACAAAGGTTATGATTCATATGCGATTAAAAAGATGTATCACTACAAGTATTAACCACAAGATGCTACTAGAAATCAGGGATAAACAACTTTTACGTATTGAAAACCCTAATATATCTATAGAGATGAAAACAAATCCAATTGATTATGGACTCAACCAAACTAGCATTCAAATCATATGATAATAAAAATAATGAATCACAAACGATAAAATTGAGACAAAACTAATTCATAGAATCAAATAACATGCTTGAAGAAATCAATTTTTATCCCATAACCAATAATAGTATTTAGCTACTCATATTAATGGAGTTCATCATCATAATATTCAAAGAAAGTAGATGAAACATAAAAGAAATCAAACCCTAGAAGTAGTTCTCTGCAAAAGCTCCAAGAATAGAATAAAACGTTATATCCTAAAAGTTGTAGAAGTCTTCCCTTTTATGTCTCTTCTTAGGTCCAAAATTAGGTATAGTCTTCAAAGTCCATTAGTTGAAAATTCACCCGGCCCACGAGAGAGAGAAACCCGTGTAGAAGATATATCCCAAAAACGCTCGCCGGAAAACTGGGCATTTGGCCGGAATCCGGAACCGGAAAGTCGCCGCCGGCCGCCTGAAAAGTCAAACGGTCAACTGGGTCAACTCGGTCAAGCTGAGCGAGTCAACTCGGTGTCAACTAAGCCAGTTGACATGATTTAGTCCAGGCCAGTATTGTGCAGTTCACGGCCAAGATGGTTGTCTTCTGTGCAGCTTCAGTTACGGCCAAGATGGCCCTGTCTGTTGCACCTTCTACATTTCATTCCCAGCCATGAGGGCCCTGTGCCATCACAACACCACCTGCCATATTTCTCAGCTTCTAGCCAACACAACCATTGCAGCCAACAAACACCAGTTGCAACTGCATCATTGGCCATTGCCTCAGTCCATTGCATATACATTCTCCCTTGAAATCTGACTGCAACTTCAACCCATTCACAGCTACCTGCAGTTCCCATGGAAAAACACATGCACAACATGAACTTCCACCTGCCTCACTTTAATTGTAGCTCAAACACCCACCTGCAAGTCCTAAACCTAGCCTGCAACATAATTCCAAGTAGCAAACTCCATCAATTCATTCACCAGTAAACCAACTCACTTCCTTTAACAGCTCAGTAGTTAAGCCAGTTCTTCTCAGCTGAGTTTGAACACAACCCCTAGCAGCATAGAATCAAACCACATAAGTCCTTGTAACCAACACCTCAAGACAGCAATAGCTGCATCACCATTTCAGTCCCTGTCATTGATTTCTTTCTGCTTCAATTTCTCAACAATAAGTCACTTCAGCTTGCACCTGTTTAACCACCAGTTCCATGTATCCCTGAAATGCCATTTCTCCCCGCTCTAGCTTTTAAAGACAACCTAACATGGCATTCATCATTCCACAAGCATCAATCGCTTACAAGAGTAAAGCATTTGTCATTCACCCGCATTCACAAACTCCAGTTTTTCATAGCTCCCACTCTACAGCTTCATAACTTGAAAATGGTTCAACAAACTGAACTCACTTCTCATTCTAACTTCTGAGCTACCACCAACAAACTCCACAGACCCATTTTAACTCTCTCAAATCCAAGTTGAACCCTAACCTATAAATCCCATTATCATCTCAAATTCAATTCGAAATCGATTTCTGACCATTACCCATTTTCTATTCCATCTTTTAATCCTCACTTTTAACCTCGTATTCAAATTCACTTGAAACCCTAACTCCAAATTGTTTCCATTAACATCAACCACCACCTGTTAAAACAGCAAATTCAAATCCCCACCTTCATTACAGTAGCAAACCCCAATTATTTCATCACAGGCCTTCTTTGTTCTTGGTCAGCAAACCAAATTCCTCAGATCTGCCATTATGGACTCAAACCCAATTCCTCATTTTCTTCGATCTTCTGAATCTCTATTTCTCCCTAAATCTCTCAGAACAACATCAGCAACTTCAATTCCTCCTTCCCATCAGAAGCAACAAACCCACTTTTCTTCTACCATGAACCAACCCATCAACAACATCTTCTTCTCCATCTCTGAATTAACCCCAGAAACTCTTGTAATTCCTACAACAACATCACTGTTCCTCATCCTTCCCTGAGATTCAACTATGTGTCTCGATCTTGAATTCATCCGCAAACTAATTGACTGAAAATCAAATCCCCTTTCATTTCTCTTGAACAACAAAACCCTAAGTTTCTTTATCTCATTTCTTAATTTCTGCTGCAATAAGTTTCTCATCATTTGATTTCAGATGAAAATGGTTTCATATGACCATGGTCTTCTTCCACAGCCGCACTTCTATCTTCTCAGAGTTTGAGACAAGGGAAGATAAGTATTGGGAGAAACAGTCTTGATTTTAGGGTAAAGTATAATTGGGTGGTTATTGACACTCCTATACATGGGCTAAGGGATAACCCAATGGGTACCCTATAACAGATAGCCACCCCTTATCATCAGCGGTCTTTAGTGCTCCCGTAGAATTGGTCGACCCTCAACCTTGGCTCGACTCTCCGGATAGTGTTCGCATAGGAAATGACAGATTTGACCCTTTATGCTCCAATTGAACGCTTTCTCCTTCTTTCGAGTTCCTCCGCTAACATCAACCGTCCCTTATTTCTCATAATCAATTATACTCTTCAATGAGAGTCATCACTAAAGTTGTCGTGCTTTTTAGACATAATTTGCATCACTAAAGCCGACATACTTTTCAGACAGAGATGAATAAATAAAAGCAAATAATGAGACACAATCCGCCTCCAACGCTTTTGCCATGTTTTCTCTTTTTTTGATCCAAATGACTCCAAAGTACCTAAATACTCAAAAACAAAACATAAGATACATAATTTATAAGAAAACTAGCAGAGAAAGCATAAACAATAGATAAATAATAAGGTGTTTTAGACACCTATCAGATTCCTCCACACTTAGACTTTGCTAGTCCTCGAGCAAATCAAACAAAATAATTATAAAGAATACATACAACTCCGTCTCGTCAAGGCTACGGTAACTTTAAGCATAAATAACAAGACTTTGAACCCCTAGGTGTCCTTAGTGGATGAGTTTTAGTCTCGTGAAGGTTTACAAGAGGTCTTCCTACAAAACCTATATTTCCAACTCCGTCTATTTGTGACAAATCAATGAACGAATCCAAAATGACTACAGGAGGAGGTACCTTGCACAAATTCAATTCATATATTAGTAAATAAAGCTTTAATTAGATAGTCGAACAAGACATAATACTCGGAAACTAACAAACCACAATCACAATGAAAAGATAAGAAGATGGATAAAGATGTAGATGTTGGCGAATGTTCACAAGTGATCGATGTTTCCCATATCTGTCTGAAGGTCACTGCCAAGATGAACCTATGCATCCTATTGGATTGAGCTACTGGTTTGAATTCTACATCAACTCACTAGCATATACAAGGGAACCAGGAGTGACTTTATTCAACCAATATAATACTTTTTTTTTCTTTTTTTGTACTTTTTTTTTTAAAACAGCATGATTAGATCTTTTGGATCCAAGCGCATGCTTATTGTCATCAAGTACATGATAGTTGCCTTGGATCCTCCATTCCACGCTTGTTTAGGCGACGGAGACAGGGACAACGTTTCACACACACTGCTATTCCCAAGTGTCATTTTATTCCGTTTTGGTCTAATTGGTAGGTCTTTTTTTTTTTTTTTTTTTTCATTTTTTCTTTTCTTTTTCTAGTAACTCAATCACTCTATTTCATCCTAGCAGTAATAACACGTCGATGTTTAGTGACCCACCAAAGCACTTAGAGAACAATAGATAAATATGGAAAAATAAAAATAGAATGTGATATGGTGATATTCCGAGATATGGTAACAACTATCATGTTAATTGTGATTTCTGAGCTATGTTCGTCCCTTTTAGTTAATCGGTTCCTCAACTCCTGCAATCAAAATGGTTCCATCCACTAATGGTGTCATCCTAAAGGCACAAGTTTCTAGATTTCGGAGTTCAAAAAGCACAATTTTTTGCTTGGTTTTTCTAATTTTCTGATTTTTTTTTTTTACTAAAGGCATAAAAAACACTAAAACAACCTATACAAACATATAAATGCTCCCCCACACTTAAACTTTACATTGTCCTCAATGTAAAATTGAATCGTCCAAAGAAAGTTCAAGGTGGGAAATTCCGCAAATGATATGCAAAAACAAAGAAAATAAAGATAAAAGCAAATGCTTAAAAATAAAGAGATAAAGATAAAGATACAAAATCGGTGGGTTGCCTCCCACTTAGCGCTTGGTTTAAAGTCGTCAGCCCGACTTTCTCCTCGTTTGTTACGCCTTATCCGGCTTCCAACACATTATGGAAATCTGATTGAATGGTACTTGGATGTTTCCTCGCCTCAAAGATGTTGAAGTGTATGACTTCTTCATCGAACTCCATAATCAAGGTGCCATTGTGGACATCAATCTTCATTCTAGCGGTACTCATAAATGGTCTACCCAATAGTAAAGGTGTAGACTAGTATGAATTCACATCACTCATGTCTAAAACATATAAATCCACTGGAAATATTAGTCCTTTTACCTGCACCAAAACATCCTCAACAATCCCTTTAGGGTAAACATTAGATCTATCGGCAAGTTGAATAACTATGCCGGTTTTCTTGAGAGGACCAAGATTTAAAGCATCATAAATCGAAGTAGGCATAACATTAATAGACGCTCCTAAATCTAACATAGCTTTTGCAAACCTTGTTTTACCAATAGTGCATGGAATAGTGAAACTACCGGGATCTTTCAATTTAGGTGGGAGTTTCTTTGTAAGATACGCCGAAGCGTTTTCCCCCATACTCATTACCTCATTACCGGTTAGCTTGTGCTTGTTAGTGTACAATTCCTTTACACACTTTTCATAGCGAGGAGATTGCCTAATTACTTCAATGAGTGGAATATTCACTTGGACCTTCTTAAAAGCATCCCAAATATCCCTATCTTGTTCCACCTTCTCATTAGCTTTAGCGAACCTACCAGGAAAAGGTAGAGGAGGAACATAAGTAGAAACAAGAGGTTTAGAGTTTGATTTAGTTACCTCGGGAGTTTGGGGAAAATCTGCGTTCTTTTCCTCCAAAATTGGTTCCTTTGGCGCTTCTTCTTCACCCGAATTTGTAACTTCGGGCTGCACAAATTGTGTACCACTTCCCAACTTAATAGCATTGACACCCTCTCTTGAATTAAGAGGCTAGGAAGGGAGTTACTCACCATTTTGTGCATGCAACTGATTAATCTCCTCGGCCATTGAACCTACTTATGTTTGCAAGTCCTGGACCACACTCTCCGTTCTTTGCATAAAATATTTCAGCAACTCTTCCATATTGGACCCTTGATTTTCAGGTGGTTTTTGTTGTTGCTGGAATTGTTGTTGTTGCGGTTGACCAACTTGTGATTGCAACTCCTTAATTGCATTATACGTTTTCTGCTAATTTAAGATCGCTAGTTGTTGATTTTGTTGTACCACTGACATTAGAGCCTAAACCAAAGTATCCATCTTATCCAATTCTGGATTATGCCCTTGTTGGGGTTGTTGCACTTGTTGTTGGAACTCATGTGGATGGCTGTAAACAGACTTTGCACTTGCAACTTGCTCGTAAGTGTTGGAGTAAATACCATACGGCTGAGTTGAGAATATAGCATTAACATGCTCTACGTTCTCATAAGCTTGGCGTGATGGTTTTACAACCACTGTTGCAATTTGTTGCATCATTGCCATCATATTGCTCATTTGTTGACGTAATTCAATAATCTCGTCAACTTGATTAACTCCCTTGGTAGGTGCTTCTGATCCACGACTTGAAAATTGTTGAGAATTTGCTGCCATACTCTCAATCAACTCCCTAGCTTATGTCACCGTCTTGTTCATAAGTGCACCACCACTTGCAGCGTTAATAAGATTCCTATCACTTGCTTGGAGACCTTCATAGAAGTATTGGATAATCATTGCGTCACTAAATTGGTGATGAGGGCAGCTTGCCACCAATATCTTGTATCGTTCCCAACATTCATATAAATATTATCCCATATTTTGCTTCATCCCGCAAATCTCCTTGCGAATTTGAGTAGCCTTTGATGCAGTAAAATATCTCTCTAAAAAGAGTTTCTTCAACCCATTCCATGTTGTGACACTTTCGGGAGGCAAATAATACAACCAATCTTTAGCACTATCCACCAAAGAGAATCGAAAAACTTTCAACATTGCACCATTCGCCTCAACATCCGCTGGAAGCACGGCCATGCCAATGGTGTGGAAGTCCATAAGATGCTTGTTTGGGTCTTCATTCACCATGACATGGAACTTTGGTAATTCTCTAAGCAGCCCCGGCTTGATCTCGAAAGTAGAATTTGTTTGAATACACCCCTATTGTGTATCTAGCTTGTGAGAAGACAACTCCTTGAGTGTGCGATTTGCATCACCCATTGCTTCTCCGAGTTTGTATTTCAGTAAGGTACCTGAAACACAATTCTCAAAACAAAATTAAAAACAACGTAAAAATAAGAAACCAAAACTATATAACAAGCCGAATGCCTCCCCGGCAACGACGCCAAAATTTGATGCGTGTCGTATGCGTCAAAAATAATTTCACTTCCTCACTTTACTAATTATGAATATAGTATTTGATAAGAAATAGTTCATATCCTCAGAGAGGCGATTGTTGTTATGCAATTTTCTCAGATTCTTAAGTAACCAAATAACCCAAGGTGTGTTTTTGTTTTTTATCAAAGTAATAATACTAAATAAAGCAAAGCAAATAATTGGAATAATCAATAAGGAGAAGATATTGGTCACGGGATAATATCATTCACAAACATGTATTTTTTATCTATGATTAGAATTGGTATTTAATCTCTCAATTATCAAAAGTCCTAGGATATCTTGATCGCAAGAGTATCCCGTTTATTTCCTAATTTTATCACAAACAACATTAAAAGATGCTATTGTGAAATCTACTTAAAAAGCAACCTAAAGTGAAAAAGCACAATTAGATTTAACTCCCTAAGAGCAATAAGTTCTATGAAATAAGACTCATCAATGCAAACAAACGTGTAAAAGCACTAATTCGTTTTAACAAAGGTTATGATTCATATGCGATTAAAAAGATGTATCACTACAAGTATTAACCACAAGATGCTACTAGAAATCAGGGATAAACAACTTTTACGTATTGAAAACCCTAATATAGCTATAGAGATGAAAACAAATCCAATTGATTCCGGATTCAACCAAACTAGCATTCAAATCATATGATAATAAAAATAATGAATCACAAACGATAAAATTGAGACAAAACTAATTCATAGAATCAAATAACATGCTTGGAGAAATCAATTTTTATTCTATAACCAATAATAGTATTTAGCTACTCATATTAATGGAGTTCATCATCATAATATTCAAAGAAAGTAGATGAAACATAAAAGAAAGCAAACCCTAGAAGTAGTTCTCTGCAAAATCTCCAAGAATAGAATAAAACGTTATATCCCAAAAGTTGTAGAAGTCTTCCCTTTTATGTCTCTTCTTAGGTCCAAAATTAGGTATAGTCTTCAAAGTCCATTAGTTGAAAATTCACCCGGCCCACGAGAGAGAGAAACCCGAGTAGAAGATATGTCCCAAAAACGCTCGCCGTAAAACTGAGTATTTGGCCGGAAATTTGCCGGAATCCGGAACCGGAAAGTCGTCGTCGGCCACCAGAAAAGTCAAACGGTCAACATGTCTAGACGGTCAACTGGGTCAACTCGGTCAAGCTCAGCGAGTCAACTCGGTGTCAACTAAGCCAGTTGACATGATTTAGTCCAGGCCAGTATTGTGCAGTTCACGTCCAAGATGGCTGTCTTCTGTGCAGCTTCAGTTACGGCCAAGATGGCCCTGTCTGTTGCACCTTCTGCATTTCATTCCCATCCATGAGGGCCATGTGCCATCACAACACCACCTTCCATATTTCTCAGCTTCTAGCCAACACAACCATTGCAGCCAATAAACACCAGTTTCAACTGCATCATTGGCCATCGCCTCAGTCCATTGCATATACATTCTCCCTTGCAATCTAACTGCAACTTCAACCCATTCACAGCTCCCTGCAGTTCCCATGGAAACACACCTGCACAACTTGAACTTCCACCTGCCTCACTCCAATTGCAGCTCAAACACCCACCTGCAAGTCTTAAACCTAACCTGCAACATAATTCCAAGTAGGAAACTCCATCAATTCATTCACCAGTAAACCAACTCACTTCCTTTAACAGCTCAGTAGTTGAGCCAATTCTTCTCAGCTGAGTTTGAACACAACCCCTGGCAGCACAGAATCAAACCACACAAGTCCCTGTAACCAACACCTCAAGACAGCAACAGCTGCATCACCATTTCAGTCCCTGTCATTGATTTCTTTCTGCTTCAATTTCTCAACAATAAGTCACTTCAGCTTGCACCTGTTTAACCACCGGTTCCATGTATCCCTACAATGCCATTTCTCCTGCTCTATCTTTACAACATAACCTAACATGGCATTCATCATTCCACAACATCAACTACTTACCAGTAGCAGCATTTGTCATTCACCTGCATTCACAAACTCCAGTTGTTCATAGCTCCCACTCTACAGCTTCATAACTTGAAAATGGTTCAACAAACTGAACTCACTTCTCATTCTAACTTCTGAGCTACCACCAACAAACTCCATAGACCCATTTTAACTCTCTCAAATCCAAGTTGAACCCTAACCTGTAAATCCCATTATCATCTCAGATTCAATTCGAAATCGATTTCTGACCATTACCCATTTTCAATTCCATCTTATAATCCTCACTTCTAACCTCGGATTCAAATTCACTTGAAACCCTAACTCCAAATTGTTTCCATTAACATCAACCACCACCTGTTAAAACAGCAAATTCAAATCCCCACCTTCGTTACAGCAGCAAACCCCAATTATTTCATCACATGCCTTCTTTGTTCTTGGTCAGCAAACCAAATTCCTCAGATCTGCCATTATGGACTCAAACCCAATTCCTCATTTTCTTCGATCTTCTGAATCTCTATTTCTTCCTAAATCTCTCAGAACAACATCAGCAGCTTCAATTCCTCCTTCCCATCAGAAGCAACAAACCCACTTCTCTTCTACCATGAACCAACCCATCAACAGCATCTTCTTCTCCATCTCTGAATTAACCCCAGAAACTCTTGTAATTCCTACAACAACATCATTATTCCTCATCCTTCCCTGAGATTCAACTCTGTGTATCGATCTTGAATTCATTAGCAAACCACTTGACTGAAAATCAAATCAAATCCCATTTCATTTCTCTTGAACAGCAAAACCCTAAGTTTCTTTATCTCATTTCTTAATTTCTGCTTCAATAAGTTTCTCATCATTTGATTTCAGATGAAAATGGTTTCATATGACCATGGTCTTCTTCCACAGCCGCACTTCTATCTTCTCAGAGTTTGAGACAAGGGAAGATAATGATTGGGAGAAACAGTCTTGATTTTAGGGTAAAGCATAATTGGGTGGTTATTGACACTCCCATACATAGGCTAATGGACACCCCTAATGGGTACCCTATAACAGCTAGCCACCCCTTATCATCAGCGGTCTTTAGTGCTCCCGTAGAATTGGTCGACCCTCAACCTTGGATCGACTCTCCGGATAGTGTTCGCCTAGGAAATAACAGCTTTGCCCCTTTATGCTCCAATTGAACGCTTTCTCCTTCTTTCGAGTTCCTCCGCTAACAGCAACCGTCCCTTATTTCTCATAATCACTTATGCTCTTCAATGAGAGTCATCACTAAATTTATCGTGCTTTTCAGACAGAATTTGCATCACTAAAGCCGACATACTTTTCAGACATAGATGAATAAATAAAAGCAAATATTGAGACACAATCCGCCTCCAACGCTTTTGCCATGTTTCCTCTTCTTTTGATCCAAATGACTCCAAAGTACCTAAATACTCAAAAACAAAACATAAGATACATAATTTACAAGAAAACTAGCAGAGAAAGAATAAAAAATAGATAAATAATAAGGTGTTTTAGACACCTATCACATAAATCCAGGCAAATGATTCCCTTAGCTGACGTCTTTACAGCCTAAGAGTTGCTTCAACTCAATTGAAGACTTTAAACCAATATTCCTCCAACAGATAAGCCTATATGTGATTTTATTTTTGATCGTAGATCAAGGTGAGACTAGAAATCGATAGCAATAGACAAAGTCTAGCTAACCTCAAAATTTTGTGTTATGACTCCCGAAGAGCAGCCTAGATTCTTATTCACCTCAAAAGGATTAAACCTATGTAATCACAAAGTCTGAGAAGAAGAGAATTTTGTGAACTCTATCTACCTTGTTTGAGTGAGAAACTCAATGATCAAAACAAGATCAGGATACTCGAACTATCAAGATAAAGATAGTTGGACCTGGCTTCAAGAATCCCTAGGTGAAGTCTTTTTAGTCGCTAAACCCTAAAAAGGTTTGAGGGTAGGACGACTCTAGTTTGCAACTATGACACACAAAGAATAGTGTCAGGGATTCAAAAATCTCAGTTGCTTGAAGTTCTCCCTTATATAGACTTTCAAAGTATAGGTTGTTTTAGGTTTAAGCTAAAATAGCTTTGGAACCAAGCAAACAATATCCATTGTTAGATGAATCTTTGAAATGAGATTAACATACTAAGATATACACTCTGGTTAGGATAAACCGTAACGTACCGTGTATAAAGACATTGCTCATGGACGGTGAGCCAAGACTAGCCAATTGAACCATAAGCTTAATCATTTTCATATAACACTTAAGACTTTAAGATTGAGTCACAATCATAGGTTATAATTTGATTAATCATGTATATATAGTATTCTTAGAGATTTATTCAAATACCAATTATCTCACATAAATATTTTTTGTGCATATGAAAATATTCGACAGGGAAAGTACGTGTACCAGGTACGTGTATTCTACCTTATTCGTGACTATTTTTGTCACGGTACATGTACCGGGTATGTGTACCCTTAAGACAAAAACGAGTTCAGGAACACACAAAAATTTTCCGGTTTGCTTACCGGGTATGGATACCACTCCGGTTTCAAAACCAACAGTTCCTTTACGGTATGCATACCATTCCTGGTTCACGAGCAACAAACTTTTTATGGTATGGATACCGGGTATGCGTCCCATAAAATTGTTCTCGAACCATAACTACGCCAGTACGTGTACTGAGTACATGTAATGTGGCTCAGTTTGGCCAATATGTGAAACTGGTATGCAAATTGTCATGTATCCATATTTACAATAGTTTTATATTTATTTCTAAATCAATTCGAAACATTCGCAAATAACAATGACACATATCTGTTCCAATCTATTTTTGAATGATAATCTTGAATCACAATTTAGATAACGAACAATAAATTATTCTTAACCGAAATTCATCAAGTATGAGCAAATGTTCATTAAGCTTAGTCATATATAATTCTAGAACGAGTTACCAAGATAAAATTGACTCAAAATTCTTGATATGCTTGCAATAGTCTAATTAGTCATGTGACAACGTCTCATAGATAGAAGGATGAATATAACCTAAGAAATAGGTGGTTTAGTCTTCACTTACCTTTTGTTGAAGAAGTTATCCAAAAGCTTCGGTTGATCTTCGCCTTCAAACGGTAGAACGCAGTTGTAGGATCAAAATATCGCCACAGCAATATTCCTGCGAAATTATTAACAACACTTCTGCGAGTTCTTCAACAACACACTGCGAGCATCGCAGAATGATTCAAAGAATGACGTAATAGACAACGACAACATAAAACATGATAAAGATGTGAATATTTTATGGTTGTTATAGAGAAAGCTCGCGAGAATAAGGCGGAGTTCGCGAGAACAAGGCGGAGCTCGCGAGAATGCTCGAGAGAATGTAGTCGGAGCTCGAGAGAATGTAGCAAAAGAGAGAGAGAGCCTGCGAAATTATGGAGAGAGCTTGTGATAGTATAGAAATGGATCCTAAAATAGAGGAAGTATGAGCTGTATGTGGGCTGTCATCCACTATGTAAGCACCTATATAAAGAGAAGAGCAAGAGAGAGAAAGGGGGGACAATTTTGCAAGAGAGAGAGATATTTTTACAGAGATATATTTTTAGAGAGAGAATGTATTTATCTTTATCATTTTCTTCCCTAAAAACTAGATCTAGAACTCAACCATTAATGGAGATTATCAATGTAAATCAAATGTAAATTCAAACAATCATAGTGAAGAACCGTGGATGTAGATCACATTGATCGAATCATGTAAAAACTCTTGTGTCCATTTTATAATTTTAGCACTTTTATCATCATTTTTATGATTAGATTTAGAAATTATTATTAAGATATTATATGGGGTGTGTTGTGGGATTTTTTGCAACTACATTTTGGCGCTAGAAACAGGGATGCAACCGAAGTTTAGTTACTGATTAGCAACAGATATCACCGAATCTTCAAAGTTCTGAGGGAAAAACCTAAGTTTAAGAAGGAGAAACACTTTCAGTAAACAAATAATTTTGGTTGTCTAAAAGAATCAAGAGGTGTCGGAGTAGCAAAAACAACAGGCTGCAATGAAAGCACGGAAAATGAAATTCGATAAGTCTACACCAACAATAAGATTTGACAGAAAATGTTGACAAAGATATCAACCATAAATTTCATCAAAAATTTGTTTCAAAGGATAAAAATTCATTTATAGTCTCTGTGATTATTTATATCTAGATGATTTACAAAATAAAATTTCGAAAATTTTTCATTATCCTATCTGAACAATTTTTGGAAACATTCCATACTTAAATCTTTTCCCAGTAACTCGTGAGAATTTCACATAGCATATGACGCAATCTAACCTCACTCTCCTTTGATTATTTACAGTTACAGCGAAACTTCTTTTCAATCTGCAACTGTTCACTGGATGGTCAGGACCATCAGGCTACATTCTCGCAATGTCAAGCGAAATTCTGAAAAAGAAACTACTTCGTAAAAAGTGAAAACTCTCAACAAATAGCAGAAGGAGAAATACCAATGAAATTAGCTCTGTCAATAACTCCAGCGAAACGAAGTAAATCCCTATTACCAAACCCCAGCGAAATTCGCGAAGGAAAGATAATGATAGGAGACATTGTCCAGGGAAGTTTAAACACAACACGGTTCATTTAATTAGCCACGAACAGCACGATCAAAAGGGGAGAGTTTTAATTCTTTCATCTCCAGGAGCCTAGCCACTTCATCAACAACTATAAATTCTTACCACTACTCACGAAATCACCAGTGACACAGTAAAGAACCAGCTAGTAATTCTCTGCAAGAAAGAATTTGCGATCAAACCAGTTTGACCCCTAAAGGGATGATTCAACTTACCAAGTCCGAAGAACCAAATGTACATAATTATCGATCAGCGAAGAAGAATCCGCATCACCAACGAATAAAACAAACTAGAGAACAATGCAGAAGATTCATGACAACAAATGCGTTGAGGAACAGCATGATTGATTAGTACACAAGGAACAAATCCATAGTCAGTGGATGCACAACCGCCACTGAAGTTTACTCAAATCAGTGGGTCGAGACAGACTTCAAATTTCTTGGAGTTTTGAAGTTTACTCAGTGAATTCAGTTCAGACATTCACTTTAATTTTATGATTTCGCTTTTTGAAAAAAGAACAATCCATGTGTTCGAAAATGGGGTTTGAAAATAAGCACTGAAGAAGAAGAAATGGTGGAAAAGAGTCTAGTAAAAATGAGAAGCATAGATGGGAGAATCTGCGAAGAATTCTCTATGAAATATTATGGGATCTGTACCGTTGGAGGAATGCTTAGTGCTGGAACAACCCATTTAGCTATCACCCCTTTAGATGTCTTGAAAGTTAATATGCAGCCGTTAAAGTTCGTGTTCAAGCGCAACGCCACTTCACAAAAGGTTTAGTTGATGGATTTCCAAAGCTCTATGCAGCTGAAGGTGTTTCAGGATTCTACAAGGGGCTTGCTCCACTTTGGGGTCAAAATCTTCCATTTTCGACATTTATGTTCTCCACTTTTGAGCATTCTGTGGATTTGTTATACCGGGATGTCATTAAAAGAAAAAAGGAAGAGTGCTCAAGAGGTCAACAGCTGGCCGTGACATGTGCAGCTGGTTATGCAGCTAGAGCTGTGGGTACATTTGTTTCTAATCCTGCAAACAACATTGTTTCTTCTCTCTACAACAAAAATGCGAATACTATATCACAGGCTATGAGGCAAATTGGGTTGCTAAATTTGTTTTCTAGAAGTATTCCAAATCGGTTTATGCTCGTTGGTCCAGTTATAACTATGCAGTTGTTTTTGTATGACAGCATTAAAGTGTTAGCAAGACTCGAAGAACATGTTTCTCGTGTTCAAAGTCAAAGATCAAAGGAAGGCAGGCGAACATAGACTCAACACGGATATATTAGGAGTAAGCATGATTGAAAGGGACGTATAGTGAAGAAGAGATGGAGATATTGATGAACAGAAGGAAGATTAACGAAAGACAGTAAAAAGGAAAATCCAAACCAAGCTACATCAACAATCTGCGACAACCTGGATAAGCAGTTACACACGTTTGAGACGTAAAAGAACTCAACTCGACAACGCAGAGAACTCAAAACAAACATTATGAATTCCACTAGCTCTAAAAGATCAAGCCTCTTCCTTATTTATCTAATTTTATCTTCAGTTACTTGGGTCTGAGAATTTCTAAATGAAGTTTAAGAAAATTATTCAAAACCAATCTATGGTCTTACAAGAACTTAATTTATCTAACGAAATATTTCTTCAAAACAAATTTTATTTTACAAATCCGTTCTTCAAAAATATGGAACATAAAAAATTTCGATCCCAACCGAACTTGTAATGAGATGTTAAATTCTTGCAATGATATCTTAAGAGTAGCTGTGAGATTTTGCATATCAAAACAGAATGGAAATGATATACTTGCGAAATTATATATAGAATGTTCGCTAACTTGATCTGTTGTTCGCAGTACTTGCCCTTTCAAGAATGCACATATGACGATTCCATCGAAGAACCAAAGCACTAGCAAACAAGGATGATCACTACATTAAAAGAAAATAAGTAAAAGAACGTAGAGATATCCTGAGAAGTTTTCCTCGCAGCATGCTAAGAAGAAAGAAAAGAGGAAAGGACAAAAGGAAGAGTATACAAAGAACATTAAAATGAGAATAATATATGCGAGTCTCGTCATTCCAACACAAACAAAATCCAGCAGAGATGGTTAGAGCTAGAGCAAACAGACCTGAGGTCATGGGTTCGAATTCGTAGCCGCACAATTTTTTTTCAAATATTTTTTTTAACTTTCAAAAGAGAAGAAATGGAATACAGTTGCGGAATTATGGATTTCTTTCGCAAACAACAAGTATCCCAATGGTTAGAGAAGGAGTATGCAAACTAGAGGACTTGGGGTTCAAATCTCCCTCCTCACAAAGAATTTTTTGCTTCGCAAAGGTTTATATCATAAGCATTTCTTTCCCAGACACATGCCTTGCAAACGTTCGCAGCTTGAACAAACAAATCACAAATGTTCGTTTACTTTATGTTGATGATTATTTCGCGCAGATATCTCGCAGAGAATTGACAGAAATGAAAGAGTGAATGAAAAAATAAAAAGACGCGGAAATTTCGCAGAGACATAAGAATGGGACGAACCTTTATGGCGTACACCCTAGTTCGTGAATAAAATTTCGCAAGAGGCAAATGTAAGACCTAAAGTACGTCATATAAGGGGGTATCTGATTGCATGGCTCAGGGATAAGGTTATACCGCTGCTGGAACCTGAGTCATGGAGAAGTGGGGTCCATCTCTGTGAGAGATACCTATCCAGGAGAGGTACCTTGGATTTCCAACTATATAAGGTTATACCCTGGTTGGACGACAGAGGGTCTCTCCTAAGGAGTGCATAGTATGACCAAGGCGCCGAGGTACACGGTTGAGCCAAGAGTGCCCGGGGCGTACGAAACTACCCTGGCCATTCTTGGCAAGTCTTGGCTATGATGCACTCGGCCCAAAGAAAACCCCACTTAGGGTGTAGTCTCGTAACTATAAGCCATATAGGCATAAAGGATAAGAGGCTGCGAAAACAACTGGTTGTTGTTAAGACCGGATGGGAGGAGCTAGTCTTGTATGGCCGATGTACCCTCCTTGAAGGGGAAACCAGGGGGAAGATAAGGGCGGCACCCTCGATTAGGGAGTTGATAAGTGTCTTAAGAATACAACTATACAGAGGAAAAAAGCCATGAGAAAAAGATAAGATGAGATCAATGGGTTTTTACATGAAAGTGTAAAGACGTCCTGCGATTTCATCGTAAGACGACAATGTCATGGGGCTTTGTTCTCGCAAGAAAACTTAGGCCTGTCATATTGTTGCAGAGAAATTGACAAAGCGCGGATAAGACAAGATCAATGGGTCATTACATGCGAATGTAAGGACGTCCTGCGATTTTGTCGCAAAAACAAAATTTGGCAAAATAAGACATTTAACTAGGAAGGCAAAATAAGACCAACAGAATAATTGCAAACATTAACTATTTCAGTGAAATACAGGTAAATTTTGTTCATTGCGAAAAATATAACGAGAGACAAGATAAAATATTCAGAATCTCTCAAGAATAATATTCAAAATCTCTCAAGAGTAATATTCAGAATCTCTCGGGAGCACTATTCGCATCACTATTTGCAGTACTATCCGCAACACTATTCGCAGTACTATTCATAATTTCACAGGGTTATTCATAAATTCGCAGATTATTCAGAATTTCGCAGGGGTTATTCAGAATTAAAAGCACCTTGAAGAGATTAAACTATCATGAGGCAGAGGCAAGATAAGAATAAAGACACAATTCGCTCATTCAACATTTTCTCAATGATTCTACCTTCATAGATCAAGAATAGAGGCAACTATGGATTACCAAGAAAACATTTTATGTTCTTTATCTTCTCGGCAAGAATCATTTCCAAAATGGACAAGAATTCTCACCAAAAATGAAGTGATAATTTCGCATGAACAGAGGCAATACTTGTGACTTTCATTCAAGGATAAATACTTCTTATATTTTGAGGATTGAGTACTTCTTATATTTCTTCAAGGATACTTTATACTTCGCATACTTCAAGAGTTGATACTTCTTATTTACTTCGCAAAGCTTCGGAACTTCACAAAAGAATAGAGGCAAGTACGTACTTTTCAAGTCCAGTATTCTTTCGCTCGTTCCTTCATCAATAAAGATCAAAGACTGCTACAACAACTGATTTTCCTTAAAGATCGCTCTTCAAGCAATATTCAAGGAAAAAGAGGCAAGATGTAGGATCAGAATATCGCCACAGCAATATTCCTGCAAAATTATTAACAACACTTCTGCGAGTTCTTCAACAACACACTGCGAGCGTCGCAGAATGATTCAAAGAATGACGTAATAGACAACGACAACATAAAACACAAGAAAGATGTGAAGATTTTATGGTTGTTATAGAGAAAGCTCGCGAGAATAAGGCGGAGCTCGCGAGAATGCTCGAGAGAATGTAGCGGGAGCTCGAGAGAATGTAGCAAGAGAGAGAGAGCCTGTGAAATTATGGAGAGAGCTTGCGAGAGTATAGAAAGGGATCCTAAAATAGAGGAAGTATGAGTTGTATGTGGGCTGTCATCCACTATGTAAGCACCTATATAAAGAGAAGAGCAAGAGAGAGAAAGGGGGGACAATTTTGCAAGAGAGGGATATTTTTACAGAGAGATATTTTTAGAGAGAGAACGTATTTTTCTTTATCATCTTCTTCCCCAAAAACTAGATCTAGAACTCAACCATTAATGGAGATTATCAATGTAAATCAAATATAAATTCAAACAATCATAGTGAAGAACCATGGATGTATATCACATTGATCGAACCATGTAAAAAATCTTGTGTCCATTTTATAATTTTAGCACTTTTATCATCATTTTTATGATTAGATCTAGAAATTATTATTAAGATATTATATGGGGTATGTTGTGGGATTTGTTGCAACTAAAGCAGTGATATCAGATTCTCAACTATACATTTTTATCATAATCCGAGACTTGACTAATTGTAGACTAGAAATCAAGATATAGTTTTGATCAATTAAATTTGACAACAAGCTTGTTATAACAACCCTTGTGAGTTCGACCGAGCATTTCTCTAACAATCATTAATACTTATGGATTAAAAAAATAAAGCTTCAAAAACTCCTTGAATCCATCATGCTTGATTTCCTTGGTTTCTTCAACTCATTGAATTCTCATTACTTCAAGTTGCAATGATTCTGAATGTGTTCAACACTGCATCGTTGTTGTTGAAGATCCGTAACGATAACAACTTTGAAAACAAATATTCTCAATCATCGTTATACAGAAACATAGTATTATTATCTTCTCCAAAGTTCAATTATATCAAAACTTTGAAGTAATACTACGGTGATATGTTTCTCCCCCTTAATCAATACTTACATCTTTTGCATAATAGGTGAAACCCTATAGATATTGATTCACTCCCACTTACATAATAATTCGTAAATATATGTAGTACGAAACTACTAATTAATTCTCCCCCTTTTTTTCAATAAAAATTGGCAAAGGTACGTAAATCATGGGATCATAATGAATTCGACCAAAATATACTTCAAGACTTAAAGGAATTATATATCAAATTTTATTTAGATGATATCACATAGTAAAAAATATTTAGCGCTCATCTTAAGAGATTTAAGATACCAGCATCCCCAGTAAATTCCACAGTCACACCCCCCACAAAAATGTAACAATCCCCCCCACACCCATTTTATGTCATTCCCAAGAGAACAACATGAGTAACCTTACTTTGATGAAAATGAAGGATTTTTTCAGACATTAAAAAATCACGTGGACTTGTATCCTGAACATCGACATAAATTAATCTCAACGCCAGTTATGAACAAATAGATAATTTTAATCGGTATGACTCAACATAAAAAAATCTCACGGAGTATATAATGTAGTAACAACACAAAAGTGTGATCACGAATAGATCGATACCGTGAAAAATTCTCAGAAAGTTTGTTCTATTTTTAGTTCAGAAAACATAATAGATTTAACTTTTGAGCATATATGAGATATCAGTTCAATTCACATAAAGTAAATGACACATATATCTCATAAGACTTTGCAATATATTAAATCAATAATGATTACATCCTGCAATTTCATCTTCCAGAAACTCTAAAATTTAAATAAATAAATCTAAAGACATGTAAGATGAAAATCGTTGGAAATAACTTGTGTAATCACAATATTTGATATACCAAACCCTAGTTATCCTTCTCGAACACAAGAAGTTTCCTAGTACTTAAAATCTTTGAAAAATTATTTATCATCTCCGAACTCCTTATCAATGACAGGTATATGAACATACGGTTCATGAATAAAAGAGTTAGTTCCTGCAAACTTGTTAAGTTGTTGTTTGACAAGTGCTTCTTGTAGTTCAATAGATTTTTGTGGAATCACTTTCAGTCCCTGCACCTCCTTCTTGGTTTTCTTAAGTTCTTCAAGAAGAGGTGCAAACCTTTATGATTGGAGTGGTCGGCTATCAGTTTCTTCACATTCTTCCTTTTCCTTTTAAGAGATTAGTCAAAAGGATATGACATCTCTTGTTCCTTTATAGTTGGATGAATAGCAACAACCATTGGAGCATGGATTTCACGAGAAAATGTTGTGCCTGGAGTCTCCTTGATTCGTAAGAATAAAATGGATTTATGAAAACACAAATATATTGATCAACAAGCCAAATTCTTGTGAAATAGATATGAGTCTTGATAAAGAAGATATTTACAATGCAGGGTTTTTGGAACAACAAAAGTTCATGCACTAGAGAAGGTACATAAAACCTAAGAAGAATGAAATGTCACTTTTATCCTTCCTTAAGTTTCTACATAGATCAAAATTTTCAATACCATTACTTGAGACATATATTAGGATGAACAAATAAAATATGGAAATCCAAGTAATAATATTTAAATTTAATCCAAAACCCAAACGTGCACAGTCTTTATCTCTTTTGAGGGCACGTGAGACAATATGCACATTTCAACACAATTAAATTATGTTGAGGTGAACATTAGAGTGCTCACCACTAGGTTCATGCACGGAATTTGTAATATCCTTCTTTACAGAATGTTTAGCATGGATTCTTCTCTTCGTTTGAGATTTTACCTTAACCTTTGAATCAATCAATCTTTTAGGAGAAAAAGAGTTAACTTTGCGTACCTCAGGACTGGACGTTTGAACAAGTTTAAGAACATTTTCCAAACGACTAGCCCTCCGTTGCAGTTTGTTGACATATAGTAGAAACTCTATAAATTAATGCTATTGGGACCACCAGATTTTATTAATTAAGCGAGATATTAATTAACTGATAAATCAATAATTATAAATTTATATATTAAGTAATATCTTATTAACTTATAGATAAAATTATTATCAAATAATTATTTTCAAAATACTGTAGAATATTAAATTCTTCAAAGCACCCTTCAATCTTCAACTTTGCTTCACTGTAAACTTCGATCAGCAGATAATACAAGTTTAGACAATTTGGCTGAACAGTAAGACAGTGATATCACTCAAGACTTGCAAAATTTGATGGAAAACTTGGGTTATCGCTACTCAATGAATGTCAAGATGTCCTGAACATCCGGAAGAAAATGCAATTGTTGACTGATGAAGAAATAATTGAGAGCGTTATGTGAACTGATACAAATCAGAAAGAAGATGATGAAAGTTCTAAAATAGATCCCCCTTCACGAAACAAGGTTGTTAAAGCGACAATCACATTAAATAATTTCTCGTGGGCTATAAGAAAACAACACTAGAAATTCTAATGATCATTTTTCAATGCAATGATTGGCTTTTATCTTGTACCAATGCACAAGATGGCAAAACCCAAAGAAAATTTAGAGATGAAATTCAATGTGATATTGATTTTAACAAAAAACGGAAGACAATTGAATCAATTTTCAAGAAATCTTTGTAAAAATTGAATATATATAGTTAATTATTAATTTATATTTCATATGGGATCTACATAGGTAATAAAAGTGTATTATCTTATAATTTTGGGTATATTATTTATATGTCCTTACTTTTGTAACCCAACAAATATATCCTTTCAATAAATAAATATATCCCTACTAATTTTGGGAATAAAAATACGGAATTATTAGATTACTAAAATACCCCCTATATATTTCACATTCTACATGATTGGACACATTAACTTCTCATTTTCAGTTACTCGATATCTTACCGATAGACAAAGTGTCATGGCCGGATGACGTTGTGGAATATTTGATTTCGAACTTGGGAAAAAAAAAAAAAAGGAGAAACAATTAACTATCTCTGGCTGCACAACTCTCCTAGTGGTAAGAAAAAACGTTAATTTTGTGAAAGTAAAATGTGTATTGTTGTAGAGAGTGAAATGCATACTATTGGATAAAACTAACATGTGTAATAGTGGAATCAGTGTCTTGGTTATTCCTAATATCTTGAAATCAAATTTTGAGTTAAGCTTTTTTTATTTTTAAGTTTTATTAAATCTAGAATCTTTTGCTTTCACGAGTCTCAACGAACCTATTACTACAACATTATTGAGATTTTTAAGTTTTATTAAGTCTAGAATCTTTTGCTTTCACAAGTCTCAACGAACCTATTACTACAACATTATTGAGATCACATCACTTGACTACATCGAATTTTTAAATAAAAATTTCAGACCAGAAATACCAGCAGATTGTCCAGACGCAATATTGAAGAATGGGGTTGTAAGCAAACTAAAAAGGGCAGGAGAAGATGAGTTTATCCGATGCATTTTGTGAGAATTTTCGCTATGTGGTTATGTATGGTTTTCTTATTCCCAAATGCTGGAATGACAAGCTTCCCTAATAAATTGTTGCCTCATATCTTACCGATAGACAAAGTGTCATGTCCGGATGACGTTGTGGAATATTTGATTTCGAACTTGGGAAAGAAAAAAAAAGGAGAAACAATTAACTATCGTTGGCTGCACAACTCTCCTAGTGGTAAGAAAAAACGTTAATTTTGTGAAAGTAAAATGTGTATATTCGTAGAGAGTGAAATGCATACTATTGGATAAAACTAACATGTGTAATAGTTGAATCAGTGTCTTGGTTATTCCTAATATCTTGAAATCAAATTTTGAGTTAATCTTTTTTTATTTTTAAGTTTTATTAAATCTAGAATCTTTTTCTTTCACGAGTCTCAACGAAACTATTACTACAACATTATTGAGATTTTTAAGTTTTATTAAGTCTAGAATCTTTTGTTTTCACAAGTCTCAACGAACCTATTACTACAACATTATTGAGATCACATCACTTGACTACAACGAATTTTTATAAAAAAAATTCAGACTAGAAAGACCAGCAGATTGTCCAGATGCAATATTGAAGAATAGGGTTGTTAGCAAACTGAAAAGGGCAGCAGAAGATGAGTCTGATCCGGTGCATTTTGTGAGACTTTTCTCTATGTGGTTATGTACGGTTTTCTTATTCCCAAATGCTGGAATGACAAGATTCCCAAAGAAATTGTTGCCTCATATCTTACCGATAGACAAAGTGTCATGTCCGGATGACGTTGTGGAATATTTGATTTCGAACTTGGGGAAAAAGAAGGAGAAACAATTAACTATCGCTGGCTGCACAACTCTCCTAGTGGTAAGAAAAAACGTTAATTTTGTGAAAGTAAAATGTGTATTGTTGTAGAGAGTGAAATGCATACTATTGGATAAAACTAACATGTGTAATAGTGGAATCAGTGTCTTGGTTATTCCTAATATCTTGAAATCAAATTTTGAGTTAAGCTTTTTTTATATTTAAGTTTTATTAAATCTAGAATCTTTTGCTTTCACGAGTCTCAACGAACCTATTACTACAACATTATTGAGATTTTTAAGTTTTATTAAGTCTAGAATCTTTTGCTTTCACAAGTCTCAACGGACCTATTACTACAACATTATTGAGATCACATCACTTGACTACATCGAATTTTTAAATAAAAATTTCAGACCAGAAAAACCAGCAGATTGTCCAGACGCAATATTGAAGAATGGGGTTGTAATCAAACTAAAAAGGGCAGCAGAAAATGAGTCTGATCCGGTGCATTTTGTGAGACTTTTCGCTATGTGGTTATGTACGGTTTTCTTATTCCCAAATGCTGGAATGACAAGCTTCCCAAAGAAATTATTGCCTCATATCTTACCGATAGACAAAGTGTCATGGATGGATGACGTTGTGGAATATTTGATTTCGAACTTGGGGAAAAATAAGGAGAAACAATTAACTATCGCTGTCTGCACAACTCTCCTAGTGGTAAGAAAAAACGTTAATTTTGTGAAAGTAAAATGTGTATTGTTGTAGAGAGTGAAATGCATACTATTGGCTAAAACTAACCTTGTTGTTTATATTATGCAGTGTTGGTTCTGCGAACATACTGATAAGTACATCGACAAAAGGGAGAATTTTGAAAATGCAACTCCGAGATTCCTACGATGGAACCAACACATGCATTGTGCAAGAAGCTTGTAACTGATTTTGGCAACAAAATAAAAAAGAAGGCAATCGATATGACTTGGTTCGATCGTCGGGTAATTTTTTTTACTATATTTATCTTTACTATTACAAATGTACCATTTTTTTGTGGATCAACAATGGAAGTTGATCCAAGTGAATGGGGTCAACAACCAATGTTGATCCAGTTTTAATGTCATTTTTTGTGGATCAACAATGGAAGTTGATCCATGTGAATGGGGTCAACAACCAATATTGATCCAGTTTTAGCGTCTACACTATTTTGATTTGTGTTGATCACGCTTCGCAGTTTCATCAAGACTTTGCTGATCCAGTGTCTGCTAATGAGAACTATTTAATTGACCTATCAGCACCTGCAAGAGAATTGGAAGAAGAGAGGCATAATACAGATGCGATTGTGCAATGCAAACTTGTATGTACTTGAAGAATTTGGTAAAACGTGGAAATTGTGAACACCTATCTAAAATCACCAACTTTGATGAGAAGTTAAACAAGAAGAGAGTGAAGATTGCAACAAGAATCTTGGCATAATTGGGTTCATGGAAGAAACCGGAACAACTTCCTGATTCAGCTACTAACTCCATTGGAGAAATAATTAAATTGCAAAACTCAGTTGAACCATTAGTTGAGCCATTAGAGTGAGCTTGATGTCATAGTATGTTCATGGTCTGTAAATAAAATCTAACTGTAGTTTTTAAAATATCTATCTTAGTAAGTAAATCTAATTATAGATCTGATTATGAATGAATTATTATGAACCATTATGAATGTATTATTATGGATGTATTTCTGGTCTGATTATGAATGAATGTTACATGTATGTATGGCTTTAGGAGTTTACTAGCGAATACAGATAGAATCATGCCATTTTCTTGTTTGTTTTGTGTGTCAACAACCATTGTTGATCCAATTAAGTTGGTCTGATCATGAATGAATGTTACAGGTATGTATAGCTTGAGGAGTTTACTAGCAAATACAGATAGAACCATGCCATTTTGTTTGTTTGTTTTGTGTGTCAACAACCATTGTTGATCCAATTAAGTTGGTCTGATTATGAATGAATGTTACAGGTATATATAACTTAAGGAGTTTACTAGAAAATACAGATAGAACCATGCAATTTTTTTGTTTGTTTTGTGTATCAACAATCATTATTGATCCATTTAAGTTGGATCAACAACCATTGTTGATCTAATTAAGTTGGATCAAGTTGGACCAGAAACAATGTTTCCAGACTATAATGTCAGAAACATATGCAGTTGATCCCATTTTTATAAGTATGTTTCCTATAAAATAAATAAACCTGGAACCTGCCAACTGACATATACTTAAGAAACAAAATAATAAAATTCAGAACAACAAACAAGAATGTATGTCATTAAAAAAAATAACAAGTGCAAACCAAAAAAGCATAAAAAAGAAAAAGAAACACCCAACTAGTCAGAAACCTAAAACAAGTTGTTCAGAATATGAAAACACCAAAAAAACTTTAGAACAACATCCTCTTCAAGAAGTTGATCATCCTTGAATAAGACTCATTGTGAAACGTTGGTGCACAAGGAGCCGAAGGAGCTCTGTGACATGTTCGACGGTTTTGAAAGTTGAGCATCCCACATTGGCCACACTTCCTCTTCTTGCGCACCTTTTCACGACTACCCCTATACCTAACACCTTCGGGCCTTCCACCTTGTCCTCGACCACCATTGGGAGGCAAAACATACCCCTTTCCATTAATTCCAGGTGGCTTCTCAGAGTCCGGAATAGGATATATGGGTCGAGAGTACAACCTTCTATAGTAGTCATACGTATAGTAAGGGCTAATGTAGTTGTACAGTTCATCATTTCCAATCTGTAACATGGCTTTCATTGCACGAGTGCAAGGAAAGCTATGTTTTTGCCACCATTTTCAGCTGCAAGTTCTAGAATCCAAGTCGATAGTATTCTTTCCTGTTGGAGAAATGATATCAAATAATTTCTCACTTGATCTCCGAAACTTGTATGAACGGCAGTCGGTTATCCTCTTGTTAAATCTTGCTTGCATACGAGGAGTAAGCCTTGTAGTCCACTTGTTAGACTCCAATAACCTCTTGTAATTCTGCTCCATTACCTTAACACGAATAACATCGACAAGCTCAAGCACTGGAAATGACTTATCATGCTGAATAACGTTGTTGAAACTCTCAGCGATATTAGATGTGTTCTCACCCAACCTTTATCCTAGAAATGCATGGACAACCCAATTCCCGAATGGAATATTCATCATCCAAGCAACCACTGAATATAATTTTAGATTACTCATACTCTTCGCAGCAGCATAAAATTTATCCTTTGTTAATGCAGTGTAGCACTCTTCGAATAACTTGACTGCAGTTTGTCTGCTCTTGCCCTTTGGAACCAGAATATTTCCTTTTATATGGTACAAATAGTAAGAATGAAAACCATTTGGGAAGACTTCAGGCACATGCTTCAAAAGGACGATTCCACGATCTGATATGATGGTCAGTGGACGATCATCATGAATAATACCCTTCAAATTGGTTAAAAACCATTGCCAACTCTCACAATTTTCTCAAGGAACAATTCCAAATGCAACTGGATAGATCTCTACAAAAACCAAGAAACAAAAATAAGTGATAAAAAACAAAAATAAGTGACCAGTAACTAGTGTCAACAAACAAAGTTGATCCATTTCAGTTGGATCAACAGTAGAAGTTGACCCATTTTAGTTGGATCAATAATGGAAGTTGATCCATTTCAGTTGGATCAACAGTAGAAGTTGATTCAAAACAAAATATAGTTTTTGGATCAACAATCACAGTTGATCCAATAAATATGTGTAAGCAATGATAGTTTTGGATCAACAGTCACATTTGATCCAATAAATATGTGTAAACAATCATAGTTGATCCAATAAATCACCAATAAGAGGTAGTTAAAGCATGAATTTCAATGCAAACCAAAAAGAAAACGGTCTAAACTACCCTAAGCTACATATAGTATTACGTCGCACCTCACTCGGGGGCTACGCCCCCTCGTGAAAGTTAAATTCAATGTAGAATATGAGAAACCTAAAATAAAAGCTACATTTATCAACAAAATGAATGCATAATGATGAATCAACAGTAAAAAGTTTTAAAAAACATGGATACAAAATGAAAAATAGTAAAAGGTTAAAAGTCATACATTGGTTACCAGTTTTTCCGCAAGCAACCATAAGACCACCCTTGAACTTCCCAGTGAGAAAGTTACAATCGATAAATAGCATCGGACGGCAGTAATTGTTGAAACCAGTTATGAAAGCTTCAAAGGCAACGAAAAACCTTTTGAACTGACGCGTCACACTATCATACTCAAAATTGACAACACTTCCAGGATTGTACTGTTCAATAGTGTCTTTATACCAAACAAAGTATGAATAAGACTTGATGTCATCACCCCAAAGAAATTTCTTGGTGAATTGTAAACCGTGGTATGCCTGACTATATGTGAGGTTAACTCCATATTTCATTCAGAGTAAATCTATAACATCAGCAGCAGTCTTCTTTTTCTTCGATGCTCGTAAATCATCTGATAATATATTCTTCATAAACGATTTTCTCATCCTAACTTTTGATGGATCTGAAAACTACATGAATTATCTGCAATATATCTCTTGTATTGAAATACACCATTTGATTTGGCAAGGAGAGAGGCGTGAAACCTCCACCGACAATTTTCATCCTCTTTGAACTTGCACTCCACAATGTATCGTTCAAAGTCACTCTTAACTAATTTGTGTTTGCGACCACTACATATTTCATACTTTGTAACAGAGTCCTTAACTTCAAGAATACCACCTTCAAATAACTTCCCTACTCCAGTTAAGATGTTGACCCAAGCATCAGACTTCTTAGGGACCTTTTTGATCAAACACGCATCATCAGTGACGTCTTCCACAACAACTACCTCATCGCTTGAAATACAACTTGATGATGATGAAGAAGCAGGAGCAGGAGAAAAAGAAGATGATGAAGAAATAAAATCAACACGAGTCCTTAACTGGATTTCAAACTTCAAAAAGTCAATCCCTTGTGAGCTGCAATAGTGAATGAAAAACCTCAAATCCAAATCGTGATTGATGACATTTGAAATCCCATCTACAGTGTAACCAAAAAGTATAAGGTATTCAGGAACATAAGGCCACTTTTGTTCCACCACACTTATCATCTCCTTGACAGTAGTTGATCCTGAAACAGTATGCGAGACGGTCTGATTGCAAAATTTGAACTCTGCAACTACCATCTTTGGCCTGCAACAACCATAACATATAGTAGTGTTCAAAAATTTGGATCAACAATCACAGTTGATCCAATAAATATGTGTAAACTGTCACAGTTGATCCAATAAATCTCTATAAAATATCATAGTTTTTTGAGTCAACAACCGTAACATATAGTGGTGTTCAGAAATTTGGATCAACAATCATAGTTGATCCAATAAATTTGGATCAACAATCACAGTTGATCCAATAAATCTGTGTAAGTAATCATAGTTTTTTGAGTCAACAATCACAGTTGATCCAATAAATCTGTGTAAAATATCACAGTTGATCCAATAAGAGGTAGTTAAAGCATGAATTCCAATGCAAACCAAAAAGAAAGCAGTCTAAATTACCCAAAGCTACATATAGTATTACGTCGCACCTCACTCGGGGGCTACACCCCCTCGTGAAAGTTAAATTCAATGTAGAATGTGAGAAACCTAAAATAAAAGCTACTTTATCAACAAAATTCAATGTAGAATGCATACATAATGATTACCTGCAATCTACCAGATAAAAAAGAAATAAAAACATAAAATAAAAACATATTGTGTTCAGAAATTTGGATCAACAACAACAGTTGACACGAATAATCTAAAAATCATCCCAATTTTTTGTATCAACAATCAAAGTTGATCCAAAAAGAATGTCTACATTTAATCACAAACAAAAACATAATTGATATCAGTAGTTCGTCAAATTTAACATTCACAATTATCATATGTTCTATATTCATCAAAAGAAAAACACAAACCTGTTTTTTGATTGATGAGCAGATCTAAAAAACATAAAAAAACAATTCAAAAATTTGAACCGTACCTGTTTAATTAATTAATAAATATCTCGACATCAAATTATATCAAGATCAACCAATTAATTTAACATAATAATCACGAAATCAAGTTTCCCACAAAAATCACGATCTCTGCAACAACAAAAATAAAAATAAAAAAACAAAAACTGAAATCAAATGTTGAACATAAAATAGATGAATTGAACATGCAATCATCAAAAACAACTCTATGAATCTTCAAAGACGCATCAACATTACCAATTTGTTTCAGATTAACAGATCCGATTCTGTTGATTAATAAGAATTGCAAAACGCTGCTAACATCAACGATTATGTTGATTAAGACGACGAAGAAGAAGGAGTTGAAGAAGAATTCACGATTATAAACAGTAGATTATTTGTAAACAAATTTAATTTTTTATTCACAATCTCAGCTCTCTGCAGCTGAAATCTCTCTCTCTCTTTCAGTTTTTATTTCCGTTTAATAACTGAAATTTGATTTAAATACTAGAATATATACTGGGGGTATATTTGGAAGTCCTTAAATTGTTGATGGGCCCCTGATGGGCATATAGATAAAGAGGGACATAATTATTATGTGATAAGGATATTTGTATAGCCCATCAAAAGTAGGGACAATAATTCAATTACCACTATAATTTTAGCGTATTATCAATTTGGCATGTTGTCCCTGACTCGGGACCGGCTAAAAATATTATTTAAGAGAGTTTATTGAATAATCGAGTATTTACGGTCATACAGACCATCATGTATTAATCAGAACACACTGATTATACAAATTATAGATATCCAAGATGAGTTTTTAGGCCATTTTTGGATAAAAGTACTATTAGAAGCATACTATTTTAGTACGAAATTGTATTGAACATCATTTTGAGTCTGAGAACCTCCGCGACTGATATGTTCTCCAAGGTACTAAAAAAGTGCCAACACCAACTACACACGGCCAAGGCGAAGCTGCCAAACCAAGTAGCTAAGCCAACTTGGCCGCATCCCAGGCCAACATTGGCCACGTCCCATGCCAACATATCCAGAGTCCCATGGCCAGCGTCTTAGGCCACCATTGGCCGAGCCCTAAGCCACCTTGGCCAGCGTCCCAAGCCAAATTGTTCGTGCCTCCCAGACCATGGCCGGCGTCCCAAGCCAACTTGGACGCACCTCTCTGGCCATGAACATCATGCCAAATCAACTTGGTCGCGCCTCCCATGCCATGTCTATTTCCATGGCACCTACATGCATTATTGTGTCTAGCATGATCAACATGCCAGCAACATCCCACTGACATGTCGTAGGTACATCATGTCAATGTTATATTTCCATGAGTCTGCTAACGATGCCATCATATGACAAACTTCTTATTATTCACATGAAACTTGAATCTGATTTGTCTCTTCAAGCTATGTTACTTCGACAAGATCTGGATATCTTAGGATGAATATCCAGTCAAAATACATTGTGGTTATAACCTATTCAAGACACGAGATAGTCCATAACTTTACTAATTCCTACGAGAAATCAAAACAAGTTACATGGGGGAATTCTCCATGGGTATTGGTATGGTGGTTTACAACGACATGCGGTGTGGAAACACCCGATGATAAGAAAGTGACAAGTAGTAGTGACGATTAAGAGCAGTTGAAGAGATGATGGAGTAATGGTTTACAAGCTTCTGGAAACTCCCCTAGCATAATGGGCGTAACTTTACCATTACATCCATGATCTCCATCTCTCTATCTCTTCACTACCTCCACTACTTACGAGGAATCAACTTTATCTGCTTTCCCTTACCTAAAATCAACCCATATTCTCTCTTTATAATCGACGCAACACGTGAATGTCCAACTTCTTGGTTTAGGCTCTTTTTGTACGATTTTGATCCACGAACCTAAACAAAGTACTTCGACAGTACATTATTTCACCTAAGAGTAATTTTTGGGTATAAACAACCGGCAATCCCAAAAACCGCAAATTGAGAGACTTATCATTTGATTAAACTGAATCAAATAAGATACATGAGAGTTCCCGCAAAATTATAAGAATGGTTACTGACCATCTTCCCAAAGCTTCCCGTAAGAAAAAAGTGAATAACTCGACATGATTATCCCTTTCTAATCGTTTGATGTTTGGATACTAAAATGTAATTTTTTTAATTTCAAATCAAACTGTTTTGTAGTCGAGGGCGAATATATAACGGTGAACGACGGTTCGTACATGCAAGGGAATATAGAGTGTTGAACAAACATGCTCGGAGGTTAATTAGCGATGTATTAATGTGCGAAATTCAAGAATTCGCATACTAATTCATTCACTAATTGGTTTGGAGATCTATCCCATGACGAAAAAAATTAAGGGATTTATCCTAGTGAGAGAAAAAAACCGTTATATCTCACATGTGTGGGCTTACACATGCGATACATTTACCTTTTTACCCTCACAGTTCAAATGAGCGACATGCAACGATTCTTTTTTTTAGATCCCCACGTTTGTATGACACGAGTTAATAAGTTAAGTTTCTTCTATGTGTATCGAAGAAGTCAAGTGAAAGTTCATTTGAAAGGGGGAAAGTGTTTACAGAGAGGAATCGATAGGTTAAGAGAAAGAAAGGGAGAGGTAGATCGAGTAAAATAGTTATAGATCAAGAAATTTTATGCGTTTTAGAAGATGATTACGTATTTTTAAAAGAAGAAAAAATTCTAATCTCAGACACGTTGGGTTTTTACTTCAGCGAAATTGTGAAAGGTGATCATATAAATATCATGGTGATTCCAAACAAGTAATTTCTTCAAACCCAGTTTCATTTTTCCGCGTATCTCACAAATAAGTGGTTAATTTTTCCTTTAATCGTAACTTAAATTTAGGGTTCATGTAAAATTAACTTTTGGGTTTTGGAATTGGGGATTTTCATTGAAACATGAATTTTGTTGATTAAATAACATGTATTGTTGTTATTTATTGTTTCTTTTTGATTAGCCGTGAGATATAAGCCCATGATCAATGTTTTCTCAAAATACATTTTAGTTTATGATACTTGGTTTATGATACTTGGGGATTTAGGCGTTAAGTAATTGAATTCCTGTTAATTAATGTTTCAGGAAAACGATTGCAAAGAATTTTAGGTTAACTGTTCTAACCCAAAGAAGACAACCTGGACAGAGATGTACCCAGAGAAGAGAGCTAGACATTGTCGCAATTGTGGTGGTCGGAAACACAACAACCTAACTAGTGGAGAAGCAAAATGTTGAGACTTTTTATGTTGCAAGACTAATGTTTAATTTCCTCTATTTAAATGTTAGACAATAGCTAGTGGTAGAACTGAGTCCAAATTTGTGCACCCCCCCTAACCAGGGATGCACATTCCGTTCCTCAACATTGGTCGAAATTTTATATTAAGGGGTTTTTATATGTTCTTTTTTTTATTCTATTTTTATCCTAAAATTTCACTAAGAAATAGAGTGCAAAACTGCCATTAAAACCTATTTATACTTTCTTCTTTCTTTCTGTGTGTTTATTCTCCAGAATATGACCTCTATATTGAGAGGAAATGGAAATCCAAGATATGATAACAAGGTTACTATAAATTTTTTTAAATCAAATCATATATACTTGTTCCAACCCTTAATCTTAACAAAATTCATTTTTCACTTCACTGTATGTAAAGAAGTTAGGGACTGATCACAGTTTCATATTCTTCTAAGCAACTCCAATATTACAAGGACAATCATACTCCTAACTCCGAACCATGCCAATCAACAGTACCAAAAGGAAATTCATACTGATCTCTCATAAGCAATACCACCGGTAGTATTAACAGCGCCAATGGACTCAAATCTCTGGTAGTTTCCTTTGGTGTTGTTGATCTACTGAACAATGGACTCATAGAACATTCAATAATTTATCACATAATTTCCTACTCAAAAATTTCCTTTGATGAGTTGTTGGTTTGGTAATGCAGCAAGAAAATCAGGAAATGTTATACTAATCTGATAAGGGTAATGGATCAGAGAAACATTTTGTCTTAGAGATTGAATATGAATACCAGAGGAAAGAGAAATAACATAAACATGTTAGTGGGAGGAGAGAAAGAAGAAACAGGTGTTGACTTTCAAAGCAACTTTTGGAGAAAAAAAAAATGAATTAAAAAAGGATTCATAAAAACCGCTATAGAAAATCTCCACCAATACCGAGGGATGGAATATGCACCCAGGTTTAGTGGGAGTGCACAAATTTGGACTCGGTATAACTAGCTTAACTAGTCTGTTACTTCTTTATATATTAACATTTCAAGACATACAACTAAATTTATCATGTCAAGAAGATCATGATTTTATAATTTTCTTTCATTCACAAAAGTAATCCTACTTTCTTTTTTTCCCTTTTAATTCATAATGTCATTTTGTTAAGAACACTTACTCTTAAGTGGGTAGGGTGAAGCGAATTGTTTCTAAGAAAAAATTGAGTTAAATTTTTTTCCTTCTCTGCTTATAAGCAGCAGTAACAGTAAAAGAAGGAATCAAAGATGAAGAAGATGGAAGATATAATAACAATCAATTTTCTTTGGTAATTCTTCTATTAGATGAGGGCAAAACTGTCATTTCAAATATTATGATAAACAATTTCACCGTTGGATCTAAATGTGTTCATGGTGACGTGTCTCTCATTGACATAATAGGTGACGTGTCGCTCATCTGATATTTAGGTAACGTGGCACTCATCTACACTGAGGGTAAAAAAGTAAACGTATCGCGTGTGTAAGTCCACACGTGTAGGATATTATGTATTTAACGTTTTTTTTTCTCCCTCTCTTCTAGGATAGATCCCTTTAATTTTTCCGTCATAGGATAGATCTCCAAACTAACTAGTGAAAATGGGACATATTCCCAATTTTCCCATTATGTGCGCTAATTTCCTAAACTATTACTAAATACATTCTATATATATATATACCTCCATAACCACTGATTCCAAACGTTCTATTTAGTAAGTAATATTCATCGAATCTAGATATTTTCCGTGAATGAAGAAGATCAATTCAGAATCGACCTACAAGGGCATGAACATCTACCGATCCTCGGTAGATGTTCTTGCAAGAAAATCATTTTTTTTTCATGTTTTGGGTTAAGAAGATTAAACATCTATTAATCGAATGATTTGATACTAATTAATCAAGAATAAATTACCTAATACATATTCCGAAAATAGATGGTTAAGAGATTTTCGAGTATACTTCAGTGGCTCCATTTTGAGTTTTTTTTTTAGTAGTAAACCTCAAACATATAGGGTAAATCTCAAACTGTCCACGTGTAAGTTGTACCCTTGTAGCAATCTTGCAAATGAAACCGAGGACATATTTGTCATTTGATACCTTAAACTCAAGGCTACAGCAGAGCTTTGTAGCAGAAGAACTGGAAGTGGTTCTTTCGATTTGTTTCTGAGACTGCTCGGATAAAAACAACACGATACTATCTTTGAGAAGGTGAACATCATATTATTCGTAAGTTTTTAATTTTATCAATATTTTTAAGTTTGGTTAGTATCTAATTCAGCACCATCAAATACTTTGTTGATCTGCTTTCTGGTATTTCTGATTTAATCCAAACGGTTCCCTTTTTATGGTTTAAATTGTCTCTTTTTATTCTTAACTGATTCAGTGAAAGAGCATGTAATGTGTGAAATTAGTGATTCATATTCAATACGTTCATCAATAGCATTTTAGCCTAATATTTGAATGAGTCAGTGGTGCGTATAATTATTAAGATTGGAGTATGCTTCTTCTTTTTTCATGGATTACTGGTGTTTATAGTGGGGAGAATGAATGCATCATCTATTCAACCACCAAGTTGTTATTTATTTTTGGTTGGCCATTTATGTTTGAAATGTCAAAGATCTCGACGTTCAGTTTAAGTTATTTCTATCACAGATCAAAGGTATTCACTTTGTTGTTTCTCGATCAGTTGCGAAATACCTTATATTAATTGATACCCAGTTTTGTACGTCTACCAAATAGAAATCTTATTAAATATGTTAAAATTTTCAATTTCTCTCCTGTAGAGCACTCATTTATGTAAAACTTTGGGATGTTACCGCCTCATAAACTAATTGAAATATTGTTAAATATGTTTGATTTTGATATAATATTACTTGACTTGTTTCAAGAGCGTTCTTCTTTTGATATTGTGATAATTTCCTTGCATTTTCAACAACCACTTTTTCTTTCAGCAGGGCACATTTTTGAAAAATGGCTTGCAGGAGGAGTATCTCCACAAGGGTCGTCTTGTTCTCGAAGCGGTTGCACCCGTCTTTTGGATACATTACTCATAAGGATGATGATAACAAGTGCCAACCGCCTGCTATAGATCCATCTCAACCCACAGTTAGTAATCCCGTGGAACGTAAAAACACCTGTATGAACAATATATTTGCTGGGTCAGGGGCTTTCCGAAGGGGAGGATCTTCTTCCTTCTCGTTTGTTCCTGGAATTGGTTCCTCATTCTGTAGTTATTCTACTGGTGCAATTGGAGGAGGCTCAGATAAAATGGAGTACATTGGTGATGTTACTGAAATTCTAACAGAAACGAGTGCGGAACTTGCAGCATCTCAGGTCCCTGTTGTAAGTGAAGTTAGTATTGCAGCTGCCGATTCGTTCTTCTCTATAGCAGCATTACAACATCTGATTGATTTTAATCATTCTATGACTGGCTTTGATTGGTAATTAATTGGCTTGCCTCTTTTTTGCTCATTTGAACTATGTTTGTTCTTCCTATGCTGATTGCTTTTCATTCTTAAGGATAATTTGGTGATTCTGCTTAGTGTGTGGCTGCTATATTTTCTCCTTAGCCACTTGAAGAATTTCACATGTTGTTGTTAAAGGGTATTGCTCATTGCTGATGTCTTATCTATAAAGCTGCGACTGTTTTGTGGTTTTTCCATTTTGTATTTATGATCCTTTGATGAAATGAAAGTAATACCTGTAACTCGAAATAAGTCGGGATTATATTGCCATCTAGAAGTATTATCAACTACGGTACTGTACTAATGTTAAAAATAGGGCATTTTGCTGCTTCAGATTGGAACCTTGGAATACTTTTAACAGATATATTTTTGTTTTTCGTCTTTGAGCATAATAGGTTGCAAATTGTATAGGGCTCTGTTATTCAGGAGTTTTTGTTTCCTCATGGAATGATGTTTATGACCTTCCAGTGACAATTTTACTAGATATATTTGTATCTTTTTGGAGTTCTCAGATGCATGACAAGATTAATTTAACTTTTGATGGTGCATAATTCTATTCAATACGCCATTGTATATTGTATCTGTTAGTAAGAAAAACCTTCTTATTAACTGTTATATTAGATTTATAAGTAACAGAGATCAAGAAATTGTTCTCACAAGCAAGAAATGTACTTAAATATCTCATCACTTGTGTTTGAGTGAATCTGTTACTGTTTGAAAGGTGAAGGAAGATAGGGTTCTTATGTGATATTAGAGAGGTATAGATTAGCAGTAGTAGGATTTTGTAGTAGGAGTTTTAGACAACCATGGACGGAAAAGTGTGTCCAAATCTTCCATGATACTAGTCCTTCAATCTTAAGTACTCTGTAGTGAGAGTTTGTTGGAGTTTTAGACAACCATAGACCGAAAGTGTGTTCAGATCTTTGTTTACTTGTCGTAAATTTTAGTGACAGTAAAAAGGGATATACTCAACAACGAATGACATAGTAGGAAACTGCAAGAAAAATCTAGAACATTAATGAACTAATAAACACTCCGAAGAAACTCAGCTGCACCTTTTTCTACTGTATAAGTCTTCACTAAAAGATATTATTCCGAGGAAGTTCATTTCCTTGTAGCCAATACCATAGTAGAATAATGTTTCATGGGGTGTAGTCGGACCTTGCTCTCGTAGCAATTGATGTTGACGTATTCTAACTCAAGGTTTAAAATTTTTGTTAGACAGGTTGTTTCCATTAGAATTTTATAAGAAAGGTAACTACAGAGCACAGAACATGAGCTGCATCCAATTTTATTATTACGGACATGGTACTACAGATCTACAATGTAAAGCATACCTTATTGACTAGTGAAACGTTGTTGGTAGACATCGCTTGTAATTTGTAACAGTGTAGCATAGAATCTTTCTTTCTGCGCTGCATCTTATCTGGATTATATATATTATTCTAAACAAAACATATCTTTTCTTTTCTAGGTGGGCATCTATAGCATTTACAACTCTTATGATTCGATTGGTCACACTTCCATTATCAATTCATCAGCTGAAAGCCTCTGCGAAACTTTCTGTGAGTGGCACTGAGTTTCAGTTCTGTCCTAATTATTATTTTAAGATATATATAAATGTTGGGATTGAACATTTCTTATTGGTTGGTTAATTTGGTGTGAAACTTGAAAGATGTATTAAGTTACCTGGTGGTTGTTTATGTCTGGCTTAATTGTCTCATTTGAATCTGGCTTATCACGCCTGAATCTGACTTATTACATTTGACTCTAAAACTTTTAAATCCAGTCAAATATGTGCCTGGAGATTCAGGTGCAAAGTTGTATCTGAATCATATACCTCATGAGGTATGAGCCGAGTCAGATCAGATCCTGAGTCAGCAAAAAGAAGTTGCTAAGGCATGTAAGGCTTCCAATTTGTTGATCGCTTAGGGTTGGGGTTGTTTTTATCTTTCTCATAGTAGGCTACTAGGCTGTCAATCATTTCTCGCAGAAACTGTTTTTTCTTTCATTATATTCTTAATTTGTTATACAGGCTCGTTAAGTGTTATGTATCATGCGCATGGGAGGTTATCTATAGATCACTTATCAGAATGGCAGGACCATTATTCATAACATGAATATAGAGAAAGTGATCGCCTGAGTGAAAATGAACTAGGACTCTGAAACTCTTTTGGTTAGATCTAATTACAGTGTATATGCTATGCTAATTTAGTAGACATGGTCGTCCTACTAATTGTACTTTCTTTTTCTTTCATATTGAATTTGATTTGATAGCTTCATTATCATAAGCGGTCCAACAATTTACAAAAATGGTTTCAACACCTTCCATCACTTGAGTTCTCCTTTTGCCCTTTTAAGCAGTGCATGTCCATGCCCAGTTTTGACAAGTCTTATCTGCAAGCTGTTATGTTCCTCCATCATGTTTGATAGGAATTTCTATCATGATGTAGTCGATGATCATCAACATTTTATATATTCTTTTTAAGTCTATTATTGCTTATGGATTGTCATTAATTTTAATTTTAATTTCTTTTTGCATTCTGTTGTTGCTGATTCATGTTTACTATATATGTAGTTGATGAAACCAGAGTTGGAAGCATTGAAAGATGAGATGCAGAATATGGTATGGATCACATTGATGCAATTTATTTACAAAATTAGCCCCGAACCTTGATTCAGCGATTCTAAATTAGCATTTCATCCTGTGAATTAAACTTGAAATTAATCTCTTGTAGTATTATTTTGTATTAATAAGAGTTTAGGGAGCAAATTCCATGCATTTTTTATTTTACCAGGACAATCTTGGTGTACTATTTTCCCCATGGCCACTGTGGACTTGCATTTAAAGCTACTGAATTGGTATGTTGTCAATTTTTCATCAACAATGCTTTTTGTATTTTTTCAGGCAATGGATCCTAAACTTCATGCTGAAGGTCAGAGACGAATGAAGGCTCTGTTCAAAAAGTAAACTACTTATTGTTTACGGGATTGAGAGAAACCTACTATTATTGTTTGTTTGTGTCCCTATATCCTACTAGGTCCCCCCACCCTACCCCACCATTGTCTCATCAGAGTAAAACATAAAATTACTCACACACCAGTCCTTACTATTCAATTTATGTCGAATATTTGTGGCACCACCTGACCACAAAATCTGTCTTTTTTTCCCTTGCTACACAGAAATTGTGTGAAATGGTAAAAATGGAAACTAAACTCCTTGACCTTGTACTGTTTGACCGAATCATCTGATTTACGAATGATTAGGCGAGTTTTGACCCAGATTACACCACTACTAAACACAGCATGCAAGTGTTCCTTATTTGGTAATAGACTAATAGCTTACAATCTGTTTAAAGCTGATAACCACTTTTTCTGTATCCTACCCATCTTCATTGTGCTTACCTACTCTAATTCTGCAGGCATGGCGTCAGTCCATTTACTCCGATGAAGGGTCTTTTAATCCAAGGTCCCATCATGATCAGTTTTTTCCTGGCTGTAAGTGCTTTAGAATCAGTTCTATATTACAACACTTGCTTTGGGTTATATTTTAGCCGATCTAAATAGTATGTCATTTCTTTGGTCGTTGTTTGTTGTAGATTAATAACATGGTAGAGAAAGTTCCATCTTTTAAAGAGGGTGGAGCACTTTGGTTTACTGACCTCACAACTCCAGATTCGTTATACATCTTTCCGGTGTTGACAGCACTGTCCTTCTTGCTTACAGTTGAGGTAGGCATCTGTGTCCCTTTAACCAAGTAAATTTAGCTTCTCTAAGGCATCTAATGCCTTATACTGTATATGACGCTCAAGTTTTTCCTTTTAAGTTTTTCTTTTATATTGAAGGAACTGATATGTGTGGCTTAGAAAGATATGTGTTTATATGACGTCAGATATCATGTTAGCATTCCTTGACTCAAATATCCTTACCTGTGTAAAACATACTTATCGGTTAAAATATTGCTCTTGATAAACTCTCGACTTTGGGAAGCTTCATTCACAGTTTCAATCCAAATGCTGCTGCAACATTCAGTTTGTAGCGTCATGCTTTTAACTGTAATAATATCTTGAGTATGAATATAGTCAATCAGTGATAAGTCAGTGTTATACATGTGGAAACTATTTCATGTCGTATGTCCAAGATATATATCTTATGTACCCAATTTTTAAATTGGTAGATGACTGTTATTTTTATTAATTAATGTTTGTGCTTCTCGTAGTGCAATATGCAAGAGGGCATGGAAGGCAATCCTAATGCTGGCATGATGAAGAACTTCTCTAGGCTTATTGCTGTTGTTACAGTTCCCTTTACGATGAGTTTTCCCAAGGTATGTTAGTTCATTTTTTGCAACTAGAATCCAATCTCAAAAGTTTGATTCTGATAACACAGATTTTTCTTTCTTATCGTTATTTAGGTTGCAAAAGTAAAAATAAAGGATTAGCGATTGCTAATTGAACATATGATAATATCTATAAATTGAAGTAGGTGCTTAGCGTTTCTTTTTCTTTTTGGTACAATGTTTAAAGTTCTATTAGAATGTTGAAATTCGACAAAGCAAAATGTTACAAGTTTCGAAAATTGAAGCAGTCACATCTTTGGGTATATGTTTTATGCAGGCAATATTTTGTTACTGGGTTACCTCCAACACCTTTTCACTTTTCTATGGACTAGGTGAGTTCAGCACTTAACTTTTTTAAGAATGCTGTTACTTGTCCATTTTTCTTTTTGAAGTTTATGTTATTTTCTATTTTTGACTAACATTTGACCTATGCATTTATTCCTCTTATTAGTTATTAAGCGTCCTCAGGTGAGAAATGTTCTCGGACTTCCTGATCTGCCCCCACCATCCACTACCTCTACCCCGCAGCAATCGATTTCTGAACTCTACAAAAGTTTCATAGCTAAACAGGCACCTCCTGCATTACTCGCGGAGCCAGAAAAAATTTCTGACTGCAAACCAACATCGTCTTCGGTAATGAGTCAGCGGATTAGAAGTTTAGAAAAAAAAGTTAAGGGAAAAAAGAAAAATAAGAAGAGGTGAGCTGCCCAATCTTTTATTTCCTTGGAAGTGCAACTATCATAATTTATTGGATACATGTTGCTGTATTAAGCTGGTATAGTGAACCAAATAAAGGAAAAAATTCAACAGTTAAATTAATTTTGTGAACAGTGGAGAATACTAGGATTGTAGTATAGGGTTCAATCAATGCCCGAGAATTAGTTGTTGCTTATATCTTTTTTTTGAGAGCGGGAGAAATTATCAGTTGTATTTATTTAATTACTAGTATAACATGCACGCGCGATGCGCCTGCCGTTCGGCATTCCAAAACTGATGCACATGGGGCTTAAGTTGTGAGGACTGATAAAAACAAAGCTAGAGTTTATGTAATACATTTAGCATGTATGAAATGTTTGAACAGGATAATGATAAGGAGTTGAAACTCTGTTAAAAGAGTGCAAAGATGACTACTTATTCTCTGAAAAACACCGGCAGATTTCATAGATTTATGAAAGTAAGTGTAATACATAGATGCACATATGAACAACTATCTGACTGAAAATCCTGGATTAACCAAGAAGGCAAGATGACCAATGCCTATTTGACCAAACCTCCCTTACAAAGCTTTTTCTCGATTCTGCACGCCTTCAAATCCACCTGCCAAGATCTGCAAGAATGAACCCAGAAAGTGCAAAGAAAATGACAGTAAACTGTGGTGCAAATGAACATAGATAATTTCTTTATGTATCAATTACGCAAGTCCTAATTTATTTAATATTGTATTTAGATAGAATATATAAACTGGATAAAGATATGAAAGTAGTTAGTTTTCACTTATCATGATTACTTGATTTTTCATGTCCAACATAACTTAAGTTGTGGTAAAAACTTGTTTCATTTGCTTATAACTTGTTAAATCCACCTCCATACAACTTCTGCAATTTCTTTCCAATTCCGGACCCCCGCAAACGATAGGCATTTCAATGTTTTCATTGTAGGCTTATCTCTTGCTGTCTCTTTAACCACTTCTACTTGTAAACAACACTTGACCCAAAATGAAATTTAGTGAACAATAATATTTCTCTTAGGCATTTATACAAACATCCAATGTTCACAACCTCTCAAAAAAACTTATGAACACTATCATTTTTAAAAATCTCTGTATATATGTTCTTTCACCCATTCCATCAAAAAATTACAAATCACCATCAAAATGCTTTACAAATTTACCTGATTTAAATTCTAACAGTGATTAACAGAATATCTTTGGGAAAATTGAGGAGAAAATTTTGAATACACGAACAGCTTTTGAAGATAATAATTAACGTAGTTTTAGGATGGGTAACGTGGTTGACGGGTTTATATACAAATCTATTTGGGAAGAATAATGTGATTTGGTTTTGACTTTGTGGAAGAAAGACTTGATTTTAGTTCTGATGCGGGAATAATAATGTGATTTTGATTTGATTCGATATGATCTGTTGGGAAAGAATTTCAGAAGCAGAGCTCGATGCGCTGGAACTGGGATTGAGTTCTTCTTTTTCTTTTCCATGGGTTTTGCAAAGAAGAAACAACAAATGCCCATCGGTTGCTTGAAATTGACAAAAATTGGAAGAAGACGAAGGCAGAGAGGGAAAAACGTGAGGGGCAGCTTAGTCATTTAACTGTAAACCGTTGAAAATGACTATTTTCTTTATATTAGTTATTATTATTATAAATGACTATTTAAGAACGGGCCCTAGCTCAGCTGGTCATCCCCGTTTCCCAAAGTTTGATGCGTTCCAGGAGGTCCCAGGTTCGAGCCTCCAGTGACGTAATATTGTAGAAATTAACATGGAAGGTAGAGTTGGCTTCCCCCCTTGTGACACAATCTCACCCCCCATCCGCTCCGGCTCCCCTTAGCAAGGTTATCCATGAGGCTCGCTGGTAGGCTAACACAGCAACCGGTTCAACTAATGTAGTAGTATCTCATTGGAGCTTAGCTTGTTAGGCTTCCAACTAATTTCATGTAATAATAATAATTATAGATTAGATTTTCTATGCTTTTTTTTTTTTTTTTTTTTGCAAAAGAGAAAACTACATTTTATTCAAGTTTATATGAGCTAATTAAGCTTAAAAAGGAAGAGAGAGTGTGTCTGATGACGTGGCAGCGATTTCTCAGGCGATTTCTATAGGTTTTCAAAATTTCTATCGACCATGGAGGAGAGATCTGTCCTGGTGTCGAGGGAAGGCAACAAACATCAATCTTTTTCTTCTGATTCTGGTTTAAGATTGGGATTAATTGATTTCCTTTATTGAATTCAAATGGTGGAAAGCAAGATAACCCTAGATTTGTTATACAGAATAATTTTAGGGGAAATCAAGCAAATGATTGGTTCTTCCTTGTTCCCAAATAAGAAGAGTACCGAGGATAATCCATTGATCTATCAATCTCCAGTCATGATGGAGGGCGAAGAAGCAGTTTCTATCTCTTCAGAGATTCTTCATCAGAAGATTAAAGAATGTGAAGAACTAGCAATTGGGTATTTTGTTGGTCGAAATCTTTCTTACTCAATGGTGAAAGAGGCAACAACAAAAGTGTGGAAGACAAAATCTGAGGTATCCATTACTCTACACAGCAGTAATTCTTTTGTTTTCAAGTTTTTGAATTCCTAGGATAGGAACTTAGCTCTAGACCATGGGGCCTTTTACATTTCCAGTAGCTTGTTTGTGGTTAGACCCTGGAGTCCATTCCGGTGTGGGTGTTGTTTTACAATGTCCCTCTGCATCTCTGGAATAACATAGGACTTGGCCCTATTGCCAGTTTTGTGGGGAAACCATTGATGATGGATGATTGCACTATCAACAAAACTAGACTTTCATATGCAAGGGTTCTTGTTGAAATAAGTTTTGAATGTCAATTTCCTAGCTTTATTCCCTTGTGGATTGATGGAGAATTTGTGATGAATCTCCATGTGGAATATCAGTGGAAACCACAAAAGTGTATGGTGTGTCATTCTTTTGGGCACAACAACAACAATTGTTATTTGAAGAAATCTAATACTGGAAAAGCTCATTGGAATTCTAAGAAGAGGCCTAACTTGGTGGAAAGGACTAAACCTCCTTCAAAAGAAGGGGAAACTGGGAACAAAGGTACAGAGAATGAAGAGCAAGTCAAAGAACATTCTATTGTAGATTCATTGCCAGTTACAGAAGATAAGGAAGAGACAGTTTCGCATCAGAGGGATGAGACAACTGGAGTAGGTCCTCAACCCATAATTGAGACTACTGATGGAAACATTAGGGTGGTGGTGGAACAAGACGCGACTTCACAACAGGAGGAAGTAGTAGAGATTTTTAATGGTAATGGCATGGGTGTTGGTGGGGTACCATAAATGCTATATCCCAACTCAAACAAGGAATTGCATTTGAATGCAAATAAGCCTGTTAAACATACAGAAGAAGCTTCAAATGGGGGGGGGAGAAGACTACAGAGGTTGCAATGACTGCAGAGAATCCGGAGATGCGTGCTTCAAAAGGCTCTTTTGCAGAGGACGATACAACAAGGAAGATAAAAACTTCAACAACAAAATTAAGAAAAGGGAGTGGCAGTGGAACTTTGGAGTTGCTGGATACACCTCCGGAATGGACATACGTAAGAACAAAAAAGAAAAATAAAGGAAAGAAAGAGGATAAACTAAAACCAAAGCAAGATGCCATTTGTGACTTGAACACCTATGACTTGCTAGGCACATATTTGAGAATGTCAAACTCTTCAGATGCTAGAGTTGAAGAAGCAACAATAGAAGAGGACCAGGATACTAAGGATTTTGAGTCTAGTTTAGTGGCTAATGATTTTTCAACTCCAATTTCGTCTACTGATTTGTCCCAGAAGGAGAACCCGGTGGTTGTTCTCCCATTTCAAATGGACTTGAGTCGAGTTACAATCCGAAAAAAGAAGAAGAAAATTCTTGTAGAAAAGGATGCCAAAATAGATTCCAATTCAGTTGCTGTTATTAGTGAGGCCGAAATATATTCCAAAATCGCTTTTAACAGGTTATTGGGTATCTCTGCCCATCCTATGGAGATATTTATGTGTAGAAATTTAATGGAGAGTCATGCTAAATCAAATATGGAAATGCCTTTGATCGAGGATACTGATGGTATGGGAGATTTCGACTCGGATTCTGACTATGATGAGCAAATTGAGGAGGTCAAATGCTCGTTTCAAGATGAAAATGTGGATTTTGAAGAGTAATTGTGTGTGTTTCTTTTGCTGGTTTTAGGCAGTTCTTGGTAGAGCTTGTGTTTTGACCTTCTCTTTGGAAGGTTGTTTGTTTGCTCCTCAATGGGCTTGTTTTTTTCTTTTCTTTTTTCTCTTTTTTTGTAACTTTGGTGTCACTCTTGGTGACATCTTTGTTCTTTTAATTAAATTTGCCCTTTTCTCGTCAAAAAAAAAAAACTACATTTTATTGATAATGGATCATGTGTAATTGGTTACATGCCCAAATTGGCTATTAACTTGAGAATCATACCTAATGTAAACATTGTTGGTATTCATACAATTCAAATGACTGGACACTCGGCTTGTGCTTCCTTCTTCAAATATTGAATTTCTGAATAATCCCCTTTTCGTGCCATCCTTTGTGACATTTCTGTGTTGAGTTACTCTTTCCCACATTATCAGATCTTGAGCATTCTTCCCATTTTCCTTGTGGACTGTGACCATCTTTTCTTGATCCAACATGTTGGTACTCCTCTCAGACTCCATATCCCCAATTTCACTATCTCCATTTTGAGTATGGTCTTCCCACTGCTTAGAGAAACCATATGCAGAACTAGAAGTATCCTGCAGATTTCGATCCATTCTGCTCACAACTTCAAACCAGTTCTTCATGTTTCTCTCATCTATTTTTGACCATATCCATTCTCTTCCAAAAAGGACCCTTAGCCTATACATATTATACAACATAATATTGCTTTTACCTGTATTACATAACACAACTTTAAAAGAGCCGAAGTAGTTATAAACATTCTGATTTGTAGCCTCTCTGTAAAGTTCTTTTAGAATCAAATTTCCTTTCCCAAAAAAGAAGTCTCCAGAGGACTCCATAGCATGCCATGTAACTGTGACTTTTTTACATTTCATATCAGACAGCCACTGCATCACTGTTACCATGGTATTGCTTTTGTCTTCAATCGCTCCTTGCTCAGCAACACTGCAGCTGACACCTTTGAACTTGCCTGTGAAATCAGTGACATACAAAATAAGTAAAAGTTCGGTACTTTGATTTGTCTTAGCCATAGTGAAATAAGCTTTATCACTACCATCTGCTTCCTGTTTATTTATAGCTCGTTTCATGCTTCCTTTGTTGTTGATGTATGTCTGAGCCATTATGTGACTCACAATCTGGTTAGCTATAAACTTATAGCAAGGTTTAGTCTTCTCAAAAGCACTTTGTCACCTAGCTTTCCAAATAAACCAAATAGTAGTTGCACAAATGTTTTCCCAGTTAACCTTATCATGACTGAACTTGTTTTTTTTTTTGAAACCAACTTTTGAACCAAGTTCGAAAATTAAGACTTTTTGTTTTAACCCTACTGGTGTTGTATGGAAGACAATTTCATACATTTTTAACAAATTTACATGTCATAAAAAGATGCTCAATATTTTCTACTTCAAAGTTGCACAAGTTACAAGTATTATCAATATTAGCTAGAATTCTGGTGATTCTAGCCCCCACTGGGAGAATGTCATGAAGACATTTCCAAATGAAAATTTTGATTCTGGGTAACACTTTCAGATTCCATAAGCTAGTCCAATTGATAGAACTAGTAGGACAATTTGTTGAATCATAGCATCATTAAAACAAAGTTTGAGTTTGTTTAGATCCCAATCATTGACATTTTCACTAAAGAGATCTTTAACTTTACTAAAATTAAGTTTGATTTCATCATTGATTGGAACAACCAAATTTTCCTCTCCTGGAATCCAGTTGTGGTTCCAAATACTAATATCAGACCCATTGTTGACCTCCCAATAACTTCCTTTCCTAAGATTGCTGAAGTTTTTTTAAATTCCCTTCCAAAGCCAAGAATATGTAGGTTTAGCTTTATCACTGTTATCTAGAATATCCCCATTTGGGAAGTACTTCAGTTTAAAAATGGTACCCCATAAGGATTTAGGATAGGCTATCAGTCTCCATCCTATCTTAGTTAACATGGCTTCATTCATAATTTTTAGTTTTCGAAACCCCCCCCCCCCCTCCCCCTTTTTTTACTCTTATTAACCCCAGACCAAGCTTTAATGTACAGACCTTTAGACTTACCCTCAGTTTTCCCCCAAAAGAAATAAAGCTGTAGAGCCGTGATTTTGTTGAGAGTGTGCGCGAAAACAACTCATTTGATAGTTAGGGGTAGTTTCTAAGGTGGATTTAATGAGAACTCCTCTACCAGCCGGAGAAACGTTCATGTTTTTCCAACCTTTCAACCTACCAGCCACTTTACCTATAAGGGGTTCAAAACAAATTATTTTTGAAGTATTAGTAAACAGAGGAACACCAAGGTACTTGTCGTCAAGTTTTATTTTATTTTTACTTTTAAGATTTTTATGATAATCCTCTGAAATTTATTTGGAAATCTACTACTAAAAAAAAACACATGACTTTTGAAAATTGATAAGTTCACATCTAAAGGTTTTGAAAATCTTAAGAATATTTTTACTTTCAGCAAGGTTTGCATTAGCAAAAATCAATATTTGCAGTTGTTCCCCTTTATATGATTGCAAACAGACGTAGGAGTTCCATGTCTTCACTTTCGTTTGGGTATTTGTAGAAATTGGTTAGGATACTTGGGACCTAGGATGGATATTACCAAAACTATTGATTTTCAAGGATACGTGACATCTGTGTTGCAATAAATGCTTTTTACGGCGGTAGGAAAAGTGTTTGTGCTTCAACAAAATTAATACAGTGTTACCGTTCTGATAAACAAAAAAACTTGTAGTCCAGTAGTATGCTAGCCAAGATAGGCTAAAAAAGAACGCGCAATTGAGGGATATCCAAACTAATTGGGGGATATAGTTAGAGGATAAAATTGGTGTCCCAATAGTAATTCTGGGTGACCCCCTATGTAATTATTTTTTTAATTCTTAATCTAGCCCTGACTAATCCTAATTAGTGAATAATTATAATTAGTAAAAATGTTAAGTATTTGGGGATAGATTAGTTTGATTTTTTATTTTAATTTGTGTGAGTGAGGAGTTGAAGTAGGGGGGAAAAAATTGAGTGGAATTTTTTTTTTTGAAAATGGAAGATGATTGTGATGAGAGAATTGCAGCTAAGAGGTTGAAAATTTGATTTTTTGTCTTTGAATCCACCATTGTTGTAGCTGAAAAAGCTCGGTGCCGGCATGGTATTCAACAAAAAACCCATGCCGTCATTGTTGGAAATGTGCATAAATTATTACCACTATCCGGGGGGGATGTTGATTTTTTTTTCTGGTTTTGAACAGGTACCGGCATGGTAATCTAGTTTTCGAGCATGCCGGAACTACTTCCAGCATGATTTTGCTTAAATTTCTATGCCGGAACATGATGAAAAGTATACAGAAACTTGATTTTTTTTTCACTTGACTACCGGCATGGAAAGATTTATATCGAGCATCTTGAACTCAAGCACGGCATTGAATTTCATCACTTCCGGCATGGTCTTCATCGTCTCCGACATGTTCTTCATCACTTCCGGCATGGTCTTCATCATTTCCGACATGTTCTTCATCACTTCCGGCGTGGTCTTCATCCTAAATAACCATGCCGGAACTCACTTCCGGCGTGGTATTCATCCTATAATTCTGTGCCGACACATGATGAAAAGTATCCATAAACTTGATTTTTTTTTCACTTGACTACCGGCATGGATATATTTATATCGAACATGCCGGTACTTAAAACCGGCGTGGTATTCATCCCAGGTAGAATGCCGGTACTCTGTGTAACTCGAGTGTTTCAGCTATGTTTGGAGATTCTAACCTAAACCCATTGCTATAAATCGATTAAAACAATCATAAATGAGTTCAAAATCACTAACCTTCTCAAAGAAGCCATGACTGCGAGTGGTTGATCGTCCGAGTTCGCCGCGTCGTCCTCTTCTTCTTCTTCAGCAATCACTAACCTTCTCAAAGAACAATGAAGAAGATGAAGAAAAAAAAATCAAAACCCTAACTGTGCCGACAATCAAATGAAATTGGGGGATAAACTTATTTGGTTTTTAGATTTAATTGTTTTAGGGGAAAGGGCATAACAGTCTTTTCATAAAGATTTTTAATTAGGAAATGGTATTTTGCTATTTTCATATTCAAAAGTTACCCCTTATCAGCCATCCCTGGTTGGGGGAAGTAATTCATATCCCATAATTAGTTTAGATATCCCAATTACGCGTTCCTAAAAAACTCGGTAGTCTAGTGTACAAGCCCATTTTTTACAAAGGGAGTGAGTAATTTATTTTTATGGATTTTGTATTTGGTCTTGGTGTCACAGATTTTAATACATCTAAATTTTCGCTTTCTATTCCACCCTTATCTTATCTTATTTTAGTCTTAAGTTCGAGACGAGTAAAAACAAAAGAATTTACTCTGTTGTTTGAAAATGTATTCATAGTAACTTTTCGTTTGAAAATTTATATGTTTCAAGAGAGGTAGGCAAATGACGGCATAGCAAAAGAAACAACAATTAATTGGGGGATGTGGATTTTAATTGGGGGATATCACTAGAGGACAAAATAGGGATCCGAATATCCTAGTTGGGTTACCCCTTATGTAATTAAATTATTAATTCCTAATCTAACCCTCACTAATTAGGATTAGTTACTAATTAAGATTAGTAAAATCTTAATGATTTGGGGGATATATTTAGTGTTTTTGATTTTATTTGAATTTTTTGTGGGTAGAAGGAGGGGAAAAAATTTAGAGTAGAATTTTTTTTTTTTTGAAAATGGAAGATGAATTTGAAGAGAGACTTGCAGCTGCTGAATCCTTGGCTCAACTACAACAACAATCATATCTTCAATCTTCAGTTAATGATAACACCTCCCAATTGGAGTTATATGATGAACCAACACCCTTGGATCACGATTTTCGTGACCATGAGGAGTTATGTGAAGAACCAACTCAAGAAAGTAAACATGTTCAACATACAAGCATCCCCAACACAGGTAATGCTTCAAAGAGGTCGAAAATTTGTTTTTTTTTTTTCGAAACCGCCATTTTCGTCCGAAAAGCGAAAACCAAGCATGCTCGTTATATGAATACAATGCCGGAACCTCTATAACCGGCATTGTATTCATACAAATTTAAATGCCGGTTTAAAATATCCCCAAGTTCAAGAACATACCGGCGTACCATTCAAACCAAGATTGTATGCCGGTTTGAATTTTTACTTTTTACCAACCACCGAATATTGTATGGAATACTCAAACCGCACCTGACCGTACATGACACACCATGCCGGTTTGTGATACCGGCATAGATCCTTGCATGTCGATGGTGCCGGTTTAATAGGAAAAACATACAGAAACAAATTATATTTTGAACTTAAAAACCGGCATTCCTTTTTTTGATATATGTGAACAAAAGTTAAATAAATACATGTGAACATAGATTAAAAAAAATTGTACCTGGAGTATAGTGAAATTCCCGACAAATTGGTTTGTTTTAGCCAATGAAGCCCTTCTCATCTCCGCCATCAAATGTGCCATGACCGCGGTGCCCCAAGAATAGCCACACACACCTTCCAACGGGTCAAGGTCTTCGGAGAAAGTTTGCACTTACCCGGTTGCCATTATCGTCGGGAATGCCCTAGTGCCCAAGAGGTATAAAGTGTGCGCGGCGGCGGTATAGCGAATACGTGTGGTCCCATCCAGCCTCCAAGCTTCTAGCCTTTGTATTTTCAAACATCTTCTTAAGCATCGTCAGCTTGAATGTCTTCGTCTTACTTCCGTTCGATGCTACATAAAAGCTATCCGAAGAAGTTTTGAAGTCCTAACCAAACAACTTTTCAGTCAAATTGTGCAACTTCAGCCAATCTAGGTCCCGAGACTCAACTCCTTCTGAAATTGATTTTCCGATAACATTCAAGCCTAGAATGGCATAAGCATCTTCAGGAATCAAGGTCATCTCCCCGAACGGGAAGTGCATTGTATCGGTTTCACCATGATACCTTTCGACAAAGCAATTGACGGTGATGATGATCTGGATTCAAGTAATTTTCAACCAAAGAATACAAACCCGAGTTCCTTACTAATGTTTGGACATCTTCATGTTCCAACGACAATTTCCACTCAGCCGCGGCTTGGTTTCGGCAAGCACGCACAGCCTTAGTATGATCCTACAAATAAGACATAATACGATTAAGAGATAATGTAAAAAATAAAACAATGCACATGCACAAAGTAAAAAATACTTACATAAGTTTGAAAGATTGTACGAGCCCAAGAATTCTTGTATCCAAAGAGTACTTTCGGTTCCGGAGCTTGACCCCAAATTTTACCATCATCGCGGTCGGGTATCATGTCATCAATGTGAGGAAGGTGACAACCTTTAACTTTGTGTTTGCCCTTGCCCTTGCCTTGTGTTGGTTGTTGACTAGTCTCACCAACTTCGGTTTGGATTGCTAATTGACTTGGGGGAACCTCATCATATTTATCCTCACTGTCCCCTTCATCATTCTCATCGTTCACAAATGTACCTTCACGGATTCTAACTGCATTACGTTCACCACCACTCTCCCAATCTAACCCTCTTGTTTGAAACCCCAAACGCTTCTTGCGACCCGCATCTATCCCCCGGGGAGCGGGGACTGGGAGTATCAAGACCGTCCTTTCTCCTTTTTTTAGTGAGAATAGGACCTTTATTTTTCCTCGATACTTTGGCTTTTGACCTATAACATAAACAAACGAAACAAACATAAGAAAAGTCATCACAATTTGTAAACCGGCATTGAAATTCTTAAAACAACTAATGCCGGTAACATGTACCGGCATATTTGTACAAATATCGAGCATGCCGGTTTTTGAGTTTTTCTTACTGAATGTTTCAAGTGTCAAACCGGCATACACGAATTGAACTACCTGATGCCGGTATTTCAAAACCGGCAATGACGAAACCTAGAAATAATGCCGGTAAAATAAAATAAAATTCCTGTGTGTTTTAAGTTGACTACCGGAATAGCCTTCAACCCAATTCGAATGCCGGTCCTAAAATCTAATTTTCAGGAACTCAAGCCGGTTTGGTGTTCAACTACTATCGTATGCCGGTATTGATATTTCAGGTTCGGGAAGTTAAACCGGCATGGTGTTCAAACTAAGATTGAATCCGGTTTTCTCGCAACTCCACAAGTTTCACCAATTTTGGCGATTCTAACCTAAACCCATGGCTAAAAATCGATTAAAACAATCATAAATGAGCTAAAAAAACACTTACCTTCTCAGAGAAGCCATGATTGGTTGATCATCCGAGTTGGATGCTTCTTCCTCTTCTAGTTCTTGAGCAATGTTCTCGATTCGTTGCTCATGTGTTTGTTGAGCAATCGATTTAGTGTTCCGTTTTTCTTTTGATTTCTTTCGTGGAGGCATTGTTATGGTAGGTTAGTCAACGAAGAAATTTTTGATTCAACGATTAATCGTCGATGAAGAATGAACGATGAGGAAGACGATGAAGAATTTTTTTTTTTTCTAAACCTAACCCTATGCCGGTACAAAATCAATTGGGGGATATATGAATTTGGTATTTAGATTTTATTGTTTTAGGGAAAGGGCATTACAGTAATTTCATAATGTTTTTAAATTAATGAAGGGATATTCTGGTATTTTCGCACCCAAAAGACACCCCTTATCAGCCACAAATGGTTGGGGGAAGTAATTCATATCCCCCAATTAAAATCCATATCCCCCAATTAATAGTTCAAAAGAAACTTGGCAACTTAACAAAAAAAAAATTCACATAAGACGAGGTAGGCAAATGACGGCACATTTTTTTTTTGCCGCACATGAAAAAATTGTACTACAATACCTATAAAATACTCCATCCGTTTCAGGAAAAATATTACTTTCACTTTTTCAATTTAGCCTAAAAAATAGGCTAATTGAAAAAGTGAAAGTAACACTTTTCCTGAAACGGAGGGAGTATAAGCCAGTGACAAAAATTGGTAGAAAGCAATGTTTTTCTTAAGTGGAAATTTATGAGGAACCCATGTTTGGTTCCTCTCTTTCTTGGAAACACATCAATAAGATTGTATATATTTGTAGCCCAAAACACAAGACATACGGTTGAGATTATTAGTTTTAGATTGAATTTAGGGTTTCATATTTTTCGTGAGACTAAATTAACTTTTTATAAAACTTACTCCCTCCGTCCTATTTTAGATGAAGGAGAAGGTTTTTTTTCAAATCCCAGAAGTTTTTCATATTTTCTCTCCAAATCTTCCTGATTTTTCCATGCTTTGGAATCATATATAAACATAAAATATAATTTAAGCTCAATTTCCCAAATAATGTTTTTTAATAATCCGCTAGATTCCAAATCCACACTAAAATCTAGGAATTAAAAACTAAAATTTAAATATTTTAGGAGATATTAATAAGGGTAGATTTGGAAAATATATAGTCTTTTTTTTTTTTCTTAATATGTGTGAAAACACCTTCCCTTCATCTAAAATAACACAGAGTGAGTATTTAATTAGTTCCCCTAGTATTTAACAAACTTTACGGTTTGTTTTTCTAGATTCGTTACCATGATAAGATAAGGGGTTATTTGATATTTAGTACTTACATTTTGACCAATATTAGTGTTTGGTCTAATTTTTGTCCAACTTAGTGTTTGGTACTTGGAGACGTTGACCCACGTTGACTGTGTGTGACCAAACTTTAATTAGTTTTATAAAATACAAATACTGAGTTTACAAATATACCCTTGAAATGAGCTTAGGATCCGGCGGTTTTAATGAAATCCATTTAACCTACGGCTAGATCGACTAACCCTCATTCGTTTACTTTTGTTCTTCCGCCTCCATTAACTTGAATACTTCTATCCTGCAACTTGATGTCTCCAAAAACACCACTCCTCATATGTTCTTCTTTCGACATAATTTCAAATCTGTCAATAACCAACTACTCTTACCTCATGAGTAAAACCACAATCGCTTATTGAAAACTAAAATTTCAATTCACTTTTTACAATATCAAATCTCAGATTTTCTTCTCAATCTGCTGTTTTCGTAAAACACCCGTAATACCTCCTTAAATCATATCAATCACCCGTTCTCAACCAATAGCAGAATCTCTTCAAACCCACTTCTTATTTCCCCCAAAATTTCATAATTGTTTTTTATCATATTAAAATTCTAATTTTGGTACAACCAACACTGGAAATGGCTGTCATAGATGTATTTCTTCTTAATCGAAGCTTTCAAATAATAAAAAACAAAATCAAAAAAAAAAATCAAAACCCCAATCTCAGATAATTTTATTCATCTGATTGTGGTACTTCTAGCCCAATTTTTTTAATCCATGAGTTCATTACTCTTTCACGTCTAGCCATTCAGTTATTGTTGATAATACCTCTATTATTAATGGACCATTCCAGAAAAAAATGAAACGAAGTATTGAAGTTGTAAAAGAGATACAAGTGGGATGTGATTGAATGAAGGGTTTTTGGAATTTGGAAATTTCTGGTGATTTTTCTTTATTGAGATGGAGTTTTGAAGATTTGTTTCCCCATTACATTAGATTTAAGCTTCAAATAGTAAACTTTGCTGAGATTTTTAATGAATGGAAATTTTGGGTTTGCAATGAATTGGAAGTTAGAGTTTGGGAAGGAAGAGAAGATGTGACGGTGGGTGCAGTAGTATATAGTGAATTGATAGTAATCTGTTGAAGATTGAATCTACACTTTTGTGTGTTTCCTTTGATAATTATGTAAATGTTATTAAAGTAAAGGGCATGGTAGTAAAGTTGTATAATAATTATATTTTATATAATTTTTTTAATAAATTCTGGACGGAAGTCAAGATTTAAGAAAGTCAAACCTAGTCAACGTCATTTCCAATTACTAAACCCTAAGTTGGACAAAAATTACACCAAACACTAATATTGGTCAAAATGTAAGTACTAAAGATCAAATAACCCTAAGATAAGAGTCATACATATCCGAGATTTTCTAGTATCTTACGTGAGAGCTTATCTAATTTACATTAGCTAGTGTGGATATTATTCTGTTACTGCGCATTAGGGTTATTGTACGTATGTAATAATAAGGTCTCTCTTTGTCTCCTCTCCTCCCACAAAATTTCATAAAAAATTCTGAAACAGTTTATCAGCTGTGATTATATTTGGAGTTAAGCAATACGTAATCTAGTTATCTTTTGTCGCGGGTATATAATCGCACCACTCAAGTTCAACATTATTTTATTTTTTATAAAGAGTTCAAGATTTAATTAATTCATCTTCATCTTCAAATTCACTTTCTAGTGTTTCGCTCTTCATATGTTCATCTCCTTCTCTCAGAACTTTTACCTTGATGATGCTTAATGGTATAATAGTCTAATAAAGAAAATAGGAACAACGTAATACTTGTGATCAGGAATTGATACCTTCCAAGACCTACAAATGGGAATGAAGGATGACAGCTCGAGGATGTCAAGGAAAAAAAGTAAAGAGTGAAGATGGTAATAATCACGGCTACGGTGAAATTGGTAACAACTCTGTTGCGTGGAATAATCTTCTATGCCATTGATTGATTTAGGATCTCCCAAGATGATTACATTAAATGATAAACCCACTGTAAGATCATCTAGCAGGAACCATTTTAGTGATTTTTTTTTGTTTCACTTGTGTATCAAGTGAAAAAAAAAATCACCAGTTTCTCTGCGTGAAATTCCTTATTTTCATCCGTGTTTCCGGTGATAAATTATTTTTTCAATTATGTTTCGTGTGAAAATTGATTTTTTCTCCACCTAAATTTCAAAATCAAGACTAAAATGTTGCATTTCTTTGTGAAAATGCAAAATAAATAAGCTGAACAATTCAACTTACCCCTGAAGTAATCAGTTTCGATTTGTGATAATTACGACTTTTACTTAACACCCAGCTTCGTCAGCCATGATAATCGAAATTATCACCGGATAATTTTTGTGATAATTGAACTTCTCACTTAACACTATCAATCATGATAATCAAAATTATCACCGGATCCTCTTAAGACAATACCTAAAAACAAAGAACGAAAGAAATTATACGCACCAAAGATCAATGAAAACAAATGAACAAGATATCCCATAAATCTAATAACGTGAGGGAGCCGCATGTGGAATTGTTAGTTAGCTCTATTTTAGGGTTTTTTTTAATTGACTTTTGATTTTCAGGTAGTTAATTCCCTATATGTTTGGACTTTTGAATTTATCAAAACTCTAATGTTTTATTAATTTAAAAAATAAATGAATCTCCTAATTAGGTGCAAGGATATTTATGTAATGTAGCCACAATATAATTAATTGTGGGTACTATATAATTAGTATTTAAATGGTGGGTTTTTTATATATAAAAAAAAAAAAAAATGGGCTACATATATTTTCCCCCCTTTTCTTAATTACAAACTTATCCATGCATGAAAAAAAGATACCACTAAAAGAGATCATTTATAATATTACTAGAACTTGGCCCGTGCCGTAACGGCACGACCACGAAAATAAGTGAAAGAATTTATTTTGACAGGTGTTATTCATTTGTTGTTATTATTTAAAGTGACAATTGTTCTCCATGCATTTTGATTATTATTTTTCTTTTGTATTTGACCGAGCTTATTTTAACACCTAAAAAATCAAGCACAACTTGTAAAATATAATGTTATTTGTGTCATAACGACATCGAATAAACATTGCACACTACTATATTGACTAATTGTGATACCACTACCAGAATCACCCACTATAACTACCTTTTTCACCAGCAACATTGCCGCCACGGGCTCCATGGACCGCCACTCACAAACATCACCCCGATTACCCATAATATCTATTAATTGATGTAATTATTAACATAGTTGTTATCTATTGAGTGGGAGTATATATTCATTTAGATAATTGATAAGACATTTATCATGAGAGATTAATAAAATATTTATTATGAGATAATAATGATGTGCACAGATTAAGACCGTTAGATATGAGTTTCTAACTTTCAATCATAGACGTGTCTTATAAACACTTACTTAAACAACCACTGATTTATCTTCTCCCTAAACAAATCTTGAGGATGATACTAAAAACAATTGATAAATTAACGAGGGTTTACTCAATAAATACTTTTACTTTTATCGATTTCCAAAGAGATTAGTGGATTTATAAAGTATTGTGTTATTGGTTGTATACTTTTAAAATCTCTTTCAAAGTTTATGTTACTCGTTGTAGATTGTCAAAAGGTCTTCTAAAGTTTGTGTTACTCGTTGTAAACTTGAAAATTCAAAGACTTTGCATACTTATCTATTTTCAAGACTTTGACTGACTTTTGGGTATATATTTGCCTTGATAAAAGTCTTGCAAAATATGTAAGATTTTAGAAGACTTCCAATTTTTTTATAAAGATGTTTTTTACTCTATTTTTTTTTTATGAATACACAATCTATAAAACTCCTATTATATATGAGTATAAATTATATGATATGATTAAATATTTTTTTTTAATTTTAATTATTATGTACAAATGTACAATAATAATTTTTTTAATTTATTGTTACACTTTATTGTATTTCATTAAACCAAATAAATAAGTTATATATATAAAATAATAATAATTTAGTTTAATATAGTTGAAGTTACTATAATAAATTTTATATTTATGTCTGTGATGCATATTTCCATATAAAATTTGTTTATACAACTCTCCAAGACTCTACAAATATCTGCAAGACATTAGACAACTCTGCATAACTCCGCAAAAGTTTGCTCAATTCTGTATAATTCTCGCAAAGTTATTAATTTTCATGATTTTTTTTAAAATCTCTACAAATATACAAATGTATTTATTGAGTAAACCCCCGTAAGACACTAAAGATTTCGAGGATGATACCAAATCATCAAGGAAATAAGGTTGAGCGAAAGCATGTTCTTGGATTTAATTTATTTTGTCTCTTATGTATCTCTAATTCCCAAATGTATTTCTGATTTAGGTTTGCTCAAAAGTGGGGAACTAAAGTTTTTAAGTCCACTCCTTCTGGATGTGAGTGAGAGAATCAATTGTTTAGTTTTATGGGAATGTAGGTTCGTTATTTTTAGTCTATCAAATTTCTCCACTTTGCTTTTGATTTTTGGGATGAGAAAAAGAGAATATATAATGCATTATTTCCCAATTAAAGCGTGTATTCATGGGATCGACCACAGACGTGGATTTATCAATCGGGAGGCAAATCAAGATCTCTCTTTATGTTAACTAACTTAGTTAAACTTTTTTTTATAATACAGAACAAAGAAACATGAAAAAAATAGCACCTAGCTACAATATAACTCATGTCATAACCGTGCGACTTAGTAATAAGTTAATTTATTGTGTACTGATTTTGATTCGTACGTTTGTTTGCAGTTATTATTTTAATTGTCATGTATTTTTACCGAGTTTATGTTATTATTAAAACGATCAACCACATTTTATATGTAGGAATTAATGGCTATTCCACTTTTTCATGACCCAGTTAATAGCTAGTCCACCCATGAAAAACATTTACTCTCTAGTCTAAAAACTTCGTGGAGATTATAAAGTATATTTTCGAAATGCCTAAAACACCCTTCTAGGTCTAATTAGTATCACCACATGTAAATGTTACTAGTAGTATGTTACGAAATACTAGTAATATCAATATGGTGATACTACATATTAATATGTACTATACTAGTTGTAACTACTAGTATAGTATAACTAGTATACTAGTAGTAACATATGTAGTATCAATACATAACATACTACATATCAATATGTAGTATCAATATATAACATACTACATATCAATATATAATGTACTACATATCAATATTAATATGTATTATACTAGTTGTAACTACTAGTAGTAACTAGTATAGTATACTAGTTATACTATTTATAGTTATACTATACTAGTTATACTATAACTAGTTATAGTTATACTATAACTAGTATAACTATTATACTAGTATAACTAGTTATATACTAGTATAGCTAGTTATACTATAACTAGTTATAGTTATACTAGTAGTAACTAGTATATTAGTACTAACATATGTAGTATCAATACATAACAATTTTTTGATATGTAGTATCAATACATAACATACTACATATTAATATGTAGTATCAATATATAATGTACTACATATCAAATATACTACATATCAATATGTAGTGTCAATATATAACGTACTACATATCAATATGTAGTGTCAATATATAACATGCTACATATCAAACATACTACATATCAATATATAACGTAATACATATCAATATGTAGTGTCAATATATAACGTACTACATATCAATATGTAGTGTCAATATATAAAGTACTACATATCAAACATATACTACATATCAATATGTAGTGTCAATATATAACGTACTACATATCAATATGTAGTAGTATCAATACATAACATACTACATATCAAACATATACTACATATCAATGTAGTGTCAATATATAACGTACTATATATCAATATGTAGTAGTATCAATACATAACATATTACTATTAGTACTAGTTACTACTAGTATACTACATACTAGTATACTACTAGTACATACTAGTATACTACATACTACTAGTATACTAGTTACTACTTGAATTTAAATGTAAAAAACGAACTTATAATGTTTGGGGGTATATAGGTAAATCTACTTGAATTTAAACTTTTTTGGACTAACGATTAAGAAGAAGTTTTGGCTGGACTAGCCACTAAACCGGGTCGGGTTTAGTGGACTAAACAGGAAATCCCTCTTTTATATTCTTTATAAGGTTAACCAATTTGTGGCGAAACATTATTAACATAATATATTTGTTTCACCAACACCCACCACATCCAAAATATCACTTGATACCACTTCTTTCCCCTACATCACCGTTGCTTCCACCCCCAACCACTGGACGTGCTTTTTAATTTTTAATCACAGAAGTCATGAGAAAAATTTATATTGAACATACTTAAGTCGTCAATTAATTTATTCCATTATTATTTTTTATTTCATTGGTTTGTTTTTATTAAATTCGCTTTTATATTGTAATCAATTTTATTTAACACTAAAAGTCATGATTTGTCTGATTGAGTATTATTTGGGTGATCCAACGGTATATGATTATATTGCCTTATAAGATCTGGTATCATCCACGAAATATTTGGTTTTTTTCTGTACCAATCGTGCGAAAAATAGCTAACTGTATCTTTCACAATATAATGTTATGCGTTTGTAAAGACACAAAAATATTATTGTTCACTATTATTCACCAACACCCACCACCATTAAAAACAGCCATCGACACTATTTCTTCCACCACCGGGAAAAGACCAACACCCACCATAATATTTTTGTGTCTTTAATATCTCTACCACCCACCACTTCATCCAATACCACCATTAATATTTATTAATATAATTTTTAATAAAAAATTATTTACTAATAAAAATATGTATTTATTAGATCTATTAAAGGGACATTTATGATGAAAAATTAATTAATAATTTATTATGAGAAACTAATGGGACACTAATTAATAGAACATTTATAATAGTTTGGTTGAACAAACCAAGACCGTGGATTTATCTTCTTCCTAGACATATTTTGGCCACTACTTACATAGCCTTTAGTTCAGCGTAGATTTATCTAGCGCTTTACCCGTGTTGAAACGGCATGGCATAATTTTTATCTGGATATTAAATTTAATATTTGTTAATTATCGAGTTTACTCTCCTTATCATTACAAAAATGAAGACAAAACCAATATATATTTTTACTCTCCAGTTCACAAATCTTTTATCATGTACTCATATATGATTCCTTTCTAGTATGTTTGATATTTTGACATTCTCCCAAATAATGTTTATTCTTGCCCTCTTTCACAACAAAACCAACGATATTTGATATGTTTTATAGTTTGCAAAGACAAAAACATATTATCGATCATTTGAAATGGTATTTCCCTTCTACATCTCCCTCATTTTAGTGACCGCGCAAAACCAAAACTTCGAACCATGTATAATAAAACAAAATTACATCACTCAAACTCATTATGCCTATAAATAGTTGTGTCCCATAAGCTCGGAATCCTTGTTTAGTTTATCCCATTCTAAAATGGTCCAAAAAGATTAAAAATCTGAATGGACTATACAGTACATATTACATCGTATGTTCTTATATTTGAATAACACAAATAAATACTATTTCATTTATCTAAGCCACTATATCATAAAACGTTGAGACATATCAGATGGAAACCCATTCGACTCGGAAAAGATATATCTCCAATTCTTGAAACCTCTCAAACAGTCTACGATATTCATTTACTAAATGCGAACCATTTCAGATGGAAACCCACCACCAAAACCACTAATTATCACTACCTTTTCCACAACCATCTGTATCGTCACTGGCTCCATGCATCTCCAATCTCAAACACCACCTGGGTCATCCCTAATTTCTATGTAATAATTATTAGTAAATTTATCATTTATTTTAATAAAAATATATTTAGAAAAAGGTAATGGGTTGAAAAGAATTTTAAAATTTATTATGATTCTTTATTAAAAAGTTTATTGTTTATCTAATGAAAGTATATTTATTAAGATAATTATAAGACTATTTAATAAAAATATATTTAGAAAAATGTAATGGGTTGAAAAGAATTTTAAAATTTATTATTTATCTAATGAAAATATATTTATTAAGATAATTATAAGACATTTATGATAAGAGATTAATAAAGTATTTCGAGCACGCCGGAACTACTTCCGGCATGGTTTTTGCTTAAATTTTTATGCCGGAACATGATGAAAAGTATCCAGTGTAGCGACCTCTAAGCTAGCAGCTGACTAATCCAAGAAATTAACTAAATATGGAGGCACTAAAATTTCTAAGACATGTACTTAAAGCATTAAATTAAGAAATGCGATACAGAACTTGACCCAAAGCTAACCCTGCTCAAAAATGTATATACAAGATCTTCTCTCAAATGATACATATATAATAGTCATTTGGTTTTTAAATAAAATATACAACATAATAAATATAACAAAAGTTAATCAACTAGCGAAGTCAACTCTTGAAGCTTTAGCTGCGCAACCCTGATCTGTCACAGAAACTGAAGTGGGAATAATTAACATTTAACTTCTAAGTAATCATAGGCAAGAGTTGGAAAACAATAAATGTTTTTCCGAGAAATTAAACAGTGACTAAGTCATTGAAAATAATCATACATGTATACGGAACAAACTCCTTCGTCAAACAATGTACTAATATGGTTGTAAATTCCTAACCGGCAATTCACACCTATTTAGCAATGGATGCCACCAAGACCATGGTGACCAACTCTAAACAATAAAAGCTGAATTCATGTAGATATAAATGTGAAGGAGCGTATCCTATATACCACAAGTGAAAATTCTCATTTCCCATAACAATTCATATTGACAACAAAACAATACAAGTCCTTTCCACATCGTGGAAAGATTCAAAGAAATAACAGGATTATCATCATGCATTTTAAACAAAGCATGAAATGTACGGACAGACAATGCATGAGTTTGTTAAGCATAAAATTTTATAAAAGAAACAATAATGAATACAAAGAGTCAAATGCATTCCCACACCTTTTGATGACAAGCCACACCTACCTCGAGATCCACGATCCAATGGTTCATTCTTGAGTCGATCGTTGTTAATAACTAACTGTTAATCACACAAAAAGTCTAAGAATCTAGCCACAATTGTAGGACCATTTATGATTCTACACCTTTTCATTATCTATTATTAGCAAATCTAAGGTTTACTAATTCAATTAGGTTGGTTCTATAATCTATTATCTAAGTCTTATGAATGTCTACAACTTTGTAGAAGAAGCCAAAGGTCAATTCGGACCATAAGTGGTCCAAAACATCAATATAAGATAGCTAGTCTAAAGCCCAGGCCCACTTAAACAAACCCATTAATAAGGGCCTGGCCCAACTGGGTCAATCTAACGGTTGAACTAACAGTCAAGAGTCAACTAACAGTCAACGTCCAAGTCAAGTCTAGGTCCTGGTCAAAGGGTCAATGAGTCGACTCGGTCAAACCGAATCAACTCAGTCAATTAGACTGAGTCAGGTGAGTCGATTAAGTCAGATATCTTAGTCAGGGCAAACTAAGTCAGTCAGACTTTGACTAGGCTGAATGGCACAAGGCCAAATCACTTGCACAGGCCAGAGTCATTGCTCAGGCCAAGGTAAGCTAATGCACAATCATTGTGCAACACCTAACTCTAAACTCTACAACTCTAGTTCAAATCAAATTTAACTCCAAACTAATAATACATTAATTGAATCGTTCAAATAGAATTCAAAACTGATTTACAAAACTAATACAGCCTACCTGCAACAACATAAGTTGCAAGCTTTCACTACTAGCACCAGCACAGCTAAACTGTCAATGCATCTCTACATCTCTCAATTCAACCCTTTTTTTTTCTTACTTCTCAGTTTCATTGCCATTTCTCAGAACCTTGTACTTCACTAGACCATACCCCATGCATCAACTCAACTCAGTCCTACTACAATCCCTGTAACTCATCACAATTCTCTATAACCCAATACAAACTTCACCATAGCTTCAACCTCAATTCAGACATCCATAATTACCTAATCCCATATCCTGTAATCACTCATTCATCCAAATCATAACAATTCCAATTGTAACACACTTAAACTCAATATTTCAGCTAACTACCATCACTTGTAAATCCCAACAATACTACCATTTACTCGAGCAGGGATATCATTATCAATTCTATGAATTACAACTTCATCTCATACCCAAATGCAATCCAGTAACCTACCTTCTCCATCACAGCAAGGACAACACCACTCTCATGAACTTCCATTTCAGATTCACTACAGATACTACCAATCAACATTCTCATTTCAGTTCCTACCACCATTACTATTCAACAAACATACCACCTGCCATATCATCACCAGATTCAATAACATCAATCCATTGCTAAAACTCGTCTCCTGTAACATTCTAACATTCATCTAACGCCAGTTACAACAATCTCAAAATCAATATCTTATTATCCACAATCACAACTAACCATTTCACATACACCTACAATTACAACAACTCCCCACTCAGCAGCAATACCACTCAGCTTCCATAGCTCAAAAACTTCGGACAATCAACTATACTTACCTGCAGTTCATATTTAATTTCCCAACAATTTAACTCAAACACCAACAATTTAGCTAAACCTCAGAACTATGCTTCTTGTTAGAACCTTACTATTCAATTCATCCTATTCAAATCAAATCGATAACTTCAATTGAATAACAACCCCATCGTTCTTGAACTATCAACAGCTCATAAAGATCAACCCCTGCATAATCTTAACACATCCATAAATATACTCATACCACAACAAACTTAATTCACAATTCAAGGAAAGACTTATAAACCCAATATTGAAATTGAACTGATTTTACTAATAAGAGCCATTACTTCAAATCAGTGTTGTTCAGGCAACTGAGTTTGAATTCTTCCTTCCTTTGCCTCAATTGAATACCCATTTCAAACTCAAAGCTTCTCTGAACTTGAATCAATTTTCGAACCAACACCACCAGTTCTCAGTTAAACCCTAACTCAAATTGGGGAAGAACATCAAATCCTAATTCCTTAATTCTTCCTCAAAACAGCTCCGATAACTAATTAACTTCAATACATCCAACTAGACTTTAATTCGAAACAAACCCATCACTAATTCAATCCCCTTTACCTCATCTTAATCTTCTAATTATTCCTTGCACTTCTAGTGAAAAACCTAACTTTGATTCTTTAATTCGTCTTCAGAAAAGCCTCATATCATCAACACATCATTAACCCATTTGATCTTCATCCCATATCAACTAGAAATTATCATTATTAGCTCCATGCAATCTAGCTTCAAATCCAGAGACCCTAACTCGTTGATTTCTCGAATCAACTTCCTCTTAAGTTCAATCTCAATAACACAACCACCATTACTTTATTCTCGATCTTTCTAATCTTTATTCGATCTCAAAATCCTCACTTTTGATCTCTCAAAACACTCGCAGGGAAGAAGAACAGAAGAAGAAGAAGAATAACGAAAGAAAGAGAAGGAGAAAGAAGAAATGAAGAAGAAGAGAAACCGAATGAGAGTTATCCTCTCGATTTGGCTAGAGATAAGGTCGCCCCAAAATACTAAAGGCACCGACTAAAATATAAGGGCAGCCAAGCCGACTAAAAACTAAACCAATGATATCTTCTTCGTCTGGTAACCTATTGACACGCTCGAGTAGTCCATTCCGCGTAATTTTTCGACACCTATTCAATGATACTAGTTTCGTAGCTAGATCGTTGTTAGATTAATTCTTATAAATTAACGTTCATGTTAAACTAATCGAGTCATTAGCGGCTAAGACGTCTCTTGACTAGTATAATAGCGTTGACGAGCTCGAGGATCGTTACATTCTCCCCACCTTATATCATTTGCATCCTCGAAAATCGATCCATCCTTATGGTCTTCAAAAACTCCCCACCTTATAAAATAATCCCATCTCTTGTCTAAGCGCACAACAACATAAAACAAAGCACAAACCTATATGGCTTTCTACAACTAAAATTTGTGGCTCTAAGTTCAACTATGCTGATTTAATTTCTATCAAATAGGGAAGTCTAGGTTTCATTTGCAAATTTCTATCTTGTAACATATCTGTCTCTAACTTCAAGGAAGAAACCTACGAATCTTTCTAAGTGAACTTACATCTATTGGTTTTCTAAATTAATTTATAGTATACTTCTATGATTGGCCATCTCTGAATGCAGTTGCCCTGTCAAGGTTGGCCAATCCCGAGAATGCCTTCCTACAAACAAAGAAAACACAACCTTCACTAATCCCCAGTGTTGGATTAACTAAGTGCAAACTTATTACGATTAACTAAGTGCTAATTTATTTTATCAAGATTATTTAGTCTTTAACTTCTATCTTTACTAGTGTATGTATGATAAATTTACTTTGTAAAATATATAAGCAGTTCACATCCTTTTTCAGAAATTTAGTTATCCGAATTATTTATCTTACCTTTTATTTTATTATTATCTATTTATTTTAATGAAATCAAAATTTAATTCCAAATGAGACTATATTATTATAACTAGATAGATTTTAAATTCATGTACTAATTAAGAATAAATTAACGTTATATTGATTATCCAAATGTTACTATCATTATTTCCAATGTATCTATTTGCTTATTTAGTTATAATAAGTAACCGCTAACAAACTTTTTCCATAATTATTTGGTGTTAATACTTTCATCATTATTATAACATTTATTTCTTATTTCTTAAGCCGATAAAAGTTAACCATAATTAATTATAATCCCAAGTTTAAGTTTATTATTATTACTATATTTGATTTGATCTAACTTTATTTCCTTAATATTTATATTATTGTTAAGTGATCCTTATGTTGTACTACCAATAAAAATTACATTTTTGCTAATACCATCCTATAATTATTATGTATATGATATTTACAAGGAATTTTTGGGGCTATTAAGAGTTTCCAGAAAGGTACGTCGTGTGGGCGAGACGGCTTACGGGCACAACACCTAGTTGATTCCCTTGGAGGAGCGGCTGCAGCAGTAGCTGATGATTTACTTTTTTCTATTTCTGGGGTTGTCAACCTTTGGTTGGCCGGTAAATGCCCTAGTGTTTTGGGTGAATTCATTGCTAGCACTCCTTTGACTCTTTTACTTAAGCCGGGTGGAGGTCTTCGGCCTATTGCAGTTGGCACAGTCTGGCGAAGATTAGTTTCTAAGGTGGCTGCCTTTGTTGTTGGGAAAGACATGACTTCCTTTTAGGGGATTACCAATTTGGGGTTGGTGTTCCAGTTGGAGGAGAAGGTATTTTACATGCTGTAAATCTCCTTTTGGAGTTGAAGGGTCATTCTACTGATACGTCAATGTTACTAATTGACTTTTCTAATGCCTTCAACATGGTGAGTAGATCTCAGCTCATCAAATAAGTTCGTCTCCACTGTCCATGTATCTCTCGCTGGGTAGAATTTTGTTATTTACGTCCGGCTAAAATTTATTATGCCCAATATATTTTGTCCTCTTCTCTTGGTGTGCAACAAGGTGACCCTCTCGGACCCTTGTTATTTGCATTGACACTTCACCCCTTAGTGAAGTCTATCGCGTCTCAATGCAAACTTGACTTGCACGCTTGGTACCTGGACGATGGTACGATAGCTGGGGATACTTTGGAGGTAGCCAAGGCTTTGAGCATAATTCAAACTGAAGGACCAGATAGAGGTTTGCATCTTAACATAAGGAAGACTGAGATCTTTTGGCCTTCTTTTGACCCTAGGAGTACAATGGATGGTGTCTTTCCTTCGGATATTGGTAGGCCTTCCAAGGGCGTCAAAATTTTGGGTGGCATAGTGAGTTTAGACATGGACTTTATTAGTGGTATGATGTTGAGCAGGGTGCACAAAACAGTTCAACTAATGAAAATTCGATCAAGAAACTCAAGGACCCTCAAAGGGAGATGCTTTTGCTTTGCAACTGTACTGGCGTGTCTAGACTTTATTTTGCTATGCGAACTACCAATCCTGTTGCAATACAACCGGCTATCGATCTCTTTGATGACCAGCTTTTTCAGTATTTGAGGCTTCTGATCACTGGAGATGGTGCTGGTTTTGGTCATTTACAAAAGAGATTGGATACCTTACCTATTAAGGATGGAGGACTCGACATTTACACCATGGAGGATACTCGAACTTACTGTTATCTTGCTTCTCGAAGTCAGACTACTTCAGTACAGAAGACGATCCTTGGTAATTTATTCTCAACAGACAAATATGTAGCTTATCAGTTGGCTCTTCAGACCTTCACCCAGGTATTGGATTACCGTCTACTTACCGTGTCGATGACTCTGCCCCCCCTTCCATGCATTCCTTGGCAATTGTTTATTTTGATGCAGTTAAGAAACAAATCCCAGACCAATTCCATATGTCCGAAAGAGATTCCATCCTATGGCAATGTAATCGTATCAAGCATGCTCACGACTATCTTTTGGCGGTACCCATTAGCGGTCTCAACCAATGTCTTGGACCTAGACAATTTAGAGCCGTGCTTTGCTATCGTTTGGGTATTCCCCTGTTTGCTGAGAACAGCTGGTGTCCAAGTTGTAATAAGTCTATGGATATTTTCGGAGATCACGCGCTTCATTGTGCTAAAGATATTGGTTATAAATTTCGTCATGATGTGGTTCGCGATGCTATTGTTGACATTTGTTACAAATCCAATGTGCCTGCTCGCAAGGAAGTTTCTCTAGGTCTTCAGTCAGACGATGGTAAAGACCTAAAACCTGCTGATATTCTTGTCCTCAACTGGGAAAACAGGCAAGACGTTTGTATGGACGTTACAGGTGTCTGTCCTTTTACTGGTGATGGTGTCCGTTCTTTCGCCCCCGGTAAGGCTATTTCAGGTGCGGTTTCTCGCAAACGGGCCAAATACTTGGACAAGTGCGCGGCTCACGGATATGGTTTGGGTGTACTGGCCTTCACCACCTTGGGAGAGCTTGGTGAGGATACTTTGATTTTTTTTAAGCGTTTAAGGAACTGTTTAGTTAGTAATGATGCTAGTAGTGGTTTTGGTAGTTTTATTTTTTATCGATTAGGTGTTACTATCCAAAGAGGAGTTGGGGCCCAGCTTGTTGCTAGGCTGCCAACTAAGAGCTCTGTGTAATAATAATAATTAAATTATTATATATTTACATGAATGCCAAAAAAATAATATTTACAATAATTCTAAATTTATAATAATTGGTATTATGCAATATTATTATTTGCTTATCTTATCAAACATTATTCTCTCAATTATATTACCATTTTCACTATAAAGATTGTCCCATAAGTTTTTATTAAAATTTTCCTTATTTGATTACTAGCGTAACTAAATATTACCAGAAAAACTATTTAGTTTAATTTTACTAAGCCCAGATCTTATAAATATAATTCTACTTCCACGTAAGGATCAATATAATAGATTTTATTTATTCAGATTGAATGCGTATACTACGTCTTGTTAAATATTGGCATTGGTAATTTAATATAATTTAAACTTTGAGTCTGCATAAAATTTAGTATGTCTTCATAATCTTAAAATTTCTGTATTAATAATAAGTATCTTATTTATAGACAAATTTATTCTCCTTTAAGTTTATTTTTTTTGTACTAAGCATTCAAGTATTATAATTATCACGTCATGTGTATAATTTAATGATTTAATGAATCATTTATTGGACAAAAGATAATTTTGGTATAAGATCGCTAACAAGTTTTTAGTCTTTATTTTATACCTTATATGACCTCATATTCTTAATCCTACAGAAGAAGTCCTATTTATCTATCTGGTTTAAACGCAAAACACAAAATTCAAATTCGATATTATTATTATTATTATTAGTAGTATTTTTACTTTGCAAACCTTAATTATAGATAAACACTAATAATTTTCCATTGCTATATACTCATAATCATTATTTTATTGATATATATTTATAAATGAAATGTTAATTTAAGTTATGCTCAATATAATACTAATTTAAGTTCTAACAGTTTAAGTTTGTCATACTAATTTTTTCATTTTAAAGGATGATTGAATCTATTTACGAAGAAGGATCCTATCGATATACGAATTTACTTTCTTTTAATTCTAATATTATTACACTAAGTATCCGAATACTATAATTACTACTTCATGTATGTTTGTTTCATTTTAAAAGAATAAAAGATTTACTGAATCATTTATTAGATTAAAGATAATTTCGGTACCAAATTACTAACAAATTAAGTATTTTCATTTTATACATTATTATATCCTTGTTTTCTTAAATCTAACGCCTAATAAGCATTACATTAGTTATCTAGTTTAGAAGTAAAACTTATATCTCTAATTTGAAATTAGTTTAATTTACAAGACTTAACCGTAAACAAGTGTTATTAAATTTTCCATAACTATTTAATTAATTTTTATTTTTATTTTATTTTTTTCCATCGTTACATATCACTATCAAAAAAATTGTTAATTTAAATTCAATTTGATACTAATTGATAACTTAACACATTACTTTATTAAAATTATTATTACTTTTATGAAAGAATTCCACCACGGGCTTTTATTGAAAAACAACAAGTGAATTATTATTCTGACAACTATAGTGAATTATTATTCTAATAAAAAGTTACTTTTATTATCATCTATCTATAGTTACTATTATAACATTTTATTGAATTATTATTCTAACAACTCTTACAAATATTATTGAATCCCAAAATATTATTAACATTTATGTGATTATAAACCGTTGATTTTACGTATAAGTCAAGGTGCTTAATATTTATATATGTGACTTTCAAGATTTACCAATAATACTAATCTCACTATTTTTAGTAATTGTTTGTTTACTTGTTCATACTTTTTAGATCAATTATTCTCAAATTCTTATTAGCTAAAGTAATGGTGTACCCTACAATTTTTACTTCAATACCTAAACAAACAACCAAACAAAAAAATCAATCAATCAAATGATTATTTTAATTATTGATAGCTTTTAGTGATTAAGATTTATCTCACAACCCAACCCAGTTCTAAACTAATCTAATTCACTAACTTCCACTGGTTATTCCTATTGTCTACCATATAAGATCTAATAGTGAGCTCTGATACCAACTTTGTAGCGACCCCTAAGCTAGCAGCTGACTAATCCAAGAAATTAACTAAATATAGAGGCACTAAAATTTCTAAGACATGTACTTAAAGCATTCAATTAAGAAATGCGATACAAAACTTGACCCAAAGCTAACCCCGCTCAAAAATGTATATACAAGATCTTCTCTCAAATGATACATATATAATAGTAATTTGGTTTTTAAATAAAATATACAACATAATAAATATAACAGAAGTTAATCAACTAGCGAAGTCAACTCTTGAAGCTTTAGATGCGCAACCCTGATCTGTCACAAAAACTGAAGTGGGAATAATTAACATTTAACTTCTAAGTAATCATATGCAAGAGTTGGAAAACAATAAATGTTTTTCTGAGAAATTAAACAGTGACTAAGTCACTGAAAATAATCATACGTGTATACGGAACAAACTCCTTCGTTAAACAATGTACTAATATGGTTGTAAATTCCTAACCGGCAATTCACACCTATGTAGCTATGGATGCCACCAAGACCATGGTGACCAACTCTAAACAATAAAAGTTGAATTCATGTAGATATAAATGTGAAAGAGCGTATCCTATATACCACAAGTGGAAATTATCATTTCCCATAACAATTCATATTGACAACAAAAGAATACAAGTCCTTTCCACATCGTAGAAAGATTCACAGAAATAACAGGATTATCATCATGCATTTTAAACAAAGCATGAAATGCACGGACAGACAATGCATGAGTTTGTTAAGCATAAAATTTTATAAAAGCAACAATAATGAATACAAAGAGTCAAATGCATTCCCACACCTTTTGATGACAAGCCACGCCTACCTCGAGATCCACGATCCAATGGTTCATTCTTTGAGTCGATCGTTGTTAATAACTAACTGTTAATCACACAAAAAGTCTAAGAATCTAGACAAAATGGCTCATACAAGAATCATATAGTTCCATCTCACAATTGTAGGCCCATCTATGATTCTACACCATTTCATTATCTATTATTAACAAATCTAAGGTTTACTAATTCAATTAGGTTGGTTCTATAATCTATTAGCTAAGTCTTATGAATGTCTACAACTTTGTAGAAGAAGCCAAAGGTCAATCCGGACCATAAGTGGTCCAAAACATCAATATAAGATAGCTAGTCTAAAGCCCAAGCCCACTTGAACAAACCCATTAATAAGGGCCTGGCCCAACTGGGTCAATCTAACGGTCAACGTCCAAGTCAAGTCAATGTCCTGGTCAAAGGGTCAATGAGTCGACTCGGTCAAACCGAATCAACTAAGTCAATTAGACTGAGTCAGGTGAGTCGATTCAGTCAGATATCTTAGTCAGGGCAAACTAAGTCAGTCAGACTCGATTATTTGAATGGCACAAGGCCAAATCACTTGCATAGGCCAGAGTCATTGCTCAGGCCAAGGTAAGCTAATGCACAATCATTGTGCAACACCTAACTCTAAACTCTACAACTCTAGTTCAAATCAAATTTAACTTCAAACTAATAATACATTAATTGAATCGTTCAAATAGAATTCAAAACTGATTTACAAAACTAATACAACCTACTTGCAACAGCAGAAGTTGTAAGCTTTCACTGCTACCACCAGCACAACTAAACTGTCAATGCATCTCTAGATCTCTCAATTCAACCCCTTTTTTTTTATTACTTCTCAGTTTAATTGCCATTTATCAGAACCTTGTACTTCACTAGACCATACCCCATGCATCAACTCAACTTAGTTCTACTACAATCCCTGTAACTCATCACAGTTCTCTATAACCCAATACAAACTTCACCATAGCTTCAACCTCAATTCAGACATCCATAATTACCCAATCCCATATCCTGTAATCACTCATTCATCCAAATCATAAAAATTCCAATTGTAACACACTTAAACTCAACATTTCAGCTAACTTCCATCACTTGCAAATCCCAACAATACTACCATTCACTCGAACAGGGATAGCATTATCAATCCTCTGAATTACAACTTCAGCTCATACCCAAATGCAATCCAGTAACCTACCTTCTCCATCACAGCAAGGACAACACCACTCTCATGAACTGTCATTTCAGATTCACTACAGATACTACTAATCATCATTCTCATTTCAGTTCCTACCACCATTACTATTCAACAAACATACCACCTGCCATATCATCACCAGATTCAATAACATCAATCCATTGCTAAAACTCGTCTCCTATAACATTCTAACATTCATCTAACGCCAGTTATAACAATCTCAAAATCAATATCTTATTATCCACAATCACAACTAACCATTTCACATACACCTGCAATTACAACAACTCCCCACTCAGCAGCAATACCACCCATCTTTCATAGCTCAACAACTTCGAACAATCAACTATACTCACTTGCAGTTCATATTCAATTTCCCAGCAATTTAACTCAAACACCAACAATTTAGCTAAACCTCAGAACTATGCTTCTTGTTAGAACCTTACTATTCAATTCATCCTGTTCAAATCAAATCGATAACTTCAATTGAATAATAACCCCATCGTTCTTAAACTATCAACAACTCATAAATATCAAACCCCGCATAATCTTAAAACATCCATAAATAGACTCATACCACAACAAACTTAATTCACAATTCAAGGAAAGACTTATAAACCCAATATTGAAATTGAACTGATTTTACTAATAAGAGCCATTACTTCAAATCAGTGTTGTTCAGGCAACTGAGTTTGAATTCTTCGTTCCTTTGCCTCAATTGAATACCCATTTCAAACTCAAAGCTTCTCTGAACTTGAATCAATTTTCGAACCAACACCACCAGTTCTCAGTTAAACTCTAACTCAAATTGGGGAAGAACATCAAATCCTAATTCCTTAATTCTTCCTCAAAACAGCTCCGATAACTAATTAACTTTAATACATCCAACTAGACTTTAATTCGAAACAAACCCATCAATAATTCAATCCCCTTTACCTCATCTTCATCTTCTAATTATTCCTTGCACTTCTAGTGAAAACCCTAACTTTGATTCTTCGATTCGTCTTCAGAAAAGCCTCATATCATCAACACATCATTAACCCATTCAATCTTCATCCCATATCAACTAGAAATCATCATTATTAGCTCCATGCAATCTAGCTTCAAATCCAGAGACCCTAACTCGTTGATTTCTCGAATTAACTTCCTCTTAAGTTCAATCACAATAACACAACCACCATTACTTTATTCTCGATCTTTCTACTCTTTATTCGATCTCAAAATCCTCACTTTTGATCTCTCAAAACACTCGCAGGGAAGAAGAACAAAATAAGAAGAAGAAGAACGAAAGAAAGAAAGAGAAGGAGAAAGAAGAAATGAAGAAGAAGAGAAACAGAATGAGAGTTATCCTCTCGATTTGGCTAGAGATAAGGTCGCCCCAAAATACTAAAGGCACCGACTAAAATATAAGGGCAGCCAAGCCGACTAAAAACTAAACCAATGATATCTTCTTCGTCTGGTAACCGATTGACACGCTCGAGTAGTCCATTCCACGTAATTTTTGGACACCTATTCAACGGTACTAGTTTAGTAGCTAGATCGTTGTTAGATTAATTCCTATAAATTAACGTTCGTGTTAAACTAATCGAGTCATTAGCGGCTAAGACGTCTCTTGACTAGTATAATAGCGTTGACGAGCTCGAGGATCGTTACATCCAGAAACTTGATTTTTTTTTCACTTAACTACCGGCATTGATAGATTTATATTGAGCATGCCGGCATTCAGTTCCGGCATTGAATTTCATCACTTCCGGCGTGGTCTTCATCCTAAATAATCATGCCGGAACTCACTTCCTGCGTGGTATTCATCCTAAATAACAATGCCGGTATTGAGAAACCCAGTATCGGCATGGTCTTCATCATAAATAACCATGCCAGAACTCAGTACCGGCATGGTCTTCATCACTTCCGGCGTGGTATTCATATTTTCCAGCGTGTTCTTCATCTTTTCCGGCGTGTGGAAAAAAAAATAGGGAGCCGGCAGAGAAGGAATGGTTGAAGAACGATGAAAAAAAAAAGAATCGAAAACCTAAACCTAAAGGACTGCCAGAACTAATGTTAGAAATGGGGATATATGTTTTGGTTTTTGATTTTAATGTTTTAGGGGAAAGGGTATAACAGTATTTTCATAAAGTTTTTTAATTAACCAAAGGGTATTTTAGTACTTTCATATCAATTGGTCACCCCTTAGCCGAAATCATGGGGTGGGGGAAGTAATCAATATCCCCAAATTAATAAATGTATCCCCCAATTGCGCGTTCTTTATAAGGGAGAAACTATAAGACATTTATGATAAGAGATTAATAAAGTATTTATTATAAGAAATTAATGATTCAATAATGATGTGAACAACCAGAGCCATGGATTTAGCTTTGCCAGAAATGTATCATGGCCGCTCTTTATCTGCCTAAGTTATCCAAACTATGCTTTATAAGTGAGAAAAAACATAACAAACAATAAACAAAAAAACCTTCATTTTTAGGGGCGATCCCGAAAGAATTATGGGTAACTTTTTTATTTCCAACCAAGGAATGGTGTTACGGGATGTCCTAGTGGTTCGAAAAGTACCTAAAACCCCTTTCACAATCGGTAATTAAATATAATTTTTAGCTACCGATTATTACTTTGCTCCTCTCAAATTAAATTCAGGCTACTAAAACAATCAGTAGATATTAAACATCCCAAAACTACCGATTGTAAAATTAGAGAAACTCGAAGTTTCATTTGTTTTGTAAATTCGAATTTGAGGCATCTATCACAATCGTCATCACTGTACTACTTATTATTTCTGCCGGTTAACACATTTTGTCTCCAAGCTTCAAAGTTAAAAAGCAAGTTATTTTGCATACACCAAGATATCTTGAAGGCTTTTATAAAGTACATCCACACTTCCCTAGCGAATTCACAATGAAACCATATATGTATCTTCATTTTCTTTTGAACACGTCTTGCAGGTGGTGCCGGGGATCTGTATATTCCTATATTCTAGATTAGACAAAGTACGAAGAGAGTTATGAAACGCTGACCATAGGAGGATAGAAATTTTAGGCGGAATCTCTTTATGCCAAATGAACTTAGCAAAATCTGTAGCTGCCACATTAAACTGTCTAGGGCTGCACAGGAACCGTCCCGTCCCATGGAACCGTACCGGAACCGCAGGTACCGTACCGGTACCGTCCCGGTACCGTAGTCAGCCGGTACAGGTACAAGTACCAAAAGCTGGTACCGGGCCTAGAGTAGGTACGAGTAACGGTTCTAGTCTATTCCCGTCCCGTCCCGTCCCGTAGTACCGAGGATCTCTAGCCGTTGATGTTAGGGTTAAATCCTAGCCGTCTATAGCAGGGGTTATACCCTTTCAGCCTTTTCTCCATCGCATTCTCCTTATTCTTCTTCACTCTCTCTTTTCATTTTACTCGAGATAAGAGAAGAGAAGAGGCCTCGACGACGCACCAGTCACCGGACTCACCACCATCTTCAAAGTTCTAATCATCATCACCAGTTCAAAGTTCTAACACCATCTTTCGAGCCACCGCACCACCATCTTCCTTTTCTTTTACCGCAATTCTCCAACCGCAATGTGTAATAACTTATAACAACTAATAATAGTTAGGGTTTTTGAAAACGAATTAGTTTTTGTTCATATATATAGGATTTTTGTTGATTTCTCTAGATTTGCCATTGATTGTAATTTTTTGGTTTTGATTTTAGGTTTTGGAATTTCTGGTGTGGTTCATAACTAATTTTTGATTTTAAAGTAAACCGTATTAATATTGATTCTAGTGATGAATTACAGATTCACATATGTTCGATTTGTTATGTTGATGAATCTAATTTTTGATTTTAGGGTTATAGAATTTGAGACCTTTGGATTAGAGATGGTTTATCTTTGTTAGTTTGTTCTTTCAAGTATAGGTGATTATCTAGTTAAGAAGTAGGATTGACATTTGGGACAAATTATTTAGGAGAAATATCAGGGTGTATTCATATATGATTCATTTAAGCAGTTGGATTCAGATTTGATGAATGCGGTTCATTGTAACAACGATGGGTTGGATTATTATGATTATTTGGTACTCTATGGACTGAAATTTGGTACTTATATGATCCTTGGTGTGTATGACCTTACATGTAATACAATGCAGGACAAGTTGACACAAATGTTTTTGTATTTCAATTGCTACATATCTAATATTACAATCCTTGTTGTCCATGTTATACTTTCATAGATATCCATTGTATATTATTCAGATGGATGAGCTCTCACTTTAACACTTTAATTTGTTTTTTCATTTCAGATGGATGCGAATACAACTCAAAGTCGAGATACAAATGAAATTGGTTCCTCTGTAGCTGCACCTTCTAATGATGCTCCGCAAGCTGCACAAGATACTGATGCTCCGCAAGCTGTTCAAGGAGATCCAACGATTCCAACCGAAGCTACAACTAATATTGGTGATGTTGCTGCGAAGCCGAAATCAAAAGTTTGGAATGATTTTATAAAATTAGATGAGGAAGCGGCACAATGTAAGCACTGTAAGAAGAAATTAAAATCCGGTAGTCCAAGGAATGGTACGTCTGGATTGTGGAAACATTTGAGGCATTGTACCCAGAATCCTAATAAGAAGAAGGTGGGAGGACAACAATTATTGGTGTTTGAACCCCAAAGGACAGGTGAGGAAAGTAAGTTAATTGCATCTAGTTTCAGTCAAGAAGCGTGCAGAAGGGCTCTTGTTGTGTTTATCATTGTGGATGAGAAGCCATTCAGAATTGTTGAAGGTGAAGGATTTAGGGCCTATTCTCAAATGTTGGAGCCTAGATTCATAATGCCCAGTCGTATGACCATCTATAGGGATTTGTTACAACTTTATGTTGATGAGAAAATCCGTTTGAAACGTTACTTTGCAGCTTCCAAAATGAGAAAATCCGTTTGAAACGTTACTTTGCTTTTTTTTTTCTTTTCTTTTACATATGCAGTACAGTAGTATGCAAATATGTTGCAGGTAAAGAACCGGTCCCGTCCCGTCCCGTCCCCGAGTTAAACAGGTACAGGTACCGTCCCGTCCCGTAATGCACGGGTACAGGTATAGGTAAAAAGTACAGGTACCGGCCATAGGGAGGTACAGGTACTGAGCTAGGCAAAAACCCGTACCGTCCCGTACCTTGTGCAGCCCTAAAACTGTCCACTTAACATACATTTCATAGCATTTTTTGTTCTAGAACTTACCATCTGTTTCTCTAATGAGATGCGCTGCATCCTCCTCCGTAGTAAAGGATGGTGGTGTCCCAAGACATCTCATCAAACAATACCCCACATTTTTTTTAACGCCTCAAAAATCACTTTTCAAATCCTACAACAATCAAAACCAATATCGGCTGTGCTAGACACACCGCGACTTTTTTTCGGTGAAATCACCGACTGAGAGAAACCCTGGGGACCACCAGAGAAAAAGGCGTACAGTTTTGGTGTTTTAAATTTTTGTGGGTCCCACAATTTTTTCCCCCCTATGCCTTGCGGTGAAATCCGCGGTGATTTGTTTCGGTGACTTTAGACTTTTCGCACCAATATATGTCATCTCCTTTTTCTATTTTTTATTCTGGACTTTGATTATTGCAAAGAATCTCACCCCGATACAAGAAGAACGTCTACTCAGGGTTCCGAAAGAGCACAAAACAACTATTGGTTGAACAATTGCTGATATCAAAGGCATCAATCCATCCATGTGCATGCATAGAATCCTAATAGAGGATTATTTCAAGCCAGTACGTGATGCTCAGCGTAGGCTTAACCCCCAAATGATGGAGGTCGTGAAGAAAGAGATCCTCAAATTACTAAGTGTGGGGGTGATTTACCCAATTTATGACAGCAAATGGGTTAGCCCAGTACAAGTGGTACCTAAGAAAGCATGTGTCACTATTGTTAGAAATCAAGATGATGAACTTGTTTCTACAAGAGTTCAAACAAGGTGGAGAGTGTGCATAGACTACAGAAAGCTTAATGCCGCAACCCAAAAGGATCACTTTCCTTTGCCTTTCATTGATCAGATGTTAGAGAGGCTAGGGGACACTCACATTATTACTTTTTGGACGGTTATTAGGGCTACAATCAGATTGTTATTGCACCAGAAGATCAAGAGAAGACTACTTTCACTTGTCCTTGTGGTACATTTGCCTATATACGGATGCCGTTTGGTCTTTGCAATGCGCCTGCCACTTTTCAGAGGTGTATGGTTAGTATATTTTATGACTATGTGGAACGCATAATTGAGGTATTTATGGTGATTCATTTAATAATTGTTTACAAAATCTTGAACTTGTGCTTAAAAGATGCATAGACACTAACCTTGTTCTAAATTGGGAGAAATGTCACTTTATGGTAAACCATGGAATAGTGCTCGGTCATATTGTGTCCTCTCGAGGGCTTAAAGTTGAAAAAGCAAAGATAGACTTAATAAGAAACTTATAATATCCCACTTAGGTGAGGGATATTCGCTCGTTTATTGGTCATGCATGTTTTTACAGGCGGTTTATCAAGGATTTCTCCAAAATCTCATTGCCGATGTGCAAATTATTGCAAAAAGAGGTTATTTTTGACTTCAATAAGGAGTGCAAGGATGCCTTCGGTAAATTAAAAGAATTGTTGACAACTACACCAATTATCAAGTCACCAGATTGGAGTTATAGGCTTAATGATGCACTCTGGGCATATAAAACGGCGTACAAAACACCGATTGGTATGTCTCCATATCGGTTGGTTTATGGAAAAACTTTTCATCTTCCGGTTAAACTTGAACACAAGGCATATTGGGCGATAAAGATGTGCAACATGGATTATGACAATGCGGGGAAACAAAGGAAGTTACAACTTAATGAGCTAGAGGAGATACGTAATGATGCTTACAAGAGTTCTCGTATATACAAGGAAAAATACGAAACTTATCCATGACAAGATGATTTCTCGAAAGAATTTTGTTGTGGGGCAAAAAGTTCTTTTATTTTATTCTCGTCTTAAATTATTTCCTGGTAAGCTACGGTCCAGATGGATTGGACCATATGTTACCTAATGTTTATTCTCATGGCGCAGTTGAAATTTCTAGTCTTAGAGATGGAACAAACTTGAAGGTGAACGGCCATAGATTGAAGTCATATTATAAAGCATTGCTTATGTGGATATGGATGTGCAATAATTTCACGATTATCTCCCTCTAGAGGAGTAATTGAAGGAATGCCAAGTCGGGCTGAGGACATTAAACTAAGCGCTAAATGGGAGCCAACCCATCGGTTTTGTATCTCTATCCATTTTGTTTTTAGTTTTCTTAGTTTTGCATATCACATCTTGCATTCCCATCTTAGATATTACAAGTCCTATATCTTTAATGAAAGTTTTGACGAATTCTCGTCAGAAAATTCTGACTGCGCGCTTGTCACGGAAACAACTCTCTAGACTTCATACGGAGTCCGATTTGAGTGGTTGACCCCAAATTTTAAAGAGGAAAAACATACCTTTCTTTTTCAAAAAGAAAATTTGAATTTGGAGTCTGTTAATTTGTATCTATAGGCATGGATATTTGAGTATTGGTATTTTTCCAGAACTTTTTTAGATTGCATGTCAGTCTATTCGGAGGCCATAAAAGCCAGACCATTTATCTAAACAATGTTCCCTTTTTATACCTTATAAAAAAGGCATAGACGAACAACTTTTATTTAGGATGTTTTTCCTAGTTCCTTACCCATTGGTACAGTTTTCATGTTTTTCAGGGCTGTTATGTCATAAATCAGAATTTTCGGTTTTGAACATTGAGGACAATGTTGAGTTTAAGTGTGGGGGAGTAGTTAAGAATGTTTGGATTGAATATAAAATAAATAAATAAAAATAATACTCTTTGATTTCTTGCATTCTTGAGACTTCATCTTTTGGAGTTAATTATGAGCTATTTAGGATGACACTCTAAACCTTTTCAGTTTGAAACAAGTTGTTACAGCTATAGATTGAGTTTCATTTTATCATTCTACAATCCCTAAATTTATACGTTCATAATTAAATGTGAAACTCAGCTATGGTGGTCATTTGAAAGATTCATCCTAACAATTAATCATTACTGAATCACCTTCTTTTTATTTTTGCAGTTTTATGTTTCTCTAAAGTGACTTGGTGGGATCTGATACTGCCGTCGATGTTGTAGCAAGGTAATCATCCTAAAGAGTGAGTCGAATAAAAAACAAAACTTATATATAAGGATCCTTTTCATTTCTCGACACTTGTATAGCAATACGTGTGAAACGTTATCCCTGTCTCCGTCACCTAAACAAGCGTGGAATGCAGGATCCAAGGCAACTATCACGTATTTGCTGAAAAGGAACATGCTCTTAGAATATCTAATCATGTAGTCGATGAAAAAAAAACCATATCATCATTATATAGAAAGTCAAAAAGACTATTGATGAGGTTCTTGACACTTGGGTGGCAGTATGCGTGAAACGTTGTCCCTGTCTCCGTCTCCTAAACAAGCGTGGAACGCAGGATCCAAGGCAACTATCACACACTTGTTGAAAAGGAAACATGCGCTTAGAGTATCTAATCATGTGGTCAAGTTAAATGGGTGCTTCTCTCAACTAGGCGCTATAAACACATATCCTTTGACGACATTCACACAAGTATTATGGGTAACATCTTTCACTTAAGTCAACATTTGCACACTTAACTTTTCTATTTCCATTTTCTTATCTATCCATGTGATTTCAGTATGCGAGTGTTGTGGAAAATGTTGCAACAAGTACGATGACTATCTTAGTAGTTTTTTAATCAGGTTGAATGTCACACGTAAGTAATTGCTTGCGTGTGATGATTAGAATGAATGTGGGATGTTTGCAGCTACAGAACTTATGCAATCTAATTATTTAGCTACTATTTTGTGTCTATCCTTAGTGGTTCTTCCAAGGTGAGAAATTGGAGTAGGTTTTGTGGGTATACCTCTTGTAAACCCTCACGAGACTATAACTCATCCACTAGGGACACCTAGGGGTTCAAAGGCTTGTTATACATGCTAAGTGTAACCGTTTTCTCGACGACATGGATTTGTTGTATTTAGGATTATTTTATTTTATTTTTCTCGAGGAATATCAAAGGCTAAGTGTGGGGGAATTCGATAAGTGCATAATTTTGTATGATTTTAGTGTCTATTCCATACTTGTTTTAGCTATTATTCTTGCATATTTTCGTATTATTACTCTTGTTTTCTCTTATTTGCCTATATTAGGTGAATCGTACAAAAAGGAGCTACAAAGTGCTGAAAAGATCTAGGAAGAGAAGTATTCCAAGTACCCAAGTCCAAGAGAAGTGGAAGAAAAGGAGCAAAATGCTCAAAATCAAGAGAAGGGCCAAAGACTGATCTAAACTCATTCAAATTAAGGATTTCTCATCACCATCTTGAAGAAAATTGAAATATAAAAAGAATTCAAAAATATTTAGGTCATTCCGAGATCGAATGAATAAGTTGTGGCTAAAACAGTTTCTATTGAATACCGAAGACAGTGAAGTCCGCGAACTAGGTTTGCATACCTCGTTCGCAGACTTAATTCCGAAAATTTCTGCTGGAATTTGAAGTTTTCGGACTGGGCTCGCAAACTTAGCAAGTGGAAAATGTGTATAAAATCCTTGGGAGGCTTAAGGGCACGTTTGGGAACGTTATTTTGGGTCGGGTTCTTGAACCGAACTAAATACTTGGAGACCAAGAAATGTAAACCTATAAAAAGGTATTAGGTTATGTAAAAGATATCATATCATTAGGTCACGAAATTGTTAGGGTTTGGAGAGAAGAAACATCATACGGAACGATTATCAATCGTAACGTTATCTCTTTACTTTTCTCATATGTATATCATGGATGTTTCTACATCCATGAGTAGCTAAAAACCTATTGATGGAGGATGAATTCTAAGTTTTAAACAAGATTTGATTTATTTTATTAATCTACTTTGAAGTTCTTCATATGATTATTGTTTGGTTATACTATTTGAATATTTATGATTGATTGATTGATTGTCTAGGTGGCCAACTGGATTGATTTATTGGTTTAATCTACTACTAGTATTAAGTTATGAGATAGGTAATCGTCGAATAACTTGTACACAAGTAGAGAACGCAAAACCTTGGAGAGGGATTCTGTGGAGCGATTATGTGTATAAACAACACTAATAAGTGGACCTTGATCTAAGAGTATAACTATTGGGATCAACCTATAAATTCACAAAAGATAAAAAATTCGATTGGATTACACCTTGAGTGATCTACTACTAGGTGGTTCGTTGAATAGAATCTGGTAGGCGAGAACTTCCGTATCTAGTGACATAAGGAATTTAGGGGATAACACTGATCTAGTTGTTATTCTACGGTTGGTGATAATCTATGATTAACGACGGATAGGCAACTATAATAACTCATTGACGGTTTATGAACGAAAAAGGATTCCTCGATCATATCTCTCTTTATTGATGACAATACAATTTTATTTGCTTTGATTATTTACTTTATTGAAATCTAACACTTTGACAACTAAAACTCACTACTCTTCGTGAGAATGATCCTTACTTATATTATATTACCTGTTAATTGTGTGGAAATAAGATTATTAATTTGATTGCACTAGCGATACGCATCAACGCCCCTCACAGAAATGAAAATTGTAGATAGAATGAATACCCAACTTTCAGTTTCTCGATTCCTTGTCATACCCAAAGAAACAGGCTCGAGATGCAGAAGCAAAACCGATTGCATGGTGGTGGCACGCATCTTCTGTCCATTTAAACTTAACATTCAAAAAATGATGGAAATGTTACAGTTTCTTTTGGTTTTAACTTATCAACCAATAACAACTTTGGTAAGTGGCTCAAATGAAAACAAAAAATTCATTATGGAACTTCAATCTCATGTTGATGCTCAAAGGGCGATTTGATACTCTCTAACGAAGTATGATGCTTGGCCGCTAGTGGTAAAAGATTATCAATTCGCCATCCCACCATCTATCATCGTCACGACGTTGGTTAACTTCTGGGTCAGCCACCTTAATCCCCCAGTAAAGTTCTTTGGTGAGGGAATCCCTGAGATAATAGAAAATGATATATGGGTATTCATCAAGAAATAACTTCCACAGGACTGCAACCATGCCACACCCTCTGGTCGATGTCTTGTACAAATGGATCTAAACAAGGAGTTGGATGCTACTTTTAGACTGTACCTAGATGAACATGACTGGTTGGATGTCATGCTATACTACGAACCACTTCCAAAATCATTCTGCAAAATTTGTCGTATCATAAATCATCCTAAAACAAAATGCAAAGCTGCATCACCAGATTTTTTCTCCCATGTTCTCAATGAGCCTAACTATGAAGAAGTGGACATGACCTTTGTAAATAACCAATGGATCATCTTGTCTCAGCTATCCCGACATCATCGTCATCTCAATCTTTTACTCAGAGGGTTTTCAGAACTTAAGATCTTATATGGAACCACAACCATCTACCAGACAAAATCTGGTGGCACCAATCGTTCCTCCAGGATACAACTTGAAAATCTCAGATGCAAACATTGCAGACTCCTTCTTAAGCCCATCTGAAAGCATAATCTCTATGTCCATCTCCCATTCTTCCAAATGCTTATGGATGGAAACATCTGAAAAAGTCATCAACAAGATCCAAAGGTGGGACTTCCCTAATGAAGAAAGTGCAAATTCTCCAGGTTATTTTCAATATATGCATGGGCCATCACCTGGTTCAAGTCAACAGTGGGCAGCTGCTCGCACCGCTATATCATGTGCAGATGATGATAAGGGCCACTAGATGGATAATTAAATGGTGGTCTCAGCTTAAGAGGGGCTACCTTTTTGTGCGCCTTTATCAGATTTATTAGCCATAAGAGAAGAGCAATCGTTTCCTCCCAGTAGAGAAAAAAATCTGAAAGGGAAAACTGCAATGACTGCAGATGAGGAGTATGCTGAGGAAAATAATTTCAAAAATCAAACAGAAGGATAAAAAATCTCTGAATCTAAGTTGAATCTGGGAGCACCTCCTAATCCTTTACCAAAAAGGATTAAGCTGAAATTGAACAAAGGAAAGCTACTTCAACTAATTAGAGAGAAAGCAATTTTAGGTCAAGGAATGGATCTCAACAAATCCATTATTGTTGTATGAAAGTAAATCATGAATCAAATCTCAATAATCAATTTAAAAGGAGTGGTGATCAATCAGATGGATAAGGCAACAAAAGCTAAGACATCAAAAGGAAAACCAAAATATGCAAAGGCAAGGAAGAATAGGCCGGAGGCGATGATGTTTAAGGGAAATTTGCAAAATCTTCTAGGAGAAATTCCGAGGGAAAAAACTACGGGAAATGAGAAAGCTTAGTCAGCTCATATGGCAGATCAGAATGTTTTGATCCCTACACACTAGTACTTCGAAGGAAAAGTAAAAAATTGCAAGGCTGAAGAATCACATTTGAAACCAATTTTCACTCTAAAGACCAAGAACCTAAATGATAGTGCAGTCTCAACTTTAAAAGGAAATTTCCAAGAAACAAAAGAAATCTATGTGCCCCCTTTCCTCATCTTTGCACCCTTCAATGTTATTCCATGGCCAGAACATCCACTACAAAAACAACAACCACTTCAGTTACCCATCTCCGAGAGAATTGTGGTGTCATTAAGACATACCCAAAAGGATGATGGAGGATATGTAGATAACTTGGAAGTTCAGATCATGGAAAGCATGGAATGCCAGGGAGCAACAACAAATGGTGATGGAACAATTGGAGTGGCAAGGGAGAACCAGGTACCCCATACACAAATACAACTTATACTTATGTTTCTTCATCCATTAGTTAATTCTCTCTCTTATTTGTTTAATTACCACAAAAATATTATAGAAACATGGTCATATGAATCTCACTGCAGTAGTGTTTGTTCAACCAACAGATCTCACCTTAGTCGTAAGGTTTTTATTGTTTGCATGGTTAGCTTCTCTATAATTTGCAAGGATGAGTTATGCTCTCAGTGGTTGATTTGGTCAGTAGAGAATATGTTTGTGTTTGTTAGTCATCTAGCTGTTAATGCAAAGGAAAACAATAATGATTTTAAACTAGTCTCCATAAGGAAAAGTTCTCTAAATATCATCTCAAATTAAAGCTTAAACTCAACACTATGTCTCTAAATTTTTTATCCTGGAATGCCTAAGGTTTGGGAAAATGACCGCTGTCGTATGCGTCAAAAATAATTTCACTTTCTTACTCAACTAAATTTAAATGAAGTATGTGGTAAGAAGGAGTTCGTTCCCACATAGAGGCTTTTGTTGTTATAAAATTTTCAGTTTCTTAGTAACCAAAGGGGGAATTTTTGTTTTAGCAAAGATATTGTTCACGGGATAGTATCATTCATAAACATGTATTTTCATCAATGACTAGAATTGGTATTTTAATCTCTTATTTACTAAAATTCATAGGATACCTTGATCGCAAGTATATCCCACTAATTCTCCGATTTCATCACAAACACATTAAAAGATGCATAAATGAATTCTACTTAGAAAGCAACCTAAAGTGTAAAATCACAATTAGATTTAACTACCCAAGAGCACTAAGTTTTATGGAATAGACTAATCAATTCAAACGAACGTGTAAAAGCACTAATTTATTTTAACAAAAGTCATGATTCACTTGTGACTAGTAGGATATATCAGTACAAGCACTACCCACAATTATGCTACTTAGAATCAGGGATAAACAACTTTTTCGTATTGAAAACCCTAATATAGCTTTAGAAATGAATGCAAATCGGATTGATTCCGGACTCAACCAAACAAACAATCAAATCATATAACAATATTAATAATGAATCATAAACAATAAATTACTGAGACAAAACTAATGCATTGAATCAAATAACATGTTGAGAATTCAACTTTATCGCATAACCAATATTATTTGTTTAGCTACTCATAGCTTTTGAGTTCATCATAATCATAATCAATATAAAATGAAGAAGATGAAAAATAAAAATGAAAGCAAACCCTAATCGCCGCTCTCCAAAGCTCCCAGTAGATAAATACAAGATAGCTAAAGTTGTAGAAGACTATTTCCTTTTGTAGCTTTTTCTTGTCTTCCAAAACTTGGTCCAAGTCTTCAAAAACCCATACTAAGATGTCCACCAAGTCCATATGTAGAAAAATATATGTAAAATTATATCCAAAAATGGTCACCGGAAAACTGGGTTCATCGCCGGAAGTTGGCAGGGAAAGTCATCCCCGGTTACCGAGAAAGTCAAACTATCGTCGGTTAAACGAAGTTACGTCAACTGAGTTGATTCGGTCAAGCACACCGAGTCATAGCCATGTCAGGTGAATCGACTCAGTGATGTCATGATTCATATGGATGGGTCATAATCAGCTAATTGACTTGGCTGACTAAGTTAGTTGACAGGCCAAGTCCATAAGCCATTATTTTCACGGCTTGAACTTGTGCTGTGCTGCACCATCATTGTGCAGCACCACTACATATCCAGCCATGATGGCCGATCCTCTCTTGCAGCTTCAACTCTTCTTGCTCCCATTGCAGCTTCTTCTCTTCTCTGCAAGGCTAAGTACCAGCAACAACCCATTCTTGCAGCTAAATCCCTTCCACTAACTTCACCTAAGTTCATCACCGCTGCCATCTCAATCACAGATTCACAAACTCCAGCTGCATCAACTGCAATCAACATAAGCATCAGTAACAATACCAATGCCATTATCTGACTGCATTTGCTCTTGTAAGTTCCTCCTCAGACCCATGTTTTCTCTACTACCAGATCCATCTCCAACTCAGGTTCAAGACTGAGCTCATAACTCTCCCATCTGCTTTAGCTTGATCTCAGATACAACACCAGACCCATTTTATTTCTCAATCTCAGATTCAATACATCCTGCTAATCCCTGGCAGCAATATCACCAGCTCCATCTCCCTGAAACCATCCTCACTGCATTCTTCAAACTATAACAGCGCCACCTGCGACTCCATCCCAATACCATTACACATTTGAATGCATCACCATCAGTACCAATATCTCTTTCTGTAGCTTCTCTACCATTCTCCATTCCCTGAATACTACACATTCCATTCTGCAATTTCAAAACTCAACCAATGCTGCAGCTTCCATTCTTACCAACCCTGCAAAACCAACTGCAGCACTGCCTCAAACCCCTGACTCCACCGAGCACTAACCACCTACACAACTCTCAATCTATAAAACAACCATTGATTTCATGGTTTGCTTTGAACTGATAGATGCAAGCTTCGATTATTCTTAGTTGAGTCTCAGAGCTCCGAAATTCGATCCAATTCCTCAAACCCTTGTTAGCAACAGCAACAGCTCAAACTGCAACTCATTCTAGTTCACCTGCAGTTCAATATCTTCGACATTTGTTCATTGCACTTGGTTCCTGCACCTAAACATTCATCTAGTTATAAATATGCTCAATTTCACTACCATAACACCTGGCATTCAGTGCCATAACCTGCAATTACTACACAGGTTCTCCGAAATCAAATTCAAGCACAACCCAAATCCAACAACATCAGAATCATCTCATTCATTTCAGAATCCACCAGATACAACACACCACAATACCCATTATGCATCATTGTTTGTTCCTCACTAACAATAACCCTGTAGCTTCGACTCCTTTTCATGGCTACAACTTGAATCTCATGTTCACCTGCACCAATAGCTGGGCAAACAACTCAAATAACTTCCTTTGTAGATCTCAGCTCAAGAACTTCCACCAAATTGCTGTACAAATCACCATCTCATTATCAGTTCCAGATGCAACCCATGTTCCCAAATCAACTCATCAACATCATCCAAATCTCCCAACTATCAAACAAAAACCCTTGTCGAATTCGACCTTTAATCATCACAACAAGACCTACACTTACCAATTTATCGCCATGGAATCAACTAGTCATCCTCCAGCTTCATTAGAGCTTCAATCCCTTCTTATTTCAATAGAATTTATCTAATCATCACCACGTCAAATTGATGGTCTCAGAATCTCCTTGAGATCGAATTCAAAGAGAACTCATTTTAATTCTTGCCCCTATTTTTCTGTATCCAACCTTGAAACCCTAATTTCAACATCTCAACTCTATTACCGACTGCAGAATCATCAATCTCAGCCTATGTTAACTTTCTCAAATTCTTATCCAATCTATTCATCACCAGTTCCTCTTCCTTGAATTTCTTCACCATTTTCATCATGTCTATCTGATAGCAGCTTCACCTGATTCATCCTCTTTTTTATCACTCTATTTCAGAAGGAAATCGTCTCAGACATTGCGCCTCTCTTTTCTCTCTTCTCTGAATCCCAGATGGGAAAATGATTGAGAAATCATTTGTCTCAGTATTTTTGGGGTTTTATTAATGAGTGGAAATTAAATGGTATTGACACTCGTTAAAATGGATAAGGGTTGTCTAAAATGGTAAGCCTGTCAACTTCAGGGAGACTACCTAACATCTTTCTTTCTCAACCGTAGCTGGCTCTAAATATCACTCGTCCGTGAATTTATCTTGTTGCTCTTTTTGCTCTAAATGAACGCTTTGTCCTTCTTTTTCTCCAAATGACTCCAAAGTACCTTAACAATCAAAAGTGAACATAAGATACATATTTTACAAGAGAAATAACAAAGAAATCATAAACAATAGATGAATATCAAGGTGTTTACAACACCGATCAAATTACCCCACACTTAGACTTTGCTAGTCCTCGATCAAATCAAACAAAATAAATTCTAAAACGTACATACAACTCTGCGTCGTCGAGGCTACGGTCACACTTAGCATGTATAACAATCCTTTGAACCCATGTAGATGGTGGATTTTCGACAAAGGATAAAATCGTAAACCCATAATTATATGAACTTCTGATCCAGCAATCAGATGCGAGTATTGAGACACGGGTCTCTCATCGAACCTCTGACTGAGAATACTGTCACTCAGAGTACATGCAGATATGTAGTCTCTCGGCTAGGCAACGATATATCTGTATTGAGACACGGGTCTCTCCTCGAACCTCTGACTGAGAATACTTTCTCTTAGAGTACATGCAGATATGTAGTCTCTCGGTTGGACAACGACATATCTGTATTGAGACACGGATCTCTCATCGAATCCTCTGATTGAGAATACTTTCTCTCAGAGTACATGTAGATATGTGGTATCACGGCTAGACAATAACATATCTCATAAATACTGAACACTTCAGTAATTATTTCTATATAGTATCACGAGATGGACGGCTCCTAGACAGCTTGCTCTGCTAGTATAGAGCGATAACGTCTTCAGGATACAAACAACGAGTTTACCCTGACCATATAAAGGATATGAAGCTCCAACAAGCTTATATCGGAATAATTAATGCTCCTAGACAGCTTGATCTGCTAGTATAGATCCATAAGTATGTTTCCTTCATCTCATGGAAACTCGTTGATTTGAACAAAACTCTTTAATTTTAGAAAAACTCCTTGATTTTATCATATTTCCCTAAAATCATGAAAATATTATAATTTTTTTGAAAACCGTGTGGATTGGCTCCCTTGGCCATGGCCAGTCCCGCACTTCATGATTCCTTCACTTTTTCATTATTTTCCTCCATTTCATGAAGTTTTGACGGTTTTATCAAAAAAACCTGGTTTCTTCATATTTTCGAAAATGATTGTTCAAATGCACATCTGAAAATATCAAAATTCTCATAAATGAGATACGGACACTTTAGAGACATGGGCATGTTATCTTGACCGACCAAGGTTGGCTTTGTCTCTCAATGAGCCGGTCTTACATGTTTTCACAATTTGACCTAATTTGCGCAATTGCACATATTAGGTCTAAAACTCTTCCAAACGACTTGGAACTTCATGGAGCGATCAACACTTGCTCCCGTGACCACCCAGGGCCGGTTTCATGACCCCTTGGTCGGTCCTCCACTTCTTCATAATTAATTAGGTTTTATCACCTAATACTGAACCCAGCAGTAATTCGAATAAATGATTAAACCAGCATTTAATCATTCTTTCATCAACAAGTCACCAACTCTTCAAGAGGTCTTGGTGTTTGCTCACGTGAGATTATGGGTGTTACATGATTGACCCACGGTCTCATGAAACCAATCCTTACTTCGTTCCATGGTTCAATTCCTAACAAACCATGAAGTGGTCACCAATTGATCAAATTAGGGTTTCTGAGTCCAAGGATTATAATTCCAGATTCAAACACTAATAAATTTATGACGATCTCATGATCAATATTCTTATTAATTATAATCGGTTCAACTACCAGTATTTTAATTAATATTTTATTTTTGTCACACTGCCCATAATTCATCAGATGAGCAACACTTGCTCAGATAGGCAATACTTGCTCAAATCAGAGAATATTGGTTCAACTATCAATATTCAGTAAATCATCGAATGAGCAATACTTGCTCGCCTCAACTATCAACGTGAGGATCATGCCCACGTTTAATCCATGAGTTTTAGGATATTTTACAAAATCATTTTCAACTCAGCGAATAGATGGACTCATCGCCCCATGATATCACGAAGTCAGCAACTGACTAAACTAACCACGAGACGTCAATCGTGTTACTTGGGGGGATATAAATTAGGGTTTTGGTATGGCAGTCTACGGCACGTGTGTTCAAACACACGATGGAATGTGAGCAAGTCGTGCAATCAGTTGAAGGAGTTAACAAAGTAGTGGGTGGAAAATCAACCAAGTCTTCGCACGATGAGCAACTGGTTTTAAACACGATTTCCGCTTCCCCACTCTATGATTCCATAAACTGTCACACTTCATGGGATCATGGAGTCTATAATTCCAGCAATATAAATAAGTCTCTAAATCATGATTGAAATAACAACGTCAACAACGACGAGAATCTCACGTCTCATTGACATCACGGGATCATCAACTCATCAATTGAGCAATTACTCTCAACTGAGCAATTTCAATCATTCAGAACTTATCATATTCAGAATTCACAACACACCTACAATCTTTGATTACCATTGATTCCACACATTTCTTAGCTTCCCTCCTACAGATCAACCCATCCTCTCTTGTGACCGAATTTACTCTCGAACAGCCATTGTCTTGGTTTAGGCCGGAGTACTACAGATTGATCTCTCGAATTCAAAGCACTCCCTTCTTGCAGTGCATCTGTGTGAGGTTGAACATTTCGCTCGGTTCAAGGAGTCTTCTCCGCATGATCGTCTCCTCAATTCCATAAAAACCAGCAAATCGTTTTTCCCCATCTACAGATTGGCGACCGCAGTGGGAGATCATTCTCTCGGTTACAATCTCAATTCTCACAAAGATGGTCGGTCTTAGGTCTACTAATCCGGGTTCAAAACCCGATCCTAATATCGCAAGATCTGGTGGTACCGCTAACGCCACTCGTCCAAGCACTGATGCTCCAGTGATCACCCCTGCAAGTGACGGCACTGACGCCATCAACAATCCACTCTTCGGTTCATCTCCTGAAAAAACCAGAGGAAATCAGCCTACCATAGTTGATCTCATGAAGGTTCAGACTGACGTAGCTGCAGTACAGAAAAGTTGTGTGCTTATCTCAAAACTCTCACAGACAAGCTTGCATCTGAACGAACTCAGCCTCAACGTGAGAAAAGAAAACCTAAAGAAACATCTTCAACTGCTGATCCTGAAATCTCTCCAATCCATGTTGTACATGATGAAGAATTCAGCAAAGCTGCAGATGACTCTCCAGCAATGGAACCCGCAAGTTTCATCACTCGTGAAGACCTAAAGAACTTTTTGAGGATCGAGGAAAAGACAAGGCATCATCTGTCCATCTTCACCAACCTTCATATCCTGCTTCCATACATATGATTCCTCTTCCAAAGGTTATACCACTCCAATATTCATTCTTTATGATGGAACATGCAATACTCAAAAACATATTTCTCGGTTTCCGGAATTATTGGGCGAACACGAGCACAACATGTCGTCCGTCTAAAGGAATTTTCAAAGTCTATGACAAGCAGAGCATACACCTGGTATAACAACATCGCACCGGGAAGTATCATCGATTGGAGAGAGATGATTAATGCTTTCTACAGAAAATACTTCTTCGTGTAAGAGCAAATCACTCTCTCTGATCTAGGAAGGATGTTTCAAAGGAGAAGCGAACATCCTGATGATTATGTGAAATGGTTGACAATTCAATCCTTGGACTGCCACGACCCAAACGTCACATAGCAGCAACTTGTAGACTTGTGCATTAACAGAATGATCCCGGTCTACATAGCCTCGCTGGAAAACCTCTGGTTCCACACTTTCTCAGAACTTCATGAAGCAGTCAAACGATCAGTGACTACTACACCTGCTTTATTGAGCAAAGTCTACAAGGTCGAGGAACCTTAGAGAAGCCGATGCCTGATCAACAAATAGTATAATGTCCAACCTTCCATGAACTTTGTTGCTCAAGGAGGCAAAAGGAAAGCTTCTGCTCAAACATGTGACATCCAATATTTTATTCTACAAAAGCATCACGGAAGGATAACTAATCTTGCACAAAACTCGACCCGGCATCAACGAACGGGGAAATAATCGGACATACTCAAACTTTTTATGAAGGAGTAATCGAGTTACTAGAAGTCTGGGTTGAAGATGGTGCAATCAAATCATTGCTCAAAGCCAACTGAAGGAAAATTAAGAATCCCAGGTACTGTTACCTTCATAGATTTATCAATCATCCGGCAAGTAACTGCAATATTCTGAAGCATGCCACCAAAGAGAAGGTTGATCCATAATAGCCTCAACTGGGGACTAAAGGAGTACGCAAGAATCCTCTCCCGGTCAGAACCTTTACACTCTCTGAACAACCTATCAAAGAGGCAGTTCAATCCTTGGTCGAACGTAAATTGCGTTATCTGTCGAAGGCACAAAGGAGAGACATATTCACAGTACTGAACCACATCGTGTCAAGAAGTCTATCCCGAAAATGCTTCTTGAGCCTCCAGCCACAGACCAAGAGATGTATGACTGGGGACTGCTTACCACAGTCAATCTCAGAAGAAACAAATTTGGAAGAACGTTGATCGATGCTGACACCACCATCAACAACATTCCACTGAAAACCATCGAATCCACATGCATCACTCGACAAGAAGATACTTATGCTCCATTTCAATCAGAGACCTTGAAAGAGTGCTCGGAAATACTTATGGATACATCATTCTCAAATAAAACGTAAGTTCAACCTGGACATAAACCAAGTTTCACATAATCAGAAAGATCCAGGATATGACATGTCCTTCATACGAGCGTGGATCCACGCTGAAAAGATGGGTACTTACAAAGCGTCTTTTGTTACACATCTCTCCAACGAAGAAATTTCTGATCCAGAAGATTTGACGAACATTCCATCATCAGAGTACTTGGAGGAACTTCAAACTTTGACGAGGTTGTAGCAAGAACAAAAGATGCATAGACGTTCATCAAGAGGTTCCGCACTCAGGCAAGTCTCATTTCATGTCTGTGTCATTTATTTCCTCAGATGCTATCCTAGCATGGGGACTCAATTCTTCTAACAACTCTGCAAGATGTTATGAATGGTAGCTTCACCGCATTAGTATTTTACCAAGTGGTTGAATCCGACGTCTCTCCGAATCAAGTACTGAAACATTTATTACTGAGATAATGTCCAAATATGTCAAAGAATACTTTGGGCATTTCTCCTGCAAGTCTATGTGATCCTCAAAATCAGAAAGCTCTAAGGTCTGCACAAGTGTCGAATCCCACTACCAAAACGAAAGGATACTTAATCAACATAAGAAACTCCAGGGCCGAGATAATAAAACCCCTAAGACATTCGATGCTTAAGGAATATACGCTTCAACACTCAAGCATCTAAGAAGCCATCGAATTGTACTCCCAATCAAAGAGTACAGCTTCAACACAAATATCTCGACGATGACACATTGATTCAACACCAGCACGATCAAAGTGTTACTAAACTACAATCGATAAGTCTTCATTATCCCAGGATAATACTTCTGAAGCAGATGTAACATCATTCGTACATGGATGGCACTAACTCCTTCAACATACACTGGAAACCTGAGATGATTCCATGAAACTTCATCAATGGGATTTCTCTACATTACAAGCCCTGCATGATTGAGGAACTTTCTCTCTTCACCAATCACATCCAGTATGAAGTCTGTTGATGCTATCTACCGCAACAACATCGACGCACTGACAAAGCCTGTTCATGCTAAAGTTATGCTTTCAGGAGCATTCAGGTTGAACTATCAGTACACCTTAATTTTAGGGGCGCTCAACTCATCAACTAGTTCGTGAATGTAAAAGGCTCACTGGATGAAGGAGCAAGGATTATATCTATAATCATGGTTCTAGCCTTTTTGGTCTTTGGAGCAACTTCGACCATGGTATCAGCATCAACAATAATCTCTAGATGAACACCATCCATGATCTCAGCATCTACAAGGATCTCTGGAGCGTGATCATTCATAGTCTCAACACCAACGACGGTCTCAGGAGCAACATCCTCAGGGCTTCATCAACTAATCATTCTCTGAAGTGTCACACATGAAGCGGATTCCTCTAAGAACTAATGATTCATATCAAGATGTGTAGACCTGATAACATTCTCACATGAAAGTCTTCCCAAATCTGGCACGACTGGTGGGCATAATCCAAAGTCTTCTACAAAATGTTCTCATCACCTCTACAAATGAGATACAACATACTTCATGTCATGGGTTTGCAAAAACGTACCAATGGGTTAGTAATGGGACAATTCTTCCTCAACTAAAGATGTTCATCTATGTCTCTTCTACAACATACCAAAAGGGCGCATCAATCGGACATACGAGCTGAAAGATATGGCCTTTACTGTCAGGTCTACGTGATCTGAAAAAATTTGTACATGATTACAAATTAAAAATGTGCATGCTTCATTGGCTGTCCTATAAAACTCCAAATTGAGTGATTCCTTTCTCGTGTGATAACTCAGTCTCTTAGCTTCAAAATTTGGGGTCAAGCACCGAATTCCGACGTCGTATGAGGTTCCTACAGCTTCCAGAGCATACAACATACAAGCAACAATTCTTGGACGGGATTCATCACTTCCACAGTCGATCGGTGTTCACCAAGTCTTTCCACTAAGTACTTCATCAAGGTACCTCTAACTTTGACCACCTATGTCTTAACATCAATTTTCTACCTGGGTCCTCTATCCAAGTCTTACAAGAAGAAGAGAAAAAAAAAGGAGAGATTTAACAAAATACTGGGGACTGACGGTCTACTGATCCTGACGATCATTTTCACAGTCCAAAGACCCATGGAACAGACTCTCATGTGCTAATCGTTCATCATAAAAGGAATTCTACCACCGGGATCTGAAACCATGGTCGTTACATCACCACCTCTTGAGAGCAACCTCAGCTATGGTCTCGTGACCATGGTTTCAGAAGTGATGTTTCTACTACTGACAGAAGATGGCACTGCAAGCACCACCATGCTCATGTATCAATCAAGGGTTCCTGATATAAAATGAATTAATGACATCAAAATCTTTCACCAACCGTTCAATACACAATCGAATGGTCCAAAGACACAACAAGAGTGTTTTACAACAAGCTCGTCTGAGATGATTTTTCACTGTCATGCACGAAGAGGCGAGCTGGGAGAAATTGGTGAATAATCTAGGGATGGGTCATATACCATTCTCTTCGTATCAATGTATTCTATAACATATCCAAAATTTACATCAATTGGAGATGTAGGTACCGAATATCGCAAGATATTAGCTTACGAACATCGTAATAAATATAAGAGGAAAGAGTTACAAAACGATGCGATGGTAGAGGAAGCACGGGGAAGTATGAATATTTGCGAAGATAGAATAATCTTACGAAGATGTATTGCGATACTTCGCAATACATATATAGCTGTACAAATTTCACTATAAATAGGAGTTCAAATGTAAAATTCAGGAGGTTCTTTTAGTGAGTGTCAGAATATATCTTAGGAAAGAGAATAGAGAAAGTTGTAACTATTCTACTTCCATTTAGATATCTTTATGTAATCAATTGAGAGAATTAATAAGAAAATTGTCATTCATCATCAAGAACTTCTTAAGTTTTACAAATTCTACTGAGGGTGTAGTTGTAGGTTATTCTGCAACTACATAATTGGCGCTAGAAACAGGGATTGTGATAGCCAAAATTTGAAGGAATTGTGGAAAATTTGAAGATCAAATGGAGTCAGTAGATGAAGATTGCAAAAGAGAAGAATGTAATATGATCACAAAGACAATGATTGATGAATTTCATAATAACATGAAGGGAAAGATATACAAGCGAGATTGTAGAGGAAGAAAGATCATGGAGGTGGAGAAAATAACAACTTTGGAAGAATGGGAAAAACAGAAAATCACATTTTCAATAGCAGAGATTCCAAATGAAGACTTGAACCACACTTCACCATTGGTGGTCACAATTCCGATCATGCGAGAAGAGAAGAAAGCTATATAAAAATGGAAATTAAACCGAATTTTGATCGATACAGGGAGTTCTGTTAATATCATATTCTATCATGCACTTAAGGGGATGGGAATTAAAGATGAAGAAATCACAAATTCAAAATGTCTTATTCATGGATTAGGAAAATCTACAACAAAATCTAAAGGGGAAATAGCGCTGCGAATATTGCTAGGAGAAATCAAAACACATATAGTCTTATGTGTGATAGATATGGAATCTCCATATAATATGCTGATAGGAAGGCCGTGGATTCATGCGATCAAAGCTGTTACTTCAACATTACATCAGAAAATCAAATTTCCCACGCCAAATGGAATACAGGAATTAAAAGGAGATCTTGATAGTGCAAAATTTTATTATCAGATTGAAGTAAAACAGTGTGGAGGGAGAGCAAGAAAGAAACAGTTTCGTAGAAAACTTGCGAAGGAGGAAAAAAGGAAGAAGAATTCAGAGTGTATACAATAAGGGCAAAGGAAGGGAGATGAATACCAAGTGAGATTCCAGAAAAAGAAGGGGAACCAGTGAAAATAATCAAAGAACCAACACCTATGGGGGAGCAAAGTCCTAGCTATGTTGCAGCTGAACCAACCAAAGAAGTAAATATTGGAAGTAAAGAGGAGCCTTTATTCTTGCGAATTGGAACTAAGATGGATGATGAAGAAGAAAAGAGAACTATTGATCTCTTGCGAGAATATAAAGATATATTCGCAGGAAGTGTATATGAGATACCAGGAATTGATCCATCAGTGGCGTGTCATAGATTGAACATAGATAAAAATATAAGACCATTCAAACAAAGAATAAGGAAGATCTCACAAAGTTATCATGCACAGATAGAAGAAGAATTACAAAAGATGTTTGGATGATGGGAATCATAAGGGAAGCGAAATACCCAGAATGGATTGCGAATATGGTCATTGTTCCGAAAAAGAATAAAGGGATAAGAATTTGTATAGATTTCATAGATCTAAACAAATATTGTCCCAAAGATAGTTTCATATTACCAGACATACCACAAATGGTGGAATCAGCTGCAGGACATGATAGAGTCACTTCACTTGATGGATATAAAGGGTATAATCAAATATCACTCGCAGAAGAAGATCAAGAACATACTGCCTTTTTTGCTCCAAGAGGTTTATATTGTTATGTGAAGATGCCATTTGGTTTGCGAAATGCGGGTGCTACATATCAACGAATGGTTGAAAAGGTGTTCGCAAAGTGGATACATAAAACTTTGGAAGTATATGTAGATGATATGTTGATAAAAAGCAAAGAAGCCAAAGATCATGTGCAAGATTTGAAGGAAATATTTGAACAAATGAGAAAGTTCAACATCAAATTAAATCCTGAAAAATGTATAATTGGAGTTGCGTCTGGGAAATTCTTGGGATATATAGTATCAAAGGAGGGAATACAAGTTGATCCAGAAAAATTACAAGCAGTTCGTGACATGCCAACACCTGCAACGGTAAAGGAAGTATAAAAGCTAAACGGGCTCTTGGCTTCACTTGGAAGATTTATTTCGCGAATGTCAGATAAGTGCAAACATTTTTTCAACATACTTAAGAAGGGAGGAAAATTCAAGTGGACTGATGAATGTGAAAAAGATTTTCAAGGAATCAAAGAATATCTCACAAATACATCCATATTACAAAAACCAGAGAAAGACGAAGAATTATTGGTATACCTCGCAACAACTCCATACGCTCTAAGCGCAGTTCTGTTGCGAGCAGACGCATGAATAGAAAGGCCCATTTACTACATTAGTAAAACTTTTAACGCAGCAGAGAAAAATTATTCTAAAATGGAGAAGTTAATCTTAGCCCTGGTTTATGCATCATTCAAGTTACGAATATACTTCCAAGCACATGTGATAAAAGTGGTAACCAGAGTCCCAATTGAATCAATCATGAAGAACGCAAAAAGGTCAGGAAGAATAGAAAGGTGGAATTACCAAGTAAACCATTACAAGATAAAATACGAAGTATTATCATCGCAAAAATCACAAGTCGTCGCAGATTTCTTGGAAGAATTTCCTTTGGAAGAAGATGAAGCAGTAGAAGAAATGATGGATGTTGAAGAAGAATTTGGGAATCCAAAAGATTTGTTAACAGAACCAAATAGATGGGAAATTTTAGTAGATGGATCATCCAACAGCGAGGGGAATGGAATAGGAGTTTTGTTGATTTCACCAGAAGGAGAAAGAACAACATTCTCATTCAGACTAGAATTTGGATCCACGAACAATGAAATAGAGTACGAAGCTGTAGTGCATGCATTGAAGATCGCAATAGAAAAGAATCTTAAAAGTATAAGGATAACAAGTGATTCGCAGCTGGTAATTTGTCAAATTAAAGGAGATTATACTACAAATGAGTCTTCTTTGAAGAAATACAAGAAACTCGTTGATGAATTATCTGCGAAGATACCAAAATTAAAATGGAGACATATAACAAGGAAATACAATCGACTCGCAGATACTTTTGCATTCATTCCAAGTATGATGACAAATCCTAATACAAGAAATATCAAAATCTAGACAATTCAACACCCATCAGTGGACAAAGAAAAATAAATTGAGGAGGCAGTTGCGATGGAAGTAGAAAGGGAATTACCAAACAACATCGCAGATTGGAGAAAGGAAATTCATGCATATCTCGCAACGGGAGAAATATCCAAGAACAGACTAGAAGCACATAAGTTAAAGAGTCGTGCAACAAACTATGAGTTGCAAGAAGGAATTTTATACAGAAAATCTTTCAGTGGACCACCTCTCAGGTGTTTAACTCGTGAAGAGGGAGAAAAAATATTAAAGATGTTACATGGAGGAGAAGCTGGTAATCATAGTGGGGGAAGATCTCTAGCGTATAGAGCAAAGATACAAGGATATTACTGGCCTTATATGCATACAGATGCAAAATTGTTCATACGAAAATGCAAGGAATGTCAACGACATGGTAAAAGGATTCATGCACCAGGGGCAACATTAACTTCTTCAACAAGCTGCTGGCCTTTTGGGAAATGGGGGTTGGATATTGTTGGACCATTTTTACCTTGATCCGGACAAAGACGATACTTGATAGTTGCAACAGATTATTTCACGAAGCTCGCAGAAGTAAAAGCAGTACATCATATTAGTGATAAATATGTTTTTACGTTCATATTTGAGAACATCATTTGCAGGTACGGAGTTCCAGCACAGTTAGTATCTGATAATGGAAAACAATTTGAAGGGCAGAATATAGAGATGCTACTCAGTGATTTTAGGATAAAATATGGGAAGTCAAATCCATTATATCCACAAGCTAATGGACAGGCAGAGGCAACAAATAAAACAATCGCAGATACAATCAAAAAGAAATTAGAAGGACATCTCAAAAGGTGGTGCGAGCAAGTACCTAGTGTAGTTTGGGCATACAATACAACTAGAAGAGAGGCAACTAGAATGTCTCCTTATTGCTTAACATATTGAGTAGAAGCAGTATTACCAACAGAGGTTGTAATTTCGACAACAAAGAAAGAAGCTTGGGAAAGAAATTTAAGTGCATGGGTGATATTAAGTGAACTGGATGATTTAGAAGAAAAAAGAGAAAAGGTGTTGCACCATATGAAAATTTATCAGTAACGATTAGCTCGAGAGTATAACAAGAGAGTCATTGGACGTGAATATCAACCAGGTGATTTGTTCATGCGAGAAACACCTCCATATCAGAAAGAAAATGGAGAAAAATTAGCACCAAAATGGGATGGACCATATGTTATCAAAGAGGTTGTGGGAAGTGGAGCTTATCGACTGATGGATCCAGAAGGGAGAGACATGGGTTTGAGACTTGGTAGACCTTGGAATAGACTGTATTTGAAAAGGTATTATCCATAAAACTCATGATAAATTTTACGAATATTGTTTGCTCGCAGGAAATTTGCAAAAGTTACGAATTTCAAATTTTTTATTGCGATTAACTTTCATTAAAGAAAGACGCACACATCAATTTGCGAATAAAAAACCGCAATCTGTGATCAACTTTCAAAAAAGAAAGAAAGCAGAAATATTACACATGCAAACCTTTGTGGCGTACACCCTAGTTCGCGAAGAAACATTTCGTAAGAGGCAAAGTCCTAAAGTGCGTCATTTAAGGGGGTACCTATAAGCATGGCTCAGGGACACCAGAACACCACCAAGGAACCTGAGTACATGGAACTTTACGGGGTACAACCAAATAACGGGGTACCTATCCGGGTTAGACACCTTGGATTCTCACCTAATCTTGCGACATTACGTAATATTATGCGATGTAACATGATTTAGGTTGGGCGACTAAGGAATACTGTCTTTCCCAAGAAGTGCAGAAAACGATCAAGGCGCCGAGGTACACGGTTGAGTCAAGAGCGCCGGGTGGGCTTGAAGCACATCTGCCATTTTTGACAAGTCTTGGAAAATGATGCACTTGGCCCAAAGATACCCCATAGGGTGCAACCTCGTAACTATAAGCCCTATAGGCAAAAAGGATAAGAGGTTGCGATCAAAAGCTGGTTGTTGGCAGAACCGGATGGGAAGAGCTAACCTTGTGTGGTCGATGTACGCTTCCTTGAAGGGGCAACCAAGGGGAAGATAAAGGGCAGCACCCTCCATTAGGGAGCTGATACATGCTATAAGACGCCAATATCACGAGGCTTTTTGTTTGCGAAAACATAAAGGCTTGTCATATTTGTGCAACAACTGAATTTCTGCGAGCATTCTAAAAAAAAAAAAAATATACAGAAAAAAGAGAACTCGCAGAACATAACAAAGAAGTTAAGATGAGATCAATGGGTTATTACATGAAAGTGTAAAAACGTCCTGCGATTTCATCGCAAGACGATAATGTCACGAGGTTGTATATTCGCAAGAATGTTCAAGCTTGTCATATTATCGCACATACAAAAATATTATCACAAAAGAGGTGGCAAAATAAGACCATTACTTAGGAAGGCATGATAAGACCACAGCAATTAATGAAATTTATTCCATCAATATCATTGAAGAATTTTTACAAGAATATATATCATGAAGTTCTGACAAAGAAGGCAATTTCGTCAATATCATTGAAGAATTTTTACAAGAATATATATCATGAAGTCCTGAAAAAGAAGACAATTCCATCAATATCATTGAAGAATTTTTACAAGAATATATATATCACGAAGACATAACAAAAGATGCGATTTTATTCGCAATCAAAAACAGATAGTTCGTATTCATTAAATTTTACGAGGATTACATACTTCTTATACTTCTTCATACATTGAATATTTCTCCATAGTTTGAATACTTCTTCAAAAACGTCTCATACTTATTACATTTCTATAACTGATATTTCATATTTAGTAAATTTTGCGAAGGTTAAATACTTGTTATACTTCTTCATACATTGAATAATTCTTCGCGAATTGAATAATTCCTATACTTCGTCATATATTGAATAATTCTTCACGGATTTAATACTTCTAATACTTCTTCAAAGATATTTTATACTTCTTATACTTCTTAAGGATATTTCATAAGAATCTATTCTTGTATTTCAAAAGGAGGATTTCTTATTCACAATCGCAACAAGCTGAAACTTCGAAAGTTAAATTGGGGCAGATATTCAAATACTTCCAACAAGGTTTAATCATCTAAAGAGCAATAATAGGGGGAAAGGAGATACTAAGCTAAGTCTTTAAGTTATATTATTTCTCTTCATATGATCAAATGATGCAAAGAAGGAAAGCATTCAATTTAAGAAAGGTCAAATCATCTTCGCAAAATATCAAATGTACTTCTTAAAAGAACAAAAAACAGTAGGCATAATTGTTTGCAAAAAGAGAACCACCAGTAGCCAAGAGAAAGACTTCAAAGGAAAGGAAAACAAGAGAATCAATGATAATTTGAGAAAGAATATTATTATGCTTCATCAACACTCTGTGCTGGGTCATTAAGATGAGCAGGGTCATCAGCAGCATTCGACTTTTGCGAAATATCATCCTTTGTAGAGTCTGCAACAGGAACATCTCTTTGAGGAACATATTCCTTTTCACCATCAAGTCCTTCATCATCACTCTCATAATCAAAATCACTATCAGGATCACGAACAACTTCATCATCAGATATTCCCAGAGGAGTAATCTTCACAGGAGGCAAGGATCTTGATAAGAGAATGTTATTCACAAAGACTTGGGCTTTCAGATGACTTTCACGAATTATAGCTTTCTGATGGTTGGTATCTTCGATATCTTTGGAATAAGCAAGATAGTTGAATCTCCGAGTGGCACGATCACGAGAGTTGATTAAGCGAGTAGAAAGCAAAGCATTTTTCTTGAGAAGCTTAGAACAGGAGGCTTCTAGTCCAGCCTTAGCATTGAGAAGGTTATTCTCAGACTCTGCGAGTAAAACAAAATTCAAAGAGTTAAATTTGCGAATATAACAAAATTTAAAGATACATCAGAGGCAGTCAAATTTTAATGACTACCTTCTCTTTGCGAAGTAAGAAATTGAGCTAAAGATAGACAACAATTCTTCATCTGATCCATCGCATTATCAAAACCATCACCAACTAATCCTTTAAGTCTAGATTGAAGCTTTTGGTCTTTAGAAAGAAGAAATTTTTTATCCTTCGCAAGTTTGGCATTAAGACTTTCTAGTTCAGAGTAATCTTCTTCAAGTTGATTCTTCTTGGTACTTAAGATTATATTCTTATTAATAAGGGACTTCTTCTCAACGACAAAAGAACTTCTCTCTGCATCTGAAGACTTCTTTAATTCCTCAAGTTCACCTTTTAACAAAGAAACAAGATTTTCTTGATCGCAACATTTATTCTGAAGAGTGTTTAATTGTTGCGAAGAAACGGTCATTGTATACAAATACGAGCATTTCTCTTCTGATAAGGTTTTGTTCTCTCCTAATAAGGTTTCAATTCTCAAGCTGGCTTTAGTTAAAGAAGAAGTAAGTTGAGATATATCATCATTCAAAATTTTTCGGTCATAAATCAGTTGGGCATTCTCTTGGAAAAGAGCATCAAAATTATCAAGAGCACACGAATGAAGATCAGATAAGTGGGAGAATTGGTTCAAGAGGCTTGCATGCTTGGCTTGATATTCTGATGCATCTGATTCATGGCGAAGTACCAACATTCTACATTTCCGGATGGATTCTATAAAGGGGAATGGGTTTTAATGGGTGTTTCAAACATATGAAGAATATAAGTAAACAAAAGGGGAAAATATGAAGATAATAACCATACCTTTCAATTCATCATTCCTTTTGCGAAGGATCGCACAATCAAGAGAATCGTTTTGAAGCTGATGATTCTCTTTACGAAGATTCTCACATTCTTCTCTTGAAGACTTCAAAGATTGGAGAAGTAATTCAACTTCTCTTTCCAAGGATTGACGTGAAATTGAAATATCAGGATTGATGAAACTATTTAGTGCTTCGCAAAACTCATACTGCGAACGAACATTAGTAGACTTCGCAGTACTATTCAAAACTTCAGATAACATTCGGAAAGTTGAGTAAATTCCATTTCGAATTTCTTGAGGAAGAGGAGAAGAATTTGAAGGAATAAGAGCAAGTTGTAAATTGTCTGGGGCAACAGAACTCAAAGGATTGGGAGTTAAGATAGGTTTTTTAAGAGAAGAGGTTGAAAAAGTATTTTGCGAAGGTTGATCCTGAAGAAGTGTTGATAAATTGACATTGGTGGGAGACTGAAGACTGGGTAATGGAGTAGAGGCAGGAGTTTGCGAAGAAGTGCTTTCACGAGGAGGAGAGGGAAATTCCTTATCAACCTCAGGAAGGAAGTCATCAATTAAAATTATTGGGGTGGGTTTAGTCACTCGACATCTCTTATTGGGGTTTAATTTTTCGCCAACCTACGAATCAAAATGTGGATTAAAAAACTGAGGCAACAATATATTGTTTAAAAAAGAAGACAGAGTATTTTAACTACCTTTTGATTCTCGGATTTCCTTCTTCGAAGATTAGGGCTTGATTTTTGGTTGGAGGTTTCACACGAGGAATAGTTTTTTGAAACAAACCAAAATCAAACAATAAATTATACAGAAATCAAAGAGGAAAACAAGTGAAAGACGCGGAAGATAGAAGAAAATTACCTCGGAGAACTCATGATGATATAAACAGGAAGAGAAAAATGGTAATGGAGAGTACGATAAGAAGATAAAATTGCAGAAGTAAAAAGAGAAAGTAATAAAAATATAAGGAAGAGAATGTAAAAGAGTCTATATAAGGGAATAGATGGAAAAGGACGGTTACAAAAGACGTGTCCACATTCTAAAAGAATAAGTAACGGTTATGTTATCACGATCATTTCTTCTTCGCAGAATTGACATGAGAAGAGGCAAGATGTAGGTACCGAATATCGCATGATATTAGCTTACGAACATCGTAATAAATATAAGAGGAAAGAGTTACAAAACGATGCGATGGTAGAGGAAGCACGGGGAAGTATGAAGATTTGCGAAGATAGAATAATCTTACGAAGATGTATTGCGATACTTCACAATACATATATAGTTGTACAAATTTCACTATAAATAGGAGTTCAAATGTAAAATTCAGGAGGTTCTTTTAGTGAGTGTCAGAATATATCTTAGGAAAGAGAATAGAGAAAGTTGTAACTATTCTAGTTCTATTTAGATATCTTTATGTAATCAATTGAGAGAATTAATAAGAAAATTGTCATTCATCATCAAGAACTTCTTAAGTTTTACAAATTCTACTGAGGGTGTAGTTGTAGGTTATTTTGCAACTACAGGAGAAGCAATCGAAGAGTTGTGGCCAAAACATTGGACCACATGCCAGCTGAAAATTTTCTGAAGGTCTCCTGGAATTTTACTGTTTCATCGATTTCGACCCCTAAATGTTCTCAAAACTTAAAAATCTTCTTTGCTAAATCTTGGAAACTTCCTGGGCATAAGGATACATAGGCAGACCACGAAAATCCGACTTCAGACGAAGATTCTACAGCGTTTCTATTAAAGGCTGAAGTCTGAAATTTTCTGGCTCGACAATGCCGGAATCTCCATTGATAACGCCGCTATCTCCATTTGGTTCAGGATGTTTGGAATTTCCCATATTCCCATGCCCCAGAGAAGAGTGCGCTTCATCAACATGCTGCTTATCTACAATGGTTTCTTCCTAGACTCATCAATAATAATAATTATTATTTCATTCAAGGAGATGCCACGATCGCCTGCACGAAAGAGATGCTTACATCGACTTCTTCATCAGTGCTGGATTGTTTGACCGAGAACAAGTTGAAGGCCGTCAATCGATGGAGAAAAAGTCTAAAAGAAGTAACAATCCTTGGTATCGTGATCTTAATTGCACGAGCAGGGAAAAGTCATGACACAAGGATCGCTAATAACTCACCAAAGAAACGGCTGGGGTCTGCACGTCATTTGATAATATCCTTTAGTCCTTGGGATCTACATTAATCCGGGATTTAACTATACGATCATCATGTGGTAGACCTAATGAAAAAATCAGAAGTACAACTCAGAGGATTTATCACTATTTGTGGGAGAAAACTACTTCTGCCGGTTTAGGTAATTTTGGGTGTGTGTGGATGAGAAGTGAGTTTAAAACTTCAACAAATGTGCTGCACGATGAGCACTTTGATTCGAGAGATAATCTATACAATTATGGCCTAAACCGAAGACACGGCCGTTCCAGATTTGTTTCGGTCACAGGTGAAGGATGTGAGGTTGATCTTAGGGAGGGAAGTGAAGAAGGTGTTGAGAGTATGAAGGTGAAGGCTATTTGATGACTTGTCAACAGAAAGTTGAGCAGGCTAGCAAATGTTGCAGGCAGGCTCTGGGTGTTGAATACGATTAACACTTGGTTTTCTGTGTTGTTCGAACTTCTTTTTTTTGGAAATAGGGAGGAGAACCTATTTATACAAGTCATTAAGCCTTATTCACGCCTCTCGTAGGAAGTGGAGGAAGTGGAGTGAGGGACGAGTGGAGTTGTGTGTGAGTGTCACACGATCAGAACTGCCCACTTCTCCCATCTTGACTTAACCCCCCATGTCTTCCTAACACGTTCTTGTGATGGCGCGTTGCACGCTGTAAACCGCCAGACCAATACCCCAGTTTGTATCCCCCAGTTGTGACGTGATTAATGTCTCGGGTGTGTGGATCGCGGGACCCACAAGAAATAGTGCAGGGTGAACCGTGAACTTGGTATAACATCTCATGCAGCCATCTTCAGGTGACCGTTTGGAGGCTGTATAGACATGCCATGCCTTGGTCGGTTACCTTGTGAAGAAGAGTGACGGATGGTGGTCATAGTGATACCTTGTTTTCTGGTTGATTCGCACCCTAATCCATTCGTCCAAGCTTGCAAAGCTGGACGGACGAGATGACTCGTAGCCTTGCTTGCGACCGTTGGATGGGAGGCGCGCATGCTGCCTCTTTCGGCCCAAACGTTTGCATGCTTAGAGATTTCCAATGGAGGAACCGATCAGCCCTGCATGGAGGTAGTACAATGGTGTTCACGCCCATGCCTGCTTGACTCACAAATATTTAATCTAAGCCACTCGACCCAGGTGGCAAAGACGAGTGGTCGAGATTAGAATTTATGGAGGGGCCGTGACATGTCACCTTTGGGCGTGCGTACCGAGGAGCTTGACCACTTCCGGTCTTGGACGATTAGCTAGGCGTGAATCCGGGCCCACGGTGGTCATGCTAGCATGCTCGGTTCCTTCTAAGTCTCCATCTTGGCCTTCCGTCCAAGCCTGCGAAGATGGACGCTCGAGATGTTTCTGCGCCGCAAACCCTAATTAGGGCTTTGGACCGGCCACTTTGGGCGATCGGTTTTGGGGTGCGTACGCCTCCTTTGGGGAGACCGACCATGTATGCAACATCTTGGGTCGACAGTGAGCATGTACATGCTTGCTTTATGACCCTGGGCGCAATCTAAGCCATCCAACTATGCCAGCGAAGTCGGATGGTCGTGATCGTTTTGGATCTTCTCAACCTGCATAAGGCGTTAATCTAGCCTTGTTTGGGCAATCGTTTCTTACACCATGGCTTGCTTATGAGGGAGTCGGTCATGTAGGTAGAAAGTGGGCCCGCCAATGGTGTACCATCACTTCACTACTTGTTTTAGGGTATAATCTAAGCCGTCCGACTATGCCGGCGAAGTTGGACGCTCACGATTAAAAGGAACCCTAGCCGTGCGTTATGCTCACTTTGAGCGCGCGTTTTGGAAGAACCAACCGTAGTTGGTCTTGACCGTTCAGTCATGCATGAAGGTGGGTCCGAGGTGATCATGGTAGCATGCTCAGGACCCCCTGAATCTATATCTACACCCTCCATCTATGCCTGCAAAGTTGGACGGATGAGATATATTTTTGGGTTTGTTTTCAGCAAGCGAGACTAACACGGGTAGTCTTGCATGCGTTCAACGGGGCCAGTATAACCTGCCGTCAGGTAGCCTACGGGTGTTTGCACATCAAACAAAATGCTTTAATTAAAGCATTAATAGTAATGCTGTATACCTACAGAAAACCGGGATGGTTGCTACATGCTCCGTCGGGATGGTTGCCACATGCTCCGTTCTGGGTATGTTTTAATTCTCAGGGATGGTTGCACATGCTCCAATTAATTAATATGGCGAGAATTATTCATCGCCTGAAGGCTTTATCCTTTGCAGGACGTCAGCTTACAAAAATTGGCTTTTTACAATTTTAGCCCTTAAATAGAAATCCACCATCAACATTAAGTCCCCTGCCTAGCATGCAATGGTTACATTATTGTAGGGTAGGCATGAGATGGTGACAAATATACGTAAAAGAAATAAAGATAACTAACCTTGGAAGGCAGCCGCTAGTGATTGTCCATGTGGATGTACCGTCGCAAGCATGAAATCTTGGGTGGGCCGGTTTCCCTTCTTGGTTTTTTGGAAGCAGAAAGGAATCCTTTTCTAATCAGGATTCTTCAAATTTTGCCTATAAAAGGGAGAACCCCTTTTTCCGTTTTTTCTTCACGATTTTTTTTCTCTTCTCGAGTGGACGTCCATCTCTCTCCCGCGCCGTCACTCTAGCCGCCGGAGTTCACCGTCATCGTTGCTGGTTTTTGTCGCCGCCGACGCCGTTTGTCAGGTAGGTGCGATTTTTTTTTTTGCAAACCCTAATTATTTAGTTAGAGTTTCTTTTGCACTTTGAGAGGATTGTAGGTGCAGCATACCATGATTAATTCCTTTACCGCCTGTTAGGGTTGCGTAGTAAAAGAAATCATAAACATGTCGTTTGTTCCCTTTATCCTTGCATGTCAAAACCCAAGTTGTAGCTTGGTAGAACCGCTGTCTTGAACTTGTAGACATGATAACCAACTGTAGAAAAATATGTTGACATGTTGGCTTAGCTTTAGGGATACGCATGCAAACTTTAGTGCCCGCCTGCGTGATTTTGAGGTACTCTTGCGCTTGCGTTTACCGAAATTGCTGTAGAATCTTCATACAAACTCGGATTTCGACGTTCCGCATATGTAACTTCAAGCACATAAAATTTCCAAGCTTTATAAAAGAAGCTTTTTGTATTTTGAGCGGGTTTAGGGGATAAAAACCGCGAAATAGTAAACTTCCAGGAGGTTTTGACAATTTTTTCAGGTTGCGTGTCTTATGATGTTTTGGCCACCCCTCCTTTCTCTTTCATCCGATTGTCGTGAAATTTTGATATGCTGTAGGTAACTTCCATATGAATAGAATGGCTCATAACATAACACTAGATTCCATACCCATTGCTCCCAGTTCATAATCGAACACAGGGTAGTGTAATTTTCCCTCAATTGAGTTTGATTGGAGGACGCTTGAACCATCCCAATCCCATGTAATCTCCGTATTAGGTGCCTAACAACGAAGTTGGGAATCACGAGAATCTTTTATTGCTGTACGACTCCTTGGAAACATGCTAACACTTCCAATCTTATTGCAGTTGCTCAATGATGAACGCGGAGGATAATGTTGTGAAGGGAGGTGTCGACTCTTTCAGATATGTGCCAAATATAAATGATGGAATGTTTACCAAGTCTTTTCCAATCGTTAGGAGGCACCCCAGACATAATATAATCCTTATTACCGGTTCAGAAAGTGAAGAGAGTCTACCATCATCTTTAGCAGGCGTGATGAGGCTTTGTATCCAGAAGAAAGAATATCCACCTTCCCCTATTGACTTCAGAATTTGCCAGAATCCACTTGACTCATACGAAGGATGGATGTGGCGCATGTTGGGTAATGAATAGATTAGAGGCAACTTAACCAGGGTGCGAATTCTTGATGCTGTTAAGGAGTCTGCAATTCTTCATGTCAAGAAGGATATCCCAGGTTTGGTCGCTTTTGCTGCTCGATGGCGTCCTTCTATGAACACATCTTTATGCACGTGGGGTGAAATTACTATCACTCTTGAGAGCGTATCTATATTAATGAGCCTTCATGTCGCTGGCAGTCTTAATTGAAAGCTGTCTGAAGGCGAAGACACCATCTATCAGGCTATAATTCAGAAGGTGAACGAATACGATCAGTTGGAGAAGAAGCCGAAATGTTTCTACACTTGGTGGGTAAGTGAATGGTCTTCCACTCAAGGTAATGATGATCTTAGCACAACTTCATTCTTGTCCTTGTGGTTGTCCAGAGATATCCTTGATGACGGCTCCGACACGAAAACTATCAGAAAGAAAATCATCGTATTCTCCATTAAGCTGGGCAAAGGTATAACTCTCCCTTTGGCTTCGTTATTCCTAGGCTCGCTGTATGGTCACCTGAATTCTTTAGCGGAGGAGATGTATATTTCCAACGGGTACATGAAGGTGGATACATATGTGCACATCGCCTTTCTTCAGGCATTTTTGTGGGAACACTTTAAGGATTACGCTCCCACTCCTACAACCTCAGTTCCAAGCTTGTATGGTGATACAAGAATACTCCGTTGGCAGAATAGACGTCCAAAAGCTGGGGTGAGGCTTGTAGATTTGCTCGATAGTGTGAGTGCCATAGACTTTCGTCCTTGGGGGCCGGTTCATCCTTCTGCCATCGTCCCTGTCATTGATCTGCCGCCTGAGGGGAGAGATATGAGCCCTGAAGAAGTCGTTTTCCTGCGGAGCTGTATACCAGGATATGTTCCTTCTTTTTTTGATGACATGCTAAGCATTATTCCATATAATATTTATAGATCCGCTCGCCAAATGGGTTTTGATCAAGGTGTCCCATTTCGTCGTCCCACAACGCCTTCAGAAGAACTTAAGTCATCATGCCTTGATGTTGATGTTTTCTCGCCGGAGCTGAAACTTCCTTTTCTTTCCCCGGGGAGAAAGCCGGTAGCTACTTCTGGTTACAAAGATTTTTGGAGGGGGCAATTACTGCTCTTTAAATCATTTGCTAGCGAATCGGTAACTGACCTTCGTGATAAACCTCTTGATGACGTCTTGGCTGCTCATAGGCGATTGAAACCCCTTCCAGGGAAGCGAGGCAGGGTTAACGCCACCGACTGCGATCTTAAGTCCAAGAAAAAGAAGCAAGCATGTAGTCCAGTAATTCTCAACTCTTCCAATATGCAGGTATTCTGAATTCTTTATGCTTAATTTTCAGTTTCAACTTCCATGAGAAGCTTTTACTAATCCTTGTTGGTGATCATAATATTCCTGAAGAAAATGCCTTTGCCACACTGGCCCAAGTTTACAATGAGGAGCATGGAGGCAACGGGAAGTCTGGAAATCTTCATGCTAAGAAGCCTGGTAATAATGATCTTCATGTAGAACAGTCTGGAAACACTGATCCTCATGAGGATAAGTTTGGAAACATCGATCTTCATGTAGATGAGTCTGGTAACACTGATCCTATCATATACAACGATGAAGATGGTACAATCTCGATTGAAGAGAATTCCTTTCAGATCGGTAATTTTAATGAGCTTGTAGATGAGGCCGTGTCAGCAATCCAGACCAGAACTTCGAGGAGTTTGGAAGGGACATCTACTGCGATGGTTCCTTCTAAAGAGATGTTTTCGCCAGCAGTCGTCCCTGGTGGTGTGTTCGACCTTCCCTTTGATAATCCACGTCCTGATCATGTGTTGGTTGGAGGGTTCAGCGTGCCGGCCCAGTTTGAGGAGTTGTATACCACAATATGGAAGAAATATGGCCATATTGCTACCACCACGAAGTTGAAGAGTCGTCTTGCTTTGGTAAATCACGTTCAGGAGGCCTTACCCTCTATTCGGAAGATGAGTGTCGCCATTGGTCGTGATGTTTCTGAAGACGTGATGGAAGACTGGAAGTACCACTTGGATGTGTTTGCACAATATGACTTCAATGCTCCTTGGTTATTCAAAGGTTTCAGGAGATTCAGAAGAAGCAAGGTACGGTGCTTTCCACTGAATGCGTTGTTCGTCAGAAACAAAAGGTTGGTAGGTTAGCCGAGGAGTTGAAATTTCAGCAAGCCGTTCTCCAGAAGATGGAACCCGCTCTTGCTTAGAAGGATGAGGTGCTGCTGAAAGATTTTCCCTGAAGTATTCATGCCGTCTACTTGTGTTTTATCTTTAGATGTTTTTCGAGTGATTGTGAGGATTTCCTTTCACACAGTTTGGTTTTAGGTTTTGAATTGATAGATGATTGAATCTTGGACTGGTTTATTTACGACATGCTTTTATGAATGTTTGACTTTTGGAAAAGATTATTCTAAAATAGAATCTGAATCTTATATTATAAGTGATCATACGCGTCATGTGAAATCGAAAACGCAGTGTGAAAGGGAAAGGTGAGGGGTGGCGAGCATGTATGGCGCTTGCTCATTGAGTATCCTATTCATATATGTAGGACTCCAAGTCCCTAGTAGGATATATAATTATCTTACAGTAACGTTTTCTGGGACTTACTTGTCTTTCGAAATCCATGTATGAGAATGAGCACTCCCGAATACCCTCTCCCCAAAGAGCGCGTGCTAAATTCTTGAGGGGAAATATTGCTTCTCTGAATTTATATTATCGTGGACAATGCGTGGCACTCGCTGGTGGGGTGATGAAGAAATCGATGGTAATGACAATACCTCGGGTTGGCTGTCTCTTGATCGGTGGGCGGACGCCGCATCAGCGGCAGTTGTACTTCTCCATCACGTACCCATATCTCTAACAACTCCACAATCTTCCTTATGGGAAACGGGAATCGTGGATCTTTTGAGTTTAAACTTTCCTGCGTCGGCGTGTGTCATGGCTCTTCCCTTAGGTTTCGGTGTGAAGCACGTTTTGGAGACGGAATTGAGGCGTTGTCACGCGTCACTGCATCCGCGGACCTCTTGGTCGGGAGATTCTGCTGAAACATGGAGGATGTTGCGCTGGAGATGGCATTGTCGTTGAGATGGTGATTTGAAGGCTGCAAGCTCCTACACTCATATGCTCTCTGATTGATTTCGCCTTCCTCCAGCGTTCCTTCCCATGGATGAAGAGTCAGCACGGGTTGGGTATTATTCTGAGTTTTTGCAAGAGTCTTGAGGTATAAATCTTCTAACAAGGCTTCATATGCGGTTGATTCTCTGTTTTCATCCGACAAGCATCGTAATTCTTCATGCTGGTCGATCCGTCTCAAGCTCCCGTTGCCAGGTGAAAGGTTTTGTTGGTCTCTGGGTTCTCTGGTGCCATGTGTTCCGCCAGTTCTTCTGAAAACCTGACCTCCAGAATTTCTTGGATCATTAGTGATACTTCCCGGGTAGATTCTTGCAGAGCCCTCATGTAATTGATCCGATATGTTGTTCAAGAGACGGAAGGTTTCACTCTTCCTTCTGGTAATACCTGCTTGATTTTCCAGGACATCTTCCATCATCCTGGTCACATTTTCAATGACACTTGAATTATCCATGGTTTCTGAAAGATTCAACAAACAGGAGTACATCTCGGGATGAACTTCTGGGATTTGGTGAAGAGTGAATTGATAATCAAATCAAATCTAGGATCTGCCTCTCCGAAGTCGAATAAAAACTGGTAGCCTTTGAAGATTCGAGTTCTGCAACCGAGAGATTAACCTCCCACTATGGTCGCCAATTGTCTGTGGGAGAAAACTACTTCTGCCGGTTTAGGTAATTTTGGGTGTGTGTGAATGAGAAGTGAGTTTAAACCTTCAACAAATGTGCTGCATGATGAACACTTTGATTCGAGAGATAATCTATACAATTCTGGACTAAACCGAAGACACGGCCGTTCCAGATTTGTTTCGGTCATAGGTGAAGGATGTGAGGTTGATCTTAGGGAGGGAAGCGAAGAAGGTATTGAGAGTATGAAGGTGAAGGCTATTTGATAACTTGTCAACAGAAAGTTGAGCAGGCTAGAAAATGTTGCAGGTAGGCTCTGGGTGTTGAATACGATTAACACTTGGTTTTCTGTGTTGTTCGAACTTCTTTATTTTGGAAATAGGGAGGAGAACCTATTTATACAAGTCATTAAGCCTTCTTCACGCCTTTCGTGGGAAGTGGAGGAAGTGGAGTGAGGGAAGAGTGGAGTTGTGTGTGAGTGTCACACGATCATAACTGCCCACTTCTCCCATCTTGACTTAACCGCCCATGTCTTCCTAACACGTTCTTGTGATGGCGCATTGCACGATGTAAACTGCCAGACCAATACCCCAGTTGTGACGTGATTAATGTCTCGAGTGTGTGGATCGCAGGACCCATAGGAAATAGTGCAGGGTGAACCGTGAACTTGGTATAACATCGCATGCATCCATCTTCAGGTGACCGTTTGGAGGCTGTATAGACAGGCCATGCCTTGGTCGGTTACCCTACGAAGAAGAGTGACGGATGGTTGTCATAGTGATACCTTGTTTGCTGGTTGATTCGCATCCTAAGCCATTCGTCCAATCTTGCAAAGCTGGACGGACGAGATGACTCGTAGCCTTGCTTGCGACCGTTGGATGGGAGGCGCGCATGCTGCCTCTTTCGGCACAAACGTTTGCATGCTTAGAGAGTTCCAATGGAGGAACCGATCATCCCTGCATGGAGGTAGTACAATGGTGTTCACGCCCATGCCTGCTTGACTCGCAAAGATTTAATCTAAGCCACTCGACCCAGGTGGCAAATATGAGTGGTCGAGATTAGAATTTATGGAGGGGTCGTGACATGTCACCTTTGGGCGCGCGTACATAGGAGCTTGACCACTTCCGGTCTTGGACGATCAGCTAGGCGTGAAGCCGGGCCCATGGTGGTCATGCTAGCATGCTTGGTTCCTTCTAAGTCTCCATCTTGGCCTTCCGTCCAAGTCTGCGAAGATGTACGCTCGAGATGTTTCTGCGCCGCAAACCCTAATTAGGGTTTTGGACCGGCCACTTTGGGCGATCGGTTTTGGGGTGCGTGCGCCTCCTTTGGGGAGACCGACCATGTATGCAATATCTTGGGTCGACAGTGAGCATGTACATGCTTGCTTTATGACCCTGGGCGCAATCTAAGCCATCCAACTATGCCAGCGAATTCGTATGGTCGTGATCGTTTTGGATCTTCTCAACCTGCATAAGGCGTTAATCTAGCCTTGTTTGGGCAATCGTTTCTTGCACCACGGCTTGCTTATGAGGGAGTCGGTCATGTAGGTAGAAATTGGGCCCGCCAATGGTGTACCATCACTTCACTACTTGTTTTAGGGTATAATCTAAGCCGTCCGACTATGCCGGCGAAGTTGGACGCTCACGATTAAAAGGAACCCTAGCCGTGCGTCATGCTCACTTTGAGCGCGCGTTTTGGAAGAACCAACCGTAGTTGGTCTTGACCGTTCGGTGATGCATGAAGGTGGGTCCGAGGTGATCATGGTAGCATGCTCAGGACCCCCTGAATCTATATCTACATCCTCCATCTATGCCTGCAAAGTTGGACGGATGAGATATATTTTTGGGTTTGTTTTCAGCAAGCGAGACTAACACGGGTAGTCTTGCATGCGTTCAACGGGGCTAGTATAACCTTCCGTCAGGTATCCTACAGGTTTTTGCATGTCAAACACAAGGCTTTAATTAAAGCATTAATAGTAATGTTGTATACCTACAGAAAACCGGGATGGTTGCTACATGCTCCGTCGGGATGGTTGCCACATGCTCCGTTCTGGGTATGTTTTAATTCTCAGGGATGGTTGCACATGCTCCAATGAATTAATATGGCGAGAAGTATTCATCGCCTGAAGGCTTTATCCTTTGCAGGACGTCAGCTTACAAAAATTGGCTTTTTACAATTTTAGCCCTTAAATAGAAATCCACCATCAACACTCACCATCATTTAGAGATCCCAGGAATACTATTTCTTAAAGTCTCATCCGTAGTGATGTCATCTCTAGAAACACCATCTCTGGAAGTATCATCCTTGGAGTCAGTCATTCTTGCAAAGTGGCTATTTCAGCACAGATTCGACTAAACAATGAATCATGCAATTAGGATGCTCACATCAGCGTCTACAAAAATGGTAACTCTCAACCCCTACCTATTTACGGTTTCACGAACTTAGTGATAATAACGTAAAACTTCGAAAATCTTGCTCGCTCCTTCAAACCTGCAAAGACGAGCAACACCCATTACTTAAAAATCTGACACCTGACTTTTCACAAAATTATGAAAAATTCACATAACCCTTCATGTGAACATTCACTGATTTTCTACCGTGTGTGCATACACTATGAAATCACGAAATTCATGAAAACATCATTGTTTGCTTTTAACAATTGTTTAAAATCAAAACTTGATTTTGCAAAATCTTTCATAAAATCGTGAACAACCCATGTAACTCTTTACTGTATGAACGGTTTTTCAAAATTCGGACAGACGTCCACTCTACAATTGTGAAAAATCACATATAGACATTATTTCACTATGTATAATTGTCTACTTTCAACAGTTGTTCAAAATCAAAACATTGATTTTACAAAATACATATATTTAACGTGAAACTCACGTAAATTGAAAAATATATCTATATATTTTTCTCCCTCGCACGAGCATCTGTCTTTGAAGTGAGAGAATATTTTCAAATTTTGTGAACGCTCACATATCGAAAATAAAAAATTTCATGAAAGCTCATAGACAAAAAATTTATTAACAGACGCACGTCTTTTCAAAAAAAATTTCTCTTGTACAAGCATTTACCTTTGGAACGAGAGTTTATTCCATTTTCTGAAATCTCACAAAGATAAAATTTTGGTTTTCGTGAAAGCTCATAGACAAAATTTTATACCATTAGACTCAGGTCTATTTTGTTTGTTCCTTAAACTAACGAATAAACGAGCGTCTATTCCTAAAATAAGGATTTCTTTTTTGGGCCCGGCCCGCGAATCCTAAACAACCAAGAACCCGTCGTCCAAATCAGCGGTTCAACACCAATCTATGCTCATTAGACGATGCTCAATCATGCCACTGGGATCTTCATTCAAGTCATGGTTTGCTCGTACTATCAAAATTCGGTAATGTCTTAACTTACGACTAAGTTCAATTACTTATATTGTTTATGACCGTAAAATCACCATTCAATGCTGACTGAGGAACACGGCTTTCCTCACTAAGCAGGGGACTTAATGAAGATGGTGGATTTTCGAAAAAGGCTAAAATTATAAACCCATAATTATATGAACTTCTGATCCAGCAATCAGATGCGAGTATTGAGACACGGGTCTCTCATCGAACCTCTGACTGAGAATACTGTCCCTCAGCATGAAGATATGTAGTCTATCGACTAGATAACGACATATATGTATTAAGACACGGGTCTCTCATCGAACCTCTGACTGAGAATAATTTCTCTCAGAGTACATGAAGATATGTAGTCTCTCGGTTGGACAACGACATATCTGTATTGAGACACGGGTCTTTCATCAAATCCTCTGATTGAGAATACTTTCTCTCAGAGTACATGTATATATGTGGTCTCACGGATATACAACAACATATCTCATGAATACTGAACAATTCAGTAATTATTTCTATATAGTATCACAAGATGGACGGTTCCTAGACAGATTGCTCTGCTAGTATAGAGCGATAACGTCTTCAGGATAAAAACAACGAGTTTACCTTGACTATATAAAGGATATGAAGCTCTAGCAAGATCATATCGGAATAATTAATGCTCCTAGACAGCTTGCTCTGCTAGTATAGATCCTTGATTTGAACAAAACTCTTTAATTTTAGCAAAACTCCTTGATTTTATCATATTTCCCTAAAATCATGAAAATATTATAAAATTTTGGAAAACCATGTGGATTGACTCCCTTGGCCATGGATGGTCCCACACTTCATGATTCTTTCACTTTTTCATTATTTTCCTTCATCTCATGAAGTTTTGACGGTTTTATCAAAAAAACCTGGTTTATTCATATTTTCTAAAATGATTGCTCAAATGCACATCTGAAAATATCAAAATTCTCAGAACTGAGATACGGACACTCTGGAGACATGATCATGTTATCTTGACCGACCAAGGTTGGATATTTGGCTCTCAATGAGCCGGTATTACATGTTTTCACAATTTGACCTAATTTGCGCAATTGCACGTATTAGGTCTAAAACTCTTCCAAACGACTTGGAACTTCATGGAGCGATCAACACTTGATCTCGTGAACACCCAGGGCTGGTTTCATGACCCCTTGATTGGTCCTCCACTTCTTCATAATTAATTAGGTTTTATCAACTAATACTGAACCCATCAGTAATTCGAATAAATGATTAAACCAGCATTTAATCATTCTTTCAAAAACAAGTCACCAACTCTTCAAGAGGTCTTGGTGTTTGCTCACGTGAGCATATGGGTGTTACATGATTGACCCACGGTCTCATGAAACCAATCCTTCCTTCATTCCATGGTTCAATTCCTAACAAACCATGAAGTGGTCATCAATTGATCAAATTAGGGTTTCTGAGTCCAAGGATTATAATTCCAGATTCAAACACTAATAAATTTATGACGATCTCATGATCAATATTCTTGTTAATTATACTCGGTTCAACTACCAGTATTTTAATTAATATTTTATTTTGGTCACGCTGCCAATAATTCATCAGATGAGCAACACTTGCTCAGATAAACAATACTTGCTCAAATCAGAGAATATTGGTTCAACTATCAATATTCAGTAAATCATCGAATGAGCAATACTTGCTCGCCTCAACTATCAGCATGAGGATCATGCCCACGTTCAATCCATGAGTTTCAGGATATTTTACAAAATCATGTTCAACTCAACGAATACATGGACTCATCGTCCCATGATATCACGAAGTCAGCAACTGACTAAACTAACCATGAGACGTCAATCGTGTTACTTGGGGGGATATAAATTAGGGTTTTGGTATGGCAGTCTATGGCACGTGTGTTCAAACACACGATGGAATGTGAGCAAGTCGTGCAATCAGTTGAAGGAGTTAACAAAGTAGTGGGTGGAAAATCAACCAAGTCTCCGCACGATGAGCAACTGGTTTTAAACTCGATTTTTGCTTCCCCACTCTTTGATTACATAAACTGTCACACTTCATGGGATCATGGTGTCTACAATTCCAGCAATATAAATAAGTCTCTGAATCATGATTGAAATAACAACGTCAACAATAACGATAATCTCACGTCTCATTGACATCACGGGATCATCAACTCATCAATTGAGCAATTACTCTCAACTGAGCAATTTCAATCATTCAGAACTTATCATATTCAGAATTCACAACACACCTATAATCTTTGATTACCATTGATTCCACACATTTCTTAGCTTCCCTCCTACAGATCAACCCATCCTATTTTGTGACCGAATTTACTCTGGAACGGCCATTGTGTTGGTTTAGGACGGATTACTACAGATTGATATCTCGAATTCAAAGCACTCCCTTCTTGCAGTGCATCTGTGTGAGGTTGAACATTTCGCTCGGTTCAAGGAGTCTTCTCCGCACGGTCGTCTCCTCAATTTCTTAAAATCCAAAAAATCATTTTGCCCTATCTACAACCCCTAGGTGTCCCTAGTGGACGAGTTATAGTCTCGTGAGGGTTTACTAGAGATATACCCACAAAACCTATTTTTCCAACTTACTAGTTCTCCGAAATGATAACATCCAACGTGCTAAGAAGACTTAAAGATTCCGTACACTAGTCATAAAAAGTTAGACATATAAACGAACACAATCTCATCCTTAAACGTTGAGAGAGAAATAACCATCCCTTATCGAAAGAAATTCGGGTTCAGAGTGATCGAAAGTCTCGACTCTGCCTCACAAGAAAGGGTTTTATGAAGTTGCTCTCAATAATAAATAGCTTTTTATGGGTCACACATGTGTCTAGGTAGGAGTGTGAAGATAGAAATCCTGCGACACGTTGAATGGTAGGAAGGCAAAAACCCTCCGAAGTATTTTAAAAACCCACATCTTTTATTGTTTTTGAAAACCCATTTTTCTGAAGATCTCTAAGAAAGGAAACCAACTACTTAACGAAGGTGGGAATATGCTTACTTACCTCGTTATCCGTTCGATGTACAGTTGACACCACTCTCACAGCGCCCATAAAAACGTCTTCGGTCTTCAATTTTTGTCTTCATCTTCGTCTTCGGTCTTCAACTAGTGATGATAACTCTTGAACTTCGTAGAATCTTGACAATGTGATTTTTTCCGCTAATTCCTTGTTGATTGAAACTTCATTATAGATATTCCCTCTTTCCATTGGCTTTATTAAAAGAACAAGGCTAAAAACAAACTATACAAACCCAAAGTATGATACAATGTTTGTTTTTTTTTTGCGGCAAGAGAAAACAAAATACAAAAAAAAATATGCAAGTACAAAGGCCATGGTGTAAGTACTTTACCTATTAATTCTTCACAAATTGTATGTCTCGATATCATAAACTTCTTGAATTCTCATCTTAATAATCTTCGCTCTTGTACATAAAGTCTTCAACTTGTAAAAGTTATGCTCCTTGTCTTGTTGCTTTACTTAAATCTGAAATCTGCTCATTTCTGTACCGCTTCTTGTAAACCTTGAGCGTCTTCAGCTTTCCTTCGAATTTGTGATGCTCCTTTTGTTGATAATAATAGTGTTTTTATGGACCTATTGGTGTAGAGAGAGATAAATTGGATGGTACTAACTGCGAACAAGAATACAAGTGGTATGTAAGTTAGAAATTAGATGTCACCATCATGATTGATAAAATATCACTCAAGAGATCAAAATAGTGCTTCTATTGGTGGGAGGTTGGGTAGCTTACCATTCTACCCGGAATTATCTTACGGTGACACAGACTCTAAAAGCACATATTTAGACACGTACAAAGAATTGAAGGTCGGTGCCTCACATGATGTAACAATAGGTAGTCTCCACTATATGGGATCACAACTCTAGTACAAAATTCAGTCTGCACCTCATTTGACACTGGCATGGTTAAATCCAACTTTAACTCTCATACAAGTAAGAAACCTGATCACGTTCTCTGTCATCTTTAAGTTCAGTCACTCTTGTGAGAATCTCGATGTAATCTTAGCGACATGTATACTATGTGACTCTAAACTAACTACAAGTTGGAGTATTTCATGCATTAATTCACAAAAAAGTTGAAAATTTTAAAAATAAAAATAATTTTTTTACAATGCAAGCTTAACCACTCCCCCACAATTAAACTTTACATTGTCCTCAATGTAAATTGAGTCATCCAAAGTAAATCAAGGTGGGAAATACTACATGAAATATGACAAGAAATCAGAAAATGTAAATACAAGACAAGAAAAAGATAAAAACAAGACAAGAAATACTCATCCGATGGGTTGCCTCCCATTTAACGCTTGGTTTAAAGTCGTCATCCCGACTATCTCCTTGATTTGTTACGCCTTAGCCGACTTCCAACACATTATGGAAATCTGATTGAATGTTACTTGGGTGTTTCCTCGCCTCAAAGATGTTGAAATGTATGACCACTTCGTCGAACTCCATAGTCAAGGTGCCATTGTGGACATCAATCTTCGTTCTAGCGGTACTCATAAATGGTCTACCGAACAGTAAAGGTGTAGACGAGGATGAATTCACATCATTCATGTCTAAAACATATAAATCCACTGGAAATATTAGTCCTTTTACCTGCACTAAAACATCCTCAACAATCCCTTTTGGGTAAACATTAGATTTATCGGCAAGTTGAATAACTATGCCGGTTTCCTTAAGAGGACCAAGATTTAAAGCATCATAAATTGAAGTAGGCATAACATTAATGGAAGCTCCTAAATCTAGCATAGCTTTTGTAAACCGTGTTTTACCAATTGTGCATGGAATAGTGAAACTATCGAGATCTTTCAATTTAGGGGGGAGTTTCTTTCGAAGATATACCGAAGCATTCCCCCCCACACTCATTACCTCATTACCCATTAACTTGTGTTTGTTAATGCACAATTCCTTTACACACTTTGCATAGCGAGGAGATTGCCTAATTACTTCAATGAGTGGAATATTCACCTGGACCTTCTTAAAAACATCCCAAACGTCCCTATCTTGTTCCACCTTTCTATTAGCTTTAGAGAACCTGCCAGGAAAAGGTAGAGGAGGAACATAAGTAGAAACAAGAGGTTTAGAGTTTGGTTTAGTTACCTCGGGAGTTTGTGGAAAATCTGAGTTCTTTTCCTCCAAAACTGGTTTCTTTGGGGATTTTTCTTTACCCGAATCAGTAATTTCATGTTGCACAAGTTGTGTGCCACTTCGAAACGTAATAGAATTGACACTATCTATTGGGTTAAGAGGTTGGGAAGGGAGTTTCTCACCATTTTGTGCATGCAACTGATTAATCTCCTCGGCTATTAAACCAACTTGTGTTTGCAAGTCCTTGACTGCACCCTCCGTTCTTTGCACAAAAGATTTCAACAACTCTTCCATATTTGTCCCCTGATTTTGAGGTTGTTGTTGTTGTGGTGGTTCACCAACTTGTGATTGCAACTCCTTAATTGCATTATCCGTTTTCTGTTGATTTAAGTTCGCTAGTTGTTGATTTTGGTGTACCACGGAAATTAGAGCCTCCACCAAAGTAGCCATCTTTTCCAATTATGGATTATGCCCTTGTTGTGGTTGTTGCACTTGTTGTTGGAACTCACTCGGATGGTTGTAAACATAACTTGTACTTGCAACTTGCTCGTAAGTGTTGGATTAAATACCATACAGCTGAGTTGAGAAAATAGCATTGACATGCTCTACATTCTCATAAGCTGGTCGTGATGGTTTTACAACCAGTGCAGCAATTTGTTGCATTGTCATCATATTGATCATTTGTTGACGTAATTCAATAATCTCATCAACTTGATTAACTCCCTTGGTAGGTGGTTCCGATCCACGACTTGAAAATTGTTGAGAATTTGACGACATACTATCAGTCAACTCTCTAGCTTGTGTCACCATCTTGTTCATCAGTGCACCTGTAACACCCCGAATTCCGGGCCTGAATTTCGACCCAAATCCATATCCAAAATCCGAAATGCTACTTTTAATAACAAGCCTAGACTTCCACACTTGGTCCAAGTTCAAACAACTAATTCTTTGTTTAATCTTTATTTATGTTCAATTCAGAAATTCTATCGCAGCGGATACATAAAAATTCCTTTAGGAACATCTAACCGTTAACTTGTCGTGATTTTTAACCCACATGAACAATAAAGAACTATAGTTAACCATAAAAATTAATTTCACCGTTAAACGTTCAAGATTTAATCCAAAAGAATCGCATGTTTAAGGAAGAATCATAAAACAAAAATAGACATCAGTTAACTCCAAGAATTTTACTGAACCAAATTCAAATCCAAAAATTATTATGATTACACCTTCTGAATCCTAAACTAGCATTGTTCCAGTCATAAAATTTCTAAAATTTTTAGTTTACCTTAAAGACCTTTTGATCCTAGTCAAACGCGTTGTTGACCAGTATTGCAGAAACGTAAAACAGTGATAGTTCATTTTACAAAATTCATATCAATTTTCTCACGACTTTAAATTATCTTTGGTTTACCATTTTGAAAAGACAAAATAATTATCTTCAAGTTTACATAAGACGCCAAAGACTAAAACATGCCATGAAATATTTTAAAAACAGAAAAACTTCAGTAAGGTTGAATTTGACAGAAAACATCTGAGTTTTGTACACTGAAAAACAATTGATTTAAAAATACTTTTGTAACTCAGAAAATTCTAAAATTTTTATATGCACATCTTGCGAGAGTTTTACATATACCATGAGAAAATGAAACTAAACTGTATTATATAATAATTATAATAAACAGTCAAACATGACATAATCATTACACCACTAATAATTTATCATTAATAATTAGTTATCGTTACAAAAAAAAAACATAATCATTACACATTATCATTAATAATTAGTTATCATTACTAATAAGTAACGATTTCAATCCAAAATTGTAAATCTGAAAACAAACTTACTAGAATTTTTACAGGCTTCATGCGAGTTCCAAAATTCATGGTAATTATATGGATAAAATATATACTGTAAATACTATTAGGAGTAAATTATTCTAATTTTTAAATGAGTTGAGTATCTTATGACCACAGTCAAACGTGTAATTGATCAGAACTACAGAAAAGAAAAACAGAGATAGTCCATTTTATAAAAATCGTATAAAATTACTCACAACTCAAAATCAGGTTTAGTTTACCGTTTTGAAAAGAAAAAAAGAAACATCTTCAAGTTTACAGAAGACACGAAAGTCTAAAACATACCATAGACTAATTTGAAAACAAGAATAATTCAATATACTTGAATCTGTCAGAAAACATCTTAATTTCTTACAGTGAGAAACAATTATTTTAAAAATACTTCCGGGACTCCGAAAATTTTAATATTTTAACCACTTCATTTAATGTGAATTCTAGGCATACTATAAAATATTCAGGCATATATATATTATAGAATAATTATCATTAATAGTCAAACTGACATGACTCAGAAATTTTCATTGTCTAATCAAATAAAAGTTTCTTAATAAAATATTGTTCCATTGGTTACACATTAACCCAATAATTTCCAAAGTATTAATAATCAATAAATACTTAATAAATCATCCAAAAGAGAGTTTGATGATATTTTATTACAATTTTTTTCAATCATAATATGCAAACTACTAATTAAAACACCAAAACCGATCTATATGCTTTTCCGCCATTAGCTCCTTGTGGTGTCATAAAATCTGGATTTTTTGTCATGAAACGACGTGAGTTGTGACACCCAGTAGGAAAAGAAGCAACAAAACATTTTATTTAAATATTTTTCAATTTCTTTTAAAACAACTAGCATGATTAATAACACCGTAAGCACATGGAAACACCACATCCATAACAACAATAAATTCAATCAATCCGCTCGCCCTAGGGAGCCCCACGTGGGTTTAGGAAACAAAACTGTTCCCAAGGAAATCTCGTATCCCGTCATAAATAATTTTTTAAGAATCACAATCTATGGACCGCATCCCGATAATCATCATCAATAGCATCATAAAAACTTGTAAATATGAATTTAATTAACAAAACCATAAATAAAAAGAGTTTTAGATTGTGTTGCGCCTACCTCGAACGCTAGCAAGTAATCCTAAGGAAGTACAGTGGAGAAATCAGTAACCAACAGATATTGAAGTCATTCCAACTCTATGAACTAATCATCTCCTTCTTATTTTATTTTACTACTGGAAGAAATTTCTCTTGTCTCTATTTCGTCTGGCTAGGAGAATGATAAAACCATCCGTCCTGAACCTAAAGGCCTTATCTTTTATATATATTCTAGCCGACCACAATCTAGTGGACCAGTATATTCTAAGTCATCCGCATGTGATATCGATGGAGCTAAAAGAAATCATAGGATTCTAACAGGATAGCACATGGCTTTGTCTGCTTAAGAAATGGGAAGCAGACAACTAAATAAAAGAATTAAGAAGTAATTCATGGATCCGCCACTCATGGCCTTTTTTAAGGTGTTTTGTTAAATAATTTTAACATGAAGTGGTGGAAATATTGATTGTTACTTCCACCGAGTTTCATAATTTTTGGAATTGTAAAGGTATTTTTTAAAAAATAGTTTACGAAAACAGTGAAAGAACAAAAGCTAAAATTTTGTTGAGCTGTAGAGTTTTGAGATTATCTATTAACTCATGACGTATATTGTTATATAATTTTAACATGATGTAGGAGACATATTTATTGATAGCCTCACCAATTCTCGTAATTTTTGGAATTGTAAAAGTATTTTTTTAATATTTTACGAAAACAGTGAAAGAACAAAAGTTAAAGTTACATTGAGTTGTAGAGTTTTGGGTTTATCTCTAAACTCAAGAAGAGTTTTGTTGAATGCTTTTATTAAAACAACTAGTAGACATGTTTAGTGTTCACCCCACCAAGTTTTATGATTTTTGGAGTTGTAAAAGTATTTTTTACATATTTTACAAAACTGTAACATGTTTCTCAAATTTCTGACGGGCAGAGTTTAATAGAAGTTCATTCCCACCAATTAACAAATAAAATCACTTAATTACCAAAACACCATCCTAAGGTAAAAGACTATTTTACCCCTTTTTAGTAAAATAACATAAATACCCTTGAAATTAAGACAAGCCTTACAGCACCACCACTTGCAGCATCAATAAGATTCATATCACCTTCTTGGAGACCTTTATTTTATTTGATATGAACTACTCTTAAATTCTTTTTTTAACTTGTTCCATAGTCATGACTCAAGAATCCGGTCTTGCTAGTTGGGTTGGACTCGATCCATCGGGTCAAATCCGACTCAATAGAAGTCTAAATTTTTGCGGTCGTGACAGTTGGTATTAGAGTAGTCGTGTGATAAAATAAAATAAAATAAAATATTATTTATTTTAATATATTTTTCTTTAAAAATAAAATAATCTTACTTAGATTTTTGAATTTCGGGAGAATTTTTTTTTTTTTTTAGTGGTTGATGGTATGATATCTGGAAATTTTGGATTCGGGCTTTAACCCGTACCCGACCCATAAATATGGGGTGTAGCAAATGTGCACTATGGGGTGTACATATATTTGCTCTTTTGATACAAATAGTTGTGTGATTTGGGGTGCAAATAACCAATTGGTTAGTATATGGAATGATAGGGTCATTATCTAGCAGTGCATTGATAAGATCCGGAGATTCCTATATATAATAACCGCAATCTCACGGTGTCTACAATGCAGACAACGACAAGTACGGGTCGTTCCCACGAGGAGCAGTGGAAATACTGTAATCAATATCTCAATTAAGAGTAACCAACAATAATGTTTTTGAATTTTTATAATGAGGATGAAATAATAAAATTAAACTAATAAAATAAAATCAACATGAAAGTTGGTAACCAGGGTTTTATCGTATCCACCACTATTTCTGTTCAATTACTGAAATGAAACATAACTCATGAATAATTATTTATCGTTCGTTCTATTGATATCGCCTATTATACGTATTAGAGTCGCAAATATCACTGGGACACCCTAAGCATGGCACATCAAAAGACTAAACCCAAGCATGCACCATCAAATTGCGTTAGCGAGAAAATTATACGAAACTAAATATTAGTTCACAAATACTATTTGACTATTGTAAGCATAACCCATCAAAGAATTTAACCCAAGCATGGAATATCAAATAAGTAGACAAATATATTTTCAATCGTAACAATAATGCACAAAGGTTATATAAAACCGGTGAAGCAACAAACCTAATTTTGTATAAATCGATAAACAAATATCAAGAAATTAATCCATTCAAATCATAACGGTCTATTGCTTCATAATTCGATTCAATAAAAAATAGCCTAATACCCGAAGCGGTTTCAACAAAAACCCTAGTTCCAAAAAGATTAGCAAGACATGATAATGGATTTCTTAAAACCTATCAAAAAAATAATAACAAAAGAGGAAAGATTAAACCGATGGCGTCGTCTTCCTCCCTTGTTCTTGAGCTCTCAAACACGTCCGTCCCCTCTCTTTCTCTTCTTTGGGTCGGCTCCGTAGCCGCAACCTCCTCTTGTTTGAAGTACAAAATGGCCTCCCTCCTTCAGTCTCTGTTCCTTCTTTTTTTCCTATAGTCTGCTGCGAATATTCTGACTATAACCTAGCAGAATAGCCTAGGCCCAGTTCAACCCCAACATCCAAATCCACTTATTATCCAAATTCTGACTTTGCCATCAACTTATGTTCTCCGATCCCTTAAGCACCTCCACCAGCACATAAACTCACCGGAGCCAGTTTAATCGAGCTTCTTCGCAAGCATGCACCCGTCCCCAGCTTCACTTAAATCCAAGTCCATCTTCTGTCTATTCCATAACACCTATTAATAACCACGGACCCAACCTGGTAGTCACCACCGTGCAGTATCATTCGCTACATGATATTTTCATGGCACACAGTTCGATCCAAACACGACCCACATCTTCTCGAACCAAAAGCCATTCCGCCAACAGATGAAACGACTGTCCATCCCACGGAAAAACATCACATTTTCTCACCAGCGAGACCACCTCGAGCTCATCAGTTCACCATCATCTTGTTTCAGAAAACCAATCTTAGGCCCCTAGTACGCGACTCAAATCCATGGAAAATACATATGCAGTCTTCAATCCCTACCATCGGTTTGGTTTACTAAGATAGTTTCTCAATAGTTAGACCACTTGGAACAACAACTCATCAGCATAGCCATCATCCAGCTCAAACAATCATATCAGCACCTTCACTGACGACAACTTGCTACCCTGTAAAACTATCACTGCCATCTCCTTCCATGAATACAAACTTCACAGAAATCGATGCAGCCAAAATAAATCAATCCAAACATAACGGTTCACGAAGCTTGGGTGACTGCCGACTGTCTCTCAAGTCCAACTCCTTTTTAATCTTCTCTTTAACATCTCAAATCTCCCAAAACACAAATGAACTGAAAGATAATAACGCCACCAGCTGGATTCAGAACTCTTTTTCATTCACGTCATCACACACTTCCCATACAACCAACACATACAACAGTGCTTCCATGTTCCATCTCGTACTCCAGAACCCTTCATATTCCTTGGTATACAGCCATGAATCAACGACATTAACCATGGCATTTGCATCAGTTGTTCTAAATAGTTTTCCCAAGCTCGGATAACACAAGCCCAAGACAGAATTTGGGTCGCCATTCCAGGTTCATACCCCTAGTCGCCGACGACAAGAACTTCGACAGTAGCTCTTGATACTTTCCCTCTATGCGTTTCTCACCGTCAATTCCTTTTCCAACGAACCCATCAAGTGATTCTTCCATCATCCATGTTTAACTCTCGACACATCACCATGAGAAGATGTGAACGCTACTTGAAACCTTTAGTTTGATGCCAAAAGAAGTGTAAATGTTGGGATTATCACAGACCACAAAAGGAACGTGGTGAGAGAGCTTCCATGTAGCCCACTTGGTATCTCCCTGTGCATCTCTTATGGCAATGAAGCATATTTTTTTTGTTTTGGTGTACAGTTCCTTGGATGTGACTCATAGGATAGGTGGTGGTGTTGAAACATGAGTTGACTTTGCATCCCACCACTCAGTAATTCAACAACGACTCCTCTAGTGATCTGCCAACGACATTTATTATTTCATCGTAAACGCCATTTGAGCTCTTATTTAGCTATTTATCTGTCTGAGAACGGATTTGCTTGTATTCCATGTAAAAGCCTCAAAATCATGTCATTAGACAAAATATCGAATCCTAACTAATATAATATGGGTATAAAATGTAGCAATTTCGTGCTTATCATGCATGTGATATCCTCTTGATAATACGTGTGAGAAGAAGAATAAGTCTTCCTCTCTCTCTCTTTGGGTTTACTTTTAGGGATATTTTTATTCTATATATTGTGTTGTCATTTTCTAGAACCCTAGAAGAAAACCTAGACTTCATTATATCTGTTCCTTTGTTTACAAACAAAGTTCCATTGTTTTATGAACCTATCAGTTGTTTAGTGTTGTCTAGATCTCTTGAAATAATAATGATTTGTCCATAGGATTTTGGAAAGAAAATGTTTTAAAAGAAAATACTT